>OX577852.1:7500000-10000000 GCA_951213275.1 Idaea straminata
GAGTATTCGTAGAATAGAAAAATTGTCTTAATAATAAATTATTTATCGTTTATGTAAATTTATTGATAAATAAATGGATTCCTAAATGTATATTTGGTTTTCTTTATCCTAAAAAAAACTTTTTAAACTCATACGATTTGTATTCATAGTAATTAATTTTTCCGGGTCTCAATCGCGTATTTTTATTTGTCTTACGACTATGTTACAATAGTCATGGTCGCGCGGAGACTGAAACAACGTCAATCGTTGTCCTTTCATACTGATAGTTGAGGGTAGGTCGAGTGCCGACACTTGATACTCGACCTTCCACCCTAGGATTGTTCGTGAAGCGGTTGAAATTAAGAAACATGGTACTTTCAATCGGGAAAGTGGATACAAGCTTTCATCTACGTGGAACTCAGTGATAAAAATGTGCAAGTGTCGCGAGATATCTCCGGATATATCTTTTATTGTCGAGTTGGCTGTACTTTTGCCTTAAAGCGAAACTGTCCTAAAGCGAATAAAGGCTTTGGATCTACTGAGAGTGGTGTGCCGCGGCCCTTATGACTGTTTATAAAATCGAGTGTCTGTAGTACTCGATCTCCCGTCTCCCCTTGACTTAATAATTATTAGTCTTTATTTGCTATTTTGCAATTTAAATAATAATAATATTTTGACCTAGGTACCTTATTTCCTTAGGATGAAACGTTCAGAAAAGGCATTCGTGTTTGATCGGAAGGAAATACGAAATTGAAGACCATCGAATCCAAGGTTTGACTTCCGATAATGAACGAAGGTTGAAAGTTCTATTGAAGACAGATCCGATGACTTTGAATTAACAACACAATGGTGGATGGCACAAATGTAGGTAAGTAAATAAGTATTTACATAATAAAGGAAAAGGTGAAGGAAAACATCGTGATGAAACCTGCGGCTTAGTAGGCTCCAGAAGTATTGACAAGTTATCTCTACTTGAAATGGTCGACTAGGCTGAGAGGGTAGTAGGTGCTGGGCAAGCCTACTCCATCCTCACGCAAAAAAGACCCAATTAAAAAGGGTCTAATTGCGGAAAACAGCCTGTTCAAGTACAAGTACATGTAAGTATTTACATAGAAACGTAATTTATGTTTGTTAATTTATTTATTCACTGGACATTGGCTGAATTGCAACGCAAGAGGGCAGGATCCCCATTTATCAGAAATTGAATCGAAGGAATGTTTGTACTCTACCACTTTGCAGTTCACAGGTACCTAACTAGTGTGTGTTACTTCAGGGCTATTATCTATTCTGATCTTCAGGGATGCATCAATTACCATACTGAGTTTCATCGATATCGTTTTTTTTAAGTTGTCGTTTTTGCGTGAAGTAATATACATACCTACATACACACAATCAAACATACAAACATTTATTAGTTATTTAGATACAAATTAAAATACCTAACATTAAATAACTCTGGACTGTGTCCAAAATGTATGAAAATTCTCAAGTCGGGGATGCTCCCGACTAACATTTTCAATGCAAAATATTTCATAAAACTCCACTACCTACCCATAGAAATTGCAGGTTCGTGCCACTACCTAACCTACCCTATACTTTATGAACTTGACAAATTAAGTATTGTCAATTTTAGGTTTTGATCAATCTAGACATATAAACCGCTTCTCGTAGAGACATGAAACTTGGAAGGTGTGTTCGGATGACATAGGCATCCGATACGAAAGGATTTTGAAATATTCAAAGCGTACGCGGACGAATATTTATCCAACAATAGGTCATCTATTGACTTAAATATAATCGTATCCGTTCCTATCAATAGAAAAGTTCTAGATCTAAAAGATATGATGGGTAATATAAACCATTGTCACGGAAGCATGTTCCGTGGCAGATCGGTTTTTGCTACGAGTTCCCACGAGTGTTGCGTAAGAGATCTCGTTTCATGTGCGACACGATTGTGTTCGTTTCCGTTGTTCTGTTTCATACGTTTCTTGGGACCGTGGAAGCTTCTAAACGCACCATTGACATTGGTTTCTAACCTTTTAACACACTCCTACATAAAAAAGCTAAGGACTAGTAACTAGTCCTGATCATCTAGAACTGTTCTAGATGTCTCGATTTATGGTAAGATTTTGTACGCCAAATGGCAGATCACAGAGCGCAATAATATTTGTATTACAATCTATACTTATTTTATAAAGTTTGTTTGTTTGTTTGTTTAAACGCGCTAATCTCAGGAACTACTGGTTCGAATTGAATAATAAATTTCTGTTAGATAGTCCATTTATCGTGGAAGACGCTAACTTCATTTTGATATTCCTACGGGATCGGTTCTTACGCGAGTGAATCCGCGGGGCGCAGCTAGTATCTTTTAAGTTTACCTGTGAATCAAAAAAAAATGATTTTTTGATTTTGATGCGGCAGATCCATTTTGCTACAGGATTTAAGAAACTGAAGTATGTCTATGAGCGATGCGATGGTCAGTGAAAGTCGACGAAAAGTTTAACCAGGCTGTATATAAGCTATTTATTTGAACCTTTACCTTCCCTGAAAAGGCACTACATTAAAAAGAAATGCTAGTTTGACCAAGTAAAATCAGATCTCAGCGCCGACCAGTCATGAAAAACAGACCTCATAGGCGTAAAGTGGGGTTCGCGGTCCCGCTGTCATATAGTGGTGTTGGTTTATTAAAAATAACAAACACACACACACGTACACACAAACTTTCACATTTATAATATTAGTAGGATTCACGGTAACAACGCGAACAAACCCTAACAAGAGTATTGCAAAGATGACATTTGTAATTCTTACCGCGTCGGAAGCGAACAAACGAAATAAAAAGGGAAAGCATTTAATTCTTTTAACGATGATGTTAGATAAAATAAAAGAAATCTAATGCCTAAGCAAATAAGAAACCTACCTTTTAGAATACCTAATGGCAACCTATGTTGGGCGCAGAGAGAACTCCCCCGTGATGCAGAAGGTGGTTGAACCAACATTTTGTAACTTATAACTTTCCGCAGTTTCACCCGCGTAAGTCCCGTTCCCGTGGGAATATGTAAAAAAAGTAGCCTATAGCCTTCCTCAATAAATGCACTATCCAACACAAAAATATTTTTTCAATTCGAACCAAAGGTTCCTGAAATTAGCGCGTGCAAACAAACAAACTCTTTAGCTTTATAATATTAGTATAGATTTGTATGGGTGTTTCTGAAGTTTCTGGGTGAAAATTGACTTAGTATTTTAGGGGATGGAAAAACACCTATAATCCCGAAATTCCCCCGGGCTCGGGGTTTATGCGGGTGAAACCGCGGGGCGCACCTAGTATACCTATTATAAATCCAAAAGTTCATTAATTATCTTACCGATATATCAAATGACTGAACCGATTTGGATGACAATTGGCATTGTGGTAGTTTAGGAGATGGAGAAGGACATAGAATAGATACCTTTGATCCCGAAATTCCCGCGGGATCGGAACTTACGCGGGTGAAACAACGGGCCACATCAAGTAGTTAGATAATTTTAATATTCAAAGTAGTGTTAACACGGTATATACCCAATAATCATAACAAAGACATTCTTTGACATTCCAAGCATTGTTGTAATCAAATTCGAAAGTGAATTCTCGTACTTTTATGGATAACAATGTTCTTTAAACGTTCGAATTTCCGACTCATCCGATTTGATTTGCTTTGCTACCAATTTAGCAAGCTGAGTTAGCACTTAGCAAACCATTCAGATAAACACATTGTCCTCGTAAACAAAGGGAGTGAAAGTAGAGGAATATATAGCCTCGTTGCAGCACATGGTGCAACTGCCCATTATGCTCTAAATACCAGCATATTGATCACAGAAGGATCTGATGGAGGCCAATGCTGCTGCAGTTGCAGTGGCCAACTATTGGGCAGGAAAGATTTGTCTTGACGAGCGCCAATGACTCGATTAGAAGAACTGAATAATTTACTAGGAAATAATACTTAAGGCTGCTTATGCTGCCAAACGCAACGCGCCAGAAATACCCGTCGTTTACAACTAACATTGTTGATTCTAACGTATGTGTTTTGTTTTTCTCAAAAAAATAGGTGTAAAATATTCTAGGTAAAATCTTTACAGATATTTTGGGGTAATTTGAGACGATCTACTACGTCAAATTTTAGCACGACCCGTCCATAATAATAGAATAGCAAAATGTCCATATGCCTATTAAGGTGAATCGTGGAGGTGTCAACTTTATTGTATTCTGTTAAGATCTTTGTATTTAACCCATGATTATGAAATAAATAAATTATATTATTATTATATTATAGGTTTCAGCTGTGCGTTGATATAATATCAGTGAAGAACTATTACAAAAGAACAGGTGTTTCCGTTGAGTAGAGGCACACGTCAATCAGGACTTTAAAATATAAATTCGATTCTTAAACCTATCTTGTGAATCTATAAATATAAAATTCAAAGTCTCCTCCTTACTGACTGGTTAAAATTTGGCATAGATACAGAGCTTTCATAACGCAGGCATCTGGTAGGAAATTATTTTCGAAAATTCAAACCCTACGCGGACGTTGTCACGGGCAAAAGCTAAATAAAAAGCTAAAAAAGATAAATCTAATTCTAATCGAGTAGTAATAGCTCTAGGACCAACCATTAAAAAGTAAAGATATTTCCGTTCTAGACTTTTCAAAATCATTTTACGGCAATTTTAAACAATAGCCTTGCATGGTTTTTTATTAAAACTTTTTGTAACTGAAACGTGCTTATGAATTTTCGAATCCGTCTCAGATAAACGCTTCTCCATGCGAAAATATCGTTACCGTGAAATTTTTGAAGAACGACAAAAAATCTACAACCGAGAAAATTGTATCATGATTTTTTGTTAATTTTAATGTGACGCTGTAATTTATGATACTAGCCGCGCCCTGTGATCTTACCCGAATAAGTGGATATTGTTTTCTCCGTACAAATATATTAAAATGTATATTTAACTACTCCATTGTACTTTAATTAGATTGTTGTGTGTTGTAATCAATAAAAATGAAATAAAACCAAAGTTTGCTGTACATAACCTTTATTGTTTACTTCTTTTATTTATTAATTATAGCTTCGCACGGATGATTTCTAGATGTTATAAAATTAAAAAAGGAACACAAAGAGGCATGTGTAAAAAAAAGGTTTTACATAAAACAAATATTTACTTATTCATGAAATCTATGTTATCTATCAGATTCATTACACTTTGTTCCCGGTTCGTACAATTCCCTATTTCGTACAATCGGCAAATCTTTCCCAATTTGTACAATAAATTTGTACAAGTTCTACAATATGTCATTAATTATGTCATTTAAATATTATGTAAAGGCGCAACAAAGTTTAGGGACATTTTACCATGGAAACTGAACAGAGACACTGTTACCTACCTGGGGTTTAAACTGCTAATCCTAAACTGCCATTCCGCGGTAGTTTAAGGCCAGGTCCTAATAAAGCTACCAAAATCGACCTGTGTTTTAAGCAACTCTAAGTAATCAAATACTCTTTTTTGTTATTTGGATATAAATGGATATTGTAGTTTAATAACCATATTTTTGTTTATTGTGGTTGAAAACATAATATGAACAACTTCGTTCGATAAAAAAAATGTTTAACAGAGAATTATTAGATCGTTTATCGGGTTTTATTCAAAAATAGTTAACGTTGATCAATGATAGACGTTGATAAAATGAATCAAATGATTCAATGATAGACGTTGATAAAATGAATCAAATGATATAGGTTTTGACCTCTAGGAACTATATTTGTGGATAATAATGCTAAAATGTTTTGCATATCGATCAAATATCGTAAGCACGCAGCACGCTACGTCTTTGAGAGCGGGGGCTAAGGTAATGTGAATACCTACACACAGTACTGGAAGAGCGCCTTAACGGAACGTGGCTCAACCTAATTCAGGAAGGAAGTTCTAATCCTAACTATTATTATAAATATAGAGCGGTGTTGGTTTAGTGGTAGATACCCCGACTTCATTCTGAAGGTCGTGGGTTCGAATCCCGGCGGCCGTGCACCAATGTATTTTTCTGAAGAATAATTTATGTGCGCTAATTGACATTGCTTTTACGGTGAAGGAAAACATCGTGATGAAACCCACGGCTCAGTTGGCTCCAGAAGTATTGACATATTCTCTCCTCTGGGCACGGTCGACTAAGCTGAGAGGGTAGTGCTGGGCAAGCCTACTCCATCCTCACGCAAAAAGGAACTAATTAAAAAGAGTCTAGTTGCGGAAAAAAGCTCGTATACGTACGTACTCTTCTCTTCTCTTCTTCAGCAGCATGTATTAGCCCCCTGCAGGGTATATGCCTTTCCAACGCCTCTCCACAACGTTCTGTCATCGGTCTGGACCACGCAGCCCCAGCATGAGCTTTTATGAATACATACATACGATAATATTATAAATATGATGAAGTATCTTCTAGATAGATATATTCACTTGTGGCTTTAAAACCTTCGCTATAAAGATACAATTAGATTGGTGATCAAAGTAGTTAAGTACTTCAATGGAATCAATGACCATTCCCTTTCATTCATGAGTTACATAAATAACCATTCACCTTTCACTACAATCCAGTTTTGATATAAATTATAGCTATGGGCGATTTAAGTGGTTTACCTACCCACAAAGATTTATACCTATTATAAAAATCCACTATGTTTGCTTTTCCTTTATAGGCTTATCCGACTAGTGCGAAATTAAAGTAATGGTTAGGCATAGGCATTTAGTGGAAGAAAACACCGTGATGAAACCTGCGTCTTAGTTGGCTCTATGCGTATATATTTACAATTCTTTTCTCTAAGCACGGTCGACTAAGATGGGAGGATAGTAGGTGCATTTAATTCCATCCTCACACAAACAGGACTATCTAAAGAGAAGAGGAGCCCTATTTTTGAATCGTTCGCCACGATTCGAGCGCTCGATTTCTACTGATATGCATTCGACATCGGAAATTCGCTATTTTTGAATCGCTCGATTGTAACGATCGACAGGCGAGTGGTAGAATAAACGTCAAACAATCATAGTCAAACCTTCGGAAACGATCTTGCTAAAATATTTGTATCTTTTGGGATTATTTCGGATGTTCATCGGTGATTACCGGTTTTCAATTTTCTGCGTAAAACGAATAAAAATTAACATTTATAATATCGACGACGAACGATTCCAAAATACAGGAAATTGGTGACATGCGACTTGGAAGCCGAGCATGACTTGTAGGCGTACACGACGAAGCTATGACACACAAGCGATTCAGTTATAGAGCCCCTTGTTGCAGAAAAAAACCTTTATACAAATACAAGGCATTTAGAGCCCAATAGGGATTTACATAATATATGTATAGATCAAAATGGACAAATTAAGTAGTCTATCCTCAGATTATATTAAGACGTTTGCAAGTGGTCAACTGTTTTAGATAAAATGACAATGCGACTTTATGCAATTTTTTTTTAATTTGTTTACTATAATAGTTGAAAACGTCTTAAAAACTAAGTTAGGATGTGTGCCTTCGGAACGCGCGCACCAATGAGAAGAAGGCACAAGAAACTCATGGGGTTTTAGAAACTCATGGGGTTTTAGAAACTCATGGGGTTTTAGAAACTCATGGGGTTTTAGAAACTTATGGGGTTTTGCTCCTGTCACATGGTAAATAAAACAACAAAATTTTCCTACGCTCTACGACTCCACTTTTCCATTAATAAAAGCAATAAATCGGTATTAAGTCTTGATTCGAAATATTTTGCCCATTTAAAGATTTATTGGACGTTTCGTTGATAAAAGTGATAAATGTGAACTTCTATTAAAAAAATCTCTCCTCTCTTTCTAATTCGTAGTTAATTTGTATTGAATGAATGAGATAGTCAATATTGAAGACGACAATATGGCTCGCGAGGTATTGCTTTCTTTGCCTCGTAAGTAGGTTGTGGTTATGTCAGGTGCATATAAAGTAAGAGCTGTTCACCTGTGATACATAATGAAGATTTTAGTGTGAGAATAATGTTTTTAAAACATATTGTTTATTTATCCCGATACATGGTATTGAGATGCTCTTGCTGTCTCTACCTGTTAAGAGCATAAGGTACCGGCTCTCTCTCCATACAAACGTAGTTGACTGTTTCCTCCCTGGATAAATGAATGACACTAGAGCAAATATTTATGCAGGATAAAACTTATAACTGCCATGATCATGGCCCTATGTTTTTTTTCTTTTTTCTTTTTAAATCTTAATTTCTATGATAATTAGAAAATGAAAAAAATTCAAGACAGTGCTTAAAGATGGCAGTTATTGACCGTTGTTGATGACAGTTGAGTGAGTGTCATTATCTAGGGAGGAAACAGTCGAATACTTTTGTATGGAGAGAGCGCCGGGTATCTTTCCTCTTAAGTGTACAAACTAGATCAATATAATTTATAAGTATATTAATATATATATGAGTTTTTATTTTAACTGTACCTACCTAGACTTTTGGGTCACGTTATATTTTATTTGGCTGTTTATTACCTACTTAAGTTTTTATTTTTAATAATATATATTTTCGCAAGTACACTGACATTACCGACAAGTAACAACGATGGCGCTGTGTCATATTTACCGGACTACGGCAAAACCAAAAGGGAGGGTTATGTTTTTGAACCGTGCGTGCTCCACCCACATACATACGGTCCAAAAACATATATGTTCATCTGTAAACTAAGTACTTAATATAATTTGAAAAATTTTGGTATCGTTTATTAATTTAGAAAGAAAGAAAAAGAAAGAAAAGCATTTATTGAGTACACGAGAAACACAGGAAGGAAGAAATGAAGATGACAATGAAAATTAATTACATTAAAAACAAAATAGTGACAAAGAAAGAAACAACCTAAATGGGGAGTCGTGTGCTGACCCAAATGGGTCGACGTCCGCTTAAAACTGCAGGCAAGCAAGCTTAGCTGCAGCGCTGGTCTTCCGGCCAGACCCATTTAGCTAGAGTTTAAATAGCTCCGCTCGTGACACTCTATAAAAACAATAGAAAAATAAAAAACATAGCTAAGAACACTCTCGACTAATTCAACTTTCAAGCAAAAAAAACTAAATTGAAATCGGTTCATCCGTTCGGGAGCTACGATGCCACAGACAGACACACACACAGAGAGACACGTCAAACTTATAACACCGTCGTTTTTGCGTCGGGGGTTAGTAAGAAACTAATTAAATAAATGATAACATATTTAATTACTAACTAACTATTGATAACTAAACTGAAATACTAAAAAGCATATAGTATTAAGTAAAAATAAAATAATTTAAATTGTTGTAATATCATCTCTCCAAACTTCTATGCATAAGGTTAGGTGTGTTGTCGCGATTAGCACACGTTTGGGCCGGCCGGCCAGCTGACGGCAGTCTACCACACGGCTTCGACCTGTACGTACATACGTACCAACACTCAGCATTTAGCAACATTACTTCGCGAATGTCGATATGCGACTCCGTAAAACATCCATGCGAAAATTTGACTTTGTGAGATCCGTGTTTGACATTTACGAGTGTTCCAAATTTTGAATTTTAAGTTTTAACTGTTTTGTTTTCTTGATTGCCAGTTTGCCTAGTCTAAAAAGGTATGTCTTTTTCTTATCTAACTGTAGATAACAACAGTTTTATTTTATTTATTTTAAATGCAGTTTTTAAAAATGAAACCAGTCTAATATTTAAAACGAGTTGGTCGTTTTCTTTTATAATGTGGTCTGTTATTTACAAATGCTTTTGTAATTTTATGTGACACAATAATGTGGGTGATTTAGTCGTTTGGAAGGACATTGTTTTTGTGTTATTTATTTCACAAGACTCACATCTTATTGCAATCTGTAAAAATAAATTAATTCAAATTTTGTGTGCGAAAATAAGAGATAGACTTCATCACTAATAGTATAAAATAAAGTCGCTTCCCGCTGTCTGTCCCTATGTATGCTTAGATCTTTAAAACTACGCAACGGATTTTGATGCGAATTTTTTCATAAATAGAGTGATTCAAGAGGAAGGTTTTAGTATATAAAACCAAACTACCACGCGTACAAAATTGCGAGCTAATTTTATAATAATTTTATTTTTAATTTGATCTAACTAAAATTATGAATCTAACTAATATACGAAAGTTTACTTATTATTTAAATGTTGGTTAGTTCCCTCTACACGGTCAAACGATTGGACCGATTTGGATGAAATTCGGCATAGTTATAGTTTAGGAGATGGAAAAGGACGTAATATATATAAAATCCCAAAATTCCCGCGGGATCTGTAGGTACTCGAAAAAAACTACGGGGCGCAGCTAGTAAATTAATAAATTTGATATTATTAAGGGGTGACCCCCAATTATGGATTCTGTTAAGACAATATTATTGCTGCTACCTGTATATTGTTTAATATTTATGAGTCGTTGATTCATTCATTTTGAAACTCACCTATTTTTTACAAGGTATCTAAGACTACAATAAAGAGTTAAATTGTTGCAAATCAAGTTTTTATTATCATTTTCACACGGTTGAATACGATCCAATATAAATAAGATATTTGTGTGATTTTTTTATTTGTGTTAAACAATTTAACGTGGTATTTTGTTAGTATTAATTGGTATGTATAAAGTACCAGACCGGTGACCTGTGATTTTACTTACATAATAGGTCCCAAAACATTTTTTTTTTTAAATAAATTGATATCCACATCATATTGAAAAACCAAAGTTTCACATTTATACAACCTTAGTTTAGTTTTACAGAGCTGTTGAGAGGCTCACAGCAAGCGAAGCTCGCTGATCGTTTACGGTCGTGCGGGTTTAGCGACGCCTGGCGCGGTCATTACTTCGATGGGTGATCAATGAGTAGTGTGGCAACAATGTATTTTCGTGAGCCCCTCCGTGCTTCGGAAGGCACGTTAAGCCGTTCGTCGCGGTTGCTACCTCTAGTACCAGTCGTTGGGTCAAGTTAGAGGTATTAAGGCGATCTGAAAACTCTACCAATAGGTGAGCCACACCACTATACGAGAAGAAGAAGACAGGGCTGTTAACGCACTTAGCATCATTATTTGGGCCATTGTGCGTGTGAGAATATCCTACTTGTCACTCCAACCATCCCAGGTCCTCCCAGCCCAGAAGGCAAGAAGCCTTTTCAGGTTGCTACAGGTCTCCGGAATTTCATAATTAGCATACTAGGTTACATTACTAAATTACATTACTAAATGATTAATTGGAGAAACCCAATGCATTTAGTATAGTATCGAAAGTCGCACATAGAAAAGACATCAACGCGTTCGCAAACCATTTTAAATTATTTAAATATTGAGATACTTCCATTTATATTAATTACTAGCTGTCTCGGGAAACGTTGTTTTGCCATTTACATAAAAATTTAAAAAAATCATACAACTCGGTTGGCTGTCGTTTTGTATGATTTTTCAGCCGTTTTGCATACTTTTTAGGCATTTTTTTAATTTTTTCTTTCCGTAAGAACCATCCTCGTACCTAAAAAAAGAATGAACGTAATCGGTTAAGCCGTTCTCGAGATTTGCGCTTAGGAACACTTCAGCGATTCATTTTTATATTTTAAATGTTGGAAATAGTTAATTAAAAATTTATTTAAAAAAAAAACAAATAGCATATTCTAACATGAAATATAACAGTTAAAATCTAATTTAATTTATAACTGTTTGCGTAAGTAACAATAAATGAAAAGTCCAAAATATTTTGCGCACTCTAAAGGACTCAAACGTCTTCTGGGTACCAAAAGTCCAAAGTCTTTTTTTTTTAATTCCTTTGGATGCTTAAAACATTTTGTACATAGACCACATATAAACGACTTAAAAACCAAGTTAGGATATTTGCCTTCAGAACGCGCCCACCAATGAGAAGAAGGCACAAGAAACTCATGGGGGCTTTTTTTCATGTGATCACGCTCACAAAGGTCAATATTACAAATATTTTAAAATTATTATTTGAAATGGAGCAACTAAAGTCACGTCTATGGGTTGTTATGATTAAGGTAAGACGAAGTATCATAGTACGCCTTACTGCACAATTTATAAAAGTTTTGAACCTGTTACCCTAGGCACACCCTAGGTAGGATCCCCAAAAGACTGGTTGCGTTGCCTCGTTGGATGACTATGCTTGCTTAACCACTGTCTGAAGAAGCAGCCAGCCCTCTGGTCACACGCCAAATTATAAAAAAATATGAAATATCATTCTTTACAAATCGATTTCAATGCAAAATTCAAAATCAAAGAGTACTTAACAAACTAAGATTTATGCTAAACGAACTGTCAATCATAATGGGCTGTGAAATAGTTACAAAATACATACTTAAGTGAGAATAAATTTAAAATTACAAACATTTCATTTGAAGGTATGTTGGAAATACTCAGAAGTAGGTAATGTAATGACAAAATAAATAAGCGACTGTCATTTTGATAAGTTGTACATAAAGTAGGCATAGGTACGGTCGGAGTCAGAATTGCAGACCCATCATAGTGCTCTAAAATTACTATTATTGGAATGTTTTTATTCTTATAACCTCCTACTAATATTATAAATGTGAAAGTTTGTGTGTGTGTGTGTGTTTGTTACTCCATCACGCTAAAACGACTGAACCGATTGTGATGAAGCTCGGTATGTAGGTAGCTGGATATCTGGATTAATACATAGGCTACTTTTTATCTCGATATTCCCACGGGATCGGGACTTACGCGGATGAAACCGCAGGGCGCAGCTAGTTTTCTATATATATGTAAAGAAATATATTTCTTTAAGTTAATGTAACTTTTAACAATTCCCTGCTGGCAACACTGATGTCGGTAAAACAGTCCAATGATGGCCGCAGAGAAACTTGTTGTGGTTTTGTTATTATCCTTGTAATTTGTGCTAAATAGTGTAGAAAATACTTACCTGTGCCTACAACATTAGACAATACGAATTTACACGACAGAAAGCAAACTTTATTGTCGTTTCTTTGTTTCACAGGTGAGTACTAATTAGATTTGTAAGATTGTTAGCCGGCACATAACCTCTTATGTTAGAAATATTTACTTACGAAAATAAATCTTTGTTTTACAGAGCAACACAATTGGTTTAATTCCTAAAGTAAAATGAAAATCATATTATAAAACGACAATTTTGTTTGGATACAAATAAACCAGTTTCATTTTACAACATAAGGAATAATTGTCACGAAATATCCAACCGCCAAGATGTCGGACAGTGAGGAAGAAAAAATTACGGAGAAACTAAGATTTGAATTCACAATATTGCCATCAAAGGATTCGAAATCAAACGTAATATGCATAACGTCAATAGCCACAAGTGACAATAAAATATATACGCTACCAGAAGAACTACAATCTGTAACTTATCATAAAGAGATACTACACACAGCGGCCTTTGTTAAAGTGAAAAACAGTTTAAAGAAAAGATATCAGATACGACGGATATGGATTACCATGACAGAAGAATTGAGAAAAATCTACATAGATGAAGATGGAAATCTACAATTTGGAGACCAGTATTTAGAGGAAGTTGTTTTAGGAAATCCAGAAAGTATCAAACAAACAGAGACAAGTACACTAGAGAAATTATTTGAAAAAATAATAGAAAAATCACAGCCAAGCAAACAACAAAATTTAAAGAACATCGCAGATAAATTTGTGATAGAAAAATTTACAAGTAGAAATACAAATGCGACACAATGGATAGAAATGTTCGAAAGAGAATGCATGCGCTTTGATGTCGAGACAGACGAAAATAAAATAGAAATACTAAGACTATTCATGGATAAACCTTGCGCTGACTGGTACAGCTCGATGATTATAAAACACACCCTAGGCTGGAACCCGGTAACATATGCACTATTATTCAAATATAAAGATGGTTCACTAATTGATTACGCAATGAGAAAGGAAAAGCTCCTGCTAGATATGCGAAGAACTATTGACCCAGGTACATTAATTGATCTTATTGCAGCTGGCTTACCGGAATTTATACTTAATAGAATAGACAGAGGAAGACTTAAAGATACAGTAGACTTGTACAATGAAGTGAGCAAATATGAACATATGGTGAACAAAAAGACACCATTAGCCAAGAAAAGATATTATGTGAACACGAAAATAATTAATGATAAAAAAGAAGACAAACATCCTTGCCAAATTTGTGAAAAATTAAACAAAGGCATTCGATACCATCCTGAAAATACGTGCTGGTTTAAGACAAATGAAGATGACAATAAAATAAAACGGAGCACCATTAAACACGTCAACAATTCAGTGATTGAAACGGAGTTGAACGAAAATGATCAAAAAAACGAATAGTAACACCATTAATAAAGGTCGAACTACAAATTAATGATAAACAAAAAATAAACGGCATATATGATTCAGGATCAAATGTGTCTTTAATAAACTCAAAGTTATTGAAACTTAAAGGAAAAACAAACAATAATAATAAAGCCGATTTATTCACAATTAATGGTGTTAAAAAAGCAAGTGGTTCGACAACTTTAAAAATAAAAATCTACGATATAGAGAAAAATATTGATGTTTACATAATTGATGAAAAAAATTTCAAATACGACTTCCTGATCGGACTCGATATGATAAAAGAATTTAAGCTGATACAAACGGAAGATTTAAAAATAATACAAAGAAAAAACATGAAAAAGGAAAACAAACAAACATTAGACGAAACCACACAGCAAGAAGGAAAAAATACTGAGGACTCAATATATCATATAAACTTCAATGAACATGTCAACGAAGAAGATTTTAAAATACAAATAAAACATTTAAACGAAGAACAAGAAACTATAATAAACGATATAATTACTAGATATAAATCAATATTCGCCAAAGACAAATACGACATAGGAACTGTAAACGGATACGAAGCAAGAATAGACCTGTTGGTGGATAAATATACCAGTAAGAGACCATACAGATGCACTATAGAAGATAAGAAAGAAATAGAAAAACAGATAGCGAATTTATTAGATAACAAACTCATAGAAGAATCCTACAGTCCCTTTGCAGCACCAGTAACATTAGCATTCAAAAGAGAAGATAACAAAAAATCAAGGCTGTGCATAGATTTCAGAGATTTGAATAAAATCATTATACCTCAAGCCCAACCTTTTCCATTAATCGAAGACCTAATGGAAAAAACAAGAAACTGTAATTTTTTTACAACTTTAGACATCAATTCTGCATTTTGGGCTATTCCCTTACGAATCGAAGACAGAATGAAAACGGGATTTGTGACACAGGAGGGGCATTTCCAGTGGACATGCCTACCGTTTGGATTAAAAACTTCCCCAGCAATATTTCAACGGATACTAAGTAATATATTAAGAAAGCATAACCTAACAGATTTCACAGTAAACTATATAGATGACATATTGGTATTTTCAGAGAATTTTGATGAACACGTCAATCATCTGCACCGATTATTGAAAGCAATTAAAACTGAAGGATTCAGACTAAAATTCACCAAATGCACCTTCGCATCTGACTCTGTTAAATACCTAGGACATATAATTAGGAATAATACTGTGACACCAATAAAGGACAATCTGATATCAATACAGAACTTTCCAGTACCTAAAACACAAAAAAACATCAGACAATTTCTGGGAAAAATTAACTTCTATCATAAATACATACCAAATAGTGCGATAACACTAGACCCACTACATAATTTACTAAGGAAAAATCAAGAATTCAGATGGACGCAGGATTGTCAAACAGCATTTGACACAATAAAAAAATTACTTTGTTCTCAACCGATATTAGCAATCTATGACAGAAATTTACCAATAAATATTTACACCGATGCATCAATAGAAGGAGTTGGAGCAATTTTAAAACAGAAACAAGCAGATGGAACAGAAAAAGCTGTAGCATATTTCTCAAAAAAACTTAACGGAGCGCAAAAGAAAAAAAAAGCAATATACCTAGAATGCTTAGCAATTAAGGAAGCCATCAGATATTGGCAATACTGGCTGATTGGTAAACCATTCACGGTCTACACAGATCACAAACCTTTAGAGAATATGAATCTCAAATCAAGACCAGATGAAGAACTCGGTGACTTAACATATTATTTATCACAATATCATTTCAAAATAAAATATGCACCAGGAAAACAAAACATAGAGGCGGATTGCTTGAGTAGAAATCCTGTACTAGAACCAGAAGATAACACAGATGATCAATTGAAAGTTGTGAATTTAATAAAACTAGAAGACATAATACAAGACCAAAACAAAAATGAAGTAATACAAAGGAACAAAAACGGGTTGATAAAGAGACAAAGTATATATATGAAGAAGATTAATGAAAAAGAAAAAATAATAATAACGGAACAATTTAGCATCAAACTGTTAAAAAAAATACACGAGGACCTATGCCATATTGGAATTGGACAGATGCAAAAGACAGTTGGCCCACATTACTCAGCTAAAAATTTGACAGAAAACATAAAGAAGATATGTCGAAGCTGCGAAACTTGTATCAGAAATAAATCAAGAGGGCAAGATAAAATTGGATTCATGTCACATTTAGGCCCAGCCACAAAGCCATTTGAGATAATCTCTGTAGATACAATCGGAGGCTTCGGAGGGTCAAGATCGACAAAGAAATATTTACATTTATTAGTGGACCACTTCACAAGGTTTGCTTTTATAACGACCTCAAAGACACAAAACGCAAATGATTTTATTAAGTTGATCGAAAATACAAAGCAAATTGAGAATATAGGCATGCTACTAACAGACCAATACCCCGGGATCAACTCAAAAGATTTCAAAAGATATTTAGAGGAAAAGCAGATACCAATTATCTTTACGGCAGTAAACGCACCATTTTCAAACGGTTTAAATGAAAGACTCAACCAAACGTTGGTAAACAAAATCAGATGCAAAATGAATGGAAAAAAGGAAAATAAATCATGGACTACAGTAGCGAGAGAATGCGTAAATAAGTATAATGAAACAATACATTCCGTAACAGGTTACACACCAAATTACCTACTACACGGTATGGACAACATAATCATACCAAACGAGTTAAGAAAAGAAAATCGAAACATTGATTGGATTACAGATAGGGAAAAGGCGCTAGAAAACACAAAAAGATCACACGATTATAACAAAATATTATTTGATAAACATCGGAAATACTGGGAATTTAAATCAGGAGACTTGGTATATGTAGAAAATGGAAATAAGTTGAACAGGAAAAAATTAGATGAACTGAGAATTGGACCATATAAGATAGTAGAGAAGATATCAGAATCGATTTACAAAATAGACACAGGTCACAAGAAAAATGAGTCAAACCTATTCCATATTACAAAATTAATTCCAGTCCTAAAAATAGAAGAAAACAAAGAATAAACAAGAACGTAGAAAAAAAAAGGGAGAAACATGAAGATAAAACAGGAAACTTACTACTTACTAGATTTAAGTTAGGATTACTTTTTATTTAATTTTTTCAGGGGGGGAGATGTAAAGAAATATATTTCTTTAAGTTAATGTAACTTTTAACAATTCCCTGCTGGCAACACTGATGTCGGTAAAACAGTCCAATGATGGCCGCAGAGAAACTTGTTGTGGTTTCGTTATTATCCTTGTAATTTGTGCTAAATAGTGTAGAAAATACTTACCTGTGCCTACAACATTAGACAATACGAATTTACACGACAGAAAGCAAACTTTATTGTCGTTTCTTTGTTTTACAGGTGAGTACTAATTAGATTTGTAAGATTGTTAGCCGGCACATAACCTCTTATGTTAGAAATATTTACTTACGAAAATAAATCTTTGTTTTACAGAGCAACACAATTGGTTTAATTCCTAAAGTAAAATGAAAATCATATTATATATATTAAATTCTCGTATCGCGGTGTTAGTTATCAAACTCTACCTAAACGGCTGAACCGATTTGTATGAAATGTTTTGTGTATATTCTTTAAGTCTGAGAATCGAACAGCATCATTTTTTTTTCCTTTATATATATTTTTTGTAAATGACAGAACAACGTTTTCCGGACAGCTAGAAATTCATGAGTTGAAAGACTTTAAACTTGAACTCAAGCAAGACGTTAGAATCTCGTTTGAGTTGAAAACATTCTTAAAATAGATAGATAGATAAACACTTTATTGCACCATAAAAACAAAACGCAAAATGATTACATATAACAAAAACAAATAAATTCTAACTTAGGTAACTACCTATATGCTAAAAGAAAATTAATATTTAATGCCTTACAATATGGCACAATGGGCGGCCTTGTTATAAATAGCAGTTTTGGAGCTCTGCGGTGGGTCTGCAATTCTGACTCCGACCGTACCTACATGTGATTTCTATAGACTGTACTTATACGTTGAATAAACGTTTTTTCCAACTGATTTTTAATTACCGCTTTGGATCGTTTTTGGTGCAAAGGTTAGCCGTCGCCATACAGAGAGGTAACGCGACCAGTATTCTCAGCTCCTTTGCACCGGGTGCGGTCAGGGGCGGTTTATTTGAATGACGCTTAATTTGTATTTAAAATTATAATATTCTACTGACTTTTTATTACAATGATTTGTACATTGATGAACCTTAAGGTGAAAGAGTACCGGCGCTCTCTCGATACAAACGTAGTCGACTGTTTCCTCCCTGGATAATGACACTGGCACAAATATTTTTATTTTGCCTATGTTTTGTATTTTTTTTTTCATTTTCTAATTAATCATAGAAATAAGGATTAAAAAAAAACATAGGGGCATGGTCATGGCAGTAATAAGTTTTATGCAACTAAAATATTTACTCTAGTGTCATTATCCAGGGAGAAAACAGTCGACTACGTTTGTATGGAGAGAGCCCCCGGTACCCTTTCCTCTTAATCCTGCTTAATTTTTAATGTAGGTAGGTAATATATGATTTAGGTACGGTTGTCTGCATAACTGCAGACCCACCGTAAAGCTCCAAAACGGCTGCTATAAGAATGTTTTTAACAGGAGCAAGGTTATAGACACCTGCTTTAGTTGAAGTTTCGAGTCTTATAACTCATCAATTTATCCAACAAAAATTATTAGAATGAGTACATTCCAATAATAGTAGATTTTGAACTATACCGGAGGCTGCAATTATGCAGTCGACTGTACCTCGACTTAGGTACCAAGTTTTATTAAAAAAGCTCCCGTTAGCTCCTTGAAAGGCGAGGATTAAAACAACAGATGATTCCTATGTTATTGAAATGAGAACAACACCAATCCTAGCCCCGTAGGGTAAGTGTACCCACAAATGTCAAGTCGATAGGTCGCACGTCTTGAACCTTATTTCGTGCAATTACCTCGTTATATACTGTAAAGTATCCAATAGGGTTATCATCGTACCGATTCCCGCCTCAGACAAGTTTTTATGCTTAGATATTGTCTGTGGTCTGGTTGTTTCTATGTATTATAAGTATATGTATATCTACAAAATGAAAGTATATAAGTAGTATATCCGTTGTCTAGCACCAATAACACAAGTCTAGTTACTTAGCTTGGGGCTAGATGGCAATGTGTGGAATGTCCTGCAACATTTATTTATTTAAGAGTTACATAATGTGGAGAAGTATATTTGAAAACAACGGATATCGTAGACGCAGTCAATATTAGGTACGTTTTGGTGTGATCACGGGCGGCGCGGCGGCGCGGTGGCGGGCGGCAAGCGCGTCTCACTAAAGGCATTTTTTGTATGCACTCTTTTAATCAGACAATTTAATTAAAAGGAGGCTCTACCATGGGGTCTACCTATTATATTCCATCTTCGACCATATAACAACTATTCCAAGCATAAACTTCATTTTTTTCAAGTCGAAAATCCCCAAAATACACAGGTAGGTATTTCTAGATTTGTTAATTTACAAAATATATGAGCTGAGACTCATTTACTGTGAGAACTACTTAATTATTATTACCTATTGTGTCAATGATAAATAATGTAATTACCTATACCTATTCGAAAAATGTTGTTTTTGATTAACTAATTAGCAGAAAAATATTAATAGAGCTATTAATTATAGTCAAAGAAATATTTGAGAAAATTAAGTAAAATTATAATTTATTTTAATTTTCTAAAATGTACTAATTTCTTCTTCTACTTCTTTACAAAGTGCTTTATAAAAATATTATATATACTAGAATGTATTCTTTTGAAAATGAGTACGAAAAAATTATTTAAAAATGAAAATAACTTCTAAGTAACTTAGGTTTAACAAACTTGTTATTTATCTTTATCAAATTCGGTAACGTATGATATAAATATGATACTTTAACTATTAAAGTAATTTAAAAAGAAATATTTTTTGGATTTTTATTTTGTGGAGTGATATTTCGATGCTGTAACAAGCACCAGTTTCACAAGACACGAGGCAAAAACATGGTTATTCACGTAAATAACCTATGTAGTGTAAATAACCATGATCATTTAGAATCATAAATTATTAATATATACAACCTTGGAATAAAAAGTAATTTAATTACATATTCTCTAATCCGGAACTACTAGTTGGTATGTGAGTTACACCTGCCTGAGAAATTAACAAGCAAAGTCCAAAAGAATAACAGTCATGTTTCACGTTGCTAGGTAATTAATTCTTATTAATTACATCTCTTCGCCAATTTTGCATAAAAATTGCTTTAACGTTTTCATATATTAATATCTACTCATATTTTTGTACGTGCTGGGCATTAGTATGCTTTAGTTGATTTTATGGTCCTAAAATTATTAGTTACGCCTCGCGGTTTTACCCGCGTAAAACCCGCGGAAAATTCGCGATCAAAATACCCTATTTTCTTTTCCATCCCTTAAACTATCACTATGCCAATTTTCGTCCTAATCAGTAAAGCCGTTCGTGAATAGGGAAATTAACAAATAAATAAACTTTAGGATTTATAATATTTAGTTAGGATGAGGATTAGTTAGAAAGTTATGATAGGATTGATATGCTTGTACAGTATGCGTCATAAGTACACTATCAGTTTGCTACGATAATACTATAAACAAGTATTTGACTTACGACCTTCTTTTAATAGACGTAAAAGTACTCCGTGTGATTATTATTTTCAACATGTTAGCTATGTCTTTAGTTGTGTGTGCTGTGGAGCTGTGGATCGAACCCATGTTACATTTATTTAATCGCTACACCAACCGACGTGGGTTCGATCCATAGGTTACATTATTATAATGTTCAAATAGTGCTGCATAGGATTGTAAACTTTACGGTGCCAGTGGAATTTTGAACGTTGATTGAACATCTTTGTAAACTACAACTGCTACAACCTTGAAATATTTAAGGCTATAGTGAAAAGGTACTTTCTGGTGGAGCATGCTACATTCTCGTTCACATCATCGCTTCGCATCAGGTGACATTAGGGCAAACGCAAGCCTATTTTGCGTATTTTTTTTTATCTTTATTGACATTTCAATCGATCTAGTTTCTTATTTGACGTAGGTTGTTGACCGAGACCTTTGCGAATATAATCGGTAAGTAGGACCTTGGAGAGGTTCGAGTGACCCTCGAAGCCTTCAATTGTACACCGGAAGACCGACTTGTGTGCCTATGTAAATGACATTTCATTGTTAATTCGGTAAGGAAATCGATAATTATAAGTACCTACATTACCTAGAACTTTTATTCGTTCACCTTTTATTTGTATGGTATAATTGATATACATACATACTTACATGGAATTAAGTTATTTTTTAATGATTTTTGACATTTATTTTTAACTAACGAATTACTGTTGTTGCCAAAACTATACATTTATAAGACAGACTTTCACTGGTGTTGTACACTTAACTTTTTTTATATATTAAAAATAATAAAAATTAATTAAAATAAAATTAACTTAAGTAAAAAACTTTTTTATTAACAAACAGAATATAAAGTTAATATTCTAAAATTGTCAGACTTTATGTTTGAATTGTGTTGTTGAAACAAAAATATTAAAAAGGACGTTAATAAAAGGTCGAATAAATTGATTAAAACAATACTAGACTTGGTTTTAAGATTTACTTCGGTTATCATCCCAAAGAAACAAACCGAAATACCAAGTATAGAAGATAAACATACATACCGACCGGGTACCCACCACCATTAGTACGGGCCAAAAACCTAAACCTCCAATTTGGGCTTTGACGCAGTAGGGTAAAATCATTAATAAAGCAGTTACAATCAAGTAGCAGGACACATACAATTATCAGATAGAGACGGTGACTAATTTGAGGAAGAGCAATTGTTTAATAATTCTGAATTTTCCTTAATTTAAACTCTCTCTTATCTACGAAAGACACATTGTAGTAAGTAGATACCCACATAAAAACGTCATATTGCTCAAAGAGACGTGCGTTCTAAACTAATGCGTTATTACCAAACTGCCCTAAGCAAAGCATTATTGTTTTGTTTTGTAACAAATTGTCACTTATCCTTGTCTATACACAAGGTTTCTGAATACATTTGTGACACGCCCTCGGCCTTTGACGTCCAAACAGGAGGTAGGTACCTACAATGCAACTCAACTAAATACCATTACTAATAACATCATTAGTATTAGTTAAAATTAAGCCGCTGTCAGCAAAAATTCTAATCTTCTATAGCTAGGTATATATAAAAGAGAACTTTTATCAAGAAATCAGTGATATGTCAACCAGAGGCAGATACGTTTTTGCAAAATAAACTTGACCACAGTAATGTAAACTTAAACTCAATTTTTTTTTATTCAATAGGTGTCATGCAGTGCTTTATATCACTTTGAAAAATTAAGTTAGGATGTGTGCCTTCGGAACGCGCCCACCAATGAGAAGAAGTTCGTAGTTTATAGAAAATATTATGCACTTTTAAAAAGAAGCGTGGTAAAAAAAATACATACAACCGAATTGAGAACCTCCTCCTTTTTTATGGAGTCCGGTTAAAAACCGCGGGACGCAACTAGGTCAATAAAGGATTCTTTCGATTCCTTGTTGTACGAAAACCACATTTTTGTTACAGATGGCGACAAAGATGAAACGGCTGAGCTTAAATATGCGAATTATATTATTGGTAAGTTATTTAATTATTTCTGTATTTACATAGTTAGGATCTAAGGCATTCTGCAACCAGAAATTACCTTCTATCGATTGCGTTCTTTCAAAAAGTATATACAATTTCTTTCAGCGAAGGGGTTTTGATACGAAAGGGAATTGTTCTAGACGTCTAGGCGAACAACTTTTGTTCTACGACTTTTTGATATTCGAAGTTTTTGTATGAAACAGCTGATTTTCAAGTAAAATTCCTTCAGAATTATCGAAAAAAAGTTCAAATTTCCAAAAGTCGAAGAACAAAAGTTGTTCGCCTAGACGTCTAGAACAACCTCCTTTCGTATTAAAACCTCTTCGCTGAAACACATAGTATATTGGGATAAAAAGTTTAATTGTTTTGCAAGACATTACAGCTACAACACAGCAGTTATCCCTAAGCTAACTATTATGCTTAACTAGGCCTGTTTTATGGTAGCTAGATAGTGGATAGAATAGTTAGGAGTATACCTTTTTTTTGTAAATATATAGGTATCTACTTTCCTTTTTAATAAACATTACATCCAGACCACAACAAAATATTTGTTCACAGAATTTTAAATATCTGTACTTACACAAATATTTGTTGGACGGTGTGGACATAGGATACTTTTATCCCGAAATTTCCACGAGATCGGGACTTATGCGGGTGAAACCGTGGGGTGCAGCTAGTAGTTCATAAAAAATAGCCTAAAACATTTATACTTTTGTTATATAATTATAGATCTACGACTTTAGACACGGTATAAAAATATTCCATCCGCGACATTTATTTTTCCTTGTAATGTCCTTCGGACGCAGTAGGGGTGCGATTTATGCGAAACAAATCAATAATACAGCGATACCATGACTGATGTGGTTCATTAGTAGACACAGAGTCGATTTCCATTGTTTATTGAACAATAAGTAGGAAGGTAAGGTTCCATAATAAAGCTGAATTTGCGGTCAATGTTATTTAACCTATAGATATATTCATCAGGGGATCTAATATGGCGACTTTCGAAGAATCGTATCCAAATCGTTATACCTACTAATTGGGTTTTACTGCCCAGAGTAGCGTCTTTCAATACTGACATTAACACCATTTTCCATAGAAACGAATCAAAAACGCTGCAAATAATTATGAAACATATAAAAATGAAACAATAAAAAATTTCTAGCGAATTGAGAACGTCCTCCTCTTTTGAAGTCCGTTAATCACACATAAAATATAAAATCTAATTCGTATATTGCGTTTTGGATACTATAAAATGAAAAATAGCAATTTTGGACCTGCAGGTCCTGTTTCTAAATATTAGTCGGTTCATTTATAAAACAACTAGCGACCCGCCCCGGCTTCGCACGGGTACAATGCTGATACTAAATACACTACAGAAAAACTGTGAACGTTGTATATAAAAACATAGCGGCCCGCTCCGGCTTCGCACGGGTATAAAATATATAGACTATGTGATTAAAATCGATTCAGTAGTTTTGATTTATTCACTACTGCCCGTGGCCCGCACGCGTTAAATTTGGAGTAAAACAATCCCCCTTTCCCTATACCATGAAGATTTCCTGCTATCTTTGGAATATCTAAATTCATACACTACATTTTTACTTATTTACTACATTTTTTTGACGCACCGGGCGGCCGGCCGGTACCGCCGCAAACGCTACGTCCCGCAATTTTTAAATCTGTAATATCTTCGAAAATATTCACTTAAATCATACGGTGTAAAGGGCCATATAGATCTATATTAAATGAACAATGTATTCAAGGTATTTAATTGGTTAAGGATTAATGCTGTATTGGTTAAAATCGCTTCGAAAATTAGCCATTATTTGTCGTAAAAAGTAAATGACAAAAAAAAGTTATCGTGGGTTATCCATAAGAGATAGACATATACCATCACGGACTTTTCTGTATACCTTTTCAATGTGTACAATACTTAGTACATTATTTTGATAAAACTCGTTCAGCCTGCGTTTGCAATGTAAGCGGAAAAAATGTAATTATTTACTACATCACATTAGAAACCTCAAAAATAACAGTACTTCTCCACTATTTAATGGATGTTATTATACATATAAACCTTCCTCTTGAATCACTCTATCTATTAAAAAAACATAAAAAACAAAAACAACAAAAGCATACAAAGGGACATAGGGACAGAGAAAGCGACTTTGTTTTATACTATGTAGTGATGCTCCAGAACTTAGTTCTAGAGCCAAGCGAGGTACAACGAATATTATTTATAGACGCAAGTTGCTCAAATAATCATCAAAACTTATAACATTAGAAACGGATCATAAAATTCAAATTACCATAAGCAGGTACCTATATCAAATATGTATCAAATCATCAATCGAACTCACCTTTTGATCCAAATTTGATTGCGAATCTCAAAGTACTTAATTATGCTACGTTATTTCAAAACTTCGCCCACACACATCGTATATATCGTTTTCTTTTCACTACGTTGCAAAGGAAACGTAACGTCTTGATTGTATTCTAGAACTGAGTCAGCAATGGATAACACAATGTAACAGGTTGATAAATATTTACAATGAAATTGCATCTAATGAATATGTTGAAGGATATCACATGGCAAGGTTGGTGAACTTTATTTAGATCAACTTTAAGATTTAGGAAAAAAATAACAGATAAAGCAGGTAGTTTTCCATAATAAAGTTTTCTTTATCTAGCAACATGTTTTATGGTAGACATCTGAGAGACAAGAAGAATAATTACTTTATTTTTTAAATTCCTACTCTAATCCGAGTGTAATCAAATTCAATAAAATTCTTAACAACATCACTGGCATATTATCTACTAATTAACATTTTATTGACATTCAGTATTAAATATCCTAAATACCTTAAATAAATTAAAATAGCATCGTGATGGAATGTTACAATCGTATTTTTATAAGAAATACATCACTACATAGTATAAAACAAAGTCGCTTTCTCTGTCCCTATGTCCCTTTGTATGCTTAAATCTTTGAAACTAAGCAACGGATTTTGATGCGGTTTTTTTTAATAGATAGATTGATTCAAGAGGAAGGTTTATATGTATAATACATGCATAATATAGCCGTGCGAAGCCGGAGCGGGTCGCTAGTATAAGATAAGATATGTATTTGCATAAAGTATGGTAAGTACAGATCTTAGGATGAAGAGTTTCACATACTTTGCCAACTTTTGGCATGCAAACAAAATATACGGAAACTTAGCTTACATTTTTTAGATGGCAGCACCGAATTAAAAGTCCTTTTGATGTTCACAGGATAGCAAAAAAAGAAAAGGTTAAGAACCTTATCCAGTTCTGGCAAAAAAATACAAACTAAACAGTTTGGCACAATGGGCAGACGATATAAAAGCGATATCTTCCATGCAACCTTTAGATGGACAAGAAATGGAGAAGGGGGGTGGGTTCAAAATGATTTTTCACTGAACTCGAACAAATATTCAGGCTAAAATCAATGATGACACATTAATATTGCTAAATTAAAAAAAATACTAGTTTAATGATGAAGAAAATAACCTAGATAGAGACTCACTATATCTAGTGGAGCCATCATCGACCAAGATCCTGCCTACCGCCAGACCTTCGTGGTTTTATAAAAGCTGAGAATAACTCAGCGCATGCCTCCAACACAGTTATGTACGATGTGCAATTATGAAGTTCAAACCATCATAGTGGCTTGGAGAGTTATCAGGTAGCAAAGTTAAGAATCGACCCTGTAAATTTTCCAAAAAAAATCGCATGTCTTATTTTTGGTTCCAATCTATAATGTTTCCAATTAGTAACGGTAGGCGTGATCTTTTTCTATCCTGAATTTCATAGCTTACGGCATTGATAAGATTCGATTATTATAACTTGTAAATATGTATGTATGTATACGGCCTTTTACCGCAACTAGACTCTTTTTAATTGGGTCCCTTTTGCGTGAGGATGGAGTAGGCTTGCCCAGCACCTACTACCCTCTCAGCTTAGTCGACCGTATTCAGAAGAGAGAACTTGTCAATACTTTTGGAGCCAACTAAGTCATCACGATGTTTTCCTTCACCGTAAGAGCAATGTCAATTAGCGCACATAAATTTTTCTTAAGAAAAATCCATTGGTGCACGGCCGGCTGAGATTCGAACCCACGACCTTCAGAATGAAAGTAGGGATATCTACCACTAAGCCAACACCGCTCTGATTATTAACTTACTTAATACCTTTATAATATAATATGAAGTGACACAGATACTTATGCGTATGCCCTTGCCTTGCTATTAGACCCCAGAATCCATTGTTTAAAAGGTTACTACATTATTTCTTAGAAAAGCCAGATAAGTGAAACAATTTGGCAATACGAACGGAAATTCCACGTCAGTGAGTACGTAATGGTAATTTTGAGAGTAAAGGTACAATAGTTTAAATTAAATTTACAAACTGAAATGTACTTTTGAAGAATGAAGAATGGTTTTGTAGGTATTTGAATTTAATGTTGCACAACTACAGCATGATATCGTTGTGCTTTTCAGTCAGTAACCTTTAAAAAAAAAAGGTTGTAAAGGTTGCCTGGAAGAAATCGCTTTCAGCGATAAGGCCGCCCATTTGTGCAACTTATACTTTCTAGCTATTACTTTACTTTGTGTATATAGTGTTCTGTTTCTTCCTGTGTTGTACGAATAAAGTTATCTATCTATCTAACCTTTAGGTATTTAGGTAGTTAACACGATTGAATCTAATTATGCCAAAGTTATTTTGTTTTAGCGGAAAGCTGGTTTAGCTTGATATCGACAAATTATGCAACATTTCCGTGAATATATCATACCATAGCAGCGCTCCGCGGTTTCACGCGCGTAACTTCCGATCCCGTGGGAATATTGGAATATAAAGTAGCCTTTGTTATTCCCAATGAACCATGTATCCTCATACCAAGTTTCATCAAAATCGATCCAGCAGTTTCGGAGCCTATTTGTAACAAACAAACATACAAAAAAACTATGGCAAAAAGTGTCGTTACATCTTTTGGTCTTAATTTTTTCCGTCTAGCCCCCTTTCGCAACGCGCGATAAGGAACTTCGTTCCAATATTTCCTCTTTATAATATTAGTGTAGATTTCTATACCTAGATGTTTTATTAGTTCAGATCTTCGCCGTCACTGAGAACTAATTGGTGGCGCCAAAATGTAGACAGAATTTTATGCAAAGTGATAGAGGTAATACGAAACTCAAGTGACGTCATTCAGATCGAAGGTGTTTAGCAGTTGTCGCCTCAAACAAACATATTTTAGATCTAAAAATGCACCACGCCTTACATATTACGAAAAAGATGTTTGCAAATGCTCTTCTAATGACGTTGCATCAAGTTGGTCGCTTCACCTTGCGACCTTGATACAAAATGCTGACTTTTACAAAACTTAATCGGTAATACAAAAGGAAGATGATCTATATCTTTAGTTGAAGGTGACTGAGATCAACTTGGGTCAGAAAATATAAATGGTGCACAGGCCTTGTGATGCGTGCGAGTTGAAGAGGTACACCCTAGTTATTTTGATGAGTATAGAGGTGAACTTAGGGTGAAAGGGTATCCATACAAACATAGTCGACTGTTTCCTCCCTGGATAATGACACTAGCACAAATATTTTTGTTGCATAAAACTTAAAACTGTATGTCGTGGTTTTTTTTTTCTTTTTTCAGACTTCAAAAGAAGGAGGATGTTCTCAATTCGGTTGTATGTATTTTTTATGGATGTTCGCGCATATCTTCTTTGTTTATTAACCGATTTTGATGATTTTTTCTATTGGAATCTAATTATCATAGAAATTAAGAATAAAAAACCAAAAAAAAACAAAACATAGGTCATGGCAGTTATAAGTTTTATGCAACAAAAATATTTGCTCTAATGTCGTTATCCAGGGAGGAAACAGTCGACTACGTTTGTATGGAGAGAGCGCCCGGTACCCTTCCTCTTAAGAGAACCACGGATAGAAATAAAAACGCCTGGTCCACCCAGTTACCTTGAGGTGGACCAAGGGAAAAAACCCTAAATTTAAAGAAAGAAAGAAAGAAAGAAAAGCATTTTTTGAGTACAAACACACGACAAACATAGGAAGGAAGAAATTAACGAACGAATGAAAATTAATTACATAAAAATCAATAAAAGTGACATATAGAAAAACAACATAAATGAGGAGTCGTGTGCTGACCCAAATGGGTCGACCTCAGCTAAAACTGCAGCCAAATATGCTTAGCTGCAGCGCTGGTCTTCCGGCCAGACCCATCTAGCTAGAGTTTATATAGCCTTCATCTACTTTGAGTGATCTTCGCGAGCCAAACCATATCTTTAGCCAATTGAGCAGATCATGACTGCGGGAGTATTATGTTTATGAAATAGCTACTTAAGTCATTAATTAAATTTCACGTTGCCGTCTGCAACAATAAATCAACAAACAATATCTAGGTTTCTCTTAAAATGGCAAGGCTTCTTCCTAACGCAGTCTCCGTTTGCGCCGACGCAGTTTCAAAATATTTGTGATAAACGTTATGCTACTCAAACTTTTACATTTTCGGTGCTTTCATAGAGATAAAACTACGATTTAGTCAAATGATAACTGATAGTCAAATGGTCACTTTTAATATCCCAGGTTCACAAAGAAGGTGTAGACCAAGGTTTACGTGGACATAGTCGAAAAAGACCTAATAGACAGCGAATCTTCCCTAGACGATGCGTCAGATGGAGCGAAGTGGAGGGAAAAGACCGGAAAGACCGACTTCACCATTATTTGGGATCGATAACTAGACAACATAGAGAGGACCTAAATAGGGTTTGATAGATAGATAGATAGATAGATAAACACTTTATTGCACCATAAAAATAAAACGCAAAATGATTACATATAACAAAATTAAAATTAATTCTAACTGTAACTACCTATATGCTAAAAGAAAAATCATATTTAATACCTTACAATATGGCACAATGGGCGGCCTTATCGCTAAAAGCGATCTCTTCCAGGCAACCTGATAAGAGTTGTAGTGACGACAATTTGTACTTACTTTTTTTTATTCGAAACCTAAAATTCTATAAAAATGCGTACGTTTAAAAAAATCCACTATGCAATTGCCCAATAAATTTGGGCCGAATATACCTAATATACGCGCAGACTGATTGATTAATTTATTATAAGATTCTAAAGAAAATTTTCATAATTTGGCGCCATATTTTTTAGTAGACCAATTTTATTCTTCTTTCAGAATATATTAATTAATTTATGATTTTGCAACATTTTCTGATGAAATAATTTTGAAGGAAATATTGTCTTTTAGGTTTACTGTTTGCGTTAAAATGTGACATAAAAAGGAGTCGGTTACAAACTTACAAACATACAGGTGAAGCTAATAAAAGCGTGTTAAAAAGAAGCAGGTTTCATCACGATGTTCACCTTCTCCATAAGAGCAATATCAATTAGCGCACACAATTTATTCTTAAGAAAAATCCATTGGTGCATGGCCAGCCGGGATTCGAACCCACGACCTTCAGAATGAAAGTCGACTACTAGGCCAACACCGCTCTTCTTCGCTGGAAGGATATAGCGTAAGCTGACTTATGCGAACTGCAAAGTCAACAATTGGCAAGAAATGTTGCACGACTTGAATGGAAGACTTTCGTTTCGGAGAGCAAGATCCACTCTAGGTCGCTAAGCTAGCTGAGTAAGTACGCGGACGAACTCGCGGATAAGTAAAAGCTAGGATTTGTAAAATGACATCGTCCGTTTACTTATCCAATAAGTACCACGAAATCAAGGAAATTGTCACATACCTTTCGCCATTGAGTTTCTAACACAAATAGCTAAAGTTATCGACTTCTGAGTGGACAATTTGAAGCACACTCGTTGCGACCGAGATGCGACAACCTTGTTAGCCACTTGCATAACCAAACCACACGAGACGAGAAAAGAAAGTCGACACAAGGTCACGGTCGTATTTGTCTTCTAGACATATTATTTTGACTTATTAATATTGTGTTAATGAAAATAAAAGTTAAACTGGTCTTTACATTGTCATCATGATTTCAAAATCACCAGAGGGCACTTCTGTAGTTCCTGGAATACTAGTTAGTTATTATAGAATTTCTCAGCACCTTTTCAGCTAAGTCGATGTTTTCCTGCTCTGCAAGAACAATGAACGTAATAGATTTAATAATAGACATTTTTATAAAGGTTATACGTACGTCCATTTCGCGCATTTTTTACTGTCAACTTTGTGTATGTTTTTATTTGCATGAAGCGGTTCGGTGGCCATGATTCCTTACATAAAATTTAAAAAAATATAAATTTTTAATGAGATCTACACAAATAATCTAATTCAATCTTTTTACTTACACGATTTATATCATACATTAAGAATATGGTTTCGTCTATGTTTGTATTTATTATTTAAAAAATATATGTTTTTGACGACCCAGTTGGCACAATGGTCACCATGCCGGACTGCCAAACACAGGGTTGCGGGTTCGATTCCCGCTTCAGACAAGTATTTATGCTTAGATATTTGTATATATTTACAAAAGAAAAGTATTTAAGTAGTATATCCGTTGTCTAGCACCCATAACACAAATCTAGTTACTTAGCTTGGGGCTAGATGGCGATGTGTGGAATGTCTTGCAATATTAATTTTATTTATTTATATATTTCGTTTTGGCAAACTTAAAATCTGCCGTGGTCGAGGTAATTTTCAAAATAATTCGAGATCGCGACTCGTTCTAATATGAATAATAATGAATACTATGTTTATTTTAATACTTACTATCTGATGACATTTTTTGTCAGCCTAATTATCAAACCGAAACAATGTTCCAAGACGGATTTCCTTATAGCAAACTAGTAGTCATGCGTAGTAATTACATACAAACAGACAACTAATCAGATAACTAATATTAGTAACGAATGACAGGTGGACTGATTGGCCAAACTTACCATGTCCGATATTTGCTTTGATAAAATAAAACTTGAGGTAGCAGAGGGCGATTCTATATCTTTTGAAACGTACTGTTGATACATATCTATTTTATTAACTGACTTCAAAACAGGAGGTTCTTAATTCGGTTGTATGTTTTTTTTATATACTAGCTCTCCCAGCAAACGTTGTTTTGCCACATAAAAAAATCATACAAATCGGTCCAGCCGTTCAGATGGAGTTTTAATAACACCGCGACACATTTCACATCAATATATAGACGATACAAACGTCACTCAATTGTTTTGCGTTCGCAAAACCTCTCCATTAAAACTTGAATTTTATGTTATGGTATTAAAGTTCAAATTGACTTTTAAGTATTTTTACGAATCGTTTGTATGGGAATTGGGAGTATAGAAAAGTATTGTTTTTAGTCATTTTTAAGCAATGTTTTAAATTTTTCTCTCCGTACGAACCTCCTCGTACTTCAAGGAATATCAAAAAATAATAATTAGCAAAATTGGTTCAGCGGTTCTCTTGTTATGCGCTGGGAACACCACGTTTATTTAAAGAAAATTTGTATGGGAGAATATAGAAAAGTGTTGTTTTTAGACTTTTTCAGGCAATTTTTTAAATTCTTCTCTCTGTAAGAACCATCTTCGTACCTTATGGAATATTCTATCAAAAAAAATAGCGAAATCGGTTCAGCCGTTCTCGAGATTTGCGCTTAGGAAAACTTCAGCGACTCATTTTTATAATAAAGATTAGATTTTTATTCAAATGAAATATAATAAATAATTGTTTATATTATTTAACAAGTATAGTACTTAATAAAGTGTCGATAAGTTTATATTAAGTACTTTTTCGTAAAGTTGAAAAATAAATTATTTTAATTAAATATATTTTAATATTTTTTTAAGGAAAAATGTGTCTTCAAAAATTGCCACTGAGACGAGACTCGAACCCCTTGAATACCGTTCAAGTGCGCTTACCAATCACGCCACTCAGTCAAGTACCATTATAGTTGAATTTAAGAATCGCATTCAAGGGATGCGAGTTCGAATCTCGTGTCAGATGCAATTTTTAAAGACGCATTTTTCCTTAAAAAATATTTTTAGATGGCCCAGTGCAGGTCATGCACTTTATTTTTTTTTACGAAATATTAAGTTTTTAACTAAGGTGGTAGATGTGGCCATTAATACCCGCAGGTACGGTCGGCTGCATAATTGCAGACCCACCGTAGAGCTCCAAAACGGCTGTCACAAGAATGTTTTCAACACAAGCAAGCAAGATTCTAGACACCTGCTTTAGTTGAAGTTTAAATTCTTCTAACTCATCAATTAATCAAACAAAAATTATTAGAATGCAAACATTTTAATAATGGTAATTTTTTAACTCTTCCGAGGGCTGCAATTATGCAGCCGACTGTACCTTACAATAAATATGTCTGATAGATGTTTGACTGTTTGTACTCAGTTTTCCTTTTACGGAAACATGCGAAAGTGTGTGATCAATGAGCCATAAGTTGTGTAACGATTCGATGTCATTGTCTTCGTTTATTGCACGATTTTTCTATGCATTCAGTTCATGTTAACATTTAGTCATTTTGATACTAGACGAGTACTTTTAGACATTTCAATTCTTTGACGTTCTGCATTTGAGACATTGTACGATATAGTCATTTTGTTCTTTTAGCTATTTTTCAATTTAGAATCTTTACCTTTTGCATTTTGGACATTCTGCTTTTTAAGTAATTTGCATACAAAGACAAGGCAAGTTGTGATTAGGAGGAATGCAAAAAAGTGTCTTCTAAGTTACATTTTTGTAATGTTTCCTAACTTATTCATTTTTAATGCTTTTATTTAACTTGCAATGTATGTATGTATGTTTGTTCGGGTCACTTCTCGCAACTTAATTATAAATATTTTCTGCGCCTATATCTAAGGGGGCGTCCTTAAATTACGTGAGTTGTTTAAGGGGAGGAGGGGATCGAGTCAAATCTCATCTAATCTTACGTTGGAGAGAGGGGGGGTATCGACAAGTATCACGCAATTTTTTTTCTGATTGATTTTTCCGGCTTAGAATGGCTAGATCAGAACGAAGTTAAAGGAGCAGATGATTTTACTGGAAATCGACTTCTACGCGGACGAAGTCGCGGGCGAAAGCTAGTCTTATTATAAAATGTGTCCTAGTGAAGTCAAAATTTATCTCACACAACCAAATCTCATCTTAATGTGACTGCATGTTACTTAAACTGTTACTTAACCTAACCAGTTACCCCAAAACCTCAGTTTAGGCAATAAAAATTCAGAACCTATTTCTAAACACGATTGTCGTAGAAAGCGGTCACATAAAAAAGTGCAATAAAGCACTGGATCTGAGTGAAATCAGTGAGATAACATCTGTTGTTTGGTTGAATACCAAACAGATCCTTGCTACGTGCACCACGAAATATACGGGCACGTAACTTGATGACCAAGTGTTACGATTGTAGTTTCTGAGCTCTTAATGTGAAAGGGTACCGGCGCTCTCTCCATACAAACGTAGTCGACTGTTTCCTCCCTGGATAATGAGACTAGCACATATATTTTTGTGCCATAAAACCTATAACTGCCATGACTATGCCCCTAGGTTTAGGTTTTTTCATTTTCTAATTATCCTAGAAGTAAAGATTTAAAAAATAAAAACATAGGGGCATGATCATGGCAGTTATAAGTTTTATGCAACAAAAATATTTGATCTAGTGTCATTATTATCCAGAAATAAAACAGATGACTACGTTTGTATGGAAAGAGCTCCAGATACCTTTTCCTCTTAAACTTATTAACCACTAAGAATAGGCTCACAATGATGTTTTTCCATTCTTCTGAGAGTTTTTTAATCCATTTTCAGGTATTACATCGGCTAAATAACATGGATTATGTTACTATGCACTGTATACATCATCTAAATCTATATATAATTCTATACTAATATTATAAAGAGGTAACGTTGGTAACAAGTTTGTTTGTATGTATGTATGTTGGGGGTACTCTCCGAAACCACTGAACCGATTTCAAAAATTCTCTCACCAATATAAAGGTAAATTATTAGGGATCAACATAAGCTATAACTTAATTTCAAAAAATTAGGGATCTGTAAGATAATTGCAATATTGTTACTCAAGGTAGAAAACCCACAACAGTTTTTAGCGTGTGCTGTGAAAACTATTGATGAAAGAATAAAATAATGTATTACAAGTTTGTAGGCCTTATTATTATCAACCAAAAAGTCGGCGAGGCAATATACCCATCTAATATAGTTAAGTCACAATTACAGGTTTTTTGTTTTAAAATTCAATTACAATGCAGGTAAGAACTAAGATTGGTTGCATTAGTATCATGGTATTAATCCTTATTCGAAATATTACATTACGATATAAGTGTGGTAAATTGATCTTTGCATAGAGGCGGTTTATGACGCGCGAGCGGGAGCGAGCGTGTTAAAGAAGCCAAGATGCAAATATCAATGCCACACGTATATCGTACGACGTTTTTTATCACAGTTGCGAATAAAAGAAAAGACTTGAAAAGAAAACAAAATAATAATTAACAAAATATTTGTGATAAGTCTATGTTTACATTTTTTAAGGCAATATTTTTTGTTAATTATGCTCCGAAAAGGCCAGGCTAAAGACTTTTAACCTATACAGCCTTGTCTGACATACAATATTTTTTAGGTTTTTTTCTATTTGTTTTTGTGTCGGGGGTTAAGAACAAAATACAATGGTACGGAAAAACAATATATTTAAGTAAAGAAAAAACAAAAAATAAACAACTCAATTTTTAATCGTTTTGTAAGTCATTATTACGTAAAATTTTCGTTCGTAAACCGACTTTAGAGACAACCATTTTTGCTAGCTAAAAAACTCTTTGGTACCTACCTTTTTTATACATCAAAACAGTATGTAATTAGCAGTAAGATACGTTTTTACCTATCGGGATAACTTTACAGCACTAGGTTGGCAATGTAAAACGCACGCGTGCATAATATGTTGGATTATGAGCCTAAAAGCCGTTGAATAAGATCCACTTTATGAGCAACTGTGATAAAAAAAATATTTCATCATCAAGACTATTTATTTCTCGGTAAATTCCTTTTTAATTCATTCGAATCTGATATTTCGTTTGGAAGTTATCACGAGTTTAAGACCGGGCGCGTTATCCACACATGTTTTGGGCTCTATTGATAATATATAGAAGAAAGTCGTGTTAGTTATACCATTTATAACTTGAGAACGGCTGAAACGATTTTTAGGGCTGTTTTTAGGGTTTTCCCGGAAATTATTCGAATTTTTCTCGTCTTTTAAACCTTCCCTAGACCTCCACGAACATTTCAAGACTAAGATAAGATAAATCCGTTTAGCCGTTCTCGAGTTTTAGTGAGACTAACGAACAGCAATTCATTTTTATATATATAGATAGATTCCCACGGGACATACGCGGGTGAAACCGCGGGGCACAGCTAGTTACAAGATAAAGGCCAACATTGTTCTTCTTTTATTATTAACTATATGTAACTTATATATATAGATTATACCTATTTCATTAGCCTCATATTCATAATAACATGAATAGTACCTATAGATACCTACTACCTATTACCCTACTACCTATAGATGCCCTAAGTTTAAATGTACTTCGATTCGTAGACAACAATAGAACATAATTCTGTCGCCTATGTTTTTTACTTAACAGTTTATGTAAAGTCATGTTTTGTACTTACTTTCTATGTTGACAATTTTCCGAGTAACTTAATGTTTACATATTTACGCTTGTCTAGGCTTTTGCTTTACAATGCATAACATACACTAATTTTTATCTTAATTAGACACCTTGGTTAGGTTAGGTTTACTTTAGTTACCATAAGACAGTGTTATATAAGTTTTTAAACTATCGTGGTTATTTTCTTTACTAAAATTATTTAAAACGGAATATTCATCATGTTTTCTGTTATTGATTCGTTTCTTAAAATGCTAAAAATGCTCTACAAAATAAAAACCGAATAAGTTTTGTAAATATACATTGTATCCCGGTTTAATTATGTTTTCTATTCGATCGTCTTTTATTTGTATTTCGATTGCCTTTTGATTCGATTTCGTTCGTCTTTTGTTTCCATTTCGATCGTCTTTTGTTTCCATTTCGATCGTCTTTTGTTTCCATTTCGATAGTTTTTTTTTTGATCAAATTCAATTCGGGTACAGGTATGAATTTCGATTACCCGACCCCTAAATAACAGCTTAGTTACTGGTATATTAAGTTACGCTAATGAATATAGTAGCAATATTACCAATTAATCGTTTTAAATCGCTTATAGATCACTAATGATAAAATTCAATACAAATATCACCGACAACGCCTATAAAATCATGACTATTAATTTACTAACAAGTATTTAACTATTAATATTATCGGATACAATACAATCATGAACAAACTTCCTACAAATAACTATTAGATGTCATAATATGATAACAGATCCGACATGTCAGAAGTCAGACTGTATCTAACAATAACATTGGACAAAAAATAGAAAATTAGTTAACTAATTCGTTTTTGCTAGTAACAGTAACTGGAAAAAATATTTTGTTAGTCATTGTCTGTGGTAAGTGGTATATCAAAGATTTTTTCTTTGCAAACGTTATGCGCACGAGTGTCTATACTAGTGTCCAGCCTTGCTCTACTTGCATAAATTATTTGACAATAGATCGCGAATGTACCTACACCAGTAATTATTCCGAGAATGAGCTCACTTCCGTCGTTGACTGTCAATTATTATGACAGCTAAAATAAAATAATTTAATTTGTTTGAGCAGGCAGAACATACGGGTGATGCTGATGCCCAATATGTCGTTAACTAATCAACTGATTCGACTTCCATCTTATTCTAAACCGATGTTTAGAATTAGATGGAAGTCGAATGGAAGTCAAAATTCATATCTGGAATTGCAAAGAATTCCACAATTTTTTTCCACTTCTTCATTCTGCTCTTATGTCGTCCATCTGAGTTGCTGACTCTCTGCTGACGTAGTACAATGCTTTTATGTCATCTAGCTGATTATATGTCATCTGACTTTTATGCTGTCTAGCTATCACTTTACTTTGTGCTTATCGTGTTCTATGTTCTTTCCTATTTCAGGGTTCAAACCCGCTGTGTCTAATTCCACTTTCTATGACTGTTAATCCTTAGACTATACCACTACACTACTGATCTGATCAGTTATGCAAAGAGCTGAAATTGGACATCATTTATTGATTGACAGATTGTTTCTGTGTTTAGTGTTATTAATGTGCGTTATTCATGATCTATACCTACGAATGTTGGGGGTTATTTTGCATTAGTGTGAGGTGCTACCCTAAGACGTTTGGCCACGGTACAACTATAGTTATCTATCTAGTTGAATGGTCTTTCAGCTATGTCGGTACTCGGTGTTGGCTTAGTGTTGGAAACCTCGACTTTCATTCTGAATAGGTCGTGGGTTTTAATCCCGGCCGGCCGTGCACCAATGTATTTTTCTTAAGAATAATCTATGTGCGCTAATTGACATTGCTTTTACGGTGAAGGAAAACATCGTAATGAAACCCGCGGCTAAGTTGGCTCCAGAAGTATTGACAAGTTCTCTCCTCTGGACATGGTAGACTAAGCTGAGAGGGTAGTAGGTGCTGGGCAAGCCTACTCCATCTTCACGCAAAAAGGACCCATTTAAAAAGGGTTCCATGGCGGATAACAGCCTGTATACTCAGGTTTTATGGCATCCTACTGAGTTAATAAATAAAAGATAATTATGCTAGTGACCTGTTAAAAAGTAACGTCCATCACTCAACTCAACAGCATCTGAGTTTTAACAATGTTCCAGATAAATGTATGAAACTTAGATTATGTGTATCTATGACATAAATCGTAATTACAAGGCATGTTATAACAAAACTTCCGTTTTCTTATCGCCGAGATAACGTTGCATAATTCATCTTCCTATTCATGTGGGAACTGTTGAGAAAATAGATAATTACTTAAGTATTACTCTCTTTATTCCATAGTACTAACTAAGTAACTACCTACAGGTATGGGTACATCGGTAAGTCCCTGCCTTTTACAGGGCAGCGTTTTAGAAAACGAGCCGCTTTAAAAAGACTTGTAGATCAAAATAAATTTGTACACAAACACAGCGCAGTAACAGTGGGTACTTATTTTACCAAATTATTCCTAACTTGACCCTAAAACGTGACCCGGTAGCAGTTTAGGTGAGAAACAGAAGAAAAAAACCGAAAAGTAAAAGAAAAATTCATTTCGAACACAACCCTCTTTCTTACCTGACCCGTGAATGAAGTTTAACTCAAATTGACAACAAAAAGGGGTCAAAGTCAAAATGTCAATCAAAATGGAAATAAAAGGAGATAAAAGTGGAGACAAAAGGGGATCAAAATAGAAACAAAAAATGATCGTAATGGAAACAAAAGACGATCGAAATGGAAATAAAAAAAGGAGGATGAAAATGGAAACAAAAATAGATTAGTTATCTGGTAGGTACATATATAAAATTTCTCTTAACCCCGCTACAGAGGAGGCTCACAGCTAAGCGACGCTCGCTGATCGTTTACGGTCGTGTGGATTAAGCGATGCCTGGCGCGGTCATTACTTTGATGGGTGGCCAATTAGTAGTGTGGCAAAAATGTATTTTCGTGAGCCCCTCCGTGCTTCGGAAGGCACGTTAAGCCGTTGGTCCCGGGTGCTGCGTCTAGTAGCAGTCGTTAGGTCAAGTTAGAGGCCTTAGGGCGATCTGAAAACTCTAACAATAGGTGAGCTACACCACTATACGAGAAAAAAAAAAAAAAAAAAAACCCCGCTACACCTTATGAAGAGGCGTTAACTTGTGAAAGTGAACTAATTGTTCTCAATCACTGCGCTTACGCATCTGGTTCAAGGTCGATCTCATCCGTTATACTTCTTACATAACACCGTGCTTTATTTGTGACACTTTGAACAGGTGCTAGGTTTTATGTTCAATTGGTATTGTGCAGACATTGTGTTGCACAATGGGATAGTAAGGGACAGTATTCCACCTATAGTGTTTTATTATGTCCTTCGTCTTTGGTGATTTATTCTGTGATTTGTCCCACAATCTATGTTTATATGCATGCTGAGAAGGAGTTGTTGATTGCTGTAACTGAACCGATTTCGCATCGTAAAAAGATTTATTTTAGGTATAGTAGGTATACTCAACTTCTCAGCATAACGATAAGTCGTCTTTGGTCATTTATTCTGTGATTTTTCCTACGATCTATGTTTATGCGTATGCTGGAAAGGAGTTGTTCATTGCCAGAATGGAATCACTTTCGCATCGCAAAAATATTGTTTTTATACCTACTCATCTTTACAGCGAAACGATAAGTCGTCTTTGGCCATTTATTCGGTGATTTTTCCTACAATGTTTATGCGTATGCTGGAAAAAGAGTTATTCATTGCCGGAATGGAATCACTTTCGCATCGCAAAAAGATTTATTTTATACCTATTCAGCTTTTCAGCAAAACGATAAGTCATTTTCAGTCATTTAGTCAGTTACTTTGATTTTGCCTATGTTGGAAAGGAGTCACTTATGCATCGGAAAATGATTTATTTCATACTAACTTATCTTTTCGTCAAAGTGATACTTACACCAACACATATCCCACCTACAGTAAGAGATTAGAGGTAGATTTATAAATCTAACTGATGCAACATCATTTGTTCCGATTGTCACATTAGTTGTTTAGATCAAGGTTTCTGTCTGTGCAGTTAAATCGACAATTGTTTAAATTTCATCATGACTTTTACCTTCCCTTTTGGCTTCGCTATAATCGGGCTAAAAGTGTTGTAAATTCTGAATTGTGATTTTCACCTAGAATTTTCTAAACAAAATAAACGCGATAATTTCCGTTAAACAGTTTTCTTTACTTTCATAATCTAAGATATCCCTCTTAAATGGGATTATCAACAAATCGATACATATTATTTTAGCTTTATATAGGTGCCGCAAATTTCAAAATCTCGATTTTACTAACCTGAAAGTCGATATTTTAGGGTTATGTACCTCAAAAGGTAATAGGATCACTCAGACCTGTCCGTGTGTCACCACCGATTTTCTCAGGAACGGGTAGAACTAGCAAGTTGATTTTATGAATTCTTTACAATTTTGAGAACAAAGGATTTAATAGTTATACAATATACTAATAAAAACAAACTAGAAACAAATCTTTGCGTTTGAAATCAACTAAGCGGCAACATCAATCGTTGGTGCAGTGTTTTAACATGCATCTGTAGTAATTATCGCTTATCCATCAATGGCACGCATTTTAACAGGGCCAGGCCACACACAAAGGATAAATTCATAAGCTAAACACTTCTACACGTAATTCAGTACATGAAGAACAAGTTACTTAAACGCTTCTTAAAAGCTTGACACTACCGTAATCTTAAAAACATCGTAATCGATTATGAAATGTATCGAATAATCGCGAAAATCAAAGCAATATTGTAAATTCACACCTAATACGCTATTGAGTCATAAATAATGATGTTACTAAGTGATCTCGAACGAAATTCGAATAAAAAAATATTACTGACATAATTGTCAAGATTATTTTATTAAATAGATCATTTATTTTTCAATTATAAAATGATGACATTATGAGTATTTTACAAAAAGAGTATTTTCACTAACTTAAACTATCTTTATCAATTTTTTAACCTCCATGTGCCTCTATGGAAGACACGCACTATAAGATTAAGAGCAGCTTGCGTGACATAAGCTCAAACAAATTTTGTTAAAATCTAGCTAAATGCATTTAACGGTAATTGAAAATTAAATTCTATTTCAATAACCAAAAAGTTGTAGTTTCTATACAGTTGACACTTTGACAGTTGGTTTATCATCAAAGGTCTTAAATCAATTTATTTTTTATTGTGAAAGTCAACCCAAGTCTATTCAATTATTATCTCCTCCAGGAACTTCAATAAGTAGAAGTCTAACTGTACTTGGGTTAATACGCTTAATCGTAAAAATGTACAATAGTTCTCCTGTCCAAGTTCAGATGTATTAATAGAAACTCGAACGAACCCTATGGTGTATAAAACAATAGTAGAGGTTATCATTCGAACTAATTTAGTCACATGTAACTATTATTCCACTCACGTAAATGAAAGTGACACCACTGACTAATCTGACTCACATTTACATTTAAAAAGCCTTCTTACAATAGCGAAAGCAGAATTAAGAACTTATCTAAGCATAGTCAAGTACCATGTTTTGTTGGAAATCCCACAGAATTACCTAATGATAAGCAGTATAAGCATGCTCGCCTTTAGACAATACCTATTCTCAATCAAAGATTAAAAATTCCTACAATTAGAATAACCAAAATTTTAATACGTATAAACCAAGTTATTAAAAGTTTTACCATTCATAAATCGCCGACGTCCACACACATCTAGGATGAAAGCAGTGCCGCAGCAAAAAATAACAAGAGAAGAACGAATTTCAATCTCAATTTTGTTTAGTTTTAAATGTATCTTGGCTTGCAATGTCAAACTAAGGGTTAAAGAAAAATAAAGTGTAGAAAATCAGGAAACTACCTATCGTGGTGGATGCAGACTTAGTTGCCAAAGTAATTCAAATCCATAGTTCAAATCCAACGTTATTATCTTCCAGTTAATATGGTCAACGGTCCGCAGCGGGGATGGATACAGCTGTCCTTACGGTCAGAACTGCGGATTCGAGCCTTCCCCACCAGGACGAGCACCACCGTGTGCGCAGCCAGGGCTCACGTACTGTTTGCATCCTGATCCTTATCCAGAGTAAGTGAATAACCAAGTTTAACCCTAATCAGGTTCTAAATGTTCTTAGGGAGTACATCTGTCGGTCTTAACCTAACCATATCTAGGTATAGCAATAGCTACTTTACTAAAACTATGCGGCTACTACTACTGAAATGGACACTTTACTCCAAGATTGGAGTGGGGTGACCAGTCCTCTCACAACAGCGGTTCAGCCAACATCAAGCGGCAATTAGAGTCCTAAATTCTACTAACCTCTCAACTCAAGGTCTGCAGAATTTTAAATTTAATTTGGCTGAACTTTTAGCACAAAAAGATACTTCCATCTATAATGAGGTGATGTTGATACTACCTACTTTTACATTTTCATTTCTTTTTAGAAAAATAATACGCCAGTTAATAGACGCTGGCCAATACGACATTAGAACCCTCCTCTCAGACGAGAGCAAAGACGAGTTCGCTGCAACTAAGAAGAATGACTACCCGTACGACTACGGACCGAACTCCCTACCAAATGTGGATCAGATATCCATTGTGAATGATGGACCTTATCCTACCAAGAATTTTAATACGAAGTTTCATACGAGGTACAACCATGGTAAGTGATGTGATGTTTATTTTTTGGCTTTCGCAGTGTTTTGTCCTAAAATTTGGTCATAACCCAGAGATACAAGTAAAATAACGATACCTCAATTGTTAAATAATAGTAAATAGTTTTGAAGTTAGGTAAATAATAAATAAGTATCTTTATTGTTAAACTTACAGTCTCAGTAGGTGGAATTCTGACTCTTAAACTAAGAAAACTTGTGTTTTAAAAGCCAGCGTCTTCCCTTTTTGGGAAGGAACAGGTGGGAACAGATGAACATACATACATACTGGTCAAACACATAACGCTCCCTTTTGGCTTCGCCGTAGTCGGATAATTAGCTTTTTAAAGTATGCGGTGCAGTGGTGGTAGATCTGTAGGCCGATCTGCAACCACTGTTTATATTGCAGATCGACCAAAGTCACTTCGGTAGATTGGACATTTTTCTTTGCAACGAGGTAACCGCTTCAGTCTTAATTCAGGTCACTTATTATTGAAAAATAAATAATTCATAGCATAAACAAATAAAATCTGGTAACTTTAATTTTACGTAGCCTGGATAAGAGCATTAGGAATCGGTTTTTGAAAATCTCCATGGGATGACGATAAATACACTGGTGATCCGTAAGGCAGCATAGCCATTTCAATCACAATTTAATTATTATTTATTTCCAGACATATTCACGCACAAAACCCCACTCCAGCCACCGTCTCCAATCGATCCATCCCCCTACAACATCAACTCATACCAAGCGTCTAACTTCTCCAAATTCGGCTTCCACGGTTACACCGCGCCCAACTACTGGAACCCACAAAACCAGTTCCAGAACGACTACGAGAAGAAGTTCAGGAACGGGTACAACCTGTTTGATAGCAACTTTTATCCTGGATATGAAGCGAATGAGTGGTTCAGGCAGGCGTCCAGTGGAGTCACGCCGTACAATCCTAATGAGTGGTGGAAGTAAGTTCAAAAAAAATGTTTTAGGTGGGGGATGTTTGATTCTAACTAAGTCAACTAAGCTATTAAATCGGATTCTGAAGTAGTATGATTCAGTTTTTAGTATATCAGCTTCTCTCGATTAGGGCGAACAGCTTTCTAGGCAAACCTGCGTTTTAGACGTCTTGTTTATTAGGCAAATTGCTTTTCGGGTAATTTAAATTTAGTAATGCTTGTTAGTCTTATCATTTTTCTTCGTCACATTTCATGTTTCACATTTTCACCTGAAATGCGACTGAATATGATATAAATATGATATAGATGCCACTGACTGTATAGATGACTGAATATGATATAGATGCCACTGAAGCAGAATTGCTTCAGTGGCATCTCTCGCTTAGAGCGAAAAGTTTTCTAGGCAACCTTTCATTTAGGCATAATTGCTTCATTGGCAACCCGCTCTTTAGGTCGCTCGATCATAACAGTTCTTAAGGTTACTTAACATACATTATCTGATGTAAATCTGAGTTAAGTTAGGAGATGAAGAGCAATGGAAAAGCAATTGAAAGTATCGTTTCCTACAGATACGTGTCACCATCTCGGTCTGACGTCACCGTGGAGCGTTCAGTGACGTTCCCCACTCGAACTACCACCATCAGGAAGAGGAAGCGAAGGAACGCGGAGCTGGTGAAGGCGGCGTCGAGGGGCACGCTCACTGGTTCTGAGGCTTTAAGGATAGCCCTGGGATTGGCTAGGTAAAAAACTGGGAATAAATATAAATATTGCAGGACATTCCACACATCGCAACCTTGCCCCAGACTAAGTATCTAGACTTGTGTTATGGTGGCTAGACAATGAATATACTACTTTTATTTTGTAAATATATACATATAATATGTACATAGAAACAACCAGACCACAGACAAATATCTAAGCATAAATACTTTTCTGAGGCGGGAATCGAACCCGCAATCTACACTAATACTAGCTGTCCCGGCAAACGTTGTTATGCCATTTACAAAAAAATAGATGTTGTTCGATTCTCAGACCTAACGAATATACACAATAAATTTCATACAAATCGGCTCAGCTGTTTAGGTGGACATAGGTAACTAACACTACGACACAAGAATTTTATATATTACTAGCAGCGCTCCGCAGTTTCACCCGCGTAACTCCCGATCCCGTGGGAATATCAGGATAAAAAGTAGCCTATGGCCTTCCTCGATAAATGGACTATCCAACACAAAAAGAATTTTTCAATTCGAACCAGTAGTTCCTGAGATAAGCGCGTTCAAACAAACAAACAAACTCTTCAGCTTCATAATATAAGTATAGATGAAGGAGTTTGATTGATTGTAACGAATAGGCTCCGAAACTACTGGACCGATTTTGATGAAACTTGGTATGAGGATACATTGATTCATTAGAAATAACATAGACTTTTTTCCCGATATTCCCACGGGATCGGGAGTTACGCGGGTGACTCTCGATAGTCGGTTTTATTTTCAATCATTTCTCCCATGTTCCAGTGCGGAAACGTCAGCGGAGCGTCCTCGTCGGCAAGCAGACGGAGGCCAGTCTCTGTGCACCGTCCGTACAGAGTTTATCACGCCACGCGCCGCTCTCAACAACAAGGGCAGCTGGAAGTACGTCGTCAACATGCCTGACAACATGACGCAGCTGGTGCGAGCTGAGATTTGCACGTTAGTACAAATTACCCCTAAATATCTAGAATCTAGGATCCTTTATTGTAAATGCCAAGGTGTCTTTAAAAGTAACCTTTGTTACTCAAAGGAGTAAAAAACTACTGAACCGATGTCAATGAAACTAGGTATGTAGATAGCTGGAGACCTAGATTAACACATAGGCTACTTTTTATCCCGATATTCCCACGGGATCACTGATTTACAAACCATCGAAAAGCTACCGAAACGAATAAAACTAAAAAGACAAGGATGGCAACACGTCATAAGTCGTGGGAGTGATAGAACAGCAATATTTTTTTTACATTTCGGTAGCCTTCCAACGGTTTGTGAATCAGACTGCACGGTTGAAATAGCGGGGCGCAACTAGTTAATATAATAGATGCAAAAGTTTCTGAGTAAGTTATGTTTGTTACTCCTTCACGCAAAAACTACCGAACTGGTTATAATAAAACTTGGTATGCAGATAGCTGAAATCCTGGAATAACACACGGGCTGCTTATTATCTAGATCCCAGACTTACGCGGGTGAAACCGTGAAGCACAGCTAGTACAGCAATAAAGTTAGGTACGGGATGCTGTAAAATGCCTGGGAAATGTATTAAATGGCATTAACTACTAGTATATTATCCACAATGCTGATAACAGCACAAATACACCATGTAATTGAATTTGCGAAACCAAAATCAAGCTTATTTTATTTGATGAGCAGAGAAATAGCATTAAGTTAAACTAACGACATCTACCGGCAAGTAGCTAAAGTAATAACTCTTATTTTGAAATAAAATGTATGTAGATGGCGCTACTTGACGACCTTGTTGGCACTATAGTCACCATGCCGGACTGCCAAACACAGGATTGCGGGTTCGATTCCCGCCTCAGACAAGTATTTATGCTTAGATATTTGTCTGCGGTCTGGTTGTTTCTATGTATTATAAGTATATATTTACAAAAGAAAAGTACCTATATAAGTAGTATATCCGTTGTTTAGCAACCATAACACAAGTCTAGTTACTTACCTTGAGGCTTGATGGCGATGTGTGGAATGTCCTGCAAAAATCTATACTTTGTTTGTTTGTTTGTTTGTTTGAAAGCGCTAATCTCAGAAACTACTGGTTCGAATTGAAAAGTTATTTTTGTGTTGAATAGTTCATTTATCAAGGAAGGCTATAGGCTACTTTTTATCCCGATATTCCCACGGGATCGGGAGTTACGCGGGTAAAACCACGGAGCGCTGCTAGTATTCATTATTATTTACTTACAATGCCTAATTTCTTTCTTAACATTTTCCAGATCGACGGCCTGCAGTGGCCTTTGCACTCCACCCCAAGGCTACACCTCGCGATGTGAACAAAAATACATACAAAAACGGCTGGTTGCACTTCAAGCAAGTGGACAGAATCTTTATACAGATGTATTTTGGATACCAAGTTGTTGTCAGTGTATAATTATACCGAATAATAACTAAAATATTATTTGATCTGTACCCCTACCACGAGTTGTTCACCCACTCGATCATACGTATACGTTACGGAGTATTTCCTATGAAATTTCAAAACTAGAATGAACCATTCCGCGAGCCGCAAGATGAATATAGTTAAAAACATACAGAAGGTCAACTCTCGTAAATTCCGAAAGCCCTCAAAGTCAGTTTTTTTGCATTCACAAAAAAGTGTCACGGTAATATTGTGTGATGTCATACGTCATGGTAATATGACCAGACGCATCATGATAACTTAGAAAACAGAGTAATAATATAATATAGCTCATCTGGGCTTTTGTTATGGTGTGACGAATGACGAATAGAAGGCAAAAAATTTATAAACAACAAAAAATTTAAAGGTTTTACCTTTAAATTTTTTGTTTATATGAATGAAAATATGAATGAAAAAAATATCTTATGACGTTATCACGTAAAATTATGGTCCGTAAACCGACTTCACAGACAAAATTTTTTTTTACAAAAAGTGAATTTTGAGGCTACTTTGAGGGTATTTTTTGTGATCAAAATGTTTTGTAATTTGAACAATGTTATTTACGATATTTGGCCTTCTGATGTTAAGAACAGTGTCTATGTGTCTATCGCGCCGTTTTATTCGGGTATCTACACAAAAAAATATTTAGTCCTATTCAGAGATACCGGTTTAAGCATCTCAGCTCGCGCATTGGCTGATTTTTAGGTTAAATATATACAACAATCAATCTATTGGAACTACAATCAACCAGTCAACAATCAACAGTTCAGTGCTCTCTCCCAACCAAACTACTGAAACAAAGTTTTTTGATCGAGTGCGTAAACAACTCGTGGTAAGGTCTTAGATTTTAGCTTCGTCTTCAGTGTTTGAATTAAACAGGGCGACAGTAACGAAATGACGCTTGCGTCTTTACTAATATAACAAACCAATCCGATTCTGACCAATATGTTGATCTAACATCTATATTCCTAGTATCGTATGAGCTCCTTATAATTTATGGACGCCTGGTACCTGCATCAGTTCTACATTACTAAATCACCCATCTCAATAAATAACGAAGTAATTTGGTAATAGAAACGAATGGGACTCATACGCGACTATGGAAATTTTCTATGTTTTCTTCTGCGTTTTTTTTCATATTTGTTTCCAATAAGAATGTTATGCTTGTAGGAACAACTAGGAAAAGCGCTTACTCTTTGCAACGTGGCTAACAAAGGAACTAATGTGCTACAAAGCGGTCATTAGTTCTTTTTTTGGCCACGTTTAATCATGATCAATGTCGCTACTATTGCAATTTGCGGGTCCAATTCGTTACCCGTGAGATACAATATTAATATAATAAGTCTCAAATAATATTATTTTACTCTTTATTTAAATGTTTATACATTGTATTTACGTAAAACAGTTTGATTTGTAATAAAATGGCATCTTTAGTTCCGCTACTCGATAATAGATGGCGCCGTTTAACATTAAAACTCATGGTCGAAGTTAAAACTTTACATTCTGTTTGATAGTATAGATTTTACCAAATACAAGGTAAATAATATCTTCTACCATTAAATAGTAACACTAGTCTCTCTAAAGAACTCATTTAATATTTTAAGTCTCAATCTTTATCATTATTTCAATGAATATCTGCCTTTTTCTAGAGTTACAATCGTAGATATTTTTAACCTCATTTATTAGCCCAGCGAGAAGGCTCTTATTAGATAATAAAATATCAATAGAAATGTAAATATTAGTCGTAGTTTCTAGAATATAAGTAGGTATTTAGAATTAAATTGTTCTTCTAGGATATTCTTTTCTTTTAGATGCTTTTCATTTGTTACCTCTGCTGAAAATATTAAGAGGAAAGGGTACCGGGCGCTCTGTCCATACAAACGTAGTCGACTGTAGTCTCCCTGGATAATGACACTAGAGCAAATATTTTTATTGCATATTTATAACTGCCATGATGATGCCCCTATGATTTTTTTGTTTTTAAAATCCTTATTTCTATGATAATTAAAAATGAAAAAACCAAGACATAGGGGCATAGTCATGGAAGTTATAGGTTTTATGCAACAAAAATATTTGTGCTAGTGTCATTATGCAGGGAGGAAACATTCGACTACGTTTTTATGGACAGAGCGCCGGTACCCTTTCACCTTAAGTACAGAAACTTTTATGACCGATTTTGCTTTAGATAAAATTAGTAGAGAGTAGATTGTCTTTTCTGTGGACAGTGATACTCATAAGTTTACAAAAAATCAATACATCTTCCGTCGATTAATTCTATGTCGACTACCTGCAACCTTTTCAAGCTCGCATTAAGGTGAAAGGGTACCGGTGCTCTCTCCATACAAACGTAGTCAACTGTTTCCTCCCTGGATAATGACACTAGCACAAATATTTTTTGTAAAACTTATAACTGCCATGACGAATATGACCATGCCCCTATGTTTTGTTTTTTTTATATGTTTTTAAAATCTTAATTTCTATGATAATTAGAAAATAAAAATAAAACAAAACATAGGGGCATAGTCATGGCAGTCATAGGTTTTATGCAACAAAAATATTTGTGCTAGTGTTTTTTTTATATGGGGAGATTTTTATCCAGGGAGAAAACAGTCGACTACGTTTGTATGGAGAGAGACCCCGGTACCCTTTTTCTTGGTTCTAATGAACTCTCTATTCTAGGTAGTATAAGTATTTTATCTCCATGGCTACGTCTTAATTTCTCTCTACTTAAGTAGGTAGTTATTAGAAATTTATCTACCTTTTCCTAAACTAGCACGCCTCGCGGTTTTACCCGAGTATCTTATCTCCTTCTCCATATTATGGACTAACCCCAAATTCCGAATCGTTCAAGCTGGTAAAACAGAACTAACAAAATTTCGCCTTTTTAATATTAGTAGAAAGTTTGGATTGCTATTTGGTTACATACTACATGTATATGTACATATGTATCTAAGTATAGTTATACATACTTATACATATTGAAGTTAATAAAATGTTGTGATCTCTCAGAGAATTTGTTCTGAGTTTAATTTTTGTAGAATAAAGATTGATATGCAATATAGACGAATAATTAAGTGTTTTATTACTTCAAACAAGGTACTTGATGAATCCCGAGCTCGTCTTAAATCGAACTTTAACAAGAGTGGGGCAAAAAAATTAATCATCGAAATCGAAAGGCTTTGTTAAATTAATTTTTACAAAAACTTTTAAGGGTTCCGTATCGAAAAGCTACAAATGGGACTCTTTTAACCGCCCATTATGACGCTCACGAAATAAGAGGAAAGATTTTTTTATTTTTTGTTTGGACCGATTTATATGAAACTTGGTATGAGAATACATTGCTTCAATGGAAGTAATCTGTCATATTTCTTTGAGGATACTTTCTCCAATCTAAAGAAGACAACAAAGTAGAACAAAATCTTTGATCTACAATCATTTTTATAGCAGTAAAAAAGAATAGGTCCCTATAACGATAGATCTTCCAAAATATCAAAGACTATTCAATCCATCTTTTTAAAAATATATCGAGTTACAAATAAAATTCTCTCCAGATGATTTACTCTGAAACAGGTCCCGGTTGGCAACATATTTTCCTTCTATCAAGTTAACAAGGGTTGCAGGGGATGAAGACACAACCCTTAGCACGCGCCCCCCGAGCCTACCTTAACAAATTTTCCCTTAAGCTTACTTCTTGTCCGTATTTATCAATATTAGCGGATTTACTTTTGAAGTCCTTTGGAATTCACAAAAAGGAAATAAGGAATTTTGAAATAAGAAAAATGTTTTCATTGGATACCTACCTAGATATTTTATACGTCGATTTACCTGATCTAATTCTAACTAAACAAAATATGTCCAGAATTTTACTTCAAATAAAACAAAATCCAAATATCACTAGTTACAAGCTTGGGTGCCTACTTAATAAACTTTTCTCGTATCAGAATCCGGTTATCAGAAAAACATTCCAAGTAGTTTAAAAAGAAAAGAATAGCATTAAGTATTTCTAAATTTATTTTTACAAAAACCAAAAAGATCTCAGCAAGAGGCACATTTACATAGCTATAACAGAAAATACTTAAACAGCACGATCTCAAGACCACTTTATCAAACGCCAAAACCCGTCAGATGCATCTCGCGACTTTCCAAAATAAAATTCACGCACAAACTCTAATACACTCGTAAAAGTAAGAGGAAGCAGGGAAAAAAATCAATGCTTGCGTTTTATGTTCTATGCGTGTGACAGATCGGTTGTCATAGCAACCGCGACGGGGGAACTATTGGCGGGAAAAAAGGGCCTATATCGCGCGGCGAAACTGAGAAAAGGCCGTTACGCTGTGGGCCGAAAGTTCGTAAGTTTACGCTGCGTTCCTATTTAAGCTTTTATTGTTTTGTAAGGGCGAGTGAGCGTCGTGCGAGCGAGACGAAAACTGCGAAGGGAGGGCTTGTAATCGATATTACGCACTTTTGTAGCGCTGGAATTGGCGCGGACCGATGCACGATTCAAGTTTGCACGCAGTGCAAGTTATATTTCGTATTCAATACTATGTAACTTTTATATTGTTCTCTAGAGCTTTTACTGTTAAACAACTTTCGGCAAGTAAGATAGAAAGGTAAGTACTTATTGGATCTCATTTCTAACTGTTTGTTCTTATTTAAATCTGCCTCATGATCGTACCGATTAGATGCATACCTAATACCAGGTACCTGCTAATTCTTGGATCCCTACCTACAATTACGTAGTTTTAATACCGGGATCCGCGCTCATATGCAAAATAGATTATCAAAAGTTGAAGCTACGTAGAACTTAATTTTGGTAATAACCAAATAATGTAGCAAACAGCATACAAAATGTAGATTCAACTTGGTCTAAGTTCTGTACTGTACAATAGGTTAGAATATAATGTATTATAATAACTGAAGAATCTTTGTTAATATTTTTTTTTTGTTTTAGTAGACAAACATCTTTTTATTTTATAAGTAGGTAGGTAGGTAACTATTTAATAAAAAAAAAATAACTTCTAAGGATTCCGTACGATTATATTGTTTTTATTTTTAACCGACTTCAAAAAAGGAGGAGGTTCTCAATTCGGTTTTATGTATTTTTTATGGACGTTCGCGCATATCTTCTTCGTTTATCAACCGATTTTGATGAATCTTTTTCTTGTTATAGCGGTAACATAATCTGTGAAAAATTTAACTAAAATGAAAATAATAATAAGCTAGATTTCTGCAACAAAAACTCAGTTTCAGATCGTAAAGTAAATTTTTCTCGAGGGTAGTTCTAAAGCATAATTACGCTTTTAAGATTTTAGAAATTATGTTCTTGATGAGTAAACTTCAAGGTAATGTTTTTATTTCGATGTTTTTTTGTTTACCTTAATCTAAATTTTGTTGTTCTTGCCAAAACTACGCTATGCACAGCCTAACTCTTGAACAGAAATAGTAATTTTTCAAGGTAAGTTCCAAATTGATCGACATTTACATAAATAGATAAGTCAATGTGGAATTGTCCCAGACTAAATGCCGGCCAAAGATTATTGAGGTAAAGTGTAAATGTAAAATCAAATTTAAATAACTATCAATTAAAAATATAACTCAGTGCGTTAATTTCTTGTGTTCGTAAAAAATAAGATTTTAGTATTCAGATGTGGGGATTTTTTCTAGATTTTCTTCGAAAATTCTGAAATTTCTCTTAAAGTAGTTTACTTAAAATTTTCAGGTTATAAATAAAAAAACCCTTTGCTGACATTGATTTGATTTTGAGCTACTTTTGAGGGTATTTTTTAATCAAAATGATATTGCAATGTAATTTGAACAATTGGCCTTTAATAATCATCTCTTTCTTAATATTTAGACCAGCATAATTTTTGACGTCATAACGTCTTATAAATTGATAAACACCGGCAGCACTCACAAAAAAGTGTATCATCATCGCGTTCCATAGCAATGTCATGTTATAGACAAGGACCGTTCCATAGCAACGTTATTGACAAGTAACTATAGCAACGTATTGAAGTATGCAAAATGGTAATGTCAACGATACAAAAGGGTTCTTATGACGTTATTACGTAAAATTATCGTCCGTAAAAAACTGACTTAACAGACAAACATTTTTTAATTCTATAAATAACTAGCTGCGCCCTGCGGTTTCACCCGCGTAAGTCCCGATCCCGTGGGAATATCGGGATAAAAAATAGTCTATGTATTAATCCAGGTCTCCAGCTATCTAGATACCGAGTTTCTTCGTAATCGGTCTAGTAGTTTATGCCTGAAGGAGTAATAAAAAACACACACACTGACTTTCACATTTATAATATTAGTAGGATAGGATAGGATAATAGGTCTTAAAATGGTTTTTATTTAGAATATTATTACCTACTTAAATATCACTTTCTTACTGATACATTACTCACCATTAAGTAGGGAGGCACCTACAACATAGGACTTTTCTATGAGTCACAACTAGAAAACATTCAACATCGTACTCAGTGATTTGGCTCGACTATTAACTACAAAGACATCTCTACTTTCTGGGAATTCAACTTAATACCTACTAAATTGAACTTAGTTATTACTATGTTGTGGTGAATCATGAATTTCATGAGCATTTCATTGTGTTTTACTCAGAAATTACAGTGTGGGTATAATTTATTAGTTTCTTAGATTTAATCAAATTACTTTGCTCTTATAGAACACTAGCTGCACCCCGCGGTTTCAGCCGCGTAAGTCTCGATCCTATTGGAATATCGGGATAAAAAGTAGCCTATGTGTTAATCCAGGTCTCCAGCTTTCTAGATTTCGTCGCAATCGGTCCAGTAGTTTATGCGTGAAGGAGTAACAAACGTACACACACACACACACACAAACTTTCACATTTATAATATAAGGATAATTTTTGTGTAAGCGTTTGTTAGAAAATGTTCTGCCTTATCATAGGTATTTTAGTTATGGATTTAATCTCTGAAATAAATGAATTGAATTAATGTTAAATATTTTTTATTTAACTGGGCGCTATACGCTAGCTAGTGGTACTGGTTAACCTATCAGTTTTCTTTACTATGACGATAGACAAAAGCTTATTAACATGTTAATTGGGTTAAGTTGGTAAATAAATGAGGGGAGGAGAAGTAGGACAAATATCACCTGTGGAAGTCATGTGCATAACACGAGGGAAGGGACTCGCTAAAGAAGGGATCGATTAAAAATGAGTCCGTCAAGTGTCCCACAATATCGAGACCATGGGGCACCTCGCAGATTCAGGCCGACAACGAGGGGAGTACCGCACGTATAGGTGTTACCCGTATGCACTGGGGTTCAATCCCTCTGTACCACCTTACATCCTGAATGCGAAACAATCGGAAACATCAACCTGTCGCCGAATGGGGAACAGCGTCGCACCCTCTAAGCTAAAATTGCTTGATAATTTTATTACCCCTTCTTAGACACCTAATACTCGACTTCATACATTCCTTACTTCATTAAATATTTAAAAGCTGCAAGCGATGCGGCAGCGGACAACGCAACGGTCGCTCATTCACTCGGTCGATACGCACAAAACGGAAAGCAAAGTAACGTAGCGATCGATAAAACGCGCGGCGAAAGCTCCAAGTAAACAGATCGAAGCTTTCGGGCGAGTACGAGCACTCCGTATCGAATCCCGCCAAATGCAACGACAGCTGTGCGTAGCTCGTAGCTCGCGTAGCTCCGCTCCGCTGCTGTAGCGGCCGCGGCGAGCGGGCGGTGCGGTACGGAGCGGCGGCGGCGGGCGGCGGGCGGCGCCACACCGGCCCTATTATTATTATTTGTAAACAAGCGTGTGCGGGCGCGGGGCGGGTGTCACGTGACCGCCGATACTCGCACCGCCATTGGCCGATGCCACGGCAGCTGCGACGCGCGCGCCAGTACGCCGCCGACACTTGCCGCGCATACACGCGCGCACAATACTCCGCGCCGCGCGACGCCACACGCGCACTACTCACGCGATCGCGAACTCATCGTTCCCTTTTTGTTTATTTTTCGCTTGCGTCCTTCGGACCGTTCTGTTTCCGAGGCAGTGAGACGAAGAAAAAAGGAGGTGCGGATGGATCGAGCGACCAGAGAAGGTACGGAATTCGCAAAACATAAGTTTAAAAGTGTGGAAGTGTTTTGGAAGTAGTTTTATAGACGCTTCTTTTGTGGATTGTTAAGTTAGTTATATTATAGAGTAGTGGCAGTAGAGCGTGAAGCGAGGTCCGGTGTTCGTTCGCGTGCTTCCGCCAGAGCTTTCATTGTGTGCTTTCGCGAATCGATTCCTCTTTTCCTGCTAGGTACATATTAGAGCGAGTACCTACTTCAAATTCATATACCAATTTAACGGAACCGACCGCATATGCCTAAATGACAAACTAAAGAGGACGCTATTAGTTTTCATAGAACAATGCTCAGCGTTCCCCAGAAAGTTGAAAGAGATGCACGTGTTTAACATAGGACTGTACAGTAAGATTTTTGTGACAATACATCAAATGACGCATCAAATTGATGCTTTCCTTGATGTTCATGATGTCATTTCATTCAGCCCTTAATTAGGTCCGCCAAAACGAAAGCATGCGAACTACAAATTATATCATCCATGTATAAAATTGTATGTGTAGCAGAACCGAGTTTGTTGAAAAGAACTTACTGTTTTTATTGGATAAAGTTAGGAACTTAAACATCATTACTATCTCGTTAAAGCATACAATGGTTGTAAAACAGCATCCAATGGATAGCTACAAAGCAGGAGGCTTAGAAGTTCAAGATGGAAGTTGATGAAATACCATTCCAAAGTCAATTTATTAATGTCTTTAAAGAAGTTAGGCTTTTGAACAAAAACGGTCAGGCGCTTTTAAAAAAGATCAAATGCTGATGGGAAATCATTCAAATCGAAATCAATGCCTCCTATGATCTTATTGGTAACTGAATCTAGCAAATACTTTGGAAAGTTTCTTATGGAATCTAAATCTGATTAAATTGATTCATCTAATACCGATTCTAAGAGTCGATATCAACTTTTTGATCGAGTTGATAAGTTCACGAAGGAAGATCCCGGTCCCACGGAATAATCGAATAAATAATACTCCTTCCTCCTGTGAATGCGATAATGGGGATTCAAGTTCAGTGAGGCCAATGAAAACAAATAAACAAATTGGCCAATTTCGCCGCGCGGCAGTATGAGGAACGTACGGATTGTGCAACGCACACGTTTCCTTTTTAGTTGAACAAGCGAGTTATGTTTCCTCTGGCACATATTGGTACTTAGCGACAATTATGATTTGTTGAGATGTCGATTTGTCACAGCTCTTTCGGTTTATGACCGTGTATCATAGTTTCATTGAGTTAGGTGTATTGAAAGATGCACGTACATAAAAGAGAATGGACAGATCTTTTGAATAACGCCAAGATTAAATATAAAGATGAACCATGCTCATTAGTTCTGGACTCGTTTAGAAGATCCGAAAATCCTTTACTAACATTATAAAATCTGTTACCAACTAAATCTAGTATAAGATAATGAAGCAATACTTTTTAATATGAATGTTGTCCCAAAGTCTAAGTCCCAAGTTCAAAAGCTATTAAGCCGAGAAGGTACCACGAAATATTCCGATTATTGCCACAAGTAATATCATAAGTTGATTCATACTTTCACTGCGGGATAATCCGCATCTTATTGCTCTCGACTTTTCAGAAAAAAACGACTCTTTCAATTTCATATCGTGCATAGCTGGTCGGGCACTCTCTTTCTCGTCTCGCCAAAAGTTTGAACAGCCAGTGTACGGCGAAACTTTAGTGGAAATGTAATTGTGGTTGATATTTTATTTGAAGAGGGTACTAGTCTCGACGGTGAATGCTCTCTTCTCAATGTGTATAAGTTCAGTTTTAAAGTTTTGCAAATCGTTTATGCTAGAAATTTTTATATTAAAAATGTCGAACATTCGATGATATTCTTTGGACTGGACTGGGTTTGGACTGTTTAAGCTTTACATTTTCCTATTTAAATAATAGTTTGCGTTATTGGTGATTTAATAAAACAGATTAATGTAATGATACTGAACGACATATATTTTAGAAGCATTTTTAAAAAAGATAACTAAATCATACAACAATAATCATACACATGTGACTTCCTCCAAACAATTCCATCTCATAGGTGTAAGAACAAAAAACGCACAATTTCCTATGTCGCATCCGATAGCAAAGACAGACGTACTCACAAAAAAATCTTTACAAAACTGTATCGACCAATTTAATTTTACATTACAATGGGATAACAATGAACTTTATCGTCTAATGTTTAAGAATCAAAACGGTATGTGTGAAAGTGCAGCGTTAACTTTGCCGGAGTATTAAGGCATCAAAAAAAGTGGTAGTGTGGGAAAGATGGCTGTAAAAAACGCCACATCTGCGCCTCTATTCAACTCGATTCGAGTGCCTGAATGGGATGGGACGGTAACTTTATATATCGGGAGTCTTGATGAACTATCATTTTTATTGTCACACAATTATTAAGTTATTTTCGAATTGCTTTCTGCACAAAACTCCGAAATCATTGTTTTAATAATTCTACTTTCTAAAGTTTTATAACCAGCGTTAAACCAACAACAAACCTTAGACTTAAAAGATCAATAAAATAATCTAGTATCAACGTAAATCAAAATTTGTTATTTAATTGAAAGTTAAGTTATGTCAAATCTCAACACAATTTAAAACCCAAAGCAAAAAGTTGAAGATAATTTAGCCGTCATCCAAAGCTGTAGAGCTTCAAGTTACAAAAAGCTTGTCAAACATCAAGGTGTTTTTATAAAAGTTTCTCACAATTATAACGATATGAACTATAAAATATAGTGTAATAATATAGAGGACAGGATATGTACATCACAGTGATTGCCAGTAACTCTGTTGCGGATTCAACTGTACCTATTATTTTATAGACGATGAAACGCTATTACATCGTTGTGGACTCGTTGAAGGTCTAAAAGACTTCATTTCTACGGCGTTTTTACATTCATTCTAAACCTAAGTATATATGAGCATTGAGAATATAACGTCTTCGTAGCTATTTTAAACTTTCATGATTTCTACACAATAATTTATAAACGAGATATATAAAATTTAAAACGGTATATTTACCGTAAAAATGATGCTTGTAACAGCATCAAAAAATATTGACCTCCAAAATATAAAAACAAAAAATATCTCAATTGACTTCAGTACGTAATGAAAATAACGATTATTTTCATTTTTTATTCATTTTAGAATGAGTGAGTGAAGAGATAGTTAAGAAACTTATGTTTTTTTTAAAGATTAATTTGATAGTACCTATAGATTAAGCTATAGCAAATAGGTCACAGGAGGTGAAACATAACTTAACGTTATCAGTTGATCGAATGATAGAATGATTACTATGAGTAAGATATCGATTTCCGGTGTAGAGTACTATGCGCAAGCGCCGCCCGGATATAGCTCCCTGTACATAAATGACTGTCGTGAAAATAAATCAAATAACGAACTTTTAATTTAACTACTTACACAGAAAAAAAGGTTTCTTTTTATGGACAAATTAATCCTCTCCATAAAGACGGAGATAATATTTTCTTAGTTTTTGTAAGAAATCTTAAAATGATAAGCAGTATTCTTATTTTAAAAAAGCTATACCTATTCTTAAGTAAAGAAGGTTTCGATGCATATGACCAAAAACGTTAAAGGCCAATACAAACATTTTTTGGCGTCTCGCATATTTAAATTTGTCAATTCGTGAATGACCATGTTAGTAGATTACCAAAACGCAAAAGGCTAATATTTTACGTAAACTTATTTTTTTGAGTGCGGGGTGATGGTTCAACTTTTCAGTCCAATTATTTTCGAAACAAAGACAAAAGACTTCCAAATAACCTTTTTTCGGTGTACTTACATAAATATCTTAGAATACTTAAGTAGTTACTGCATATTAATCTAGCTCTTCTACGACAAGACCATAATTATGCTGTATGTGTGTTTATAGATTATTGTGACATTATGAATCTATTAAATGCATATTCGAAATAGTGGTTTAACAACTACCACCAGCGACTAGCATTGTTGCGCAGCTTGCGTTGTTTAAATGAGAATGAGCTTAACATATTGACAACTTACAGAATGACATCTCTTATTTTAAAGTATTGTTCGTTGAAAGACTACCTGGAAACTGAAGGAAATGAAGGACTGAAGGAAATGATTTGCGACTCAAAACGAAAATAGGTCCAAAGATTCAAGGATGCCAAGCGACAGTGCACTCTGCGTTTACAAAAAATCGACTACATCCGACGCTAAAAATAAGCTGTAAAGCTCCAAGCTTTCGGTGCATTCGTACCGTTGCCCTTGACAACGCAAACCCAGATACTATCGTACGCACACATGCCTAAATCATATCGCACACATTGACGGAATCCTTTCACACATGTATAGCACGCGACCCGTGTCGCAGCTGGATGGTAAAATAAGCTGTATTTGTAAATAACTTGCGAGTTTTTTTTTGCTATATATTATTATTTTCTAACCCACAACTGTCAATTCCAGCTTATTAAACTAGATTATAGTAATAATTTTAATAAATTTCAACTATTGCATCACATCTAATAATCGTTTGTTTACATAAACTCATGTAACATAATGTTGGGTGTTTGAAAAAATAGCAGATTGTAAACTACAGCTGTGGCACAGCACAGCACACATGCAGGCGTTCAAATTTCGAATGAGCTTTTCATAGTTTTTTTCTTTCGCCGTTCTTTGTGGCCATGTACGAGTAGGTAGTTGTACAAAGAGTTTCGTCCTGTGATTACAGGTCGGAACATTTTGATCGCTCCTTTGTCCGTGGTGGATGACGCAATCTTATATCGAAAACTTTAAATTGCTTGAATTGTTGTCCTGGAAAATATTTTGATAGAGTATTACCAACGCGATATAATTTAAAGTTCCTACATTTTACTTTAAAAGTTTAACTGTACCTAATCTTTTTATTAATAAATTTTTGATTTTCAATAAAAAATCTCTTATATATCATTTAGCGTTTAGAAATGTTGGATTCCCGTTTTTTGTAACCTACCATATGATAGTCAAATATTTTACTCGCAAAACCTGCGTATGTTCCTACAGGAACAATTATTATTTCGGAGCTGTCATGTCCAAGACGCAGTCACCACTCACGAAACACTATGTTTACCAAAGGTAAAAGTTTACATTACGCTTCGAGGTAAATCTACCGAGGTACCCGAGGGAGGCGAAAACTCGAAACGAGCGTTGCAATTTACTCGAGCTTTGTACAACAAACAAAAGACATTCTTTTGATGTGCGGCCTTTACAAATACAGATATCAAATGCTATAGAAATGGGCTTAGATATAAAGTTCCCAACAACCTGGTACGCAAAGTCGCTCTACCCAAATAACGAAGCTTCTGCAAATCACAAGGTATATTGGTCGTTCTCTACAACCTTGTACGAAAAGTCGCTTTACCCAAGTAACGAAGCTTCTGCAAATCACAAGGTCTATTTGGTCGTTCTCTACAACCTGGTTCGAAAAGTCGCTCTACCCAAGTAACGTAGCTTCTGCAAATACCAAGGTCTATTTGGTCGTTCTCTACAACCTGGTACGAAAAGTCGCTCTACCCAAGTAACGTAGCTTCTGCAAATACCAATGTCTATTTGGTCGTTCTCTACAACCTGGTACGAAAAGTCGCTCTACCCAAGTAACGTAGCTTCTGCAAATACCAAGGGCTAGCTCAGTAGCTTTTTCTTTCGAATTGAATTCACTGACCCACCAACCCCCAGCGAAGAAGCACAGAACAAAACAAAACGAGTTTATTATTAAAATTCCTAATTATAAATGTCCCGGATACGAAAATAAATGATTAAAAATAAAACCTGTCTAACAACATCAGTATCGGAGAAAATAGAAACGTCTTAGATTGAAACGTTCTGAAATAGTATCCCCCTAAAATAGTTGTTTCAGAAATAGAGCGTGCCTTACTATACTACCCTTCTATAATTAGTTTGTTTACATCTGTGTTTCTACCTTTTATGTTAGATAGTTGAAATTGTCAAAGCTATAGAAAACCGAGTATGGTATTCACAATCTCACACACACAAAAATAGCTTGATCTAGATTCTCTAGAGTCATTTTAAAGACACATTTATTTAGTCAAATTAATTAAGAAATCCATCGTGTGGTTTGGAAGATATGAGGAAATAAAGAATATTACAAATATTACAAAGATAGTCGCGAAAAACATAACCCTTTTCTTGCAGTCGGGTCAATAGCGAGCCAAATTTTCGCCAGCTTAGGTATTTTGTGTTATAACAACCTCGCAAGAAATAGCTGTAAACTTTCGCCAACCATGAAGAACTGGTGGCATTTCATCAATGAGCACTTATACTATTTTCATTTTCACATAGCTTTTCCCAACTAAAGGTTGCACGCATAGCAATCGGGGTCAGGTTACGGGGGTGCGAACTGCCACCCCGAGGGGGGTAGGGAGCGATGACGTCACACGATGTAACACCGACGATTACCACGCCGCGGTTTATCGACGTTAATGGTCCAAACGATTTGCTAAACTGCAACTGTGATCATACCCGATTCGATTACGATTTGATATTCGAATTTCAAATAATATTACGTTTTTTTTGACGTGATAACGTAGGTATATTAAATTGATGGAATTGACGCATCCCGTTCCAGTATTTAATAATAATATCCGTTATCTGGGCTTGTGTTATGATGATGAATAACGAATAGAAGAATACAAGATAAATAAATAAAAAAATCTCAATTTTTCATCGTTTTCTTATGACGTTATCACGTAAAATTATCGTCCGTAAACCGACTTTACAGACAACCATTTGTTTTTGTTACTTGAAAATTGTTAACTAATTTTTTAAATTGGTTTTTAAGTAAATTGAATTTGTTTCAATTAATATATATTTCATTTCACATTATCATTATTAAAACAGTAATCTATTCGGATGATTGAAGAAATAAATCAGGAAATGTTTAAAATAATACGTTTCCGACTCAATTATTTTCTGAACAAGAAATTTAAGCGTTGGAAAGTTAGCAAAGTAGGTCTGAAACAAATTGGATTTTTGCCAGAAATACCTATTGTGTAACTTAAGGTCTTCGCCCACTTTACTGGAGCATATAGGAGCGTAATAAGATCAGCATTTGTCATCGGCTTTTGTCGTCTCATTACAAAGCAATTTATGTGCGTTCCGGTTAAATTTATAGTAGTTATACTCCGGCTTAGTGGGCGAAGACCTTTGGTTACTTGCTTAGTTAAGAATAATGACGAAAGACGTTAGACATACGTTATTTTCTTATTTAAAAAAAAACGAATAAGTTCTTGAATTCGAAACTTGAATTGTTCGTATAATATGTGAGAATGAGTGAGTAGTCAATTATGTCTAGAACTTCTCGTAATTTATGGATATTAAAATACTTTTTATATGCCTTTATCAATTATGAAATACGTAGGTACCTACAACTATTAATTTTCCATTTGAATTGGTTCATTACATCGATTCGCGTTGAATCCAAAACATGGTTGGCGCGTGCGCGGCCCCTTGTAGTAAACATGTCCAACCGAGCCTACCCATAACTTCACAATTTTCTTACCTTCCTTTATTTCCTCCTATTCCGAATTTACATTATTCGAACGATAAAATACGACCGTACAACTTTCTCTCCAATTTGGAATGTATACCTAATACTTATGCTTCCAATTGCTTCCTTCGTTCTTCGTTTTATTTATGTTATTGCTACCTATAGTGTCTACAAGTACAAGTATTATAATGTATTTTTTGTTTGTTCACAGATCGGTGTCGGGGGCCCGGTTAGCTCGCTTCGACCGCTGCCGAAGCTCCATCGACCAAAAGCCACGAAATCCTCAAACCAAAGCCTCCAGTCATATCTTTCGTTTCGAAAATCTAAATCTAAGCACTATTTTTTTAACCTTTTAACGATAAAGTCGAAATCGTAATAGTATACGCTAAATCCCAAACAGTACAAATTAATTTAAGTCTGAAGTGATCGGTATTTACAATAAAAAAGCCTTCGAAAAATTTAATAAAACCAACGACCAGTATTTAAACGTTCCAAAATAGTAATCGTTAAACGAGTGCACAAATATTTTATTGATCGTTAAAAGTTTTTACGAACAGAATTCTCGAGCATTTTGTAATAGAGTCAGCCAAAGATTTTTATAAAACTTAGACTAAGATTCGTGTAAGTTAAACTGCGTGACAAGGACTTTTTAAATATTTTATTCCGTAGTCTGTCAATACGATTGTGATTAGTTTAGTGTAAACCGGTGTGCCGTATTTTAACTTTAAGTGGTATGCAAAAGCGAACTGAGGTCGCAGAGTACAAATAACAAGTTCCAGTGCAGTTCGAGTGTTCATTACGTCAGTAGATATTAGAGCTTATACTTGTAAGTGTTCGAATGCGAAGAGACGATGAGGCACCGTCGCGGTAGAGCGTCATGAGCGAAGCGCTCAGGAGTGAGGCGGGTGCGGAGAGCTCGCACTTACCGCCATTTTCGACGTTCGTAGGCGACATGGCCGAAAACGAGCAACGCATCATCACAGCCGACACACGGCTGCTTGAACCCGGCTGGGAGTACTACGAGCGCACAGGTGACACCGTCTCCGTGATCGCTAGCCAGCCGCAGTACCGCCCCTGGGAATCGATGCCTATCACCGTTAACTCGAAGGACGCAATCCTGCGCGCCGGCTTCTCAACATCGCTTGACTACCAATCAGTCACGCTGCAGCCGATCCCAAACAAGCTGCCGTCCTTCCAGAGCCAGTTCCAGACGTTTCCGGAGACGACCGTGATTCCGGAGACGGGCTTACCGAGTGTAACGCCCGTGCCGGTGACCGCGAGCCCCACGCCCAGCGCGAGCCCTAGTCACTTAACGCAGCTCACGCAGCTCACGACGCCCTCGTCGCCGGCGCACCTCACCACGTTGGCACAGGTGGCACCGCTCTCCACGACACTAACCACGTTGTCACCGGTCAATGCCACCACATTCCACACGCTGACTGCGGTAAACGCACGCAGCTACCCCATAGTGCCGGCGCCCTTGCAGGCGAGGGAGCTGGCCCCTGCCCCACAGACATACATCGATGATCGACATATTCAACTTTACCAACCGAACATCGCAACCATTAACACTTTTCCGACACAGAATGGAATACTCCACCAAAACGGAACGTTACTCCATCAAAACGGCAGCATAATTCAAAATATTCAAAGCCCGACCGTGGTTCATGTTCTGAAGAACGAACCTTTCGATGTCAAGTCTTTGCAAGACAAATATACTCCTAATGGTCTACATCATCCCACTTTCCAAAATCATATGTTGATCGACAATGGTTACGAAAAGAAAACTAATGGCTTCGGAAGCGGATCTTCTCCGACGAGGTCTGATTTCCGTAAGAAAGAGCGACGGAAAATGCGAGCGAATAGCTCCGAATCAGATTGTTCAAACATGGAAGTTGGCTCGGAGAGCAGTGGGCAGGTGGCAGCGGTCTCATCAACGGCAGGGTTCAAATCGCCGATGCACGGTGCGCCGCCGATGACTACCGGACCCATGGAGCTCGACGACATATCCAGCGAGAAACAGGTGAGTTCACAGATATTTCCAATCATATTTCCATTAGCTTTTTGGTATTGTTTCGACATCGCCAAACAAAAGATCTGAAACATCTAAAGAAAACATTTTCCTGAAACTAATCGGCTCGAACAATGAGAATAAAATGATGTGGCATACGTAAGTTCAAAGCGACACAATAAAATCGCGAACGACAACTAATTTCCTTCCCACGAATTGTCGAATTGCGTAAACAAGCCGCTCGGGAATCGCGAAAAGCCGACTGTATATTCCACGAAAGATATGAGAATTCTCTGAATTTTCATTCGACTACACGACGGAGAAAGTGGATATTCGAAAGCACCCGAAAAAGCGAAACTTTCCCCGTAATTCTACCTTTTATTATTCGGGGAGCAGTTTTTATTCCCAGTCTCGAGTTTCGGAATGGCCGAACTCTCTGTCTTCGCGGCTATAAATTTAATAGTTAGCCGATTCTCTTGCTCCTCCAATAAATTAACTTCCTCTCTCGTTTAAAACACAAATTAAAGTCTGGCGATTTACGCGTGTCCTGCTTAGAAAATTTTATGACTATGAAATTTCAGTGAATGCAATTAGTCGGCAGTTACGTTGGGCCTAGCCGTTAACGAAGTTGTGAGAATTAATTATGTTACAATTAGATCGAGGATAGGATGTGCGTCGTCTTAGCTTATGGGAAGAAAACTTGATTATTTTATTTGAACCTCTCGCGCACTTTCAGGCGCATGTAATTAGGGATACCTACTACTTAATTTAGTATCTGCTCCTCTGACAATTCTTTAGGTAGAATTGAAGATTCTTGCAAGGATGGCCACTTTGCCAAGAATTGTATAGAATAAAAACTAATAAAAAGTTATTTATAGCCTAAACCAACAAGATCATTACAAGTCCTTACACTTAAAAAGGGTACCGTACAAACTTAGTCGACTGTTTTTCCACAAGAGCGCAACACAAGAGCAAATATTTTTGTTGCATAAAACTTATAACTGCCATGACCATGCCCATATGTTTTTTTTTGTTTTTTAAATCTTAATTTCTATGATTATTAGAAAATGAAAAACAAAAACAAAACATAGGGGCATAATCATGGCAGTCATAGGTTTCACAAAAATATTTGTGCTAGTACTAAATACTAATACTAACTACTAAATATTGAGAAGCCCCGGTATCCTTTCCTCTTAAGTAACTAGCTGCACCCGTTCCTAAGAAAATCAGTGGTGACTCAAGACGACAAGAGAGGGAGCTTCTAAGGGTTCCTTTTGTTACCTTTTAAGGTAGGGAACCCTACTTCTTCTTCGTATCAACGGAATGCAATGCACCTTGATCAAAGCACTCCCGCCCAAAACTTAGCCACGGCAATCGCATTATCTGTTGCCCTTTTGAAGATACCTTAAAAAGTAAATATAAGGTTATTATCTTCTTATATATAAAATTCTCGTGTCACAATGTTCGTTCACGTACTCCTCCGAAACGGCTTGACCGATTCTCATGAAATTTTGTGAGCATATTGAGTAGGTCTTAGAATCGGCCAACATCTACTTTTTATTTTGTTTCCTTTAGTTTTTTTTTATAAATGGCAAAACTACGTTTGCCGGGACAGCTAGTAGGTATATATATTTATCTAGAAACATTAGACAATCGATAAACTGATGTCTAAACTATTGAAAATAGATCGGAATGTTAATAATTAGAGTATAATCGAGGCAGCTGCATCAAAGGTGGTGTAACTATGAAACACTGACATTTATTGCAAAAAGAATGTCGTCTCAGTGTGTATCTTTTCTAGCATTTAGATGGGTTTTTATAGCAAACGTGCAACTTCAATTATCTAGTGTTGTTAAGAAAAGTTCTATTTCTAGTTACGACACTTTTATTTGTTAGAATCAACGCCCTCTGCGTAGGTTCTAATTTAAAAGTACCATATCCGCCGAAGAAGACATACTGACGACCCTGTTGGCACAATGGTCACCATGCCGGACTGCCAAACACAGGGTTGCGGGATCGATTCTCGCCACAGACAAGTATTTATGCTTAGATATTTGTCTGAGGTCTGGTTGTTTCTATATATTATAAGGATGTATTTACATTAACACAAGTCTAGTTACTTAGCTTGGGGCTAGATGGCGATGTGTGGAATGTCCTGCAATATTTATTTTATTATTTTATAATGCGCCAGCCCCAAATAAATTGGGACAGGGGCAGGTAGAAGAAGAAATAACTTGTTGCATTACAAAATGCTAAGGCCTGATGCGGTCGAATATATCAGTGTAGATTCAAAATGAGAAATAGTGAAAACTAGCTGTGCCCTGCAGTTTCACCCACTTAAGTTCCGAACCCGTAGGAATATCAGTATAAAAAAGTAACCAATGTGTTAATCCAGTTCTCCAGCTATCTGCATACCGAGTTTCATCTCAATCGCTTCAGTAGGTTTTGCGTGAAGTGGTAACAAACATACACACACAAACACATACTGTGCAAGCACATAAAGAAAATGTATGAATAAAACGGTCTTGGTAATTAGGTATATTTTAATTAATCCAAAAAACGAGCAATGAAAATTTTACATGACTTTTTGACCATTTCTAGAGAGGTTATATATAGTTAACAAGGCAATGACATTTAGGGTTATTATGTTTTTCTTTTTGTGTTCGAATCGGCTTCGTGCGTCTTCTATAAGGCCAGGCGCCGACATACTCCCCGCCGTTGAAGACGAAGTTCTTCAACTTGAAGAGTCCGGTAGAAGCGGACACAAACGGACCAGTGGGCGGCGATAAACTCCCTTGGCAGTTGTTATTTCAGCAACCCGGGAGATATTGTCGGGACCAGGGAACAGCTGAGTAACGCGACCAACGCGCCAGCAAAGGGGTGGAAGAGAATCTTCGCTCAACAGTACCAAGTCTCCTATCTTTAGGGTTGTAGTGTTTTGCTTCCATTTGGTTCGAAGCTGGAGCTCGCCGATATACTCCCGTTGCCATCTTCGCCAGAAGTGTTGATGAATTTGTTCTACTCGTTCATAGCGATTGAGGTTGCTCTCACTTCGATTCTCCAGAGAAGGTGCAGGCAGTGCATTCAGTGCTCTTCCAATCAGAAAATGCCCCGGGGATAGGAATTGGAGGTCGTCGGGAGTGGAGGATAAGGGACATATAGGACGGCTATTTAATATGGACTCTACTTGCGAGAAGAGAGTTGTCAATTCTTCAAATGTCAAATGGGAATTGCCCATGACGCGCTTAGCATGATACTTTGCCGACTTAACGCCAGCCTCCCAGATGCCACCGAAGTGTGGAGAGTATGACGGTGTAAAAAGGAATTTAAAACCTTCACCATTTGCAAACTCAGATAGAGACTCGCTTTGAAGTTTTAAGAATAGGCTTAGCTCCTTAGCTGCAGCAACAAAGTTTCGACCGTTGTCCGAAAACAATTCCTTAGGCCTACCACGACGCGAAATGAATCTTCTCAAGGTCATTATGAAGGCATCTTTAGAAAGATCGCTTACGACTTCGAGATGTAGGCATTTAAATCTGAGGCAGACAAAAATGCACAAATAGCATTTGCTTAGTTTGGCACCACGACCCTTTCTGTTTAAAATGAAAAATGGACCAGCATAATCCATGCCCACCGAAATGAATGGAAAATCGGTTGTTATACGCTGTGAAGGAAGATCTCCCATTTTGGGATGAATCACTCTACCCTGAGCGCGGCGGCAAACCACGCAGTCACTCACGGTGCGTCGAGCAAGACGCCGACCATTTAGTGGCCAAACAGTTTCCCTAACACTTGCCAATAACAGTTGTGGCCCTGCGTGCAGGTTCCTAACATGTTCATAGTTAAAAATTAGTTTAGTGAGGTAGTGGGATGATTCTAAGAGAATAGGGTGTTTCTTGTTAAAACTAAAATTGGAGCAATTAATCCTACCTCCAACTCTCATAAGATTATCCTTATCGATGAACGGTGATAGTGATAAAATTTTACACTTAGGGCTTAAAGGTTGTCTATTGGATAAAATTTTATGTTCTTTGGGAAAAGATTGTTGCTGAGCCACAAAACAGAGATAAATAAAAGAATCATTAAGTTCGTCCAGATTCAGAGAACCAGTGATTTTATTTTTAGGATTTTTGATATTGTGAATAAATCGTTTAATGAAACAAAACGTTCTTTTTAATTTAGTTAATTTAGAGAACCTCTCGAAGTCAATTATAGGCTCATATGTGAGGGTAGTAAATGTACCTACGGTTGACCTGATTTCAGGTAGATTGTCAGGTATATTTGGTTTTAGTTTAGGCCATTGGCCTTCGTTTTCGAGCAAAAAATGAGGGCCATGCCACCAAAGGGAGGAATTACGTAGCTGGATAGGGTTCACGCCACGAGATATGAGGTCAGCAGGATTGTCAGTGGTGGGCACGTATCTCCAAGATTTCGGATTTGTCAATTCTAAGATTTCACCTATTCTATTGCCAACAAATGTTTTGAGTCTAGTAGGATTACCTGACAACCACCCCAAGACTACACTGGAGTCACACCAGTGCACAATTCTATCTGGAATATAGCGCATAGATTCAGTGACCATTGTACATAAACGGGAAGCAAGAAGAGCAGCGCACAATTCTAAGCGCGGGATGGAAGTCGGCTTTAATGGTGCTACTTTGGACTTAGAACACAGAAGATTGATTGAGACTTCACCGGCGCTGTTTATGGATCGCAAGTAGATGCAAGCTCCATAGCCAACCTGAGAACTATCACTAAATGTATGAAATTCTATAGAAGTGGGAGCACTACACAAAATATACCTGGGGATGTGAATTGTGGAGAAAACAGGTATGTTTTTAGAGAAACTACTCCATTGCTTCTTAACATCATTTGAAACGGGTTGGTCCCAGTCTAATTTACTCTGCCACAAACCTTGTAGCATTAGTTTGGCCTGCATAATGCAGGGGCTCACGAGGCCAAGTGGGTCAAAAATCCGAAATGAATGCGACATTATAAAACGTTTAGTTACCATCTCATCATTCGGGGGGTCACTTATGGGAAAATGTAGAGTATCGTCATTAGGATTCCAGCCAAGACCCAGAGTACTGGAAGATTCACTAATTGTTAAGATCTCCTGCTTGTCGCTGTCTTTAAAAATTGAATTAAGATTAGACTTAAATTTTCTTAAGTTAAAACAACCTTTTTTTAACTCCTTAGTTATGGATTCTTTGATATAGGTCAGCTCATCCCTATTATTTGATCCCGTGATTAAGTCGTCTACGTAAAAGTCCCTCTTTATAATGGTTTTAATTAGATTATCTGTGCTTTCTTCTCCGACTTGCAAAAGACATCGAGTGCTTAAATAGCTGGCACTTGCGGTTCCGTAAGTGACAGTATTTAGTCTCAGAGTTTGGATAGGTGAAGACTCATCCTCTCTCCACAATATTAGCTGCAAATTTCTGTCACTTGGGTGGACTTCCACTTGGCGGTACATTTTTTCAATGTCCCCTGTGAGTAGGTACTTATATTGTCGAGCTCGGATCAAAATAGAAAAAAGAGAATCTTGGATATTTGGACCTACCATTTGCAAATCGTTAACAGAATAGCCTGAAGTAGAAGGAGTACTGCCGTCGAATACCACGCGTATTTGGGTTGATTCAGACTCTTTGAAAACAGCATGATGACACAAGAAATAAGATGGGTTTGGTAATTTAACGTTGGATATGGACAAATGGCCTAGAGCTGCATATTCTTGTATAAATTGTACATATTGTAACTTCAAACTGGGATTTTTTTTAAACCGTTTTTCGAGATTGAGAAAACGTTTTTTGGCTATGTTATACGAGTCCCCCAAACAATCGGGTGAGTCACGTAGAGGTAATTTTACAGAAAACCTGCCTGTACTCAATCTAGTTGTGTTTTGTACAAAATGATTTTGGCAAGCCATTTCGGCATCACTCAATAAAAATCTCTGGGGTAGTTCCTCCAACTCCCAGAATTTGGGAAGTAAAACGTCAATTTGCGATTCCTTGGGATGACCCTGGTGTGATAACATGGCGTTGATAGAGTAAAATGGGACTCTGTGGGAACCTACGGTGAGTTCCTGCCGAGAATCTGCTTGACCGTTCCTGTGGGAGTCTTTGTTGAACTCCTGCCGAGGAAGATCATGGCTAGTATTATATAATAGGACCCTGTGGGAGTTTGCAGCCGTCTCCTGTTTCGGGCCGGTTTGTTTGATTGACTTAAACTTGTGTTTGGGCCGCCCTTCAGTGGACGCGTTGAATTTAGAATTATTTAAATATTTTATTCGTCCACCGAGTAACCAACCGAGTTGAGAATTTTGCAACTTAGGCATGAACTCACCTAAGGATTGTTGTTCACTACCTATGAGATCCCAAAAAAGATCGGCTCCAATCAGCACATCGACAGGAGCTGGCTGGTCAAACTGCGGGTCAGCTAATTGAATATAATTTGGTATATTAAACGTAGATCGGTCTACAGGAAACTGTGGAAGTTTTCCTGTCAAATCATTTAAAACGAAACATGAGAATAGAACGTTAAATTGTGTGTTAATAGATTGCAACTCAACGGAACATCGTTCTCGTATGGTATTAGCATGAAAATTGCCAATGCCGAAAACATTTAAATCAGTAGGAATAGTATTTAATGACAATTTATTTTTTAAATTCGTTGTAATGAATGTGGATTGACTGCCGGAATCAAGTAGAGCACGTACTTGGGTTGCCTTTTTAGTCACAGGGTTAACTACTTTAATTTGAGCGGTAGACAAAAGCACTTGACTACTTATTTGTGTTGAAAAGTTAACCATCGACTTGGGTTCGAAGAATTCTTCTTGTATTGACTGAGATTCTAGGTTATCTTCTTGAATTTCTAAGCAGTTGACACTAGTTTCTAGACTTTGATTATGCAATAAAGTGTTATGACGCTTTCTACAGTGCCTGCAAGGGCCCATTTGGCAGTTGCCTAAAGAGTGACCTTGCCTCAAACAATTCGAGCATAATTTATACTTGTTTACATCATTTAATTTTTCTTTTAAGTCTTTAGATTTAAACGTGGGGCAATCATAAATTCGATGGCGCTGTTTACATATAATGCATTGGTTTGAAAATACATTCTCTTGGTTGTTTGAAGTAAAAGATTTAGTACTTGTGTTTGGTCTACTACCACTAGCGACACCTGTCGGCGGGGGCGTGAAACTAACAGTCCTATTTTTGTTGCGTATTGATGCGAGTACATCCGCACGTTCAACAAGAAATTCTTTAAATTCTTCCAATGTAGGTATTTCTCTCAATGATTTACGCTGTTCTTCCCATTTCAATAATGTATTCCTGTCAAGCTTAGATGTTAACATGTAGATAAGTAATGTGTCCCACTGATCAGTGGGTTGACCTAGACTGTTAAGACACCGCAAGTTTTTAGTGATATGATCAACTAAAAACCTTAATGAAGTTTCTGTTTCTCGGGTTTGTTGAATATTAAAAAGAGAATTTAACTGATAGTCAATCAACAAACGCTTATTATTGTAGCGCTTACAAAGTAGTTCCCAAGCAGTAGTGTAGTTAATGGAAGTAACCTGCATGTTAGCGACCACGCGCCTTGCCTCGCCCTCAAGGTAGGATAATAAGTAATGAAATTTTTGCACATTAGAAAGACGTGTATTTTTATGTATTAAGTCAGAAAAGGTGTCGTGAAACTCCAACCACTTAAATAATGTGCCATCAAATTTAGAAACCTCAATTCTAGGTAATTGTACTGAGTCCTCGCTATGACAAGATTTACACAGGTGAGACAGAGCTGGCTGAGCTGCCTCAGCCTCTTGGTAGATTGACTCACGACGTTTCTTTTCTTGCTGTATAGATTTAATCTCATTTTGAGTTTCGATTAAGCTTGTAGAGATTGCCGAGCATAAAAGTATATCCTGATCTATGCGTTCGCGTTCATCAACTTCAAAGTCTAAACTGTCAGCATTAAATATCTCTATCTCAGTTTGCAATTCATCAAATTTAGTAGCCAAGCTCTCAAACCTGCTGTGTCTCAAGCATAACTCAGCAAATTCGACAGCTGTTAATGTAGTGTCTTGTTTTGTGACTTTGTCCAAATAGTTTTTAAACTTTGTTATTTGACCTTTGATTGAACTACGCTTTGTAAGTAAGGTTTTGAACTGTGTGCTGCTATCTACGTTTTTAGCAGTAGCTGCACCGTCCTTATCCATGATTTGAGATAAAACCAAAGTAAATTGCCACAAAACAAGCACTTAAGATGAAGGTAGGGTATGTAATAGGAACGGTCTCACTCTCAACACACGGCGACACCTGAAGTCCGGAACGTCCTAGCTCACGCAGGCAGGTAGGTACGTCCAGCAGCCGTTCGTCAAATCGGCCAATATCACCCAGCACACGCAGCCCGGGGAAGTTAAGTAAAGGCCTGACTGGGTTTAACCTGAAATAGTCGGCCAAATATGGCTGAGTAACGCGCAACAACAGGTATGAAAGGGAGAGGAACCAATTTATTTGGTGTTTTTAGTTAAGGTTATGCAAAATCGCTGGAAAGTTGACTCTAAATTAGACATTTATGTGGCACATTTGTATATTATTGATGCCTTTAGATTGTTGTAGATTGTATTTTAGTTAAGGTTTATGCAAAATCGCTGGAAACTTGACTCTAAATTAGACATTTATGTGGCACATTTTGGATATTATTGATACTTTTAGATTGTAATATAACCTCTAATTTGACCCTTTATGGGAATTTTGTGTATTAGGAAGGAGGCATGGGAAGCAGGGCACTTAACTGAACTCATGTTGACGTTTTCGCTCCATTTCTTGAACGGTATAGGCAGCGGTCCGAGTTAAGTCCAAATCAAAGCTCGTCACCCTGTCCTTCTGGTACTCCGTGGTTGTTGGTAGGGGAAGTAGCAAACATCAGCCATCAATCTTGGGCTGGAAACGGCCGGGCTCGAGATAGAAGTCCATGGTGTGGTATTCACGCGAACAACGGCAGACCGGCCGGCATGACTTTGTACTTTGACCTTCGACTTGTATTGTCCTGTCACGGTCGCCAATTTATGTGCAAGCACATAAAGAAAATGTATGAATAAAACGGTCTTGGTAATTAGGTATATTTTAATTAATCCAAAAAACGAGCAATGAAAATTTTACATGACTTTTTGACCATTTCTAGAGAGGTTATATATAGTTAACAAGGCAATGACATTTAGGGTTATTATGTTTTTCTTTTTGTGTTCGAATCGGCTTCGTGCGTCTTCTATAAGGCCAGGCGCCGACACATACTAACACACAAAGTTTCACATTTATAATTTACTAGCTGCGCCCCGCGGTTTCACCCGCGTAAGTCCCGATCCCGTGGGAATATCGGAATAAAAAGTAGCCTATATGTAAATCCAGGCCTCAAGCTATCTACATACCAAATTCCATTGCAATCGGTTTTGTAGTTTTAGCGTGAAGGAGTAACAATCATACACACATTATAATACACAAACTTTCACATTTATAATATTATAGTAGGAAAATGTTTGATAGTTCAAAAATAATAGGGTAGTTTAAAAACACCAACTTAAGGTAAATTAAATTAGCTACGATCTAACCATGTTTTAAAACACATTAGCTGTTGTCTAAACATTATTCAATAAGTTCATTTTAGCAGCTGTCCACATGACTTGCTGATTATAATCACTTTTGATAAATTAATTTTAATTAACACATAAAAATACGTAATATATACAAATATTTCATAAGGTACATATCTACTTAAATTTCTATCTATAAAATTGTCACCTGGATAAAATAGCGTTAAAAAAATAAAAAATTGAACAATGTTAATTTTCAATAGACACATTCCATCTACGCGGTTTTACCCGCGTAAGTTTTGATCCCGTGGGAATATCGGGATAAAAAGTAGACTATGTGTTAATCCAGTTCTCTAGCTATCTAGATATCGAGTTTCATCTCAATCAGTCCAGTAATTTTTGCATGATGATGAGTAACAATCATACACACACACAAACTTTCACATTTATAATATTAGTAGGATAATATGAATATTATTCATATGAATATGAATATTATTCATATGAATATGAATATTATTCATATGAATATGAATATTATTCATATGAATATGAATATTATTCATATGAATATGAATATTATTCATATGAATATGAATATTATTCATATGAATATGAATATTATTCATATGAATATTATTCATATGAATATGAATATATTGAATATTATTCATATTATCATATATATTTTTTTTGTTAATATTCATATTTTTTGGAAAAAAATGTGTGCTTTATAAATACATACTAAAATAATAGCAGTTTTTGTTTGTAATGTCCAAAAATTAGTGCAATGTTAATCAAAATGAAAAGTGAGAACCGTTTTAATTTTATATTTTTCAAGTGTAGCTATAATTTAACCTACATTACACTAAAAAAAACGGTGAAATTCCCATCCCTTCCCGGTTTTTAACAACGTTAGTTAAAATTAAAACATAACCGATTTTATCTGTGAACTAATTAAATACACGCGAATGTTTGTAAATTACTGCTTTAAGAATACCGTTATTTCTTTTAAACTAAACAGTTATATTTAGGGTCAGGTTAACTTTGCTTTTCTATTGGTAGTACATACATAGTATAAGAGCGGTATTGGCTTAGTGGTAGATACCTCGACTTTCATTCTGAAGGTCGTGGGTTCGAATCTCAGCCGGCCGTGCACCAATGGATTTTTCTTAAGAAAAATTTATGTGCGCTAATTGACATTGCTCTTACGGTGAAGGAAAACATCGTGATGAAACCCGAGGCTTAGTTGGCTCCAGAAGTATTGACAAGTTCTCTCTTCTGGACACGGTCGACTAAGCTAGGGTAGTAGGTGCTGGGCAAGCCTACTCCATCCTCACGCAAAAGGGACCCAATTAAAAAGAGTCTAGATACATACATACATAGTATAAAACAAAGTCGTTTCCCGCTGTCTGTCCCTATGTTTGCTTAGATCTTTAAAACTACGCAACGGATTTTGATGCGGTTTTTTATGGATATAGTAATTCAAGAAGAAGATTTCAGTAAATTAAACAAAACTACCACGCGTACGAATATAATAAAAGACCAAAAACTCATCAATAAAGTCCTGAAACTACATACAGCTATGAGTCTGATATTCGAATGGGGGTTCGGTAGGACTCAGGCGAGCACTATGAGGGGATTTTTGGAAATTCAGCCTAAAGGGGTGTTAAAGTTTATAGTAACTATTATGTATTCTGTGTAAGTAGGAAATCAATTTACTTTATAAGTAACACTAACGCGAGTAAAACCGCGGGGCGTAGCTAGTACTTATTATAAAGGAAGAACGGAAATCTAGTATAAATATCTTAGAAAAATGTGAACCTAACTCCTAATTTTTTTTTAAATTAAATTTTACCTATATAAAATACTAGCTGCGCTTTACGGTTTCACCCGCGTAAGTCCCGATCCCATGGGAATATCAAAATGAAAAGTAGCCTTTAGCTTTCCTCGATAAATGGACTATCCAACACAAAAATATTTTTTCAATTTGAATCAGTAGTTCCTAAGGTTAGGTAACAAACAAACAAACTCTTCAGCTTCATAATATTAGTATAGATGTATATTAATGTAAATAGTTCATACAGAACTGCCTCAGATTAATTCCTTAACAATGATCTATAGTTATAAATTAATTTACCTTAGAATTGCGTCAAAAGCGTAAATTTCGAGTAACTGACACCTGAATTCGTGATCATTTACTAATAGTCGAAGATCCCCTTAAGGACGACCTTCATCGAGCTGTTTAATGGATGAAAATTATTTTATATCAAATTAAATGGGTCAATAAATATATTGCAAAAGGGTGGTCTAAAAAAAATCAGTCCAGAATATGATTGAATTTTTTAAGGCAATCCATTTGCAATATATTTAATTACCTATTGGAACGAAGTTCCTTTTGGCGCGTTGCGAAAGGGGGCTAGACGGAAAAAATTAAGACCAAAAGTTTTAACGACACTTTTTGATTTTATTACAATTTCTTCACTGATTAATCGAAAGACACTTCGTTCTATCCAAAACTTCTCAAGTTTTTTAATTTTATATAAAATACTTTTCATCCATTAAACAGCTCGATCAATGTCGTTCTTAAAGGGATCCCGTACTATAAGGAGAAAGCTCTAATTACTATAGGTATCTGTATACCCACATAACCTCTGACACAAAAATCACAATAAAAAATATACCAATACATTATAATTTCAACCTAAAGTTAAATATTCATAGAAAAGCTTTTTCCATTACTCATTAGAAGAATGAGTCAAACGGGAAAATCCGAAGCGAGGTTTCCTGGAAATAGCGTAGTAGCGGAAAAGCGGAAGACACTGAATATTTTAACCTTACTTGATATACGGATAGATAAATACAGAGCTGATATCTACAACTTATTATACATACCAGAGTGATTTATATAGAGAAGTTATTGTTTATAATTCTTACTTATAATATTATAAATGTGAAAGTTTGTGTGTGTGTATGTTTGTTACTCCTTCACGCAAAAACTATTGGATCGATTGCGATAAAACTCGGTGTGATGATAGCTGGAGACCTGGATTAACACATAGGCTACTTTTTATCCCGATATTCTTACGGGATTTATTTATTTATTTTATTATCTTAGGAACACCCACAGCTAATACTACAAACTAGAAACAAAAATATAAATCAGATAGCCAATAACGGGTATCCACTACTAGAACTAAATTAAAGTAAAGAAGCAGTTATTACACGATATCAGAAGCAGAATAAAGATCTACATATTAGGTACAGAGAATCACATCTGTTCGAATGCAAAACCCAACATTGTATAAGTATCAAAGCTAAGGAGCAGCATCGATACATAACAAAATGAAAGTAACTTAATTATCACCAGTGAAAAATTGTTTGCTCAAAAACGCTCTTGCCGATCTGACACTACTGTAAAAGAGATCAAGTTCACTATCAGGATCGGGAATTACGCGGGTAAAGCCGCAGGGCGCAGCTAGTAGTTATATAGCTGTTCCACATTTTGTTCGTTTTCCGTACCCAAAGGGTAAAAACGGGCTGAGACTAATACCCGGATTCATAATCAACCCTATGAGGTCGCATAGTGCGCGCGATCGCATGCAGCCGCAAATAAGACGCTGATTCTCTAAATTAAAGAGAACAGCAGAAAATAGACCAATCATAGGGCCGCATTTAGCGCAGTGCACTTATCCAATAGCAACTTAAGGCGCTCTTCCAGTACCGTGTGTAGGTATTCACATTACCTTAGCCCCCGCTCTCAAAAACGTAGCGTGCTGCGTGCTAACTGTTATATTTGATCGATATGCAAAACATTTTAGCATTATTATCCACAAATATAGTTCCTAGAGGTCAAACCTATCATTTGATTCATTTTTAGAAACAAACGTTAACTATTTTTGAATAAAACCCGATAAACGATCTAATAATTCTCTGTTTTCTAACATTTTTTTATCGAAAGAAGTTGTTCATATCATGTTTTCAACCACAATAAACGAAAATATGGTTATTAAACTATAATATCCATTTATATCCAAATAACAAAAAATAGTATTTGATTACTTAGAGTTGCTTAAAACAAAGGTCGATTTTGGTAACTTCATTAGCACCTACCCTTAAGTACTGTTTGTGAAAACGGGTGTTAATTGCAAACTTTTTCGACAAATAGAGATATCAAGAGAAAGAAACTGATTTTTTTTATTCCAAAAGTATTTCAGAAATTGAGTATGAATTGACTTTTCGCCTACCAAGAGATGAAGAGTCGGTTACACGAAAAATGCTCCCATTCTGGAACTCACAAATTGCTTTCTACAATTTGTGATAGAATAAATTCAATAGAATTCCATATTTGAATATTCGTCAGCTGTTACGTTGGGTTCTCCGATGCCGGCCGATGATAGCCGAGCGAATAAAATTGCGCCAAATAATGGCGTCTTACCATATCATAGCTATTTCATTTATTATAGTAGTGAGTGAATTTAGTTCGCGTTCATGGTAAAGCTATTTGCATACATTCGTTGCCGATACAAAAAAATTGGCTTTGAAAAATAGAAATGTCTTTTTCGGTGAGTAGGTATTATTTTCACAAGAAGCTTATAAATTCGTAACGAACGTAGGCGTTTATTTTATCAACAAAAAAAAGAAAATTCTGAAAGAACGCTACAAAATAATATGAAATATTTTGTACCCAATTAACGGACGTTGTTTACGAAGCTTGTTGCTCGTAGCATTACGTTGTAGTTACAAGATGCATCAAATATTTGTACCACAAATTAATTAGCGATCCACGCACGCAACCAACAGAATTAAATCAGATATGAAGAAATTATAACAGTAAAACATTTTCAAAATTTAATTTTGTAACGGTACAATGTAATTTATTAGTTTACAATGCCCATTACTAATACTTGAATGATTTTTTGATAAGGAAACATGAATTTCTTTGGCGATGTTGAAATATGTATTACCCCATTCTATTATTACCCCTCTATTGTGTTTGATACAGCGCATTTTTGTGCTTGGCATCGGCGATTTTTACGTAATAAACATACCTAATTATGTTTTAGATTTATCTAATGCAAAAAAATAAAAAATAAAAAAAAATAAAAAATAAAAATAAAAAAAAAAAAAATTTTATTTTGTTTTTAGACGAAAAAGAAGCGGAAACGTTGCGGCGAATGCATAGGATGCCAACGCAAAGACAATTGCGGCGACTGTGCACCTTGCCGTAACGACAAGTCACACCAGATTTGCAAGCAGAGACGGTGCGAAAAACTCACTGAGAAGAAGGTAAGTGGCTCTTCGCCTATTCTATCATCTTAAGGTGACACTAGCACCAATATTGTGCCATAAAACCTATAACTGCCATGACTAGGTATGCCTCTATAAATAAATAAATAATAAATAAATATTGCAGGACATTCCACACATCGCCATCTAGCCCCAAGTTAAGTAACTAGACTTGTGCTATAGGTGCTAGACAACGGATATACTACTTATATACTTTTCTTTTTGTAAATATATACTTATAATACATAGAAACAACCAGACCACAGACAAATATCTAAGCATAAATACTTGTCTGAGGCGGGAATCGAACCCGCAACCCTGTGTTTGGCAGTCCGGCATGGAGACCATTGTGCCAACTGGGTCGTCTATGTTTTGGTTTTTTTTCATTTTCTAATTTTATTATCATAGAAATTAAGATTTGTAAAACAAAAATAAAATAAAACAAGACATGGTCATGGCAGATATAATTTTTATGCAACAAAAGCTCTAGTGTCATTATCCAGGGAGAAAACAGTCGACTACGTTTGTATAGAAAGAGCCCACGGTACCCTTTCCTCTTAAACTTAGCCGAAATATACGTCAACGTCCGAGTCCCGTTGTGTTCTACGATTTAGAATTTTTCCTGCAGTACCAAAAAAACACTTTCTTATTGAAATTATGCATTTCCCTTTTTAATTTATTACGTAACGACCTACGTTGCGATTCAATGTTTTACCATTTAAAGAATACCTTCGGTTTCAGAACGATGTTTTATACATCACTGAATTCAAATTGACTTTTAAAAAAACTTGAATAGCTTGTGACGCAAATACTTAGTGGAGAAGCGATGTGTCATTTGCAAAGCAGTTTAATCGAATCGACTCCATTTTGTTGACGTGCGAAATAAAATGGCTGCTGTCATTAACATATTTTAATAATGCTAATTTGCTATTTATTTACGATGAGTAACTGTGAGAACTAAGGCCCTTTTTTGGTTTGTGATTAAAAACAGAAACCTTGACATTTTTTACGCTAAATGTATAAATAATCTCATTGGATTTAGCTTTTCGGTACAGACAGCAAAATCGTGTTGGCGGATGATACGTATATTTTTATTTGTTTTATTTTAATGTTTATATCAACTGAGATCAGTACTTTTCTATCTTAAATAAAGTATAAAAGATAAACAGAACGCTCAGCTTTTTATCTCAACACTAAAGCACAATAATTAAAAACACGACAGTAACTGCATTTCCATAAAAAAGTAATAAAAACATAACAACGAATTTAATAGCCCGTGAAAAGATCACTTGGCGTTTGCAAATACTGTGTGACATTTGTAATTTTTATCATTATAATGTTTTTCACTTTGAATTTCATGAGATAAGTTTAAAAAAACTGCAATCTGTTTATATGTATGACTTACTTATTTAAGTAGTAGAACAAAAAAGTAGGAAAAAAAACTGTGTAGTTTTCTCGTTACTCAATTGGATAGCTGTTTATTATGAAAAATCGTAAGTATCCATTTATATTGCGAACGCTACAAAAATAAATTCTAGTCAAAACACTGCCTCTAAATATTTGAATACTAGTGTAAAGATCTTCGCTCACTATACTATGATCATAACCGGACGGAATTTTCATTTGTCCTTGGCAGGTGATTTCAAATAAAATTATGTGCTCTGGTCCGGTGACGTTCGGATCCTAGTAAGCTCCGTTATATTGGGCGAAGACCTTAAGTAATAAAAAATAGGATTCCTTCTAGTCCAAAAAGAAGTTTTCTGAAGCAAAATTATCTACCTTTTCGACTTAATTTACGATTATAAGTTAACGTCTACGAAGTAACTTCGGCAAATTAGTTTTAAAACAAGCACCGTAAACCTTTTTGAGGGTAGAATTGAGTACGCCTGTTCAGGAATTAGGAATTTATCTTTGTATTTATGTTTGCAAATGGATTTTCTTGCTCTTCGTTAAAATAGAGCTTCCAATAATCGAAAAATACATACTCTATTTAGGTAATTAGCTTTGCTTGACTTTAATTTAAACACCGACAACGGATGCTCAACGACCCTCAGTTTTTCTTTTTGTTACTAAACTTAAATATATGAGTCTACGTCTACTATAAAATATATGTAATTGTAGTTAATTGATTTATCATAATTCCGAAAATTTACAATATGAAATCGATAAAAATATATAATTTACTACAAGTAGCCAAGTAGGTATGCATATGTAGGTATGCTTATACGTAAGCAGCTGTAGGTAGGTAAGTACTTACCTACCTACAGCTGCTTACGTATAAGCATAGTACATAGTTTATTTCATCAAGTTTTATTAAGAACAATCGCTAAAGCCTTTCAGTTTTTACAACACAAAATAACAGCTTTGCTTTACTACCCATATAATTCTAGAACACTGACGTTCGTAGGTGCCTATAAAATATGAAATTAGCACCTGGCCCAAAGGCTTTAAGCTTAACAATGTAATAAGCTAAGGAAAAGGCTTTGTAAACCAAAATGTGTAAGTATACCTATCTTATATAGGTATACGTGTTAATCTATAGACATACACTTGATTACTTAAAAGTATTTATTTCTTTAAATTAAACGCATAGAGCGAGTTTCTGAGATAAACCGCGTACATTTGAAATGTCAAATCGAATAATTCAGCTGTACGTAACACCTTTATTTAGTTACTGGCTTTCCATATTTGAAATTATTTGTAAAGTTCACGTGTTTTTGATGCGCACGCGCCTTCGCGCCGGTAAACGTGCGCGACAGATGCTCCAATCAGGCGCGTTTGTAACGCCTCTAGGATGTTATCTGATGGTTCCATTGTCCAAGTAAAAGGTGTTTTGTGTTCGACAGTTCCATTTTTCTTATCGATTTTTAGTGGGTTCAACTGCTTTGTAAAATCTGAGGGGTTACTTCGTTTGTACTTCGTTGAACCAAACATAATAAAGTCTAAGTGCTTGAAAAACAATCATGAATTAAAATTGAAAAGTTACTTACCAGTTAATGCTGGAAGTTTTTGCTTCGTCATTTCATTTCGTACAGCAAGGAAATGAAATCATTTGCTTACGTCTGTCTTTCCTGACGTTATTAGGGGACGTTCAAGTTACGAGTGAATAACTATCTTCAAGAAAAGCGTGCTACATCTTAGTCCGCGTCGTCACCTACCATCAGGTGTGATAGTGGTCAAACGCTAACCTATTAGAAAACAAACATTTGTAGTACTTTTCGTATCAAAATTTTAATTTACACTACGTCTTTGTTTCGTTTCAAACTTTACTGAAAAAGATTCTCTGCAACACGTGATTCTTAAAAAGTAAAAATGTCCGATTCACTTTGAATCGATGACGTTAGCTACGATTGTCTAGACTGTTGTCTACACCTAAACCTGAACGAAACCAATTATCCGTGATTAATAGCTAACATACAAACTCCATTTGTATGTGAATTGTTTCTTATTACGCGTATATGTACAATAATTTACTTAAGTTGATTTATTAGGCACTTTTCATGTCATAATTTTTCTTAACAGTATGAATTGGCACCCAATGAGAAATAAGCTTTCGTCGATCGCAAAAAGAGAAGCACGACTAAAGGTCAAAAAAATTTAGGTAACCAACTAAAATAAAAATAACACAAAGAAAGTAAAATAAATGCCAAAAAAAAATCTCCGACAATAATAGTGTTGAATTTTCGCAAACAATACCAATCTACACAGTTAAGAGTCTTCCATAAATCTTTTCCAACTGCTTTTATTTTAATGGCTTTTTTGTTTTGTCCAATATACATACATTTTACTTTACATTAATCGACATTTTTTTTTCTCCCGCCTAAATTATTACCGAAAAATATGTCACCATCTTGAAATTACGCGCGATTTATTACGTTCACAGAAAAATAATTTTATCTTTTTCTTTACTAAGTAAAATAGGTGGATTGGAACGCTTTAATAAAATTGGGAACGGTGTCATTTTTGTTTTATTATATGTAACTTTGTACATTATTGTTGTGAAATATTTGTTTTCTGTTTATTTTAATGTCGTTTGTTGGAAGATTATAGATGATTTAGCTAATGTTATGGGTAACATAAAGAAAAACTTCGGTAAATATTTCTTAAGTACGTTTAGCCTGAAATGATGTCGTTCTTGATTATGTCAAGGTTATACCCATGAAACTCATACACAAAAATATTAACTATCGACTATTAACGTTTCTGTCTTGACCGAAATATTACCATACTGTTGCGGCTAAAGTTAAGGCTGTGACATTGCAAAAATGCCGAAAAACACGGAAGGTCCTAAAAGGCACCGCACGTGAGAGTCCACCCACATCGGCGAACGATTATAACGGTCTCTTGCCGAGTGAGTTTACACTTTGATTTTTTTTCTGTTTTTTTTTCCACGGCACGAGCCAAGGGCCGGTGATTCATATCGGCAGATGTTATGTCGGGGTTTTTGTGCTATCAGCTGACGTAACGGAACGATCGACTTATTAACGATGCATCCTGGCCGTGTGTAACAGGAGTTTACAGGAGTGTTGCGTAATAGCTCTTTTTTAGTATTCCATTTTTAAATTTGCGTGAGGTCTTGGTTCTGTTATTCAGGCCTCAATTAGAGTGTTTTCGATTAACGATAAAATCTTTAGGCACTTTTAACCTACATTTAGAATTTTAAACACTACCTACAACTAAATATACTCGCTTTTGTCCGCGATTTCGCCCGCGTAAAAGTTGAAAATGGACTAAGCAATCACGTTGTCCCATACAAACTATGCCCCCCTTTTTCACCCCTTTAGGAGTAGAATTTCGGAAAATTCTTTCTTATGCTTACTTCACACAAAGAACACACCCTCCAAGTTTCAAGTCTCTACGATCAGCGGTTAGTGTTTAGACTTCACGAATATGTGTATAAATGTAAGGTCTAAAACCACATCTCGGACTATTCTTAAACCTTGTTTTAGAATAAGGGGGTATAACTTTAGAAATCTACAGATACAAATATTATTTACGTTTTAACCAATTCTCACGCATATGCGTAAATAATTTGAACAAAATTACAAATTGTTAGTGTAAAAACTACATATGAAACATAGGACCCTAAACCGCAGCCTTAAAGTTGTTTTTCGTTTGTCAATTGATCAATATTTTGACCATAATAAAAGCATTTGTTTGTATGCGTTCAAAACAAACAGGATGCGACTCAGACGCATTTTTGTTTCGGTGTTAGACTTCTTGTTATAAATAACGATTTTAATTTAACCATTTTAGCAAAAATGCTCTGAAAATAATTAAGCCCATTCAGAGATCAGTATCAAAATGATTAAAAATGTTGTATATAGGTACTATTAGAGAACAAAATTTCATGATCACCGTCACTTAGTTAGAATTAGGTATAGAACGGGGAACTACTGGTACTAAAAATCCCGGAATTTCCCGATACTTTTGATCAGCAAAAGAACCGGGTATTAAAAACCTAAGAACCGGGATTTTAGGATGAATAAATTTAGTGTGATATACGATTAAGAAAGCTTAATTTTGTTTTTTTTTCATTTACTATTATAAATTTTTACACTTTATTTCTATAACTTTAGTAAATTGATTATATTCAAGATTTTTTTGGGCATTGCTGTCAGCTGTGGCATTGCCTGCACTAAGCTATCTGATAATATTTTTTAAGCAAAAATGCGTCTTCAAAAATTGCAAATCAGAATTCTTGTCCGTCTGTCTGTTTTAGATTAAATAAATCAATAATAAATAAATATTGCAGGACAATCCAGCGCCATCTAGCCTCAAGCTAAGTAACTAGACTTGTGTTATGGGTGCTAGACAACGGATATACTACTTATATACTTTTCTTTTGTAAATATATACTTATAATACATAGAAACAACCAGACCACAGACAAATATCTAAGCATAAATACATGTCTGAGGCGGGAATCGAACCCGCAACCCTGTGTTTGGCAGTCCGGCATGGTGACCATTGGTCAACTAACTCGTCCACCAAGCGAGTGCCTTGACGACCAGCTTGACAAATCGAGATGTAGAGAGATAGCGAGCTTAATGTCAGCTTTTTTTTATAACAATAGAACAAAAAAGCTTTCATGAATGTGAAAAACTGACAACAACACATTACATTATTCACAAACATTTACTTTTATAATAAACAACTAAAATAGACGCTCGTTTGTTTTCTAAAACAACGCAGTGAAAAATTAGAAAATATTTTTTCCGAGCTTTGAATACAAGCTGAATGTTACCTAACTTAACAATGTGGGTACAGATTTTTTTTTATGTATTATGTTAAATTTACCTATTTAACTTAATTTTAAATATAAATTTTAGAATACGTATGTATTATTTTAGAAAATGTTACTTAAAGGCTAATAAACTTTTTATTTATTAAGAGCATTAGCTGCACTCGGCATATTTTGATTCTTAGAAATATATTTAAGAAAAATGCATATTTAAATTACGCTTTTGGATATTCAATTCATATCAAAACAATAAATTTGGAACATATTTATATTAATAGAGATTTTGTCTCTTCTTAAATCGTCTTATAAACAAACAAAATATCCTATTAGAAACTTTAGTACTTAAGGCGCTCTTCCAGTACCGTATGTAGGCCCATACATTACCTTATCATATTTTGAGAGATTTTGAGAGAGCGCCCCCGCTCTCAAAAACGTAGCGTGCTGCGTGCTAACTGTTATATTTGATCGATATGCAAAACATTTTAGCATTATTATCCACAAATATAGTTCCTAGAGGTCAAAAATTCATTTTTATTCATTTGATTCATTTTTAGAAACAAACTTTAACTATTTTTGAATAAAACCCGATAAACGATCTAATAATTCTCTGTTTTCTAACATTTTTTTTTCGAACGAAATTGTTCATATCATATTTTCAACCACAATTAACAAAAATATGGTTATTAAACTACAATATCCATGTATATCCAAATAACAAAAAAAGAGTATTTGATCATTTAGAGTTCCTTAAAACAAAGCTCGATCTTGGTAGCTTTATTAGCACCTGCCCTTAATAAGTAAATCGGTAATACTGTCGGTCACATATATACAGCCATTTATATAAAAACTTATGTAATTAAAATGAATTAATCCTTTTCAATTCAATATACAAGACATAAAAACCGTCACATAATTTAAATGTTAAAAGAAACATAAAGTCCTATCCATTGAAATGTTTAAAAGCGACCGTTGAAAAACCTGTTTTGGCTTCTGCATTTTAATTTTTAATCCAAACAGGATTTATTTCATCATGAAAAAACATTTACTTAGTAAAATTGTTAAGTTAAACTTATGTAAGTTATAAAAACTGTTCACTGTTGAAAGTTTAAATGGGATAAAACTCTAGTCTTGTAAACATCGCGTTCGCATAACTTGTATATTTCGCTATATTACAAAGCAATAGTGAAAAATGTTTTTAAGCTATTGCATAGCTTTTATCGCGGGCTTTGAGCGCGGCGACCGAATCAAGAAATTCCGTAACGAAAATAAAACCTAACACCCCCCACTCCGCCTACCATGTAGCTCGGCCGAGCGTTCGCTTAACGTGTATGTATGTTTAGTTAAGTTAATTTAATTACTTAGGTGTAGTATTTTTTAATTATTCATTGTTACAAAAAAAATGTGAAAAAAAAATCTACCGTGTTCTAAATTGTTAAGCTTAGAAATATGAATGCCAAACAAAAAAAAGGTAGGTACTTGCATATTTTCTTTAGTAGAAACTTACATATTATATTAGAGAATCTTCTGGACTTCTTAATATTTTAAAATCTCAATCATTCGAAAGCTCCGCTACCGTGCATTCAGAGTAACAAATCAATACTTTTTCTAACGAAGACTACCCCAATGCACGCAACTAATTCATACTGCCTACAACACTGCGTATAAATAACTCTATACGTACCGACCTCTTTTCTATTAGGGTTGTCACTGTCGCTATAGATCTCTAACTACTGAATGATGCAAAAAAAATCTTATCCGTAATAACATAAATCAGAAAGTTTCTATTTTAAATTGTTTTGCTTGTTCCTTCTTTGGTAGTTAAGGGGATGTAGAAGGACATAAGATACTTTTGATCCTGCGGGATCGGGACTTATGCGGGTGAAACTACGTAACGCAGCACGTCAATCAATAAATATAGAAATTAACACCTATTTCCTTTGTTCATTCCATGACTTGAGGATAACTTAACCAATTTTATCCATATTATAGTTTGATCATAGTTTGTAGAAGGTTCTTACCAAAAAGAAATAGGAAAGCTACGCAAAAAATTATAACGCAGCTGAAACTGGGCGCGCAGTAAATCACTTATAAACAAATAAAACAAGCCTGTTTCAAATTCAATTTAATTAAAAACTTAAATAGACTACTATTTAAATTAATCTTAAATCTTAAACACACATAACAAAATACCTATCATCATTTATTTTACATCAAACATTTTAAGGAGAATATGTAACGTAAAGTTTATTCACCTGTTTCAAGTTATAAATCCAGATTACAAATGGGGTTGCTTCAACCCCTTGTAGGTAAGGTATTTATGTGATAGCTTTTAAATAAATTAATATTGTTTATTTTATTCGTTACGAACTATGAGGTATGGGTACATTAACATTATTTTGTTATTTGGTTTTTTTTATTAAAGATTTGTTTAAGAAATCTGAGACAACCCTATAATACATTAAACAGGTACGCACACACGCATGTACATCAACCAATCGCGGCCCAGTTCCCTGTAACCTCAAGTTTGTGCGTGTGTGCGTGAGGGGTGCAACGCGCACCCTTATAGAGCGTAAACAGAACAAGCTGGATGCATTTTATATTATTAAAATCTGGTTTTGTGGGCTTGATTTAAATTATTATATGCAATATAAAATTTAAGTACCTACAGTAAAAGGGATTAACGCTACAGATGGCATAAACTTTTGTCAATAATATAAAAAAAATATCAAATCTAGAGCATCTTAGAAAACATAAATATCTGAATTTTGGTATCCTTTTAATTTTCTGTTTTCAATATTGGTCGTAATAAACGTTACTTATACCAAAATCAGCCAAGTAGAAACTGAATTATCAACGAAAAACTTCGCCCGATCGCGCCTGCGTTCATGCCGACGAGCACTACAGCTACTATTTATCCAACATTTACTCCCAGGATCTGTAAATGAGATGCAGCTCGTTTAAAATAAACACTAACTACGCAACCCTAACTGTATCTATAAAGGTATATCCACACTAGGCAACATAGGGCGCGAGTACATGAGCCGTGTTGTGCGCTCATGCAAGTTGCGGTAAATTCGCGCGTGACCACGCATACACAACTAAGCAATACGCGCACATAAAAACTATTTTGTCTTGATACTTTTTTGAAGCAACATAAAAATGTCGTTCTTTTTACTGATATGTAAACTTTTATGACTTAAGTTCTGTAATCAATGTTCTGAAACGTTTTCCTTATGCTGTAGATGACTACATTCTAAGTCACAATAGTAAAAAATTTAGTAACGAATCAAGTAAGTTAGATCTCTAAACCAACTTACTTTAGAATAAAAAACCGGCCAAGTGCGAGTCGGACTGGCCCACAAAGTTTCTGTACCATTATATTCTTTTTAGTAGGTATTTGTTGTTATAGCGGCAACAGAAATATATCATCTGTGTAAATTTCAACTAGCTAGCTAACTATCACAGTTCATGAGATACTGCTCAATTACAGACAGACGGACGGTGGAATTTTAGTAACAGGGTCCCATTTTTAGGTACGAATCCCTAAAAAAAGTAGCACTTAAGATCTATTCTTTCGTACGCGAAAAATAAATTTCAAACTAATTATTATTATTAACGTCGCAAGTCACTGTACAAAATCTGTTCAAGTAGTTACTTTATGGTACATCACAATATGTAGGTTATTGTACAAAATAATAATAAATAAATAAAGAATAATAATAAATATTGCAGGACATTCCACACATCGCCATGTAGCCCCGAGCTAAGTAACTAGACTTGGGTTGTGGGTGCTAGATAATGGATATACTACTTATATACTTTTCTTTTGTAAATAAATATTTAGAATACATATAAACAACCAGACCACAGACAAATATCTAAGCATAAATACTTGCCTGAGGCAGGAATCACACCCGCAACACTGTGTTTGGCATAGTGACCATTGTACCAACTGGGTCGTCATATTGTATATTCATGTACTAAATCTAGTACACGAATATACAATATGACGATCCAGGGTAACCCTAGTCCTTGTCCACTCACGCATCTAGCTAGTTCATTCAGTTCATTAGACGTTTCGTTCGTAGCACGCGTGCAGCGTGAACTCCCCTTAACCACCCCCTAACATACCTACGTCATAGATCTAATTCTGCACGCGTGTGAATAAATATGACGTGATTAAAGTTTCTAAAGGGCAGGTGTCAGGTGTATATATGTTAAACTGAGAATATAGGTAACTACCTGAGCGCCGCGGTTTTACCCGCGTTAGTCCCGATCCCGTTTGAATATCAAAATTAAAAGTAGCCTAAAGCCTTTCTCGATGAATGAACTATCCAACACAAAAATAATGTTTCAATTCGAACCAGTAGTTCCTGAGATTAGCGCGTTCAAACAAACTCTTCAGCTTTATAAAATAATTATGGAAATGAAAATAAAAACTAGAAGACACTCTATACTCCGATTTTTTTTACACATAATAGGCTTGCATTTGACAACCCAGTTGGCACAATGGTCACCATGCCGGACTGCCAAACACAGGGTTGCGGGTTCGATTCCCGCCTCAGACAAGTTTATGCTTTGATATTTATCTGTAGTCTGGTTATTTCTATGTATTATAAGTATACATTTACAAACGTGACGTAACTGACTGACAATGCTCAGCCAAAATGACTACCTCAAACATCAAATAAAGCAGAAACTTTCTCTAAATCGAGATTTAAGCAACTAAAGCAGAGCTTAGTATAAAAATAAATAAAATGACAATTTAAAAAAATCTCTGCACAAACGCTCTTTACTTACAATTTCGTCATTTTATAGAAACTCTTTCAGATTAGATCTACGCAACTAAAACAGAGCATAAAAAATGGTAGAAAAACATAAAAAAATCTCTGCACAAACGCTTTTTACTCACAATTTCCTCCAACTAAGCACTAAGCACGGGCTTTCAGTGCGTGTGGTGGTGCGTCACTTAGTCACATACTCGCGTACATAATCCCGCCCCTTTCTAGGGCACACGGGTAACCTACAAATCTAAGTTGCAAGGAAAAATCGACCTTAATGCAGAAAATGCGTTTGAAATCTTGACGGTGTTCATTATTTTTTCTCTAATGCTTTTTGCGTAGTGCGTAGGGAATGATTTAATAAAAGTTTGAAATCATTTTAAAAGTAAAATTCCGTTATAAGGAATAAGTTTGACTTGCACAACAATAAAAAAATAGTTTAAGACCATAACTATGATTAACAAACTGTCAAAGTGTTAAACTGATTTCATAGCGTCAATCGTATGTTTAATGAAGTTTAATTGAATTTAAGATGACCTGTTAAATACATTTAGCTAGAATTTAGCTAAATTATAAGCACAATGTCATGCCAGGTGGCCTAAATTGTACAAAAACTCAACAGCATCAAGTGAGAAAAGATATTTTTATGATTTTCATTGTAATTTTTTTATTATTGGAACTTTTGAATCTAAAAGACACATTTTCTTTGTAAGAAAAATCTAAAACATAAATCTTCTAAAGCAATTTTACATCAAACATCGTGAAGAGCCTTAACAACCAATCGAAACCAATTATTTTCCTTAAAAAATGTACAAACAACGTAATCCTTGCGAGTAAATAAAGCGAAGCCTCGTTAGCACTTACATGAGACCTACATAGAGGGTAGTACCTAGTGAGGTAAACATGGGGGTGCGTAACCTAGTGAACGCGCACCCCAGATTAGACCCTATTGGAAAAGTGAACGATAACCAGTATTTGTTGGGTTCCGTATATTATTTATAGTCAACTAGTGACCCGCTCCGGCTTCTCATGGCTTTATTACACAACAACAAGACAACAACAACAAGCTCAGACAAGTTTTTATGCTTAGATATTTGTCTGTGGTCTGGTTGTTTCTATGTATTATAAGTATGTATTTACAAAAGAAAATTATATAAGTATTATATCCGTTGTCTAGCACCCATAACACAAATCTAGTTACTTAGCTTGGAGCTAGATGGCGATGTGTGGAATGTCCTGCAATATTTATTTATATTATTTATTATTTATTTATATTATGCATAATAATTTTTACATATAAAATTCTTTGTCATGAATGACTGACTGACTGACGGATCAACGCACAGCCTAAACCACTGATCGTAGGGACCTGAAACTTAGAGGGTGTGTTCTTTGTGTGACGTAGGCACCCGAAAAGAAAGGATTTTCCGAAATTTTACTCCGAAAGGGGTGAAAAAGGGGGGCAAAGTTTGTATGGGACAACGTGATTCTTTGGTCGATTTTCGACTTTTACGCGGACGAAGTCGCGGGCAAAAGCTAGTAAATAATAAAATTAATATTGTAGGACATTCCACACATCACCATCTAGCCCCAAGCTAAGTAACTAGACTTGTGTTATGGGTGCTAGACAGCGGGAAGCGACTTTGTTTTGTACTATGTAGTGATACGCTACTTATAAAACTTTACACAATAAAATATTTTACTTAAAATACAAGAACTAACATTTTCTATAGTAGTATTTTATAATATTTATTTTTTGTATAAAAAAAGGATTTTCCAAATCGGTCCAGCCGTTTTCGAGTAATCGGCGAACATAAATAAAAAAATATATACGTGACGAATTGAGAACCTCCTCCTTTTTTGAAGTCGGTTAAAAACCTATAGATACTGGTAAGCTTCCAGTTTAGGCACAGTTGACCTCCCGTTTCCCTACATTCTCGTTTATTTACACACAAACTCATTGCGCCACTCATTGAACAATCCACAGGGCTAATGACCCCGCGCATCAAGCCTTCCGCACCCTTTCAGGACAAACCACTAAACCACGACCCTTCGATATAACGATACTTTAAACTTGCGTATTAGACGAGAGAGTTCCATGTTATCTGGTTGGGGATCTCAAGTTTATTGTGACCCAAGCAATGATAGGTAAATTGCAGTTTTTTATGCACTAGGAACATAGGGGTGAAGGTGTAATCGAGGTAAATAGTACGCAAAGATGGCCGAGTATGATAGTGAGATAATTGGCAGGATAAAGATTAAAAAAATATAGCTATTTTTTTTAAACTCTGACAAATACGTTTATAAAGGGTGATTCTTCTTATTCTTCTCGTATAGTGGTGTGGCTTATCTATTGTTAGGGTTTTTTAGATCGCCTTAAGGCTTCTAACTTGATCTAACGACTGCTACTAGCGGTAGCAACCGGGACCAACGGCTTAACGTGCCTTCCGAAGCACGCAAGGGTTCACGAAAATACATTTTTGCCACCCATCGAAGTAATGACCGTGCTTACATTATTTAAAGTAAAGTTGAGGTAACATATTTTATCTTAATTGTTAATTTATTTTTGGGATACGGATTTATTATTAACACAAGTCTAGTAACTTAGCTTGAGGCTAGATGGCGATGTGTAGAATGTCCTGCAATTTTTTTATTTTTTTTATTTATTATCAATTCGTAATCGATTACCTAACAATCGAATGATATCGTCATAATTACGTGTCAGTAACTAGTAAGTAACCCAATCCCTTTGGGAACTTAAAACTGTAATTTATGATTTAGCTCCGGTTTTTCGAACGCTTCCGTCGCGTTCAAACATTGTAACAGTATCCTGAGTGTTCGAAATTCGAACGCACCTTTATTTGATTTATGCTTTTTATTTTTTTAAGAGTACAGTAGAAGGCATCGTATGGGAACACTCGGTGACATGATTAAACTCGCGTTTGCACCATTGAATGTGTCGGAAGTTCGACGATGATTTATAAAGGCATGTTTTATACAAGACTACAGACTGTAATACGAATAGCTACTGTATTTAGTTTGATATGCAGTGAACACCCACCTGTTTATAAAAATACTTTAAAATGGACATTATTTTTTATTATTTACTTTATATCTTCTTATACATGTAAAATTCTTTGTCCTGAATGACGGACTGACTGACGGATCAACGCACAGTCTAAACCGCTGATCGTAGAGACCTGAAACTTGGAGGGTGTGTTCTTTGTGTGACGTAGGCATCAGATAAGAAAGGATTTTCCAAAATTCTACCCCTAGGGGGGTGAAAAAGGGGGGCAAAGTTTGTATGGGACAACGTGATTCCTTGGTCCATTTTCGACATTCATGCGGACGAAGTCGCGGGAAAAAGCTAGTAAACCAATATAATCATAAACTGCAGCTTTTTTCTTTAGCTTTTTTCTCATACATGTTCCAAACCAAGTTTAAATTTTTTTGACATAACCGTGACTTAACTTTACCGTTTTTTCGGTCTTTATCCAAGAGTGGTAAAGGGAACTCTATGTATATATTTTTAATTATAGACTTGATAGGTCAGCGTTTGACCACTTTCACACCTGCCTGATGGTAGGTGACGATGCGTCCGAGATAAGTAGCACGCTTTCCTAGAAGACATCTAATATATATTTGCTATCGTTATCAATATTAATTAACATGATATTTTAATTTGTAAACAAGTACATACACGATTTTTTAAGTATTGTTTTGAAACAGTAAGCGTAGAAAAGAGTTAAACGCGCTCATTTGTACTCGCTCTACCAACTTGGCCACGTAACCTAGTAATTATCGCACCCACGCGGAGATTCAAATAATAATAATAATAAATATTGCAGGACATTCCACACATCGCCATGTAGCCCAAAGCTAAGTAACTTGACTTGTATTATGGGTGGTAGACAACGGATATACTACTTATATACATAAAATCTTGACTCGGTGCTAAATGTTAGAGATGCACCTTTACTTCTAAATATTTATATCTAGAATCCTCTTCATACACCATTATTTTTACTAATTAACCATCCCACTGCTGAACAAATGTCTCCTTTTTCTCTCCACACTGATATCGAACAACTTTTTAGCCTAACAAATCCCTATATCTATACATATAAAATTCTTTGTCCTAAATGACTGACTGACTGACGGATCAACGCCAGCCTAAACCGCTTATCGTAGAGACCTGAAACTTGGAAGGTGTTTTCTTTGTATGACGTAGGTATTCGATAAGAAAGGATTTTCCGAAAATTCTATACCTAAGGGTGTGAAAATGGTTGGCAAAGTTTGTATGGGACAACGTGATTTCTTGATCCATTTTCAACTAGAACGCGGACGAAGTCGCGAGCAACAGCTTGTATTTAATAAAATTCTCGTGTCGCGGTGTTAGTTGCCAAACTCCACCTAAACGGCTGAATCGATTTGTATGATAGGTCTGAAAATCGAACACTATTCTATTTTTTTTCTCTTTTATATTTTTTCTCTTTATAAATGGCAAAGCAACGTTTGCCAAGACAGCTAGTATTTTATAAAATCATTTTTTGCTTTTGCCCGCGACTTCGTCCGCATAGAAGTCGAAAATGGACTAAGGAATCACGTTGTCCCATACAAACTTTGCCCCCCTTTTCACCCCCTTAGGGGTAGAATTTCGGAAAATCCTTTCTTATCCAATGCCTACGTCACACAAAGAACACACCCTCCAAGTTTCAGGTCTCTACGATCAGCGGTTTAGGCTGTGTGTTGATCCGTCAGTCAGTCAGTCAAAGAATTTTATATGTATAGATAAGGAGTTACTTAATAATATTTTGTGAAATACCTACTACCTAAACCTATTATTTGAGTTTTCACATCGAAAACCATTACTTATTAATTAAATAACTGACACTACCCCTAAAAATACAAACGTCCACTAATAATTATGTACAGTCACGAAACAAACGATCGTCTCATTGTATTCCTGTATGAATGCAAGCGGTGTAAAACTTATGTTTTATATTGTATTAGTTCTCATCGGAATAGTTTGATAGTTATTATTGTAGAGGCTTTGGACACGCATCTGTCGCTGGTATAACTGACATTTAATACATACTGATCATTTATTCTGATGGAAAAAGTGTATATTAGAAATAGTAAATTGACGAATTAATAATTAATAAACATTAACACTTATAACTACGAGTTTAAAGGGTGATTTTTAGACGAAAAATTCTAGAAAAGACAATTATTATTGATCATTTATTCTGGTGGGGAAAAGTGTGCATTAGAAATAGTAAATTGACGAATTAATAATTAATAAACATTAACACTTATAACTACGAGATTAAAGGGTGATTTGTTGACGAAAAGTTCTAGAAAAATAAATTCTTATTGATCATTTATTCTGGTGGGGAAAGTGTATATTAGAAATTGTATATTGACGAATTAATAATTAATAAACATTAACACTTAATTTTAACTACGAGTATTATAGAGGATGATTTATAAATGATTTTTTTTAATGTATATATGTACTTTTTGGTTGTGATATAATAATTCCAGTTATTCTTCATCCTAACTAATATTATAAATCAGAAAGTTTATTTATTTGTTTGTTTGTTCCTCTTGACGGACAAACGACTGGACCGTTTTAGATGAAAATCGGCATAGTGTTAGTTTAGGGGATGGAAAACGATTCTTTTGATCCCGAGATGATTCTCCCGGGATCGGGACTTACGCGAGTGAAACCTCGGGGCGAGCTAGTATAAAATATACTGGTTTTTTTTTACCATTAAACAATGTAAATTGAGCTACTGTTTACCATTCTTGTTGATAGTTGATTGAAAACTAAGTACAGACCGCAAAAAAACCCATTAATAACCCATAATAAAGACATAGTCATATTTCATTAGTGCGCCGGCGCATACAAAATGAACAACCGAATCTACTATCCATCATGCAATGCATTTATTAATTTTTGACATAAACGGCGGCCATATTGAATTGGAGCAGATGGTATTGGGTCATTGACCTTCTTTATGCTTGCCAGGTAGAAAAACTATAGCTACGAAACCATAGTGGGATCATAGAGGATGTAGTTTTTATGGGAATTGTCTATGCATGTGCTTGTTAGAGCAGTTGGAAGAGGTTTTTTGTAAACGATAGAAAACTTTAAATATTGTACTTAACTAAATGCTTTTGTTCAAAGCTGTGTAACGCTAAAGTGTAAAGACGCGTTTTGGGACGTTGCCATATTCTGCAAACATCGAAGTTCCTATGTTTTGGGCGTTTTTCAAAGATTTTTCATATTGCATCGATCGTGATGTCAAATGTCATATAAAAAATATATGCCTAGTTATGCCTTTATCTATATAATATTATAAACCTGCAGAGTTTGTTGGTTTGTTTGAACGCGGTAATCTCAGGATCAACTGGTTCGAATTTAAAAATTATTATTGTGTTGGATAGTCAATTTATCGAGGAAGGGTATAGACTACTTTTTAATTAGATATTCCTACGGGATCGGGACTTAGGCGATAATTAAAAAAACGCCTCACTAATCCCCTCCATTAAATCTTGTTCATCCAAGTCGCTTGGAAAATAATTCAAATGATTCACTTTGAATGTTTCTCTGTATTTATTTTATTTTTATGGTGCAAAAGTTAATATAAACTATAAAACTAAGAGCGACCTCTTCCAGGCGACCATAAGGATGAACAAGACTTAATGAAGGGGATCGGTGAGGTGTTTATTTAAAACAATAGGAAACATAAAGAAAAAAAAAACAAATAAATAGTTTATCATAAATCATTAAAATATATACAGTATACATAAATAAATAATACCTACCTACTTTATCTATATAACTAAGAAATGATAAAAATATCTAATGGCAAAGCATCTAACTTACTAAGAAAATTGATCGACTGACCTTTCTTTCAACGTAACCTTTTATCAGTGCGCACGCGTTCAGAAGCAGCTGCAAGCTCAGGTATACCAGACAACAACACGACGCAAAAATCAACTCTATCTACATCACGATAAGGATCTGAATCAAACAGGACTCGCGGAACTGTTTGGACTAACAAAGCACAAAGAAACATGAGCTTTATTTTTGAACTGATATGATCTAGAATTGAGTTGTCAATTTTAACAGTTGGTAGTACCATATGCTAGGTTCGTCAGCTGCGGGACAGAACGATGGATTTATCGTATTGTTCCATTACATGTGATTAAATCGCGATAAGCTAGTGTGGATGCACCTTTATACATACTTTTTATATTTTGTTAGGTAGATTTACTCGTATACCTAACTAAATACCATCCAATGTCATAATAGTTATGTGTAACGGGGTTACGGAGCCCCGGACTTTTGGAAGGCGTGTGTGGAAACGAAGCCAACGCGTTTGGAGGCTCCTCACATTAACAAGTTTAATTGCAAAGTTCGATGTGGGCATCAAACCGGCGCGGCGACTATTCCTGTCTGCACTATAGCCAAAGACGACCTCCAGTTTGAATAGAACTATTAAGTGATAAACTACAGGAAAAATTGGTTTGTCTGTAAAGTCGGTTAACGGACGCTGAGGCTTTGACACTGAGGCTGGTCGCGCCTCTCTATCGCTAGCTGACCGTAACATGACACTTTTTTGTAAGTGCACTACGGTGTTCATCGATATATAAGACATTTTCGCGTCAAAAACTAATTGGGCTACTGTTGTGGTACTGAACTGGATACTGAGAAACTATGGATACTGTGGCGCCTGCCGTAACTTTCGGTCACAGACTATGTGTGAATTTCTGACTATTATAATGACGAATGTTCTGTACAGCCCGTCAACGGTGTGCCCGATCGTCACTGACATACCCGATTTTAGCAGAAAAATTCAATAATACCAAATTGTATGCCGATGTTGGTCTGACCTTTAAAACTTTCCGTATGAGATCCTAAGAGCTTAAAATTCATTTTTTTTTAAATAACAAAAAAGTTAAAGACTTTGGAACTTTATAAGCTTTTTAACGTCAAATCCTATAGGAATAAGGAGTGGCAGAATTTTTAAGAGTACTTCTTAAAAATCGATTTCGAAATCAATTCTCTTTGATGGTAAAAATCGAGTCAACACAATTCTAAAGAGCACCGCGTCTGTCCTTGCCATAACCTTCTAACAAGGACTATGGATTAGCTATATCCTCTTTCAATATTCAATGTTAATCGCACTTTACATTTTAGGGTTCCGTTCTATTACCTCTATAACAACAAATACCAAAAACAAAAAAATATATTTTTTTGAGTATGTTGTTAGGAATTTTAGGTTATTTTCATGTTTATTGTTTACTTTTATTGGCAATATTTTTTTGTGACTTATACTCCCAAAAGGTCAGGCAAAAGACTTTTAAGTAAAAACAGAAAACTATTGAAGTGGGATCCCATACAATATAGTACGGAACCCTTTGTGCGCAAGCCTGACTCGCACTTAGTCGGATTTTTTGACAAAATTTTAATATATTCCTTCTTTTTATTGTTAGATTTTCCTTTACGTCTCTAGCAAACAAGCGTAATTTTTGTAACCGCTTAAAAATCTAAGTTGATAATTATACTGTTTGTTTTCCATTAAGAATAAAATAAAATAAATAAATAATTTTCTCATTTCTCATTGTTACAGGTAAGTGTCTGGTCAATATTTCAGAATCCAACGACATGCAGATGGCGACCTGGCGACGCAATAAGGTACTAGAGCTTCTCTCGTTTTAGTTTACAATTATTCCTTTTATTTTTTTTACATTTTTTTTATTATTATGATTTCTTAAGATTTATAAAGAAAAAATTAACTGTTTGATCGATGAGATTCAAATTTAAAGTAAACCAGATATTTTTGATTAAATATCGAAGTAATATGATAAAAGACGCAATTAAAACTTTTTAATAGTTTAAGTTAAAAAATAACATAAGAATCATCAAAATCGGACCACGGGTCCAAACGCGTGGTCCGATTTTGCTCCGATTTTGTTCCAAGCTCTAGAGAGCCATATAGGTTCAAACAAACAAACATATATTACATACATACTAGACTTAGTACATAGACTGATGAACACATTACCCCTCCTTTGCGTCGCGCAGTCAAGTAAAAATATTCTCAATTGCATCTGTATATCATATTATAAAAACGTTTCATCAAACGTCTCTAGTTTCCTTTAAATTTTATTTGACTCTGATAGCATATGGAAATTTTTATCTATTACGTTTTGCTCAGTAAACAGCGACACATAGACTGGCCTCTCAAATGAATTATTAATACGTCAAAAAACAACAGAAATAGAAAACAAAAAACGCAAAAAATAAAAATAGTCGCGTAAGTATGACATGAAATACATGAATGATATTTTATGGAAACATTATACATTAATAAAACTTACATAAACGTAAATTATTTATTACTTACTTACCTTACAGACAAAAACAATAGTTGAATGACTTAGAATATGTACTCTAAAATTACACGTTCTAAAATACTAAGGATACTCTGTGGTAAATGATACCTACCTATTATTTCCACAGAGTATGAATCACGCATCGCATAAAATTTGTTTTTCTAAACTGCGTTCGAATTTGGAAGGTCCTAGTTAAAAGGTTGAATGAGTCATCGGCGAAGTTGAATTAAGAGGGGGAGCGGAAAACGCGACGTTGCATTTTCCATCGTCTCTCTCCCACAAAGCTAGAGCCACAGAATAAATATAGTAACAGGTAGAGCTCCCGTTTAATTACAGCACCATTTTCCTTTTTCTCTTGATAATTAGTTTTTTTTCTTACCGCGATAATTCGCACTTTATGTTTTCTACGTTTTGATAAATTGCGCCGCTTTTAATAAAACGTTCAGATTCTTTAATTAGGTTCGGATTAAAATTATTCTTCTTCATGATAAAAATGTTACATGTTTTAGCTTCTAGTTAGATTATTGTAATCGTCTCTAGATTAAAAAAAGTATAGATATGTAGGTGAATTGAAAAAGTTAATTTAAGGCACAGAGTGGACTCATGTGCAAGTATGTATTTAGCTTAAAAGTAAAAGATTTATATCAATGACCCAAACAAAAAACAGATAAGACATATTATTTACGATATAATTACCTATATACTACCGAAATACTACGCTCAATACAAAATAACTCTGAAAAAATATTAAAACAACAAAATACATGTAATCGTTTAGGTTTTGTGATAGATTTTATGCAAAGAATATACCTACTGCTGAAGTAAAAATAGATAAATTACTTAAAAATAGCAAAAAAAATAATACATATGTAGTCCAACAGAGACCTTAAGCTCTACTCATACCCTTAAAAAAGGAATAACTTAGAGAGTTATGTTTAAAATTAATTTCTCATTTAGAATTTTTTGGGCTGTAGAAGATTTTTCAGAGTTTTTGACTTATCTGAACATAAAATAACTTTTACTTAACTACACTGAAAGTAACTAAATCTTACGAATTTAAGTACAAAATAACTCATCGTATCACCAGGTGCGATCTTCGCTCAATAAATTAGCAAATAATTTATCACGCATTGTGCGTTTGCGCAACTAAATCGCAGCTTTTGTGTGCTTTTCGAGCTTCACACAATGGGAACTTTACCTGGCTTTTATAATACCTATTTTTTCAACACAATACGAGCTTATTCGACTATCTAAACCGTCAACAGTCAGTATGATAAAAATAAAGGATAAATAATAATGTTCCTTAAAATAAACTTATAAAAAACTGACAGCGTAGAGATGTATACCTACTACCTACTCGTAAAAGTTGTTAAATTTATACTAAACTTTCTTAAGCCGACTTAATTAAAAATATTGAACGTTGTTAAACCGCCGTAACATTGTTTCAAGTAATAAAAAAGAAACTAATTTTCCTGTTTAACAAGAGTATCGATAAAAACTGGCTCGTGCGTGCATTCTGTAAAAAAAAGAGTACATCCGGTTTAGGTGCGCGCGCGAAGCACGACCGGCAAGATGGCGTCCGCGTCGTTTCCGGCCGTAACACGACTCCTGCGCAGCCTGCGGCGCAACCTTGTCCAATCACCGAGACAACCGTGAACTCAGCATTTATCGCCTTTACGTCGAAAATGTGCGGGTAATTTTGTTCCAGGCCATAATAATCGTAAAGACAGCATTCTGCTTTTGTGTTCGGCAACAGATACTAACTAAAATATTATTACCTACAACCAGACTGGATATGTTAGTTCTTGAAGTAAATGTTAAATTTAAAGACAAATTACATGTTGGGCGCCAAATTTCACAAAAGATGTTTAATAATTATGCTACAAACTTTCTAAATTTAAATTTAAATACGTTCTTAGGAGCCCCTATTCTCTATTCCAGCAAGAGCAAGACGCTCTCGACCTTTAAAATATCATAATCCATAAGTATACAAAATTAGGAACTACCTAAAAGATGTAGGTACTAAAGCACGTCCCCTTACACGAGAGCAATATTCCAACACGTTCCTATAGATGTATTCGACATGGCAGCGTCTGCTCGAGACCTTGGCATTATCCTAATAAATTCCATAACAAAGACTTGCAGAATAATCGATTATTCAGTAGGTACAAATCGAAATACCAACCAACTGATTCTTGAATCTAATGAACTCATCGCTGTATATTTCTTTGCAAATTCGGAATAGATTCGATGATGTCACGTCAGGTCACTCGCTTTGAATGTCTTTATTCTAAAGTTATTCTTAACTTTTTCATTATCTGTCGTTATAGGTTTATTTAAGCGCTAAAGTTTTAAGATTTGACGACCCAGTTGGCACAATGGTCACCATGCCGGAATCGAACCCGCAACCCTGTGTTTGGCAGTCGCCAAACACAGGGTTGCGGGTTCGATTCCCGTCTCAGACAAGTATTTATGCTTAGATATTTGTCTGTGGTCTGGTTGTTTCTATGTATTATAAGTATATATTTACAAAAGAAAAGTATATAAGTAGTATATCCGTTGTCTAGCACCCATAACACAAGTCTAGTTACTTAACTTGGGGCTAGATGGCGATGTGTGGAATGTCCTGTAATATTTATTTATTATTATTTATTAAGATTTAGCACATTGGTCTTTATGAAAACTATTTACCTCCAATTAGAAACTTGTGTGAATGATTGATTAGATTCTCATTCAGTTATTTTTAGTATAAAATTGGTTTTATATCGTATTCCAGTCCCTTCCTCCATTTAATTAAGAGTACTGAGTACATTTGTCATTGCACAATACACTTTCAATTTAAACATTTCGCGAACTGAATCATAATAAAGTGATGCACGAAAAATATTCAACGCGCGTCCCTTTGTAAGTCGATAGTCGTGAGAGCGAGATAGAAATACAGCTATCTTTGTCTACAATTCGTGGATGACACTTCCGAGAATCGTCTGGGCTTTTGAAGTATTTGAAATGCCCCACACATAGTACCGTTAGTTTTACTACACACTTTTTGCGTCTCGACTCTTTAGAAAATGTCCCCCTTGCGAATTAAACGCAAATGTTTATTGTCCGTTATCCAAAACGGAGTATGAATAAGACTACTGATTTTAATTCTTACTTAAATAATTCGTTCATTATTCGTATCTTTCTATGGGTACTTATTCTAATTTATTTTTGAGCTTATTAATATTATGTACAAACTTACACAAAACTGATTAGCAATTATGACTAATGTATTTGAAAATCATTTGGAAACATTACAATATTTTGAATTTGGAATCGTTGTATCCTGTTGCCACATGGCAGCCACCCTGCCCGCGTACCGCGTTCCCTTGAAATGTCGACGAACGCAACGCGCGACGTTGCCAAAACGGAAAGTGAAATTTCGTCACTCTCTCTCTCATTCACTCACACAAACCCCAGCAAGTTCATTGCTGTGACTTATGCGTCTGTGTGGAAGCAATTCGGCAGACGCCGTGCGTTCGTGTGAGTTTGTTTTGATGAATAATATAGCTCGGTTACTATGTACGTGTGAGTGTAGACGAAATTGTATGAAACTTGCAATGTACTACGGTTCCGCGTTCGATCGCCTCTACGAGTTCGTAGACGACACGAAAAATCGTGATACTGAAAAATTAACGTTATTTTTCTCTGCGTAGCACTTTAACGAACCTTATTTTAACGTCGCCGTGAAAATAACTTTCTTTCGTTTCGTTTACTGTATATCGAAATTCTTTATTATTTTTCTTAAAGTAACTTTGTTAGGAACGAAATGAAGACGTCTTAGTAGTTTCAAACTAAAATTACTTTTATACTAACTTACCTTGGTAGTGCTTAGCTATGTAAAAGCTCTATCTATTTAGAAGAAATAAGTGCCTAGAATATTCATAATAAGCTAAGGTACTCGTTTGGTTATGAAGCTGGAATTCTGAAAACTAACATTTTCTGAATAGAGCTTTGTAATTCCTATAAGCTTGAACTGTCTATATTGAGTTCTTCAAATAATTAGGGAAAACATAGTAAAATTATATACAACGTGTTATGGCGAAGGGGTTTTGATACGATAAGAGGTTGTTCTAAACGTCTAAGCAAACAACTTTTATTCTACGACTTTTGGCAATTCGAACTTTTTTTTTCGATAATAATTGTTAGGGGATTTTTACTTGAAAATTAGTTATGCCAAACAAAAACTTCGTACATTTCAAATTCCAAAAGTCGTAGAAAAAAAGTTGTTCGCCTAGACTTCTAGAACAACCCTCTTTCGTATTAAAACTCCTTCGCTAAAACAAATTGTATACTAACAGTGCCTTATAGTTTCACCAGCGCGTATGTAAAAACTTCATAAAAATCGACAGTGTTACTCCTAAATAGTCAATCTAATCTCATATTAAGTTTCAATAAAATCGGTCCAGTGGTTTCAGAGCTTATTGATTACAAACAACACCTAAAAAATAGAAAGATTTTTATTTAAAAACAAAATTTACTAACCGGAAAACCTTCCTAAACTAAATCATCTAAATTTAAAATCATAATTACGTAGAATAACACTAGCAACAGTGAATAAAGCTGTTAACCTTCATACCAATTGTTGAGGGCACATCGCTGGAGGCGCGAAAATCCGATAACTTTCCCCCCCTTCCACCCCAACCACCCAACCCCCGCCTTTAATGGCATAAAAAATCAATTTCCCGCCCAAATTACGCGGAGTCGACAAATTGCGCGCGTCTAGCCTATAATCGAGTGTTTTTCGGTCTACTGTACACGATTTTTAACAATCGCTCACGAAATACGCGCTGATCATGTAAATATTTGGAATTTAAGATAAATAACGTGTTTAGGTTTGTTTATTTAGAAATTCTGAACATTTTTTCATGAAAAACCAACAAAGGCATATTTGCATTATAGAGACCCCCGTCCAATACATTTTCAAAGTACGTACACTAAGAAAATGTTATTAATTTTAATACAAATAATAAGTCAAAGTAAAAAAAACATTTGGATGCATAGGTACAGTTTGTACATAGAAACGTCTTAAAAACTAAGTAAGGAAGTGTGTCTTCGGAACGCGCCCACCAATGAGAAGGCACAAGAAACTCATGGGGTTTTTTAGGTTTAATAGGTCAACGTTAGACACTATCAAACCTCCACTTGAAGAACAGACGCAGGCAACTGATTCCATTCAGTACAAATAAGGAATGACGAAGCAAAACTCTAAGACTTAGTGTCGAGTCGATTAGAAAATACTGAGAAGGAAAATCGATTAAAGTCTGATAAACTTATTTGTTTCGCTGTTGGTTTAAGCAGTGCTTTGGCTATCGCTTTTTGTATTGACTTTAGTTCAATATTGTTTTAGCACAAAGCCACTAAATTACAAAGACAAGTATATTAATATTTTTACATGGTAATATCGATGTTTATATTGTAAAATACTGTAATTTTCAAATCCAAACTAAATATTATAAATATGAAAGTAACTATGTCTATTTGTACCGTTTTCACGCCTACATTACTGGATCAATTTTGATGAATTTTGGTTTAGAAATAGATGGAACCTTGAAGAAGGACATTGGCTACTTTTCATTTCCAAACTCACAGGGGAACCTAAAGAAAAATGGCAAAACTTTGGAAAAAATTACTTGTCTGCAAGGAGGTTAGGTTTTTGTAGTTCCTATATGTGTAATAGCGTCAGATGCTGATGAAGAAATTGAAAAACACGTGACTTCAAATGCTTATATATTTTTTCCACATCTAATACACAAAATACTATCAATTTAATATTGTAATCTACACAACGGAGAAGTTTATCATATTTTTTCTATTTAAGTATAAGCTCAAGAATAGCTTTGCCATAATCCCTTTAGCCACTTTGGTAACTAACTGATTCGTAACCAGCTACGTAATGAAGTATCTTCTTTCAAACAAAAAAAGAATTTCCAAATCGGTCTAGGCGTCTCCGAGTAATCGAGGAACATACATTAAAAAAAACATCCCGACGAATTGAGAACCTCCTTCCTCTTTTGAAGTCGGTTAAAAAGATTTTCTTCACTGTTTTGTAATCAGTTACTAATAAACTCATTTTTTCCGTTTTCGTTCTTTTCAGCCACTTATAATTATTTTAAATTCGAATGACAATCTAATAAGCGTTAGTACGAACGGCAAACACGTTGTCCCAACATTAGTGTCAAACATAAACACTCGGAAATCACATGGAAAATACGCAGACTTATTCACTCACACATGCATACGATTCGCACACGTTGACATTTACATGTCCCGATGCAATGTCCGCCTGACCTTGAAGTGAGGGTGAAAGTTCCTCCCCCGCACACCGCACCCTCCGCACCGCACCTCACCCCGCACCTTCCCTTCCGCGATCCAATCTATTTGGAGATCAACCTCAATTTCACTTGTTTGAATCAAACGCGATGTTCGATTCGAGGGTAATTCAATTCGAATGTAATAGTTAATTGATATTGATAACTTTAATTTCTCCATTTCAAATGTATCTTCAAAAATATTTGTTCTCTTCACCTTTGTGAGCATGATCAGAAAAAAGAAAAAAAGACAGTGAGTTTCTTGTGCCTTCTTCTCATTGGTGGGCGTGTTCCGAAGGCACAAAGGCAACTTAATTTTTAAGACGCTTCAAAGACGCTTAATGCACTGCATGACTCCTATTGAATAAAAAAAATGAGTTTGATATTTTGAGTTCGATTTTGGTACTGTCAATTAACGAGACACGTTGCGACCTAAGACATTTCTAAAATCTTTGTCAAAATGGAAACTAAAAGACATCTCAAAAATGCGGTTTTAACTGCTTAAGTTCAGATCCTGTGGGAATATCAGAATAAACAGTAGCCTATAATAACATGTCTGGTAATAATATTACTATCTATCTCTAAAATAAACACATTAACCTTCTTTGCGTCGCGTAATTGGGTAAAAAAATCGTCACTCGGAAGATTTATTCTTTCAATGATCCCTTAAAATATTATTAATAGTAAGTGATTATAAAATTTAACTAGTATATGGTTATTTTCACAGTTGTTTAAAACTTAATATTTGCTATGTTTTTTTTTTACTTTATTGAGCTCGATATTTGGATACTATTATACGTATACACTTCAATATAACCATATATTTAAAACAGTTTATGATAACTAATGAAGCATACGCAATTAAAATGACCAGACCATTAAAATAAACTTGGTCAGAAAAGCAACAAATTCGTACAATAAATAAAAACAAGATAAAAAAATATTTTTTATCGCAGTAAATATATTTTCATGAACCAAGCTCACGTCCATGAAGAATCGACATGAAATAAAATTGAGAAAGTTATTAAAGGACCAATATTAAATTGACCCAAACCACTTAAGTATTGGGTATCCTTTTTTAGTACTTAATGGTTTTCCATTGACCACCTATTAAATTAGTACGACTATATCGAATTGAGAAATAAAATATTTAGCAAATAACTTATTTTTTATCACAGTTGCTCATAAAATGGATCTTAATAAACCCCTTTTAGGCTTATAATCCAACGTATTACGCACGCGTGCGTTTTACATTACCTTGATGCCAATAGTGTGTAAAAAGTTACTCATAATTCCACGCACGCGTGCGTTTTACTTGACCATAACGCACTAGTGCTGTAAACTTATGCCGATAAGTTAAATTCGTATCTTACGGCTAATTACACGGTATGTAGATGAAATATTTTTAATTTAAATGGGTTATACTGTTTTGATGTAGAAAAAAAGGTAGGTACCAAGAAAGAGTTTATAAGCCAGCAAAAACAGTTCGAATTTTAAAAAGACTTAAAGCAAATGACATAACTAGACCTAGACCATTACAAAAATTGATTGCCGTCTTAAACACAAATATTTTGTTAACTTTTTATTATTTTAACAAGCTTTTTCTTTTGCTCGCAACTGTGATAAAAAACGTCGTACGATACGTGTTTGGATTATTGATCATTGCATCTCGGCTTTATAACGCGCTCGTGTTCCACTTGCGCGTTATAAACCGCCTCTATGCATTGATCAATTTACCACACTTGTATCGTAATGTACTATTAAACGATAATGCGAGTGGGTGCCATAAGAGCAAGGATAAATAGCACAAGGACCTAAAAGAAAAAACCGAAAAACAAAACGTAAATCAAATAGCTTTTTAGTACTTTCGCGCAAATTTGAACCGTACCTTAGAATCTAATATAAATTAGTACCTTAGAATCTAATATAAATTGCAATTACATTTAGAGAAATGGAACTGCACCTTCCAACCCCCTTGCATTTCGGAAATGATAGAGACAAGAAAAGGCGACAGAAAAAAAAGGAACAGAAGAAGAACATAAGAGTCTTATTTTTTCTTCTTGACGGAACCCTAAAAAAACGCAAAGCATACAAATTAGTTCGGAAATACTTAATTCGTAGGCTCGTAGCCTGCGGCTACAAGAACGGAGAACTTCGTAGCACTTTTCTAACTTCCGCTACGAGATCGGTATATCGTAATTAAGCTGCTAAAAAGTATTTTATCCGATTTTTTAAATACGGTAAGAATTTTCTTTGAAATAATAACCTATTAAAGTTGTTACTTTGGAGTTCCATAAACACCAATTTTTGAACATTGTTGTAACGGTGATTCTGGAAAAGATTTGCAAGAAAAAAATCCAAAAATTTATTAATATTTTAACCTGCAATTTTTGACTGAATAATCGTAGATTTTCAAATATTAAATACTAGCTGCACCTCGCGGTTTTTAATTACTTGTATAGGTAGCAGACTGAAAAGACAGAAAACCATCAATTTTAAAAACTACAATCTACTACTTTGTTTATTCTACTGCTTTTTTATGACCCCTATACTTGATATATTTAAATTTGTTGCTTCCAAGCATAGAATTTTTGTTCTTTTGTTAGAAGATATAGATAACTTTTCATAAAAATTAAATACAAAGTATTTAGCGCGAGGCGTGTAGTTTCAGAAGTAAATTAGGCTTAAAGTTTTAAAATTTAAATTTACAATAAACTTCCTTTCCCTATAAGACAACTTCCATTTAATGAATTCGAAAATAAAATCCATAATATTTTAAAAGTTAATCCATTCTATGATGTCTCTGAATATTTGACTTTTTTCATTTCATGACTTTTTTTCAGTCATTTTTTGATTAACATAACTAGAACTAACTAAAGTGAAATATTTATTTGAATTTTAATTAGTTTCAGTCGTTATATGTAAAACTATATAATATTAGTATATTTTTTTATTGAAATAGTGTTAATTGACATGCTTATAATATGCAATGTAATGTTATGGCGAAATAAATGAATTATAAAGCAGTTTCAAATGTCAAACAATTCATAATTATAATTATATTTGAACGGATTTAAAACAAATATAAAAAACGCAATATATCCGTTCAAATCCTACTAATATTATTAATATGCAAGTTTGTTACTCCTTCACGCAAAAACTACTGGACCGATTGCGATGAAACTCGGTATGTAGATAGCTGGAAACCTGGATTAACATATACGCTACTTTTGATCCCGATATTCTCACGGGATCGGGACTCACAGGGGTGAAACCGCGGGGCGCAGCTAATATAAGTTCAGGTCGCGAAACCTTAAAAATTATTATGTCAAACAATTCTATAAACCTTTTTATGCTCACCAGAAAAACACATTCGAACCCCGATCCCAAGTCGATACAAATTCATAAGATCAACGAGGGTCGGGTTACATATACGAGGAAATGAGGAAAACATGATACTAGGCGTGGGCTATCCTGAAAATAAACGGTTGCAGCGACCTTCGGCAACCCTTGTGGTCCCTCAGAGGGACCGTCTGGCCCGCGTCTGCCGTCTACCCGGATTACTGGTTACCTAAACACTCAAGGTTACGTTTACGTTTTGTTTATACGAGTATGGTTTCTATTACGGGTTAGATTTCATCTCTGAAGTCAGTTAAATTTACTTTTCATAGAAGTTGTTCCATAACTTTTGATGTTTAACGATGTTTTGCCTGCGGTACGGGCAACTTAGTCAACGTTAAGGTACTAAATAAATAAATAAATATAAATATTGCAGGACATACCACACATCGCCATCTAGCCCCAAACTAAGTAACTAGACTTGTGTTATGGGTGCTAGACAACGGATATACTACTTATATACCTTTCTTTTGTAAATATATACTTATAATATATAGAAACAACCAGACCACAGACAAATATCTAAGCAAAACAGGAATCGAACCCGCAACCCTGTGTTTGGCAGTCCGGCATTGTGAACATTGTGCCAACTGGGTCGTCAACTGGGTATTCAAGAAAAACTTTTCCTTTTTTTCCTAGAATTTTAAGATTATTTCAAGCCTCATAAAACTATGTACTCTAAAACTAAAGGTCGCATACGTAACGGGATAAAACCTCGGACTGCATTGACGTGCATCGTACATAAAGTGTTCGTGATCTTTAAACATACGTAACGTGATTTTTTGGTGCCGGACGAAACGTAACATTTTTTTATAGCGTTTCATACAAAAATATCGAAAAAGTTCTGTCCGGTACGAGAAAAATCACGATACGAATGCAGCGACCTTAACAATAACTTAGACACTCGCTAGATCAGGACAAAATGATAAGGTTAGATGGGTTGATGTAAATTTGTTGAAATTGAATCTGTGACATTTACATAAAAACTATGTTTTTGATAATGAAAGTCAGTTGCTTCTGTTTATTACCGGAATGGTAATTATTTCAGCCAATGAAAGTCAGTTGCTTCTGTTTGTTACCGTAGTGGTAATTATTTCTGACAAGTCACAAAAGAAAAAAAAGCACTTATATTGAAAACTTGGAACAAAATTGCTAAATTGCGTTTTATTAAATCCATACATGGTAGAAACAATTTGAAACTCGATTTAGCTTTTTGTCAAAATATTAATGGACTAAATTTAAGTTTAGTAGAGTCCAATTTTTTTGCTGCTATTAAATATATTTGTTGTATCAAATTATAAATAACAAACCTAATTAATTAGAATATTTTGTTTCGGAAAACGCTCTCCAACGAGAAGAAATCGCAAAAAGCTTTTTCTTGCGATCACTTTCACAAAGGTCAGAAAAGATTAGATTTTTCTATTGAATTCAGTCGTAAACATCTATCAAAACATAACCCACAATAACATCCTTATCTACAAGTCAGTGTTGATCCCTTTTTCAGGCGTTTATTGAAGGCCGCCCGCAGGGACCTGAACCGACCGACCCTGAAAAAGGACCCGGGGTCAGGCAAGGTTCAAGATCCTTACGTAAATAGATGTTTTATTTTTGTTAGGTTGTGTCGATTCTAGTACCTTTTACATACATGTGCTATTTATTTTCTTTTAGTTTATTTGTTTTATCTTTATACACAGATTTTTAACATGATTTTATTTAAAAATTTAATCACAATCATTTACAATAGTAAGTAGTTAATTAGACGTTATGATCAAAAATGTAACCTTTTTTTTTAAAGAAGCGATATCTTTAACGTTTATCCTACTTTTTACCCGACTGCAAAAAAAGGCCTGCTTTTTTTCGGGCCTATCTATGTATGTTTGTAATATTCTTTTTGTTATAAGATACGTAAAAACATTTGTAAGTGTAAATAATAATCTATACTAATATTATAAAGCTGGAGAGTTTGTTTGTTTGAACGCGCTAATCTCAGGAACTACTGGTTCTAATTGAATAATTATTTTTGTGTTGGATAGTCCATTTATGGAGGAAGGCTATAGGCTACTTTTCATTTTGATATTCCCACGGGATCGGGACTTACGCGGGTGAAACCGCGGAGCGCAGCTAGTTGGTATGTATAATCCAATGTAAATTGCACGGTTTCCTAGGAGAAACGCAAAACTAGTCGAGGAATGACATTAAAATTGACAGCTCATTATGTAGTCGACGCATCCCCTGGATCTTACGACTAATCGTGCGTATCTAAAGCTTGATAAAGACCCTCGTAATATTGTAAAGGTGTCACACCGTGATTTAATAGACAGGGTGGGTGTAAATAAACGACGCTGGCCTCGATGCGCTCGGTTTGCATCGCTGACTTCGAGGCACCTTAGCACCAAGCGGTTGGGGTGACCAAGCTTGTGAAGAAGCTTTCTTCTTCCTGACCTTTATTGAACGAAGAATTCAAAACTAAATTTCTTTAGAAGGAGACATTCTTTTTTCTCAGTCATTCTTTTTGACTTCATAGCGACTGTTGGAAGTCAATAAACCATTTAAAAATAAGAAATTTATGTTGCTTTGTTTTAATTAAAAACGATATCCAAACTTTGTATTTTCATACATAGAATCTCAGGGTTCATAAAATAAAAAGCGAATGTAAAAACAAGAAATACCAAAACTGTTTTCAATATCGATATTACTTTTTCTGTGACATAAAAGTGTGCGTGTTTTAATTTACCACCGAGTGCTTGCAGTATTAAAAGAGAAACATTATGGCGCCAAAAATAGTCGCCATCTTTAATCAAGAGGTGCATTTGTGAGTACACATTGTCATGTAGATGTCTTTCCTTGGAGAATTCGGGGTTATAAGATAGGTAAGGGTAAAGTTATATAACTACTAGCTGCGCCCCGCGGTTTCACCCGCGTAAGTCCCAATCCCGCGGGAATATCGGGATAAAACGCCTATGTGTTAATCCAGATCCCCATCTATCTACATACCGAGTTTCATCGCAATCGATCCAGTAGTTTTTGCGTGAAGGAGTAACAAACACACGCACACACAAACTTTCACATTTATAATATTAGTAGGATGAAAAATGACATGAAAAATCCACTTCATTTTGTACTAGTACTTTGATTTCTTGAAAAATATATTTACCTTTTGCATACTTATAAATAAAAATCGAACTTTTATGTTTGAACTTTAGCGTCTGTGTCATCATATTTGATCAAAGACACTGTAAAGCTAAATATTTAAGAGAGTCTTTGTTTTATTAGTAATTGAAATGTTTTTGTTTATTTTTTAAACCAATGTAAAAAATAATAAAAAACGTCTCGTTTAACAAAATAGTTCCCATTACAATAAACTGAAAAACCCAACGAGGTTATATAAGCAAAAAACGTTACAAATTATTACATATTTATGTCGTCACAAACATCCGTCATTTGGTTTCTGCAGGTTTCAAAGACATATCTAGTAGTAGTAGCATATCTAACCTACCTTTGTACCTTTGTAACGTTTTCCTAAAGAGGTAAGAAGTGCATTATGTTTTTTAAGTTTATTTTTGTTTAAGCATAAAAAAAATAAAAAATAAACCTTTTAATCTGCTTGACAAATACTTGGATTAACTACATCTATCAGAATGAAAATAAAAATATAACGACTACAAAAAAGATTAGAAAGGCTGCATTAGAGACGTTTTAAAATGCATGCACTAGCATAAGTTGGGTATTTTTCATCAAGATGATGACGTTATAAATCATGGCCTTTTTTTTACACGTAAAAAAACCCGAGCCATTACCAAAATCCATGAAAAAAAAACAAATAAAAAAATTGTAAATTTAAAAATGTTGAGAGTTGGTATAAAAGTTGAACAATACGAGTGAACTAACAGTTGTAAATTATTGTTATTTTACGAAATTGTATTGTGTTTGTTAATTTTAACTTTTCATTGTTTCATTGTAATGTTATTTACGGAGAAACTTTTGCTGTAATACCTACGAAAGCTCCGATATTCCCGTGGTTAGGTTGCTATTTCATGATTTTTATTTTGGTGACGTGTTTGAGTAGGATTTGGTCACGAAAATCATTTGCGAAAACCGAATTCAATGTCCTATATAACTCACAACGTGTTAGTGATGTAAGGAAAGAGGATGTAGCATATCTAACCTACCTTTGTAACGTTTTACTAATGAGTAAGAAGTCAGCACGCCAGTCAAATCACTGCGATTTTCGGCCTGCATTTTGTTTTTTATGTTTATTTTTGTTTAAGCATAAAAAAATAATAAAAAAAACCTTTTAATCTGCTTGACAAAAACTTGGATTAACTACATATATCAGAATGAAAATAAAAATATAACGACTACAGAAAAGATTAGAAAGGCTGCATTAGAGACGTTTTAAAATGCATGCACTAGCATAAGTTGGGTATTTTTCATCGAGATGATGACGTTAAAAATCATGGCCTTTTTTTAAATACAGAATGGCATCGCACGTAAAGCATAAAGGCACTCAGGGCACATGAGTAAATAATAGAACTCAGGGTATGAGTATTTTCTTCATAAATCGGCGGGAAATCTGTTGCCCATTGAAAAAGGTCGAGGTTGTATTTTAGGCAGTAAAACCCGGTTTGTGAAAGAAACCCGGGGTCCCAAGGGATCAAGTCGCGGTCCCGGTTCATTTTGTTACCTAAGGTCAGTAACACATACGGACTTAGAAATAACACCGAACATATAAAAAGGTTATATAATTTATTTAAAAAAAATCAAATAAATATATATATACTAGCTGACAAACGTTGTTTTGCCATATTTAAAAAATACCAAAGGAAACAAAATAAAAATTGGATGTTGTTCTATTCTCAGACCTAACGAATATACACAAAAAGCCGTTAAGGTGGACATCGGTAACTAACATCGCGACACTATATAGGGATATTGGGATATTTAGGGATATATATAGGGATATTTAGGGATATATAGGGATATAGGGATATTTTTTAATTTTAGCGAGAAAGTTACGCAGGAAATCATTATGCTTAATGCAGCTAGTTGCTAAAAGTTTTTGGTATGAATCTTCAAATACTGAAGCCCGATTCTGTCTAATGACAAAAACTTAAAAAAAATTGCTTTCCTTAATTTTAACGAGAATTTTTTATATTACGCGGGCGCATCTAGTTGCCGATAGTTTTTAGTATGAAACTTCAAATACTAACCGATTCTGATGAGACCTTTTTATTTCTCTAATCCGTAATTGCTTCACAATTGAAGCATTAGAGCTTTTTATTTTCTGATTTACAAACACAGTTTTGTTCCTAAAATTAACATAAAACCGGCATTGTCGGCAATTTTATTGTTCTGCTAAATAAAAACATTTTCGTGTTACATTACAAAGGAACTTCGTGAGTCATTCGTGAATGTTTGAAATGTTTTTTAATCGTGTGCCAATCAAAGTTGAGCTCAGTGATGCTGAAAGTACTTTCCTGGGAACGGCATTATTTTAAATCGATTTAGGTATATCTGGCAACCTAAACATTTTAAAATTAAAAAAAAACTTGTAGGCTGTATTATAAATTCTTAATTTCACATAACTTAGCACAAATTACGTTTGTAAGAATACTAAAAAGTGTGAAACTAGGCAACGTTTCATAATGCTAAGGTCCTTTATTTTATTTTATTATTTTTGATTTTATTGGCTAGAGATACTTTCTCTATTCACTGTCATAAAAAATAAACGCTTTATGATAGTCTTTTCTCTCTTATTAATTCTATGTTTTTTTCTTTACAAACTACGCCATTACTCCGGGATGTATGAGAGAAGATACGTCATACGTCATAGTAACGTAACTCATCCGCCAATGAGCGACGGATGGAGACACAATTTGTGAATTAAACTCAGATTCGCGTGTGAATTTGTACTAGAATATTCAATAACAACGTATTTTTAAATGTTTTATTCATAAAAACAAGTAGTTAATTAAAAATTCAACTAAAAATAGCAAAAGAAAATAGTCTTTTAAGTATACGTAAAAACAAAAAAATTACACTAGCGCCACAGCCATAGCAAACCTATTCAAAGTGAATCCTTCAAAATAGAACCCATTTTGTTTAGTTCTGCTACTCGACGCCGTCTAAATCGAGCGCTAGTGTCGCTTAAGTGTAATGCGTCCCGCGTCACGTCGTGATTGCACTGAATTGAGCTTCCGTTCGTCGACAGGATAAAAAAAACTCGACCGTGTCCTCGGCGGCATTAAACAATAGCCAATCTCTCTGAACTGGTTTAGGCTGGATTTAGATCCTGCGTCCTTTGTGATACTACAATTTATCGATTAAATAAAACGTAATACAATATTTCTGTCCTTTTCGTAAAATCGAATCAAAATATTCAATTTTACATGTATGTAAACGTACCTACTAGCTGCGCCCCGCAGTTTCACCTGCGTAAGTCCCGATCCCGTGGGAATATCAAAATAAAAAGTAGCCTATAGCCTTCTTCGATAAATGGACTGTCCAATACAAAAAGACAATTTTTCAATTCGAACCAGTAGTTACTGAGATTAGCGCGTTCAAACAAACAAACTTTTCAGCTTTATAATATTAGTATACATTTATATCGTTCAGAAGAATATGGGATGAATGCGTAGATGGTACAGAGTCAATTGTTAAAACAAATGTTTTTTTCTTCATTTCAGAAATTAAGTAGGTAAGGTAGTATGAGATGCTTAAAATATCCTACCACTAGTACATAATTATGTGTATAAAATAGAATAGAATATAGTTTATTTAAACCAACACACGACATAGTTTAAACACAAACAAATAACAATAAGAGATAGTTTCAGAGAATAGTGAAACAAATAAGAAACTATAGGACATAGTTACAGAGAATAGTGAAATAAATAAGAAACAATAGGACATAGTTACAGAGAATAGTGAAACAAATAAGAAACAATAGGAAATAGTTACAGAGAATAGTGAAACAAATAAGAAACTATAGGACATAGTTACAGAGAATAGTGAAATAAATAAGAAAAAATAGGACATAGTTACAGAGAATAGTGAAACAAATAAGAAACAATAGGACATAGTTACAGAGAATAGTGAAACAAATAAGAAACTATAGGACATAGTTACAGAGAATAGTGAAACAAATAAGAAACTATAGGACATAGTTACAGAGAATAGTGAAATAAATAAGAAACAATAGGACATAGTTACAGAGAATAGTGAAACAAATAAGAAACTATAGGACATAGTTACAGAGAATAGTGAAATAAATAAGAAAAAATAGGACATAGTTACAGAGAATAGTGAAACAAATAAGAAACAATAGGACATAGTTACAGAGAATAGTGAAACAAATAAGAAACTATAGGACATAGTTACAGAGAATAGTGAAATAAATAAGAAACAATAGGACATAGTTACAGAGAATAGTGAAACAAATAAGAAACTATAGGACATAGTTACAGAGAATAGTGAAATAAATAAGAAACAATAGGACATAGTTACAGAGAATAGTGAAACAAATAAGAAACAATAGGACATAGTTACAGAGAATAGTGAAACAAATAAGAAACTATAGGACTTAGTTACAGAGAATAGTGAAATAAATAAGAAAAAATAGGACATAGTTACAGAGAATAGTGAAACAAATAAGAAACAATAGGACATAGTTACAGAGAATAGTGAAATAAATAAGAAAAAATAGGACATAGTTACAGAGAATAGTGAAACAAATAAGAAACAATAGGACATAGTTACAGAGAATAGTGAAACAAATAAGAAACTATAGGACATAGTTACAGAGAATAGTGAAATAAATAAGAAAAAATAGGACATAGTTACAGAGAATAGTGAAACAAATAAGAAACAATAGGACATAGTTACAGAGAATAGTGAAACAAATAAGAAACAATAGGACATAGTTACAGAGAATAGTGAAACAAATAAGAAACAATAGGACATAGTTACAGAGAATAGTGAAACAAATAAGAAACAATAGGACATAGTTACAGAGAATAGTGAAACAAATAAGAAACAATAGGACATAGTTACAGAGAATAGTGAAACAAATAAGAAACAATAGGACATAGTTACAGAGAATAGTGAAACAAATAAGAAACAATAGGACATAGTTACAGAGGATAGTAAATACAAAAGACAATTAATAATAAGTATCTAAGAAGTCGTATACTAGCTGCGCCCTTCGGCTTCACCCGCATAGATCCCGATCCCATGGGAATATCGGGGTAATAAAAAAGATTTTGAAAAAACCTATTCAACGATACCCTATTTGATATAGTTGGTCAACTTTTTTAATTTTGTCATTATGGCGTCTTGTGCCATTTTTTTATTACCTATTATTTGTTTGTTATATGTCCTATATCACGGGACTATGGAGCCCCGGACCTTTGGAAGGCATACGTGGGGCCAAAGACAACACGTAGAGGCCCTTTACAATAACAAGTTTAATGGCAAAGTATGATGTGGCCATCAAACCGGCGATTATCCCTGTCTGCACTATAAAATGCCGCCAAGGACAACCTCCGGTTTGAATAGAACTATTAATAAACTACAAGAGAAAACTACTACTTGGGCTATTGTGATGGGATGGTAGTGGACTGGATACTGGAGGACTATGGGTACTATGGCAACTAACGTAACAATTATTATTGAAATGTCTTAAGTGACACTCGCAAGGTTGAGACGAATCGATTAACGTAAGAATCATCAAAATCAGTCAAACATACATACATACATAGACTGAGGAACATATTACCACTTCTTTGCGTTGTATCTATATATGTATATTTATTTCAACGCAAACGGTTCGGTAGTTTTTGCGTGAAGGAGTAACAAACATACAAACTTTCAATTTTATAATATTAGTAGGATCAGTAGCACCTAAGTACGATACCTTGCTTTGTCGTTATGTCTGTATCAAGCTTTATAATCCGTCGGCTTGACGAGTCATGATTGGAACCTGATTGAATTGTCGGACGAGTTTGTGACTTCAAAATAAAGGATATTATGCCATCGATACTTACATGTTGCAGTTCCAGTACTGTGTGTAGGTATTCACATTACCTTAGCCCCCGCTCTCAAAGACGTAGCGTGCTGCGTGCTAACTGTTATATTTGATCGATATGCAAAACATTTTAGCATTATTATCCACAAATATAGTTCCTAGAGGTCAGAACCTATCATTTGATTCATTTTTAGAAACAAACGTTAACTATTTTTGAATAAAACCCGATAAACGATCTGATAATTCTCTGTTTTCTAACATTTTTTTTATCGAACGAAGTTGTTCATATCATGTTTTCAACCACAATAAACAAAAATATATCCATTTATATCCAAATAACAAAAAAATAGTATTTGATTACTTAGAGTTGCTTAAAACAAAGGTCGATTTTGGTAGCTTTATTAGCACCTGCCCTTAAAGCATAAAGAATTTTATACAAGTACTTAATAAATCAAAGTATTAGCAAACCTTATTTTGTGATAGGTCAAATGTCTATATCAGCACAAAATAAATAAACAGTTTCACCATAACATACACCAAATAACATTTAATCCCACATTAACGAATCCAAAACCGAATATGAATACCGAAATAGGCAATAAGGGTTGTATTTTCATGTCAATTTGCACCCCATCAGACGCCCTTGTATCTAATCAATCTCTCGAACACCTGTAATGTAACCTTGGGGTGCGATCGATGCCAGGTTTACCTACCTACCTAGCTAGGGGGGCTTGATTTGTTTATTTACATGTTAGATTATTTGCGCAAGGATACCAGAGCATTTATCTACGAGTACCTATGTCAACGAATTATTTTCAATAGCTAGTAAAACACAGTATTTTCAGAACTTGTACTACGATGTATAAATGCGATTTATCCGTTAAATTAGTTAAGCTAGTAAAACGCAAAGCGGCTATGCTAAAATCTATACATATAAAATGCTTTGTCCTGAACTACTGACTAACTGACTGACTGACGTATCAACGCACAGCCTAAACCGCTGATCGTAAAGACCTGAAACTTGGAGGGTGTGTTCTTTGTATGACGTAGGCATCGGAAAAGAAAGGATTTTCCGAAATTCCACCCCTAAGGGGGTGAAAGGGGGGAAAGTTCGTATGGGACAACGTGATTCCTTGGTCCATTTTCAACTTATACGCGCACGAGGTCGCGGGCAAAAGCTAATAAAGTAAATAACTCTTTTATTCACTCTTTGACAATCAACGAGAATTAGCAGGTTTTCACGAAAGTAAAAAAAAATGCTGTTTGCTTATTTGCTTTGCAAATTACGATTGTCCGTTAAAATAACGAGCCTACCTAATGTCATTAATACTTACGTCATTTTTAACCGATCTAGTAAAAAATATTGCCCAAAAATATTTACAAAAATGTAATTTGTTCATATTTACAAAAGTGTAGCTTGTATTATGATGACTTGAATATTAATACATACAATAGCGAAATTTGTCTATTAATCAAACCAGTAAAAAGTTAAAAAAGAACATTCTGGACTGAATCTTTTTAGGCAACCAATTTGCAATATATTTATTGACCTATTTAATTTGTTTAACAATACTTTCCATCCATTAAACAGCTCGATTAAGGTCGTTCTTAAAGGGATCCCGTACTAGGATGTTTACACATTTATAACTCACTAGCTACGCTCCACGGTTTCACCCGCGTAAGTCCCGATTTAGTGAATATAACAAAATAAAAAGTAGCCTATAGCCTTCCTCGATAAATGGACTATCCAACACAAAATGATTTTTTCAATTCAAACCAGTAGTTCCTGAGATAAGCGCGTTCAAACAAACAAACTCATCAGCTTTATAATATTAGTATACATATTCAAAATTAAGGTACAGTCGGCTGCATAATTGCAGCCCTCGGTAGAGTTCGAAAATTACTATTATTGGAATGTTTTCATACTGAATTGCCTTATTTGTCTAGAATCTTGCTTATGATGAAAACATTCTTATAAAAGCATTTTTAGAGCTCTACGGTGGGTTTGCAATTATAAAGCCGACCGTACATAGCTTGGTAAATAATATGCGTTAAAAAAACTAAAACGATGTTACTATCAGTACCTAAAATATACCTAAACTAGTTAAAGAAGTAAAGACATTTTTCATGAAAAACAAATAAATTTCGTAAAACGGACTCGTCACGAGCGAAGAACTTTCAAAACGTAAAAACTTTGTCAATAAATTCCATGACTGTTGAATACAGTACCCATCTAATTTTACACCTGAATAATTAAATAGGTAGGTACTAAGTATTTGTTATTTAAAAGTATTTCTGAAATAAATAATCCTTAGTATTTTGTTGCTTTTTACTTTGTTTAATGAAGTAGAAATTCCATCGCAATTGCGGATTCAAATTCCATCCAGACGGTAAAAATACGTAATATTGTTTTGTTAGAAATAACATCCAACTAAGTATATAGTAATTCTTTCAACAACAACTTAACAAAAGGTAGCAGAGAAGTCCGCAAACTGGGCGTAGTTCCGCAAATTTGTTTCCGCGCCATCTGTCGTCGAGTAGTAGTACTGTTGATAAATTACTAACGGTCCGCGAAAACGGAGCGAACCGAAACTTGGTTGGAAACCCCAATTATTCTTCGGCTGCTTTTTGCCTCGTTATTCAGATTAACGTACGAGATTATCTTGTGCCTTTATTATCTTACATTGCACCTGCCTTTACCGATTTTAAATAACTGCCATTACATCCATCAAGTTGTTACGATTGGTGCTCAAGTTAAGGTTTTTATTACGATTGTTAAAGCAATCAACCTTTTTTTTAATGAATGTTACGCCTATTTCAGTTTTATTTATTATTCACATTAAAAAAACATCTAAAAGTTATTCGAATAGCTTTGCGTTTTGATATTGCTAATTCAATAAGTTTTTATTACTACCACTTAACCTAAAAATTAAAAACGCTACTTTTTATTAAATCCTCACTGTTAATTCACAGTTTGCTTAAATCGCGTTATAGCTAAACAATACGTAAAGCAGGCATTTTTAGACTATTTGAGAGTTAAATACATTGGATTATACTTAATTCAAGTTTATGGTACCTACTAGATTGGTTAATATTATAGAATTTCCTGTCCGTCAAAGACTTCCAGAGATCTGAATGCCGTAGGCGTATTTCTGAAACGTCACAGAATGTCACCGGTTTCTTCGGTTCACTCCACTTAATTTCATCAATGAGGTAATGAAGTGCGTCGCGTGACAACCACGACCTGCCCCAACTATGGAACGCACGCGCCGAAACTGTGTCTTACCATATTCTTAAGTAAGTATGTGTATTACGCTGAAAAAACGTATTGATATCTCAGAATTTTGCACTTTTAAACACATACAAGAGTTTAATCCGACTCCTAATGAAATTAGGTAGGTTTGCTAGTCACCAAACTAGCAAATTTTATTGTTCCTCTTTAAATCTATTTATCTAGGTATTACAAATAATAGAATCCAGGTTTAAATATAAATTATTAGTCAAAAGTATCAAACAATTAAATATTAACAAAAGCTACTGTTAAACAGAAGCCATATTCGTAACTAGAATTTCATAACTAGCCAACTTTTTTAGCAAACTAATGGGTAAAAAAATAACTGTCTTTAACTGTTTGAAAATCAGTTATCAAAAATACTTTTGGTAATTAGGTTTCAAAACCAGCTACGTAAAATTAGTTTTGTTTACAGTTTCACATCTGGTTATTTATTTATCAGAAAAACTACATCTATCATTACTGGATTCTCCAATGCAATAGTGTAGTTCAAATAAATTTAAATTAATAACATCATTTGGAATTTACTCTTCCCGCATGTGAATACGTCAATTTGCTCGGCAACTAAATTTAGTGTGTGAAAACCCGCGTGATTGGTGATTTTTGACTAGGTTGGTCCTTATTGGTAGGTTGGATTTACGAAGAAAACTTTCCACATTTGACACTAGAGTTTCACTATCAGCTGAAGTCAGCCAAATCTTAGCCATGGTTATGCCAAAGATAGAAAGGTTGATTGCATACCTTATCCAAAGCCATCATTGTTCCATTAAAACGCCATTCTGTCCATTCTTTTATGTAACTCACAATTAATTTAATTACAGTTGGTGTCTGACAGATGCGTCACTTCGAAAGGTGTGTTAGGTTTTAATTAGGACCACAGTGAGAATGACTTCGTTAAAATACTTAGGAAGTCGTGTCTAATCATAATTTTATACAATCATTCGCAGTTATTGGGTATTTTATAGTTATAACCTTCAATGCAGCTTAAAATAAAATAAACAGTTTGTCCAAGTTTGTCTAAATGTCAACACACTTTACTTACACACTCTAAAAATTACAATAACATTAGTTTCTGTCCTATTTCAGAAATATGGCTTTAACCTTCTTCAAACTTGTAGAAATAGTTTAGGTACCTACTTATAGTTAAGTACCTACCTGAACTGTTCTAATTGAAACTTTACAATTGAAGTCCCCTTTTTATTTTAAACACTGATAAAATGTAGGAAGAAGTAGTCTTCTTCCTACATTTTATCAGTGTTTCAGGAAGAAGTAGTCTTCTTCCTACATTTTGTCAGTGTTTCAGGAAGAAGTAGTCTTCTTCCTACATTTTATCAGTGTTTCAATATATCAGTGTATCAAGAAGTAGTCCTCTTCCTACAGTTTATCAGTGTTTAAAATAAAAAGGGGACTTCAATTGTAAAGTTTTGACAAGTTTCTAATACAATCACTAAAAATATAATTTAGGTAAGTTCCTATTTCAAACAAACGCATTTGTCAATTGTTGAACAATACTCTATTTATTATTAATTTATCTAAATATCTGCAGTGATGACATGAGTAATACTTTAATACACTTTAGAAGAGAAAAAGGTAAATAAGTTTTGCTTACAAGAAGTTAGACTTACGTATGTAAATCTCTGTCTAGCTAGGGTGACTCTATAATTTTATTGTAATTTGTAACTAACGGGTTCGTTTATATGACAATGACATCAAAATATGCACTCGATCGTTTAAAATCAGTCTTTCGTTAATTTTCAGAAATAACGATAACTTTAAAGTTACAAAAATATAGTTCACTATACGACAACGAATACTCTTAAACAAAGCAGCTGCTTCAAACATTTAATTTTACTAATCATCCTTGAAAAATCACACATTTTTTTCGCGCCGGCTATTATTTCTCCTAAAATAGACAATATTAGAGTAGGACGGGTATTGTGTTAGAAAGAGACGGGTGGAGCACAAATGTCGCGTTCTAAACACAAAAACAGGAGTAACGAACTTACGCCAGGTGCGATGCCATGTGCGCCCGACAAAAAATAATAATTTATTTTATACTTGCGTTTAGTTTTTGCTCCTAAGGATTTTAAATAATGTGGTTTTATTTTAAATTATTTTAAAGAGAGTTTAAGTACATTTTAATGACCAAAAATGTAATTTACTTGTACTTACTTACCACACCACTTAGGTACCACAAAAACTAAATTTAAAAATATTTGGGTTGATATAAATATGTAGGAATTAATTAAATTGTATAAAAAAATTATAAGCATGTTTTCATAGAAATTAGATTCAACTAGCCAATACTTATTGTAATTTATTGTGCTTGTAAAATGAAAAAAAAAAATTGAGTGAAACATTATTAAAAAGCGCGCCATCTAACGGCAAGTAGCTAAACTAGGACGTCAACAACGTGGTTTCAAAATGGTGGAGAAACAACTGAATCTCTACCGTGAGGTGACTCTACAGTTATACGCTAGATGGCGTTGTTATAAATTTTAAAACCTGATTGAAAATGTAGCATTTTGATAGACATTGAATATTGTAAAATAATCACATACACACATCGCGTACATTTTGTAACTACATTAATCATCATTTAAAACAACTAAACCACTAATCCGTCGCCATCTAACCATTGCATGTCTTTCATTTCCCTTTTGTTTTTAACTTTTCCTTTATTTTACCTAATTTCATTACTTTTGTACTTACTTTTATTTGCTTTATGTTAAGTCCGTCGTGTGTCTGTGTTGTTTTAGCTTATTTTGGCACCGGACGGCACGTTGCAAACGGTCAAGAGTGAGAGTCGCCGCGGCCGCGGCAGAGGGCGCTCATCTGCGACACCCGTAAGTACCCCACCTTTACTTCTCTTTTCTTTTATATGTTTCTTTTTACTTTTTATGTGTACATTTAACATACTCATGATTAACAGCTCTATCATTCATCCATATTTTATGTAAATAGTTCTTTTGTGCGGGTAAGTACCTACACTAGATATTTTACGGCGATACCAAAGGAACCTGATGTAACAAAACATTAAGGTATTTTCAACCTTTGACGTGAGAAGAAGACATCTTTCTTTAGTGTCTGCGTTTGTTCTTTTCCCTAACAAAGGTACTACTTACTGATATAGAATGACAAACTGCATTCGCCGTTCTCCAGTTTTCTCGTGACAACGATCGATGTAACTCGATTGAAACGTCGTCGGGTAAAAATAAAAAAAACACTAGTAGGTAATTAAAATAACGCGATAGCGAACTTTGCACCAATAGATTTTTCTTACGATATTATTTATGTTCGTTAATGAACATTGCTCTTACGGTGAAGGAAAACATCGTGATGAAACCCGCGGCTTAGATGGCTCCTGATATAGTGACAAGTTCTTTCCTCTGGTCACGGTCTACTAAGCTGAGAGGGTTGTAGAATGTAGGTGTTGCAAGCCTACTCTATCGTCACGCAAAAAGGACCCAACTAAAGAGTTCTCAACTAAATGAAACGTATTTACATACAAAAAATGTTCGTATCTGGTTATCAAAGATCAGTTACGAACGTGGAGTAAAGGCAAAAATGTAAGCAAGAAGGAGTTCTCCTAAACACGAGCTTACTTGCTTAGCTTGACGCAAGATGGCGCTACGTGCTGCACCATCTATACTAATATTATAAAGCTGAAGAGTTTGTTTGTTGGTTTCAACGCGCTAACCTCAGGAACTACTGGTTCGAATTGAATAAATATTTTTGTGTTGGATAGTCCATTTATAGTGGAAGGCTATAGGCTACTTTACATTTCGATATTCCCACAGCACAGGATCGATTTAGGCGGGTAAAACCGCGGAGCACAGCTTGTCTATACTAATATTATAAGCTGAAGAGTTTGTTTGTTTGAACGCGCTAATCAAAGGAACTACTGGTTCGAATTGAAAAAATATTTTTGTGTTGGATAGTCCATTTAGCGAGGAAGGCTAAAGGCCTAATAATAAAATTATACTTTTTTCGATATTCAGCTAGTTTATCATATTCATCTATTTTATGCCAGACTAGCTAGGCCCCGCGGTTTCACCCGCGTAAGTCCCGATCCAAAATATAAAATAGCATGTAGCCTTCCTCGATAAATGGACTATCCAACACAAAAATATTTTTTCAATTCAAACAAGTAATTCCTTAGATTAGCGCGTTCAAACAAACAAACTCTTCAGCTTTATATTATAAAGTATAGATAAGCATTAAGGCCAGGTGCTAATAAAGCTACCAAAATCGACCTTTGTTTTAAGCAACTCTAAGTAATCAAATACTCTTTTTTTTGTTATTTGGATATAAATGGATATTGTACTTTAATAACCATATATTTTTGTTTATTGTGGTTGAAAACATGATATGAACCACTTCGTTCGATAAAAAAATGTTAGAAAACAGAGAATTATTAGATCGTTTATCGGGTTTTATTCAAAAATAGTTAACGTTTGTTTCTAAAAATGAATCGAATAATAGGTTTTGACCTCTAGGAACTATATTTGTGGATAATAATGCTAAAATGTTTTGCATATCGATCAAATATAACAGTTAGCACGCAGCACGCTACGTCTTTGAGAGCGCGGGCTAAGGTAATGTGAATACCTACACACGGTACTGGAAGAGCGCCTTAAATATTTTAACAGCTCCACACATTGTATCACCATTGACCGAACAAAAACAGGGTTACTTTCATTTTCAGTCCAAATATAAACTGTAAAGCTGTCGCTAGTTCATGGTCACGTAAATACGACCCCATTCATCGAGATTAATTCCCGCGAACAACGATGACAGTCACTCAATCACATTTTACAATCCACTACTGGTTTTATACCAACGATTTCGGCCTATAGAGTCAGCTTTGAACGAAACGTGCGATGTATACGAAAGTGTTTGTAAAAGTCGTATAAGTGTGAATTTGAGAGGGATTTTTCCGCGTATCGCCTCTGGCCACCACCTGTGGTTCATTCAGACCAGTTTTCGCGGACTGAATTGCAAATTGCTATTGGAAAATATTACGATTGACGTCACTGTTTGTTGTGTGCGTGAATCTATCAACACTCAAATACGATGGTATTACATACACCACTAGCTTTTGCCCGCGACTTTGTACGCGTAGAAGTCGAAAATGGACCAAGGAATCACGTTGTTCCATACAAACTTTGCCCCCCTTTTTCACCCCCTTAGGGGTAAAATTTTGGAAAATCCTTTCTTATCCGGTGCCTACGTCACACAAAGAACACACCCTCCAAGTTTCAGGTCTCTACGATCAGCGGTTTAGGCTGTGCGTTGATCCGTCAGTCAGTCAGTAGTTCAGGACAAAGCATTTTATATGTATAGAGAAGATTAGGGACTGCAGGTTCAGGTTGGGTGCTCCGATTTCCGCACTTAGGCATCAGTCTGCCCATTGCGCATAGAGACTGCAATCCCAAACCCAAATGACAGTCCCGCAGTCGCGCGGGACTGACCCCCCGAGTCTGTGTCAAAAGTGTGTCAAAAATCGGATTTTGACTAAAATTTTACAAAAGTCCAAATAACTTTTGAACCAGTGAATATTGCAGAACATACAGAGGGAGGAAAATCGAAAGGTACTGACGTCCCCTACCCCCCAACAACTGATGATCCACCCCCCTTGTTACACCCTGTATATTTGTACACCAAATCGAGGTATTTTCGTTTGATTTTCGTCGCATTTTTCAATCCCGCAAATCCCGCGGATCCCGCAATTTTGAGTGATGCGGGACTGCTCTTGACTTATCTAAAAGAGAAAATGACTCATCAAGAAATCTCTGAACTACAAGAGCTACGAGTTTGAATGTTCGTATGGGGCCTTTTAAGACGTATATAGATAGATAGATAATTTTTTTTCGATCGATAAACAATTTGTACAACACACAAAACATTGAAAATATATATATATATATATATATATACGCGACGAATTGAGAACCTCCTCCTTTTTCTGAAGTCGGTTAAAAATAACAAAAAAGGCCGAGAAAGTTTATTAACTACGAAATACGTAAATTGAATCCTTGGGAGTAGTATAGACTACATTCATCCTGATATTCCCATGGGATGGGAACTTACGCAGTATTCCCATGGGATGGGAACTTACGCAGGTAAAACAGCTGGGCGCAGTTCGTTTGTAATTTTTTTGTTGTAAAATGAAAATTTACGATTTTGTAGGTAGGTCGAAATCATTGCTTGGCAGTTTGCCATCTGCCATACGCCTAAGGTGTTTCCAAGTTTTTTAGTCTCGTTATAAACTTTGCCAATCTCTATTAAGGCATTTTTAATATAACATACTTTTTTTGGTTTTGCGTAGCATTTGTTGTAGCTCGTAGCACTGCCATTTAAAAGCACCTCTGTGGCTTAAGTTTTGATAAAAGTTTATGAAATAAATATGAAGATCTGGCGACATTGGACATTGGGAGCTTGAGGCCCTAGTGTCCATTCCTTTTTTAAAGACCTGGTGGGGCTTAATGCGTCGGGAGACCGGAATACTGGCGGCTTCATAACTCAATGATTAGATTTTTAATAAAAAAAATACTTTAATGGTTTTTTTTGAGTTTTATTAATCTAAGACTCTGATTGGTGTAGGAGTACAAAAGGTCCACTATTGAACTTGTTTTACAAAAAAGGCAGAATCGCAGATTTGATAGTTTTGCTATAATTGCGAAATTCAGGGTGAAATCTGAAATTGACTAAAATTTCACTAAAGTCCAAATAGCTTTTAAATCACTAAATATTGCAGAACGGGGTGTTAAATCGATAGGCACTGAGGTCCCCCACCCCCCAGCAGCCGATGATCCACCCCCATTGTTACACCGTGTATAATTATTTAAGTTGTATTTTAATTTCGTTTTTGTAAAGATAATTTATAAAAGCAAGTGCTCTGCTCCTTGTTAATTTTCTTTAATCACAGAGAAAGCTTCATAGTAAACCATAGAGTATGTATACAAGAGAGTCCATAGATAGTAGGAACAGGTACAGACGGGGGTGGCACGAAACGCGCGACTGAGTCAAAGAGGGGATGCCCGGGATGTGTTTTTAGACGTCAAAACATCATAGATTAGGAACTACAGTAATACCTAGACACGTCGAAATTCAAAGGAGACGTAAAAATTCAAAATACTATAAGTTTAAGAGATTTCTAGGAAGGGCCTAAAAAAGTTTTCATATTCAACTCACATAGGTTTTGATTATAGGAAAACTAAACTGATATACTTTCTGTTCTTTATATTAAGTGAATCGTCACTTATCATCAAGCTGCAGACGCTACCTGTAAAAAAAATAATTTTTAAGTTCACAGAATTTTAAGTGTTAAAAGTTCATTCTACTTACTTATCTGCTCAACAACTCTCTTTTTCTTCAACTCAACTCTTTTTTACTCGACTACGGCGAAGCTAAAAGGGAGGGTTATATGTTTTACCTGTATGTTTTTTATCTATAAAAGTCTTTGCCCACGAATACTCTGACATACTAGGAACGTAACCAGCATTTTGGCATGTACTTTGTCGATCTTCTTGTGTCGTCAACTCGTGATATTTTTATACAAATTCATGCGCAAACCGCGCAGACGACAACGGTGCGTTCAGGTTCGTACCTATCGAAGCTAAGTAAGTAATTTTTTGTAAGTATGATACAATTTAGAAAGCGAAGACGAAAAAATAAATAATAAAAAAAATAGTAAAATACCACTCCAGCCACCGTAAATACTCTAATCCTTTTACGAGCAAATCTTTTTATGTTATGTAACATACCTACCTATAGGTAACTAATACCTAACTTTACCTAAATAGTTTTACCTAATATTGAATGTACGGTCGGCTGCATAATTGCAGACCCACCGTAGAGCTCCAAAACAGCTGTTATAAAAATGTTTTAAACCTAAACAAGATTCTAGGCACCTGCTTTAGGTGAAGTTTAAAGTCTTGTAACTCATCAATTAATAAAACAAATATTATTAGAATGAAAACATGCCAATAATAGTAATTTTCGAACTCTACCGAGGGCCGCAATTATGCAGCTGACTGTACATAATATAAGTAGCGTAATCTGATTAAAATCCTACCCACACATATATAAAACTATCAATTCTAATCCGGTACCAATTCGCAAATAAATTGAAATTCGACGTAATGAAGACGGGCGCATAAAGGCTGCAGACGGACTAATTTCGCGAGCGCCATCTTGCCGTTGCCATGGCGACGAGACTGCCCCCCTACCCGCCCCCCTGCACTTGCATTTCCTAAAGGCTAGACCGAACTATACTTACGAACCTAGATGTTGTAGTTAGCAACGTACCTAGACGACTACACTAGCAGTTGATTAACCAATTTGTGTGGAATTAGATGGGAGAGGATTATTTTAATGGATATTTTAAAACAAACTTTGTAATTGTCTTCTTCTTTCAAAGCATGCAATCGGAAAATAATGTAAAACTTTTTAAAATTTAAAGTTTGGGGGAAATGTTGCCAGTCCACCACAATAAAAACCCATAAAAACGATATATTTGAAAAAAACATTCTTCATTCTGAAAGGGATTTTTTTTAAATGTTGTTTTCTGAAAAAATAAAAATGTAGCAACACCATTTAACTTTACGGAGAAGTACTTATATGGACTGAGATCCAGAATGGCCTTGAATAAATGAATAAAATTGAAAAGGACAAAACGCAAAACGAATTTAAATACCGAACAAAACAATCGAATCGTTTTTTAAAGCCTTATTGCTTATTTTCTAATAAAAAAGCTCATAAATAAAAAAGAATAAACATTTAAGTTAACTTCTAAAAGGTAAAAACACGAAAATTTCAAAAATAGGCGCACCTAACTTTAATTTATGTGTGATACGTTCGTCTCACTCTATCTTGGGACGTGCATAAGCGAATTTCGTCTTTAAAGACAGTCGACGAATTATAAACTTGGACGAAATTTGCACAGAGCACTTTGTAATTGCAAATTTCCCTCCGCGCATGCGTCCTACAACGATCAATACGGGAAGACTTTAATAAATATATTTTTTTTTAATAAAATTTAAAATACGCGCGGTAAATGTCAGTGGGAATTTTAATGGCGATTGGAAAATGTATATTCCTTTTCCTTTGAAGATTGTCTCGTGTATTTAGTTAGATATTTGGTGTAAGTATGTATTTTCTGGGTATAGGGAAAGACCGGGGGTGTCTGGGTGATTTGAGGGGTGGCACCCGATTCTATTGGATAGTTACTCTAAACTTCCATTAATGCATTCTATTACCTCGTTTATGCTATACTATGGTTTCAGTGAACATTCTCCGTTCAATAAAATGAAAATAGATACTTTGATGAAATAAATATTAAGTTGCTTAGAATTTCTTCTTTGAATTTGGTTTGTAAACAATTGTTGTTATTTTGAAGTTTTTGACAATATGTAGCATTATTAGCAGGTTTTTTCCTCAAAAGGTATTTATTTATTATCAATTAGAAATTATCCTACTATTCCTACTAATATTATAAATTTGAAAGTTTGTGTGTGTGTGTGTGTGTATGTATGTTTGTAACTCCTTCACGCTAAAACCATTAGACCGATTGCGATGAAACTCGGCTCACATAGGCTACTTTTTATCCCGATATTCCCATGGGATCGGGACTTACGCGGACGAAACCGCTGACCGCAGCTAGTATAAGTATATAGGAGAACCATTATAGTAAATTAAAACTAAAATAAAATCACAAATAAAAGACATCCTCAATCAAGCGCATCTCCCTGAGGCATCGCTTTTCGTTTCCCCGAGCAAGTTTTTAACAGTAACTTTAAAAACTCAAATTAATTAAACAAACTAAACAAATTACACAACTAAATTACAATTAAATTATTCACAAGTATCAACCACATCAAAAACTACTAGGTAACTAACTTTTGCTGGCGACTTCGACCGCATAAGGGTTGAATTTTTACACAGAATCCTTTCTTAGCTAGAACCTACGCTTTTTGCGTGATACGTCAACTGGTTGAACTGTGCGTTGATATACAGGGTTATTGGTAATTATACTAGCAAGCCGGTGAGGGCTACTTCTGTGCACCGTTACAAACAACGTAGCTCTACGACTTTTGGAAATTAGAAAAAAATAAAAAATTTGAGGTTATGTAAATTCGAATAACAACAGATTTTTTTAAATAAAGGCCATTCAGACTAAGAGCAGTAGATAAAACTTTAAAAAATAAGTAAAGTTTTAAGGTTAATGACCTCTCCGTGTAAGGAACAGCTGGTTTTCTGAAACCTAACCTTAAAATTAATAAAAAATGTTCAATTTTCCAAAAGTCGTAGAACAAAAGTTGTTTGTTTAGGTGCACAGAAGTAGTCCTCGGCGGCTTGCTAGTATAATTACCAATAACCCTGTATAAATCAATCAGTCAGGACTTTGAGTTTAATATTTATAGACATTTAAGTAAACATTTCTCAGTCGATTACTTTCTTCGTAAGGTTTTTATCCCCAAACAGCGATATCTTTATTTTCTTATATGCCATTGCATATTACGTAAGTATGTATTAAAATAAACAATGACCCCGTTTCGTAGTCGTTTCCTCTCGTAAAAACACCCTAAACCCTAAAGCCTGTATTAGAACGGTTTATACAAAATTAAAGCACACGAGTCGTAATTTCCGGCTGATATTTGAAAATTTCATAACTTTACAGACTGTTTCAATGTAAAATGTCCGTTTAAATATTTTATTTGACTCGCAGTTGTTGCGAAATTGCTACTTTTGATTACAATCTTTCGGAACGGAATGCTACCATTTTGCTGATTGATTTCCTATACAAATTTTGTAAGTTTTTGAATAAAACAGTTGTTTTAATAACAGTATAAATAATGATACATTGTTTGTTATTGTCCTGAAGTACTCGTTAAAATATCATTAAAATAAATAATTCAAGTTATAGTTACTACTATAGATTTTTAGGTAGAATTTTCCGTACAATATATACCTAAATACTTACTTTTTCCTTCCTATATGTTGTAGGAATGCTATAGGCTACTTTTTATTTTGATATTTCTACGGGATCGAGACTTCCGCGGGGGGCAACTAGTAACATTTAAATCTAGATATCTAATTAAGATCAAAGGAAAAAGTAATTAAAAAGTCTTCTTAAGAGGTTAGATTAGCTCCGTACTCTTTCCTTAAATCGATTATCGTCATAAATACATAATCATGACGTCATAATTATATGGTTAAAAAATCAAAAAGTTTTTACAAATGACACCCTACTTTTCCGACGAATTTAAAGATTTTTACACCACTGACCTCAAAAGTCTTATTTAAAATAAAATATACTTATAAATATTGGACACTTCACACAGCGCCATCTAGCCCCAAGCTAAGCAACTAGGCTTTGTAGTTGTGTTAACTAGGCCAGTCTTTGTAGTTACAAAGACTAGCCTAATTAACACATTTCTAAAGTCTATAGTTTTTTTGTCTTTTTTCGGTCGCAGACCAAAGTTATAGCTGTGCATTTGCACGCCAATGTCCAGTAGTTATAGATATGAGTTTTCACTTCATTTTAAAGTCAAAGTCATAATGTTTTATTCCTTTGGATGCTTAATACATTTGTACATAGACTAGCTTTTGCCCGCGACTTCGTCGACGTTAAGGTCGTAAATGGATCAAGGAATCACGTTGTTCCATACAAACTTTGCCCCCCCTTTTCACCCCCTTAGGGGTAGAATTTCGGAAAATCCTTTCTTATCCGATGCCTACGTCACACAAAGAACACGCCCTCCAAGTTTCAGGTCTCTACGATCAGCGGTTTAGGCTGTGCGTTGATCCGTCAGTCAGTCAGTCAGTAGTTCAGGACAAAGCATTTTATATGTATAGATCACATAGAAACGTCTTAAAAAAAATATTTTTATTTATCTTTCTTTTTATATTTTTTTAAATTTAATCGCAATTGCCCGGCAACTGGCAAACGGCCGCGTTACAGTTATGCAACAACCATATCAGCAGGGATTCTTCAGCGAAAACGCCTTTATAATATTGTTTTTCCCTGAGTGCCGTACAACACCCCATTACACGTTTATGGAACGATCGAGAAGGTATTCCTCGGTAATCTCGTTCTATCACCAACCATTTTTGAGCGTTATTAGAACGGAATGGAGTTTTCTTTTGACGTTAATTTGGTTTATCACGAAAGCGCGGCGATTGTCGAGTGATTTTTGATTCTTCTTCTTCTTCTCGTATAGTAGTGTGACTCACCTATTGTTAGAGTTTTCAGATCGCCTTAAGGCCTTTAAATTGGCCTAACGATTGCTACTAGAGGTAGTAACCGGGAACAACGGCTTAACGTGCCTTCCGAAGCACGGAGGGGCTCACGAAAATACATTTTTGCCACACTACTAATTAGTCACCCATCGAAGTAATGACCGCGCCAAGCGTCGCTTAACCAAGGAGTAGAATTTCGGAAAATCCTTTCTTGTCGGATGCCTACGTCTTACAAAGAACACACTCTCCAAATTTCTGGTCTCTACGATCAGCGGTTTAGGCTATGCGTTGATCCGTCAGTCAGTCAGGACAAAGAGTTTTATATGTATAGATAAAAGTAGGTACCTAATCAAATCAAATAACGACAAACAGAGAATGTGGTCGTCCTCAACTGCATGTTTGTGATCTCATGACATCGGCGGGCCCTCCCTAGGGCCTCACTTCTAGAGCTGTCACCGCGGGCGCCAACCGCAGCCGGAGTGGAGTGTTAAGGCGACAAGCGCAACAAGTGACTTGTTATCTGTACGACTGCACTGTGACATTAATGCTTGTAAAATGTGACATATCGGTTTATAAAGTCAGTGGTCTGAATTTTTTTATATTTAAAATTGTAGGTAAACTCTACGAATAGAGAACCTACCTCATTTTTTAAGTTGGTTATAATTCAAAGTCAACGATAAATATGGGCAGATTTAAGCGACTCTACCTTAAATTATAATAATATCTAAAATGTGACAGATCGTTTTATAAAGTCAGTGGTGTGAAATCGGATTTAAAGAATATGAGTGATAAATCTTTTATTAGAATCATTTTGATAGCTTAAGCCGTTGTTGAGTATCTAATCTGTAAACATACATAAAAAAATGCGACGAATAAAGAAACTCCTCTTCTGGAAGTCGGTTAAAATACAAAATCAACGAGAATTACAGATGGATTTAAGCGACTCTACCTTAAATTATAATAATTATCTTAAATGTGACAGTTCGTTTTATAAAGTCAGCGGTGTGAAAAATCGGATTTGAAAAATATGAGTTAAAAATCATTTAATAGAATCATCTCCATAGCTTGAGCCTTCGAGTAATTGGTAATACATAAATTAATATAAAATTGATATAAGGTACGCGACGAATTGAATACCTCCTTCTTTGAAGTTGGTTAAAATTTGAAGTTAAAAATCCAAGTCACTACCTTAAATAATTATAATATCTACGAGTCCTTCTAAAAAAGTTTTCCAGAAACTAAGCATTCTCCGGTTGTTTTCTTAATTTCTTACCGAATTTTAACGAAGGAAGAAATTGAAATTTAAAAAAGAACTTTGCTTACATTTTATTTCTAAGTCTTTGTAAATATTTAAATTAAAAACATAAGTTTTTTTCTTGAACCAGATAATATGTAAACGAGTTCGGAACTTTCTGGAAATTGACATCTGCTATGAATAATTCAACATACAATACATAATGTATGTATGGTTTATTATGGAACAACAAAGGCATTTCTATGGTCGTAACATTTAAATATTTTGATTGTACTGTTTCGGGTCACTCGTTCATTATAAACTTAGTACTAGTTCTATGAAGTTTTTGGTCAACTTTGAAAACATCTGCAGATTATTACGTCCATCTAACCAATACAGCAAATAAAAACCGGTCAAGTGCGAGTCGGACTCGCGATCGAAAGTTTCCATTATATTCTATTTTTGACCCCCGACACAAAAACAAATGCTGAAAACTCTTAAAAATATTGTATGTCAGACGAGGCTGTATGGGTTAAAAGTATTTTGCCTGCTCTTTTGGAAGTGCAATTAACAAAAAAATATATTGCATAAAATTAAATTCTTAAAAACATAATCATAAAATATTTACTTTTTTCTGTTTTTAGTATTTGTTGTCAATATAGCAGCAATAAAAATACAGCATCTGTAAAAATTTAAACTCTCTAGCTATAATGAGCTTGGTGACAGACGGACGGACGGACAGACAGCGAGGTCTAGAAATGGAAATTATTGAATAAGTGCCCTACAGTGAATTAACTTTAACACCCCCACTTATCTATTTTTATCTCCCGTATATCCTATCTTTTAGGTATAAAAAATATTAGAAAAAAGAAGTTAAGGGACTTCGTTTTAATTTTCTTTTTGTTATTTTTCATGGCTGTTCGAGCATAATATTACAAGTAATTTCATTTTCATACAGATAAAAATACAAAAGTAGCAATAAGATTAGGTATACAGGTTTTATTTGTCTATTCTTTCAAATGTTATGTTTTATCGTCGTATTTGGCCTGACATAAATCTTTGTTTTACAACATCAATATGTTCGGATTGCTTCATACCTATACTTTTATGGGATACTTAGCTTTTGGATACTTTCAAAATATTGTCTTCAGCATTTCGTACCTATGAAAATTTAGATTTAGAAAAAAAGTCATACTCTCTATTCCTTATATCTATATATAAGGAATATAAGTAAAATATAAAAAATAAAAAATAAAAATTGGCCAAGCGCGAGTCGGACTCGCGCACAAAAGGTTCCATAAATAAAATATTTTTCTATTTTTAGTATTTGATGTTATAGCGGCAACAGAAATACATAATCTGTGAAAATTTCAACTGTCTAGCTATCACGGTTCATGAGGTACAGCCTGGTGAAGGACGGACGGACGGACAGTGAAGGGTCTCGTGTTTACCCTTTGGTTACGGAACCCTAAAAGAAGGAAAAGAATAACCATTTCGTCGGTGTCTCTTTTAAAAGCTTTTCTTTTAACTTGCAATGTATATATGTATGTATTTTCTAAATAATTCCGGGATGTTTTGAAAATACTAACTAGGTTTAAAATAACTATATTGCAAATGCTCATTAAAAATAAACTACAAAGTAATTCGTAGTAACGAAGGTTGAACTCTAACCTAAACTTTTTCCGGGTGAACAGGAAATTTAATTTTCCTTGGAAATTGGTATCCCGAGGCGCTCCGATGCAGCTATGAATCGAATTTTCTCGACTAAATTCTTGTAAATATCGATGTTGCTTGCTAAATTGATGAATTCGTTTTATTTTTCGAAATATTCTCACGATTTTTTTTGTAAAAATGAGTAATTTTAATTACCAGCCGTAGTTTCGTTCTGGTAGGTATACTAATGTTATAAAGCTGAAGAGTTTGTTTGTTTGAACGCGCTAATCTCAGAACTACTGGTTCGAATTGAAAAAATATGTTTGTGTTGGATAGTTCATTTATCAAGGAAGGATACCTTTTTTATATTCCCACGGGATCGGGACTTTTGCGGGTGGAACGATCGGGACTTATGCGGTAGTAAGTACATAAACTTTTTAAACTCACACGGTTTGTATTCATAGTAATTATTTTCCTGGGATCTTAATCGCGTATTTTTTATTTTTACCCCCATTTTAATGTGTCTCCTCGCGACCACGACTATTGTAACATAGTCGAAACGTCGAGGTAAGAGAAATAAATATAAAAAAGCACGCAATTAAAACCCTGGAAAATAATAACTATAAGTACTCATAAAGTTATTTTAAGATAATTAAACGCATGAGAGACGCTTCGACCGATAAGTGATCCTTGAACCACACATTATCGCTTCCAATAAATCATTAAACATATTTTAATTAAACATCCTCAATATATCAGATAGATAGACGCGATCCACCTACTGGGTACCATCAAATGGGAACAGAGCGTGCTTATATGAAGGGAAAATTCGCAAAGCAATTGCGCCGTGTTCGGAACCGAAGCATCTAAATTTTAATATACGTATCTCTCTCACACTGATGTGTTCAAACGGGAGTTTGGAATTGTTCCTTGTCTTATTTCTTTGGTTTAAATGACTTCATTGTAGTATTTATATGTAGCTATTCCTAGGTATGCATAGATGAGTTACCACCCCGGTGGTGTGGGGGTGAAAGTTGAAAATTAATTTAATTTTAACGTTGATAATATATCGCGTTCCACCTAATAACGGAATTGTGTTTGTTCTCCAAGAATCCATTTGCATTCTTATTAGAATTCTATTGTGTAAAAGCAATTATATCTGTGCTATATTGGATTACTTTACATTTGTTGATAATATTTCTAAATTGTTTAGGTTAATTTTCGTTGTTTTGCTGTTGATTCATTTAATGAATTTGAAATAACTACTTTCTTTCCTTTATATTTTTCCCCTTTTTATAAGTCGTCACTATTCACCATAACACAAGCTCAGAAGAGCGATATTATTATTAAATACTGTTTCCTAACAGGAACGGACGGGTCATGGTCATGTTACCATGACGCATGACGCCACACAATATTACCGTGACACTTTTTGTAAATGCAAGTGTTCTATCAATTTATTAGACGTTATCACGTCAAAAGTAGTAGATTCCGAAATATCAATCCACACAGCCATAATTATAGTCCTGTTTCAAACTACGCTTCTGCCTAATTCGTTTTCGTAGGCCTGATGGGCAAACCACGCTAGAGATTTCATTTGCTCCTCTATCCAGACCCCCTAGATTGCTAACCCCTCACCGTAGGGGGGCAGACTTACTCCACCCCCTATTCCGCACCGTACAGAGCTTAATTTCCGTATCGTATGGTCATTAATTTGTAAAGTGATATTCGGTAGATTCGGTTAGATATCACATCTCGATGATTTTCGTAGTAATTATCTTAGTTGTTTGTTTTGATTTCATCTGAGTAAGGGGCTTGGCTTTGATGTTATATATTGTCAAAGATTTGGTTTCTTTGGAAGTTATTTGACCCACTAAATTATTATATCAAGAGAGTAGGTACCTATAAGAAATTTAATCGACCACAGAGGTTATCCCCTTTTCAGCAATAAAAAATCATGTCAATTAGTGACTTTGAGAATCTTCTTCTTAATAAACTTTTTAAACTCACACGATTTGTATTTATAGTACCTAATTATTTTCCCGGGTCTTTTTTCTTTTTTTCTTTTTCTTTTATTATGGCTTCGCACGTGTGCATTTAGCCAGTGTCAAGTTATATTTTGCACCAAATTATGAGCCGATTTTTCATAAATCGGGCCTAAAGTGTTTCAATACAGTCAAAGTCGTCATAGTCCGTCAAGTCAGGGGCTATAGTAAAGCGGTGGCAAGTTTACCATAACCTTAATAGGAGATTTGGAGGCAACGAGAAAACTACATGTTTGACACTGATTTTTACTTTCACTACACTTGTGCACTTTCACAGAACTAAATTGAATAACATTCCACCAGAATTATACAATTCAACTCGGGTTACATCTAAGTTTCATGAAAATAAAACTGCAGCACGACATGTTGTTAACTCGTTCCCGCCAAAACTCGTTCCCGGGTCTTAATCGCTTATTTTCTTTTTATTTCTTTATTTTTTTTTATTTTTTTATTACAATAGTAATTGTCACCTCGGGACCATGGCATAAGATAGTCAAAACGTCGAGGTAAGAGAAATAAAATAAAAAATACGCGATTATGACCCGGGAAAATAATTACCAATCTTCTTCTTCTTTTTAGTCGGTTAAAAATGAGGTTGTATTAAAGAGGTTGCATCATAATCTATGTTGGTAAAGCAAAATTCTTTAAATGAAAGTCGAGAGAGTATTATTAGAGGAGATAGATAGATAAACACTTTATTTGTACAACACACAAAACATTGAAAATAACAAAAAGAATGAGAAAGCTTATTAAAGGAGTAGGTATATAAAAGAGTAGAATATGCCAGTTAGGTCAAACTGATTTCAATGAATTTCAAAAAAGTTCATTTTTTTTTTAACATATGATATCGTTGGACCACCATCAGGCAATAGGCATAGTGACAATCAATGCTATCTTTGCAAAAGGTCAAGACGTAACGCAAGTTTTCTAGAAGACATTAACCTCTTCATTCGCGACTAAAATACTTAAAAATTATAAAGCCAAGCTTTCCATATCAAAGTAAACTTCGAAATAAAACAGGAAGTTGTTCGAAAAAGTTTGGCGCCTCTTTTAAAGCGCCCCCTTGCGGATTATAGGATTGCCCGTGTCACCGGCCGCCGGTAGCCGCAGACAACTTTTAATTACAACCATTGTTGAACTTTAACTTGAATATAAAAAGTTCTATAAACGTAACTTGGGAGGTGTGTTCTTAATTATTTTTATAGCTTTTGTATTAAAAGTAATTAAAATGACTTATACCTATGCTAAGACAATGAAACTAAATGGAAATAAGCGACTTAAATTGGCTGCACGGAAGTTTTCAGCTAATAAAATAGAATAGAATATAGTTTATTCAAACAAACACACGACATAGTATACACACACATAAGAAACAATAAGAGATAGTTACAGAGAATAGTTAATACATTCAAATTAGACAGAAAATAAGTATTAAGTATCTGAGTAGTGTGTTGCTGGAATGGGTAAAGGCTCAGCATGTGCTGCAGATATGCACGCACATCTGCAGCCCTGGTCTTCCGGCCACAACACTTTACAGAGGGCCACCTAATCCCAAGCTTACCAAGTAGACTAATTTTATGTTTGCCAGTCAAAGTCAAAAAAATTTAAGCTATTGCATAGCTTTTATCGTGGGCTTTGAGCGCGGCGACCGAATCAAGAAATACCGTAACGAAAATAAAACCTACCACTGCGCCTATCACGTGTATTATTCATTTGGATACTTAATACATTTTGTACATAGATCACATAGACACGTATTAAAAATAGAAACAAATATCTGTACATAAATATTTGTGGGTGGGAATCGAATCCACAACGTTGAGGGTTTTCCCGCCGCACCACAGAGATCGTGAGAAGTAATGCTGTTTTGCTGCAACTTCATATTCCAGTCAAATTAAAACTTGCGTAAGATTGCGACAATTTTTAGAGTAAATTGTCAAAAACAACAGAAATAAATCGCTATTTTCCGACGGAAAACTATTTATCTTCAATTTACGTTCCATTTAACGTTGAATTATTGCATTATAAGTAGGAGAGTAAACCGCCCCGTAAAGTCTGCTCCGTTTCCCGTGCAATGTGCATATTCTAACTGAAATCGAGCTTCGATGTTTACATTGTAAATTGAGACACGACCCTGCATAAATTGCACGGTTCCGCTATAATTAAAAACCAACATTTAATATTTATATTCAATTCTACGGAACTTTTCTAGTTGAAATACTATTTTTTTCTCTCACAGTAATAGTTTTGCACGATTTGTGCATAATGCCAGTGTCAAGACTATTTTTATCAGATTTTGTGTTTTATGACTCAGATTTTTTGTCTTTTTTGACAGAACCCTTACAGAACCCCGCTATTTTTGTCAAAAACTATTACATGTAGTGTTTGTATGAAAAATCTTATAGGTAACAAAACCTCGCAGTGGATTTTTGTCATAAGTATATAAAATTAATTAATTTAACTCAAAATAATTACAAGAATATTTTAATTTCGTTTCTATTTTTCTGTAGGATAGTTACGTTTTATTGGTTTTGAATTTAAAACGTTAAAAGTTATTTAAAAAGCTTTCTTTTGTTTTTATTAGAATGCGTCAGTTCAAAGTCCAAGCGTAATGGCCAGCAAAATGTTCATAAGCCAACAGGAATCCGGTTGTATGCCGCTACTGCTGGACAGGTATTGTATAAAAATGTAGTCTAATAAATCGATTAATATCAATTTCACAAACCATAGTAACATATACGAAAACGCGTTAACACTTTATCTGAACAAACATTACTTCCGAACGATAAAGTAGAAAACTTCAACAAATCTATTTGAAGCGAAAGAAAACTAACAAAGCTATAAAAGCGAAATAATAGTTATGGAAATAGTCTTTCATTTTCCACGAAAGAAAACTCCGTGAAACTACCGACAATATGAATGAAACTATAATATTAGAAAAGTTTCGTCTCTAGGAAATGAGAAAACGTTGTACGAACTCGTTCGTCTAATACGTAGTTATAAACTTGCTCAATATAATATCGAGAGGTGGTATCGTTGTCTCGCTCGCACCCGTTGAAAGTACCTACTGCACTGCTGAAACTGCCCTCATTTAATTGCATATTCAGCTGAATAATGTTGCCTGTATATAGGCATCTCTATATACTCTATGGTAACCGTCTGCTTGCATACAAAGACGAGGGTAACATTTGAAGTGTTTACTAATTAGTATTTGAAATGCTTCACTTAGATTTGCTTTTGTTTTCTGAACTAATTCCAAATCTTTTGAAAGAAGGCGCCGGAATATAATTCCAGAATATCTCTGGCCGATATGTTTTTTAATTTTACCCTGTCAGGGAAGGCAACGGGTTATGAGCAAATACAGCCTTGGCTTTTCAAACTTCGTCGATTTTTATTGGTCCTTCCAAGATGTTGGTACCATCTATTGAAGCATAAGAAAAACAGTATTGGGATATTTAGGTGAATAAGCCCCTACGCGGATAAATCCTCAAGTGATTTTCTAGCTAGTTAAAGTCAAAGTATATGCGGAAAAAAAATTAAAAGCTTACAAAATGTAAGCAAGTACCTAATATTCTTTGACTAATTAATACTCATAATTTCATTACTTTGAAGGTTTTACTCCCCGTTATTCTAACAATAACTAATAAGTAAAAGCAAACTAATTGAAAACTGCTCTGAGAAGACTTGAATTTAGCTTAAAATAATATTATAATTTATTTAAAGTAAATAATACTGGTTTTATACAAAATCAACCATTTAAAAAAGAAATAAAAAGTTTTCCTTTCACAAATTCGAATTTCGAATTAGGGAAGTGCCATCTAACATCTTGATAAGTCGATAACATCTCGTATCGATATAAAAGCTGTTTATATCTGTCGACGATGGAGTTTTATTCGACTCGATCGTCAGATGTATCTTATTATTATAAACAGATGTTTTTCTTGTATTTTGTATTACGTTAAAACGTACGTCTTTACAATCGAGTTGAAAACCTTTACCTTTTAGTAAAAATAAAAATCGATTAGAATAGTGACCCCGGTTACTTACTTCGAACATGTCACTTAAAAAACAAGATGGACTTGACGTCAAAAATACGCCATTATGCGCTCTTTAGGTTAATTATTTTAAGGTTAATAATCTAAAACGACTTAACCGATTTTAATGATACTTGATTTAAGATAAACCGTACCCTGGGGAGTAACATAAGGTACTTTTATCCCGGTATTCACACGAGATCGGGACTTAAGGGAGTGAAATATTTAGGATTTTTTTTTAGGGTTACTTCTTCACGCTTGAAATGGTAGGTTTAAATAAGAAAAAAATAGTCCAGAATAACACTTTTTTCTTTTTATCCCGATTTTTTAACGGGATCGGGATTTACACACAGCCAGCGTATAACTAGTCAACAGATTGTAAAGTTAGGTATGATTGCTGTCTCTAAGATTTGATAGCTTTTTACACGACTACGACAAAGGAGGGTTATATTTTTTAACAGTAAGCGTTAGGTATGAGCTAGTTAATTTTATTTATTAACATTAATGTTTTTGGTGAAATTTTGTATTTTACATTATATTTTAGGTTCGTACTTACATAGAAAGCTATTGTTATGTTAATATAGCTGCAATAGACGTAGGAGCGATGAAATATTGGCCTTATTTTGCATAAGTACCGGCGGCGCGTAGCTCGAGCGAAACGGCTACGATGCGCTACGATACAGCGCTACGGACGGAAATCGTAGGCAACTAATTGCTCTTACAATTTGTTTTTTTTTTTAATTATTAAGGATAAGTACTTTTAAATAATATTACAAAATTGAATTTCGTATACAAAAAAATCATTCAACATAAATGCATGATTTAAAATATTCGACGAGAGAATCCATTATTATGTTATTCTAGACAGTTAAAATCGAATGTTTTCGTGTAATACAAAATGGGAAAAAATCCTATGAAGTTGGTTTGGAAAATATATTCAAGTTATATAAAAAGTAATAAATCAATATTATTTAATTTCTGTAAATCCTTGACAGACAAAAACTAAATAAAATAATTACTTGTTAAAATTTCCCTCATTTTTTAAACCACAATTTATGAACAAGAAGTAAAAATACATCATTGTGTTCACCTTGAGGTATGGAATCCGTCTGCCTGGCACAAACAGGTAGAGTCGCCGAGGTCAAATTATGTTTACTATAGTTGACGGCCAAATGAATAATAAATAAAAATTGTACTTATATTTTACTGGATATTTCTTGATCTTATGTGCTTTTTTAAAACAGCTTATTTTTGTAATTACTTTGGCTTAGTGCTTTGACAGTATTGAAGAATTTATTGCGGAGTAACAGAAAATTCTGACAAGATGATTTTTTAGAATAATATCTACCTATCCTACAAAGCTTACAAGATCGTCAGGTGCATAGTATTACTTGACATTGGCTTTACCTTAGCCGAAATATAAAAAAAACAATCTTCTGACTAAATTGTAACGTTCCGCACCGTAATACAGATTTCATAATTTTGTTTATGGAACGTCTGCGCTACGTGACGTTGACGTGCTACGTGTCTACGTATGTACGGTACGGAGGAGGACATGCAAGAGGCGCACGGGGTAAGGGGGGAGAGGGGGGAGGACCGCGGAGCTCCCCCCGACACATAGCCCGTCGCCAGTCACGTGCGACGACGCGTCTGATACACACGTCTATCGAATATCGATCCCCGCAACTATCGATCTATGCACATTACTATCGCACGCTTTCCCGCGCTATTTCAAAATTCGAAGTGCATTTGTTTTGTTTTTTATTTGTGACTTTTTCACTTGGATTTATTGACGTGACCCGTGTTAATTTCGGTAAGTTTGATGTTTTAAAAATATTGACCTTGTAATGTAGTAACTTAAAATTAATCTAGGATAGGAAAATGAAACAGGTTCTCTGTTGTGCTAAATTGCTTGGTGAAAAGGTCAATAATCTGAGTGGCACGCGTACAAAACGCTGCTCAAGTAACTCTTCGTAATCTTACATCAACTATTAAAATATGATCAGCAATCTTAACGGGGATAACCTAATAACTTTTAAGAATAATAGAATTTTACATATTGTATGTAACTAATAGACTAGTATCTTAATATTGAATATTATTTACTTTAATTTCCGCTTTACACGTATGGTTTGCAGCCACCTGCTTAAACCTATTAGTAGCGGGTTCAATCCTTGCTACAGTAAAAAATATATAAAAGATTTGTTTTGGTCTCAAAAATGAGGGTTATGAGTTTAGACCAATTTCATAATTTTATTACCATGTGACCTGTCTATACGTTTTACCTAATATGGATATTTTTATTACCTAATTATGATAATAAGTTAAATTATTCATTGTAGACCCGCAAACGGTATTAAAAGAAACAGTACCTAACTAGCTATATTTATTCTGAAGGCCAAGTTCAACATTGTATCACGCTATGACATTTGTAACTAGGTAATTCGAGCGGTACCAATGGTAATTCTTCAGCATCGGGAATTCGGTATCGTTTTTATGAGAACCGCGATTCCCGGGAATTTTCGTTATCAATAAAAGCTTGTTTTTGTAGATTTTTTCCAGCTGAATATGACATAAGAATGACACATACAGTAAATATTTCAAAGAGGTTTCAAATAGTTTTTTTTACCTTAAATAGACTTGCATTTGATCTTATCTCACCTGATGGGCAGCGTTGTTAAGTTTTGGTATGGATCCCATTTGGTCACCGCTGAAACCTTCCTCTTTTATTTTGACGACCTCTGTGGCGCAGTAGGTGAACATCCGCCCGTGACACATAAGGTTGCCGGATTCGATTCCCGCGTTTGAAAAAATATTTCCTTCTCTGAGTATTTTTCTATGTAAGTGTTCTATCCGATGTCTGGCAGCCATTTATAAGCCATGTTATGTGCCTTCTTCTCATTGGTATGCGCGTTCCGAAGGTACACATCCTAACTTAGTTTTTAAGATGTTTCTATGTGATCTTTGTACAAAATGTTCTTAAGCATCATAATAAATAAAAAAATTGACTTTGGCTTTAAGCATAGGTTGGGGCTAGATTTTTGTAATTGGTTGACAATATTTAATCATCAATTATCCCGAAAAACCGTCGAGTCCAGCCAAAAAACGCTTAATGAAAGTACCAATAAACCCGGGAAGTATCAGGAATTCCCGGTATTTCGAATCCGGGATTTCCTGGTTTTATACCCTAGTAGGTACCTATAGTAACAATGACTGCTCTATATTTTTATTATTCATTTTGATATCTATAGGTAATACCAAATTAAATAGGTATAACTTAGATAGGTATCTAGAAGGTACCTAACTGAACCTTACCTTAAACTTTGATACCTTATTTTTTAAGATCAGTGTTGGCCTTTTGATAATCCTTGTTTTTAACCGACTTCAAAAAAATTCGGTTGTATTTATTTTTTTTATTCCGAAAGTCGTTGGTTCGATTTCTGGCTAGCCCATTGATGCACTAATGGATTTTCCTTACAAAAAAATGGTATGCGATAACTAATTATCATTTTTTTTATTACTTAGTCAATCCAATGTTTCACAATCATCAACTGATACGTTATTGTGGGAAAATAAATATTTATTTATTTATTATTTCAATATGAAAAGAATAAATAATAGTAGACAATTACAGGTGATGAAGAAAAAGTAAAAAAATACACAATGTAGGTACAAGGTATCTACTTGTTGGCTTCTTGCCAAAAACAAAATTGTTGTCTCCCGTGTAGGTAAAGAACCGTATCGATTGCTCTTTTAATCAATTTGTTTTTATTTTATTAAAGAACTTACGTTTACTTACGGTCAAAGATAAAGAAGAATGTGTCAGAATAGGGAGTCACTTGAAAAACCAAACGACGGAGATGTAACGAAGTACGTCATAATCTGTAACGGATGTTGCTATCCGACTTATGGATTTAGTGCATAAAAATAATAAATATAAGCGCATCGTCATCTGCCATCAGGCAGTTATGATAACAATCAAACGCTGACCTATCATAAAATAGCAATTTTTACGGCCCTGATATTTTACTGCACTCACAAAAAAGGGTGACGTCACGCTCACGTTATGGGAACGTGAGCGTTAATGACAAGGTAACCATAACAACGAATTATCGTTGCTATGGTGACCATTAATGTTTTCTTATGACGTTATCACGTAAAATTATCGTCCGTAAACCGACTTTACGTACAACCATTTTGACGTGATAACGTCTTATACATCGATGAGCACCGTACTGCATTCATAATTAATTGTGACGTCACGCTCACGTTACGGGAACGTAAGAATTATTGACAAGGTAAACATAGCCACATGAGTAAAGAGTCCTTTTGTACTCATGTGCCATAGCAACGTATTATCGTTGCTATGGTTACTATAACTATTTTCTTATGACGTTATCATTTTATTAAAATTCTGCTCTGTGACGTCTGACTATAAAATTTCCATCAGATGCGGATTCTAAGTTAGTGAAACCGCTGGGCACAGCTAGCTATTCATAAATAAAAAAAATCAACTTTCTAGCTATCACGGTCTCATAATTATATATATCATACAGCCTGGTGACAGACACACGAATGAACAGACGGACGGACGGACAGCGAAGTAGGGTCTCGTTTTTACCCTTTTGGTACGGAACCCTAAAAAGACTGAATATATTATGTACCTAATCCAAAATTATTAATTCTCAAACTTGGGTATGTTTATCGTTCCATTATCGCAATGTAAAGTTTACACAGAGTATATTTAGATAGTACAGATAAGTTATCTCAAATGTCCTCGTTTTTGATTCGCTACGTTTTAAATACGATCTTCATTCGACCTTTGACCGAGATGATGTAATAGAAAAAAAAATATGGCCGAAAAATATCCTAATTTGTTTCAAGGGCTTAAAAAATCAATATACCGAGCCACCCACGACGTACCCAAGATGTATAAATAAATACAATGGGATGTGACTTTATGTGACCTGTATACGAGGATAAGATTTGATCTAATTAATTCATAGACAATTGTTAGGAATAGACATTAAAAAGGTCTTTTGTTTTGAGGACATTACTATCGGCACCGGTTGCCTTTTTGGTGAAAATTGTTGATTGTTACGAATGTGTTTTGTTTGTCTCAAAGATGTTGAGATGGAATTGTAAGTGAGATCTTTACAGACATTTTGGTGTGACATTGAACCAAAAATTTCCTATAGTTTTGAAGCTATCCTAAAATTAAGAATTAAAGCTAAACTAGCTTTGAAATAGGATTTTTCATCTCAAATTACCCCAAAATGTCGGTAAAGATCAGACTATAAGATTCTATCTCAGCACTTTTGAGAAAAACAAAACACATTCGTTACAATCAACAATGTTAGTTGCAATTGACGGGTATTTGTGGTATTTGTGCGTTTGACAGCATAAATAGCCTTAAAGGAAGATTTTAGCGGTTGTAGTAATTGAACACAAAACTCTGATAATATACAGTAACAAATTTGTCTTTTAATGTTTGTTTTAAATCTAAAGACCCTTTATCGTAAAATAATATCAAATATTAGACCAATATTGGTCGTCGACTATTTTAGATAAAAAATACATAATTACATACAGTTCGACCTAATAAAAGCGTGTTAATAAAATTGCCTGATTAGGTTCGGGAAGGTTTATACCTAATATTTCCGGGTCGCCAATTCCCGAACGAAAGTGTTATATCGTTCGGTTATACACGCAGCAAATGTAGTAAACATTTAGTGCGTGGCGAATAAAAATTTAGGTCACTCTCGCGTGGTTGCGGCTGCGATTCATTGAGTGCCAATACTACACTAGTATCAATGCGAGGTCGATGCTTGATACTGTAAATAAAAACACGTGCTCACACCAGCTCGTTGTATTGATAACGTGAACTACAACTTGTTTATTGTGATTCTACAAATCTACGCATATTTTGCTCTTAACCTGCGTCGTTGTTCCTCGAATGAAACAACCTTGAGTTCTTTGGCTTACATCTTTGATAATTAGAACTATGTGCTGCTTTAGACCTCAAACGAGACGCTATAAAGACCAGACACCTTAGGCCATTTCGTATAATATCGTAAATGGTGTGCTCCTTCTTCTTCTCGTATGTGGTGTGGCTCACCTATTGTTAGAGTTCTCCGATCGCCCTAAGGCCTCTAACTTGACCTAACGATTGCTACTAGAGGTAGCAACCGGGACCAACGGCTTAACGTGCCTTCCGAACAACGGAGGGGCTCACAAAAACACATTTTTGCCACACTACTAATTGGCCAACCATCGAAGTAATGACCGCACCTGGCGTCGCTTAACCCGCACGACCGTAAACGATCAGCAAGCGTCGCATAGCTGTGAGCCTCCTCAGTGGTGTGCTTACGTGCCCGATAATATGCGATAGAACATTGTCTGCAAAAATCGGGTAAACCAGTCACCAAAGAGCACACTATATACGAGCTGCTAAACGTCGAAGCTCAGTTTCTTCTTCTGCATAGGTATTAGGTAGCCAGTAATAGTAAACTGTTGGCGAAATCGGTCAAGGAGACATCATTATCATCGTGGGTATATATTATATTCTAGAGATACAAAAATCTCTTTTTACTTCTAAATTAAGTATTTCTAGATAAATAAATATTGCAGGACATTCCAAACATCGCCATCTAGCCCCTAGCTAAGTAACTAGACTTGTGTTATAGGTGCTAGACAACGGATATACTACTTATTTACTTTTCTTTTTGTAAATATATACTTATAATACATAGAAACAACCAGACCACAGACAAATATCTAAGCATAAATACTTGTCTGAGGCGGGAATCGAACCCGCAACCCTTTGTTTGGCAGTCCGGCATGGCGACCATTGTGCCAACTAGGTCGTCTAATTGAGGTAGATCTAATTATTTACTCTACCTGATATTGATCGATTATTGTACAGCACATTATTCCACGCTTCTTCCGTAAATTCTTCAAACCATTAACATTCTTACATGGGCCGCATAAAATTAAGATCGAAATAAAAAAGAAAAGTAACCTACCATTATACCAGTACCTACAGCACAGATAATGAATCCCATAAATCTCAAAGCCCCTTGTTTTGAAAAGTTTAATTTCAAAAGCGCATGATTGAACAGACGATATGGTCCGACGCAACATTTTAATGAACCGCGTGCTTTTTCAAAATAAACCATGACCAGTTGACGGGGCGGCGAGTATAAAAAGTGAAAATCAATATTGTCGGCTGCACGATGGCTGCACGTCGGGAGTGCGGCTAATTGGAAAATTCGTTGTTAGAGGTACTGAAAGTCGATAAATTTTCACTTTTCCCGCAACGCGTTTTCGTCAATATGGTTTTAATTAAACTTTACCCACCTATAATATAAATATAAATCAATATTGAAGGACATTCCACACATCGCCATCTAGCCCCAAGCTAAGTAACTACACTTGTATTATGGGTGCTAGACAACGGATATACTACTTATATACTTTTCTTTTTGTAAATAAATAGAAACAACCAGACCACAGACAAATATCTAAGCATAAATACTTGTCTGAGGCTGGAATCGAACCCGCAACCCTGTGTTTGGCAGTCCGGCATAGTGACCATTGTGCCAACTGGGTCGTCAATAGTTCCATCTGCGTCATATCACAAAACTAGCTACATAGCTAACATAGCTACTTAATATTATTCTTTCTTCATAATAATATTCAAGTTATTGTTGAGTTGTGCTTAAATAGGAATACATCGTTATAAATAGAAAAAGACATACATATTTAACATTATAAATACAAATAAATAAAGTGACCAATCAGTCAAATATTTAATTAAACACCTAATTAATTGTTATTCATTCATAATACTTTTGATGTAAGTTTATATTGTAATTTAATTATTTGTTAAGAACCCCCTTTAATTCAATATAGATTTAACTGTTTTAGATGATCAATTTTGGATTCTCTTTTAAAAAATAAATGTATCTAAAACTTTGTATTCATAGGTACTAGGTACTAGGCTCATAAATACTCTTTTAAAAAATAATCTATCTGAAATTTTGTAATAATAGGTACAATATAATTTCAAAATAAGCCATTAACGAACTTAAAACCACGTAAAAGCTTTTACCGTCCGCGGTAAATTTTAATTTGGACATTTCATGAGAGCTGTAAATGACTTTATAGCTCATATCAACTGCAATTAAATTGTATCAAAATTATTTTTATTTTTGGCTGAAGATAAACGCACGCCAAGCCACAAGACAAAAAATAGTCTTAAAATATTAAAATTAATCACATCTAATTCGATAGGGTACTGAAGCTCTTTTCATACAAACGTAGTCGACTGTTTTCTCCCTGGACACTATAGCAATTTTTTTTGCATAAAACTTATAACTGTCATGATCATGCTCCTGTGTTTTGTTTAATTTTTTTTTTTATGATTGCATAAGATGTCTGGACTTTACCGGCCCAGAAATCTTGTACAATCTCTATTTTAGTATTCCACTTCCAATTAAAAAATGTAACACATTCGAAAAGAATGAAACAATGGAAAAATTATTCGATCGTCTATCACTACCGAGAAAATTCCACTTTCTTTACAGAAAAAAAATAGAAATCTTGAAATATAGGTAGGAAAAGAAGAAAAGTATTTAGAACAGTTATTTTCGTTTGAGAATTGGTATTGAGTGTAGTTTTTTTTTCACTGAGAGTGAATAGGACCTTTAGCGAGCATGCTACCTCCATCTTTAACCTCATCATTGCTTCCCATCGTTTGAGATAAGGTCAAATGCAAACCTATTTTCCGTAAAAATAATGTTTTTTTTTTTTTTCTTTTATTATGGCTTCGCACGTGTGCATTTAGCCAGTGTCAAGTTATATTTTGCATCAAATTATGACCCGATTTTTCATAAATCGGGCCTTAAGTGTTTCAATACAGTCAAAGTCGTCATAGTCCGTCAAGTCAGAGGTTATAGTAAAGCGGTGGCAAGTTTACCATAACCTTAATAGGAGATTTGGAGGCAACGTGAAAACTGCATGTTTGACACTGATTTTTACTTTCACTACACTTGTGCACTTTCACAGAACTAAATTGAATAACATTCCACCAGAATTATACAATTCAACTCGGGTTACATCTAAGTTTCATGAAAATAAAACTGCAGCACGACATGTTGTTAACTCGTTCCCGCCAAAACCAAAATAATGTTCACAACAATAAATAATAACAAAACCAGCCAAGTGCGAGTCGGATTCGCGCACGAAGGGTTCCGTACCAAGTTACATGGGATTTTGCTTTTTCTGTTTTTAGTATTTGTTATTAAAGCGGTAATAGAAATACATAATCTGTTAAAATTTCAACTTTCTATATATAAATAATAAATAAATAAATAAATATTTCAGGACATTCTACACATTCTATCTAGCCCCAAGCTAAGTAACTAGACTTGTGTTATGGGTGCTAGATAACGGATAGACTACTTATATACTTTTCTTTTGTAAATAAATACTTATAATACATAGAAACAACCAGACCACAGACAAATAACTAAGCATAAATACAAATCACACAAAATCAATATCACGGTTTATTGAATACAGCCTGGTGACAGCCTTGCATACAGACAGACGGACATACGGAAGGAGAGTGAAGTCTTAGTAAAAGGGTCCCGTTTTACCCTTTGGTTACGGAACCCTAAAGAAAACACCTTATAATACGGTTCATTCATGTTTTTGTAATCGGTAGGCGTTGGCTGGTCTGGCAACTGGCAGTCACGCACGCTGGACGTGTGACACTACATTAAATTCATTCATGCTCCACCCACGTGTTTCAAGAAGGCTTTACTTGTAAAAATACTAGGTCTGATTACTTACTACGTTGTTTAGCCACGGGTGTTATTCTTGTGGGAAACTTTTACATTTATCTAATACCTAATCCTTTTTAGGGTTCCGTAATCAATGAGTAAAAACGGAACTCTATTACTGAGACTCCAGTCTATCTGTCTGTCACCAGGCATGTATGCCAGTGTATCTCATGAACAGTGATAGCTAGACAATTGAAATTTTCACAGTTAATGTATTTCTGTTTTTACCCTACTTCTTTATTACAAAATTTGAAGGTCCTGACTTACTGATGTACAGGTCAAAATAATAGATAGATCGGGCAAAAATTTCGCTATTATGACGCAGGAATCCACTAAGAAAGAGTTTTGGAAAATTCAACGCGGAAAATTCGCGGGTAAAAGATGGCATGTCATGAATCCTGTGCAAATCAGTATTTTTTTCGAAGTAAACCAATGTGTTAAGTTTTAAAGTAGAGGCTTAACTACGTTAAAATAGTACAATAAAAAAGTAAAAAAATTGTAAAATTTGATCACAATAATTCAAGTACCTACTAAATATTGAATTAAAAAACCTACAGAGGCATATTTTTTAATAAATAACTTTGTAGTAAAACTTTGTAATCATTTTAATCAACAATTAATTTTCAAAAACCCTAATTGATGTTTAAATAAAAAAAAAAATCTCTTTAAATCCCGAAACAGACGCTGAAATTAATTACGATGATTATCTCTCGCAACAATTAGAAGGCAAACGAACCGTAATTAAACGAGATAGGTACCAACATACAAATCGATGTTGTTTACAAACATTAAACAAGTAACTAGGTAGGTATAAGTGATGTTGCCAACGGATTCCCGCCGGGATCTCCCAGGATAGACGCAAGACCCGCCCTTGAACTTGATCCTTGTTCGCGCCTACTGGGACGTTTATCTCAACAGATTTATTCTACTTTCTTTCGACTGAATGGGATAGAAGCCTGTGAAGAGCTTTTATACAGATACGGTGTTTGAATATGAAATTTCACAACAGTGCAACCAACCTAATAAAACCTCTTTGCCGATTTTTCTTTTTTTTAACCCTGGCTGAGAATAGGTACTTGTGAGCCTCCTTGCTGTTATCATTTTTCTTTTCAAAAAAACTAAGACTCCAAAGAGGTTTTTTTTTTTTTTTTTTTATTTTTTTATTATGGCTTCGCACGTGTGCATTTAGCCAGTGTCAAGTTATATTTTGCATCAAATTATGACCCGATTTTTCATAAATCGGGCCTAAAGTGTTTCAATACAGTCAAAGTCGTCATAGTCCGTCAAGTCAGGGGTTATAGTAAAGCGGTGGCAAGTTTACCATAACCTTAATAGGAGATTTGGAGGCAACGTGAAAACTGCATGTTTGACACTGATTTTTACTTTCACTACACTTGTGCACTTTCACAGAACTAAATTGAATAACATTCCACCAGAATTATACAATTCAACTCGGGTTACATCTAAGTTTCATGAAAATAAAACTGCAGCACGACATGTTGTTAACTCGTTCCCGCCAAAACTGCCCAAAGAGGTTTACTGACACCCATAACTAAAGTTTTTTTATAAGTTTTGGCTGCGCACGATTATAGTAATATTGTACAATGCCAACCTCAAATATTTATTTTGCATCAAGTTTTGTTATTTCTTCTAACTTTTATTTGTCTTTTTTCTTAAATCTTCTTGTTTCACAAAAATATCAGTTTGGAATTTTTTTGTTACGTCAACCAGAAAATGTATATTGCTGCACATATCACCTAAGTTTCACATAATTTTTTAAAACGAATTTATATTCATGTCCCTAAAATTGACTCAAGGACGAAATATGTTTTTACTTGGCGGCGAAATACTCTCAAAAAAGGTTGGGTTTTTCAAATTGCTTGATTTTTTAAAAACGTTTTAACGGCAAAGAGGTTTTATTTGCTTAGATTTCAAACCATTTATAAATACGTACGTTTCGTTCTGATAGATAAATATTCGAACAAATATTTTGACGTCCACAGATAAGATAATATCCGGTATGGGCTAACGATGTTGTTATCTTGAATATACTGTGGTTATGTATTAAATATAGTAAATAATGAATTAATAATATAGAGTTACTGTTGCTACTGAATTATCTGTAAGTTTCGAGTAGATTTAGATAAAATTCGATAATATGGGATCAGTAAGGTCCTTATCTGCTCTATATAGTTACAAATAATGCATAGCCTAGACGAGTGACAGACATTTTTTACAATTGAAAGCGATAGTCTCACATCACACAGAACTTAAAAAAAAACCGGCCAAGTGCGAGTCGGACTAACTCACGAAAGGTTCCGTAGGTACCATGTTGTATGGGAGCCCAACTTATTTCTTTTTCTTTTGTTATTAGTACCTATTTAAAAAAAATACAAAATCTGTGCGATTTTTAACTTTATAGCTATCACGGTTCATGAGATACAGCCTGGTGACAGACAGACGGACAGACGGACGGACTGACGAACAGTAAAGTATTAGTTATAGGGTCCCACTTTTAGTTTTTTACGTACCCTAATAACCCTAACAAAACAACTAACTTATCACTTCACACTCTACTATCAAGTGAGTAACACTTTCACAAAAAATGTCACAGTGAAAAACCGGTTAACGCCAAGAACCGAGTTAGATAAATATCCGGTTATTCGTGGAAACAGTAGACGAGCCGTAGACACACGAGGTAACTTTGCGAGGGTTTAGAGTCAAACTATGCGTGTAACCTCATAAATTAACTGAACCCGGATTAACCGGGTCATTTATCATCAGAGTGGTACTGACAGTTTACCGAGGATATTAGTGTTAGTATTTTTTTTCTATGGGTAATGGTTTTTTGAGAGATTCTTTAATATTTTATTATTTCATTAATAACAAACAAACTAAGACGAAAGTGTAGCGCTACTAACATAGTTCTAATCTATCTCTTTAACACATTCAATGATTATTATAAAATACTAACCCGGATATAATATAATACGCCCCGCGGTTTCACCCGCATAAGTCCCAATTCCGTTTGAATATCGGGATAAAAAGTAGCCTGTATGTTAATCCAGGCCTCTAGCTATCTACATACCGAATTTTATTGCAATCGTTTTAGTAGTTTAAGCGTGAAGGAGTAACAAACATACACACACACACACACACGCACACACAAACTTACACATTTATAATATTAGTAGGATAGTAGGATGTATGTTAGTCTGTAAGGTATGTATCTATGGGCCTTTGTAGTCTGAAATAAATGGTTTATATATATTAATAATGTTTTAGTAAGCGGAAGATTTCGTTCATACGAGGGCGGCACTGAAAATTTCGGGAATCAAGGAAGTGACACAACATTACTATTTAAAAATGTATTTATTGCTTTTCGAAGTATTCTCCGCGAAATTTGACACATTTTCCATACGATGGAACTAATCATTAAAGCAACCATTCCATTCGGAAGTTGGGGTCTCCAAAATGGCCGTTTTGTAGGCGTCCACAGCTTCTTCAGGTGATGAAAATCTCTGACCACACAATTTATTCTTTATTTTAGGGAAAGTATAGAAATCATTAGGGCTTAGGTCGGGGCTGTACGGCGGATGGTCTAATAATTCTATGTTTTCTTGCTCTAAAAACTCTTTTGTTCTGTTCGCGGTGTGAGAACTCGCATTGTCGTGATGGAGGATGATGCGGCGGCTGCAGTTCTCTTTACGGAGTTCAGAAACGACCTGTGGCAAACAAATGCTAGCATACCATTCTGCATTAACCGTTCTTTGTCCCTCAAGAGGAATAGTCACAACATGGCCGGTTTTGGAGACAAACGTGGCCACCATTTTTTTTGCAACACTCCGTGAACGAACAATTTTTGTTGGCTTTAACTCATTTTCGAACACCCAAACTCGTGACTGGTTTTTTGTTTCGGGTTCGTACGCGTATATCCAGGATTCGTCACCTGATACGATGTTGTATACAGCATTTGAGGATCCTGCGTGGAATCTTTCGAGAGTTCTGACGCACCAAGTAACGCGAGCCACTTTTTGCTCTTCACAGAGCGAATGCGGTATCCATCGGGAAAACAACTTTTTTACACCTAATTGTTCATGCAAGATTATTTGTATTTGACTCATGCCAATGTCTAAAGTTGCCTGAATTTCGCGGTATGTTACATGTCGATCTTCCTCAATCAGCTTACGCACAGCATCAACGTTTTCTTGGGTGAGTGCAGTTTTTGGATGTCCTTGACGGGGATCATCACTGAGCTTGACACGTCCACGTTGAAATTCAGCAAACCAGCGATAAATTGTGGTTTTGGATGGGGCTTCATCACCAAATGCAGAAATCATCCGGTCAACACACTGTTTTTGTGATAAACCACTTCGAAAGTCATAATAAATCATCGCTCTTGAATTTTCTCGAGTCAATTCCATTTTCTCAACGACTAAACAAGTTTGACAAAACCTTGTGACAAGACCGAGATTCTTTTTTTAAATAAATAAATGGTATTCGATTTTTAAAACCAAGGAGTTTTCAATTAAAAAGATTTAAATATGACAGGAACAGTGGAAATATTCCATTCCCGATACTTTTAGTGCAGCCTATGTACGACACCCTTTTCTGGGTATGGTAAAAATAGCTGATTGGTATCAATCGCCATCTACCTAAAAATATAAAAATCCAAGTTCTAACTGATTAACTGATAGAAAAATATCAAAGCACAGCTCAAATCAATGGACGAATCGACATAATATTTAGCATATAGAGATATTCCGAAATAATGTCTTAGATATCCGCTAAGAACGATTTCGGAAAATTCATCTCCTTCTTGAACGATATCGCTGATATATTCCCAATACATTTCCAATAGTCAATAAACTAAATAACCACATCGTTCTCGACCTATCTCAAGGCGTTACAAACGATTACACCCGGATGGGACCCGGGTGTCGGGCTGTGTCGGGTCAGTCTCGGTCGATAACCTCTACATCTCTTCAATAACATTAGTTATACTTATCCGGATGTTGAAGGTATTTAGGTATTCTTAAAAACTGAGGCTGTTTACAAATTTTACCAAGCTTTTAGTTTCTTTTTGACGAAATTCTGAAGGGTTAAATCCCAAAATGTAACAAATTAAAAACTTATTCTTATCATTTTATTTGGAACCTTACCTATCTCTATATCTATAAAAATCAATGCCACTTTTCGTTGTAATTTTATAACTCAAGAACGGGCTCACCTATCCAAACCAAACGTTTAAGCTTTGTTCGGACTATTTAGTAGATTGTTTACGTGAAGTTTGCACAAAATCGGTCGAGCGGTTCCTCATTTATCACATTTTTTGAACGAAAGAATTCTATAAATGGCGAATCATTTTGTTGATGGGGATTGTGCCATCAAATTGAAACTTTTTTCAGTGTTGACAGTATAACTTCAGTACAAGCATGTTGTTATGTCATTCATGCGGTCATTTGTATGGATTTTTTTGTGTGTATTTTTTATTTTGGCAAAACAACGTTTGCCGGGACAGCTAGTTTTAAATAATTTAAGCGTTAATTATGATTAAATCATTACTTTACAATACCACACAATATTTGTGAGATCTTGTAAGTACTAATCCGGAAATGCACCGAAATAATTAATCCGATGGAATGTTTTTACAATGTTTGTCGGTATGCATTTTTCAGCAAACCGTTTAATTTAGGTGTCAAAACCATGAGCTTGAATTGCGGCGTCGGTAAAGTTTGCAAGCCAATTTTTTACTGACCATTCCGTAAATTTTTGATTGAACTGTCAAACATCCGGATGAAACCGGGTAAAACCGGGTGAATCCGGGCAATAAAGGATTTTTTTATCCTACATGTATTTACGTAGATAAGGGATGAAAATACTTCCGTTTGTCAATATTATCTCCAAAATTATAGGACATGGCAATAAGTCTGCTGAAAGTTTCGTATTTTGTTGCCTTTATCTGAACAAATACTAATATGACTTTTAATTGTTTACAGGTCTTACAAGACATCAAGGTAAATATCGTAGTGACTTGTCTTGTCTGTCTGTAATTTTCATTAATTTGCACTTTTCGTTGCGATCTTAACAAGATTTTTGCACGAGACTTTAATTACATGTCTTGACGTTTTAAGGTTATGTAGAAACCTTTCTGTTTCCTTTTCGCTTTTTTTATTTGTCTAGTCTTTGTCTTGTACTTTAATTACTGTTGTATTTTCACTTACTTCATAAAAAGTAGATTTAGAAAGTCTTTCTTTAGCCACGTGATGAGAGACGGCGCTTTGGACCGAAATCGGAACAGCTTCATCAACTATCGTATATTTCACTAAGACTTTACCATATAAATTACGACTTTCTATAGGTATGCATTTTGAATCCAAGGAAAAGATAGATAAATAAATGATTTATTGTAAACACTATTTTTAAATTAAATATAAAAAAAACTAAGCTTATTTCTAAGTGCCACAAAGGGTGGCTTTAAAGAAGTAAAACAGTAAAATCAAGGTTTTATGTTCTGAGGTAATTAAACAAATAAATAGAGTTGTTTAAAATGTCACGATTAATCTACAATTAGGTTCCAAACTTCGAACTTAATTATACATCTTAAAATCAAGTTTCTAATTTAAATTTAGAATTTTGAGGAAGATACATACTGTGAAGGTTCGATACGTCGCGGCCGTCGTCGGGAGGTTCGCGGGCGTCGGTCGATGGGTCAACGACCCCGGGAGGATACCAAAACCACCCCTTACCCCCACCACCCACTTTCCACTTATTTATTTATTAAAATTCTCTTACTTTGTTTTATTTTTTGTAGGTTTAATGAAGTCGCTTGGCAAATTTAATTTTTGTCAAACGTCTCATCAATTACGTTTTCATTTTCATCTTGATTGTTTAGGTCAATCATAGCTAGCAACAAAATTAATAAAAGCAACTCGCAATTCAATTTTCTTAACTCAACATTAAATGTAAATGAATTTCCTCTGAGGTGTCTTAAACCGAGAAAGAAAGTTCATAAGAAGTTTAATTTATTCCGCAATTTAAGTTATGATGATGGAGAAACGTTGATTTTCAAACAATGCTTCACGTAGGAGCCGAACTTAACTGTTTAAAGTTATAATACTTGTGCAATGGTAGCCCGTATTCCGAATGCATAAAGTTCAACTTCCTCTCGACTCTACGGTGCTTGTAGTTCGAAATCGTTCCATCCTTCTCCTTCTGCAGCTACCTCGCTCCTACAACAATATTCTATTTACAAAACATTGGCCGCGAGGTTGCCGCTCCGGGCATGCGCCGGAGTGACGTCAGGTCGAACTGTGTCCCAATCATGCTTCTCTTTCTAAACATCCATTTGGAAGTCAGGAACTTGGAGCCAAGGGCACCGTGATTATAAATTACAAACTGAATGACAAGTTTGACCGGTTTTACTAAATAAAGGATTTTAGAAGCGAAAGTGGAGAACTCCCAAAATGAAATTATGCCACCTTTGAACTAGATTCTTTACTATTTGGATGTTAACCTGTAGCATCTCTAGATAAATATCTATTTTGCTAGACATCAATGTACAAATACCAAATAAACTTTGTAATTAGATGACTAAGAATTTGGCATTGTTGCAAATTATCACAACTGAGTCACCTTATCATTGTTAAAAAATTTGAAGAATTTGTACACCATTATCAACTGCTTATACCATTACACGAACAATACCTAAAATGGCCATAGAAAATCCATTGTCAAATGTATAATATTAATGTTTATTGCAAACCAATTACCTTCTGTTTGGACATAATGGTGCTAATGTTTCCAAAACATGGACAATTACAGACGATTGTTATCATTATTTAACAAACATAAGGTAATGTTATCGGTAGGTACCATAACAATAGAGTTTTGCCTACCTATACTTACTACACCAGCTAGTGTTGCCGATCGATAGTCGACTGTCGATGAATAATCGATAGTCTAACGATAGTTCACTAAAAACCTATAGTATCGATAGCTTGTCGATAGCCTGTCGATAATATCGATAGTATTGTTGCTCGTAAATAAAAAAACTTTCGATAGTATCGATACTATCGATAGTATTGTTGCTCGTAAATAAACAACTTTCGATAGTATCGATACTATCGATAGTATTGTTGCTCGTAAATAAAAAACTTTCGATAGTATCGATTATTATTGACTATCAATAGTCTGCCAATTGGCAATAGTATAATACGTACAGTCGGAGTCAACATTGCAGACCCACCGTAGAGTTCAAAAATTACTATTATTGGAATGTTTTATTCTAATATTGTTTTATTCGATAGTCTAAAATAATCGATAGTATCGATTGTATCGGCTTTTTCAGATTAAAATTGTCGATAGTAAAAGTTCGTCAACACTAATACCAGCCAGTAGTTATGGCGTTATGGTTGTTACTTGCTACGTGCGACCTAAAAGCCTAAATTAATGTTTGTTTTCGTTGTTGAGTCATGTTACTTCATATAGATAGGTAATTTTTGTTCACAATCTGCTCTAGATTAGAAGTATTTTCTTCTACATTAAAGTAATTTGATCCGGTATAGGATTTAACTTTCGACCTTTAAACTCATTTGTCAAAAAGATCAAAGTAATGTCTCTTAACTTATAATCCGATTAAACGGTCTTCTAAATTTAGATACCTACATTATTTATTCAACCTGACATATCTTATTTATTGTCATGTCAAAGTCCGGATGCAATCAATTGTACTCTCAATAGACTAATGTAGGAAGGTTAAGGACCAATCGAAGTACAATAGATAGCCTTCGGGACCGCTTACTGGCTCGTATGATAGGTATTTGGAACGTGGAATCTTTGAAGAATCTAGAATGGTTTGGTTAGATATTATTTATATTTATAGTGCAAATTCTTTAACGACCTTGCGCCTTGCTCTTACCACCTTTGAGCATCGAATAAGTTCAAACGTATATATGTTATGGACCAAGTGATTAATTCGGGCATTATACATAACGCCCGGGCATTATGAATAATGACAAGCTAATTTGGGCAAAGTGATTAATTACCATCTAAACCTTAATATTCATCACACTTTCCGGGCATTATGAATATTGATACCTGCCCCCTTAGACAAGATTGCTTTCTATTAGCGATATCGCCAATCGACAGGTTTAATTGTATGAAATTGACATAAAGCATTGTATAAAATTTGCGTAAAATGAAACGTGACTATCATTTTTTTTCTCTAACTCAAGACTACGTGACTTTTCGTTGGGTTATGTCGATTTTTTACAAAAAATAAATAAAAAAAGTCTGTCGATTAGCGATTTTGCTAATAGAAAGCAATCTTGTCTAAGGGGGCTGGTCGTTAGGAAATGTGATAATAGAGATAGATTATATGGGCCAAAGAGCTCCTTTAAACTTGCTTTAAACGCTATTTTTAACAGTGTGAACCCAAACGCTCGCTTCGCCCGTACGTGCTGTGTCACAATATCTAACCTAACCTAACCTACCTTTCTGCCACCCAATTACCTTTTTAACCATTTCATATTTTTTATTTGAGTGGGAATGGGAAAAATAGTATACCTGTTCACTACACAGTGCTCTTTTTGTTTTAGATTTTTGTTTAGTTTTGCATTTAAAGCGAATACAGACGGACACGAAGGTAGAGTATCTATAAAACAAAGAATGTTTGTGTTATTTGTGTTTTAGATTGTGATTTAATGTCTAAAATAGAAATAATTGTAATACAACATTTTTTTTATTACTCTGCCTAATAGGTGACAGGTATTATGTATAATGCCCGGGCAATATAATTATTTCAGTAGTTATTATCACACTGCACTCTCATATTGGTCATTATTCATAATGCCCGGGGCATTATGTATAATGACCAATTAATCACTTGGTCCATAACATATACAAAACTAATTCATGTTAAAGATGCGGGAATTCAAAAGGTCAAAGAATTTTCCTTAATTCTATTTATAAACATCGAGCTAGCGATGATAAGGAAAAGAAAAGAATAAGATACAATAAGAATATGAGTTGAGTTTAAGCCCGAAGTACTAAAAGAAATATTAAAAGTATATCGATTAAATAAAATTACAATAAAGAGTAAGCAATATGGAGAAAATGTATCAATTAATTATGTAAGTGAACATAATAAAATTAATCCATTACAGGCCACTCAAAAAATAAAAGCACACATGGTATGGATTATGAATAAAATGTTTGGTTCAAGTTACAAAATGTTGAGTGTTTTTAAATCTTTGTGCGACTCTATTGAATCTAACAAAACTAAAAAAAGGAAAATCTAAAAATATTTATAATGATAATGTTAGAAGTAAGGTAAGTACTTACACCTATCTAATACTATTTTCACCGACTTCAAAAAAGGAGGAGATTTTCAAATCGAATGTTTAGGTTTTTTTTTAAATATATCAGAACATTCGACTAATAAATCAAGTACAGAGAAATACAGGCAAGTCTAAGTACTCGTACATAAAACAAATGAAATAAAATCTAGAGGTCTTAGAAAGAGCAGTGGATCACAATATTTTTTTTGTATTTCTGTCATTTTGTCCCTATCAACTGGCAAAGAAACATAAATGAGGCCGATTCATACATTTTCAATATGGCGCCATCTAAAGTCTGCTGGACCTATTGAAACCTAGCTTTCACTTTTCGATAGCTCAATTTTCATTTATATCAAAATCCAATATTAGAACCCATGTAAACAACGAAAAACTGCGGCCACCCACGCTTTCGCCGTTTCAGGCTCGCGTAAAGTACAAAAATGCGCTCTGCGGGTGTATACCCGCAGAGCGCATTTTTGTACTTTAACCTACTAACTACTAACTAACTGAGCGGATAGTATTATCCGCTCAGTTAGTAGGCTTTATATCTTTTCAGTTAACAAGCATAAAAATCGTCTTGTGGTTTAAAAAATTTATTAATTTCTAGCATGTGTTCGTTAAAGCAAGAGGTTCCTCATTCCCTTATAGGGAAAAGAAGGTAGTAAACGCGGCCTTGACGAGGAATAGAGAAGGATGACATGTTGTGCTAACTCCGGAAAAACGGAAGATAGAAGAAGATTAATAGAAAGCATGCGCTTTTGTTTTGCACCACATCCCCCACGACGCACAAGAATAACCTACCAACGTGGTTGTACTATACAAGCACGTGTGACACAACTTGTTAGTGTGTGTAACCTCCACATGCAAGCATTCGTTATTGTGATCGAAGTTACTATTTCTAAGGTAGACCAAGGCCTTAATTCTGTAAACCCACCTAACGTGTGATACTGTAAAATATTTTCATGAATATTTCTTAAATTGCCAAAAAAATTGACACAAACTATCGAGAAACATAGTCCGTTAGTGGTTTTTCTTTTTCATGACACATATTCCGTGTGTCCATTCAGACAAACGCAATTGCTTAAGTCATATTTTGCAGTTAATTTCACAAATAGTCTTACGCAAACGACCGCACATGTGCTGCTAGACTAAATGGTGCTAACAGAGATTCGACTAAGGACAGTAGGTGACGTGAAAAGCCTTCCAAAAAGATTTGAGAAACCACATCTGGTGGCAAAATTTATAGAAGAGCTGGGCTGGTTCTCCCCCTGACACGTAGAACCTCAAAGGGGACCCAACTAAAGAGGTCTGATTGCGGAAAACAGCCCGTATACAAGTACAAGTAGTGTTACGAAATACCAGTCCAGCAACGATATCCCAATTCTCTCCAAAAATTTTCTAATCGGACATAGGCTGTTCCTTCCTTCGGATTACTTAAATAGGTATTGCTAATCATTTTATTTTAATAAATGGCCGGCATAGCCACATAATAACTACTCGTATAAGATTTAAAATTAATTTCATTTTTTTGTGTTCATAATTTTATTGAGAGTTCTCAAAAATGCAGAACGCAAGCCACACAAAAGACAAATAAACAAATCGCAGCCAGACAAAAGAGAAACATTTTAATAATTCATCAGAGCGTTGATTTAATTATCATGCACTCCATCGAAATCAAATTTAATAAAATTAAAATACAGTGTATCGTTTTTTTTGAACTAATTGTTAAAAAGCGGAAAGAGATTCTTTACTGCGAATGACAATAAAATATGACACAACAAACTGAAATATTTGTATAATTGAAATATTTTTTCTTTTAATTAAAAGATTTTTTAAGTACACATCTGCTGTGGATCTCTACATTAACTGTCATAAAAATAATTGATTTATTTCCCATCAAAAATACAGTCCGCTGTCAATATTTACATTATGAAACATTATAAAAATGTACATGCAGACGTTTACAAAGCCAAAACAAACAAAACACGGTGAAATTGTAAATGTCACAAAATGTAATTTAGGTGAAATTCTCGTTGTAACAATAATCGTTGGTCGTTAATGTCTAGCTTTATTTGTGGCTCCGTGTAAATGTAAATTGAGGTTATTTGTTTTTAATTATACATTATATACGTACCTTAAAGTTGTTTTTATTTTCAATTAAGTTGGTAAGTATAATAATATCTATTGTTTGTAGATATTAAATAAAGTAAAACACTTAATTAAATAATAATCTTAAAAATAAAAAAGCCCAAAAGTCTGGTTGTGGCAGTCTGTTAGCCAAAGTACCAGGCAGCCTTTTGGTCCCCTGTATAAATTTAAAAAAAAACTTGCTTACTAAAATAAAAAGGAACTAAACATAAACAATTAGGCTTATTAAAGGTAAACTGCCTATCGTCATAAGTAAAAAAAATACAACTTCGACATCAAGACAATAATATAGTACTTATATAAATACTAGGTATAATAAAATCAAGAATTTTAATAGATCATACAAAACAAAAAAATAAAAACATTTTAAATTTAAAAAATAAATCAAGCAAAGCAACTATAGACGAAGCTTTGAACGAAATGTAACTTATCACGTCCTAATTCCATGCCATGTAGCGATAGAAAGTGATTAATAACGTGAAATCAGTCGGTGAGATAACGTTATCTAATTGGGTCGCGGCCGCGCCTTACCGAAACACGACATCGATCAAACTCCATCGATGGACGATGGTTTTTAGAGAATTATGACCTTTTGGATCTTTTTTTAAATTGACTGATGAGTTTATGTCATTTCTGCAGTGATATATAGGTAGACGTCTTTGCGAAATAAACTTAACCACACCAAAGTAAGGCAATTGACTCATAATCCCTCGGTTTTCGCATATTACATGAAGACACGTCAAATAAAGGATACAATGGAATGCGAAGTTCAGAGATAACCACTTACACTGCATTTTTAGTGTCTAATTGTTCTGAAATGGGGTATGGAATCTGTCAACTTTCGTTAAAAACGAGTTTAGGAAAAAACTAAAGGTTTATTCATTCTCATATTTAAACAAAATCTGTCACAGTCGCGACCTATTCGCCATTTTAATGACTAATTTTTTTGCTATCAATAGCAGAAACCACATGTATAAAACTATCAAAAGCCGCCATCTTATTGTACCTCGCTTAAAGTTTGCTTGCAGTGTCTGTAAATATTACCGGTCTTTTCCGCAATGAGTTTAAAGTCTTTGATAAGACTGCAAACATTTTTCAATCTTTTAAATCGTATCAAAATTAAACAGAACATTCAGAATTTGTAAACATTAAAAAATATTATTCATTGAAATAAACCATAAATAATTGTTATAAAATTAATTTACAGCGTCGTAAATCATTATTTAAAACAACGGGTGTTTGTTTTACAATTTTCGTCCTGAACCGAATGCAGATGCAGGGCTGCCCCTTATTATTAAAAAATATTTATTTAATCGCTCAGTGGCGTCACCTGCGTAAGTTCCAAAAATATTAATTTTCAGGTTTAATACATTATACATCCTACTAATATTATAAATGTGAAAGTTTGTGTGTGTGTGTGTGTTTGTTACTCCTTCACGCTAAAACGACTGAACCAATTGCAATGAAATTCGGTATGTAGATAGCTAGAGGCCTGGATTAACATATAGGCTACTTTTTATCCGGTATTCCCACGGGATCGGGACTTACGCGGGTGAAACCGCGGGGCGCAGCTAATAATAATATATACATCTCTTTAGAGTCGATTCTTTTGTTACGAAGATAACCCATCACAATATCTAACTACATCCCAACTTTACCTCTTTCTAATTGAATATCTTTTTATTTTGTGTATTTATGGGACTCGAGATATTTATAGTAAGGTCAAAGTTCCTCCCTGTTCAAAGCACGGGGGCTCTATGACGCGATCGATCTTCCAATTATAGTAACTATACTGTGACGCTTATGTGAATGAAAGTAAGCTTATTATTGTCATATCACATATTACTCCCGATCCCGTGGGAACATCGGGATAAAAAGTAGCCTATGTTATTCCCAGTATCCTCATACCAAGTTTCGTCAAAATAGGTCCTGTAGTTTCGGAACCTATTCGTTACAAACAAACAAAAAATCTTTCCTCTTTATAATGTAGTAGACTTAAAAAGCTTAGACGTTACTGATAGTTGCATTGTATGTAAGCCCGCCACGTCGATTTTGACAGAAACCTCTCATAGATAGGTAACGACACTATTATAAAGAGGAAAGATTTTTCTTTGTAACGAATAGGCTCCGAAACTACTGGACCGATTTTGATGAAACTTGGTATGAGAATACATTAATTCATTGGGAGTAACATAGGCTTTATACCGGTTTATACCGATATTCCCACAGTATCGGGAGATATATTGGATAAATACCTAGTATTAATGTTAGCCATAAAAGCTTTTCTCAGATTCTATCAAATTGACGACAAAAAAAAAATTAATTAATACCTACTTACTTACGCTGGCTCAGCAACCCGAAGTGGATGATATTAGGCTCAGCCACAAGTTCTTCCAACACCACATTCTTTCTTACTTTCCATGAGCCATCCTCTCTCTTGGTTGGTCCCAGAATTCAGGTTTTTCATAATAAATATTATTTTAAAGCAGATATAAAGCAACCCTGTATTCCTGTGATAACGTTTTGATATTTTGCCAAAAGATCAAAGATATTTGTGACCTTGGCCGAACACATGCTACGATAGAAATCTACCTTATGTTTATTGAACGTTTACGTACTAGGTATTTGCAATTGAATCATACCTGAGAAATAGGTAAAATACATTACTGAACACAGAGCCATCTATATTTCTTAACCCCCAACGCATGTTGTTGTAAGTTTGACGTGTATGTGTGTGTCTGTCTGTGGCATCGTAGCTCCAGAACGGATGAACAGATTTTAATTTATTTATTTTTTGTTTGAAAGTTGAATTAGTCAAGAATGTTCAGCCGTTCAAATGCTATATGAAGTTTTCCTTATCAGTTGGGGTTTTTTTTAAATTTGTCTGACAAATCATTTTGTAAAGTATAATTTACAAATGATAGAAAAGCGTTTGACCACTATCTCACTTGGGTGTAGATGATTACGGTGGATGACCATACAGTCTAAGATGTAGCATGCTTTCCTTCTCGAGACCGATTTTTTTTGTATGAAATTGACATAAGCTAACGTAAAATCACGTGGCGTGACTTTTCGTTAGATTATGGCTCTATTGGCAATATCGATAATAGAAAGTATTCTTGCCTAAATAAAATAAATAATAATAATAATAAATAAATAAATATTGCAGGACATTCCACACATCGCCATCTAGCCCCAGGGTAAGTAACTAGACTTGTGTTATGGGTGCTAGACAACGGATATACTACTTATATACTTTTCTTTTGTAAATATATACTTATAATACATAGAACAACCAGACCCCAGACAAATATCTAAGCATAAATACTTGTCGGAGGCGGGAATCGAACCCGCAGCCCTGTGTTTAGCAGTCCGGCATGGTGACCATTGTGCCAACTGGGTCTTCAAACACAGCTCTGCTTACAAAAACACCCAAAGATTTTGCTCCTCGGCAAGAATCGAACATTGGAAACTACATACTATAATACAAGCCATGGTTAGACAGTGGAAAGAGACCTTAATATAAAATGGTCTTATTTTAAGTAGAGATAAATATTTTATTATGTATTTACATATTATGAAAATGTGATAAAATGATACCTTATTTACAATTCTATTTAATGTCATTTATTTGCCGAATAAATAAATGCGATTAATAGATTATAAGTTGCATATAGAATTATGAGAAAGATTTACAGAAAGTTTGCATTAAGCCTCCAAAGACAATTAAATAAATCCTAAAGCCAGTTACAGAAAGTTTGAACAAAAGCTCTGGTACTCGGCCCTCCAGCCAAGTTGTGGGAACGACAAAGGCTTTTGTTTACACTTAATGTAAAGCTCGCTTTTGTCGCCGCACCAGCTAAATTTTGAGTTATTGTTCGCTGTTTATACGACAGTATGTATGCACCTTAAGTTTTGAAAAAAAAAAACATAAAGATACAAACATACAGTACTTATCTACATAGGTAAAATATGGCGTAAAAGTTTGTAACTCAACGCAATCAAAAGATCTTTTCGAAAGTAAGTATTAAAACTCATCTTTAAATAACTTAAAAAAAAATACACTCGAATGGAACTGCAGACTATTGATTTTAATTTTAAATTAAATGTCTCTATCCATTACTGTTATTATTTTCACGTCAAACATTACTGAACGACTTTATTTGTACTAGTAAGTACAAAATATTGATACAAATTAATTTGCTATCGTCAGATTGTAAATCTGTACACTGCGTTTTGCCCTCAAATGAATAAACCTTTAAATTAGTTACAGATCATTGAATATAATATTCTAAACGAATGTGTTGTATTTATTTATGTTAAGGGTTTTTAAATCGATAAAAAATCTTTTGGGTCCAATCCATAAAAGTAAAAGGATATAAAATTTCAATGGCAGCTGCTTTTGTATTGAAATACAAATAAATTCCACAAATATCAGTTTGTTCATCCATCCGTTAACGAAATTAATATCATATTTTGTTGTTAAAAACCAGTAAAAGTGCACCGAATAGATTTACTAAAGATTAAGGAAATGATTATGCAACTTCTTATTTTTAAAGGTACAATCGTGGACATATTTGTTTAGAAGATTTGATTAAAAGTATGGGTAACTTACTTTTCTTATCAAATATGTTCTTTTTTAACTGACTACCGGGAAACCAAAAAGGAGAGTTTTTTCTATTTTATTTAGGCAATAAAACACCTAATAATAAGATACAAGTATTTATGATCAACGTTCGATCAACTAAACTCCCTGACCTAGATGAATACCTACAATGGAACTTAATCAGTTAACCTACGCAATACGTAAATCACTACTTAAATTTTATAGTTTATAGAATAATATTATTCATAATATCAAGACAAGGAGTGATCATGATTGATTGTGATTAATACTCGTGTCATATGAATATTATAAACATAACATTGAACCATGCTTTGTTCGTAAACGGAATTCATGAATAAATACTTCAGCATTTTATGAAAACAATTACTTTTTGGATAAAGAATTTATGATTTAAAACGTCTCGTATTTATTCATATAAAAAGAAATAGCTCTTTTCTACCCTTATATTTTATAAGGGGTTTCGAGTTCGTTGTTACTTTTGCTTCGTTAAAGTGGACTTGTATTTCTTTTTATTTTTTAAAATTATTAGTTATAATTATACTTTTTAAAAAAAGGTTCTACATATTTGTTTTCGTACAAACTTGTCAGTCTATTGATCTTTTTGATCCATTGCTGAAATATTTAGGTATGTTTGCTCGACCATAATGTTTTAATGGACTCTTCATTTTTAAATAAAATTAAAGTAACGCCCATTTCAATTAGAGTTTAGAACTTTATTTATTACTTTACTCATAGGGAAACTGCAGTTAACTGTCCTCGAGTTTTCTTCGTTCGGAAATAACGCCATTAAGATGACATAGTGCTACTTTATCATCGAAACTTAAAACTATATTTTAGCAGAAATAATGATATAAGTCCTTACATTTTTATTTTAAAGTTAAATTTAGCTTTGAAAACAAAGGCCCGATAAACTCAAATATTTATATATATGTAGGCTTCATAATAGTCGTATTATTCATAGTTATATCAAAATTATTTAAAAAAGAAATTGGAAGTTATTTTCAATTATTATGTAATAGCTATCTGTATGCTAAATTTAAACCTGATCCTTCCAGTGGCTTGAGATGTGCGTTGATAGGTAATACTTATCAATCAGTCAGTCAGGACTTTGAATTTTATATTTATAGATCAAATACTGTCAGAAGGAAACCTACATAATTTCCGTGACGATAATACCGGTCTAAAGTAAACGGATGAAAAAATATTTTCTTAAAAAATAAAACGAGAAATTTTAATACTTGTGCTCACGATTGTACAAATACAAATCAGTGGAGCATCTCTAACGAACGATCTCACGGTGCTGTGCGCAGAACTATTGTGCATCTATCTATACTTTCTGCATCTACTCTGTTTCAATTAAACTTTACTGAGGTACACGAAACTGATCGACTCGGCAGGAAGTATATAGGAGTATCTTACCAGAAGTTAGGTCTACTTACTTACCTATTATTATGTATCTAAGTTTTGTTCATCAAGAGTAGGTGGAGCTTAGGTAATGTAGAGCTGCGTCCTGCTGTTTCGCCCGCATTCATAACGATCCTTTGAGGATTTTGGAATGAAAAGTATCCTATATCTATGGACTATCCCTGTACAATTTTTCATCAGAATCGGTCGAGGAATCTCCGAAAAGCGAGCAAAATTTTATTTGGTCAGACTGCATGGCCGGTAGAGACTCTTGAAGAGGGAATAATAAAATGTTGCAAGTTTGAATATTTTTGCAAAAAAACAAATACCGACTGTCTGTAAAGTCGGTTTACGGTCGATAATTTTACGTGATAACATCATAAGAAAACATTGATGGTAAAACGATAATACGTTGCAATGGTAATTTTGTCATTAACGAAACGTGAGCAATGACGTCACATTTTTTTTTTGTGAATGTCAAAGTCAAAGTCAAAATTCTTTATTATTTTGGATGCTTAAAACACGTGGACACGTCTTAAAAACTAAGTTAGGATGTGTGCCTTCGGAACGCGCCCACCAATGAGAAGAAGGCACAAGAAACTCATGGGGTGCCGGTTTTCATCGATTTATAAGACGTTATCACGGCAAAAATATGAATTACTGTTTCCTACCAAGCGTTACAACTATATTACTTAGAAGTTCTCCCATTTTCCTAGCTCAGTTTTGTGCAAGAACATAACTTAGCTCAAATCAATGCACCGTTATTGCTCCGTAAACCAATACACTTGAATAACTCCTATAATTCCCGTAATAACAGCTTACAACGCATAATTTTGTACTTATTTTTCGAATTACATAGTTGAATGAGCCTCTTCGAGTAAGTAAATTATAATCTCTAGTCTAGCCAATTATAGTTTGAATCGGAGCTATAGATAGTTAGGTATATGTGCATTATAGAAAATTAGTTTTTACCTCTTTATATTTTTTTTTTCTTTTATTATGGCTTCGCACGTGTGCATTTAGCCAGTGTCAAGTTATATTTTGCATCAAATTATGACCCGATTTTTCATAAATCGGGCCTAAAGTGTTTCAATACAGTCAAAGTCGTCATAGTCCGTCAAGTCAGGGGTTATAGTAAAGCGGTGGCAAGTTTACCATAACCTTAATAGGAGATTTGGAAGCAACGTGAAAACTGCATGTTTGACACTGATTTTTACTTTCACTACACTTGTGCACTTTCACAGAACTAAATTGAATAACATTCCACCAGAATTATACAATTCAACTCGGGTTACATCTAAGTTTCATGAAAATAAAACTGCAGCACGACATGTTGTTAACTCGTTCCCGCCAAAACTCTACCTCTTTATTGTATCAATAAGTAATAACAAATTAGATTGACGCAGTCATAATTTCACAAATTTCACAATAGAGTTCTTTACTTGTCAAAATGTAAATAAACCGAATCATCGTTGCACTCTGAATGTAATTGTAGTTTATCACACTGTTCTTTGTCTACTTTTGCACATCTCTGGTCTATTCTTCTTCTACAGTCGAAATTACCTAGAAACTTGGAGACCGTGCATGGAGGCTGAAGAAACAACCGCGCATGTGCTGCTAGATTGCATGGTACTAGCGGAACCATTAGACTCATGACAATAGGTGACGTCAATCGCCTTCCAAAAAATGTTGAGCAACCACACCTAGTGGCAAAGTTTATGGAAGAGCTGGGTTGGTTCTCCCCCTGATAAGAGAAACCTCAAGCAAAAGGGATAGGGACCCAACAAGAGGAGTCTAGTTGTTCTACCCGTATACAAGTTCAAGTACCTACCTATAGAAACTGAATAATCAAATATTCGTGTTTCCTCTTCCTCAGAGCTACCGCGGTCGCAAACCACTAGGCGGTACCGCAGGCGTTCCTGGCGTGTTGCCCGGCGTGCCAGCAGCCGCGTCTCCCAGTCCTGCGCCTCAAGCACCGGCAGCACCGAGCCCCGCGCCTGCTACCACACCGGCCATGAAACAGGAACATCCTAGCCAACCCATGGTAAGTAACACGGTTTAAGAAGTTAAAAACTTGGAGCAATAGTTTCATGTCTATAACACTTAGTAAGCGATGACTCTGACTGTTCGGGCTCTTAGGCACATCATCCTAATTTTCTTATTCTTCGTATCGATAGCACAAATTTAGGTCGTTGCATATGTAACCTCGAACGGGACGGGTACGTGACGTCCATTGTTGATAAAGTGTTCATGGTCTTTAAATATCCGTAACGTGATCTTTCCCTGCCGGACGGGACGTGACAATTTCTTGACAGCGTTTCATATAAAAATATCACGTTTCGTGCGACACGGGAAAAATCCCGTCACGTATGCGTATTTACAGGGTGAATTGATGAGGTAGGGTCAGATCTGCCCACTCCAGTGTGCTGTCAGGCCTTTGGCGTTATTATTAGCTGACATCAGGTCAGTCAATATACAGTTATTAGGGCTGATGGGGCAGGTCAAGAGGTGAAGCATACTTTGCTAGAGAGCCCTGCAGTCGCACTAAACCTGGATCGATCTTCCCAGGGTCACCCTGCAGCGACCAACCTGAGTCCTAAGTCTTTTAAGTGTCGTCCTAATAGAAAGCTATCATCGCTTAAGATAAATAAGCGGTCCATCCCGTGGTCGCGATAGTAAAAACTGGGTGTCCTAATCGACCGCGAATACGCCATTATCGCGAGAATTAACGACGCGGGCAACCGAGAATCCCGCTTCGCTAACCATGCCATCGCACGAATTCAATTAGGACACCTATTCGCCATCAATATGTTTGATCGCACTTTCGTACGAACTTACTTCTCGCGAGTAGATTTTTAATAAAAGTCACGCGACCGCAACGCGCGAATGCCAATTAGGACACCTATTCGATTCCAATATATTGAATCGCCTATCTGCGCGATGATCTCGTAGTTCTATTAGGACAACGCCTAAAGACTTTATGGCATGGTCACCAATCTAAACAGAATACAGATGATGCAAAGTCAACATTTGTGACAAAATGTAGGTTGTAACAATTTAGTATGTGATTTAACCTTTCGAAGCTTGTGTTGTCTTTCAGAAGTTCAATAACAAGACAGATCCATCTTATGTAGAGATATTTCAGTCTAAAAATACACGTCGTACCAATGTCTTTACTACACAATATATATGCGTTTTTAGTGTGGGGCGTGCAATTTTAGACTGAAAGACCTCTGCATAGGTACCAAAATACATTATTATCGTAATAATACAAATATTAGTGTACAAAATGACTCGTATCACGTGATCTTGAGGAAAACTTGCCTAATCCTAACACGCAAAAACTGTGTTTACAGAGATAAAACTGTAGGAACTAACAATGTAATAGAATCAGTAAGATTTCGTCTTATATATTAGTACTTTGTCCTCGTACAAATATTAACATAATAATGATATGGACGATTTCTATCATTTACTTTGTTTAAAAAATATTTTGTGACCTTCGTTTTTAAGCCTTCCTTTTCCTGTTACGGGTAGGTAGTTAAAGGTACCGAACGAACCTCGTATATATATTACGTATTTTGTTTTTGTTCGAAGGTTGGATTAAATCGATTCGCTGTGAGGACGTTCATGTATATACAAATATATTCGTAGAACTACTCTTCGTGTGACTAGACTTTTTAATATTCGACCCCCTGAAGTCAGCTAGTCAGACTTAAGTCCTGACTAACCTAACTCAAATTTACGATGTGAACACGTGGTTCGGATCAGAAATCAATCTTTTTGACGAGTATGAGTCATAAAGCCATTGATATATAGAACTGTAAATAAAGAAATAGTGTTCTAGTTGCTTACTTACAGACCTAAGTAACCATATTTAAACGTGCATATTAAAAACTTTTAATTCTTACGTACTTTTGTCCTTGTACTTGTATACGGGCTGTTTTCCGCAATAGGCCCTTTTTATTTGGGTCCTTTTTGCGTGGGGATGGAGCAGGCTTGCCCAGCACCTACTTCCCTCTCAGCTTAGTCGACCATGTTCAGAGGAGAGAACTTGTCAATACCTCTGCAGTCAACTAAGCCGCGGGTTTCATCACGATGTTTTCCTTCACCTTAAGAGCAATGTCAATTAGCGCACACAAATTTTTCTAAAGAAAAATACATTGGTGCACGGCCGGCCAGGATTCGAACCCACGACCTTCAGAATGAAAGTCGAGGTATCTTCCAATAAGCCAACACCGCTCTCCCAACCCTAATAAACTTGTGAGAACACATTTTCCCGGTCTATTAAGGTCGATAGCGATTCTATTTTATGCACCCACGACCTTCAGAATGAAAGTCGAGGTATGTACCACTAAGCCAACACTGCTCTACTAATTCTTACATAACTTTGTGTTTTATTCACCAAGTCCATTCGGTAGTTTTTCTTCCAATAAATTTCTTCATGAAATCTTAAATTAAATTAAAATAATGAATGTTAAAACTATTCCCGTTATCTCAGAACACACAACTCATTAGCTTAATTAGTGAACAATAATGTAGGTATTTGTTCAAATACTTTACACTAAGTTTCTCTTCCGGGAACGTTTACCGTTCTCATTTGAGGTCAGAATCGTGTTTATTAGTTGAATCAATCGTTAATAGTAAAGGCCTGAAGGGAGAAAGGTGGGCACATTGCTACCACCTACTCGAAAGGCACAGAAAGTTAAGTTAAAGCTTAAAAAGACTTTAAGACATGGGAGTCTTTAAGTCTAGAGTGAATAGGTACCTTCTAGGCGATCAAAGTTAAGTTAAAGCTTAAAGATACTTTCAGACATGGGAGTCTTTAAGTCTAGAGTGAATAGGTACCTTCTAGGCGAGCAAAGTTAAGTTAAAGCTTAAAAATACTTCAAGACATGGGAATCTTAAGTCTAGAGTGAATAGGTACCTTCTAGGCGAGCATGCTACATCTTTGACCTCATCATCGCTTCATCAGGTAAAATTATGTCATATGCAATCTTATTTAAAACTAGCTGTTGCCCGCAACTTCGTTCGCGATGTGGTTTTGGTTTATTTAGAATACCTAGCAGTTTTCCGCAAATATACTATTTATCGTTCGGTGAAAGTAATAATATCAAAATAGGTAGTTACATTGTTTTTATGTTTTGTAATTGATTTGGCGAAGGCAAAGTAAAGTAAAGTAAGTAGGATGTGTAAGTAATATAATTTTTTTAATAATCACACAAATAAAACATAATACACAACAATATAATAAGCTAAAACTAAGTCCAATTCCTATTCGCACAAAACTTTCAACATACTTTGTCTTCCTAGTTATAAGTGTTTTTTGTAAATTAAAGAAAAAATAATTATTAACTACCTTTGTCCCTCGATTCATATTCTTCCATTCATAATATAAGGTGTTATAGTATTTATAACACCAACATCATGCAAATAATCCTACTAATATTATAAATGTGAAAGTTTGTGTGTGTGTGCGTGTGTGTGTGTGTGTTTGTTACTCCTTCACGCAAAAACCACTGAACCGATTGCGATGAAACTCGGTATAATCTATATTAGTATTAATGATTTAAAAAAAATGGCCATTGGACAGAACAGATACTCATACTTAAAATAACGCGATGCACATTGAGATCCTTACATATTGATAGCAGGCATTACGTTGAACAAAAAACGCTTTCACACCAAACATTTAAAGCTTCTCGGAAAACTCGGGGTATTTGAAGGAACGTGATGTCCTATGATTTTACAAAAATGCACGGTGCACTTTGAGACTCATACCTATCGATAGAGGACATCGAAAAAAAAAACAAATATTAATAAACCCCAAACCTCTAAAACGTCTTGGATACAATATTTTTGAAGAAACGTGATGTTACATGATTTTCCAAAAGTGCGCGGTGACTTTATGCTTAGCTAAAAGAATTGTGTAAAATTATGTTATTATGCCAAAATCAATTATGCCAAAACCTTTATGCCAAACTACAAAAGGACATCCAACTTATATAGCGTCTCGGAAATGGCATATTTAAAGAAAAATGATGTCCTATGATTTTTCAAAAGTGTGAGAAAAGAACAAAAAATGCCCTCAAACAAAACCTATAAAGCGTAAGGGCATTATTTATTCATCGGGTCTAAAATCACATAGCAAAACACATGACATAACACATAATATACCACGCCATACTGAATGTCCGGATTCCTTTTGCAATTTTCTGAATACTTGACCAAATTGCCCAGTTTTTTATTAGGTATATAGATAGATAGATAAATTCTTTATTGTAAACACCAATTTCAAATAAAATTAATAAAAAAATCAAAGCTTAAGTCTAAGTGCTACAAAGGGCTGCCTCATCGCTCAAAGCGATATCTTCCAGGCACACTTTGGATAGATGGTAGCTGGCAGGGCTACGTAATTTTATTAGTAATTCGGGTAAACAAAATAAAAAAAATATTTTAACAAATATCTATCTATTTTTTAACCGACTTCAAAAAAGGAGGAGGTTCTCAATTCGTCGGGTATATATATTTTTTTATGTATGTTCGCTGATTATTCGTAAACGCTTGGACCGATTTGGAAAATTCTTTTTTTTGTTTTTATTTTCTAAGGTTTCCGCGATTTGAACTCATAATTCAAACTATTTAATTAGAGATAAGCAGGAAATAAGCGCGATAGAAGTGTAACATCAAAGAAGTCTTCGGTAAAGGAGATCGGTAACATTATGTAGTAGTACCTCTTTGTACTAACCTCATTTTCAGTTTGACGTAGGTAGTATTAAATGCAAACTATTTGGTTTCATGACAGCTGTCATCTTGAGCGGAGGCATGTACTGTACCCCTACTATGACTTTTTGAAGCACTCGAAAAATAGAAACCCTTATAAAATCACTCTTTTGTCCGTCTGTCTGTCAGTGTGTCACTACCGATATTCTCAGAGACGGATGGACCTAGTAAGTTGATTTTTAGGAAGTTTCATAGTAAATACTCAATATAGTATGTTACATCGAATACGTAAAAAAGTCGTAGTAAGGGTACTGTTTCCTTCTGACGTTCGATTAAGTTTTACCACGGAAAAATATTTCGATTTCACATTTTTTTAATGTTTTTTCATCAAATATCATAATTACTGTATTAAAGTTAAATTGAAACATACCCTAAATGTTAATCTGATATTTTCTGAACATATTCATGTGGACCTTGGTAAAATCTGTTATGTAGTTTATAAGATTACCTGGTTCAAACAAACAGACAAACAAACAGACAAAAATTCTAAAAACTACCCTATCGTGTTCAGCTAACGATTTTAAGACGACCTGTGTATTTTTTTTCTGGATATCTTACAATTACAGATTTTTTTATGTCTACAGATTTATTATATGTATAGAAACGCGTGGCACTCGGGGACTGCCGCGGTAAAGCTATTGCATCGTGCGAGCTTCGTACAGTCGTACCATATACATCGGCCGAGCTACATGGTAGGCGGAGTGGGGGGTGTTAGGTTTTATTTTCATTACGGAATTTCTTGATTCGGTCGCCGCGCTCAAAGCCCGCGATAAAAGCTATGCAATAGCTTAAAACTTTACTATTTACTGTTAAGCCTAACACTAAAGATAAGAATTATAAGTACTTAAAGATTTTTAAGAAACATAGATAGCTTGTAGTTATTTTAATAAAATTTACAACATAGGTAAGGAAAAGAAAAACTAAGTTCTTACTTAAAAACTAAGTACTTACTTAGTTTTACACAAAAACAATTCTACGAAATAGTAGGTAGGTATACATAAACTAGTTAAACTATTTACTTAATAAAGAAAAACTTTAACCGGTCTCGTTTAAGTTACGTTCGAATTAATTTTGTCTTTATATAAATGATGTTAGAGTTGAAAGTTTTTAATTTGCACCAAGCGTCGGATAACTTTTGCAATTTCTGTTCGCGAGTGCACCATTCACTCGATTTATATATGCCATAAAATTATACTTTTTTTTATTTGCATCATAGAATGAAAACATTGAATTAATAAAAGATATACTTAGTTGGATTTTAAAATAAATAAAGCATCACATTGTCCATAACACAGGCCCGTCAAAGTTGAAAGCCAATTTCTGCATTCCAATAGCAACCGTGTAACTAACAAAATTCAATTTTAGTTCCACATTGTAGTCCGCGCACAATAGGGTCGTAGGTAATAATCGATGTAGTTACGACCCAATAACTTGGTATAGTTCCACGGAATTCACGGCTATAACTCAATTTAACGATACAAACTCACAATAAATTATTTTATTTGTTATTAGTTGGGTGAATTGTTGTTCAAATAATTGCGTAAATAGGGAATTCTATTCGGGTATCACAAGTTTAGGAATGTAATAAATAAATAACTTAGTCTCTTTATCGTTGAATAGTTAATGAGTTTACATTAACTTAATTAAAATTAAATTAATTTTAACATACACGATAACTTTAAAATATTTCAAGCTACAGTTTAACAAACTCAATAAAATTCTAAAGCCTACTTTGCCTTGTGACAAATCCAATTAGAATTTATAATTGTAATACCTACCTACGTGTAGGTACTCTCGTTACCCAACTCTCATTAGAGTGAGACAACAAAGTTTTTAATTGCAAACGTCGTACATGCGGCGTTAATAAAATATACTCAAACTTCACTTAACTTACAAATTAAAATCTTTCAAAGTTGAATGAGTTTCAAAGTTACATATAATTTGTTCATAACATGTCGGCTTATATTAAGTTTTGTAATTTCATATTTCCTCGGCACGGTTATTAAAAAAACGTACTTACGCCTGTTCTGCTGCGAGATATCGAATTTTACGGTAAAAACGCGTTGTAATAGATTTTTTTTATGATATTATAAAATGGTTAAGCTTTTGCTTTCGTTTTATTAAAAATTACAGGTAGGTAAGGTACCTGGCATACCTATACAATTTCATTTTCAACCACTTGACCTTTTTGTTACTAAACAAACCTAAAGCAACATAAAATGAACTGAACAAGCAAATACAATTAAAATCAAGTACTTAACTAATAGTAATGTAGTAACAGCTTTATCACTGAGTTTACTGACCTCGGTCAACGTGTGATTACGTTAGGCCAGTTCACACGACACAACAAACAGAACTAGCCTCGACATACATATTTCTTAATATGTATTTTATGACATACTCGATAATTATGTAAACGTAGCTAATAGTGTAGTAAAATGCGAGGCCAAATTGTATGAAGTAAGAAGAAAATGTAGTAAACGTCACTTTGTTTTTTTCAGGCTCCCATGCCGTTTTATGCAGGAGATCCGAACAGATTTCCAACTGCCTGGCAAACGGATCCATCACAAGGTAAAAATTCACTTAAATACGATATAAATAAAGTTATGAGTAGATAGAACATTCCTAAATTATTTTGCTACAGTGTGCTTGGTGGTTCCAGGATGGCAAAACCAGTTCATCCAACAGCTACCGACGCAGACGGGGCAGACCACTTTAGACTACCAGGGTAATGCAGCGTACGCGACGTCTCCGCATTACCAGGCCAACACCACCTACACAGTGCAGAACGTGGCATTCGACGTCGGGAACAATACATACTACGCCGCTCGACCTGCGTCTACGCAAAGGGCGTATACCCCAGCCCCCTCTCCCCGCGCGCCGCAGTACACAGCAGAGTTCCAACAGTATGCACAAGCGACTACACCGACTGCTTCGAATGACTCCCGCCCTAACTCAGCTGCATCGTACCAAAATTCAGTACCAACATCGGCAGCGCCCGTCTATTCCGTCAGCCAAAACTATGACCGTACCGAGTATGCCACTGAACATACAGAAGACTACAACACCACGGAAAATGGCACGACGGATACCAGCAATGATGAAACCAGACAGGAGCAAAACACGCCTAACGGCCAGCATTCGGGAAACGCCGAGCCTGGGTACCTGCAGGGGAGCAACGGTCCGCGAGCTTCACTAGATTGTAGCGGGTACTCGGGCGCCTATAACGGCGGACAGTACAGGGAGAACGGTCAGCAGGCTGACTGGCAGCAACGCCAATGGCAGCACAACCAAAGAATACAAAACCAACAGTTACAGAACCAACAGCAACAAATTCAAAATCAACAGCAGCAGATGCAAAATCAACAAATTCAGCAGCAGCAACATCAAATACAAAATCAGCAGCAACAACAGATGCAAAATCAACAGCAATTACAAAATCAACAGATGCAACAACAACAGCAGCAACAACTGCAGAATCAACAGTTGCAACAACAGCAGCAGCAGCAACAACAACAACAACAACAACAGATGCAATCCCAACAGCAGATGCAGAATCAAATGCAAAACCAACAGATGCAGAATCAGCAGATGCAACAACAGAGACAGGAAGAAACTGAACAGCAAATGTTTTCGCAATCAGACAGGGTCAATTTGAACTCGAGACTGAAAACGATGATATTAAACAAGCAAAACCACTCGCGAGACGGCAGTGGCACGCCGCCCGACAAGGGCGACCCGGGTGAGGGCCCTCCTTCTAAACCGCAGGGCCTCAATGACGACAGGAATACCACCGGTCATTTTTTATCGTATAGCCACCATCTCCGAGATAATTACCGCGTAGGCGAGCAGGGATACCCTGCTCCCGGTAATTATACACAAACCGCCCCCGCATACGGCGCGGGCGAGTTCGGAGGTGGTGGCCACCATGTATGGGAGGGGGGAACCGATCCCCCGAGAGCTTACGATAGACACGCTTCGTCCAAAAACGTTTCTAAAACTCCTCAGAAATTACCGTCCTACGCGGACATGAGAGGCCAGTATGGAACGTATCCGCCAGCGCCTTACGAAGCGCAGAAGTATGCAGACGCGTACGATAGTTTAAGTTATCAGCAAGATAGTAAAGATTTTCAGTCAAAAATGCTCATCGGTCCGGTATCAGAAATGAACCAGCAGAACTGTAACCCGCCTAAGGACACAAGCGCACAAAGAAGAGCTTATGATAAGGAAGCTTATGATTCTAAATTCAAACAAACTGCGGTGGCACCGTTAGTTCCCAAATTAGAAATTCCTGACAATCATCAACAATATCAGAAGGAAGAAAAGGTCGTTAAAAATGACCAACGGAGATATATGATGCAAAGTTCATATCCAAAACCCAATGAACTATCTATTAATAATCCCTATAGGGATTACCCAAACGGAGTTATAGCAAGAACACAACAAAACATTGTCTTACCACCGATTTCTACGATAAAGCAAGAAAATATGGGTCAAAAAGCACAAAATTTTCAAAACTTTCAAAATTTTCCACTCGAGCGACGGCAAGAGCCTGCTGAATCTTATCATCAAATGCCCCGCTTACAAGAAAATATTGGTTTTCAAAAATATACAAGAAATTATAACGAGCCAAAAGCTAAAGAAGCTATTAAAAACGTTCTACCTGAACCTAAACCACCTTATTACATCGAGCAAATAAAATCAGAGCATTCACCGCCAGGCCACAAGATTTACAAGAACTTTAATATGATTCCTAGAAACGATCCTTATTTATTCGCTGGCGATGGAGGACCAGTGGCAATAAGGAACGAAGTGGGGTACTCTTGCTGTCGACAAGGTTCTACGAAAAAGCCTCCTCCAGAGCATTTAAGAGATGGTGCATGTCCAGGGCTTCAGACCAAGGACGAAATTCTCGAAGACGATCCTGATGCCGACAAAACAGATTCTAAAACCCAAACTAAACCAAGCAACCCAGTACCAGATCCAAAAAACCCTAAAGAAAATCAATTCAACTACTCCAAAGAATATTTAGAAAACTTGGAACGCTTACGAAATAATTCTAGAACTGAAGTGCCGGATTGCAACTGTTTTCCTGCAGACAAGAACCCTCCAGAGCCTGGCAGTTATTATACTCATTTAGGTAAGATAAATTCCACGTAAAAACGTTATAAGTAACTAAGTGAACGTGTTTATGATCAATCTTTGCATTTTAGGTTGTGCATCAACATTGGCAGAATTAAGAAAAGATTTAGAGGCAAGAACTGGACTGTCAGGGAAGGAGTTGCGGATAGAAAAGATTTGCTATACAGGAAAAGAAGGGAAGACAGCACAGGGGTGTCCTATGGCTAAATGGGTGAGTGTATGGATCCCAAGCTTAGTTTCTTCAGATTGCCTCTTTAGTTTTATGAACTATAGAAAGATCCCGTTCATCGTTACAGTTATTTATGTTATTAAAGTTTTAATGTAAAACTTTATAACACGTTTCTTGAACTTTATAGGTACACGGACTTAAATGCCTTGTAAAATTTTCTTAGAGATACTTACCCGATGATTTAGTAAAATATTTAAACCTATTTTTTTAACATTTTTTTTCGTGGATTATTTTTTCTTCTCTCGCTTATCATAGCGTATTAAGATACAAGTTTAAATGTTGTCATGAAAACATGATAAAAATAACTTAAGTATATTTCAATTCATGAAGTCATTTTTTTTTTCAGGTTATAAGACGAGCGAATTACACGGAAAAAGTACTAGTAATAGTGAAATTCCGTAACGGTCACAAATGTCTAACTTCCTGGATCGTAGTGTGCCTCGTGGCTTGGGAAGGCATCCCGCAGTCAGAGGCGGACTTGGATTATACCCTGCTGTCACATAAGCTGAACAGATACGGGCTACCGACCACAAGACGGTGTGCTACTAATGAAAATAGAACGTGTGCTTGCCAAGGTAAGTATTCAACATCATAATCACAATATTATCTTATCATACTCATTTATCGGCGTAGAACCCCATCCTCAAACATTCGAAAATTTCATAAAACCGCTGCTGGTGATAAGAAGTGGTTTTACTATATTTTTTTCTTACATCCAAAGTTTGTGCTTCATCATTCTACTGCGTATTCCAATTTAAACGTGTTATTTCTAATCTATCGTTATCTTATTCCCAGGTTTAGACCCTGAAATCTGCGGAGCCTCCTACAGCTTTGGCTGCTCCTGGTCAATGTATTACAACGGGTGTAAATATGCCAGATCTAAGACCGTTCGCAAATTCCGACTCTCAGTGAAGACCGAAGAGAGCGAAATAGAAGAAAGGATGCATGTCTTAGCGACCTTACTCAGTCCGTTGTATATGAATCTTGCGCCGAAATCCTTTGACAATCAATGTCAGTTTGAGAAGGAAGCGTCGGATTGTCGGTTGGGGTTTAAACCCGGGAGGCCGTTTTCTGGTAAGTTTTTAATAGATTTAAACAAGAAGTGGTTTTAAAATACTTCTCAATATTATCTATACATATAAAATGCTTTGTCCTGAACTACTGACTGACTGACTGACGGATCAACGCACAGCCTAAACCGCTGATCGTAGAGACCTGAAACTTGGAGGGTGTGTTCTTTGTGTGACGTAGGTGTCCGATAAGAATTTATCAAAAAAATGAGGGGGGTAAAGTTTGTATGGGGCAACATGATTCCTTGATCCATTTTCGACTTTTACGCGGACGAAGTCGCGGGCAAAAGCTAGTGTTACATATATTTTTTCTTTTTTTAGGTGTAACAGCTTGTATAGATTTCTGCGCACACGCTCACCGAGATCTCCACAACATGAACAATGGATGTACCGCAGTAGTGACTCTCGCCAAACACCGCAGTTTGTCCAAACCTACGGACGAACAACTCCATGTTCTACCACTGTATGTGTTAGATACCACGGACGAGTTTGGTTCGAAGGAAGGTCAAGATGAGAAAGTGAAGAACGGATCATTGGAGATTCTTGATAAGTGAGTGGTGATGTATTCGATTGTTTCTTTGGATTGTTTCTATAAAACTTAAATATCATGTTATTATATCTACTTAATTTTTTAACTTGAAACTAATAGAGGGTTTTTTTTTTTTCAGATACCCGATGGAGGTCCGTGTACGTTCAGTTCCCCTTCAACCATGTCGACGACACGGTAAAAAGCGAAAAGACGAAGACACTACCGATTCTGCGAACAACTCCGCCAACAACACTCCTCAACAGAGCCCGGGAGGTCAGAAGAAGCCTCAATGTAACACCCCTGGACCGAGAACACCTCAACCGGATGCAAGAAACAATGCTAGCCCGAGGAGTCAAAGTAGTGCATCCCCTAGGTCGCTTACTCCAGCATTAAATACCAACCCACCGTCTTTTACTAATAATTACAATTCGGCCTTCGTCAATCCTAATATTCACAATCAGAATATAATCAATCCGAACTTAGGTAATCCAGCGTTGCTGGATATGGCGACGATGATCGATAATTTCACCGACGCGCAACTCCAAAGTAATCAGATTTCCAGTACTGTCCTAGATTCACCGTATAATCCTTACGATCAAAGCTACAACTTGCATCATCAGAACTCGTTATACAATCCAAATCACGTGTCTCCAGTTTTGGATAATACTTGTCAAAATCCTAACACGAATCAACTTCCGAGCTTTGCTTCCGGTCTTCAAAAGAGAGAACCTCAATTCCACCAAAATCAAACGAACGAAAATGAATCACATATGTCACAGAACCAATGGCCAGATTTTGGAAATCCAGACATGTTTAATAACGTCGTTAAAGAAGACCCAGATTCCACGACAGCGCATTTAAATATACCACCAAACAATTACAGTCCAGACTCGAATAGAAGCGAAACGAATTCTGATCCCATGACTCAAAAACCTCCAGAACAGGATAAGTCAAATGTTATAGGAAACATTACTAATAAAATACCAGACTTCGACATGCCAAGTTCACCGAGATTGACTGAAATAAACCAAAATTCGCAGAGTACCCCACCATCTCCAGCACCCTCTCAAGGAGTTGATTTAAAATCTCCTAACAGCGATATGTTGTCTTCACCCGACGTAAGGAAAAGCGTTTGGAAATCACCTGAACCTAAAAATTGGGATCCAACAAAGTCAAAAGAGCAAGTTGAAAATGAGAATGCCTTATTTAGAGTGCCAAAAGCGAGACCCCCGTCGAGGTCTCAACACACTAACCCAGAAAGTATGGAAAACTCCACGTTTCTAAAACCATTCCCGCCTTCGGACAACAAACAACCTCATCTAGGTCAGGGTTACGAACACCGGAGCCCTTACGACAACAGATTACAAAATCCAAATCCACCGCAGTCCTCAGCACCGCAAACCAATTTCACAATAAGTCACGATGAGTCAAACTCTAATTACAATATGACGTTAAATAAGCCAGAGTTTACAGGGAACAACTTCCATGCAGTCAATCAAACCACGTATGGGAATCAAACTTCAGGTTATGGGAACTATTCACAAATGACAAACACGTACCCGTTTGCACCAAATCCATACGGGCATTACAATCCATATGAAAATACATACAACGACTATAATAGCTTGGCATACTACAACGCTGAAAAATATAAACGAGAGGAGTTGCTCCGAAACTCCCACTGTTACAACTCATATGGATACCAATACAATCCCAATTTCGCTCCAAATTTCTACCAAAATCCTAGTCAAAACTGGTGCCAATCTTCACCAAATTGGTGTTTATATCCGCCACCATTTTCAATTCCCTACCCACCTGAACCACCAAAAGCTGAACCGATAGGTGAAGTGACGGAATTTAGTGATAATTTAGACTGTTTCAAAGACAGCCAGATGGGTGGAGTAGCCATCGCGTTAGGCCATGGAAGTGTGCTATTCGAATGCGCGAAACACGAGATGCACTCCACTACGGCAGTGAAAACCCCTAATAGAGTTAACCCAACTAGAATATCATTAGTTTTCTATCAGCATAGGAATTTGAATCGTCCTAAACATGGTTTAGAAGAATGGGAAGAAAAAATGAGGTTAAAGAAATTAGGTTTGACACCATCTACACCGAGTACGCCCGGACCTAATTCGAATACAGTATCACCTGCTTCAACTCCCGGGCCAGAGAAAGGAAAGAGTAACGAAGACGCGATACCGGGGGGTTATAAATCGTTATCTGCATTGGTGGAGGCGGCTTGTGCTGCGCGGAAAAGCGGCCAAGTTCGGCTCCGAGCAGACACTCATACAACAACGTCTTGGACGACTCTGTTCCCCGTCCACCCATGCACGGTAACTGGACCTTATCAAGAGTCTGCCACCTGACACAAGCCTGGCCCCACAGCGGCCTTGCAATCTCTCAACACTCGGACGCAACGCTTCCCTACTGAGAACGTACTTCCAAGCTAACTTGCCTTCCCATTTTGTAGAATTTTTAGTAAACTTCAATATGGAGGTTAAAGTGAACTATGTCGATGATGTTATATTTCAAGAAGGTCTTTTCGAATGATGATGCTTTTTAATGTTTGGTAGGAAAAGAAATTGTAGTTGGTTTGCTACAGTTTTTTACTGTTAAGTATTATTTAATGTGACGTTTGTAGTTCCTGCCGTGAGCCGGACTGATGAGCCGATGTATTTCGATATTCCTTTATTCCATTTATCGGAATTGAATACAATTTTAACGATTTTTTATAATATACCGAGTGAGTTTTAATCAAAGATGTAAGTTTAAGTTTAATAGTAGTGTTTATCGCATTTCAGCTAGTCTTACGTTACTATTTGTGTCGATTGTGTATGTCAACGTGACCGTATCTTGTAGGTTTTTTGTATATTACTGTGGTTTAGTTAGCCGACGTCGACTCGACAGGAATTATGTTTATTTTACAGTTTTGTATAGTGACGGTGTTTGTCTGCATATTTTGACGATTTGTTTTCTCTAATTAAGCGCATAAATTTCGTATTATGCGAGGCAATGATCTCATAAACTACTACTAACCCTACATTAATGTCAGACAGAATAAAGTACAACGAGCCCATCTTGCTTGTGTGGTAAATTCAGCATGAGAGGATGTGGCGAGAGAGTCCGCGAAATGCGCAGGACTGTCGACGATCGCGTTGATTGTATTTGTACCTTTGTTTGTATTTTTATTTAGTTGTTTTGTTGTATTAAATTAGCATTCCTATGAGTTTTGGACGTTTGTTTTGGCTTATTTAATGAATTGTGTATTCACTACAGAGTTACGGATGTTTTTTCTATTAGGTTAAGACGTGTGTATTTTTAACTTTTTAGAATATTTAACTTATTTATATTATTGTATTACGCGAACCACGGTCGAATCATTTTCTTTATGATAATTTTAGTATTACTGTAGACGTTAATATTTAATATATTTACTTTACGGTACGTAATTTATATTATTGCAGTTGTTTTGTGCATGTTCATGAGCGCCTTCTTTAGTTTTGAAGCGAGTGCCTGTAGTGTTCGGCCATAGATACTATATTATACTGATCTATGACTCTATGAGACGAACTGCGTTGATATTATTAAGAATCTGATTCCTAAGTTATACCAAAACGAATTGTGACCTTATTTTAATATTTTGTAATGTACATCAGCGGTTAAAACGGTCCTTCACTACTCTCGATACGGTTAGAAATGTAATTGATCTAGAAACTTTTCTCTAATAATCAAGAAAGTAATCAAGTATCGAGAGACGTAAAGGAACCTCTTAATGAAATGTAGTGATGATAAAAATTTATATATTAGATACCATACAATAAAAAACGGTGTTTGTGTATAAGAATAGAATATTGCAAAGGAAAAAAATTGATAGATCAGGCGCTTGGGAAGATTTTAAAGTAGGCATTATATTGAAAATGAATAAAAACATACTGATAAATAGTTATTAATATATATAATTAGTGATAAGGAGAAAGTTTGTTTTAAAGATTAAACTATTGATATAGTTTATATTTTTTACGTGTACGTATTTATTGAATTGAATGGTAAATTTATTGGGACGAACGTGAAATTATATTGTAGGTAAAAGTTTTGGTGAACAAAACTTAAAAATTAAGCAATAATAGACATCGGAGTCTATATTACAATGTAATTTAGGAGTGAATAAATTAAAACGAATGGTGCGAATTTTCGTCGGTCTTATGGTATTTCAAATTTGATTGCCTAAATTGTATTCGGATATTATTTAAAATTATGTACTTGCATTGGTAAAACGCCCTGAAATTCTTGCCATTTTAATTGTATTAGGTAACTCGTTCATTTTACTCAATACAAATTGCGATAAGACATATCAAAGCTTGGACAGTGATTCAATAATCGAGGGCATTTTGTTTTACAAATGTAATATTTGAATTAATGTTTTAAATAACGGTTTTACTGAGGCACTTATTCGAATATTTTTGTAAGTTAAAACAATCGAGAAATGAACCTATGATATACCTAGCAAAGACTAATGCACTTAGATTAGATAGACTTATAATGCAAAGAGTCTATCTAATCTAAGCTAAAATCATGCATGTTTGAATTTTGTATAAAAGGTGAAATTAATTAAATAAAATAGTGCCTCAGTATTGCCAGTAATGTATTTAGTTTCACACTAGAAGCCTGTGATATAAAATAATAAAAATCACGTGTGCTCGTCTGCTTGAATGTATGCCTTCAGTGCGATTGAAAAATGTGAACAGTAAACCAAAAAATAACCAGTATTTTAACCAGTTTAAACCAAAAAGAATCGTTAATTTTTTACTATTGTACGATGTTGCTAACTGGGTTTACCAATGTGTTGTAATGTATCGTAGGTTTAGGCAAAAGTGCCCATTTTGTATTGTGTAACATTTTTTTTAATCTTCTGCCAAAACAAGAGAATAATCGAATGTGTCATGTAAATAGAACTACCATTATTTATTAATACAATAATTTAAAAAAATCTGGATATGTTTTATTTATCATTCCTTCCAACCACTTAGCTAGTAACCTAGTACAGTTAAAAACGGGGTTTTTGCTAAATATTTGTTTTTAATTTATGAAGCTCGAGAAAAATCAACTAAAGAGACTACTAGTGAGTTATCAATTGCTGATTCCTATTTTAATTCCACTAAAGAATTAAAAATAACAGTTAGTTTCGATTAATCGTCGCAAACTCAGGGTAGTCTAAAGTAGTAACTCGTCTTAAACGGAACTGGAAACTCGCCTAACTTGGGCCTATTCTGGGGTTTCAGGTATCTACCTACATTATGGCTTCTCTACTCCAAAATGACTAGTTTAATTATACCTCGATAGAGGGCAGCACTACTAGTCACTGGATAAAAAAACCTGTACCAATTCTGCGTTAGATGAAACCTTTTTATTAATTGTAAGTGGACGGTAGTTTGACACCATTCCTCTGACAAATTTGTCACCTCAGTTTGCCTGTGACCATGGGATCTGCATAGTTCCCGAAACGTCAGGTTTAACCAATTTAATAAAAAACGCGATTATAACCGTTAAAATAATAATTATGAGTTCAAGTCGCCAAAACCTAAGAAAATACTAGGTAAGCAAGATTAATATTCATCTAAATCGGGTCAGTTAAAAGTATTTGTTAATTTCGTCACGATACAAACATAAAGTAGTAGGTAGATACCCAAACTTTCCCATTTAAAATATAAGGTGCTAGCAGCGCTCCGCGGTTTCACACGCGTATCTGCTGGGAATATCGGTCAATATAGATCAATATATCCTCATACCAAGTTTCATCAAAATCGGTCCAGTAGTTTGGAAGCCTTATCATATCAGCCCATACACGTCCATTGCTGGACATAGGCCTCCCCCAAACGACACCACAAACAGCGGTTCTGAGCCGCCTCCATCTACCGACTACCCACGACTGCTACAATGTCGTCGGTCCACAGGGCAGCTGGTCTCCCAACACTCCGCGCGTTTCGCGTTGCATCGCGGCCGCCACTCGAGAACCTTTACTGTCAGTTCTGCGACCTGCCCATTGTCACTTATCCTGAGAGCTATGTCGGTGACTTTGGTTCTTTGGACTTTGGTAGGGATTTCCGGATTTCGGATTCTATCACGTAGAGAAACTCCGAGCATAGCTCTCTCCATAGCCCGCTGAGCGACTCTGAGCTTATGAACGAGGCCTACAGTCAGCGACCACGTCTTGGATCCGTATGTCATCACTGGTAACACGCATTGGTTGAAAACCGTCGTCTTGAGGCTCTGTGGTATTTGTGACGAGAAGATATTGCGGAGCTTCCCAAACGCCAAAGTTTCGAAGCATATTCGTTACAAACATAAAAATAAAAATAAATAGTTTCAACGCAATTAGTCCAGGAGTTTTTGCGTAAAGGAGTGCAAACATACACTCACTTACTAACACACAAACTTTCACATTCATAATATTAGTAGCATTATGTAGTGTGATTGTAGCACATTATTACGTCTTTGCCAGGATAAAATAAAAAAACCGTATGTTATAATGGTTTGTTATCTTTTGTCGTTTATAAGGTATTTTTACAAAATATTAAAATGAAAAACCGAAGTATTTGATATTTTCTATTATATTATTTACTTCATATCTTAAAAACAGTTAAGTACACTTGATCATTATAAAAACTAAACGCTCTAAAGAGCATAAATTTAAAACTATATTTCTTTCTTTTTCGTATTCTTATTTCTTTTATTTTTTCTTATTATATTTTGTCACAAACACATATCTAATTGTGGTACCTTGTGGCCGCGCACGGAGACGTTCCTAAGCAAAATATTAGTTAATTCATCAACTGGCAGACATATAAGGAATGCTTCGCCTCACTTTTGTGAGTGACGTTTAACGTCAGAGAGAGAAAAATCATTACTTTTAACTAAATTCTCACTAAGAACGCTTCTAAACGCGGCCGTTGTATTAGTAATAAGTAAAATAGGTAAGTAGAAACTTGCATAAAATAGTACAAAAATATATTTATTTGATAGGCATAGGTAGAACAACGAATCATAGCCCCCAGCGGAAATTGGTGGGGATGGACCTGAAAATTTAGTTCTGCGCATACCCCTTCCTCTTTCCACCGGGGACCATGATTCGCTGTTTAACCTACTTATCTGCATAGTTAGATAAAGTACATTTTTTTATTAAATATCCAGACAGATTTTCATATTTGAATTTATTCTGAAAACGGTACTACAATAAGCGTTACTAAAAAAAACTGGTTCATTATTCGATAGATTATGGGTTAATAACCATGAAAACGTGATAAAATATATTTTTGCCCGTGGAATTAGATCTCTATGTTGTCAGACATTTGAAACTAGTTTAGAAAAAAAGCTAATCTGCGCAAAGCCCATTATCTTATAATATAAAAATGAATCGCAAAATGTGTTGGTAAGCGCATAACTCAACAACGCCTGGACCAATTTGGCCAATTCTTTTTTTGTTGTCTTTGATATTGTCAAGAGAAGGTTTTTATGAAAGAAAATATTAAGAAAGTTGCGCAGAAAATTATTACGCGGGTGAAACCGCGGAGCGCAGCTAGTAGTTAATATTTATATTCACCAAACCTTCCAAAGTGTTAGTGATTTCAAAAATAATCATTACTGAACCGTTACCGAAAAAAAATCCAACAAAAATGGTTCTGGATACCTAACTAATAATGTATTTATACATAGATACATTTGGAATGTTTATATTAATACTAAATTGAGCGTAAAATTGTAAATATAATAAGAATATAAAAAGTAAATCTATATCTAAATATAACTTATACATATAACATGTATAAACAGTAAATATCTATAAAATCGTTTATTACTACCTAGCCTCCATAATTTCAATTGGGTAACTTATTTTTATGCCACACAAAAGGTAACGAAAACTTAAAAATGTCTTAAGTTCTAATTATGATGGGGCAGTTAGCTATTGGCCGAAATCATAAACCTTTCTTATCAACAACCACGAGCAAGATAAATTTTAAATTGCCCAAAATGTAATTTAATTTTAAATTGAATTTAGAAACATTTTTCTGACATCTTTCCTGAGGTAAAAATGGCAAAAAATTCAGTTCAACCTTTTGTAGTTCATATAAAGTTATTGATTTGGACCATATAATGAGTATTATTATAATACTAGCTGCGCCCCGCGGTTTCACCTGCGTAAGTTCCAATCCCGTGGGAATATTGGGATAAAAAGTAGCCTATGTGTTAATCCAGATCTCCATCTATCTATATACCGAGTTTCATCGCAATCGGTCCAGTAGTTTTTGCGTGAAGGAGTAACAAACACACACACACACGCACGCACACACAAACTTTCACATTTATAATATTAGTAGGATTTGTCATAGTCGTTAATTCGATGTCTTTATTTTCGATTATTTTTCTTCACTCCCAGAAAAACCTTTTTCATTTTAGAAATGCCTGGGATATGTATTAGATGGAGTAGGCTTGCTCAGGACCACCATCTCAGCTTAGTCGACCGCGCCCAAAGGAAAAAAACTCGTCTACACATTTGGAGCCGATTAAGCCGCGGGTTTCATCATGATGTTTTCCTTCTAAATTTTAATTAGAACTAGGTATTAAGAAACCCACATCGATAAAATTACGAGAAAGTATAAATAAAGTACTATGTGTGGATTGTCCTGCAATATTTATTATTTATTTTTTTATTTAGTGTGCTGAGGACAACTGATGTCTTTGATCGGAGTTTTAACTTTTCGATCTGAAGGAAAATCTCTTGTCAAAAGAAAATATATAGGAAATTCGGATATCATAATAATGATGCCTTCTGACTACTAATAAGATCTATTTAGCACAATATTTTTAACTAGCGACCTGCTCCGGCTTCGCACGGCTATATTATGTATTCATAGAATTCGTGTCAGTCGATCATTTACTTTCTGACATTAAATGGAAAGGGTACCGAGCGCTCTCTCCATACAAACGTAGTCGACTGTTTCCTCTTTGGATAATGACACTAGAGCAAATATTTTTGTTGCATAAAACTTATAACTGCCATGACCATGCCTCTATGTTCTGATTTTACTATACATTAAAGTAGTTCTAGACTTTTGACCTCATTCAACAGAGAAAGTGTACACTTTAACATAATGACGTATAGTTACGATTAGTTACAAATGGTCCTGTTGCATAGCGACGATGATGTTTAGAAGTGCTGTGCGAGCGTCGCAGTTCGGGAAGCTGTCCAGTACTTGACATGCGCGAGCGATGTGCTCGCGTTGAAGTTGTTTCGTTTTCTCTATACCATCGCCCTCTAACACTGCTTGGTACAGCTGGAAATTTAAAGAAATATATTTTAGGGGCATTACACATAATACAAAGCTTGTATTTTCTTCGTATAAAAAAACTATTTGTTTTTTTACTTTTTAATACCCTTTCTAGCAGAAGGGCTGGTCGTAATTAAAAGGGTGATATGCATGCAAATGGCCTTACTAACCAGGATGCCGAAGATCGTGCGAAGTGGAGGCGTAAAAGCAGGAAAGCGGACCCCGGGCTCCAGAGAGGGATGCAACCGGGAACATCGCTCGGATGATGATGACCCCAGGATGACCCTTTCTAGCAGAAGCTAGTTTGAACATCAATTACCTTCCTAATATAAACCTTCCTCTTGAATCACTCTATCTATTCCAAACCGCATCAAAATCCGTTGCGTAGTTTTAAAGATCTAAGCATATACATAGGGATACACAGCGGAAAGTAGCTTTGTTTTATACTATGTAATGTTGTTATTTGAAATTGGTGTTTACAATAAAGAATTTATATATCTATCTAAGCTAGCTGGTTCCAGCCTTGTGAAGGGTTCGAGGAGTACGAAAGACCAGGTGTTCGAATCTTATACACTTTTTTATTTGAGGGTAGAAATGCTACGCTTGGTCAGATACTTACGTCACTAGACCAGACGTCGAGCACTCGCTTCATCGACGTCTAGTAAGACATACGCTTACGTGTCTTGTCGCTGGGACAATCACCGGGATATTCGATATTCGCGATATACGTCGGAAAAACCGTGTAATCACAAGGAGTGTTAACCGGACTAGTTACCCGGAAGCGTGTGACGTATTAGTTCTTATAGTGTGCATACAGCTAGTGACAATTATTATCTTAAATAACACCCCGTCGTTTTTGCGCGTCGGGGGTTAATAAAATACGTGCAGAAGATCCTGAAACTCCAGAGGAAAGGCGGTGCCGATTGAACTAGGTAAGTGGTCCTCGTTTAGTTTCTCCCGCAGAAGTATGTAAAGGCTCCTTCAGTGCGTATTTCAGTTACTTAAAAACTTTTTCTGGCAGAAGCCAGTGGTCTTATTATCTTAAATTTCCAACAACCTATCGATCTACAAAAAACTCCAAACCTAGGTTAGAAACTTACCGTATGATAATCAACAAGATGTACGCTCTGCTTTCTAGTGACAAGCTAGCTGGTTCCAGCCCTGTGAAGGCTTCGAGGACTAAGAAAGACCAGACTAGGTTAGAAACTTACTTACCGTATGATAGTCAACAAGATGCACGCTCTGCTTTCCCGCTTCGATGTAATTATACAACTCTGGTCTAGTGACAAGCTAGCTGGTTACGGCCCTGTGAAGGCTTCGAGGACTAAGAAAGACCAGACTAGGTTAGGTTAGAAACTTACCGTATGGTAGTCAACAAGATGCACGTTCTGCTTTCCCGCTTTGATGTAATCATACAACTCTGGTCTAGTGACAAGCTAGCTGGTTCCGGCCCTGTGAAGGCTTCGAGGACTGAGAAAGACCAGACTAGGTTAGGTTAGAAACTTACCGTATGGTAGTCAACAAGATGCACGTTCTGCTTTCCCGCTTTGATGTAATCATACAACTCTGGTCTAGTGACAAGCTAGCTGGTTCCGGCCCTGTGAAGGCTTCGAGGAGTAAGAAAGACCAGACTAGGTTAGGTAAGAAACTTACCGTATGGTAGTCAACAAGATGCACGTTCTGCTTTCCCGCTTTGATGTAATCATAAAACTCTGGTCTAGTGACAAGCTAGCTGGTTTCGGCCCTGTGAATGCTTGTAGGTCGAAGAAACACCAGGCTAGGTTAGAATATGTTAGAAACTCACCGTATGATAGTCAACAAGATGCACGCTCTGCTTTCCCGCTTCGATGTAATCATACAACTCTGGTCTAGCTTCTAACGTGAAGGCGAGCGGTGCCCCCACTAGGGAGAAGCTGGCTGGTTCCGGCCCTGTGAAGGCTTCTAGGTCAAGGAAAGCCTGCCAGGCTAGGGCTAAATGACAGCCGAAAAGGTATCCCTGGAATTACAGAAATGAAAGTAAATAGTACACAAAACTGAATTTTATTAATATGCTCTTCTATAAAAACAGTAATAGAACAAAGAACACTAGTCTTATAAGAGATTGAGAGAACTGTTTAAAATTCAGACAGCAATCTCTTAAGAGGCTTGCTATTGGACTATCATCCTTTCAGAGACAAGAAATAAGCCTCTAAAAGGCAATGTATAAATTTGATACAACATTATCTTAAGATATTGTATGAAATTGAGACATACCTTTTTTTAAAGAAGCTTGCTATTAATTCTACTTCATCAGCTACTTAGAGACTGGGCGTAAATCCAAGACATCAATCTATTAAGAGACTGCATACATTTGAGACATTCATCTCTTAAGAAACTAGGTAACTACTTACTATTAATATAAGACCCTTTCAGTCTCTTACAGACCTCTGAGATACCCAGTATTTAAGAAGCTGAGACCTTAGAGAAACTGGCTGACTCTTAGAAGGCTATGTATGAAATTAATACACCCACCAATCGGTCTCTTAAGAGGCTTAGTATTGATGAATACCTCTGTATATTTACCTGGTAATTGCGCGATGGCGCATGTCCAGCTAAACGTAAAGCCGCCGAACAAGACTTGCCTAACAGCGCGCCTGCTGCCAGCACATGCCGAGCGCCCCACTCGCGGACCGCACTGCCACTTACACCAACCATTGGGAGCGGTTCTAAGATGCATTCCCATTCTGAAAATATATAAATAACAATAAATAAATATTGTAGGACATTCCACACATCGCCATCTAGCCCCAAGCTAAATAACTAGACTTGTGTTATAAGTACTAGACAACGGATATATACTTTTATTTTTGTAAAAATATACATATAAACAACCAGACCACAGACAAATATTTCAGCATAAATACTTGTCTGAGGCGGGAATCGAACCCGCAACCCTGTGTTTGGCAGTCCGGCATGGTGACCATTGTGCCAACTGGGTCGTCACATATGGTAGAACATTCTACTAATGTTATAAATACGAAAGTAACTCTGTATATCTGTTACCTTTTCATACCGAAACCTCTCAACCTTTTTAAAAAACCATTTAAAGTCATAATTCGCATCAGACACATTTTGACACCTATTAAGATAGGTAGTGTGGCGCTCACTTGTGTGTGGAGTAGACTTAAAGTGGAGCTTTATATAGATGCTTAAGTTTATGAACGAAGTGTTTTGTTGCTAAAAGTTGCCACCGCCATTCGGGGGCAGCACGGTCAATGCGATATTTTCAAGAAGAATAAAATGGTGTTCATTGGTTTATAAAACCTGGTTTTAATGTTATGAGACGCCTAGTCTGCGTCCATCTCCTGCCGTCGCAACCTACCCTGCCATTAAGGGCAGGTGCTAATAAAGCTACCAAAATCGACCTTTGTTTTAAGCAAATCTAAGTAATCAAATACTCTTTTTTTTGTTATTTGGATATAAATGGATATTGTACTTTAATAACCATATATTTTTGTTTATTGTGGTTGAAAACATGATATGAACAACTTCGTTCGATAAAAAAAATGTTAGAAAACAGAGAATTATTAGATCGTTTATCGGGTTTTATTCAAAAATAGTTAACGTTTGTTTCTAAAAATGAATCAAATGATAGGTTTTGACCTCTAGGAACTATATTTGTGGATAATAATGCTAAAATGTTTTGCATATCGATCAAATATAACAGTTAGCACGCAGCACGCTACGTCTTAGCCCGCGTTCTCAAGCGCGGGCTAAGGTAATGTGAATACCTACACACGGTACTGGAAGAGAGCCTTAACAAAAGAGATGAGAACAAAAGAGAAATAGTGTTAGAGACCGCTAGAAGCTTTACATAAACAACTCCGGGTGTCCTAAGGTCGGCGTTGTTAGAGAGAATGTCTGCGGTGCAACGATCTCCAAAGTAGTAAGTAATATGTTCAAAATTGAGCTCAACTTCCTCAAGTAAGAATTTATTAATACCTATTTATAAGTTAAAAGCAGCGTCCTCAGGTTTCACTCGCGTAAGTCTCGATTGCGTGGCAATATCGAGACAAAAAGTAATCTAAAAGAAACAATGTAATCAAACCAAGTTTCATCAAAATTGGTCAAGCAGTGAAACCTATTCAACTAAAAACACCTTTATAATTATCATAAGTAAAGATGGAAGTCATAATGTAGATGTATGATATGTCAACATTGTTCATGTTAATTAATTTTTGTAGTTATAAAAGTCGAAGTTTTACACAAGTTTAAACAAATCAGATTGCAAATGAGACTATTAAAATTCATAGAAAAACCAATGAGTTCACGGTTATATTCATGCTATAATAAACTTCGCGTGGCTTCGCTTTGGTGTCATATATGGACAAAAGTTAAGTTTTGATTGTATTGAATACCCTCTGAAACTACTAAGCCGATTTCGATAAAACTTGGTATGAGAATACATTGATTCATTAGGAATAACATAGACTACTTTTGTCTTGGTATTCCCACGGGATCGGGAGTTACGCGGTTAAACCACAGGGCGCTGCTAGTTTTTAGTACAATTTTAACCGAGTTCTTAGTCCGGATCAAGGATTTTTCGGGTGAAAATGGAGAATTCCAAGTATCTACTTGGAGTTCTCCACGGTAGGTATAATTATCTAACTATACCTACATTTCTTATCTTAATTTTTAATATTTAAGATGTAATTTTAAATTTTTAAATTTTATTTAAGTACTAGCTGCGCCCCGCGGTTTCACCCGCGTAAGTTCCAGGCCTCCAACTATCTAGTTCAGTAGTTTTAGCGTGAAAGAGTAACAAACATACACACACACGCACAAACTTTCACATTTATCATATTAGTAGGATGTTTAATAAGTATTGCATGCCCTCAATGGCTAAATTGTTGAAACCTAATTTAAATACTGCCTACCACCAATTTATGCAATAAACATTCTTATTATATTAGTTAGTACAGACAAAGTAAATCACTGTCATCATCCAGTTCTCTACTGTAAGCCTTGGCGCATACGTACGTTTTCCGGATGCGGTTATCGTATTCGTTTATCGCATAGGTTCTCGATACTTTAAATCAGCCAATGAACGCAAGGGCTGGCATTCGAAACATACGTGCGGAATATTTCCCGTCCGGAAAAAAACGCACGTGTGCGGTAGTCAGAGCATTTTGTATAGAAAAATGAATCGCTGAATGTGTTGCTAAGCGCAAATCTCGAGCACAGTTTAACCGATTTCTCTAATTCTTTTTTGTTGTGTTTGTTATTGTCAGGAGAAGGTTCTTAAGAAAGAAACAGAAACACAAGAAAGTAATCTTATAGAGGTTCCTTTTTTCCTGTATTGAGGTACGAACCTCTAAAAAAAAGATAATGGCGTAAAAAATTACTACGCGGGTGAAACCGCGGGGCGCAGCTAGTTTTGTATAAATTTGAAGTATTCGGGAACCCGAATGCGATAACCGCATGCGGAAACCGTACGTATATGCGCCCGGCCTTAAAGATATTGATATTCCGATCACATGAAATGACCGGTCAGTTCCTACGTGTGTACTTACCTACTCGAATATCAATGAATGGCTAACTAGGTACTTTGGTATGGTCAACTTCTGTGGTTGGAATTCGCTGATTTCTTTTGTTTGGTTTTAAGTTTGTCCTTGTTTTAGGTCCTTTGTTGTAGGTATTTAGAAAAATATGTCTTGAAGAAGTTACCTAGTTAAAATAGGAGACCGCTTGACGAGTGAAAAGGCATCTAGGCAAACATCTTAGACCGCATAGTCACATATCATGTGAAAATATTAGTCATACACTTTTATTTTCACTTTTAAAACACGTTTTTTTAGAAACCTTAGGTATTTTATGGAGAGTTTAATGTTCGACGGTCACTCTTAGAGCGGCTAGCTTTAGATTGTGCTTAAATAATTAGCTATGGACAATATACGGATACGGATAGTTTTAAAATAAATTCAATTTCAATATACATAAGGTTCATATTATTTGATCAGTTTTATCATATTGAGCTTAACCACAATAATTTTATAATATATCTTATATTTAAAAAAAAATGATAACCTATACTTCAATGTCAATGAAATGATCACACTAGACTAGAGGTATGCAAATAGAAAAGTACTAACAAAAATTGCTATTTCGTTTACTTAGATCACATACTTTTTCTAGTAAATTTTCAAACTACCAAACCGATTTTGATATAATTTCTATGCGACCAATCTGAAAGCACCTCAAATAAGATTTTTTTTTCTAAATCGGTTGATAAATGACGAAGTTCTGAGGTACCTACCAAACATTAAAAAAATACATCCGTATTGAGAACCTCCTCTTTTGTTTCAAGTCGGTTAAAAATGAGTCGTCGATACGAGTGAATGTTGTAAAAATACTAGTGTACCGGTTTATAAGTAAATTGCGATGACTATCTATACTTTGCGGGCTATACGTTACTATTATAATATATTCTGTAACTAACCCAAAACCGTATTATCATTCGCGCTAACTTGTTTCTTGGAAACGATTTACTTTCACTTTTATTACATTGTTTTAATATTAGAAACTCTACTTTTCTACGGCATCTGTTACAAAATTAATCTTAAGAACTATACCTTTTATGAAACCTTACATGATATGTGGCGCGTAGTGCGAATAGGTAAATACTTAATTTTAGTACAAAACAATATACTTAATTTAAGAATTTTTCAATAATTAATTAATTATAATCCAACTAAAAACCTCATTAGGTTTTCTGACTCAAGTACCTCTATATTCTGTTGATAAATTTATGTTATTAATTTCGAACGCAATTTCGTAGTTTTTAAAAAATAATATTTTATATTCAAGCTATTGCATAGCTTATGGCGAGCTTAGAGCGCGACCGAATCAAGAAATTCCGTAACGAAAATAAAACCTAACACCCTCACTCCGCCTACCATGTAGCTCGGCCGAGCGTTCGCTTTTCGTGTATGTATACGGTACGACTGTACGAAACTCGCACGATGCAGCTTTACCGCGGTAGTCCCCGAGTGCCACACGGTTTTTTTATTTAATGGAGATTTTGACGGTAGATCTAATAACTTTAAAACTTCTTTAAATTCACGTTTTTAATAACTTTAGTAGTGAAATTTTTTTTTTAAATCTTTTTTAGAAACAAGTGTTTATTGCATTGTCACGCGATTTACACATGTTTGCAAAATTTCAGCTCAATCGGTAACCGGGAAGTGGATCAAATTTTATTTTCAAGATTCCATGACAGACATCGGGACAGGTGAAGCTAAATACAAACTTTTGTAAAAATAAACCATAGTTTAAATGACAATTTTAATGTTGAATACTTTGTATTAACTTTAACCGGTTGCTAAGCTGCTTATTACGCGTGACGTCTCAAATTCTTCACCCAACCCATAGAATCAAGCAAAAATAAAAATAAATTAATACAAATTAGTATTTATTAAATAATAATTATGGCAACTAAATCCGGTCCAAAAATAATGTTTCGCGCACTATGGATGTTCTTAGCGTTATATGAGAGACGTAGCAATTTACATAAGTCAAGGTAAATTGGGTTGAATAGGATTTCATGACGATGCCATAATCTTCTATACATATAAAATGCTTTGTCCTGAATGACTGACTGACTGACGGATCAACGCACAGCCTCAACCGCTGATCGTAGAGACCTGAAACTTGGAGGGTGTGTTTTTTCTATCACGTAGGCATCCGATAAGAAAGGATTTTCCGAAATTCTACCCCAAAGGCAGGCAAAGTTTGTATGGGATAACGTAATTCCTTGGTCTAATCCTATAAGAACCATTTTCGACTCCTACGCGCACGAAGTCGCGGGCAACAGCTAGCAATATCGTAAAATAGAATATTCAGCTTTAATGATCTATTGTAATTGATGAATAAATTATCTTGGTATAATTACTTACTTGGTTACTTATTATGCGATCTTACTAAGTATAGTTAAGTTAACTAATTAATTAAAAGGAAAGTTGTTATTTTATTAACAGAGAAGAATTTATTTTAGCTTCTTTAGTTTTAAATGAATGTTAATGTGGTGAATTGTTGTGACTTTTTTATGCATTATCATCGGCTCATGTACACAGTTTCACAATAAACGATATTCACAATATTATTCTATTCAAAAAGAAAAAAATGGCGTGTCGTAATAGTATTTTGATTTTTATATAGCTGCAAGTATTTCTTGAGTTAAATAGAATATCTTCCGTTACATCACTACATAGTATAAAACAAAGTCGCTTTCTCTGTCCCTATGTCCCTTTGTATGCTTAAATCTTTGACACTACGCAACGGATTTTGATGCGGTTTTTTTAATAGATAGAGTGATTCAAGAGGAAGGTTTATATGTATAATAACATCCATTAAAAGTACTGTTATTTTTGAGGTTTCTAATGTGATGTCGTAAATAATTACATTTTTTCCGCTTACATTGCAAACGCAGGCTGAACCCTACGAGTTTTATCAAAATAATGTACTAAGTATTGTACACATGAAAAGGTCTACAGAAAAGTCCGTGATAGTATATGTCTATCTCTTATGGATAACCCACAATAACTTTTTTTTGTCATATACTTTTTACGACAAATAATGGCCAATTTTCGAAGCGATTTTAACCAATACAGCATTAATTCTTAACCAATTAAATACCTTGAATACATTGTTCATTTAATATAGATCTATATGGCCCTTTACACCGTATGATTTAAGTGAATATTTTCGAAGATATTACAGATTTAAAAATTGCGGGACGTAGCGTTTGCGGCGGTACCGGCCGGCCGCCCGGTGCGTCAAAAAAATGTAAAAAGTAAATAAGTAAAAATGTAGTGTATGAATTTAGATATTCCAAAGATAGCAGGAAATCTTCATGGTATAGGGAAAAGAGGATTGTTTTACTCCAAATTTAACGCGTGCGGCCCATGGGCAGTAATGAATAAATCAAAACTACTGAATCGATTTTAATCACATAGTCTATATATTTTATACCCGTGCGAAGCCGGGGCGGGTCGCTAGTTAAATATAATTCACTAAAATAATACAAGTAAATGAGGTGTCGTCTTCATTCAAGTGATAAGGGAGAAACTCCACAGTGAGGTTTCGTTAAAGATATTCACTAAGTTTAGCGAAACAAAGTTTAGCGAAATTTATTCTATTAAGTTAGTGATAATGCCACATCGTAAATCGTGCGAAGCCAAAAAAAGTATCCGCAAGCTCTTGATAATAATAATACTACGGACTGACTATGGCTAGATTTTGAGCCTGATTTTCGGCTGATACAAAATTTGATACAAAATATTTAAAAAAGACTTCAAACTTTGACGTGTTCAACGATATTTGTATTGCAAATAGCGGATATGGACTATGTTGGTCCAATATCTATAGTTCTTCTCTGTCAATACGTATGTTTAATGTGTGCTATTTACCGGTTAAACATACTGGATTCACACGTCACTTTGAACACAAATATCATCCGAGCCAATAAAAATGGCAAGATTTAACCAGTGATTTCGATTGAATTGTCTATATTTTCTGGATAGAAAATCTGGATAGAAAAACTCAAGAACAGTTTTTAAGCTATTGCATAGCTTTTATCGGGGGCTTTGAAAAATTCCGTAACGAAAATAAAACCTAACACACCCCACTCCGCCTACCATATAGCTCGGCCGAGCGTTCGCTTAACGTGTATGTATATTTTTTTTTAAAATAGGTCAGCGTTTGACTTCTATCTCACACGATAGTAAGTGACGATGCAGTGAAGATGTAGCAAGCTTTTCTAGAAGATACCTATACGCTCGTGACTCAAAGACCCACAAACTGGGGCCTTCAAGGAACGCGAGTGAGGGTAGGAAGACGGCAGTGGTACAACAACTTTTCATTTTGTGAATGCAGCGGCCTACGTATCGGGCAAGTCCGGTACTACACAGAAATACCCGAACATTTCCCAAAAAACTTAACTCGTTTAATTGGGTGCCCTCTAATTGGACTGCCACTCTCTGTACAGATATCAGCACTCATCGTGTTCTTTTTGTTTCTCAACATTGTCTATGAGCCTGATAGAATTTTGAACCAATAGCTGGTTCGTATGGTTGTCTAGCTAGATGACCCCAGACGCCCGCGTGGCGTGGGTTATAACACCCGCATGTGAAGCAAGGTTGCGGGTTTGATTCCCGCCTCAAACAGATATTTATGTTAGACTAAGAATACTATAGAACAAAAAAGTATAAAATAAAATAAGAGAAAATTCAGAGAATAAGTACAATGGAAATAAGATTTAATGCGCCGTGTGCCTCCAAAAAGGCTCTGCCTGCAACAACAATAAGTTGCTACAGCAGCTGGTCTTCCGGCAGGACCCTATTTGTTTCTGGTCTAGGTGTTTCTGTATGTACAATCAGGCATCAAAATTACAGATCCACCGTAGGTGCAAAAGGGCGCATTTTATCCACCTAAAAAAGTACCCATAGAACTTGACATACCTGTAGCATTCTGTCTCTGTTCTTCCGGTAGAGGTCTGGATGGAAGCGGATTGTTCTGCTCGTCTCTCTCACCAAGAAACTCCGCTTCGGCGAGGTCCCTTACTGCTGATGACATTAGCTCTACAAGTTCTTGATTCCTGGTGGAAAACAAGGGAATTTGGGAGCGTTTTACGACCTTATCTGCAGAAATTTTGAAGTTATTCGAAGTCAGAACTGAAAATTCACTAGTTTCCAACACTAGTGAATTTTCAGTTCAGTTCAGTTCACGTGATCGGGTATCACAGTTCCGATCTCGTGGGAATATCGGGTTATGAAGTAGCCTATGTGTTATACTTGATCTCCACTAGCTGCCAAGTTTCATCGCAATCAGTTCACTAGTTTTTAGATAAACGAATGTATTGATGTAAACATTTCAAACAAACCTAGATGTTGGTGGGGGATAATAGTACATTGGGATCCAAGTTTGGTAAATTGATCATTGTATAGAGGCGGTTTATGACGTGCGAGTGGAACGCGAGTGCGTTTCAAAAAGCCGTGATACAACGATCAATCCAAACGTGTATCGTACGACGATTTTATCACAGTTGCGAATAAAAGAATAGATTTGAAAAGAAAAGAAAATAATAATTAGCAAAATATTTGTGATAAGTCTGTTTATTATTTTTTTAGGATATATTTTCTTGTTAGTTATACTCCCGAAAGGCCAGGCAAAAGACTTTTAACCTATACAGCCTCGTCTGACATACAATATTTTTTAGGGATTTTTCCATATGTTTTTGCGTCGGGGGTTAAAAACCGAATACAATGGTACGGTTTAACCTTACCAATTTGAACCTGCACTGGGACTTCTGGAAATATATTTCAAGGAAAAATGCATCTTCAAAAATTGCACGGCCGCGGGCAAAGGGAATTAATAATGTATACCGGATAGGTATTTACTCTAGCAATTGCGCCAAACGGTCAATTGAGTCAACTTTGTTTACTTAAGGGCAGGTGCTAATAAAGCTACCAAAATCGACCTTTGTTTTAAGCAACTCTAAGTAATCAAATACTCTTTTTTTGCTATTTGGATATAAATGGATATTGTAGTTTAATAACCATATTTTTGTTTATTGTGGTTGAAAACATGACATTGAAAACGTTTGTTTCTAAAAATGAATCAAATGATAGGTTTTGACCTCTAGGAACTATATTTGTGGATAATAATGCTAAAATGTTTTGCATATCGATCAAATATAACAGTTAGCACGCAGCACGCTACGTCTTTGTGAGCGGGGGCTAAGGTAATGTGAATACCTACACACGGTACTGGAAGAGCGCCTTAACGAATTACATTTCGTTATCGTTTACTTGCTTTTAAGATTCTCTTTAACTTAAGATCGAACATTGCTAAAGATGTTACTGGTGTTAATAGATGCTAACTACTCATCAAACAAAATTCCTTTCTATAAACCTTAAAAAACACATTTGTTTATTTTTTAAGGTTTTTACTCGCAATGGAACGGATGACGGTATTTGCATTTAGGGTGTAATGGTGTTTGTGCATTCTAATGTTAACATTTACTCCTGAACCGATTTAGATACAGTTTTCAGTAAAAGATTTGTGATTCATTAGCGATGGTTCGTAGCTAGTTGTTACTTTAAAAACTCACCAGGGGGCGCCGCAATTCACATTTTATTGCTAAAACCAATGTTCCCATTTATCTCCAAATCGGCTGAACTAACTCAGATACGGTTTTTTACAAATATAAGGCACCTTAACCCGTTATTTTCCGGCTTACATATCCGACAAGAACCCAATAATTACGGACGTCGAACATACTAACGGAAACTACAAAGGTTAGATAACAACCTAATGCTACCTACTGTGCCAATTTCAGAACGTAATGTTGCGTTCATAATAACACGCGAGGGATAATCAATGAACTATGTTGTTAACGATTAATTTATGTATGAATTCGTAGACAAGGGAATTGTTCATTCATTTGTGTAATTTTCGTTTAAGTAAAAATGTATTTTACCTTAAAGCGAAGTATGACCTGAAAACCCCTATCCCTTTCGCACGAGCGCCGCGCGATGACTCTATCATTTTCCCCCGCGCGCCGCGAAATGGTCGTTTTAACTATGTTTTATGTAATTAAAAGAATCTGTACTACCTTATGGGATTTCATGTAAGGTTTATGAAAATATAAATTTTGTACTTCTTTTTTCTTTACAATCGCCGTAAAATTGAAAAATTTCAAAAAAATACGATTATATAAGATTTTTACATTTTTTTTTATCGAAGTAAATCACTCTAATCGTATTCTGAAGTGTATGACAATACAAAGTATATCTTCACCGTTCTAAGGGATGATTTACTAGAAATAAGACGCTTTTATGTAATTTCATGCTTATTGTAAGATTCCAAATGAATAAAAGTTTTGATTTTAGAGTTTTTGACGTGATAACGTCTCATAAATCGATGAAAACCGGCACTCACAAAAAAGTGTAGCGTCATCGCTCACGTTCACGTCGTGAGTCATGTTATTGACAATGTTTTCACGTAAAATTATCGTACGTAAACCGACTTTACAGACAATCATTTTTTTGAGGTCAAGCAACCTAAGTTCCATATGCAAGCAAAAGTATAACAAAAGTTCTCCAATTTTAAATCAATACCGAATAAATAATTAAATTAAAATATTTTGAAAGTTTACCTACAAACACACATAGCTAAACTTTCACATCGTTAGAAGCGTATTTGCTTTCGTAATTTGTTATACAATAATGAACTCTATTTCTTTGATTTAGGGTCGAAGGTCAGGGCAAGGTGTTAGAAAATATCAGAATACTTCGGTCGTGACCGGTTTGAATAGTGCGAATCGTTCATTTAAATATTCGCAAATAAACGATGTGATTTAATTTAGGAAAAACTTTGTAGAGCGTCATCCCGCAACAAAAATTTCACTAAGTAGGTACTTTATGCTTACTTCATGTGCCAATTTGGAAAGCAATTGAAAACCACTAATTGACCTCCATAGAAGTAAACACAAAATGATTACATATAAAATAAACAATAAAAAAATCGGGGTCAGAATTGCAGACCCACTCTAGAGTTCTAAAATTACTATTATTGGAATGTGCTTATTCTAATAATATTTATCTAATAAATTAATGAGTTGAAAGACTTTTACCTTGAACTCGAGCAAGGCCTTAGAATCTTTCTTGAGTTGAAAACATTCTAATAATAGCAGTTTTTGAGCTCTAAGGTGGGTCTGCAATTCTGACTCCGACTGTAGCTTTAGTTATTGAAATAATATGTAAGGCCACAATCAATAGTAGCGAGCTACGTGCATGAAGCACGTAGCTCGCTACTATTGATTAGGACCTTTTGCACCAATACCAACACAAACCTACAGCTTAATTTTCTAAAACTCTGTCCCCCTTATTCCAGAACGTGGTTTAAGAATAGTCCAAGATGTGGATTGAAACCTTTGATTTAGATACAGATTTACTCGTGAACTATAGTCTAAACACTATCCCTATATAATCTATATGGATATATAGTTCCCTAGATAGTTCCCTATATACGCTAAAGGGATAGTTTTAAGATTATATAGTTCATGAGTAAATCTGTGTCTAAATCTAAGGTTTAAATCCACATCTCGGACTATCCTTAAACCTCGTTTTGGAATAAGGGGTGTAGCTTTCAAACTTACCTCAAATTAGCCAGTTCCGAACAAGAATTAGCGAGCAGGTAGTCCCCGCTGAGCAATGCGATCTTGTTGCCGAACATCATGTCATCAGGTTGTTCCACTTGTAACTGTCTAGCGTTCATATTGACGAGACCTTTATGCACTAGATGGGATGTTCGTATCATCTCGGTCACTTCGGCTAGGGCACGTTGACTGGAAGAATAACATTACTACATAATTACGTGGGAACAGATGAACATACATGCATACATACATACAGACATACATACATACATACAGACATACATACATACATACATACATACATACATACATACATACATGCATACATACATACATGCATACATATATACGGGCCAAAAACATAACCCTTCCTTTTGGCTTCGCTGTAGTCGGGTAAAAACAAAGTCGCTTCCCGCTGTCTATCTGTCCCTATGTATACTTAGATCTTTAAAACGGATTTTGACGCGAGTTTTTTAATAGTTTGAAATAAATCAAAAGTAAAACCGTAAAGGCCATGTCATTTAAGGCCGGTCATATTAATCCAGTATTTCTGGCTTTGAGTAGACATTCGGATTTTCGGATGGTTTTTCCGAAATTGTTCCCTTCACTTGCATTGCATGTCAGATCTCCTAGAGCAAAAAAGAGATCAAGATTGCAAAAGTAAAGATACAACGTCAAATTATTTTACTACATTATTATTCATGTAGTTTCCGACTTAAAAGCCATCAATTTATAACTTGATCCATAATGGCGAAGTTCCTCTTGATGATAGGTCATAGTAGAGTCTTGACCGGTTAATTTTATCGTCCTTTGTGGTGTCGATCGCGGAAATTGCGATTCTTATGTACCAACCGCTTTCTAAAGGTGCATCGATCTTTCGACGACCTTGGCCTTTCTCAAATTGGTAGCTGGAACTTCCCATGCCAATTAGTGTCATTGCAATGATGATTTACAATTACTCATTACGGCGAAGGACTTTTGTGATTCTCTGTCGTAATCACACTTCCAGGAATTGTTTAATACATTGTGGCCCGGATTTAAACCCACGGCTGTCAAAGTTTATTTACTATAGAACTGGTATGTCTTTACAGGACTACTCCTGATTTATGTTGAAAATCCCGGAAAATTAATAGGGTGGGCTAATTAACGCAATTATTATTGTCTATACTTGTGCAATTCCACATTCCATCCTATTTAAAACGTGTGTACTGTAAGATTTTGTTCAACTCCAGTGTTTACCTGTGTAAAACACCAGCCGCCTTATCCTGTTCCATGTCGGGGATCTCAGGGCTGTGTCCTGCTGCTTTCGAGACAAGCAATACAATAAGGCCCCACGCTTGCATGTTGTTCTTGCCATTGTAGATAAGATTCCTGAAGGAATTTATAATTATAAGAGGTTTTTTGACGTGATAACGTCTAATAAATTGGTAAACACCTGCACTCTCAAAAAAGTGTGACGTCATGCGTCATGTTCCGGGAACGCGAAAAAAAATTTGAATGTCGTTCGATTCTCAGATCTAAAAAAATTGTCATACAAATCGGTTTAGCCGTTTAGGTGGAGTTTAGCAACTAACACCGTAGCTATGGTTACCATCAATGTTTTCCTATGATGTCATCACCTAAAATGATCGCCCGTAAACCGACTTTACAGACAACCATTTTTTTTATAAACAAGTAAAACGCCCTCCTGCAGTCGCGATTCAGGTAAATAGGCCGTCTGATGTTAAGTGAACTAAGAAATAGCATGCTGAAATAACGAATGATGATGAACGATGGTATGAATTAACGTAATGATTATTTTAGTGTTTGTAGCCAATCAATCAATTGGGAAGAAATTTAAGTCTGTCTTTAAAACTACTTTTTATCCCATTATTATGCGGATGAAACCGCGGGGCGCAGCTATTCTATTCTATACTAATATTATAAAGAGAAAAAAAATAATTGTTTGAAACTACTGGACCGATTCTGATGAAACTTGGTATGAAGATACATCAATTCATTGGGAGTGTGAGTTATAAAACTTATCTATACTAATATTATAAAGCTGAAGAGTTTGTTTGTTTGTTTGAACGCGCTAATCTCAAGAACTACTGGTTCGAATTTAGAAATTATATTTGTGTTGGATAGTACATTTATTGAGGAAGGCTATAGGCTACCCAATATTCTTTTTATCCCAATATTCCCACGGGATAGGGAGTTACGCGGGTGAAACGGCGGAGCACTGCTAGTAATTAGCTAAGTAGGTATAAGGTAAAATATATTTTTTTACTAAAATTAAGTAGGTACTTTCTTACATATGAAATGTTATTAACTTATTAATTAAAATTTAACTGTTAATTTACTAAATAGGTACATTCATTAATAATGACTAATCAATAGAGGTAATGAGTAAAATTTTATATGTCAGACCCATAAACAAATCGCTTGAATTTAGCTGTTTTAAAGTTAGAATTATACTAGCTGCGCCCCGCGGTTTCACCCGCGTAAGTCCCGATCCCGTGGGAATATCAAAATAAAATGTAGCCTTCCTTGATGAATGGACTATCCAACACAAAAATATTTTTTTAATTCGAACCAGTAGTTCCTGAGATTAGCGCATTCAAACAAACAAACTTTTCAGCTTTAAAATATTAGTATAGATTTTAATTTTTAATTAATCCCTATTTTTTTTTAATTTTTGTAAAGTAAATTAAAATAAATAATAGTAATTTGAATGACAAATGATAACAAAAGCCATGAATGGTGAGAGATGTGGTAATAATTTAGCAACCGAGTTAAAGGTTGGTCTCATACAATAACTTGCCCATTAGTAGGCAAGGAGGTCATTTGTGTTCTTGATCAAGCCGAAGCATTTAGGTAGGTGTAGGTACTTAATTTAAGTAACTTCAGTTATATGATTGTTGGAAATGCTAGGAAGTTTTTCTACAAATAAATACCTACCTACTGCTGGATACAAGGTGGGTAGGTAGGTCAAGTATTTGGCAGGTACGATCAGCTGCATTATTGCAGACCTACCATAAAGCTTTAAAACGGCAGTTTCTAAGGTTTTCAACATAAGCAAAATTTTAGGCACCTGCTTTAGTTGAAGTTTAAAGTCTTAACTCATGAATTTATCAAAAAAAATATTAGAATAAAAACATTGCAATAGTCATTTTAGGACTCTACGGTGGGTCTGCAATTATGCAGCCGACCGTACCTAGAAAGGTAGAGAGTATGTATGTATAATACTTTTACTTTCCTACAGCTAGGTACCTACCGTAATATTTAACTATAGTTTTTCGAGAGAATAGACTTACTTGGCTGTTTTAAGTAATGGATGATTGCTGCCGACTAATTTACGTAAATGTAGAGCAACATTCGCAATTTCATCGCTGAGCACCCAGCGGAGACTCAAGAACGATGTCGGATATCCTACGATCTTCTCAGCTTCGCTTACTGCGCGGTTCCAATCCGGCTTCGTGCTGTGTTGTGCAACACTTGCTGTACGTGGACTGCATGTGCTCACTTCCCTCCAACCGCAAGGTCCCCACAGTTTCGAAACGAGCGCGCTAGATGAAGAAACTTTCACCAAATCACACCTCGCCATCCGGGACAAACGGCTCAAACTCATCTTTCTTAATTTGATTCTGAACAGAAATACTAATTTAAATCAAATCTAAGCAGAGATATCCGTAACACAAAAGTATTATTTTCTTGAGCGAACACTTATTATTTTTATTGTAAAAAAATAATTTATTACGCAGAAATAACACTGTATCGCTTATTAGGACCGCTTCAAAATTAATTTACTGAATTCATAACACGAAACTAAAATTTTATGCAATAAAACAAGCATAAATTCAATTTTACGTAAATAAATTCAAATAAATATTTGCGCGTCCTCTATTGACAGATGTAAATGATCAACTGTTTTTTTTTATTTTTACTCTATGATAGTGAATGATCTTGTGAATCTTTGGTTAAAGCGGAAACAGTGATACCACCTATGCTTCATTTACTAATTTGTTGGGTAAATACTTAGATAAGACTAAAATATGGGGATAAAACTATTAACGTAAAATGGGTACCATCCAAATCGTTACCACATTCTTATTATGTTAACATACGATTAATTCAATAACTTAGTTTTCGTCTTTAAAAACAAGTTGAAATACGATAATCCGGATTTAGCTGCCACATCATAGCGTCTGTCTATGTTTAACACGTAATTTAATATATGGTAGCATGATGGTGATCATGATGAACATGATGGATACGTGATCGTGGTGTACTAAGCCAAGTAGCCAAGTATCGGTGTTCTGTACCGCAATTATAAGCTTGTAGGTAAAAAAGTTTTGCGTTTCTGGCAACATTTTCAAATAAGGAAAACCGAAAATTCAATATGATTGGCTTCTAAATAACCAATAAGAAGCTTTTGGGAATTCGAAAGCCAATCAGATGCTTACCAGCTGCGATTTATTGGATCGATAATTTCGTTCGTTCTAATTTGACGTTTCGTTCGGTTCGGCTGCGTTTTCGTTCTCATTCAGTCAATCGCGGAGCGCCGGTTGTTGTAGTCGTCTGTAGAGCAGTCACTACTAAATACCGGTATTTTCTGTGTTCCAGTTGTACCATTTAATTCTTTTGCAGTTGAACAATTGTACTTTGATACAAGCACTTTTCTGTGAGAGTGTGAAGTTTGGTTTGTGTTGTCTAAGGACAAAGCTTTTCGAATCAATCTCACGCACTCTGAGGTGAGTTTTTCTGATTTTCTAGTTTTATTTCCATGGTTCACCGTTGTTGCGCATTTCGTAAGAGCCCTGTGATGTCTACCTTTCCACGTGTTATGCATACGTGTGCTATTTACAATAAAGTTCATTGAATAATTGAGACATTGATAAACAATTTGTGATGCGTATTACAAATTATTGAACCCCAGACATCTTAGGGTAAGACCGGTTATCTTAGCTGTATTTAAACAGATATAGGTATAATTGATTTCTTAAATGAAATAAGTCTGTACCTACCTAAATTTCTGCCATGTCAGTGTAAATAAGCAAAATATTGCTGAGTTCAGCTATAAATCTGTATGTACTTAATCCTATTGATGACTATTTGAACTAACCCACTTACCAACTTGTCTATTCCTCCAACTGCAATGACCTTTGACCATAAGTTTTCTGATAATAAGGAAAAGTCAGACTTTTCTTGCTCTGGAAACCGGACACCCCTTCCAAAAGCTAGAATTATACCTTTTTTCTTAGCAATTAATTACAATAACTCTTGGAGCCATTGCGGCTTTGAAACAAAACAGAATGGAGGTAGGGTTGCCAACCATACTGTAAATTAAATAATAGTATATCAATAAGTCCATAGGTATATTAGACTATTAAATCCTACTAATATTATAAATGTGAAAATTTGTATGTGTGTATGTTTGTTACTCCTTCACGCTAAAACCACTGGACAAAAATATCCATTACAGAAAATTTTAAAAAATGTTTCGCAATATTAATTTAGGACTATATTTTATCGATGTATAAACTGCTGGCAACCCTAACTTGCAAAAGATCCTTAGTGTAGCTAGCTACATACAAAGCATACAGTAATACATCATTGTCAAAGTGTATGCATAGAATAGGGGACATGTTACCATCTTTAAGTGACGTCAATGCTTGTCAATAACATAGTTTTAGCAAGGCAGTACCTACCGGTAGGGTGCAGCTCTAAAAGTCAGGTCATGGCAAGTGCGGTTCCACCGTTGTTGGCAATATGGACATACCCAACCCTACTTGTACTTGTATACAGGCTGTTTTCCGCAATTAGACCCTTTTTAATTGGGTCCTTTTTGCGTGAGGATGGAGTAGGGTTGCCCAGCACCTACTACCCTCTCAGATTACTCGACCACGTCCAGAGGAGAGAACTTGTCAATACTTCTGGAGTCAACTAAGTCGCAGGTTTCATCATGATGTTTTCCTTCACTGTAAGAGCAATGTCAATTAGCGCACATCAATTTTTCTTAAGAAAAATCCATTGGTGCACGGCCGGCCGGGATTCAAACCCACAACCATCAGAATGAAAGTCGAGGTATCTACCACTAAGCCAACACCGCTCTCCCAACCCTAATAAACTTGTGAGAAGTTTCCCAGTCTGTTAAGGTCGATAGGGATTCTATTTTATGCACCACCGATTGTGGGACTGACTCTCTGACTGTCTGACATAGAGGTTTGACTTTCAGTGTTCTTAGATGTTGATCTAGTAGCCTTTCTGTCTTGAGAAGAAAAGACGGTAGGCTGATGGGCCTGAAAGATTTAGCGATAGGCTGATGTTGATCCCTCAAATTTGTCCTATATGGGCAGTAGCTATATACCTAATCTTTATAAGTTTCGTGAACCAACATTTTACAAGTTTACAGCTTGCAGCTTTGCTTATGTAACACTGTAAAAATTCAGGAAGCCATGACCATAACCTTTGACGGCTTGATCACACACACAGCCTAAAAATCTATGACCTAGTACTAATTAGTTAACTAGAGACCTGACCATGGACTTTATTATCCATGTGAAGTCTCTTACTTTGTTATACTAAAGTAGATGTTTTATCAGATAACATTCACCTTGTCCCATAAATCCTAAAACTATTACAAGTTCAAAAGTTTTGTCTACTACATTTAGCTATTTTAGAATACAATAGATTCTTTAAATAATTAACATGCAGCTTATTTAAGTTTTTACCATATCTACACAAAAAGAAACGAAAATAATGGAGTTTATGAATAATTTGTATACCTTGTACTCTAAAACATTTTCTTGACAAAAAGTTCCTTGGTGACATTTTATTATTGAATCTTTTTAACAGGTATGGAGTGGGAAGGGCCGGTCAAGCAAGGCTTGTACGACCCACAGAACGAGCACGAGGCTTGCGGAGTTGGTTTTGTGGTTGCTATTGACGGAAAACGTACTCATAAAGTAAGTAGAATTCATCAACATAAGCTGAAATATTCTGTCCATCAATAACTTTAAGGTCTAGCATAGATCCGGCGTAGACGGCGTACAGACAGGAATATATCCGCCATTCAAATTTATGTAACTTATGTAGTTGTCTGCATAGGAAATATAGGTCAATCAGAACAACACATTCTGTTGTGCCCTGATTTATACAAAAACTAGCTTCTGAAGTATGAAAACTGTAGATATTACTTCAGCTTAATCATATGAGTAGGTGCATTAGATTTAAAGAATAGTGACCTAGATGTTAAAGTTATAACCATCAAAATTGTACCTACTTACTGTTCTATTTGGCGACAATTCAAATTGTACATGGCGCCATTAAAGTATTTCTTGGCATCTTTCACAATTTCTACCACAGCTTCATTAATAAATTTTAGCTAGGGCTGGTGCAGCAATACCCCAGGAATATCAGTCCATGAAGCCGATTTTATTCAAGAACGAAAGAAACTAACTACCGCCTCAATAAATGGGATTATGGAAGTCACCAAAATGCACCTGACCAAACCCTTTCCCATATTGTGGTAAACGAATGCCCACTTCGCTGTTGTCCCGGTGGAATGTCAGTGGTCCACAAATTCACACCTGCCACCGCAAGCTGGCTAAGCAACTTGGATAATAGAGATTTGATCCACGTAGGATGAACGCCATACGCAATGATGATAATCAGCTATTATCTTTTAAAACGTCTTGTCACCAGATCGTCCGTGATGCAGAGGTTCTTGCGAAGCGTATGGAGCATCGCGGCGCATGCGCCTGTGACAATGACACTGGTGATGGAGCGGGCGTGCTGACTGCCATACCGCATCAATTTTACTGCGCTCAGTTGAGGTGAGAAAGAAAATTTTGGTCCACTAGCTAAGGTCTTGCTTATCCTCATGGCATCTTGGAAGAAATTACGGCTAATCTGCCTGTATTTAAGCTAAGCGCTTATAATTAGGTAGTAGGCGTAAACAATGCCTTGACAAAAGAAGCAACTTCCGTGTGTAAAAGATAAAATTATGCAAAAAAAACGAATTAGTGAGATAATTTCTAGCTTTTATCTAATTTATCGGTCTTATGGATGTCTGCAACTGTAAACTGACGTAATCTCGTGGCTTGCGAAAGCTGACCTTGAATCATTACGTATAGGTAGGCTGAAACATCTGAACTATTTCCCAGTTATTCCATTGTTATCTCGATATCTCGTTATTTCGAGAAATGTCGAAGAAATTTCTTATTGCACGTCGTAAATGTTTTTGGAACCCAATGCGTATTTGTTTCGTAACTCAAGGACGTCTAGGATAGATTCTAGACGGAATTAGATCAGGTTTCTTCGATAACTTTGTATTTTGGAGTTTTGTAAGCCATATGAGGTTTATGAGAATTTGATCGATGCTCTACTTTTTTGAGGGTTGTGGCAATGTTCGTAACTGTTTAATAAAACAATAGATGTAGGTTGAGACCTTAATTTGGGATAACCAAACTTAGGACAAGATTGTCTTTATCTTAACTCAGTTAATTTTCTTCAATATTTATGGTAACTGACCTCTTATTTCCTCATTAAAAGATCCGGTAAAGTTTAATGTTTAATATTTTGGCAGAATGCCACGATAATCGACGAATAACCGACGTCGCTGGCGACATTCCAAAAATATTGTAGCTGTAGTTAATCAATTAAATATGTGTCGAATTCTTCTATTTTACATTCTGTGCCCAATTTCAATAACTCAAAGCAGTAGTAGAAATGTTTGAAAAATTCATAATAATTATTAAAGTTATGTTTGTAATGTAAAAATAAGTGTTTATAAAAATGTTTGCTGCTTTACTTCAAATGCACACGGCCCATCAACTTATTTCAAAGCATATAACAACACAATAACACCATCGATACGAATTTATCAGCGGATATTATCTATCCATGACCGTGAACGCTCGCTGTAGTCTTCATTCGAACGTCAGAGAAAACAATAATTCTGATAACCCCTTTGACTATAATCTATGCCTAGGTACTTATAAAGAACTTGGACGTAGCATATAAGTTGGTCTAAGAGCAAGTAGTCTCTCACGAAATCCACTACACAAAATCGATCTTTGTTCGACGAGCTCATAGGTGTTGTTTCCCAAGGTCTGTTGCTTTCCCAAGGTCTAGGCATACAAACTACATAGATCTAACTAATGACACTCCTAAACACAATTCAGTGTCAGCTAAGATGTACTTGTACTTGTATACAGGCTGTTTTCCGCCATTGGACCCTTTTTAATTGGGTCCTTTTTGCGTGAGGATGGCGTAGGCTTGCCCAGCACCTACTACCCTCTCAGCTTAGTCGACCATGTCCAGAGGAGATAACTTGTCAATACTTCTGGAGCCAACTAAGCCGCGGGTTTCATCACGATGTTTTCCTTCACCGTAAGAGCAATGTCAATTAGCGCACATAATTTTTTCTTAAGAAAAATACATTGGTGCACGGCCCGCCGGGATTCGAACCCACGACCTCCAGAATGAAAGTCGAGGTATCTACCACTAAGCCAACACCGCTCTTCAGCTAAGATGTATTTGGATCATTGCAGCAGCATACTAGACATTGTTATCAATGTTCTTAAACGTAGACTGCAAGGACGAGCAATAACGGAGTATCTGCACTCAATTTGTACATGACCTACTCACCCGTTCATTCGTCCAACAAATAGATAATAGCACCTGATTGCTAGTGACACCAAGTCGCACGACCTAACTACGCAGTTCTCTCTCTATTGTATAATTATATACCTATAAGAATTTATCAATTAACGTTGTTATTTGTAACTTTGCAATGGTTCTACGTCACTGATGCTGCTAGATGTCAAATTGAGTCTAGTTTTGTCCAGATTCCTTAAAAATAATTGGTGATCGCTATTTGCTTTTAACAATAGAGCACATTTATAGAAAACTAGCCGCGCCCCGTGGTTTCAACCGCGTAAGTCCCGATCCCGTGGGAATATCTGGATAAATCGTAGCCTGTATTTTTCAATTCGAACCAGTAGTTCCTGAGATCAGCGCGTTCAAAGAAACAACGGAAGCCCTCAATGATAAATCGTTTTTTCCACATTTCCAACTGATTATTCGCTCCTATTGCTCGTAGCGCGATATTATATAGCCCTAAGCCTTCTTCAATAAATGGACTATCCAACACAAAAATATTTTTTCAATTCGATTCAGTAGTTCTTGAGATTAGCGCGTTCAAACAAACAAAGTATTTCCACATATTGCAGTATTAGACTTAGATCCCGCCTACTTTCGTGATTTTATTAAAGCTGTGAATTTCTCAGCACACCCCCAACACAGTTATGAACGACGTGCAATTATGAAGTTTAGACCATAGTGGCTTGAAGAGTTATCAGGTAGCAAAGCCAACAAACGAACCTGTTAATAAAAAATAAAGATTTTGCCTATATTTTTGCAAATAAAGAATTTACCTATATTTTTGTACTATACGAAAAATGTTGCTAATAGCGATTAATTCCTGAGGGCATAAATTAATCGCGTGTTGAGGGCATGCGCTGAGAAATTCTCAGCTGTTATAAAATCACGAAAGTTCGGTGGTAGGCGAGTTCTTATATATTTTTGTCAAATGAATGTTTTTATTCATCGTTATTAGATTGTATATGATTTCAATTCATGGGTGTCTGAATGGTTATAATTTACTCAGACGTAATTGTCCTGATTTTCTCTTGTAGTCCAGTCAAATGGTACGCAATATGATCTCTTTTTGCTCTCGAAATATTTGACGTTTAATTAGTGAAACGCCTAGTCTGGACTAAAAGCATTATCGTAAAATTTACGAGGATTTCGGGGGTATTAAAAGGCATGACGACTTGCAGAAGACACGCGACGCCTTCTGCGCCGTTTTAAAATAGTTGTGAATTCCTATGTTTGCTTAGTCCTTATTTCGTCATATACAAATTTAACATACTGTCTGTATCTATACTAATATTATAAAGCTGAAGAGTTTGTTTGTTTGTTTGTTTGAACGCGCTAATCTCTGGAACTACTGGTCCGATTTGAATGATTCTTTCAGTGTTGGGTAGTCCATTTATCGAGGAAGGCTATAGGCTACTTTTTATCCCGATATTCCCACGGTATCGGGACTTACCCAGGTGAAACTACGGGGAGCATATTCAATAAAGAAAATTACCTGGTAACACAACCTAGTAAGAATCTAAAGTAATATTAAATTAGATTTATTAATCTCTTTTAAAATTATCACATATCAGTTAAACTTGATAGTCGTGACATCGTGACATAAAACTGGTATTGGGTGGAATCATTTAGTTATATTTGCAGTTTTAAGTCAATATTTGCATTTATGATAACAATTATCATTCACTCATTTATTTCAAAGTCTATAGTTATTTATAAGAATAATAACAATAACAAGTAAGTTCATAAGCACTTAGTAGTTTACTATGATATACTTCTAGTTCTGCGAACTGTAGACTTCCCGAGCATAGACTTTGAGGAGATTTGTATGAGAAGGTGGTTCCAACTGTTCAATAAATACCTACCTACATAAAGGTCCGATTCAACTGATAGAAATCTAAAAGTAAGCCAAAAATTCCCAACGGCAAAAAGAAACTATAAAATCATTAAACCTGCATACCAAGTTTCGTCCAGATCGGCTGTAAAATATGACCTTTAGAACAGTACCAACAAACATACATACTTACATATAAACACTCATACATCTGTCTTTCTCCTGCAGATACAATAAAACACACTGACAGAGGAGAGCAAAAGCCTAAGTAAGATTCCGGCATAGTCAATGGTCAATTTTTGACGTGATAACGTCTATTAAATTGAACACCGACAGCACTCACAAAAAAGTGTGACGTCATCGCGCTCACGTGCCGCAGCAACCTGTTTCGTAAAATTATCGTCCGTATTTAATAATAATATCAGTCATCTGGGCTTTTGTTATGGTGACGAGTGACGAATAGAAGATTAAGGAAAATATCTCAAATTTTTATCGTTTTCTTAAGACGTCTTCAGCCCAGACCAGATACAAATACTTTACATAAATATTTGACTTGAACTTTGTACAGGGGTTCCTAGAACCACGAATCTGTGGACATACTAGTAATTATTTTCCCGGGTCTTAATTTTTGTATCGTTGATATTACCATTTGCATACTTCAATACGTTGCTATGGTTACCTTGTCAATAACGTAACCTAACACATGACGTCACACTTTTTTGTGAATGCCGGTGTTAATCGATTTATAAGCCGTTATCACGTCAAAAAAGTATTGAAAGTATTCTATCTGTCTAGCTACCATAACATAAGTCTAGTTGCTTATCTTGGAACTAGATGACTCTGTGTGGGTTGTCCTGCAATATTTATCCTCAAAGCAAGTTATAATTGCATAGAAATTATACTCCACTAGCTGCGGCCCGCGGTTTCACCCGCGTAAGTCTCGATCCCGTGGGAATATCGGGATAAAAAGTAGCCTATATTAGTTAATTCAGGTCTCCAGCTATCTACATACCGAGTTTCATCCCAATCGGTCCAGTGGTTTTAGCGTGAAGGAGTAACAAACACACACACACACACACACACGCACACACAAACTTTCACATTTATAATATTAGTAGGATAGGATACGTTATACACGTAAATATTTCCGACCTTGTGTTATACTGCGCAGTAACAACCACTATAACCACTACAAACAATTCTAGTTTGAACACTAATGGCTACTTATTTATTTAATCTTACTATTATTATATTGTTACACTTACACGTGAGCCGGTAAACCTTTTGTGTGAAATGGGTCGGCTTTTATTTAACACGTTGGAGAAAGGTCCTTACGGGATGACACGTCATTCAGGCTTGTATAATTTTACGATTAGGAGATACGATACCTCGTCATTCTAACCTAGGGTTGCCATCTCGAAATCTGCTAACCAGGACAATTTGCGTGAAATCCCCGGAAAAAAACAAAGTTTTTACTTAATCGATAATTTTTATTCATATTAATCATAACCTGAAAAAAAAACTATTAAAAAAGTCAATCTTACATTGTTATGCAATGAATATAAATCATAAACCGGCCAAGTGCGAGTCGGACTCGCGCACGAAGGGATCCCTTACATTATTATATTCTGTTTTAGTACCTTTTTGTTGTAATAGTGGCAACAGAAATACATCATCTGTGAAAATTTCAACCGTTCATTAGATACAGCTTGGTGAAAGACAGACAGACGGACAGTTTTAGTAAAAGGGCCCGTTGTTACCCTTTGAGTAGGGAACCCTAAAAATAACCTTGAACGACCAGGGTTTTATTTTACGGTGCGGGCAAAGTGATTTGAAAATTTTAGTTTTGCGAACGACACTCCCACGTAATTTTTAGTTTTGTATGTCCCAGCAGTCAAGGTCTCATTTGTCCCAGTTTTACCCGTACTACAAATGAAACCCCGCACGTACGGTCCCCGGACGCCCTCTAAACTAGGACAAATCCGGGAAAACCCGGACGGATGGCAATCCTATTCTAACCAAAGGTTGTGGGTTGGATCGAATCCCGAGGTAGTCTAAGATTGGAAGGCGACGTTGCCTGTCTACGAATCAAAGATGAAAATCTTGAATTTCATATACTAATCTGAAAAGTTGGTGATGTTCGATAACTAAACTACTGAAAATAAATAGTATGAACAGGTCCATCATCTTTGCCAAACTACTGATGCTAAAAAAAATCAAGACTCCAGTAACCGAACTACCGAAACCTGAACCTAAGCCATAATTTCATGCAATTTTGGACCGAAAAGTCACTTTTATTTGATAGAAACAAAATTATAATAAAAAGTAACTAGACTTGTGTTATGGGTGCTAGACAACGGATATACCACTTATATACTTTTCTTTTGTAAATATATACATATAATACATAGAAACAACCAGACCACAGACAAATATCTAAGCATAAATACTTGTCTGAGGCGGGAATCTAACCCGCAACCCTGTGTTTGGCAGTCCAGTCCGGCATGGTGACCTTTGTGCCAACTGGGTCATCTATATTAAAATATTAAAACCAGATAAAACTATCTATTGTAAACGTTACCGGGAGTGCTTCAATGTTTGTTTGTCACACGGCGTTTATCAATACTTATTGACGTTCACATCGATAGCCATTGTCACTAATAATACCGCGTAATGGTTGCGATTGCTTACATATTGATTGTAAATTGTTTCTCGACTCAGCTGGAACGAACTATGTTCAGTATGCGTCATAAGTACTCTATCAGTTTGCTACGATTATAATATCAACAAGAATTGGACTAACCCTCTTCTAATAGATGGAACACACAAACATAAATGAATGACGACACAATTGGCACAATGGTCACCATGCCGGACTGCCAAACACATGGTTGCGGGTTCGATTCCTGCCTCAGACAAGTACTTATGCTTAAATATTTGTCTGTGGTCTGGTTGTTTCTATGTATTATAAGTATATATTTTCAAAAGAAAAAGTATATAAGTAGTATATCCATTGTCTAGCCATAACACAAGTCTAGTTACTTAGCTTGGGGCTAGATGGCTATGTGCGGAATGTCCTGTAATATTTATCATTATAAATACTTGAATTAAATTTACTCAGTGTGATTATTATTTTCCTCATGTTAGCTATGTCTTTAGTTGTATGAGTGGTATAAGCCGCCACCCGCTACACCAACCGATGTGGGTTCGATCCACAGATTACGTTGTTATAATGTTCAAATAGTGTTGCACAGGATTGTAAACGTTACGGTGGCGGTGACTTTTGAACGTCTACACTATGTACGATCACATAGTTCGTATCCTTATTTGTTTAACCAATTTTCAATGTTAATTTCTAGAATTTCGACTGCCTCTTAGTTGTAGCCTTGTGACCTGCTTCTTTGTAAAATTGTCTCTCCACTCAGCTGGTATTCTGAATAGCATAGCATAGCTCGTATCCTTATTTAAAAATTAACTTTAAAAAATCAGACATTTTTACCCAACTACGGCGAAGCCAAAAAGGGAGGGTTATGCTTTTGACCTGTATGTATGTATGTTCATCTGCTCCCACCTAACTTCAAAACTACGTACTATAATCTAGAATCGAGACTTTCTGTAATTGCATGTCACCTGCTTCCATATTTTTAATGATTTTATTACACACAATTTCACAACTTATGCTCAAATAGGACAGTATGCCACGCACATGGGGTTTATGGTATTCTTATCTTAATCATTATAATCTTCATTTAAACATTACAGAGATCCATCCACGTGAAAACGTATTGTAAAACTATCTTACTCCTATATTAAATGCAATGTAAATCCTGTAATCTTAACAGTTTAGTTGTAAAAAATAATTACAGCCTAACCTATTTACCTCTATAGATTTCTTATAAATTATTGTTTGAATAGAATTTTTGCAAATATTAATAACTAGCTTTGGCCTGCTTCTTCGTCCACGTAGGGTTTGAATTTTTTCAAAAAAGAATTCTACCGGATGCCTGCCTTATAACAGCTAGATGTATGCTATAATTTTAGGCCGATCTTGTTAGGTTGAGCTGTTCGCATATGCGTTGATATATTATCATTCTATCAGTCAGTTAGGACTTAGCTTTATAGATTTACTACCTGCGCCCCGCGGTTTCACCCGCGTAAGTCCCGATCCCGTAAGAATATCGGGATAAAATGTAACCTATGTGTTAATCCAGGTCTCCACCTATATCGAGTTTCATCGCAATCGGTCCAGTAGTTTTTGCGTGAAGGAGTAACAAACATACATACACACACACAAACTTTCACATTTATAATACTATGTGTTAATCCAGGTCTCCAGCTATCTATATACCGAGTTTCATCGCAATCGGTCCAGTAGTTTATGCGTGAAGGCGTAACAAACATACACACACACGCAAACGTTCACATTTATAATATTAACTAGTAGGATAGTAGGATGCTTGTGTTCGTTATTCCCAATATTACTTACGACAATAGGTAAATTAATAAACCCATACTTGCAAATTTTCCTTTGATCACATAATTATGCTAAAGAGGTGTAAAATACTGCAGCAATAAATTTAATGGTATTTAAAACCACTGTACTGTTTGTACAACTGCAACGAATACTTTGTCAATAGAACAGACCTAACCCAAATAGAATCTAAAGCGATAACAACTCTAAATAACTAGGTTTTAACTGGTTTTAGGTACAAACTAGCTTTTGCCCGCGACTTTGTCCACGTAGAAGCACAGAATATATATGTACAGTATGCGTTCTAAGTAAATTATCAGTTTGCTACAATAATACTATCAACAAGTATTGGACTTACGACCTTCTTCTAATAGACGTTACACACAAACATATATACTTGAATTAAAAGTACTCAGTGTGATTTTTATTTTCAACATGTTTACTATGTCTCTTTAGTTGTGTGAGTGGTATAAGCCGCCACCCGCTACACCAACCGACGTGGGTTCGATCCACAGGTTACGTTGTTATAATGTTCAAATAGTGCTGCACAGAATTGTAAACGTTACGGTGGGCAGAGACTTTTAACCGTTGATTGTACGGTCGGCTGCATAATTGCAGACCCACCGTAGAGCTTTAAAACGACTGTTATAATAATGTTTTCAACAGAAGCAAGATTCTAGGCACCTGCTTTAGTTGAAGTTTAAAGTCTTCTTACTCATCAATTTTTCAAACAAAATATATTAGAATGAAAACATTCCAATAATAATCATTTTCGAACTCTACCGAGGACTGCAATTATGCAGCCGACTGTACTAGTAGAAGTCGAAAATGGTTCTAATTGGATTGTGTTTTCAAACATGTGTCAAAATTAAATGTAATTTAAATCAAATCAAAGCAGCAAAAAGGAGTTGATATCAACTTCGAAGCAAATCACCCCTAAAATAACCTTCTTTTTAACCCCACAAGGGGTAGAATTTCGAAAAACCCTTTCTTGTCGGATGCCAGGTTTCAAGTTCCTTCCAAGTTCTTTCATCCTCCAAGTTTCAGATCTCTACGATCAGCGGTTTAGGCTGTAAGTTGATCCGTCAGTCATTTAAGACAAAGCATTTTAAATGTATAGATAATGTATTGACCTGACATAGGTCTCCTTCTTCTTTTTTCTTCTTCTCGTATAGTGGTGTGACTCACCTATTGTTAGAGTTTTCAGATCGCCTTAAGGCCTCTAACTTGAACTAACGACTGCTACTAGAGCGACATAGGACAAAGAACCGGTTTAATTAATGTTTGCATCTCCATACTGAAGCCATAAAAAAGTAACTACAGTTGTAAAAGATTTTTGTTTTATTGCTTTATGATTCGTCAAATAAATGCCGGATTATGTTGATGAGCCTTGATAAAGGATTACTTATCTACTAGTTCATGACTGAATATCACGCTATCGTTTCGTGCATATCTAATGGTATCTAGCTTATCACAAGCTATTTGCATATCATGGGTTTCCATTCAAGTAGCGACTATTATAGAGGAGCATCCTGTAGCCACTGGAGCAGCTAAAAAATTTACACAGGCATCAAGGCCTTATATTTTGCATAGGGATTATTTTAAGAGGAAAGGGTACCGGGCGCTCTCTCCATACAAAGGTAGAATATCACGCTATCGTTTCGTGCATATCTAATGGTATCTAGCTTATCACAAGCTATTTGCATATCATGGGTTTCCATTCAAGTAGCGACTATTATAGAGGAGCATCCTGTAGCCACTGGAGCAGCTAAAAAATTTACACAGGCATCAAGGCCTTATATTTTGCATAGGGATTATTTTAAGAGGAAAGGGTACCGGGCGCTCTCTCCATACAAAGGTAGAATATCACGCTATCGTTTCGTGCATATCTAATGGTATCTAGCTTATCACAAGCTATTTGCATATCATGGGTTTCCATTCAAGTAGCGACTATTATAGATGAGCATCTGGTAACGACTGGAGCGACTAAAAAATCTACACAGGCATCAAGGCCTTATATTTTGCATAGGGATTATTTTAAGAGGAAAGGGTACCGGGCGCTCTCTCCATACAAAGGTTGAATATCACGCTATCGTTTCGTGCATATCTAATGGTATCTAGCTTATCACAAGCTATTTGCAAATCATGGGTTTCCATTCAAGTAGCGACTATTGTAGATGAGCATCTGGTAGCGACTAGAGCGACTAAAAAATCTACACAGGCATCAAGGCCTTATATTTTGCATAGGGATTATTTTAAGAGGAAAGGGTACCGGGGCTCTCTCCATACAAAGGTAGTCGACTGTTTCTTCCCTGGATAATGACACCAGAGCAAATATTTTTGTTGCATAAAGCTTATAACTGCCATGACCAATGACCATGCCCCAATGTTTCGTATTTCTTTTTTTGTTTTTAAAATCTTTATTTCTATTATAATTAGAAAATGGATAAAACCAAAACATAGGGCATAGAATATACATAGGGTTTGCCTGGAAGAATTCGCTTTCAGCGATAAGACCGCCCATTTGTGCAACTTATACTTTCTAGCTATTACTTTACTTTGTGTGTATAGTGTTCTGTTTCTTCCTGTGTTGTACGAATAAAGTTATCTATCTATCTATCATAGTCATGGCAGTTATAGGTTTTAAAAATATTTGTGCTGGTGTCATTATCCAGGGAGGAAATAGTCGACTACGTTTGTATGGAGAGAGAGCCGGTACCCTTTCAACTTAATACAAATGATAGGTCAGCGTTTAACCACTATCACAACTTCCTGATGTTAGGTGACGATGAAGACGATGTAGCGTGTTTTCCTAGAAGCCTGTTAACTCTCGATTTGAAATTATTAACGTCAGGAAACAGACGCAGGCAACTGATTCCATTATTTGTCGTCAATTCGCTATCAATTCAAAGATATTCTAGTGAATTCCCGAGTGGCTTAGCTAATCTTTTAAATACATTTAAAACTTAAACCTCTGGCTCTACCATGATTTCCACGTGATATATCCGTGGGGGTATAATCTTTTTAAGTTATCATTTGTATCTGATACCCGAATTTCTTTTACAATCTTCACGTGGTGACCGCATGGTCGTAATCACGAGAGATATTGAGGGTTGTTTTTGTTACTACAAGCTTTATCGTTAATGGTAATGAACTTTGTGTGTCTACTTTCATCCTACTAACGTCAGAAATCACAACTATTGTCTTCGTATGGCTAACATCATCATCCGAGCGATAATCCCTGTTGCTTCCTTTTAGAGCTCGGGGTCCGCTTTCTTAATTTTACGCCTCCACTTCACACGATTTTCGGCACCCTGTTTGCTTAGGCCATTTGCATGCATATCACCCCTAAGGACGTCAAGCCAGCACTTCTTGGGTCTATCCAATTTGCCTCGACCTGGTGGAGGCTATATATCCCTGTAGTCACTTTTATACTTACTAGTTTTACCTTAAATTAACATAAAAATGAAATATTTCATTTATGATTATTGATAACTTCTTGATAGTGTTGATTCTCTTAGCAACTTTTTTCAATTCATTATAATTTGCAATTTAATATGTTTTAGTCACACCATAGTAATAAGGTCAATTTCTTTGTGCAATGGAATATTCCTACATTTTTCCAGACGATTATTGAAAACATGTTGACTCATATCATGTCTTATCTTAATTAAAGATAAAGCTATAAAAACAAAACTTTACATCAGACAAATTATAGATAAATATTGTATAATACATACAATCATAGATTTGTGTAGGAAATGTCTGTGATGGCTATAGATAAGATAAGATTGTCATTATTTGTTGTAGTGGGTTTTAGATTGTCAATACTCGAATTGTAAATATTATCAATAACTTTAATGCTTATGCATTGCATATAATTATGCAATTACAAAATGCATCTAGCCTTAAGGCGCTCTTCCAGTACCGTGTGTAGGTATTCACATTACCTTAGCCCCCGCTCACAAAGACGTAGCGTGCTGCGTGCTAACTGTTGTATTTGATCGATATGCAAAACATTTTAGCATTATTGTCCACAAATATAGTTCCTAGAGGTAAAAACCTATCATTGGATTCATTTTTAGAAACAAACGTTAACTATTTTTGAATATAACCCGATAAACGATCTAATAATTCTCTGTTTTCTAACATTTTTTTTATCTAACGAAGTTGTTCATGTCATGTTTTCAACCACAATAAACAAAAATATGGTTATTAAACTACAATATCCATTTATATCCAAATAGCAAAAAAAGAATATTTGATTACTTAGAGTTGCTTGAAACAAAGGTCGATTTTGGTAGCTTTATTAGCACCTGGCCTTAAGCTAAGTAACTAGACTTGTGTTAAGGGTGCTAGACAACGGATATACTACTTATATCTCACTCGTGTGACGACTTTAATAGTAACGATTGTCTCTGTCCGCGTCTGGAACGGGTTTCATCAATCAAATATCTGGGTGTCATAATAGACAGTAGGTTGAACTTCCATCAACATATTGACTTATTGGCAGCTCGTATAAGGAAGCTTATAGTAATTTTCAAATCTCTTAGACATGTTTCTGACACTAAATTAATCAAGTCGGTATATTATGCTCTCTGCCAATCTGCGCTTATTTACTGCATCACCTCTTGGGGGGGTTCGGACAAGACTCATTTCATGAAAATTGAAAGAGCTCAAAGAGCCATATTGAAAGTCTCCCACTCCCTTCCTTTTTACTACCCTACTATAGACCTCTACAGCAAATGTAAAGTGATGACAGTTCGTCAGTTATACATATTGTTTACTGTCCTTAAGCAACACTCTGATACCGGATATTTTCCAGAGCGGGTATATGAGAAGCGTCGGTGGGACAGGGTGTGCACAATTAGGAGATTTCATACTAAATTTGCTCACCACTTTTATTGCTATCAAGGGGGCAATCTTTACAATAAATTAAACCAAATCTTACAAATCTATGATATCCCTAAAGGTTCATGCAAACATAAGGTTAAATCGTGGTTACTAAGTCTTGACTATAATTTCACCGAGCAGCTTCTTGATTGAGATTACTCACTGGTCTCACTTGTATCGCTTTTTGCTTTAACTATCGGCTAACTCCTTCACCTCTTACTCAGTAATTTCTATAAATTTTCCTACACACCGCAACCTTGCGTACTCACTATTACACATACAAATTTACATTAGTTAATAGACTAATTTTATGCCTTCGCTTATTCTTGTCATCCATCATATCACACATATATCTATTTCCGTTATTAACTTATTTCTTTTTCTATTATTATTGTCATAAGTTTGGTTATTTCTTCTTTGGTAATGTACTACGTATCTATTAAATTTAAGTTTTACCAAATTTCCATGGGGTGGGACCAGGTGATCTGTATCACAGGTCTCGTGCCTATTTCAGACACCTGCTTCCCACTTTCATCTTTCTTGTATCTCTTTAATTCTTGTGTTCTTTGTTATAAGTGGGAAGAAATAAATGATTTATTATTATTATTTGTTTGTTATATGTCCTATATCACGGGACTATGGAGTCCCGGACCTTTGGAAGGCATGCGTGGGGCCGAAGCCAACACGTAGAGGCCCTTTACAATAACAAGTTTAATGGCAAAGTATGATGTGGACATCAAACCGGCGATTATCCCTGTCTGCACTATAAAATGCAGCCAAGGACAATCTCCAGTTTGAATAGAACTATTGATAAACTACAGGAGAAAACTACTACTTGGGCTATTGTGATGGGATGGTAGTGGACTGGATACTGGGGAACTATGGGTACTATGGCACCTGCCGTAACAATGTTCAACAAACATGTAAAAGTGGCAGGTGGAGACTCGCCAACTCTCAAACTGGGCCACCCTAATCAGCTGAGTAAATTACAGCAAGGGGGCAACAGGGACGAGAGTGGCTTAAAGATAGTGATGCCTCACTGGGTTTTAAACTCAGGTCACTATTATTATATACTTTTTCTTTTGTAAATTTATACATAAAGTATAAAGATACAAGCAGACCACAATATCTAAGCATAAATATTGTCTGAGGCGGAAATCGAACCGCAACCCTGTATTTGGCAGTCCGGTATGGTGACCATTGTGCCAAATGGGTAGTCAATATTATTCCATATTTATAGTCAGTAATGTTCATTATTCTTTCTGTTGCTTTATTAAACTTTACTATGTTTTAAAAATAATTACATACACTATTGTCAGGTCTGTTATTTTAATTAGCAATAATGCAATATTATCATTCATTAAATTTTTTCTAATAATAATCTACTTACAATATACATAATTCATAATAATTGTTCATAATAATTTCCTTTCCTTCCAAACCTTTCTATTAGTGAAAGAATTTTTGAAATTTGTTGAGTGGTTTCGGAGATTACCCCCAACATACAAACATACAAACTTGTTACCAACGTTACCTCTGTATAATATTAGTATAGACTAGCTTTTGCCCGCGACTTCGTCCGCGTAGAAGTTGAAATGTACCAAAGAATTACATTGCCCCATACAAACTTTGCCCCCCCTTTTCACCCCCTTAGGGTTAGAATTTTGGGAAATCCTTGCTTATCCGATGCCTACGTCATACTAAGAACCCACCCTCCAAGTTTCAAGTCTGTACGATCATGGGTTTAGGCTGTGCGTTGATCCGTCAGTGAGTCAGTTAGTAGTTCATGACAAAGCATTTTATATGTATAGACTAGCTTTTGCCCGCGACTTCGTCCGCGCAGAAGTCGAAAATGGTACTAATAGGATTTTTAATTGGTTTTAACTCTAATAAAATTCTTTGGTTTTTAAAATTACCGAAATTTAAATTATCTTTAATATTTCATATGTTTTCTTTGATACTCATTATAAAGGTAGAGAGGACAAAAAGTCTGTACGTACATGGCAGCAAAAAAAAATTGGTCTGTAGAAAAAGTAGTAGAACAAAATCATGTTTTTTAAATTTCATGTCTATCTGTCTGTTTGTTTGTTACTTATACAATAAAAAACGCCTAAACCAATTGAAATCTGGTTTTTACTATTAGATAGCTCTTTTTTCGAGGAAGGTCGTGTTATACTTTACATCTAAATCCGTTAAGTAAAACCTGAGTAATCATCGAAAAACTACAGCCGCTCGAAAAACCCCGGCCGCCCGTGACGACACGAATGCGTCCTACGAAACACGAACGTCACAGAATACATAATAGTGTAGCATACTTTTTATCCCACGGATATCTCATTTTATCCCATATTCCCACGGGATCGGGACTTATGCGGGTGAAACCGCGAGGTGCAGCTACTTTTGAATATAGAATGATTCGTATATTTTATACGATGTAGTGACAAAATGTTCTAGTCCTTACCATTTCAAATTTAGAATTCTACGTCTCTATGAAGCCGTGCCCTAAAAGTGTTACCTTTTTTGAATAAAATCCAATTGAGTTTTCGAACATGTGTCAAAATACAATGTAGGTAAGTTAAAAGGAGTATTGGAGTTTTGGCGGGAACGAGTTAACAACATGTCGTGCTGCAGTTTTATTTTCATGAAACTTAGATGTAACCCGAGTTGAATTGTATAATTCTGGTGGAATGTTATTCAATTTAGTTCTGTGAAAGTGCACAAGTGTAGTGAAAGTAAAAATCAGTGTCAAACATGCAGTTTTCACGTTGCCTCCAAATCTCCTATTAAGGTTATGGTAAACTTGCCACCGCTTTACTATAACCCCTGACTTGACGGACTATGACGACTTTGACTGTATTGAAACACTTTAGGCCCGATTTATGAAAAATCGGGTCATAATTTGATGCAAAATATAACTTGACACTGGCTAAATGCACACGTGCGAAGCCATAATAAAAGAAAAAAAAAAAAAAAAAAGGAGTATTGATATCAACTTCGAAGCATATGACCCCGAAAATAACGTCTTACCCCTTTTTGACCCCGTTAGGGGATGAATTTAAAAAAAAAACGTGTTCCTTCAATTCTATTAAAGAATGTTTATATAAAATTTGAAGAAGATTGGACCAAGGAATCACGTTGTCCCATACAAACTTTGCCCCCCTTTTTCACCTCCTTAGGGGTAGAATTTCGGAAAATCCTTTCTTATCCGATGCCTACGTCACACAAAAAACACACCCTCCAAGTTTCAGGTCTCTACGATCAGCGGTTTACGCTGTGCGTTGATCCGTCAGTCAGTCAGTCAGTAGTTCAGGACAAAGCATTTTATATGTATAGATTATTCTCTCAAAACAGATCATCTGCTGCAATTCAAAATTCTTATTTCCTTATTGACGTGATAACGTCTTATAAATTGGTGAGTTCAGCTCCCCAAAAAGTGTGACGTCATGCGTTGTTGACAAGTAACCATAGCAACGTATTGAAGTATGCAAAATGGTAATGTCATCGATACAAAAGAGTGCTTATGACGTTATCACATAAAATTATCGTCCGTAAACCGACTTTACAGACAACCATTGTTTTTTTATGCAATTTTCGTTCCTTGTCATACCTGTTTTCATGCCCTAAATTGCTATAAAATGTATAGTTATTTATGTCAATCGCTTGAATTCTTTGTATTCTGGGAAATGTTTTATTATTTTAAAAAGGTTAGTTTCTAACTTATAAGTGATTTAAAACAAAAACCTGTGGTTTGGAAGATATGAGGGAATTAAAAATATTATAAACAATAAAATATACAAAGATGCATGTTTAAAATAATATTTAAAAAACATAACCCTTTCTTGCAGTCGGGTAAAAATAACTCTTTCTCAGCCTAGTTTATAATGAATTAATCATATAAAAAAGGAACCGAATTCGTACAATTTTATTGGAAGAAAAGTGCTATTTCTTTTTGTATGGAAAAGTGTAACCCTGTATACCTATATTTTTCCATTAAATAAACTGATCCCTAGGTCATCCGGTCATGTTGATATTGTTCGTTTTAATGGTTTATAATAGTACATTACGATATAAGTGTGGTAAATTGATCTTTGCATAGAGGCGGTTTATGACGCGCGAGCGGCAGCGAGCGTGTCATAGAAGCCAAGATGCAAATATCAATTTCACACGTATATCGTACGACGTTTTTTATCACAGTTGCGAATAAAAGAAAAGACTTGAAAAGAAAACAAAATAATAATTAACAAAATATTTGTGATAACTCTATGTTTACATTTTTTTAAGGCAATATTTTTTTGTTAATTATGCTCCGGAAAGGCCAGGCTAAAGACTTTTAACCTATACATCCTCGTGTGACCTACATTATTTTTTAGGGTTTTTCTATTTGTTTTTGCGTCGGGGGTTAAGAACAAAATACAATGGTACGGAAAAACAATATATTTAAGTAAAGAAAAAACAAAAAGTAAACAACTCAATTTTTTAATCGTTTTCTAAGTCATTATCACGTAAAATTTTCGTTCGTAAACCGACTTTAGAGACAACTATTTTTGCTAGCTAAAAAACTCTTTGGTACCTACCTTTTCGGGATAACTTTACAGCACTAGTTAACAAATCTAAAACGCACGCGTGCATAATATGTTGGATTATGAGCCTAAAAGCCGTTGAATAAGATCCACTTTATGAGCAACTGTGATAAAAAAATAGTATTCACATTGTTTACTTTTTCATTTGCGTAAATTCGTGTAACATCTTATTTTTGCGTGATTGATTATTTTGATTACAAATGACGTAATTTATTGCGTTGCTTTAGGTACTTTTCTGAACTCCATAACAATTACTAAATATTCATACTACTGTAATTATAAATGACGTAGTAAGTAACAAAAATTGGCCAAGTGCGAGTCGGACTTGCGCACGAAGGGTTCCATACCATTATGTACTGTTTCTATTTGCTATAGCGGCAACAGTAATAGGTACAGTGGGCTGCATAATTGCAGCCCTCGGTAGAGTTCGAAAATTACTATTATTGGAATGTTTGCATTCTAATATCTTGTGTTTGAATTATTGATGAGTTAGAAGACTTTAGACTTCAACTAAAGCAGGTGCCTAGAATCTTGCTTGTGTTGAAACCATTTTTATAACAGCCGTATTGGAGCTCTACGGTGGGTCTGCAATTTTGCAGCCGACCGTACCTACCATGAGTGAAATCAAATTTCAACTGTCTAGTTACATTCTAATTATCACGGTTCACCAGATACAGCCTGGTGACAGACACACAGTGGAGTCTTCAAAGTCAAAGTCAAAATACTTTATTGGATACTTAATACCTAGGTACAAGATCACATGGACGCGTCTTAAAAACTAAGTAGGATGTGTGCTTTCGGAACGCGCCCACCAATGAGAAGGCACAAGAAACTCTTAGTAAAAGGGTCCCGTTTTTACCCTTTGTGTACGGAACCCTAAAAACTATGGTTTGTGAAAAAAGGAAAATTTAAAAGAAATTAGACTGGGTTAGAAAAGGTAGTAGAACAAAGTTTTTTAATTTCATGTCAAATTAAAATTTGGAAGGAAGAAAGCAAATTAAAAAAAACAGCCTGACTTAGAAAAAGTATCAAAAATATATAGTTTTTAAATTTCATGTCAAATTAAAGTTGTTATAACTTTAGTATATGTTTCCATATTGACCTGTTACATCGTAATTAATAAGTATCTTCAGCTACAATTACTAGGTTGAATTTATATTTACCTCCTTATCCAGGACTGTTACATAATTTAATCGAACATTTCAATCGATTCTGAATGAAATATTGTCTTCTTTGCGTTGACCATCGAATCTAGGTCAGCTGTCGGTCGTTCACCGTAGAGCTTTACTTTATAGATAACCTCTAGTTACGTACGAACTACATTGCATTTATTACATAACTGGCTGCGCACCGCGGTTTTACCCACGTTAGTCCCAATCCTGTATAAAAATAACCGGGAAGTGGATCAAAATTAAGTTGCAAGAATCCACCCGAACAAAGATACATACATACATACACTGCAAGTGATATAAAAGCTTTTAAAAAAACTAAATCAAAATTGGTTCATCCGTTCGGGAGCTACGATGCCACAGACAGACACACACACAGACACGTCAAACTTATAACACCACGTCGTTTTGCGTTGGGGGTTAAAAATGGTATAAATCGTAGAGCGCATCTTCGTAAGCCGGCCGCAATTTTTCGTTGATAATTCAGTTACTTCTTACAGATGTAAAATATATCACTTTCACATAAAATATAGCTACACTAGCTGTCCAGGCGAACGGTGTTTTGCCATTAAAAAAAACGTGCGCTGATTTGTGAATCTAAACCATCCAGGGCGCCACCCAAACGCATACAAAAAATTCATTCAAATGGATCCAGCCGTTTAGGTGAGTTAAGTGACATACACACATATAGTAGAATTATATATATAAAAAAGATATCATAGACCACAATTCAATTCGGTTCAGTAGTTTTTATTTCATTAGCTTCCAAGTAGTATCTATAGCTATGGTCTATTCGTATTTAAAGAATATTTCATTGATTTTATAGATTTTACTAGACAATTTATGTATCAGAATCTCTAAACATTCAACAATATAAGTTCACATATGTTACCTATAACTCAGAATATTCTGGCGCTGAACATTATTGTCTTGAATCACTTTCATACACTTGTCCAAAGTCTTCAAAATAAATCTATCGGTCGTTTAACTAAATTTATTTCAACGTCAATCATAATGAAGCATGTGTGTGCAAGAGCAAAACGAATGAAACAATTTTCTAATCAATAATGGTGGGTTGCTCTTCCATATAAAACTTGTACTTGTATATTGTATACGGGCTTTTTTCCGCATCTGACCTCATTGGTTGGGTCCTTTTGCGTGCGTGAGGATGGAGTAGGGTTGCCCACCACCTATACTATCCTTTAAGGTTAGTCGACCGTGTCCAGAGGCCAGAGGAAAGAATGACGTCTGTAGCCTACTAAGCCGCGGGTTTCATCAGGATGTTTTCCTTCACCGTGAGAGCAATGTCAATTAACGCATTTTTTTAAGCTATTGCATACCTTTTATCGCAGGCTTTGAGCGCGGCGTCCGAATCAAGAAATTCCGTAACGAAAATAAAACCTAACACCCCTACTCCGCCTACCATGTAACTCGGCCGAGCGTTCGTATGGTACGACTGTACGAAGCTCGCACGATGCAATAGGTTTGCCGCGGCAGTCTTCAAATGCTACACGTTTGTTCTTATAAAACTTTATAATGATATCAAGTGTGAATTATATTCTTGCTAGAGAATATATTTTCACTATTTTCCATTATTTAAAGATGCTGGAGTAAGTTATTTAAGTTTCGACTCAATTTAAGATTCGCTTTTACAACTTATAATAATTTTGTTTAAGCTTAAACATGATTAACCAACTGTCAAAGTGTCAAACACAACCACTTATTAATCATAATCTCAAGCAAGCCTGTCTTGTTCCGCAGATTTAAGGCCCTCTTCCTGTACCGTGTGTAGGTATTTTAACATTACCTCAGCCTCCGCGCACAAAGACGTAGCGTGAAAGTGAGCCGCGCGCAACGACTCGCGTACGCGATCAAGCTACGCCACAGTGTAGGTGTAAACAGTGGGCACGCCACAGTGTAGGTAGGTGTCAACAGTAGGTTTTCGTTATCTAATTGGGCCCGATACGTAAAATAATAAAACTAATGTGTAGCTGTAATAATGTACCTAATATTTTTATTGGAACGAAGTTCCCTATCGCGGGTTGACGCGGGGACCTAGCCGAGAAAAAAATGTTACGCATTACAAAACCGTGAAACAAAAAACCGAAAAGAAACTAATCTTCTACATATTACAAATATACACACACATAGATTAAAAGAAAAATAAAAAAATGGTTGTCTGCAAAGTCGGTTTACGGCATTCATTTAGGATAACACTACGTATAGACAAGTTACGTTCCATTTTATAACGGCGGGAGCCTGCGCGGGTGGGAGCGCGCCATGACCAAGCCATCCGCTACTTCAGAAATGACACTACCTTTTATACCTACAAAATTTCATTAGAGTTAAACACGTAGATGTAGAGGCTTTTTACAATAACAAGTTTATGAACAAGGTATTATAATATACTTATTTATTATAAATACGAAAGTTTGTGTGTGTGTGTGTGTCTAGTGTGTTTGTTTGTTACTTCTTTACGTACAAAATTAAACCGATTGTGATGTTTGGCATTGGGGCTAGCTAGTTTAAGGGGTAAAAGTAATTAAACACTGAGTTAAGACTTACCTATTATTTAAGGGTTTTTAGGGTTCTGTAATACCTATAATACCTACTACCTAATATACTGCAAAATAAAGGAACTTTTTTTTACAAATTATAAATATATGTGTACGGAACCCTCGCTCCGTGCGCGAGTTCGCAAAAAAAGCGGTCAAGTGCGAACTTGACCGGTTTTTTGCTTGCCACACGTCTATCAGTTATCTAAGGCAAATTCAGTTATATTAAATACTTATCTTTTAATTTGACTTTTATTCATATTTTCTACGGTTGTCGTATGGTGATATTTGTTTGTAATGTTAAATATAATTTAGGTAGTACATAACGTTGTGTTTTTTTAAGTTTTTTAAGTTTGCTTCCGCTGTAAGTAATTTTTTGTAACGTTTCCATATATTTTTATTCAAAATGAGAAGGCCCTTATCCTCTACGAACTAGCAACCGACTATGTCGTCTAGTCTTATTTCAGCTCAGATGGACGGAATGAGGCAATGTACGGCGCTGACCTCTCTTGTAATTTATCTCAATGGTTTACGGACGATAATTTTACGTGATAACATCATAAAAAAACGATAAAAAAATTGAGTTTTTTTCCTAATTTTTTTCTATTAAAATATTTTTTTCATTTATAGTTTGCTTAGACTGACTGGAGCACTCGCTCACTCAATCGCGTCTAGTCACCATAACACAAGCCTAGCTGCTTAGACTGGAGCAACAATACAATATACAAACTTGTTACTAACCTTACCTCTTTATAATATTAGTATCGATGATATGCGCTCACTCAATCGGGTCTAGTCACCATAACACAAGCCTAGCTGCTTAGACTGGAGCAACAATACAATATACAAACTTGTTCCTAACCTTACCTATTTATAATATTAGTATAGATTATTTGCGCTCACTCAATCACGTCTAGTCACCATAACACAAGCCTAGCTGCTTAGACTGGAGCAACAATACAATGTACAAACTTGTAACTAACCTTACCTCTTTATAATATTAGTATAGATTATTTGCGCTCCCTCAATCGGGTCTAGTCACCATAACACAAGCCTAGCTGCTTAGACTGGAGCAACAATACAATATACAAACTTGTTCCTAACCTTACCTCTTTATAATATTAGTATGATTATTTGCGCTCACTCAATCAAGTCTAGTCACCATAACACAAGCCTAGCTGCTTAGACTAGAGCAACAATACAATGTACAAACTTGTTACTAACCTTACCTCTTTATAATATTAGTATAGATTATTTGCGCTCACTCAATCGCGTCTAGTCACCATAACACAAGCCTAGCTGCTTAGACTGGAGCAACAATACAATATACAAACTTGTTACTAACCTTACCTCTTTATAATATTAGTATCGATGATATGCGCTCACTCAATCGGGTCTAGTCACCATAACACAAGCCTAGCTGCTTAGACTGGAGCAACAATACAATATACAAACTTGTTCCTAACCTTACCTCTTTATAATAATATTAGTATGATTATTTGCGCTCACTCAATCACGTCTAGTCACCATAACACAAGCCTAGCTGCTTAGACTAGAGCAACAATACAATATACAAACTTGTTCCTAACCTTACCTATTTATAATATTAGTATAGATTATTTGCGCTCACTCAATCACGTCTAGTCACCATAACACAAGCCTAGCTGCTTAGACTGGAGCAACAATACAATATACAAACTTGTTACTAACCTTACCTCTTTATAATATTAGTACCCATAGATTATTTGCGCTCATTCAATCGCGTCTAGTCACCATTATACAAGCCTAGCTGCTTAGACTGGAGCAACAATACAATGTACAAACTTGTTACTAACCTTACCTATTTATAATATTAGTATAGATTATTTGCGCTCACTCAATCACGTCTAGTCACCATAACACAAGCCTAGCTGCTTAGACTGGAGCAACAATACAATGTACAAACTTGTTACTAACCTTACCTCTTTATAATATTAGTATCGATGATATGCGCTCACTCAATCGGGTCTAGTCACCATAACACAAGCCTAGCTGCTTAGACTGGAGCAACAATACAATATACAAACTTGTTCCTAACCTTACCTCTTTATAATATTAGTATGATTATTTGCGCTCACTCAATCACGTCTAGTCACCATAACACAAGCCTAGCTGCTTAGACTAGAGCAACAATACAATGTACAAACTTGTTACTAACCTTACCTCTTTATAATATTAGTATAGATTATTTGCGCTCACTCAATCGCGTCTAGTCACCATAACACAAGCCTAGCTGCTTAGACTGGAGCAACAATACAATATACAAACTTTTTACTAACCTTACCTCTTTATAATATTAGTATATATTATTTGCGCTCAGTCAATCGCGTCTAGTCACCATAACACAAGCCTAGCTGCTTAGACTGGAGCAACAATACAATATACAAACTTGTTACTAACCTTACTTCTTTATAATATTAGTATAGATTATTTGCGCTCCCTCAATTGCGTCTAGTCACCATAACACAAGCCTAGCTGCTTAGACTGGAGCAACAATACAATATACAAACTTGTTACTAACCTTACCTCTTTATAATATTAGTATAGATTATTTGCGCTCACTCAATCGCGTCTAGTCACCATAACACAAGCCTAGCTGCTTAGACTGGAGCAACAATACAATATACAAACTTGTTACTAACCTTACCTCTTTATAATATTAGTATCGATGATATGTGCTCACTCAATCGGGTCTAGTCACCATAACACAAGCCTAGCTGCTTAGACTGGAGCAACAATACAATATACAAACTTGTTCCTAACCTTACCTATTTATAATATTAGTATAGATTATTTGCGCTCACTCAATCACGTCTAGTCACCATAACACAAGCCTAGCTGCTTAGACTGGAGCAACAATACAATATACAAACTTGTTACTAACCTTACCTCTTTATAATATTAGTACCCATAGATTATTTGCGCTCATTCAATCGCGTCTAGTCACCATTATACAAGCCTAGCTGCTTAGACTGGAGCAACAATACAATGTACAAACTTGTTACTAACCTTCTTTATAATATTAGTATATATTATTTGCGGGCAAGTACGTTTGTAAATTATTATTTGCGGAAAAAAGTTTGTCATCCCTGCAAATGCAAGGTTTCGCGTGGGGTTCGCTCGAACGCAGCGTGCCGGCAAAAGTGGCATAGGTCTTACCTCGACGAGGCCCTGAGGCCGACTGCGAGGAACTGACGCGTGCTAACTATTATATTTGATCGATTTGCAAAACATTTTGTACATTTTAGCATTATTATCCAAAAATATAGTTCCTAGAGGTCAAAACCTATCATTTGATTCAATTTTTAGAAACATACGTTAACTATTTTTGAATAAAAACCGATAAACGATCTAAAAATTCTCTGTTTTCTAACATTTTTTTTATCGAACAAAGTTGTTCATATCATGTTTTCAACCCAAATAAACAAAAATATGGTTTTTAAACTACAATATCTACTTATATCAAAATAACAAAAAAAGAGTATTTGATTACTTAAAGTTGCTTAACACAAAGGTCGATTTGCGAACACATGGTCTTAAATCAAAAAATTGACGCACAGCCTAAACCGCTGATCGTAGAGACCTAAAACTTGGAGGGTGTGTTCTTTGTATGACTTGGCATCCGATAAAAAATTCGGAATTTACTAAATTCTACCCCTTAGAAGGTGAAAAAGGGGAGCAAAATTTGTTTGTGACAACGTGATTTCTTGGTCCAATCTTCTTCAAATTTCATTCTTTAACATAATTGATGGAAGACGTGTTTCATATTTTATTGAAATTCATCCTCTAACGGGGTTAAAAAGGGGTAGAAAGTAATTTTCGGGAGTGATTTACGGTGAACCTGTTGTTGTCTCAGGACGGTGAACCTAGTATTTTAAAATTAAACTATCTTTTGCCCGCAACTTCGTCCGCGTAGAGTCGAAAACGGTTATAATAGAATATCATCTTCGACGTACTTAAATCACCTCTAAAATAAGATAGTTATTTTGGGGGGTGATTTACGTCGACTTCTATGCGGACGAAGTCGCGGGCAAAAGCTAATACTAGGTTCACCGTCCTGAGACAACAATAACAACTAGACAACTAGAATATAATATCCCGTTTTAGCATCTATTTTGGCAATGAGCCAACCACTGCATGCCGGTAATAGTAAATATTGATCACACCATGAGTATTGTCATCATGGTGGAATGATTAATGCTAAACATATTATTTGAATTACTGGGATAGGTATTTGGAAAAGAGACAACAAATCTTCCCTTCTCTTTTCTTTACACAAACATCTTTCGATGAAAAATGATCTTTAATAGTAGTGGTACAGGAAAACTTTGTTAGAATCATGTAAGTACAAGTATTACAGACCTGACTGCGGTCGCTGTGGTTATCATCTACGTGAAACCTATTTGACGATAATACAATATACATATAATATGTGGTTAAAAGGATCACATACCAATGACATTTTTTAATCGAATTTTCATTATTTTACCACTGTCCAACCTTAACTCGCGTACCTTGAAGGCCTCCGTTTATTTGGAGATCTTTGAGTCACGATGTTCTAGGAAAGCGTGCTACATCTTAGACCGCATCGTCACTTACCACCGTGTGAGATAGTGGTCAAACGCTGGTCTATTTATTATTAAAAAATGATCTTTTAGGGGTTCCTTTTTTACCTTTTGAGGTACGGAACCCTAATAGAACTTATTTATCATAGTATAAAACAAAGTCGCTGCCCGCTGTCTGTCTGTCCCTATGCTTAGATGTTTAAAACTACGCAACGGATTTTAATGCAGTTTTTTTAATAGATAGAGTGGTTCAAGAGGAAGGTTTAAGTATATAAAATAAAACTACCACGCATACAAAGTCGCAAGCAACAGCTAGTATTTCTATAACAGTATACTTACCTAATTCCAGTATTATCTAAATCGTGTGCAACTTCTAATTTGTGACTCAAGCCAACCGTCTGCGCAGTTCTTATCCGTGTGCAAAGAAATCGTGTGCAGACATAACAGAATTTCTTTCCTCGATGCTGATATGACTGTCTCTAAGTACGTACAGTCGGCTGCATAATTGCAGCCCCGGTAGAGTTCTAAAATTACTATTATTGGCATGTTTTCATTCTAATAATTTTTGTTTGATAAATTGATGAGGTAGAAGACTTTAAACTTCAACTAAAGCAGGTGTCTAGAATCTTGCTTGTGATATAAACATTCTTATAACAGCCGTTTTGGAGCTCTACGGTGGATCTGCAATTATGCAACCGACCGTACATACAATATCTATTAACACAACAATGCCGTAAAGTACAGGAAGCTTATTAAATGATTAAATACTTATCAAGTATGATAATATCAATTACATATTTATATTGTTAGTGTCATTTTATTTGTTATTTCATTGAAGTTATAATGATAATGTGATAACAATTTGTTTAAGTATTTATTTAAATGATGAAGACATTTTCTTGTATTTTAACAGACTTTGAAAAAGGAGGAGGTTCAGAATTCGACCGGATGTTTTTTTTTTGTTCGGGCATAAATTATTTGTGTAAATACTGTGACTGGATGCAGGAATGTACTTAATTCTATTCTACCCGCACGTCACATTTACTAAGAAGAAGAGTCGCCTTGTAGTGAAATAAAACTAAAAATAGAAAGAAAGAAAGAAATAAAATTTATTTTTAAACTGATTTTCAGGACGAACTTTATTGAGACGCACGGGGTTAAGATCAAAGGGTACCGGTGCTCTCTCCATACAAAAGTAGTCGACTGTTTCCTCCCTAGATAATGACACCAGCACAAATATTTTTGTGCCATAAAACCTATAACTGCTATGAATATGCCCTAAGTTTTGGTTTAGATTTAAAAAAAACAGGGGCATGGTCATGGCAGTTATAAGTTTGAGGCAACAAAAATATTTGCTCTGTTGTCATTATCCACGGAAAAAACAGTCGACTACGTTTTGTATGGAGAGAGCTCCCGGTATCCTTCCCTCTTTACCAGTATAATTATAAAGTTTGTGGAGAACAGTGATCAGAACAGATTGTTCAATCTTCTCATAGTATGTCTATTCCCTGGGTGATATTACCCAGGTGCTTACAGGGGACACTTTAGTGTCCTTTGAGCACTAAACTTTTTGCACCCAGGTCGTTAAAAGCGACTCCAATTAAATTATAATTTTTGGTATCCTTTAAGAGGAAAAGGTCTCTCTCCATACACACGTAGTCAACTGTTTTCTCCCTGGACACTAGAGCAAATATTTTTGTTGCTTAAAACTTATAACTGCCATGATCATGCCCCTATGTTTTTTTTTTGTTTTTTATTCTTAATTTCTATGATAATTAGAAAATGAAAAAGAAAAAAAAATATAGTCATGGCACTTATAGGTTTTATGGCACAAAAATATTTGTGCTAGTTTACATTACAAATTATTATATCAGTATCCTCTAATCACCCTGAAATGTCAGTGAAATTCTTCTAAACGTGGTAACCAATTTCGGTAGATGGCGCTGCAATCTGGTAGTTCTTCTGTTGTGCAATATTATCTTCATAAAATCTTATTTATGTTACACAGTTCAAATGTTATCAATAACTCGATGACATTACTCGCGTCACTTAGTTAATTAATTAGTATGCCCAAAATATCTCGAAGGTTTATAATCTTACTAGCTGCGCCCTGCGGTTTCACCCACATAAGTTCCGATCCCGTAGGAATATCGGGATACAATTAGCCTATGTGTTAATCTAGGTCTCCAGCTATCTACATATCGAGTTTCACCGCAATCGGTCCAGTGGTTTTAGCGTGAAGGAGTAACAAACATACACACACACACACACACAAACTTTCACATTTATAATATTAGTAGGATTACCGGTACTCTAAAATATCTTACGATTTTAATATATTATGTAGAATGAATGAAGATAATTTGCTACATTTAGCAGGAATGCAGGCAGACAGTACGTAGAGTACTTCTTGATAACGATTTCATTCATAAACTAGCTAATTTAATTATCTCTTGGCACTATCTACGCAGTTTCAAATATACAACATTTTATTCGGCGACTAGCAGCGCTCCGCGGTTTCACCCGGTTAACTCCCGATCCCGTGGAAATATCGGGATGAAAAGCGTATGTTATTCGCAATGAATCAACGTATCCTCATCCCAAGTTTCATCAAAATTGGTTCAGTAGTTTCGGAGCGTATTCGTTACAAATAAAAAAAATCCTCTTTATAATATTATTGTAAAGTAGATAAGTAGTAACACACAGGGGCGGATCTACCTAAGGGCTTTTTGGGTTGCATTGCAGAGTCTTGTGGATACAAAAGGCCCACAGCCTCCATTAAAAACAAATTACGGGCCAAAATGGGCAGCTCAAGCAGGGCAACTGTGGCCTGGTCGCTGCAATCACTGAACACTGTCCCCCTTATTCCAAAACGATGTTTAAGGATAGTCCGAGATGTGGATTTAAACCTTCGGTTTAGACACAGATTTACTCGTGAACCATAGTGTGCAGCACGATTAGAAATAAGATAGTTTTAAGTAGTTTTAAATAGTTATAGATATATTGTTAGATTAAGATTTTATTTTGTTTTGTTATATAGTGAAAGAGACACCAACGTGATGAAAGAGAAACCAATATCACAATGACCGTTGGTGGACTTTGTCCTCAAGAGGGAAAGTGAAGGCTACATTCCGTACCCTTCTCTTTCCCTATTGGCTCAAATAGTGTGTTGAGCTTCCCCGATCAGTAACCTTTTGCGGGACAATTTTTCCTTGTTAAGTAGAGCCATATTGTAGACAATTTGCAGTGTTCCAGTGTACTTCAAGAATAAGAAATAAATAGAAGTTATAACAGTTCTCAAGTATTTGCTTCAACAACCCCAGCCACAACAAGAGTACAGAGGTGGCCAAACAAATAGTTCAAATAATACAGTCCACTAATAGATAGATAGAGGCCATCCTGTACATCGTGGTCCTTCGTGAGCCGGATTCCTGAAGCAGTACAGTCGGAGACAATAGTGAAAATGGTAGTAACACGCTCTGCCGGTAATAGGACCCCTACAGCAGAATCCTCATCAGCTTATACTGAAGAAACAGAGTCGGGGACCTCAGGCTCGGGCTCCGCGAGCACCGAGCGCCCCTCTATGGATTCGACAGCGCCGCCACCCGCCGCGGCCAGCAAGACAGCAATAGCGAAGGGTCCTACTACAACAATAGCCGTAGCATCGACGGCCGCTACAGCTACGGTCGTAGCAACCGCTACGACGACCGCTACGACGACAGCTACGACGACAGCTACGACGACAGCTACGACGACCGCTACAGCAACAGCTACGGCAACAGCTACACAAGAAATAGGCAGAAACGCATTCAAGCGGCCACCTCCACCACCCTCCTCGCACGGGAGCAAGAAACAATTTAAAATCGCGAAAGCAAGAGAGGAAGTTCTGAGACTGCAGCTGGAACTAGCTACGGCTAGGCTGGCCAGGATTACAGCTGAAAGTGACGATGAAGAAGAAGATATAGAATCAGAAACCAACACCGCCGTCAACGTCGATAAGCGAGTAGAGTACTGGTGGGACTCCCAACCTCACCTGTACCAGTCGCAACAACAAAACAACAATCCACCGCGACAAACTGAAGAACCGCAACAACAATTACAAACAGAACAGCGGCAATTTCAACCTCTACAACATCAAGCTCTACAACAGCAACCACTTCAGCAGCAACCTCTTCAACAGCAACCTCTTCAACAGCAACCACTTCAACAGCAACCTCTTCAACAGCAAACAGGAAATTCACAACCTCGTGAAATAGCAATACAACCTCAACAGCAACAAGGGGAACAACAACAATGGTCAATGATAGTTCCACCATCACAGAACACGACGCCTCAACAGAGAGCAATCGAGATGCCTCATCAAGCTGCAATACAGTTGCCACCCTGGCAACAACCTCAAGAACCAACAGAAACTTCAGACATCAGATCACTCGCCAACGCAATCACAACAGCAGTCAAGGCAACACAACAACCTAAGTACAGCGAGCTACCAATCTTCAATGGAAATCATCAAGACTGGCTTGCGTTTATAGCAACCTACAACGAGACTGCAAAGAACTTCACTATCAGCGAAAACATGTCCAGACTACGTAGAAGCCTCAAAGGAAAAGCCAAAGAAGCAGTGAACGGTCTACTCATCACCAATAGCAATCCGATAGAGGTCATCAACTCATTGACCATTCGCTTCGGTCGAGCAGACTCAATCGCCATCGCAGAAATAGACAGTCTTCGAGCTTTACCACGCCTCAACGAGTCTCCAAGAGATATCTGTATATTCGCCAGCAAAATAACCAACGCGGTCGCAACTCTGAAGACACTCAACTGCATCTACTACCTCTACAACCCTGAGGTAGCCAAACAGATGCTAGATAAATTAACACCGACGCTGCGCTTCCGCTACTTCGACTTCTCTGCCACTCGACCCATTGAAGAACCAGATCTCATCAAGTTTGAAATGTTCTTGAAAAAAGAAGCCGACATCTGCGCACGCTACGCTGCACCAGAGCAAGTTCCAACGCAAAATGATAGCGCCTCGCGACGCCCACAGCGCATCAACACAATTACAGAAGATAGAAAATGCTGCGTATGTAACAAATCTGGGCACAACGTCTACGAGTGCGATAAATTTAAAAACGAAGAACAGAGCGCACGTTGGGATATAGCAAAAGAAAAGAAACTCTGTTTTCGTTGTCTGCACTACAGAAGCAGAAATCACAGCTGCAAGAAGAAGACATGTGGTGTCGACGGATGCAATTATTTCCACCACAAACTACTCCACTTCGTACGAAAATCGACTGAACAAAAACCAGCAGAGGCCATCAACTCTGCTTGGACAGCTTCGAGAACACAGTCATTTTTGAAAATAGTACCGGTCCGCGTCTCTGGACCGGCGGGAGCCGCAGACACTTACGCGTTAATGGACGACGGCTCTACAGTTACCCTGGTCGATGAGACAATAGCGACAGAAATCGGCGCGACCGGGCCCATAGATCCGCTACACATCGAAGCTATAAACGACTTGAAGACTACAGAAAATAAATCGAGAAGAGTCAAGCTCACGTTGGAAGGTTCCAACAATAGTCTACAGAATATAACAGCGAGAACAGTAAAGAATCTTCAAGTCTCATCGCAAGCGATACCCATAGAACAGTTAGAGAAGTGTAAACATCTTCGAGATATCAAACATCTTCTCCACTACAAAACAGTGAAGCCTCGGATGCTAATAGGACAAGACAATTGGCATCTCCTACTCACCACGACAGTAAGAAAGGGCCCTCGGGACCAACCAGTGGCTTCCCTTACGCCACTCGGTTGGGTCCTTCATGGGAACCAATCGTGCAGTTTGGGGAAGAGTATCAACTTCATCAATCACCTCACAGACCATCCAGTTGAAGACAGCATAGATCAACAGTTAAAAGAATACTTCAACATGGACGCCCTCTGCATCACACCGAAGAGGCCTCAGACAGATCCCGAGCAGCGAGCCTTAGAAATTCTAAATAAGAATACAGTAAAAATAGAAGACACGGGCAGATATCAAACCAGTCTGCTTTGGAAAACAGAGAGTGTCCAATTCCCGGACAACTATGAAAGCTCGCTGCGTCGACTCGCCGGTATCGAAAAGAAATTAGACCGCAATCCACAACTAAAAGAGAAGTATAGCCAACAAATGAACGCTCTCGTCTCCAAGGGTTACGCGGAACCGGCACCTGCACAGAAGACAGAAAATAGAACGTGGTACCTACCGCACTTCGGAGTAGTAAACCCAATGAAGCCAGAGAAACTGCGTGTGGTCCACGACGCCGCTGCAAAGACGAGAGGCGTATCGCTCAACGATATGCTTCTCAAAGGACCTGACTTGCTTCAATCATTGCCCGGTGTCATTATGCGATTTCGACAACACAAAGTCGCCGTGACAGCAGACATAGCGGAAATGTTTATGCAAGTGAAATTGAGAGAAGAAGACAGAGACGCACTCCGCTACTTGTGGCGCGGAGAACGACGCGACGACAAACCACCGAACGAATATAGAATGACGTCGCTCATCTTCGGCGCAGCAAGTTCCCCGTCCACGGCCATCTACGTGAAAGATGTCAACGCCAAACAATACGAAGACAGACACCCTGAAGCAGCAATGGCCATAGTGAAGAAGCACTACGTCGACGACTACCTCGACAGCTTCACCAATATAGAAGACGCAGAACGCATCACTCGAGAAGTCCGCAATATCCATAAACAGGCCGGCTTCGAGCTCAAACAGTGGGTCTCCAATTCACCTCAACTACTCACAACGTTGGGTGAAAATAGTAAAGAAAGCGCTACCGAACTATACAGCGATAAAACAGAGCGCGTACTGGGACTCATCTGGAAACCAACGACAGACGAAATCACCTTCAATCTGGACCTTGCACGATTGCCGTCATCAATCCTAGAAGGCAACAAACCGACGAAAAGAGAGGCCCTAAAAATCGTCATGTCTCTATTCGACCCACTCGGATTCGCCGCTCCAGTCACTATTCGAGCGAAACAAATCCTACAAGAAGTGTGGCGTCGCGGGACCGAATGGGACAGCATCATAGACGACGATTTGGCGCTTCAATGGAAGGCTTGGATAGAACATCTACGCAACCTGCGACACGTCACTTTACCACGCCGGTACCTGGGCTATAGCGACGCCGACGAGCTCCAACTACATGTCTTCGCCGACGCGAGCGAGTCTGCCTACGCGGCAGCCGTGTACTGGAGGGCGAAGTGTCCAAATGGAGATATCACAGTGTCACTCATCGTGGCGAAAGCTAAAGTCGCGCCACTCAAACTAACGTCGATTCCAAGACTCGAGTTGCAAGCTGCCGTCATGGGAACACGCCTCGCCGAAACAGCAATAGAAGAACATGATAGAAAACCAGACTCCAAGACGTTCTGGACCGACAGCAGAACCACGCTCACGTGGATAAAAACCGGTGCTCGTTCTTACAAACCATACGTCGCTCACAGAATCGCAGCCATCGAAGAGAGTACTTCAACTAAGGAGTGGCGATGGCTACCGACGAAACTCAACGTCGCAGACGATGCCACCAGAGACGTACCAACGTCACTAGAGCGATGGTATCGAGGTCCTGGGTTTCTACACTCCACCGAGGACGATTGGCCGGCACAACCGACACAGCAAAAGGAGGAAACTGGCGAGGAGCGAACGACACACATCACAACAGTACATAGAAAATCATCGCTCGCCGAGGCCCTCCCACAGACAGAACGTTTCTCCAAATGGGAAAGACTATTACGTGCTACAGCCAGGGTCCTGCAGTTCGTGCAACTCCTCAAAAGAAGGACAGAGAAAGTGAATTATAGAAGAACGAAAAAGGGCAAAGAAAGCGATCCAGCCTGGAAACGCTGTACAAAAAAGAAGCAGCCAAGTAGAAAACCCGCTTTAACAGAAAAAGAAGAAAGAATATTCCTGCCTCTCACTGCGGAACTTCTTACAAAAGCGGAGAATTTATTAATGAGGTCAAGCCAACAAGAGTCATTCTCTGAAGAAATAGAAGACTTGACGAAAGATAGAACAGTGTCGACAAAAAGCCGTCTACAAAGACTATCTATAGAACTTCGAAATGGCGTCATAGTCTTAAAATCTCGAATAGAAGCCGCCAAAAATATTACAGAAGAACAAAAGAGACCTTCAGTCATCGACGGTAACCACAGCACAGTGAAGCTCTACATAGACTTCGTACATCGACAGCTCCACCACGCCGGCGTAGAGACCACCATCAACGAGTGTCGCCACCAGTATTGGATACTTCGTGTTCGCCCAGTCACCCGATACATTATCCATCGATGTTACAAGTGTCGGGTCAGAAAGGAGAAGCCAACGGAGCCGCCCACGGGAGACCTCCCGGGTTGCAGACTCGCGCACCACCAGCGGCCATTCACCTATACTGGCGTCGACTATTTTGGCCCTCTGACAGTGACTGTGGGACGAACCCTACAAAAAAGGTACGTGGCACTTTTCACGTGCCTCACCAGCCGCGCCGTGCACCTCGAGGTGGCAGCATCCCTGAGCGCAGAATCCGCAATCATGGCTCTCCGCCGAATGATCGCAAGAAGAGGCTGCCCCACCGAGATTTGGTCAGATAATGGGACCAATTTTCATAGAGCCAACAAGGAACTGATGGAAGCCGTCGAAGACGAAGCCCATAAGCGACATATCAATTGGCGCTTCATACCAGCTGGAGCACCATTTATGGGAGGCGCCTGGGAGCGTTTGGTTCGCTCAGTGAAGAATGGCCTGAACGCCGTGCTCATCGATAGAAAACCTTCAGAGGAAGTACTCTACACCTTCCTCACCGAAGTTGAGTTCACCGTCAACAGCAGGCCTCTCACCCACGTTTCGGTCGACCCAGACGACCCGGAGCCCCTGACACCGAACCACTTCCTCCTACATGGACCAGCCCGGGTGCCAGTGCCTGGGCGATTCAACGACAGCGACCTAGTTGGAAAAACAGAATGGCGAGCTTCGCAACGGCTCGCGGACATGTTCTGGGCTCGCTGGGTCAAGGAGTACCTCCCTGAACTCCAAAACCGGCGGGAGCCCCATGGACGCGGCCAAGCAGTAAACGTCGGTGATCTCGTCCAACTAGTCGACCCAAACCTGCCGAGAAACGTCTGGGTTCGTGGGAAAGTCGTCGCTGCGTTCCCGGGTCCAGACAATGTCGTGCGTACTGTCGACCTACAAACAAGAGGGGGCATCCTTCGACGACCAGTCAAAAAGATGATTTCGCTACACGTCGAGCCAGCCAAGACGTCGAGCAACGTGACTGCACCGCCGGAGTGAGATGCGACAACCTCGCACGGCGGGAGAGATGTGCAGCACGATTAGAAATAAGATAGTTTTAAGTAGTTTTAAATAGTTATAGATATATTGTTAGATTAAGATTTTATTTTGTTTTGTTATATAGTGAAAGAGACACCAACGTGATGAAAGAGAAACCAATATCACAATGACCGTTGGTGGACTTTGTCCTCAAGAGGGAAAGTGAAGGCTACATTCCGTACCCTTCTCTTTCCCTATTGGCTCAAATAGTGTGTTGAGCTTCCCCGATCAGTAACCTTTTGCGGGACAATTTTTCCTTGTTAAGTAGAGCCATATTGTAGACAATTTGCAGTGTTCCAGTGTACTTCAAGAATAAGAAATAAATAGAAGTTATAACAGTTCTCAAGTATTTGCTTCAACAACCCCAGCCACAACAAGAGTACAGAGGTGGCCAAACAAATAGTTCAAATAATACAGTCCACTAATAGATAGATAGAGGCCATCCTGTACACATAGTCTAAATACTATCCCTATAGATTATATAACGAACTATAGTCTAAACACTATCCCTAAAGATAATATAGGTATAGTCTTTAGACTATAGTTCACGAGTAAATCTGTATCTAAATCTAAGGTTTTAATCCACATCTCGAACTATCCTTAAACCTCGTTTTGGAATAAGGTGAGAGTTCTGCCTGCAAGGTGCAAAGGTTTTTTTGTGTGCACAAATGAAAATACAAAGTCGAATATATTTGTTAACTAGCTACACCCCGCGGTTTCACCCATGTACGTCCCGATCCCGTGGGAATATCGGGATAAAAAGTAGCCTATGTGTTAATCCAGATCTCCAGCTACCTAGATACCGAGTTTAATCGCAATCGGTTCAGTGGTTTTTGCATGAAGGAGTAACAAACATACACAAAGTTTCACATTTATAATATTAGTAGGATTAACGCCCGAATACTGAAAGGCTACTTAATCTTAAGCGGCGTTTAAATTGATAGTTAAGTGTAAGCTTCAATAGCAAGCATACACTTAACGTAAATTTAAACGCCACTTAAGATTAAGTAGCCTTTCAGTATTCGGGCGTAAGTGTATTAGGAGTATTAGTCCAGGCCCAATAAATTCACAATCCGGCCCTGGTAACACAAGCAAGCTTATACAACAGTTTATAACCTACATTACATAATCGATTACCAGCCTCTGTAGCGAGCGGTGCCTCACTCCGGAACACGTCTCCCCCTAGATTAATGACATTGAGAAGGTCACAGTGACACGTGCACTGCAGACTCTCGGTTGAGATTTATAAACGAATAGCACATATTAGATGACACTTATTATGGTACTTGTACTTGTATACAGGCTGTTTTCCGCCATTTGACCCTTTTAGCGTGAGGATGGAGTAGGCTTGCCCAGCACCTACTACCAGCTTAGTCGACCATGTCCAGAGTAGAGAACTTGTCAATACTTCCAGAGCCAACTATGCTGCGGGTTTCATCACGATGGTTTCCTTCACCGTAAGAGCAATGTCTATCAATTATTATGGTTAACTCAGGCGTTAATAAGTACATCCTTAAGGTGAAGGGGTACCGGGGTTCTCTCCATACAAACGTAGTTGACTGTTTCCTCCCTGGGGGCATAGTCATAGCAGTTATAAGTTTTATGCAACAAAAATATTTGTGCTAGTGTCATTATCCAGGGAGGACACAGTCGACTACGTTTGTATGAAGAGAGCGTCCGGTACCCTTTCCTATTAAGCTATTTATGGAGGTGTTGGTTTAGTGGTAGATACGTCGAATTTTATTTTGAAGCTCGTGGGTTCGAAACCTTATGAAAAAATATGATCACCATTACTGAAGGAAAACATCGTTACTGAAGGAAAACATCATGATCAAACCCGTTGCTTTGTTGGCTCCAGGCGTAATGACGAATTCTTTCCTCTGGAGACGGTCGACTATGCTGAGAGGGTGGTATAGGTACTGGGCCAGGCACTACATCGCCTTGAATAGCATTGTTTCAAATTGCTGCCGCTGCATAAATCAGAGGTAAAGCCCATAGGTACATACCGCATGGGCATGGACTGCATTGCTACCGGCTGCTTTCTCTAGTAGCAGTCGTTAAGTCAATTTAACACACGAAAAGCGAAGGTATATTTTTTTGAGCAATCGCTAAAATTAATCCTCGTCATATAACAACTTATTTTAAGAAGGAAAAGTTTAAGAAAACCTACAGAAACACGCACCAAACTTCTGTTACAGAACTAATTGGTCAATATTGCGTTTAGGTTTCTGCGGCGACGTCACAGAATCGCGCATGCTCCGTAGTCGCCGACCGTTTGACCTTTGCGAAAGCACTAACTTGTAATGCACGACAAAGTAGCAACTGTACTGTTAAAGAGCTAGTATAATAAGTACATAGAGAACAAAATCATATGGAGTCGGACAGATATTTATGACGAAGACCTTTAGGGAGATAAAATGGTTGGTCTTAGTTTTCCGAGCGATAAAGCACAAGGAGCACGGGTCGGAAAAGTTTTTGTTCCGCTAACGTCTTGCTATCTTTTATTCGCGTTCCTAGAAGGCCTTCATTTACTTTTCTTTACTTCATGAGTGTATAGCTATCTTCTGGTAAACTATTGCTTCCTCTTAGACCGCATCGTCACTCACCATGTGTGAGATAGTGGTCATACGCTGAACACTATTATAAAAAAATAAAGTCACTTGATGTCACCTAATATACTTATCCCAATCTAATTATGTATTTATGACTAGACTAAGTTGTAGGTACAATCAGAGGTCAATAGTCTCTGTCCACCGTAACGTTTACAATCCTCAATCGAAATTCTAGTAATTAACTGATTGAAAATTGGTTTAACTAATTTTAATAAGGATATGAACTATTAATTACATAGTTTATTCCAGCTTTTGCAGCAGTAAATTGATGTATAAAATAAGTATAATCTTGTAAAAAATCATATAATCTTATTTTATCCTGAGAGTAAAGAAAATTTTAAAACATAGAAGCAGGTGACAAGCTACAATTAAGAGAGTCAATACTATAAGAAATTGTCTGATTGAAAATTGATTTAACAAATAAGGACTATGTTCAATCGACGCTCAAAAGTCACCGCCACCATAACGTTTACAATCCTGTGAAGCACTATTTTAATATTATAAAAACATAACCTGTGGATCGAACCCACGTTGGTTGGTGTAGGGGGTGGCTTATACCACTTACACAACATAAAGACATAGCTAACATGTTGAAAATAATAATCACACTGAGTACTTTTAATTCAAGTATTTGTGTTTGTGTGTAACGTCTATTAGAAGAAGGTCGTAAGTCCTTCTTCTAATAGACAAACTGATAATTTACTTATGACCCATACTGTACTATTAGTATAAATAAATGTACTATGTACTTTGGAGTCACAAAAATTAAATAAGGAAACTCATTCTATATAAACTACATCAGTATTAATATTACAGTATTGTCTTAGAACAATATCAGTATCCCGGTGACTGAGCCAAAATGATATAACTTATTATCTTACAACTATCATTTGCCCGCGACTTCGTCCGCGTAGAAGTCAAAAATGGACCAAGGAATCACATGTCCCATACAAACTTTACCCCCCTTTTTCACCCCCTTAGGGGTAGAATTTCGGAAAATCCTTTCTTAACGGATGCCTACGTCACACAAAGAACACACCCTCCAAGTTTCAGGTCTCTACGATCAGCGGTTTAGGCTGTGCATTGATCCGTCAGTCAGGACAAAGAATTTTATATGTATAGAAAATAGATAAACTACATCAGTTTTAATATTACAATTCTGTCTTAGAACAATATCAGGCTCCCGATGACTGAGTCAAAAGGATATAACTTATTATCTCACAGTATATAAAGCTCAGGAATAACTCAGCGTTATGAATTTATTGTTTCAGCTGTGCAGTGATTACTTAATGTGTCTTGCACTGTTCTAGCTCTATACGACCCAGTTGGCACAATGGTCACAATGCACTGCCAAACACAGGGATCCGGGTTCGATTCCCGCCTCAGACAAATATTTATACTTAGATATTTGTCTATGGTTTTTGTCTGACCTTGTATTATAAGTATTTACTAGCTGCGCTCCGCGGTTTCCCCCCATTTGTTCCGATCCCGTGGGAATATCAAAATGAAAAGTAGCCTATAGTCTTCCTCGATAAATGGACCATCCAACACTGAAATATTTTTTCAATTCGAACCAGTAGTTCCTGAGATTAGTGCGTTCAAACAAACAAGCAAACAATCTTTTCAGCTTTATAAGAAGTACTAGCTGCGCTCTGCGATTTCACCCGCGTAAGTCCCGAACACAGCGCCATCTATTGGGTGTATTTGCAACCTAGATGTCAAACAATATTGAAGAATTTTATCGACGAATCAACGTACACTGCCATTTATGAGTACTTCATAAAACTAAACAGTAAATAAACACTTGCTTATGAAACCATTAATTGAAACATTTTATTCGTTTACATTCACGACATAAGCGAATAATCGAGATGATAACTATCCTATCCAGTAAGTTAGACCAAAATACGGGTTCATATGAAATTTGATTGAAATCGGTTCAGTAGTTTTGGAGTTTATTGGCAACATACATCGTGACACAAGATTTTTATATATACAGATAGATTTACAAAAGAACAGTATAGAAGTAGCATATCCGTTGTCTAGCACACATAACACAAGTCTAGTTACTTAGCTTGGGGCTAGATGGCGATGTGTGGAATTTCCTGCAATATTTATTTATACACGTACTCCATATGCAATATATACATAGAGTAGGTAATAAACAACAGAATTATACCTACTCGTTTACCTTACCGATAAAGGTAGATACTTTATGTAACATGTGAGTTTATTGCTGTTTTATATCGCAATGTTACGATTGAATTGTTGTAATTTTATACCAAGCTGAACTTGACAATAAAAGAATGTAGTTTTATTGAAACTGACCTAGAACACTTTAAAGTCTAATTAGACTTCAAAGTGTTAATTTGGGTAGGTGCATTCGGTCCAGAGACCAGGCCCCGTAGACAAGACTACTTTCTATTAGCGATATCGCCAATCGTTAGATTTAATTGTCTGAAATTGCCATAAAACGTTGTACAAAATTAGCATAAGATGGAACTTATCCACCATTTTTTTCTCTAACGCAAGACTACGTGACTTTTTTCGGCTTGTGTCAATTTCGTCCAAAAATATAAAAATAAATGTCTGTCAATTGGCGATATCGCTAATAGAAAGCAATCTTGTCTAAGGGGGCTGATTACGATTGTAGAAAATGGTAATGGAACACTGGGACCATAACTGTATCTGCCCCAGAGATCAGATTACGATTGTAGGAATAAATTTGGTGGTAGTGCAGGCCTTTATGATGACCAGGATTTTGATCCAAAAAATATTACTGTCAACTACTATAAAATCCTGAACTTATACAAAACTAGCTGTTGCCTGCGACTTCGTTCGCGTGGTAGTTTAGTTTTATATATTGAAACCTTCCTCTTGAATCACTCTGTATACAATCACATATGTAGTGATAACTTATTTCTAAGGCCCAAAACTTGACATCGACACTTAATTATTCGACCAAACATCCTCCTAATCCTACTGATTAGCCTTTTCAATCAAATATTTAATTTATATTTGTTATTTACAGAGACAGTCACCAAATTGACCTTCCCCCGTTCGGTCGGTACGCGACTGGTATTTTCTTCCTGGACAAGCTCCATCATCTGGACATTGAGAAGAAATTTCAGGAGTTGGCTGAAAGTCTCGGCTTAAAGGTCCTGTGCTGGAGGAGTGTACCTTCGAATAATTCTACTATTGGTAAGTTCTACTTTAAGACTGCAGAGGCCCGAAGGAAGAACCAAGTTCTTCACTCTTGACGCATTGTTGTAACGCAATTGTGCACCAGTCCTTACCAACATATCCCCCCTGGTGGGGAAGAATGGTTTTTTTTCCACCTATCTCTACCGTTGATCTACTAGTAGGAATAGGAGGAAACTTCTTGTATAAACATCTGGAGATCTACTTTACATACATAATTTGCATTTTTATTGACAGCATCTCGTTTCTATCCAGCTTGTTTTATTCAACCATATACTTTAGTTATTTACTAAAGTCAGCGGAAATTATACTATACTACTAACTTCTTTTGTTGTTTTGCAGGTCAAGTGGCCCGCAACTCGGAGCCGTATATGCGCCAGGTGTTCGTCACCGGCGACACTCAGGAAGAAGAACAACTTGCGAGACAGGTAAGCTATTTAATAAAGAAGTTTATTTGTTGATTACCCAACTACAGCGAAGCAAAAGGGAGGGTTATGTGTTTGACCTGTATATACGGTCGGCTGCATAATTGCAGACCCACCGTAGAGCTCCAAAACGGCTGTTATAAGAATGTTTTCAACACAAGCAAGATTCTAGGCTCCTGCTTTAGTTGAAGTTTAAAGTCGTCTAACTCGTGAATTCCAATAATAGTATTTTTTTAACTCTACTGAGGGCTGCAATTATGCAGCCGACTGTATGTTCATCTGTTCCCACCTAACTTCAAAAATACTTACTATAATTCAACAAATGGTATAGGTATAGAAGCGTCTCAATGGTCCGCTGGTTATAGGCTATGTGACGTCACTATAAATTAAATGTGGCGCCCTCTACTGGACATAGAGTCATGAATTGAAAAATAAAAATAATTAAAATGTACCGTGTGGGGTATCAAATGAAGGGGCTCAATTAGTACATTTCAAAAATATACATATTTCTATTTAGATTCACGATATCATTCACTCATTCACTTCACTTTCGCCCATATACTACCTAACGGAATCCCTTAATTCGCCTTCCCCTCACTCTAGGACCATTTTAATGTGACATTTTTACTGTGTCTGGTATAGAAATATTACATTTATTTCCCGTTTGCAGATCTTTGTGCTACGGAAGCGTGCATCTCATGAAATCGTCGTCCCAGGTGCTCGGTTCTATATTTGCAGCTTGTCGCTGAAGACTGTCGTTTACAAGGGACTGCTTACTTCTAACCAACTATGGGTAAGCTACTCGTCTGATTTGGATTGTTGAGTGAAGTTCTTGTGGTATAAAGAATACAGCTGTTCGGGAACTGAAATGATCTGATGTGCAACTGTTTTATATCTGCAGGAGTACTTCAAGGATTTGACGAACCCGGCGTTCACGACGTATCTGGCGCTGGTTCACACTCGCTTCTCTACCAACACCTTTCCCAGTTGGGAACGAGCACATCCTTTGAGGTAATTACTGTTTTAATTCTTGAACAATCTTTACTTTTCTATACTAATATTATAAAGCTGGAGAATTTGTTTGTTTGAACGCGCTAATCTCAGGAACTACTGGTTCGAATTTAAAAATTATTTTTGTGTTGGATAGTCCATTTATCGAGGAAGGCTATAGGCTACTTTTTATCCCGATATTCCCACGGGATCGGGAGTTACGCGGGTGAAACCGCGGAGCACTGCTAGTATATCTATAATAATACTAGCTATGCCCCGCGGTTTCACCTGCGTAAGTCCCGATCTCGTGGGAATATTTGGATAAAAAGTATCCTATGTGTTAATCCAGATCTACAGCTATTTAGATACCGAGTTTCATAGCAATCGGTCCAGTAGTTTTTGCGTGAAGGAGTAACAAACAAACACTAAGAAATTATTTTTTTGTTTGCAACGAATAGGCTCCAAAACTATTGGAGCGATTTAGATGAAACTTGGTATGAGGATACATTGTTTAATTAGAAGTAATATAGGTTACTTTTTATCCCGATATTCCCACGGGATCGGGAGTTACACGGGTAAAACCGCGGACCGCTCGTAAGATACTCATTCAGAAATTCATTATATAATCCGAACCCACCCCCGAACTAATAGAAATCAACCCCCTAATGGTGATCATATTTTTCTGTATTGCAGAGTGCTTGCCCACAATGGCGAGATCAATACGTTGCGAGGTAACGTGAACTTAATGAAGGCGCGCGAAGGCGTCATGCAGAGCGACCTATTTGGAGATGGTGAGATTTTTTCATAATAAAACTATATTACAAGCGGTTGAGAGCTCCTTCTGTGCACCTACACAAACTATGTTTGTTCTACGACTTTTGGAAGTTCGAACATTTATTTATTTATTTAAAGAATATGTTTACTTGAAAATTAGCTGTTCCTTACTCGGAGTCGTCATTAACCTTAATATTATACTTATCTTGGAACGAAGTTCCTTATCGCGCGTTGCGGAAGGGTTCTAGACGAAAAAAAATAAGACCAAAAGTTGTAACGACACTTTTTGCTATAGTTGTAACCCGTGCGGTGGCGTGCGCGTGTTTCTCTGTCTGTCTCTCTCTCTCATAGAAAGCAAGCCAGTTTACTAAAATTGAGCCTACTGATTAAGTTTATATTACATGATAAATGTTAATGATAAAAACAATATTATTATAACTTAAAAAAAAAAACTTACAATTCCTTCACTAATTAATCGAAAGGAATTTCGTTCCATCCGGGTGTCCCTTGACACCTCTCAAGTTTTTGTTTAAATGCACAGAAGTTGCCCCTCAATCGTTGCCAATAAACCTGTATATTGATTTTTTGAAAATTTACTTCTTAAGACAACAATAGCTTAAACTTCTCTGTCTTTTTTCGCAGACCTAAAGAAACTGTACCCGGTCGTAGAGCCGAATCTCTCCGATTCCGGTTCAGCTGACTGCGTATTAGAGTTCTTACTGCACTGTGGTAACCGTTCGCTACCCGAGGCGGTGATGACTATGGTGCCTGAAGCTTGGCAGAACGACCACACCATGCCTAAAGAGAAGAGGGACTATTATCAGTGGGCGTCGTGCGCTATGGAGCCTTGGGATGGACCTGCCTTGATTTCTTTCACTGATGGACGCTACATCGGTAAGATAATATTGTCTAATCAAATCAAGGAATATCGTTCTTGCCTGAAGCTTGGCAGAACAATTAAATCATACCCAATGAAGGAGAAAAATAAGAAGAAAAAACTTTATTTTGTAATACACTACAAGTACAAAAGTCATAAAGTAACAGAAAACTAAAAAACAATTAATCAAACTTTTTAACTTGTAAAAAAATAGTTGTCTGTAATGTCGGTTTACGGACGATAATTTTACGTGATAACATCATAAGAACTCTTTTGTATCGTTGACACCATTTTGCATACTTTAATACATTGCCATGGTTCCCTTGTCAGGAACGGTAACGTGACATGACGTCACATTTTATGTGAGTGCAGATGTTCATCGATTTATACGACGTTTTCACGTCAAAAAGGATTATACTCAGCGTCATAGGATTATTACCAGTCTCGAGACACATCTGCTTTAAAATGTTGGCGGGTCTCAACTTGTAGGGTCATTCTCATTCAATGATGAGCATCCGAAAGGATAAGAAGATAGAAAGGAAGATGAACAAATCGTTAGACCTGGAGCTGGCAGCTGACCTCAGCCAACGACAATACCAAAGACCTGGCAGCATACTGGAGTCAAAACATCTATCTGACATCAATAAGTCATGTCATTAAACTTGTGTCATAGATGAAGATGTTTAAAACTTATCATATTAACTTGTTTCTATTCGTTTATTTCAGGTGCAATATTGGATAGGAACGGTTTGCGACCATCTCGTTTCTACGTAACAAGCGAGAATATACTTGTTATGGCGTCTGAAGTCGGCGTCTATGATGTTGACCCTGATAAGGTTATTTTAAAGGTAGGTGTATATATATATCACATTTCACATTAGTTTTTTTGTTTGGACCCTAGATGACCACAACAAATTTTCGTCCACGCGAGTAAACAAAGCTATTTTTTTTAGAGTCGACTAAAACCCGGCCGAATGTTGCTGGTTGACACTGAAGAAAAAAGGATAATTCAAGATGTTGAATTGAAATTGAAAATCGCTAAAAGCCGACCTCATTCTGATTGGTTAAAAGAACAGGTAAGAACTATGAAATTTAATTTGTTAATTACACTTATAATTCGCTAAATCGCAAGAGCAGCAATAAATATTTTCTACTAACAAATATTTTTAATTGTCTTTGCTGCAAATGCTGTTGGAAATTAAATAAACATAATTTGTTCAGATGGTAAGTTTAAAACAGTTTTTTTTAGTTGTCAAAAAAACATTTCCCGTTTTTATTTATTTAACCAACTTGTTTGTTTTTCCCTCCAGATAACAATGGAAGACATTCACAAATCGGTCGCGTTATCCGACCAATGCAACTTGCCTAACGGTGACCGCTCCGCTATAAGTGGCTTGTCTGACAAGAGACTTGGTCTGTTCGGATACACTATTGAGTCTATCAATATGCTGCTACTGCCTATGATACAGAACAAGTAAGTTATAGTACTTTTTCTAAAATACGGTAGTTTTATAATTGGATGACATTCACAAATCGGTCGCGTTATCCGACCAATGCAACTTGCCTAACGGTGACCGCTCCGCTATAAGTGGCTTGTCTGACAAGAGACTTGGCCTGTTCGGATACACTATTGAGTCTATCAATATGCTCCTACTGCCTATGATACAGAACAAGTCAGTTATAGTACCTATTCTAAAATACAGTAGTTTTATAATTGGATGACATTCACAAATCGGTCGCGTTTTTTCGAACAGCATTGTCTAACGAAGCTCATTAACTGGTAATAATTTTCGGAAATATCTTGCTGGCAATCTTTTCTTTCTTTTTTTATTTCAATAGCGTTGGCCTCCGTTGGGTTGACCAATGTGCAGGTGGTAACAACCATAAATTCAGAGAAAATATTTTTTATTAATCCTGCCAATATATGCAGAACAATACTATAATTATTTGGTGGTGCCCGTTTAGCGGCATAACAAGTATGCTGAGAATTGGAAGAATCTTCAAATTTATTGTAATTTCAGGAAAGAAGCCCTAGGCAGTATGGGCAACGACGCACCTTTGGCCTGCCTCTCGCAGTTCCAACCTTTACCTTATGAATACTTCAAGCAACTGTTCGCTCAAGTCACTAACCCGCCTATTGATCCATTCCGGTGAGTTAACGAAATCACTTTGACAAAACTCTTAAAAATATATAAATATTGAAAGACACTTTTAAAATCGCCGACCCGAAGTTGCAGCAAATAGCATCGCTGGCGATAAATAGAAGTGCGCCAACATAATAGTTTTTATTTTTTCCTGCTCAAATATAGTTACAAATTCAGACTAAATACTTAAATGTTCTAGTAATTTTAACTTATCTAATTTACTTTTCATCATTTTTCCAGTGAAAAGATAGTGATGTCGTTGCTATGCCCGATCGGGCCCACTGCGAACATCTTACAGCCTAGCCCTCGCTTCGTGCATCGCATATTCTTACCGCAACCTATTCTCACTCTTAAAGATATGGCGGCGCTGGTTAAGAATACTTATAGAGGATGGAGAGTAAGTTGATTAGAGTTATTTAGAGTATTATTACTTAACGAAATACTAACACGAAGCACAAAGTTTGGAACCATGAACTTGTACTTGTATAAGGGTTGTTTTCCGCAATTAGACCCTTTTTAATTGGGTCCTTTTTGCGTGAGGAAGGAGTAGGCTTGCCCAACACCTACTACCCTCTCAGCTTAGTCGTCGACCATGTCCAGAGGAGAGAATTTGTCAATACTTCTGGAGCCAACTAAGTCGCGGGTTTTGTCACGATGTTTTCCTTCACCGTAAGAGCAATGTCAATTAGCACATATAATTTTTTTGCACCTCGAGCTGAATGAATTCAGAATGAAACTCGACCTCAAAGCCAGAACCGCTCTAAACCATGACATTAACTCGCAAGTATATAATATATTTTGTCTATGTTTGTCCCCAGACGCAAATAATAGACTGCACTTACCCGATATCGGAAGGTCCAACAGGGCTGGAGGCTGCATTGACCCGCATCGCTCACTTGGCCCATGCGGCGGCGTCTTCAGGGTCCAGGCTTGTGGTGCTCTCGGACCGAACTGCTGGACCAGACACTATACCTGTTAGCTCCTTGCTGGCTCTAGGTAACTTACTATAGATTACGGTTTCATCCGTGTTAGTCCCGAACCCGTGGTTAATTCTCAAGATTCAAGGTCAAAAGCTTTCATAGTTCTTCCGCGGCTATCCAACAACAATAAAACTTAAAGGAAGTGTTCTGACATAGGCATCCGATAAGAAAGGATTTTCCTAAATTCCACGTGATTCCTTGGTCCATTTTCGACTTTTACGCGGACAAAATCGCGGGCAAAAGCTAGTCAGTCTTATAATAATGCTGTAATGTTGGAAAATATTAAAAAGTGTTATCTTTCAGGTGCGGTACACCATCATTTGATAGAGACACGTCAGCGTATGAAGATTGGTATCATTGTTGAAACAGCTGAAGCTAGGGAAGTGCATCACATGTGTGTTTTACTTGGTAAGTTGAGTACTGATATTTGAGTTGCATGTCTTGTCAATTTTTTATATTTATATTTCAACTAGCTGCGCCCCGCGGTTTCACCCGCGTAATAATTTTCTACGCAATTTCCTTATTATTTCTTTCATAAGAACCTTCTCCGGACAATAACAAACACAACAAAAAAAGAATTGGCCAAATTGGTCCAGGCGTTGTTGAGTTATGCGCTTACCCACACATTTTTCGATTCATTTTTATATTATAGATATTTGTCTATGGTGTGGTTGTTTCTATGTATTATAAGTATATATTTACAAAAGAAAAGTATATAAGTAGTATATCCGTTGTCTAGCACCCATAACACAAGTCTAGTTACTTAGCTTAGATAGCGATGTGTGGGTATTTATTTATTATTTATTAATTTACGGCTATCTTTGGAAATTAAAACTTTAGATTTAAGAGACCAAACCAGGTTTTTCTGGCATCTTCCAGCACCCAAACAATTGATATACTTACTATAGATTTTTGGATTATGTTTTTTAATGTTTTGTTTCACTTTTTAGGTTACGGAGCGGACGCAATCTGTCCTTATCTAGCATTTGAACTAGCTTTTTCCCTCCGAAACGACAACATCCTAGATCCGAATATATCCGATGATGACATCTATCAAGCCTATCAGAAGGCTATCGAAACCGGTTTAGCCAAAGTGATGGCCAAGATGGGCATCAGTACGCTTCAGTCGTACAAAGGTGCGCAGATTTTTGAAGCGGTTGGATTGAGTGAGGAGGTTGTTGATAAGTGCTTTAAAGGCACTCAATCGAGGATTGGTAAGAGTTTTTCCACTAACTTATTTTATGAAATTCATAAATACACTGTTATTTAAAATATATTTTTTTATGTTTTAGGTGGAGTCAATTTTGAAATCCTGTCGAAAGAAGTATTCGATAGACATGCGATGACCTATAATTGCACCGACAGTTTGGTTTTGAGGTATAATTACATTCAATTTGAAGTATTTAAAAAAAAAAATATTAACATTTTTAACTTTCTTAGAATTAAGTTAAACTTTGCCTTAGCCTAATTTTGTTTTGTTTTATAGAAATCCCGGAACCTACCATTGGCGTGCTGGCGGTGAGAAACATATAAATGACCCAATGTCCATCGCTAACTTGCAGGAAGCCACTTTGAATAAGAGCAGTTCCGCTTATGACAAATTCAGGTATAATGATTATAAAAACCCGGCCAAGAGCGAGTTGGACTCGCGCACGAAGGATTCCGTACCATTATATTCTGTTTTTATCTTATCTTATATCTTTAAATTAGCAATTCTTGTATATATATATATAATTGGAATCTCGGAATCGGCTCCAACGATTTTCATGAAATTTGGTATATAGGGGGTTTCGGGGGCGATAAATCGATCTAGCTAGGAATCATTTTTAGAAAATTTCATTTTATTCATGTTTTATCGAAACTTACTTTTTTTTTCTGAAAAATATGACTCTTCCTGACATCTATTGGCGAACTACTAATACTATTTTTTGTGAGGAATAAAGTTATTCCAGCAGATGGCGTTGTTAAGTAACACGAAGTCAATGAGTGTTTGCTTTGAGGTTAGACTAAGTAAAAAAAAAAACCGAGCAAAGCTCGGTCATCCAGGTACTTTGTTGTTATAGCTGCAACAAATATACATCATCTATGAAAATGTCAACTGTCTAGCTATCACGGTTCATGAGATACAGCCTGGTGACAGACAGACAGACAGACAGACGGACAGTGGAGTCTTAGTAAAAGGGTCCCGTTTTTACCCTTAGGGTACGGAACCCTAAAACTACATGAATATATTTAATTTTATCACACTATCTTAGTTTCCGGATCCTAACCAGCATAAGTATTGAATGTATTTTTGCATCATAATTTTCGATTCCAGGCTAAGGAAACGATTTTTTTTAAAAGTCCAATGATAATTTAATTTAATCAAATTAATACCGTAGGTATGTCTGCGTTTTTTTCGATATGTTCCAAATTTTAAGGTACCTTTAAGATACTCTACAGAAAGTCACCGTCTGCATGAGAAGGCATATTCGGGTAGCTACTCCACTCAGAGTGATAGTGGCATAAATTTTTAACACGCCTAATAATATCAATAACTTTACAGAGAGAGTGCAATGTCTGCGGTTCGCGCGTGCACATTGCGCGGGCAACTAGAACTGGTAAAACTTGACGAGCCCATACCAATTGATGAAGTCGAACCCGCTTCGGAAATTGTCAAGCGATTTGCTACAGGTACATTATTCATTTATTTATGTTACAGGATACAACTGCCTTTTGAGGGCAGAATTAAGAAAGTATTCGGCTTTAATATACGTCTTTGTTTTTAGGTGCAATGTCGTTCGGTTCCATATCGCTGGAGGCTCACACAACTCTTGCTATAGCTATGAACAGAATCGGTGGCAAGTCCAACACTGGAGAGGGCGGAGAAAACTCTGACAGATACTTAAATCAGGTATAATTTCTAATAAACTTTGGTGAACACAGATATTTGATCGTTTACAGTTTTTTATAGGGCGATAATTATTGTTTACCAGGATCCCGAGTTCAGCAGACGTTCAGCCATCAAGCAAGTAGCATCGGGCCGTTTTGGCGTCACTGCTTCCTATTTGGCGCACGCAGATGATTTGCAAATTAAGATGGCACAGGGTGCCAAACCGGGTGAAGGCGGAGAGTTACCCGGTTAGTAAAATTGAACTATATTTAGTTTAAATTTAGACATTTGTATCATTTTCGCACTGTGAAATTGTTAAATTAAAGGCATTCACTAAAGGTGTAAAAATATCTTGATCCAAGTGTACTTTTATCAAACCAATGTACACAAACATAGACCTACTTGCGTGAAAAAGTCGCTTTAAATATAGAATGTAAATGCGCACATTTCAAACGTATTGGTTCATTTCACCAATCTTTCCTCAGGTTACAAAGTAACAGAAGACATTGCCAAGACCCGTTGCTCAGTTGCGGGCGTAGGGCTGATCTCTCCACCTCCTCATCACGATATCTACTCCATCGAGGATCTAGCAGAGTTAATTTACGATCTGAAGTGTGCTAACCCTCGTGCCAGGATATCTGTCAAACTGGTGTCTGAAGTTGGTGTCGGTGTTGTCGCTTCTGGAGTCGCTAAGGTAGGTTTTTAGTCGTACATACTTCCTTATTTCGATGTCTATTCAATAGACTGCTTTAGCAAAATTATTTTGCGACTTGAAATATGCCAAGCCTCATGCCATGATCTGTGTCTGAAGTTGGCGTGGGTCGCTTCTTAAACCAACAGTCAGTTTTTAAGCTACTTAAATAGATTTTTAATTAAACCCTTTAATGAATTTGCAGGGTAAAGCAGAGCACATTGTAATATCTGGCCATGACGGTGGAACTGGTGCCAGTTCTTGGACAGGCATCAAAAGCGCTGGCCTTCCTTGGGAATTGGGAGTCGCTGAAACACATCAGGTCCTCGTACTTAACGATTTGAGATCCAGGTGAATATATTTAACCTCATTTTAAACACTGAAAATTAGTTTGTAACATTTTTAGTCTTTTAACTTATATTAAATACTTGAAGTGGTCCTTCGAGTCGGATCGTAAACGAAAAAAAGTAAAATATTAATAAGGTGTAAATATTTTACAGAAATTAACGTTGATTTTTGTATACAGGGTGGTATTACAAGCTGACGGTCAAATCCGAACGGGTTTCGACGTAATGGTGGCCGCTTTACTCGGAGCTGATGAATTTGGGTTCAGTACTGCGCCGCTTATTGCATTGGGTAAGCGATATATGTTAGCCAAATTATTTACGCTGGTCGTTTTATCAAAATTTGTTTCCTACTAATATTATAAATGCCAAATGCGATATATGTGATTTTTGTTTCTTCTTAAAACATCTTTTCCGATTGCAATGACACTTGCTATTAAGTTACATTGAATCTTTGGAAGTAACATAGTCTATTTATACCGATATTACCACGGGAGCAGTCCTTACGCGGATAAAACCGCCGGGCACCGTTATTTGCTAGATAGAAACCAAAATAAACCATTTATTAAGTACAAACACAGGAAGGAAGAAAAAAACATGACAAAGAAAAAAATTACAAAATAAAAAGTGACATATAAATGAAAACAAAACTAATAACTAATATTTTTGTGATTGTCAGGTTGTACAATGATGCGTAAGTGTCACCTGAACACATGCCCAGTCGGTATCGCGACTCAAGACCCGGTTCTAAGGAAGAAATTCGCAGGCAAACCGGAACACGTCATCAACTATCTGTTTATGTTGGCTGAAGAGGTAAAAATTACATCAAATAACAAGAACAAAAATAAACACGCGCTTCGTGTAAATGAACTGCTAAACATACCGTTTTTTTTAAAGTGTACAATGTCCAATTACGAAGTTAAGATCTAATTTTAGTTCAATATCATGATATTTTTTCTCTCCCACAGTTTCTTAATATGTACACTTTTGTGAATGTAGATACCAACTTACTTCACCTTTTTAACCGACTTCAAAAAAAGGAGTTTCTCAATTTCTCATTAAACATTGTAGGTCCGACAGCACATGGCAGACGTAGGAGTCCGTAATTTCCAGGACCTCATTGGCCGCACTGACTTACTCAAGGCGAGGGAAAACAATGACAATATCAAGGTATTATTATCCATCTATATGTTTGAAGAAAGAGAAATGCGTATACATTTGAATGTTACATTTAACGTTTTGCCATTTTTGTTTGCCAGGCACGAATGCTGAACCTCGGTCTAATACTAAAGAACGCACTACACATGCGCCCTGGCGTTAATATTATTGGTGGATCTAAATCACAGGTAAAAAACCGAAAATATTACTCATAAATAGGTAATTATGAATATGTGCAAGAATTTTAAAATAATGAACTATTTTTATTAGGATTTCCAACTCGAGAAACGTTTAGACAACCAGCTGATTGAGAAATGTGCTGGCATCTTAAACGGAACAGAGAAGCGAGTTGACATCGATATGGCCATAACTAATGAAGATAGAACATTTACTTCTACATTGTCTTATCATATTGCTATGTAAGTATTACAATTAGCCTAATATGTCCTTTCCCACACCAAGAACTACTGTAGAAATTTCCAACAAACTACTGTAGGAACTACTACTACGGAACTTCCGCACTACTGTAGGAATATCCATTGTTTTACTGTAACGTTTTCACGGATGGCTAAATTGTCTAGCCATTCGACCGTGAAGAGTGAATAAACCAAACTAATTCATAATCATATAAACGAGGTCTGAGTAGAAATAAGGCGTTTACTATGTATGTTTGACGAATCTTACGCAGATATAAGAGTTGCCACAAGGGGGCTTAAAACTTAGCATAATATGCTCTACCTATAAAATGAAAAGACAAATCAACTCAAAATGGAAAAAATCTAATCAACTGTGCTGTTATTTATTAAATTTTTAACAACTTTGATTCTCTTTTTGTTGCAATAAAATAATATTCTAATTGGGAGGTTAGCGAGGCTCCAGTCCGGAACTTTCCAACAATTTCATTAATATATTTCTTCTTTCATACAGGAAATACAGTGACTCCGGGCTACCGGACGGTACGGAAGTAAACATTACTTTGAAAGGTTCAGCCGGACAAAGTTTCTGTGCTTTCCTGTCTAAAGGCATTACTGTCACTTTGGAGGGCGATGCGAATGATTATGTCGGTAAGTTTCATTGATACTACAGAGATTAAACTGGTTGGATTTTTAATCACAATTTTCAACCCATATTTCTGTAAAAATAGAGCTCATTCACAATCTAATAGTTTTTGTTATACATACATGTAGGCAAACCGCATAATTGAAGATCATCTGGTCCAGGCTCATGCCTGGATATGTTGAAATAAATTGACTTTTATAAGTATTAGTATAGTAATTTTCTCATGTTTCATTTTAGGCAAAGGTCTATCCGGCGGTAAGGTTATAATCTTCCCACCAAAGTCGTCACCTTTCGAGTCACACGTCAACGTTATTGTTGGCAATGTGTGTTTGTATGGAGCTACCTCAGGACGAGCTTACTTCAGGTGAGAAATTTCATACAATTATGCACGCCAGTAAGTGTCGCTGTTAAAAATTTTGCGCCGTTGATTGGCAATTTGACGTCCTCTGTCCCACCTACGACAAGGTCTCGCATTGCAACAAATATTTATTTTGTCTAAGGATTTAAGTCCTAGTCAATCCTAGTTGTTTCGTTTGGTGCTATATCTCACTTAGCAATGTCGTATAATATTTATTTAGGTTATCCCTTAAATAGTACTTAATTTCAGATATTAAAATTATTAATTACAATAAAATAAAAAATAAAATGAATGTCAAAATGTCTTAACTAAATAATAAAAAATAATGTCAATCAAGTCAAGTCAGTCACAATATCTAGTTATTTAGGTTAAATTCTCCAAAGTTTTGCCAAATTGTATAATATATGTTCTGATAATGCAGGGGTATAGCGTCGGAACGTTTCTGCGTGCGCAACAGCGGATGCAGTGCGGTGGTGGAGGGTGTAGGCGACCACGGATGTGAATACATGACAGCTGGCACCGTGCTCGTGTTGGGACTTACTGGGCGGAACTTTGCTGCGGGCATGAGCGGTGCGTACCAACGAAATATCTATAATTTTAAATAGAGCGTTAGAATTCTACGGATCCAGGATCTTCTGGAAACCAAATAAAGGACACCAATATAGAAATCAAGGTGACGTTTGATAAATCTTAACTCCGATTCTCAACTCTGAAAACCTAGTAAACGACACCTATTATCAAAATCTGGATGGCAGCTGACTTTGAACTCTGCTGTAACAGTGTAAAATAGGGAATTAATTCAAATTTGCTTCTTTTATGTTATAATTATCTCAAAATATGAGTGTTTCATTCAGGTGGTATTGCATACGTGTACGACATCGACGGCTCTTTCAAAAGTAAATGTAACCAAGAGATGGTGGAACTACTGCCATTGGAGTTGGATGACGATCTCAGTGTAGTGAAGACACTTTTAGAAGAATTCCTTGAATATACTGGGTGAGTTACACTTATAAGCTGGTCAAACACCACATACTGCAGTTTTAAGAAACAGTGGTATTAGCGTTGGAGTTTTGATCAATAAACGAAGGTTATTTGCTTAGTTTAATCTGTGGAAATATTTTATTAGTCCATATAATAAATAATTGTCTATTTTTGTATGTACATCCAGCTCAATAATAGCAAAAGAAATGCTTGAAACCTGGCCAGAACCCGCCAAGCAGTTTATCAAAGTATTCCCGTACGAGTACCAACGTGCTCTCAAGCAAATGGCGCTCAAACAACCTTCACCGCCAAAGGTAGAAGCTAATGGTCATCAAAATGGAGTGATGGACATTGAGGAAACTGTACGAGATATCGAACTGGATAAGAAGAATTTGGAGAAAATTTTGGATAAGACTAGGTAAGTTAGCTAGGATACTTTAAGGAGCATTTGACGACCCAGTTGACACAATGGTCAGCATGCTGGACTGCCAAACCTGTGTTGCAACCCTGTGGTTGCTGGTTCGATTCCTGCCTCAGACAAGTATTTATGCTTAAGTATTTGTCTGTGGTCTGGTTATACATTTAGTATATTAAGTATATATTTACAAAGAAAAGTTTATAAGTAGTATATCTGTTGTCTAGCACCCATAACACAAATCTAGTTACTTAGCTTGGGGCTAGATAGCGTTGTGTGGAATGTCCTGGAATATTTATTTATTTTTTATTGTAATTTGAACGCACATGATTGTCATATCATGCTTGTTGATCAAAGGTTTCTGTAATGAGCTTTCGTTTCACAGGGGTTTCATGAAATATCCTCGCGAGACAAACGCTTACCGTCCGGCTGAGAAACGGATGCGTGATTGGGATGAGATATATGCGCCCGCGCACGTACGACGCGGGCTTAGGGTACAAGGTAATAATCTAGACTTTACATTGGCAACTTTTTACCCATATATATATATATAAAATTCTCATGTTGCGATGTTAGTTACCTATGTCGACCTAAACAGCTAAACCGATTTGTATGAAATTTTGGGTACATTCGTTACGTCTGAGAATCAAACATCAATTTTTTTAATAACATTTGCCGGGACAGTTACTTTTAACAAGATTCCAACTGAACAAACATACATACATACATTGCAAGCAGGTATATTTGAAATATGTTCATGTGAGATGTGTGTCATATGTTTGTTTGTTTTTAGCTGCCCGTTGTATGGAATGTGGCGTACCTTTCTGCCAGTCCGGTCATGGCTGTCCATTGGGTAATATCATACCGAAATGGAACGACTTGGTATACCAAGCTGCCTGGAGGGAAGCGTTGGACCATTTGATGCAAACTAACAACTTCCCAGGTAACATTTACTATCAACTACTAGAAGCATATCAAAGTTTACATTACAAATCCTTTTACTACAAATTAAAATCAAATGTGTGCTATCCTTTGTGAGAGACTGGAGTAGACTCCAGTTTATACTGATCCAGTCTCCAGTCAGTTCGTTATCAAAGATACTAGGACAACGGTATCCTGAATGATTAATCATTAGCCTCTCACTCTAAAAAGCAGCAAAATAGTTCCGAATTATATAACTTCAAGTAAGTGAAGATTTCCCAAACCGGAGGGATATAGGTTTCTTCCTCTTAGTGGGATCACCGCGTTAATCGACTACTTCTTCAAAGAGTAAAAAACATGACATTTGTAAACACAAAAGATCCCACTGGGTCGAAGTTTTGTTGGCATTTGTAAAGTGAAGATGCGTATAGAATATTTGATAAGAGTACGTTTAGGAGCATGAGTTGGTTCCCTAGTCACCAGTGAGTTCGGAAGAGGACGACCTTCTCTATGTTTGTTTGTTTACCTTTTTTTTTTTCTAGAGTTCACGGGTCGAGTGTGCCCGGCTCCGTGCGAGGGTGCGTGTGTGCTCGGGATATCAGAACCGCCAGTTACTATCAAGAATATAGAGTGCGCCATCATCGACCATGCTTTCGAGAATAACTGGATACAGCCAGTGGTAATTTCAATGTTTCAATTGGTTACTAACTGCTGTACTCAGAGACGTGCCTAAGAGAAACGCCTAGTTCACATTAAGCTAGTAATTTAGTAGCAAAAATACTCGCTACTGCCCAAAAATTGTTCGCACTTTGCTCGAGTAGAGTTTACAAGTGAGTGGTGTTTTTTAATGTTCATCTTACAAAGGACTTGTTTAAGTAGGCTTTGGGACGTCTTTGAGTACGGCAGTAAGCCTTCAAACATATTTTTAATGAGCAAGATAATGTATAGTTCAATGTATGTATTTATTTCTAGATTCCAAAACACAGGAACGACAAAACTGTTGCTGTAATCGGTTCAGGTCCAGCTGGACTTGCCTGTGCCCATCAATTGAATAAGGTAAATCTTTTGTTAGCATCAGTTGTAAATAGTATGTATTTACTTACATACAAATATCTGGAGATCATACAAATTCCGACGTTGTAATCTGTAAAATTTCGAATGAATACTTACCAATTTAAAGGCAATTTTAGCTTTCTGTCAAAAATGTATGGAATACGGTTGACTTGCACAGCAAAAAAAGACTTTTAAGATTAAATAATATCAACCTTGTTCATTTTGAAATAGAATTTAATTTTAGTTTGCCCATTAGCTAGTATTGAGCTGAATATATTTGAGCACAATCTCACGCAAGCCGCCCTCAATCTAGGTTTAGTAAAATCAAAATTTTGCTAAAAGTGGCACCTAAAAAAATAATTCGTTTTCGAAGTAAAATTGAGTTTCAATTCTAATAGATCTATATTTAAAAAAAAATCCCTTTTCCCAGGCCGGTTACACAGTGACAGTGTTCGAACGCAACGACCGCCCCGGAGGTCTCCTCCAATACGGTATACCGACCATGAAGCTGAGCAAGGAAGTCGTCATGAGGAGGGTCGATCTCCTCGCTAAAGAAGGCATACAGTTTAAGTGTAACATTGACGTTGGAAAGGACATATCAGCTAATGATCTTGCTAATGAGTACGTATAATGTACACTTTTAATTACCTTCCGCTATATTATTTCCTTTCCCTAGAGGTCTGTCGGCAGAAAACTCTTCACACGGTTAGACTGACGATGTAATCTTTTTTTGTATTTTTCTTGTGTACTGAATTTATTAAATAAATAAATGGAAATATATTTTTGAATGCTAGTTATGTCCCGCTGTTTCAACTGTATAAATCTCGCATAATAATATGACAAACGTGATTGTTTTGTTTGTAAATTTTTACATAATTATGTTACAAAGCGAGAGTTTGTGTTTTTAACATTTTCATGCAAAAACTACTAAACCGATTGCCATGAAACTTGGTATATAGATAGTTGCGAGTCCTGGAATAACACAGACTACTTAAAATTGTTATCCCAATGTTGGACTTACCGAAAAACCGCGGGCTCAACTAGTTCATAAACTTCTAATCAAATTATAAGTTGATTAAAACTTATACTTTGTATCAAAGTATCAGAATCAATTTCTCTAACACTTTTTTACTTATATTTTTTCTCTAAAATTTATCTTTATCTCCTTAGATATGATGCCATAGTCCTGTGCATGGGAGCGACATGGCCCCGTGATCTACCACTGAAAGGTCGACAATTAAATGGAATACATTTCGCTATGGAATTCCTTGAACAATGGCAGAAGAAGCAAGTAGGATCAAACAGACAGAAAGAACTTCCCGAACTCAATGCTAAGGATAAAGATGTACTTATTATTGGAGGTGGTGATACTGGGTAAGATTGCTTGTTTATATAAATATGGCTTCACACGACTTGTGCACGAGGTCAAAATATTTGTTTTTATATGAGTATCATTTCATAAAACTAATTGTAAAACACATTGTAAAAAGCTCATCTGATTTATTCTAAGATCTTTATAAATAGGTAGTTACTCATAGATAGAAGGACTTTATTTGTACAACACATAAGAAACATTAAAAAGAAACAAAAGACGAATTTATTAACTAAAAAAATAAACTGGCTAAGTGCGAATCGTACTCGCACACAAAGGGTCGTGTGAAAATTTCTACAGTCTTAACTATCACGGTTATAGAATAGAATAGAAATCATTATGGGTCATGAGATACAGCCTGGTGACAGACAAGAGTCTTAGTAATAAGGTCCCGTTTTTACCCTTTAGGTACGAAACCCTAAAAATGTGCAAATACTTTACCCAATATATCTTAAAAACCAGTTGTTTTACGGCTTTTACGCAAACACGACCCACCTAAGAAGATGTTTGTTTGCGGCAAACAGCCCGTATACAAGTAATAAATAAATATTGCAGGACATTCCACACATCGCCATCTAGCCCCAAGCTAAGTAACTAGACTTGTGTTACTTATACTTATAATACGTAGAAACAACCAGACCACAGACAAATATCTAAGCATAAATACTTGTCTGAGGCGGAAATCGAAACGCCTCAGACAAGTATCGAACTGGGTCGCCACAGGAATACCGATTGTTTGTGAACTGAATAATTGAAATTTAATATCACTTGTCAACAGATGCGACTGCATAGCGACATCCCTGCGTCAAGGTGCCAGGTCAATAACCACGTTTGAAATACTACCTGAACCGAAGAAAACAAGAGGACAAGACAATCCCTGGCCGCAATGGCCTAGAGTTTTCAGGTATAATACAACATTATCTATAAAGTACTTCATCAACTGGCAGACAGATGGCGCTGCTCAGAAAATCAATGGCGGTTGACCTATTTTAGTTCGACTGCCAGTTAATATTATAAAGAGGAAAATTTGATTGTTTATTTGTTTGTATTAAATAGGCTTCGAAACTACTGAACCGATTTTGATGAAACTTGGTATTAGGATACATTGATTCATTGGGAATGTCATAGGCTACATTTTATTCCGTTATTCGCATGGGATCGGGAATTACGCGGGTGAAACCGCGGAGCGCTGCTATTTCTAATACTCATAAAAATAACTTTTTTTGTAAATTTTTGTGCATTATTTTTAATGTTTTTGCTTTGTTTCTAATGTAGAGTTGATTACGGTCACGAAGAAGTGAAAGTCAAATTCGGCAGCGACCCGAGGATGTTTTCTACACTCACAAAGGAATTCTTAGATGATGGTAAGTATTAAGTTTTATCTTTTGCTAGCGACTTCGTCCGTGTAGGGTTTCTTTCTTTCTCAGCGAATGCCTACGCTATAATATACCAGCTCCCTGTAAGCCAAAATTTAGCCCGATCCGATATTTTTGTTTTATTAAACATTTACAACATTTGAAAATTATAAGCTAACCAAAAATCACAAAGATTTGTCCGGTTTGCCGTACTAGATTAAGTTCGTTACTTAAATAAATTTTATAAAAAACAAAACATAGAATGCGACTACTTACATATTTTAAATCGATACAATAAAATAAACAATGGATATTATAAATAAGTAAGGTAGAAATCAATCGCGCTCAGTCAGCTATCGAACGATGGTCTTTATCACTATACTGAAAAGAGACAACGCTATCCAGCAATTGCGCCGTTTCATCGGTTAGATCGTATGATGCAGACAGTGACAAAACTTGTTCTACAACTATTCAGTTGCGCTAGCTAAAGGCTGTTTAAAAAGTGTAATTTTAATTTATCTTTAATATTTTTCCTAGTGATACTATTTCTTAAAGATAGGTCAATATCATTCATTAGACGAGGAAATAGTGTGTTGTTCGCTTACCATATGAATTTTTAAAGTTGTTATGTTTAATTCTTTATTCATAATTTTTCGTGTGATAATTTTGTGGCAAATTTTCCGTTGGTTATATTTTTGTGATCATTCTAAACTCTAAACCAATTTGGTGTAGATTCATTCTATGGTCGGCAGCATAATTGAGATCCACCGCAGAGTTCTAACATTACTATTATTGGAATGTTTTCAACTAAAGCAGGTGCCTAGAAAATCTTGCAGCCTTTTTGGAGTTCTACGGTGGGTCTACCATTATGCAGTCGAGCGTACCAAAGAGGTTGCATAATATACATATATTTATTAATATTGAATTAAATGTATTTTAGGTGAGGGTAACGTATCTGGCGTGTCTGCTGTGGAAGTGGAATGGACACGAGGAGCGGGCGGAAGGTGGGACATGAACGAAGTGCCGAACACACAGAAGGTTTACAAAGCTGACCTCGTTCTGCTTGCTATGGGCTTCCTGGGACCAGAGAGATATGTTGCACATCAATTAGGTAAGGATAATAAATATTATGTAGCTCTTTATTGATGACCCAGTTGGCACAATTTGTTTCTGATCTGGGTGTATATGTATATTTAGTATATATTTACAAAAAACTATGTATTCTATCCGTAATCTAGCACCATAACATAAGCCTAGTTGCTAAGCTTGGGGCTAGGTGGTGCTGTGTAAAATGTAGTCCTTTTTTTTTGTGAACGCCTTGCTGATTTGGATCTCGGGACACTTTAAATGTCAGACCACCATCGGCTTTATCTTACAATTTTGTAAGCGATGTGCTGACGTTGGTCTATTGTTCGTTTAACAGTTATGTTCACGGTTTAGATAATGTAGTGGACATATGGCGAGACTCTTATAACATACCAATGCTTCAATTAGTTGCAGATATGTTTGTCATTTTCACGATGAAGGCTGCGGTCCGTATTGGATGAACAGTGCTTACAGTGCTAACCATCGTGAGCGTACTAAGAAGCCTAACGGGCGCATGCACGCGGCTATATGTCCACTAGCTGCGCTCCGCGGTTTCACCCGCGTAAGTCCCGATCCCGTAGGAATATCAACATGAAAAGTAGCCTTCCTCGAAGGACTGTCCAACATAAAACTAATTTTTCAATTCTAACCCGTAGTTCCTAAGATTAGCGCGTTCAAACAAACAAACTCTTCAGCTTTATAATATTAGTATAGAATTTGGATCTTATCTACAACTAACTGAAGCAAATATAGGTAGCTTATCAAGCTGCGACATTAAAGTACCAAGTGCAATATTTTTTTGACATTATAACTTACAAACTTGCATTTGCAAAAAATATGCAATAAGTCTATTGTCTTGTCAACGTGTTAAAATAGTACATTACGATATAAGTGTTGTAAATTGATCTTTGCATAGAGGCGGTTTATGACGCGCGAGTGGCAGCGAGCGTGTTAAGAAGCCAAGATGCAAAGATCAATTCCACACGTATATCGTACGACGTTTTTTATCACAGTTGCGAATAAAAGAAAAGACTTGAAAATAAAACAAAAAAATAACCTAAAAATATTTGTGATAAGTCTATATTTACATTTTTTAAGGCAATATTTTTTTGTTGTTTATGCTCCGGAAAGGCCAGGCTAAAGACTTAACCTATACAGCCTCGTCTGACATACAATATTTTTTAGGCTATTTTTCTATTTGTTTTTGCGTCGGGGGTTAAGAACAAAATACAATGGTACGGAAAAACAATATATTTAAGTAAAGAAAAAACAAAAAATAAAAAACTCAATTTTTAATCGTTTTCTAAGTCATTATTACGTAAAATTTTCGTTCGTAAACCGACTTTAGAGACAACCATTTTTGCTAGCTAAAAAACTCTTTGGTACCTATCTTTTTTATACATCAAAACAGTATAACCCAGATAAATTAAGAATCTTTCAGCTACCTAACATGTAATTAGCAGTAAGATACGTATTTAACTTATCAAGATAACTTTATAGCACTAGGTTGGCAATGTAAAACGCACGCGTGCATAATATGTTGGATAATGAGCCTAAAAGCCGTTTAATAAGATCCACTTTATGAGCAACTGTGATAAAAATAACTTTTTCTTACAGATTTACCTCTCGACGCACGCAGTAACGTCGAAACTGATAAATCCAACATCTACAAAACTCCGATTGGAAATGTATTCGCTGCTGGCGGTAAGTTAATTAATATTTATCACAAAACTAGCAGGTCCGCGGTGTCACCCGCGTAAATTCCATCCCCGTAGAATTATAGAGATTAAAATTAGCCTATGTTACCCTTAATGGATCTTCATACCGAGTTTCATCAAAATCTGTCTTGTAGTTTCGAAGACTATTCATTGCAAAAAAATATTTCCTTAGTAGATGTAGATTTGTAAACAATTGACTTGAATTCAAAGTATTGTTTTTGCTAAAGTACAAGAATTATGAAAAAATAATTATGTTTCTTCGAAGTTTTTTTGCGAAAAAAGAATATGCAAATTGTAATTTGTGCATGATTTTCTGATCTTTGTATCTATTGGAATAATAATAATTTAATCCCTACTAGCTGCGCCCCGCGGTTTCACCCGCTTAATAATTTTCTACGCAATTTTTTTCTTTTATAAGCACCTTTTCCTGACAATATCCGCGTTTTACCTAACAATAAAACGCTTATTAACTACTTACCTCATTCAAAGCTTATATTAATGAGAGTGGCAACTCTATTTTCCTTTACTATGGCGGAAACAGTGTCTAAACTACTAGCAACCCTACCTACGTCATCCCACTCTCGATTCCTATTGGTTGACGCTTAGTTCCAAAATCCCCCACCAGGGGCGCATCTGAGCTATGAAGCTCAGATCGGGATTTGAATCATTGCACTCGAATTAACCAGGCAGAATTTAAAGTTAAGCTTTGAATGAGGTAAGTAGTTAATAAGCGTTTTATTGTTAGGTAAAACGCGGATATTAACTCACTGTACCGTCATTCAAAGCTTATATTAATGAGAGCTGTCTGATATCGCCTGGTGGGGCATTAGAGTATTATACATATCATAAAAAATATAATCTAATAGCTACACTATAGGCCATGCTATAGTAACTCTGAAGTAGGTAGGTAGCCATAGATGCAATACATGCATCAGCTAGGGAGCAACAGTGAATGAGCGGGTAAGTATAAAAATTGTTGATACCAACCTTAAATGTAAATATAATAGTAGGTCACTTATATAAAGAAGCTAGGTGCTTGTACTATTATTAGCAATATTTAAGGACAGAGTTTAACTAAGTCAGGTTACCTATTGTAAGAACATACCTTCTTACGACTAGAAAATATAGGTGAACTCAGACTGAGAAAAAATAAATAAACTATTTATAGAAAAAAATGCACGTTTTATTTTCTTTCAAACACCTTATATACAAGCGGTAGATAATTATATTCTAAAAATGAATTCGAGGTATGTAATGTGTGTTCTAAGCATTTTAAGAATACAACCAAGTTGATCTGTGTTAACAAAAATAATTTAATATGACACTGTAAATAGTTAAATTATAATTTTGTAGGTGTACATAATATTTATAAACTAATTACTAATTAAATAAACTCAAAATTACTTAGATAAGTAGATAAAGAACAAAAGGTAGAATAAGTGAAACTAATTAATTAATTAGAAAAATAAAATATTTTCTTTGATAACCATCATCAATTAATGCTTACATAATTATAAGATCAGTTTGCTATGGGTGAAAACATAGCAGTTACCACATTTGTTTGGTGATTAGTAGCTTTCACTTCGCGACAATAAAACTTTTTGAAGGTATCTTCGGAGCGCCAATTACCTTTAGCTAAAATCTCGTCTAATGGACAATTTGAAATCCAATTCTTTGAAGCGACCGCTGGTCGAATACTTCCGGGACTGGCTTTAATATCTGCTTCTTGCAGCAGACGTTTTATCCAGCCAGCAATAACAGAACGTGAAGCTGGTTTTGGCTCGCCGCACGCAGTAATAAATAAACTGTTAGAATTAGCTTGGCTTCTTCTGTGCGAAGAAAGCTTCAAGAGCTGTTTCACCCAATATACTGGATCAATTGCACGATGATTCCTGTTACTCGTGAGACGCCAACCAGATTGACGAACGTCCGATTTGTCGGTTTTAGAACCGAATTTAGGCCAAAATATTATAGTATTCTCAGAAATGGAACAGTGATTATTGTCAACAGCAAGTAGTGTTAGGTCATGGACGCGACGTCCAGAGCATAGCATCAATAATGTAGCAGTACGTTTTGAACACTGATATAAATTATTATTATCATAATCATTAGCTAATAACCAAGACGAAAGGTCGTCGACATCCCATATAGGAGGTTTCAGAGTTTGTTTAGGTTTCTGATTAGCAATTGAAGCAAGCATCTTCTTAACTAATACGTGAGAGCTTAATCGTTCAGATAAATCAGGATTGCAAAGTGTAGAAACAGCTGATTTGTAAACTAATATGGTACTATAAGATAACTTGTCCTTTTGGAACAAATCTGACAAAAATCTGGCTAATTGAGACCCATTGGGTTCAGCAGGGTTATTGACGTTGTTACTTGAGCACCATTTTAACCATTTACGCCAAGCATTTTGATAAGTTTTGATAGAGGATTCGCGCCAACCTGATTTTAAAAGTTCCTGTTGTTCTGGTGTCCAGTCGATTAGCTTTGAAGTCCACCCCCACATCTCCAAACTTGTAGATTTATCTCGTGAACTTTCGGCGGAGCCATCCCGGTCGAAGTGTCCACTAGGACTTGGTGTAGGCGATTTATTATGAAAGGAGGAGCCGTGGACCGGTTCTTGACATCGGGTCTCCAGAAGACTTTCTCCCAGACTGGAGTTACGATTAGGTACACGCCTTTGGCTGTGTTCAGGTGCCTCAAGACTCTGGGAATGAGAAACGGTGGCGGGAACACCCAAGCGAGGTCGTAATTCCATTGCTGACTGAACGCGTCGTGAAATTCGGCTTTCGAGTCCGTTCGATCTAGGCTCGAATATCGAGGGACAACATGCGCTGTTTGCGACGCCATCAGGTCTATTTGAGGAACACCCCACTTCCTGAAGATCACATTGGTTATGGCCGGTAAGAGATGCCATTCTGGAGGGCGCTGAAAGCGTGATAGGCGATCCGCTTCGTTGTTCAGTTTCCCTGGTAGGTGATAGGCGACTAGGTCTATACGGTAGGAGTCGAGAATCTGGAAGACCTCTCGCGTCAAGCTCATCAAGATGTAGGATTTCGATCCTCCCTCTTTTCTCAGATAAGACACCACGGTCTTGTTGTCGCTCTGTAGCATCGTTGCAGAGTTCGCCAGGTATACGCATCGTAGTCTTATCGCATGCAGAACGGCCAGCATTTCCTTGTGATTGGAATGCAATCCTATTTCCAGTGGAGTCCAACGACCACAGAGCTCCTGATCGTCTACTCGGGCTCCCCAACCTACTTGTGACGCATCCGTTGTCACAAAGTGATCGACTGGGGGTCGGTGAAGTGGAGAGCGAACACTGCAGTTCTTTATCCACCATCTTAGCTCTATCACGACTTGATCTGGGACTTTTAATTTTCGATAAGAATCTATTTTCAGGAGGTATTTGAGAAATCGAAGCATGTGTCTGTGGTTCAAACGACCTCGGGGGACAACAAAACTGGCGAAGTTGACCAGGCCGACAAGACTTTGAATCGTTCGTAAATTTGCGGTTTTTCTCAACAGGATTGGTTGAACCTTTGAATAAATCGACTGCTGTTTTTTGAATGGAAGCCATTTGAGGTTTGACCAAGGGTCCCAGCATATACCTAGGAACTCTAATGATTTCTGTGGTTCTAGAACAGACTTTTTTAGGTTTAGCTGCCAACCCAACTTTTGTAGGAAATTTACTGTGTACTGAACTTGCTGCGACAGGATGTTTTTGTCTTGATTTGCTAACAAAAAATCGTCCAAGTACGTTACTATACGGATGCCTGCATCTCTCAGGGTCTGCGCGACCCAATTGCTCAGAATCGCGAAAACATGAGGAGCCGTAGCCAGACCAAACGGCAGGCAAGTCATCTGCACTAAATTTTGACCGTAAATCAGCGTCAGATATCTCCTGTGCGCTACAGCAATGGGTACGTGAAAGTATGCGTTTGATAGGTCTATTTTCACCAGATAATCGTAATGTTGCAGGAAATTGGGAATTTTTTGCATGTTGATCAGTCGAAATTTTGAAACAACGACATACTTGTTTAAGAGACGAAGATTGAAGATCGGTCTCATGTTCCCATCGTTTTTGGGCGTTAAAAACATGGGGGATACAAAGCTGGGACAAGTGGGAACCTTTTCTAAAACCCCCGACTCCATCAAGGTATTTACCACGTTTGTCATCTGTGTCGAGACTTTGGTTCGGCAACGGTGGGTCATGGCACTTGGAATGCATAAAGGAGGTTTCCGTTTGAAGGGTATTCTGTAACCCTGAATGATTTTTAGAATTGTATCTGGTGCCCCACATTTCTGCCATACATTGACAAAGTTGGAAAGACGACCGGCTACACGCGCGGCCGAGTCATAATTTTCGTTTTGAACGAAAGTTATTATTGTTTTTCGGCTTATTAACCTTATTATCGTCATTATTGAACCTCTGGCGCGTGGAACTATAAGAGTCAGTTCTTGTTTTATCATGGTTCTGCGGAAACCGTCTATTCATAAACCCCTGCGAAGGGTAAGTATGAAATCCTTGCGCAGGATAAAAATTGGGCGCCGGGGGCCACATACTGTGAGATGCAAAATAAGGACGCATGCCTAAGCCTTGAGTATTCCTACCCCTTGGGGGGTTATACGAAAAACCCTGTGTGGAAGTTTTAGAAGTAGATGGTCCAGCTTGTGCAGCCGACCAATGATTAGACTTTTGGTTGGTGTTTCGAGAAGGCCAGAATACTTTAGCCATGCCTCCACTCTTTTCTATTGTTCCGGAAAACAGATCTTTATTGAATAGATAATCGGTTGTCGGTGGAATCTTGCGCAGGTTAGACCGCATGAACTTATCTTTGACAGATTTTAAAATACTATCCCGACGTTGTTCGATCATGTCAGCCCTATGGCCACAAGCGAGTTGTAAGAGGTCGCCTGATATTTTATTATGGGTACTTATAATAAAATATCAGGCGACCTCAACAAAAATTTCGTTAATTTTGTTTTTAATCAAAGAAGGAGATAATTCTTCTGTATTTTCTGACACCCAAGAAAGGAGCGCTTCGAAACCAGCCTGCGCGGCCTCTTTTTGTTTAATTAATGCCTGTGTTATTGCGGCATAACCTCTTTCCGCTACGCAAAAATTTGAATATTTATCGAAAGGCTTAACTTCGTCATTACATTCAAGTTCCAAAAATCCGGGGGTAGAACAATATAACTTTTGTACTTCGGAATAACGAACGTTACACCACTCAGTGGAATCAAAATGTTGGATGGATTTTAATAGTTCTAGATGCGAATCTAACGACTTAGGAAACGATGGTTCCTTCAATACTGTATTTATGGGAAAGCTAACCTGCTTGTCACAATAAGGCAGCACGGAAGCTTCATCGTTATCCGAAAATAAATCTCCGCTAACGTTGAGGCTAACACTATCGTCGCAGTCTTCGTAACTGGGCAAATTATATGGCGGCGCTCGCGCTGGAGCCATGTGATTGTAAAACAAAAGATTTTGCATATTGTTCACTTGTTTAGCGAGTTTGCGCAACTCGTGTGACTTTTTACGTTTTTTCACACCCTTGCCCGGCGCTGCGGACGCCTTGGACTTTCTTTTATTATTGCCCCTCGGGTCGGCTTGACCCTCGGAATCAGAAGAAGAATCTAGTGACGATGAACTCACACAATTCATTATAAAAACCGAACGGTGACACCGTTTAAAAATAAAAGCTAGATTTAAATAAAATTATTAAACACTGATGTAATTTAGACACTGATATACAAAAGACACTAAGTACTTACAGTATGTACCGTAGGTTCGCTCGGAGCGACAATTTTTATACGTCCGCACAGCTAGGAAAATAAACTGCCAATGATTCAAATCCCGATCTGAGCTTCATAGCTCAGATGCGCCCCTGGTGGGGGATTTTGGAACTAAGCGTCAACCAATAGGAATCGAGAGTGGGATGACGTAGGTAGGGTTGCTAGTAGTTTAGACACTGTTTCCGCCATAGTAAAGGAAAATAGAGTTGCCACTCTCATTAATATAAGCTTTGAATGACGGTACAGTGAGTTAATAACAAACACAAAAAAAAATTGGCAAAATCGGTTTAGCTGTTTTCGAGGTTTGCGCTTAGCAACACATTCAGATATTCATTTTTATATTATAGACTGGCAGTCCCGGCAAACGTTGATTTGCCATATATAATAAAAATTAAAATTTCATACAAATCGGTTCAGCCGTTTAGGTGGAGTTTGGCAACTAACACCGCGACACGATTTACATCAATATTTATACAATACAGCTAACGTCACTCAATTGTTTTGCCTTCTCGGAACCTCTCCATTAAAATTTGAACCTTATGCTATGGAGTTATAGATCAAATTGACTTTTAAGTACTATTACGAATCGTTTGTATGGGAATTGGGAGTATAGGATAGTGTTGTTTTTAAACATTTTCAGGCTATTTTTTGAATTTTTCTCTCCGTAAGAACCATCCTCGTACCAAAAAGAAATAGCGAAATCGTTTCAGCTGTTCCCGAGATTTGCGCTTAGGCACACTTTGGCGATTCATTTTTATACTTTAGAAGATTACGTGTGTATATTGAAGTTCATTATGTTGCTTAGTAGCTTTGTTTTTATTTAATGTTATTAGAAAATTGTCTTTACAATTAAGAATTTATCTATCTATCTAAGTTGTAAACCGCAAATCTGGAAGTGGGTTAATTTCTCAGTATGATTTACCTTTGTTGACAGATTGTCGCCGCGGACAGTCACTAGTGGTATGGGCTATATCAGAAGGCAGACAGGCAGCGCGCGCCGTCGACATACATCTCTCAGGCAAGTCAGCTCTACCTGGCCCAGGAGGCGTTATCTATGAACATTGAACTAATCAAATTGCCTATTATTAATGAACAAATGTAGGCTTCTCTATAGACTGTAGTTGTCTGTAGAAAAAATTAATAATCTTTAGAATATTGCAGAACAAATGCTGAAATGTAGAGCATAGACTTATCTATAGACAGCAGGTGTCTATGGATAAAGTTCTTTTTTTAAACTATCTTCATTTTTGGCTTTAGTTCTCTGATTTACCCAGAAATAGCATAGACAACTTGTCTTTGAACCCGAAACTTAAGACGCAGGTTGGAAAGGGACAGGTCTAAAGCGGCGCTCCTATTGGTCAGTATATAAATCACGAGGTATGACTAACCAATACGAACGCTTCTTTTAACAAACAGGACACAAAGAGTACGTCTTATTATGTGCCGGCACTAAATGTTTTTACGGCTATAAATTACCTTAGAAAAGTGATTAGTTGTCTATTGATGTAATAGACCATTTATGAAAAAAGTAAAAAAAAAGTTTCACAATTTGATGAATGATGGCTTGATGACTCAACTTGACGTCAGTCTTCAGTAAACTATATCGCTATAGATATTTAGCGAAAATTTATATAAAACCAAGAAATTATCTCTGACGTCCTGAATAAAATTGATTAATATTTGATCTTACATAAATTATTCGATTATATTTTTCGAAAATCGATGGCTAGTCCTATTGCCATAATTTAATAAATCGATTAACAACGATTTTGAATACCGTTATCGATTTTTTTTATTGAATAACAGAATCTTTATTTAATTTTGTAGCAATTATTGTATGAAATCATGTTGATATATCAATTTTAGATCTTTATATGTTTACAAATTATTTATATACATTCCTATTGTATATTGTCAAGGCATATACCTCTCGCTAATTATCTAGTTGATTCCTATGGTTGATTCTGAAGTTGCTAAAATTCATTTTTAGGAACTTCATAATTGCGATCTACATTTTTTGACGTAATAACGTCTAATAAATTGATGAACACATGCATTCACAAAAAAGTGTGACGGCATGCGTCATGTTCCGGGACGCGTCATGTTATTGACAAGGTAACCATAGCAATGTATTATCGTTGATATGGGTACCATCAATGTTTTCTGATGACGTTATCACGTAAAATTATCGTCCGTATTTAGCATAATATTGTTTCGCATATTTTCGGTCTAATTTTATTTCGATATAATTTACTTTAGTATAATTATCATTTCGAACATATCCTAATTATTGTCCGTTGTCATAAAATGTCCTTTCACCACAAAAAATGACGTAAGCCCAATTGATAGTGTCAGACGCAATTCGTCCAAGTTTAAATTGTCCATTACAAAATGTGCAGTTTATGAATAGTTTCAAAATCAACTATATTGCTAGCAAAAGGTATATCAAATTAACCAAAGATTTGGTTGCCAGTGATCTCCAAAGGAGCCATTTTTTATTCGGTGTTTGTTAGCAATTGACTGTTTTTAATATTATTTTCTAGTGTAGTCAGTATTCTTTCGGATAATTTTATTAAAAAAAAAATTTTTTACCATCATATAATATGTAGATATTTAAAAAATCACAAAAACAATCGGTACAAAGTTACAAACAATCTGAAAGTTTATTTATATTAATTTTAAGTGAGTTTTTCACTTGTTTTTTTAGTCTAAGTATAATTAGTTATATGTATTCTGATGTATCCGTTTAGTTATTAGGTATGTGTGAAAACACAGTAAATATTGTTTTAAGCAGATACTTGTTAAATTATTTAAAGTAGCAAGTTAAAGGCTTGCATCAAATCAATGCGTTCACGTAAACAAATAAGGCACGTGCGGCTATAAAAAACAGCTTAAACCGGACTTAAAAATCAAGTCAACAAGCGTGCATCATTCAATTTTTTTTAAATAAAATCAATAATTTGTTTCCATTAATCGTACGAAATCATGTAATGGTCATTCAAAATGTAGACCATTTGAGAATATGACCTTTTCAAAAATAAGTAGAACGCATTGGGTTGGTTCAAACTTCGAAATTATCTCACGTAATATTAAAACGTATTATTTTAGCTTCTAACTGTGATTTTTATGTTGCAGTAGAGATTAATTAATATTTATTTGAGAATATAATTCTAATTGTATATCGTGTTTTGAAACTAGCGATATCCTCTATCAAATAAAAAAAATGGCATAAAGTCGCATTGTCAATTATTGATTATATCAATTAATTGACCACTTGCAAACATTTTAAAAACTAAGTTTGAGTGTGAAGCTTCGGAAAGCTTCCAATGAGAAGATCTTTATTTTTTCTTTTACATGCCCAAGGCCCTACATCGTCTTGAATAGCGTGAATAAAAGTTGCTGACGTATGTTTAAATCACCGGGTGTTCATCAATAAATCATCAAATCAATATTTAAAGGCCTAATTAAGTTATTTTTTATACCTCGCTATATTACCAAATATACGAATACCGATGGTTAAAAATCTATTGTGAAATTGCTAAGTAGTTGGTAACAAAATAAAAACACAATAGTATTTAACAGCAAGACAACTTCGTTTCAAATAAGCTTTAAAAGCCACTTGCAGTAAAATTACAAAATCTCGATTTAATTATCAAGACTTGTTCATACATTTTTGACACTATTAGTTTAGTTAAATTGAGATGATTTTTTCTGCAAGTTGTCCTAAATATTTTTTTTCTTCATATGTTGGATATCGCTAGCTCTAAATTGTGTAATTAGTTCCTAATTTTTATGTTCAAGTCTTTTTGGGATATTTAAATCTGGTATTAAAAGTAATTTGATTTGATTACCTATTTAAAAATATTAATTCGTCATGTAATCTTAAACAATCTTTGGTTTTTAGACTCATAATGAAACTATTCCGGGTTTTAACTATTTTTATCTCAAAATTAAACAGGCTACTTGGGACATTTGATGACTGGAATATTCTGTTTTGCACATTTTACGCCTTTACGATAATTGAAATGGAAAAGGTACTCGCATAATTAGCATCAATTAACATTATATTTCAAGAAAAAAAGACAGCATTGAAATATCTTAAAAAGATTTGAATATGTTATTTAATACAAATATTTGTTTAGTTATAAGATTGTATGTGTCAAACTGTGCTAAAAATATGCGTAAACTCAAACCTCGAATCTGTTTCTAATCTTGTCAATTATGGTACTTCGTTCACTTGTTTCAATACATAAGCATTACATAGTCCTAGTGAATATACATAATAGTCCAGCAGCCCTCGAACGTTTTTTTAAGTGATTAATTATAGTGATTATACAGGTCAACAGGAACTTTACTGTTATTAGACAATTTCGACACCCCACGAAATCGACATGTTTTATACCTGCGCACTACATTAGTTACCTCTATCAAGAATTGTCAGAGGAAGAAACTTGGGCGTCTCGTCGAACTGAACCTGCTCACGAAGCTCATCAATCGAGCTATTGAGAAATACGCCAATGGAGTTTCCTTTTTTTTTTTAATAAATCTTTTAGAATTTTTAGAACTTATGTGTTGAAATCAAGTGTGGAGGTACCTTTATCTAACTCATAGTACAACTGAAAAAAAAACAAGCCAACATTCTCGTTATACAGTAAATCATGCGCAAAAACCACGCTTTCCTATTTATTATATTATAAGAGAGCTTGTATAGCGAAAAATTGTAGGAGTACAGTCGAAATTGACGATTGTAAAATGCCTCTAAAGTTTTCAGGGCCACTTGCAGCACGATCATAAAATCCCTAAAAAAATAAATATATAAAATACGGATCCTGTGTGTAAATGAGCCCTTACGCATTGAGCTGAGTACACATTACTCGGACGCGTCCGCGGACGTCCGAACGCTCAAGGGCGGCCCAAGGTCACTTTCGCGACTTACGATAGTGTGCGCAGTTACATACCTACATAACACAGATGCCCATAAGTCGCGGCTGTCGGACGCGTCCGTAAGCCGCGTCCGATAATATGTTCCCAGCTTTAGACTCCTAAAGCACTATGTACACAGACGGTACTAGGAATTTTTAAGATTCTATGCACCGTGCTGTCTCTGTGTGACACGGTGCATAGAAACTAGAACATTACAGTGTGCATAGCGCTTAACCTACAATTTTCAGTTACGCAAGCTCTAAAAATTATTAAAAAATAATGTTGAGATGTTTAGCTACTTTAGGTACTGTTGAAATTATATACTGACAATAATTCAATGTTTATTCTTAACGTGTAATATTGTAGTTGGATAAATAAAGAATTACAGCACAGTATTATTTTGTTTTATATCTACCCTTGGCGTTTTTGTTATAAACAAACTAAAAAACTTGAGAGGTGTCAAGGGACACCCGGATGGAACGAAGTTTCTTTAGAATAATTAATTAGTGAAGAAATTGTAATAAAATCAAAAAGTGGCGTTACAACTTTTGGCCTTAATTTTTTCCTTTTAGCCTCCTTTCGCAACGCGCCCTAAGGAACTTCGTTCCAAAAAATCAAGTTTCGTCATTTCCTGAAAGTAAAGTGAGTAGTGTTCAAACATAGAACTGTTAACTCTTTTAATCTATGGTACAGAATATATAAGTTCAATCTATGGCAGGTAGTTCACTTTCATTCCTGGTTGACTAGAATCCCAAAACAAGTTTTTAACGAGTGGTCGTTTTATACCTTCTCCTTCCGAGCAACACCTCAAAAAACTGCTAAAAAGGTACTAGGTACAAAACGAGCAATGAATGTGGTAAACCCATGGTAAACCAGTATAAAAAGTGCTATATTTAGCACCCAAAGATCTAAATTAACTTCACTGTTAAAGTTATGTTAACGGTACAAGTTGAAAACAATAGAAAATATAATAAAACAAATGTAATCAAAGTGTGAACCTCGGACCCCGGGTCGCTCCACCACTAACCCTGTCGACTTTCATGAAAGAATCAATTTGTAGAAAGGACGACTTCCTCGGGATTAATTAATATTTCCCGGTAAACTATATTCTTTTTCGTGATCATGCTCCCAAAGGTAAAGATAACAATATTTTTTTACTAATGTAGGTAAGTTACATATTGACTTGCAGATTGCTAATTCCGTTTTTATGTTTCAATTGTCGCAAAAAAATCTCTCCGCGAAGACGCATGTGTTTTTACGTAAAGGTAATAAATATAATATTAGTAGGATGAACAAATTTTGGTTTATTTTTGTTTATAACAATATTTTTCTACTTAGTGTAGGTAAGTTACATATTGACTTGCAGATTGCTAATTCCTTTTTAAGTTTGTTTATGTTTCAATTGATGTCGCAAGAAAAAAATGACACTCCGTGAAGACGCATATGTTTTTACGTAAAGGAGTAAATATACATAATATTAGTAGGATGAACAAATTTTGGTTTATTTTTGTTTATAACAATATTTTTCTACTTAGTGTAGGTAAGTTACATATTGACTTGCAGATTGCTAATTCCTTTTTAAGTTTGTTTATGTTTCAATTGATGTCGCAAGAAAAAAATGACACTCCGTGAAGACGCATATGTTTTTACGTAAAGGAGTAAATATACATAATATTAGTAGGATGAACAAATTTTGGTTTATTTTTGTTTATAACAATATTTTTCTACTTAGTGTAGGTAAGTTACATATTGACTTGCAGATTGCTAATTCCTTTTTAAGTTTGTTTATGTTTCAATTGTTGTCGCAAGAAAAAATGACACTCCGTGAAGACGCATATGTTTTTACGTAAAGGAGTAAAGGAGTAAATATACATAATATTAGTAGGATGAACAAATTTTGGTGTATCCTTGTTTATAACAATATTTTTTTACTTATGTAGGTAAGTTACATATTGACTTGCCGATTGCTAATTCCTTTTTTTATGTTTCAATTGTTGTCGCAAGAAAAAAATTACTCTCCGTGAAGACGCATATGTTTTTACGTAAAGTAATAAACATGATATTAGTAGGATGAACAAATTTCGGTTTATTTTTGTTTATAGCTAAAATATATCAAACTCAGTGACATAGAAAACATAGAGTGACATGGTTTCGCACATGATTTCATTTAACTATTTATTACCATAATTGATAATAGCAGGTGATTAGGCAATGTGTTGTGTAGAACTTTCGATGAATTTCAGTTGCCTTTTGAAGTTTGAACGAGAAGCTTTAGGAGCGTTTTAAGGGTAAGTCATTATACGATGTCTATGATTAGGTGACATATTTAGGTTTTTAGCTAATAAATTTTCCACTAAAGGTTTTTTAAATCTTGATATGAGTGACAAAATATCAAGTAAATAAGCAAATTGACTGTTTTTCAAATTGACAATAAAGCAAATATTTATCTATTGAACTGTTTTAAGTAGTTTTCCCTATTTTACGAAATTTGAGTTTTTAATTAAGGTGGGTAGGTGGCCCTTTTTACCCGCAGGTTTTATGCTAAAGTAAGTCTTGACTATTTTAAAAGCAATATTCAAGGCTTAGGAAGCAACTGGGTAGCAACGTAACATCTCGACCACTGGCCGAGTAGCCATTTTTATAAAGATGTCAGATAAATTGGTCACATTCTATTTAAGTAGACCTATGGTTTTTAACTTTCTTTTCAGCCACGACAATGAAGCTTAGAATGTTTTTCAAAAATGTATTTAAAACAATAGACGGCAGGGTCCGTTCCCAATTCGGCTTCCATATAAAGGAGGCGACGTTTACAAAAATAGTCGATTATATGTACAAGCCGAAAGATTCATCTAGTTTGGCTGTTACTAGGATTCTTTTTGGTAAGTTTTACGATAGCAAAACGAGGTTTAAGAATAGTCCGAGATGGGAATTTAAACCTTAGATTTAGACACAGATTTTTTATCACAGTTGCGAATAAAAGAAAAAACTTGAAAAGAAAAGAAAATAATAAATAACAAAATATTTGGTGATAAGTTCACGAGTATAGTACATTACGATATAAGTGTGGTAAATTGATATTTGCATAGAGGCGGTTTATGACGCGCGAGCGGTAGCGAGCGTGTCATAAGAAGCCAAGATGCAATTTACCACACTTATATCGTAATGTACTATACTCGTGAACTTTAGTCTAAACACTATCACTATATAATCTATAGGGATAGTGTTTAGACTATAGTTCCACTATCCCTATAGATTATATTTTTAGATTATATTGATAAAGTTTTTTGAGTTTTTTACTCAATCGCGTCTTTTAACGAGTATTTTAATGTTTAATGCAGAAGGTAAAACAAACATCTGGTTTAAGTACTTCAAACTAAGTACTTGTATACGGGCTGTTAACTCAACTAGTTTTCTTTAGTCGAGTATTTTTCCTTCAAACCAACGTGCATGAAGATTTCCGGCCCCGGGTATGTGGGAGGTGGAAAACACAAAATTTCGATTTTTGGTCAAAGAAACCGCAGAACTATACGCATGAATAATGTAGTGAATCGATAGGCAAGGTTTTTTGCGATAGAATAAAATTAAATAACTTTGCGTCAGACAGATGTGTGGAGTTATGAAGAATCGCCTTAAATTTATCTTGTAGGTCTAACAATGTTAATGGATATACCAGACGAGCGCGGAGGAGCGATCATGGATAAACGCTGGGGTGATCCGAAAACCTGTCACTTTCCACTGCTACCGTTCATTCAGCCAATCCTGATGCCCTATATGGCTCTCGTTTATGCTGGCTTGTGGATTGGTAAGTAGTTTTAATATAAGCCCTGTTAGTATACTCGTAACTCGTATAGTTTGGAACCTAATAACTTCAATTGCTTAAGTCTGTAAGACCTCAGGAGTCCGTTAGACAATTCTGCGTCAATAGAGAACGTTTTAATAAATTTTGATTTGACGGTAGTATAACAACATTTTTCTTACGTCACTTCAGTCTGCCTGTGACCATGAGATCTGTAAAATACGCGAGAAGCAACAAAATAAACGTATTGTGTCCGTTAAAAAAGTTTTATCATAAGTTGCTACTTGGCATGTGATTAGTTCATTTCTATTTAGAGGGAAATTTCAGCTTTTGCAGCTGTGGTCTAAAAACTTATATTTTTCTAGGAGCGTGCGGCATAACTCTAGGCTACAAATACCGGTTCAATGCGATTATGTTCACAATCTGTTATTGGTACTTATTCCTCATTGAAAAGAGCTATTGGAACAACCATAGTTATCTGTTTGGATTAGTTGCATTGCTGCTGACTTGCACTGACGCTGGACGATTTTGGTAAGAATCCTCTGAAGGCCAATAATTCTCGTTGAAGTTTAAATTACATCAATATAATTCCAATTGTTTTTCGATTACAAAAACCATAACCCTTTCCTTGCTGTCAAATCGAAAAAAGCTCAAAGTCAAGTTTTTTTGAAAGCTGACATTGAAGGAATTTTTTTGTGGGCGAAATGCAATCGGAATGAAATTGAAATGTTATGTGAACAATTTTATTTACGAGAAAGAATACCTAACTGGTAACCTATACTTACTTTTCTTTTGTAAATACATTCATAGCTTACAGAAACAACCAGAAGGCCAATTCTCGTAAATAAAATGGTTGTCTGTGAAGTTGGTTTACGGATGATAAATTTACGTGATAACGTCATAAGAAAACGATGATAAATTGAGATTTTTTTGATACTCATTTATATATTTACTTCTTTTATTATTTTTCGGTATATTTTTTTTCCTTAACAGAAAACTTCTATTTGTCACTCGTCACCATAACACAAGCCCAGATGAGCGATATTATAATTAAATACTCAGTTTCCTAAGTTACCATGACGCGTCAAGTATAAGTATTGTGTGACGAATGACGTCACACAATATTACCATGACACTTTTTTGTGAATAATTGCATTCACAAAAAAGTGTCATGGTAATATTGTGTGACGTCATTCCATCAATTCATTAGACGTTATCACATCAAAATACCCTCAAAGTAGTTCAAAATACCTATACTCAAAGTAATCTTTTTGGAAAAAAAGAAATTTACTTGTAGGTAGGTATAATTTGTAATCGAAATGATATTATAATTTCATTATATATTTCGGACCAAAAACAAATATCTCTACCTACATAAATATTTTGATAGACGCAGGAGGCTGTCATGAGGTCAGGGGCCTTCGAGTGGCATTAGTTATGCTGATTGAAAATTTCACTTAGTTTTTACCTGGCTGCAAGGAAGGGATTGATGTTTTTACCCGACTGCAAGTAAATGATTATGTTTTTCGCGCCTATCTTGTGTGTCATCGCAATCGGTCCAGTAGTTTTTGCGTGAAGGACTAACATACATACATCTTCCAAACTACTCGAAGGTTAGTCTCGTCAGTCGAGTGTTCTAAATCTTTTTTTTTCTTTTTAGGTCTCTAGACGTTTATTATGACCGTTCAAAACTAAAAACCGAAGTACCGTATTGGAATTATTTCGTTCTGAAATATCAGTTTTTCATCCTCTACTTTATGGCTGGAATGAAAAAGGGAACTGCGGAATGGCTTACTGGGTATTCCGTTCAGAATCTTAGTGAGCATTGGGTTTTTCTACCTTTTAGGTAAGTATTTAGTCAAACAGACTCCATAGTTAGTCTCCTTTTTTTTGGAAGATTTTTAACATTAAAATATTTATCAAATCATGGTAAGTACCCAAATTAGAAAAAAGTGCGACATTGCTGTATTTCTATAAATGTACGTAGATGTAAAAGGTGGCAAAATGATCGTAAAGTCATAATGTATCGTACCTATAGTTTTGACATTTTCCGCCGTAGACAGAGAATAAATATAGACCGGCTGTTAAAATAACAATACTACACATTACTAGAGTGAGAAGGATTGACTGTCAAATGAGTAAGTGGGAGCAAGACGAAGTATAAGTTTTTTGTCTCTATTGTTGGTGGCAAACAAGCGTTTGGTGTCTATCAAAGTTTTGTTTTCTTATCCTGTTAGACTATAATTTGTGTTACTTGTGCTTTATAAGATATTAAAAAGGAGTACTAATTAGTGTGCACTTGTCAAGTGCAGTGATGGTTAATTGCTGTTTATTGGCAATTTTACAACTATATACTTATAGATATGTTGAATATTCGCTCTCACACTCTAGTATACGCTAGTAGCTTGTCTATATTTATTCTCTGTCTACGTTTTCCGCGGTTATGATTTACAAAATGTGTATTAACTTTTTTCCTAGACGCTTAATCTAAAATAAATTTCGGGGTTCACTTTAGCTTCAATTTAAGCCATCAAGTACCACGGTCTGACGAAAACTGTAGGCTGTGGCACTAGCCCTTACGTCGTCTTCGTCGTCGTTTATTTACTTCATTGCAATACCCTGGGATTGTTCATTTTATTAAAATTAGAAGACAATTAAGAGAAATAGACTTCTTCTTCATCTATACATATCTATACATATAATAAATCTGTAGACATCAAAAAATCTGTAATTGTAAGATATCCAGAAAAAAAATACACAGGTCGTCTTTAAATCGTTAGCTGAACACGATAGGGTGGTTTTTAGAATTTTTGTCTGTTTGTCTGTCTGTTTGTTTGTTTGAACCAGGTAATCTCATAAACTACAGAACAGATTTCGACAAGGTCCACACAAATATGTTCAGGAAATATCAGATTAACATTTAGGGTATGTTTCAATTTGAGTTTAATACAATAATTAAGATATTTGATAAAAAAACATTTAAAAAATGTGAAATCGAAACATTTTTCCGTGGTAAAACGTAATCGAACGTCAGAAGGGAACAGTACCCTTACCACGGGTTTTTTACGTATTCGATTAAACATAATATATTGAGTATTTACTATGAAACTTCCTAAAAATCAACTTACTAGGTCCACCCGTCTCTGAGAATATCGGTAGTGACACACTGACAGACAAACGGACAAGAGAGTGATCGAAAAAGTGTTTCTTTTTTTCGAGTTCTTCAAAAAGTCATGGTAGGGCTGCAGTACATGCCTCCGCTCAAGATGACAGCTGTCATAAAACCAAATAGTTTGCATTTAATACTACCTACGTGAAACTGAAAATGAGGTTAGTACAAAGAGGTACTACTACATAATATTACCGATCTCCTTTACCGAAGACCTCCGATGGTACACTTCTATCGCGCTTTTCTCCTGCTATAGTTTGAATTATGAGTTCAAGTAGCGGAAACCTTAGATAGTAAAAACAAAAAAAGAATTTTCCAAATCGCTCCAAGAGTTTACGAGTAATCAGCGAGCATACATAAAAAAATAAATATATACGTGACGAATTGAGAACCTCCTCCTTTTTTGATGTCGGTTAAAAAATATACAGGTAGTTATTTGTAAAAATCATTTTTTCCCAAAATTACGTAGGCCTGCCAGCTACCTAATAAAAAAACTGGGTATTTTGGTCAAGAATTTAGAAAATTGGAAAAGGGGTCCGGACATTCAGTATGGTAGCGTGGTTATATGTTATGTTATGTTTTTTGCGCTGTGATTTTAGACCCGATGAATAAATTATGCCCAACGCTTTATAGGTTTTGTTTGATGGCATTATTTGTCATTTTCGATAGGTATGGGACTCAAAGTGAACCGCAAACTTTTGAAAAATTATAGGTTATCATTTTTCTTTAAATATTCCATTTCCGAAACGTCTCGCTTTAGAAGTTGAATGTCCTTTTGTAGTTTGGCATAAAGGTTTTGGAATAATCGGTTTTGACATAAAAACCTAAACTAGGCATAACATAATTTTACACAATTATTTTTGGCATAAAGTCACCGCGCACTCTTAGAAAATCAAGGAACATCACGTTTCTTCAAAAACCCTGTATCGAAAACGCTTTAGAGGGTTGGTGTTTTTATTATTTGTGTTTTTTTCGATGCCCTCTATCGATAGGTATGAGTTTCAAAGAGCACCGTGCACTTTTGTGAAATGCTTTAGATGTTTGGTGTGAAAGCATTTTTTGTTTAATGTAATGCCTGCTATCAATATGTAAGGATCTCAATGTGCATCGCGTTATTTTAAGTATTAGTATTTGTTCTGTCCAATGGCCTTTCTTTTTAATCATTAATATTATTATTTGATAATAAAAACAATGTATATTATTATTTGCACCAAAATAGATTATTATTTGCATGATGTTGGTGTAATAAATACTATAATAACCTCTTATATGATTAATTGAAGAATATGAATCGAGACACAAAGGTAGTTGATAATTATTTTTTCTTTCATCATCATCATCATCATGTCAGCCCATGCACGTCCACTGCTGGACATAGGCCTCCCCCATACGACGCCACAAACAGCGGTCCTGAGCCGCCTCCATCCACCGACTACCCACGACCGCTACAATGTCGTCGGTCCACCGGGCAGCTGGTCTCCCAACACTCCGTTTCGCGTTGCATCGCGGCCGCCACTCGAGAACCTTTACTCCCCAGCGGTTGTCAGTTCTGCGAGCTATATGACCTGCCCATTGCCACTTCAGCTTACTAATCCTGAGGGCTATGTCGGTGACTTTGGTTCTTCTACGGATTTCCGTATTTCGGATTCTATCACGTAGAGAAACTCCGAGCATAGCTCTCTCCATAGCCCGCTGAGCGACTCTGAGCTTTTGAACGAGGCCTATAGTCAGCGACCACGTCTCGGATCCGTATGTCATCACTGGTAACACACATTGGTTGAAAACCTTCGTCTTGAGGCTCTGTGGTATTTGTGACGAGAAGATATTGCGAAGCTTCCCGAACGCTGCCCAACCGAGTTGGATTCGTCGGCTGACCTCTTTATCGAAGTTGGATTTACCTAGTTGGACCATTTGGCCTAGGTAGATATAGTGATCAACAACTTCGATAACATCGTCTCCGATGTGAACAGGTATGGGTACGACATGGGCGTTCGACATGATCTTTGTCTTACCCATGTTCATTTTAAGACCCACCTGTCCGGAGACGGTGTTGAGGTCTCTCAGCATCCTGCTGAGGTCCTCCAGCGATTCTGCCATGATGACTATATCGTCGGCAAACCGAAGGTGAGTGATGTAATCGCCATTGATATTGATGCCATATCCGTTCCAGTCCAAGAGCTTAAATATATCCTCCAATGCAGAGGTGAACAGTTTCGGAGAGATAACGTCTCCCTGTCTCACCCCTTTTTGCAATGGGATCGGATTTGTGCTCTGGTTCTGAAGCCGGATAGACATAGTGGCGTTGCTATACAAACACTTCAGCACTTGGATATACCGGTAGTCGATTTGGCACCGCTGGAGGGACTGTAGCACTGCCCAGGTTTCGACTGAATCAAAGGCTTTCTCGTAGTCCACAAACGCAAGACATAACGGCCGATTATACTCCTCTGTCTTCTGTATAATCTGCCGGAGTGTATGAATGTGGTCTACGGTACTAAAGCCTTTTCGGAACCCGGCTTGTTCGGGAGGCTGGAAGTCGTCAAACCTTCGAGAAAGACGGTTGGTGATAACTCTCGAAAACAGCTTATAGACGTGGCTCAACAGTGAGATGGGCCTATAGTTCTTTAGAAGGGCTTTGTCACCCTTCTTATGGAACAGTACCACCACGCTCCTGTTCCACGCCTCTGGCGTTTGTCCCTCGAGAATGACGGAGTTGAACAGCCTCTGCAGGACTTTAAGTACCGGTGCTCCACCCGCCTTCAGAAGTTCTGTCGTTATTCCGTCATCCCCCGGTGCCTTATTGTTTTTGAGCTGTTTGAGAGCCGTCCTTATCTCGTACAGGCTGACGTCCGGGATATCTTCGGTATAGTATCGGGTTAAACGGGCTCTTGCATCGCCCGCCGTGTTGTTTGCAGGGCATTGCAACGAGGTGTACAGCTGTCCATAAAACTTTTCAAGCTCTCTCAGGATCTCAGGCTTGGAGGATATGATGCTGCCGCTATCGGTCTTCAGCCTTGTCAACTGGTTTTGTCCAAAAGACAGATCTCTCGCGAACACTTTCGAGCCCTTGTTCCGCTCTATTGCGCTCACAATACAGTTAGTACTGTAGGAGCGCAAATCGCGTCGGATGGACTTCGAGATCTGTCTGTTGAGCACACCGTATCTTGACATATCTGCCGAAGACTGCAGCCTCATTTCACTTCTCTCTGCCATTAACTGCAGAGTGTGATCCGAGAGTCTCTGTGTTTTATTTCTGCGGCGGGTCTTAAAGAACTCCGATCCGACCGCTTGGACAGTTTCCACCAGCCCATTGTTCAACTCGTCCACTGTTGCGCATTCCGCGAGGCATTCAAAGCGGTTTTGTAGCTCCAACTGAAAGCTTTCGGGATTTTGTATTTGGACAGGATTTGGGCGTACCGTAGACTTTACCAGACGAGACCGTTCTAGCTTAACATTGATATTCAATGACGCTCTTACTAAGCGATGATCGCTGCCGGTTTTCACCCTGTTGATCACAGAGACGTCATTGAATATGTGCTTGTGGTTCGTCATGATAAAGTCTATCTCATGCTTAAAACCGCGTGGGCTCAGCCACGTCCATTTCCTGGACGACCGCTTCTCGAAAAAAGAGTTCATCGCGAAGAGTCCCTCTTTTTCCATGAAGTCGGCTAATCGCTGGCCCCTTTGGTCTCGCTGTCCAAATCCAAACTGGCCCACTCTCAGTTCGTCACCGCTCTTCTTGCCAAGCCGCGCATTGAAGTCCCCCATCACAACCGTGTAGTGTGTTTTCGAGGCATGCATGACACGTGCAATATCGTCGTACATGACCTCCACTTCATCGTCGGGGCGTTTCGAGTGTGGCGCGTATACCTGTATGACCTTCAGCGAATACCGGTTGGTGATTCTGAGTATAAGGTACGCCACCCTGCTCGAAACGCTCTCGATCTTAACAATGTTGTTGACGAGAGACTTGTGGACGAGAAACCCGATACCATGTTGGGACAGCTGGTCGCCCTCCCGGTGGTAGAACAAGTTGCCGGAATTAAGGGTGATCGTGTCCTCTCCCTCTCTTCGGACTTCTGATAACCCTATGATATCCCACTGCAACTTGTCCACCGCTTCTTCCAGCTCTATTATCATCTCGTCGGTCCTCAAAGTTCGCGCGTTGTATGTTACCAGGTGCAAGGGTCGTCGGTATTTAGTTTGGTAGCTCGATCTCTTCCGGAGATTCTTAGCACCCCCTGCCCCGCCGTTACCATGGCCGCTACCGTGACCAGGAATAGCGGAGCTGCCGGGGACTGGGGGCCGTTCTCTGCTTGCATCCGTCATGTAGGGGGGGTTTTGCCATAATCACCACGCTTGGCAGGCGGATTGGTGATCGCAGTTAGGTATTAAATACTCAGAAGGAAGCTGCTGCCCTTCCTCTGGTAGAATCCCTTAGTCGGCTTTTACGACATCCACGGGCTGAGTTGGAGGGGACGATATTCTTACGCCGCGACCCCACGGCATTTTTTCTTTAATTTACAAAAATCTAAAGATAACTAGGAAGACAAAGTATTTTGAAAAATTTGTGCGAATATAAATTGGACTTAGTTTTAGCTTATCATATTGTTGTGTATTATGTTTTATTTGTGAAAAATTAACAAAAATAGTACATTGTTACCCAAGGTGTGAAAGTCACTCATTGAGTCCCGAGACGAAGTTTGGCGCCCGAGCGTAGCGAGGGCGCTAATAGTTCGAGGGACTAAATGAGTGACTTTCACACCTTGGGTAAACAAAACAAACCCGAAGTAAACACTGTGCTTTTCATTACGAATAAACATAAAATTCTTCCTAATAACGAGAGTGAATGAGAGACTCCATACTACCTGATCCTCTTACAAGGTTGGGACCAAAGAGGTTATAGATTATGTAGATTTTTTTGTTTTTGCTGTTTGTTTTCAATATGTTTTCAATACTCAAATACGTCGGTACTTACCGAAGTGATTTTTATTAATTAGTTTATCCAACACTGAGTAATGACGCGAAGTCCGTAGATTTAAATTACAGTTTTTGTAACACGGTTTGTCTAGAAAATGTTATTTACACAAAATACACAATCATAAATGAAAAACCAGATTAAACTTACAAACACAAAAATATAATAAAATAACAAAAGATAATACTAATTAAAATCATTCAAAATGCAAGCATTTCCTGCCAGTATTGTTTTACTCAAGGAACAACACTGACCGCACGGTCGCATAAAGCCACATCTGCAACATCTTGACAGGGCGCCGGCAGAGGCGCAGCATGGTCATACGTCGCTTTGACCATTTTCACCTTTACATTTATTTTATTAAATAAGATATCTTGAATTAAATATATCTACCTGAATTCGATTACTAAGAAAAAACCTATTATGTACTCTCTGTCAGTACTCTGGCAGTATGGATGAGCCGTGCGAAGCCATAATTTGACATGACAGCTGTCAGTGAAAGCGATTTTCCCTAGGGCTGAAAGTTTTTCTTTCTACACGCTCTTCAGGCATCTTTAGACCTACTTTCGGAGTATGAGTAAGTAAAGTGCCTTCGCCAAATCAATTAAAAATATAGTTTAAAAACAATGTAACTACCTATTTTGTTTTATAACTTACACCGAATGATAAATTGTATCTATGCCGAAAAATGCTAGGTATTCTATATAACCCAAAACCACATCGCAAACGAAGTCGCGGGCAACAGCTAGTTATAGATAAACATTTAATAAAAAAAACGTTGATGAAGCATATTTTCGATTAAATATGTTTGACCTTCACTTGCATTCTGATGACGTCACCATCGGCGTTATGACGAAATCGACATGTGCCATAATAAATGAAAAAATCAAATGACAGTCGACTAATAAATATGGATACACCTTTTTTTTCTACACAACTTAGGCAATGGAAGTCCTTGATATTACGCCATTAGTGACAAAAAAGTTTAGAAATATTTAAAATATTGTTAAAAAAGAACTACATACTGAGAAAATCTCAAAAATATTCAAATTATTCACACAAATTAGTATATACTTACGGAAACTAATAAAAACCATAGGTCGTAGATTTTTTGCTACTGACCGTTAGATGGAGTTAGTTGTATTAATTAACCCCAAAGACCTTGGAAAAAAGTATTGAACCGATTATAAAACAAATAAAATAATTTAAAAAACCCGATTGCAAAAAAGTTGAAAGCTTAAAATAAATATAATAAATAGTGCATAGAAACGAAAATAAAACTGAAAAGAAAATTCAAGTGCAGAACTCCAACCTTCTTTTGAATAACTGATACGGTGGTGTGGCAATATTTCGTGATCGATACACAAATAAACTGATCAAGAGTGGGAACAGATGAACAAACATACATACAGGTCAAACACATAACCCTCCCTTTTGGATTCGCCGTCGTCGGGTAAAAATTGGTCTTGCTTGCATAGAGATATACATACAAGAGTCGTCAGCGCCGTACACTGCCTCATTCCGTCCATTTGATACGATTTCAGACCACAAGACTTAGTCGCTTGCTAGTTCTTAGAGGTTACGGCGCTCCTTCATTTTTAATTAAAAATATACGGAAAAATTACAAAAAATGACACACTGCGTATTAAGATACGGCACAAATAATACTAGAAAGATTTCTAGAGCAGAAGGAATAACCTACCACAGGTAAATAACTAGATATTATCGATTGAAAATTAAATACGAACACCATTTTTTAGCCGCCATGTTGTGACTTGTTCCGCGTCATTTATCAAAGAGTATATGAACAGCAGAGGTGACTGTAGGTAACTTTCCTGTTCAATACTGGAAATACCGATTCAATAGTGGAATTTGGCTTTTATTAATATTTTCTACGGTTGTCGTAATATTTGAGTGTAATGTTAAATATAATTTAGGTAGTACATAACGTTGTTTTTTTAAGTTTTAATAGATAGGTATTTAATATGACTGAATTTGCCTTTGATGACTTAGATAGACGTGTGGCAAGCAAAAAACCGGTCAAGTGCGAGGCGGACTCGTGAACTGAGAGAGGGTTTCGTACACATATTTTAATAATTTGCAAAAAAATGTTCTTTTATTTTGCAGTAGATTAGGTAGTAGGTATTACGGAACCCTTGTATAAGTATAGGTTTGTAGGTAACATAAATGTTATCAACATTACCTCTTAATAATATTAATAGGTATAGATGTAAGTAGGTACCTATAAAAAACCGGTCAAGTGGAACGGTCAAAGAAACAGACAGACGGACAAATGAGTGATCCCATAGGGGTTCCATTTTTCCTCTTAAGGTACGGAACCCTAAAAACTCTTAAATAATAGGTTAATACTTATTAACTCAGTGTTTAATTACTTTTATCTCTTAAACTAGCTAGCCCCAATGCCAAACAATATCAAACATCGCTATCGGTTCAAATTTTGTACGTAAAGAAGTAACAAACAAACACACTATACACACACAAACTTTCGTATTTATAATAAATAAGTATATTATTATACCTTGCTGATAAACTTGTTATTGTAAAAAGCATCTACGTCTACGTGTCGAATTCTAATAAAATTTTGTAGGTACAAAAGGTAGTGTCAATTCTGAAGTGGCGGATGGCTTGATCATTCATGGCGCGCCCCCCCGCGCTTGGTCCCGCCATTATAAAATGGAACGCGGTTAATGTTCTATCTGGCTAGTCTATTGATTAAGGTCATTGCTTGCTTGAGAGGAAAAATAGATGTCTTTTCCTCGAGGGGCGGAGGACGGGTATAAAGAGAAGTCTTTTAATTCACGTTGTTAGAGTGAAAACATTCCACTAATAAGGAACTTGCGGGTAATAAGGGCCACTAAAAAAAAACCTTGATATTAGTGATAAAATAACAAGAAAATAAACAACTTAACGGTTTTTCAGATTGACAATAATACAAATATTTATCTAATAACCAGTTTCAAGTAGTTTTCCCTACTGTTACAAAATATTTAGATATTTGTCTGTGGTGTGGTTGTTTATATGTATTATAAGTATATATTTACAAAAGAAAAGTATTTAAGTAATATATCCGTTGTCTAGTACCCATAATACAAGTGTAGTTACTAAACTTGGGGCTAGACAAAGATGGCGACGTGTAGAATGTCCTGTAATATTTATTTATTTATTATTTATATTAATTTTTAGTGCTCTACGTGCGTGGGTTTGCAATTTTGTCCCTATCTATTTTACTTAGATACAAATTTATACTCATTTATAAAGCTAAAAAGTTTAATTATTTGAACGCGATAATCTCAGGAACTTCTGGTTCGAATTGAAAAATTGTTTTTGTGTTGGATAGTTCATTTATCGAGGAAGGATATAAGTTATTTTATAATTCGATATTCCCATAGGATCGCGAGTTACGCGGATGAAACCGCGGAGCGCTGCTAGATTTAAATATTAACTTGCTAATTAGTTTATGTACTGTTAATATATGATATGAGTACAAGTAGGTATATAAAACATCTTTAGTTATTACACGTGTAAATTAGGTATTTTATTAGGTACATAAATACTTATTGTTGTTTTTTATCTTGGTTCTTTTTTTATGTGTTTATCGTATTTGCACAAAGTTAGAGAGTGCTTTGGTTGTGATGTCATTTAGGTATTTAGCTTTATTACCTAATTATTTCATCAACTGGCAACAACAGATGGCGCCATATTAAAAATGTATGAAGGTATTTTTGTCTGCCAGTTGAGAGGTTATATAGGTATCAAGTTATAAGAATACCGGGGAATCGTTCGTTTTGCGTCGAGCGCTCGATTGCTACTGATATTCGTTTGACATCAGAAATTAATTATTTTTTAATCGCTCGATGGTAACGAGTGGTGGAGACCACTCGTCGCTGACAGGCAAGTGGTAGAATAAACGTCAAACGTCACGACAAATAATCATAGTCAAACATTCGGAAACGATCTTTGAAAAATACTGAAATCTTTTGGGTTTATTTCGGATGTTCGTCGTCGTCAAATTTCAATGGCAGCACCGACGACGAACGATTCAAAAATACAGAAAATTGGTGTTATGTGATTTCGTATACGACAAAGCTATGCCACGCGAGCGATTCGAAAATCGCGCTCCGATATCGCGTAAATTAAAAAAAATGATTTTCGTTAAAAAACGTTATTTTATAAATAAACAACCCTAGAACAAAACTTTCTAACAAATAAAACTAATAAGGTATGAATAAAAAAACTGCATTGCAAAGAGGTTCATTCGTTTTAGACAATCAGGCTACATTAGGCTTTCATGGTACTTACACACAGACAGGTAACTTATCTTACTTGTTTCAATCGCTGGTCGCTGATGTCTTTTCTGTCATTTTCACATCTATATGAAGGCTACGGTCCATATTGATTGAACAGTTCTAAGTAGCGTGAACATACAAAAAAAATGCTTAACCTCTCAACTGGCAGAAAAGCTTGACTCATACATTTTCATTATGGCGCCATCTGTGTGCCAGTTGATGAATTAAAAAAGTGTCTATGTTCGGTGCACGCTTTATGTCCTTTTCGGACCGTACGCGTACCAGGTAATATGTATGTATGTATGTATGTATGTATACGGGCTTTTTTCCGCAACTAGACTCTTTTTAATTGGGTCCTTTTTGCGTGAGGATGGAGTAGGCTTGCCCAGCACCTAGTACCCTCTCAGCTCAGTCGACAGTGTCCAGAGGAGAGAACATGTCACTACTTCTGGAGCCAACTTAGCCGCAGGTTTCATCACGATGTTTTCCTTCACCGTAAGAGCAATGTCAATTAGCACACATAAATTTTTCTTAAGAAAAATACATTGGTGCACGGCCGGCCGGGATTCGAACCCACGACCTTCAGAATGAAAGTCGGGGTATCTACCACTAAGCCAACACCGCTCTGGTAATAGCCAGGTAATAGCTCTGCACCCGGACTGAGCGAGCATCCTCGAAAGCCTCGGACGTTTGCCTTGTGACGTTTGCAGCCTCGGTCTATAGTTTCCCGCGGGCGAGCCACGTCGTGCAGGCTGAATCACAAACCATTGGAAGGCAACCGAAACGAAAAAACACATTGTTGCTCTTTCACTCGTTTTGCCATCCTTGTATTTTCAGTTTGATACGATAAGCCTGAAACTGCGGCGAAAGCCCGCGCGGTTGTATACTTGTATACAGGCTGTTTTCCGCCATGGGACCCTTTTTAATTGGGTCCTTTTTGCGTGAGGATGGAGTAGGCTTGTCCAGCACTTACTACCCTCTCAGCTTAGTCGACCATGTCCAGAGGAGAGAACTTGTCAATACTTCTGGAGCCAACTAAGCCGCGGGTTTCATCACGATGTTTTCCTTCACCGTAACAGCAATGTCAATTAGCGCACATAATTTTTTCTTAAGAAAAATACATTGGTGGATGGCCGGGATTCGAACCCACAACCTTCAGAATGAAAGTCGAGGTATCTACCACTAAGCCAACACCGCTCCAACAAGCCCGCGCGTTTTCATACAAAATGGCCTCGTCGTCGTCGTCGTCTCGGTCGCGGGCAATTTTGCATATATACACGCGGACATAATTTTAACATCCTTCTTTTGTCATTCAAATGTTAAAAGAGCCTACCTTCCCACCAATTAATTTAATTTCATGTGCAACAATTTAAGTACAATAGTGCAAGGGCTGTGAAATAGACAAGTGCAGGTCGAGTATGAGTTTGAATTGCCATGTCCGCCAAGCCATATACATACAGTGCTTATCTCAAAAGAATGCAGGTAATTATTGCAAGAACTATTATTGTAATAAGTATGTAAATAACTTTCAGATTTGCTGCCAATTCTTTATTTATCATCTATGCCGAAAGGCAAACGCATTTATGGCTATACAGCCACATGTACCAAGCAAAGAGACTTACCCACTTTGGTATGCCAAGCATGAGAAGAGCTATCCAATCAAAGAGTATTTAAAAACCCCAGCTACATTCATTCGACATTGCTGGAGCTTCGAGTGTTCTTTATTCAAAAATAATAACAATATTCAAAAATAATGTTTGAGAAAATAGTTTCAAGAAATATTTAATAAGTTATAATCAAAACTTAATAATTAATTAAAGCTTGTAAAAAGTTTTGGCGGGAACGAGTTAACAACATGTCGTGCTGCAGTTTTATTTTCATGAAACTTAGATGTAACCCGAGTTGAATTGTATAATTCTGGTGGAATGTTATTCAATTTAGTTCTGTGAAAGTGCACAAGTGTAGTGAAAGTAAAAATCAGTGTCAAACATGCAGTTTTCTCGTTGCCTCCAAATCTCCTATTAAGGTTATGGTAAACTTGCCACCGCTTTACTATAGCCCCTGACTTGACGGACTATGACGACTTTGACTGTATTGAAACACTTTAGGCCCGATTTATGAAAAATCGGGTCATAATTTGATGCAAAATATAACTTGACACTGGCTAAATGCACACGTGCGAAGCCATAATAAAAGAAAAAAAAAAAAAAAAGCTTGTAAAAATAAAATTACTTTAAGTTATTTTCTTTGCTATTAATTATGTCTTCGCACGATTTGTGCATTTAGCCAGTGTCAAGTAATATTTTGCATCAAATTATGACCCGACTTTTCATAAATCGGGCCTAGTCCGTCAAGTCAGGGGCTATAGTAAAGCGGTGGCAAGTTTACCATTACCTTAATAGGAGATTTGGAGGCAACGAGAAAACTTCATGTTTGACACTGATTTTTACTTTCACTACACTTATGCACTTTCACAGAACTAAATTGAATAACATTCCACCAGAATTATACAATTCAACTCGGGTTACATCTAAGTTTCATGAAAATAAAACTGCAGCACGACATGTTGTTAACTCGTTCCCGCCAAAACTCCTCAAGTTATTTAATTCATTTTAGTATTTGTTTTTTTACATATTTTTAATAATATTTTGTACTTACTCCAGGTTATTCCTAACAATACCGCAGGTAGACTACCTGATCGTCCACTGGTTTATCTTCTTCTTCGATCTGACAGTGGCAATATGGATGATGTATTCGCACACTCGGCACATCGCAACAGTGTTCTGTGCTATGTTCCATATTATGAACACTAGGCTTTTTAGAATTGGTTTGTAATCTCTAAACTTATGTACAGTAAGCAAAGGACTGAGGGTACCGTTTTAAAGTTTTAATATTTGACGTCTTGTAACTTGATGATCATTTACTGCAGGTCGCATTCACAAAATAAGTGTGACGTCATGCGTGATGTTCCGGAAACATGACGTCATGCGTCATGTTCCAGGAACGCGTCATGTTACTGACAAGGTAACCATAGCAACGTATTATCGTTGCTATGGTTACCATCATTGTTTTCTTATGACGTTATCACCTTAAAATTATCGTCCGTAAACCGACTTTACCAACAACCATTTTTTTCTTATAAGCGGTTCAATATTTTTTGGTTATTCTTTAGCTTTAGTAATATCAAGCAGAATAATTAACAATTAGGTACTTAACAGTTATTGAAAAAATAAAATTATATGCACCTGGTAGCCTCAATCCTTTGCTTACTGTACTTATATATTGTAAAAATAAATTGATTCCGTATACATGTCGAGATAAAAAGTAGCCTATATGTTCATCTAGGTCTCTAGCCATATACCTACTGAGTTTCATTGCAATCGGTTCAGTAGTTTACACGTGAAGGAGTACAAACATACTAACACACACAAACTTTCACATTTATAATAATAGTAGGATTCTATAATAATAGCAATTGAAATTCCAGTTTCGCTTTAAATTTCACAGGAATGTTTCCCTGGGTCTGTTTGGTTACAATGCCCTTATTCTACCCATTCGATTGGCCAAAGAAACTAATAAATAAATATAACATAGAACAAAAACTGAATATTAAAACAACACTCTGCAGACTAAACGAACGAAACAAATTGATTTGTAAATTGAAAGAAAATGAACATACGAAACAAGAAAACGAACATACAACACAAAAAAACGGACATACCGAACAAGAAAATGAACATACGAAACAAGAAAACGATCATACAAAACAAGATAACGAACATACAAAACAAGAAAACGAGCATACAAAACAAGATAACGAACATACAAAACAAGAAAACGAACATACAAAGCAAGAAAACGAACATACTAAACATGAAAATAATCATACAAACCAAGAAAACGAACATACCAAACAAGAAAATGCACATACCAAAGAAGAAAATGATCATACAAAAAAAGAAAATAATTATACAAAACAAGAAAAAGATAATCATAGTATTAGAGACAAGGGTGATTTAAATAAAGGAAAAAAGAGAACTGTTTTATTAATTTTGATATATGTTTTCTTACAAGCTTTCTTGCCATATTCACATTTTATTACAAAGGTAAGATAAGAAAGGTATAGGACACATTTTATATAAAATATATATATAGTTTTTACTATATCATACTTTTTTATCACAGTTGCTCATAAAGTGGACCTTATTCAACGGCTTTTAGGCTCATAATCCAACATATTATGCACGCGTGCGTTTTACATTGCCAACCTAGTGCTGTAAAGTTATCCCGATAGGTTAAATACGTATCTTACTGCTAATTACATACTGTTGATGTATAAAAAAGGTAGGTACCAAAGAGTTTTTTAGCTAGCAAAAATGGTTGTGTCTAAAGTCGGTTTACGAAGGAAAATTTTACGTGATAATGACTTAGAAAACGTATAAAAATTGAGTTGTTTATTTTTTGTTTTTTCTTTACTTAAATATATTGTTTTTCCGTACCATTGTTATTTGTTCTTAACCCCCGACGCAAAAACAAATAGAAAAAACCTTAAAAAATATTGTATGTCAGACAAGGCTGTATAGGTTAAAAGTCTTTAGCCTGGCCTTTTCGGAGCATAATTAACAAAAAATATTGCCTTAAAAAATGTAATCATAGACTTATCACAAATATTTTGTTAATTATTATTTTGTTTTCTTTTCAAGTCTTTTCTTTTATTCGCAACTGTGATAAAAAACGTCTTACGATATACGTGTGGAATTGATCTTTGCATCTTGGCTTCTTTAACACACTCGCTGCCGCTCGCGCGTCATAAATCGCCTCTATGCAAAGATCAATTTACCACACTTATATCGTAATGTACTATTATCTGGCTACCACAACGCAAGGCTAGTTGTTTAAAATTATCCTTTGTACAATTTCCTGCGATATTTATTTTTTAACCCCCGATACAAAAACGACGGGGTGTTATAAGTTTGACGTGTCTGTGTGTGTGCGAACGGATGAACCGATTTTGATTTACTTAGTTTTTTTTGTTTGAAAGGTGATTATTGGAAAGAAATTCCACATCACGGGTTGGCGAGGAGACCTAGCCGAGAAATAATGTTTTGCGTTACGCAAACCCGTAAGAGATAGAAAGAATGAAGGAGACCATGATAACTAATTTCACATTTAAAAGATTATTTTTTTTTAAAAAAGGTAAAGGGACTTCGTTCCAAAGGCGTGCCCTGCGACACGTTAATTTTTTTGCCTGTGTTATGGTGTCCACATAACGGATAGAATACTGAAAAAGCAACTGATATTCACAACCAGTTGCCAAAGAAGAACTTACATTCTTACTACCTACTCAACCAGTTGCCAAAGACGATAGATGTTTCTTTTATCTTTTCTTTTTCTAAACTGGTTTCACAATCAGTTGTTATTCTGTTGTTATTAGTGAAAATGAAACACAGAAATTAATTTTTTTATTGTTTTTAGGGTTATAATAACTGGACAAACGGACTTTACGGGTACTCCTGGGACATGATGGTCCACACGTGGGATTCTCACTCAGTGATACTCAAATTAGTTGACAATGATAATAAAAAAGAATACTTTATAGATCCTAATATATACAGTCCGAATGATCGTTGGACACGACACGGCGATATGATCTACCAATACGCTCAGTGTATTAAAAAAAACATAATTAATAATATTGATTTTAGTAATAAAAAGAAAATTAATCAAGAATTCAATAAAGTTCCCAATATTTCTCTTTACATCGATGTATGGTACTCCCTGAATGGTCGATTTACTCAACGTATGTTTGATCCTAAAGTCGATTTGCTGAATGCTGATTGGTCACCGTTTCGGTCGGTCTCATTTCTAATGCCCTTATTGGACGAAATGTTGCATTGGAGAGAGGATCTTGATCGGATGAGAAAGGAGGTTCATTCATGGAATAATGAAAGTGATGTTATATTTTTAGCAGATTTTTCAGGTTTGTGCCTAATCTTATTTTTTACTTATAATCAATTATCAAACAATAGCTTATATCAAACATTGTCTTTTTTATAATTAAAACTAGCTGTCTCGGCAAACATTGTTTTGCCTTAAACCTACATAAAAAAAGATGTTCGATTCTCAGACCTATTGTGTATACACATAAAAAAACATACAAACGGTTCAGCCGTTTTGGTGGAGTTTGGCAACTAACACCGCGACACGAGAATTATATATAATATAGATAATTTTGAATTATGTTTTACAGGTTACGAACTTGAAAAATTCATTCCATTCGACTTGAAAAATGTTACCCTCACCATATTGGAGGGAACTGTGATTTATGAACCGGAAGTGACGAACATTAACTCTGGTCAATCATACCAACTGAAAAATGGAGACAGGAAATCAGTCGACACGGAGATTTTTCATAAAATTAAAAATATTGGAAATATGCCGGCGTTTTACATGTACACTTTCCATAATGATACCGAAGATATTAAACATTACAAGGACGATAAAACTAAATTGCCCATTCTAAACGAAATCTACGAAAGATTTGTAAAAATGATCATATTTATTAAATTAGTTTTAAAAAGTTTTGTACAAATATTCTTTTCTAATGGGAAGTGTCATTAACTTCGCATAATATTTTTTAAAAATAATTATAATTAATTACACAATATTATACATTTATGTAAATGTATTATTTCCTCAAAACGTTAATGTCCGTTTTTAAATTGTAACTAATGTACTTATGGTTATGAAAATAAATTTTACAATACATAACATGATTTCTTTTTCTCAAGCAAGGGATTAGAATGTGCAATACAAACCCCCAAAACCATCGAATTAAATAAAAAAATACTCGAAATTTGTCCATGGTACACCCGGATGGAACGAAGTTCTTTTCGATTAATTAGTAAAGGAATTGTAATAAAAAATAAAAAAGTGTCGTTACAACTTTTGCTCTTAATTTTTTCCGTCTAGCCTCATTTAAGCAACGATAGGAACTTCGTTCCAAAAACAACTACTCTAACTACGACCACCTCTGAAATACTTTTGATGTAGGGTTAGCTGCATAATTGCAGACCCACCATAGAGCTCCAAAACGGCTGTTATAATAGTACATTACGATATAAGTGTGGTAAATTGATCTTTGCATAGAGGCGGTTTATGACGCGCGAGCAGTAGCGAGCGTGGTAAAGACGCCAAGATGCAAAGATCAATTCCACACGTATATCGTACGACGTTTTTTATCACAGTTGCGAATAAAAGAAGAGACTTGGAAAAGAAAACAAAATAATAATTAACAAAATATTTGTGATAAGTCTATGTTTACATTTTTTAAGGCAATATTTTTGTTAATTATGCTCCGGAAAGGGCAGGCTAAAGACTTTTAACCTATACAGCCTCGTCTGACATACAATATTTTTAGGGTTTTTTCTATTTGTTTTTGCGTTTAAGAACAAAATACAATGGTACGGAAAAACAATATATTTAAGTAAAGAAAAACAAAAAATAAACAACTCAATTTTTAATCGTTTTCAAAGTCATTATCACGTAAAATTTTTGTTCGTAAACCAACTTTAGAGACAACCATTTTTGCTAGCTAAAAAACTCTTTGGTACCTACCTTTTTTATACATCAAAACAGTATAACCCAGATAAATTAAGAATGTTTCACCTACCTAACATGTAATTAGCAGTAAGATACGTATTTAAGGGTGTAGATTGTTGGCCTGAGATCTCGATTTCGAGCGACCGCAGCGCCAAAGTTTAATGTAACATCCGACGGGGCGGATGAATGACCTAGAGAGCGCGATTTTCAAAATGTTTTGCAACAAACGTTCCACGTTGAGAAATTGTTATTGAACTTGAAAATTTACAGCATAACAATAACGTTGAATTTTTGGAAACTAGCTGTTGATTCTTTTTAATAGATTGTTGAGACACAATTTTTATGTTTTTCTATCATTTGACATCTGACTGATTCCAACTATTTATTTATTTGTAATTTCACTACCAAAATTTATTCTAATTCGTAAAATATTCATTCAATAAAATAATTGCAAATTCAGTAGGAAGTGTGTTTATCTCTACGCAAGGAAATGTGCCTATTGCGTAAACTCAAATACTTACTTTTTGTTTACGATCACCTCGTCGATATCTAAAAAAAATCCTAGGGTTTAAAAAAAAATGTCAATAAATGAAACACAAGTATAAAAATGATTTATTTACTACACAATAACAAATATGAGTCGCCATTACTCGCTATCTCAAAAGCGTGCTAGGGTTGTACAAAAATTAGTAAATAATTCATTTATTTACTAATTTTAACAGAAGTTTGTAAATTATTAATATACTAATTAAAAGTATGTAATTAAACAATAACGAAATATGAGTTCAAAATTCTAATGGTTTTTCATTCGATTACGGATCAAGTTCTGATTTCTGCTAATTTGATGATAAAATCAATGGCTATCACAAAACCTATCAGAATGAAAACGTTACCAGCTGCCCGATTCACGTAAGTAATAAAAACCGTAGCGCAGTGACGTCACTTCGTTTTTTGCAAATTTAGCCCTTTTAACCGACTTAAAAAAAGGAGAATCCTCAATTCGCTGTATTTTTTAACCAATTTTTATGATTCTTTACACCAGGTAACTCAGAAATTGTATAGTAATTGAGCTATTGGAAGATTTATGACAATCCAAGACTAGATAAGTAAGTGCGTTTAAAACAGAAAACCAAAAGGCGATTTCTAAGTTCCTAAGTTAAAACGACTTTTGGACTGGCGTGTTTACGTGAATCGACTGGCTGGGTAGTTAAGTTACCTGTATCTTTCAAAATCATTAGGCGTTCTTCTCTTTCATAACACGTAAAGCTCTTTCTTTCCTCTCTTTCATAGCCTCTATGATACTGGGCGCGTCACGAATGGGCATGCTTCGTGACTGCCGAGGATCAACTAATTCTGGAAGTAGGCAATCGTAATAAAACCTAACTAATTTCATCTCTATTTTCTCCTCCCAAAATTTGTCGTCCTTTTCTATAATATAAACTTTCATAGGTACAGTAGCACCAAACCAGATGCCAAGCATGCAAACGTTTCTTTTAGTAATATGTACCTGTCCCTGAATTTGGAAATACCAGTTATGATTTTTATTTATGACATAACCCTTGGAAGCCTTGTCCTTAACCCAAAAGGTATGTTTGGCCATTGCTTCATCAAGAGTCATGCCAGCTAAAGAATGTGGGCACTTAATTTCAATTAAACCGTTTGCATAAATGCCATCTGGTGTAGTACCAAGAAATTCATATTGATCGTCGACGAACAAACCGCAACCTTGTATACTAATATTCTCTTGAATTTCTAACTGTTTAATTGCGGTTTCTTCGTTTTCGATACCGTACCGTACAGCAGGCAAACTGGAGATATTACTACCATAAACGATTTTACGAACAAGAACAGCACAACTTGTGCTCTCTCGTTTTTTACAAACTTCCCCGAACGATGATGAGGTTAGTAATTTTCTCCTTGTACTCATCCACTCAGAACTACTTCTTTGCAAATGGGTCGACCTTTCAAGCTCCTCTCTTTCAGCACAAGACAACTTTAAATCGGCTAAAAAAGATGACTTGGCTTTCTCATATAATTCTGGACTCAGATCAGGTTTTTCGCAGTTTGGTCCATAGTGAGCGTCTTTCGATACAGCGCTGTGGCTCTTTTTCAATCTTAATTTAGGTTTAGCAATTAAACGGATTTTACGATTACAATTTTCCACTTTCGCGATCAAAGGATTAGGACTAGATTTAAATATTACTTCATGAGTTTTACTATGAATCGATCCTGTATTAAAAGACACAACAGCAGCTGCGCATCGGCCCGCATAAGAACCACGGGAAGAATAATTTACACGCTTACCCCCTACTAATTTGGCAATCACTGCGTTAAAACTTTCAACTATATTACTTGTACAATTATGAATTAAACTTCTAGAATGATATGACAGTCTTTTACTTAAAATGTGTACCGCGTCCATTAATCCGCATCCAACAATTGCTGGAAGCAACCCAACAGGTTCTATTCGACGAGTATCAGGTCTACAGAAATACTCCTTGCAATATTGGTGATTACCAAATACGTGTTGTGGACCATTTAGGATATCTTCACTAAGATTTTTTATTTTTTCTTCGAGTGACTGATTTTGATCGCCCCAATATTTAATAGCGCATTTTACACCCGTTCTTAAACGCAAATACCTTTCTTTTAGGAATTTCCGCAATTCGCAAGGATACTTAGTGTCTTTCGACAGTTTCTCCAAGCTATTGCAGTAGTTTCGTAAAAGATGATTTTTGCATTCAATTTTCTCTACTGTTAAATTACCGTACGGTCGCGAATCTAATATTTTTTTATAAGTACTGGAATCGCCGTCTGCTACAAATTTATTATAAATTACACCGTGATCAACAATGGAACGTTTAAACCCCTCAACTATTATGGTCGATTCCATACCGGTAGATGATCCCGAATAATTCTTGAAACAACGGTGTTCCGAGGGCTGACTGTCGTTCTTTGCGGCTCGTGCACAAACTACGCAGTATTTATTTTTAACTCCAAAAAACAATACTTTATTAGTTTTAATGCCAATTATCGCAGCTGCGCCGGACAAGGCGGAAAAATTCTTACCATAAGATCTCTTGCTCCAACAACCGTCAACAGCAACAGATATTAATGGTGTACCATTTTTATCAACACTACCTATAGACACTGCGTACTCCGCTTCTTCCTTGACAGCTTCTGCCATGGAATGTGCTGCTGTCTTTTCCCACCAATCGCAAACCGTATTATTAATTTCATTGTATAATGAAGGTGACATGATTGGTAGGGCTACTGCGGCAGTTAATGTTTTTAACTGATAGTAGCTCCCACCAGATGATATGATACCAGATACAATTTGATGATTCACTTCCATTCTATCTTCTTTCTTTTCAATCAAACACACAGTAAATTTCATACTACACATACTACATTTCATGATGAGTTTTGAGTCCAGACCAACTTTTACTTCACCTATTATACTGAGGTAACTTAACTTACAATCCATTGGACCGTGGTCCCCTATGGCCTGAAGAGCTTTAAAAAAAAAAGAAACGTCTACAACTCTACGCCCAACTTCCATTTCATCCACCTTTCCCTCTTGGTCGTTTTCAATAACTAGTTCCTGTAAAGAAAGATAATGGCTTGATTTTTTTTATAAAAAATAATTAAAAATTTAAAAAAATGCAAAAGAATTAATACAATATTAGGTTCCTGATGAATAGAAATTATAGTTTCTTTACGCATTAGGTATTGTTTTTTTATGACGTCACCTATTTGAACGTAAATTTTCTTTTGAGAAAGTAATTGAGAAGTATTTCGGTACTAAGGTGTTTGTCTCTCGATGAAAATAATAAATATTGCAAGAAAAAATCTATAGGTAGGTATTGAGATTTTGTCTTCGCCCATCACTAACTAAGTAGTTTATTTATTTATGTAACAAGTCTACAAGAATTACGTATAACAACTTACCTCTATACAGCGCGTAGCATTGTTGCTCAGAGTCTCGGCCCCAAGGTTTTCTTTATTTTCAATACTGGAAATATTATTCATCAATATTATCCACTTTTTATTTATTTTGTACAACCCTAAGCCAGACGCTAGGCGCCTCGCGTCTGTTTGGCGGGTATGTCGACAAAGTTGCGCTGTCGCCTACCTACTTCCACAATTTGACATATACCTACATGTTATTGTAGGTATATGTCTGAATCGGGCGATCTAAATCATATGACATATTCTATTAGCTTTGTAATGTACCCTGTTCAAATGCGATAATAAATAAGTAGGGAGGAACTTACATTTTATTCCGAGATCTTTTGGCTTTCATATTTTTATAATGCGTACAAAACTTTCTTTTCCCTGGCATGACACTCAAATTCAATCAGTCCTGCGAAAAAAATAGCCTATGTTACTCAGTGATAATGTAGCTTTCGAATGATAAAAGAATTATTAAAATCGGTCCAGTACTTTTTGAGTTTATTCGTTACATACAAAAATCCAAATCTTTCCTCTTTATAATACCTATTAGTGTAGATATTGTATTTTTTACGATTTATATCTAGTTCCATCATGGTTTTCTTTCAGACATTCATTATATCGATACTTTCTACTAACTGAAAATAAATTAATTATAAAAATGTTATACTTACAGTTTTTTACAAAAAACACAAATACACAATACGTAATTCTGCTGTCTGCAGCCGACAAGCGTGGTGTCGCGTTCACTTACAGAAAGGAACTGCCGCTGTTGACCACCGAGATTGCACGAATGAAACGAACGTTTTATCCCATACATTTGTGTATGAAAAATTTACCTTAAAATATATCTAGATTTTAGGGCTTTAAAAGAGGAAGTCTTTGTTTGTAAAGGTATAAAAAAAAGTATACAGCTATACTTATTGGTTTCTTCAGTGTTCAAAAAGTGTTTCTTTTTATCAATTTGTGTTGATTTATGGGGTTAAATCTGCATTTTTACTCAATTTTGTGCGTTTGTTGACGTTTATTATAAAACAACTATTAGGTTTAAGAGTTTAATTTAAGCATGAACATACTTATTGGTCTTTGATTGTAATATATACAAATTATCATTGATATCAATCATATGTAAATAGGTTAAATATGAAAAATCGTAACACTCTTTTCGGTGATTTTCACGATCTACACCCTGTTGGCAATGTAAAACGCACGCGTGCATAATATGTTGGATTATGAGCCTAAAAGCCGTTGAATAAGATCCACTTTATGAGCAACTGTGATAAAAAAAATATTTCAACACAAGCAAGATTCTAGGTACCAGCATTAGGTGAAGTTTATAGTCTTTTGACTCATAAATTAATCAAACAAAAATTATTAGAATGCAAACATTCCAATTATAGTAATTTTCGAACTCTACCGAGGGCTGCAATTATGCAGCCGACTACATGTTTACTCTATGACTTCCGGCTCTTAGTTATCCTACTCACCGCTAGGTGGCAGCACTTCCGAAAATTGGTTTTAACCGGAAACGGAAAAGGACTTCGTGAATTGATCATGAATTAAAACAGATTGTCAATAGCTTGGAAAACAAGTTCTTTATGAATAAAGACGTACGAAAACTTAGTTCATGGAACGACAAGAAAAAAAATCGCGAGTCGAGGCTTTATAGGACAAAGGCTTTTTGCCTTCTCCAACGAGGATATGAACAAAAAATGGTGAAAATGACTTTCTTTCATTTTTTGTAACCTGTCAAAGAATGAAGGAGTCAAGCGAGACTCTTCGTGAGGTTCATTCATCTTCAGTTCAGCCTCCAGCTAGTGTGACAAGCTCGATATCGGCTACCTACGATAAGAGCCGTACGTAGCTTCGTCACCTCGATAAAAGTCAACGTGATCACGTCGCGCGATCATTGCTCGAAGTTGTGCCTCGTGGATAGCACGCTTTACCGCGCCGCCCCTAGAATATCGACATTTAAGTCATCTGTGATATATAAGATAAACGTTACATACTGCGGGTATCCTGTAATTTTAGGTTAAATTCCTGTGATGATCAGTGTTACTGTTATTTTATAGAGCTATCCTCGAACTGTGCGCGTTCCTTCCAGTGACCGCCAATTAGAACTGTAAAAAATGGAGTCGTTAGCGACTAACAACCTGGACATTACTCCGAATTACTCGTACATTTTCGATTTCGAGAGCGATTTTATCCACACCGACTATAGGAAATGGATGACCGAGAATTGGACAGTGGCCTTCTATTACGTCGGGGTGTACATGGCGTTTATATTTGGCGGCCAATACTACATGCAAAACAGACCGAGGTAAGTGAAATCTTCAATATCATGACGTGAATGATCCATGCCGTCCGTCTACCTGTTTGTCGGACGCGGGCGCTGGCGCGGGCGGGCCAATTTGCACCGGTTTACCTAGTACCTACCTAATTTGTCACAGAATGACGTGATACGCTTTTACTGAATTATACATAGTTATCTGTAGTGGGTAAACATTATAAATAATTATCAAAATACCTATGTATGCATACAAGAGGTATGTAGCAGTTGGTTAACCAAATAGAAGTTATTTATTTAGTCAGAAAACGGTGAAAATCACAGTGCTCTAGAGTATTTATCTCATATTTGTAAATTCAAGAGATATTGAAAAGATATGCAACGGTTAAAAGTATGGTCAGAAGATCAAAATTGTTGGTCTTAATGTCTTCTCCACATGGCATTTCATATAATCCGACAATTTCTTTTAAAACTTTATTAATTCAAGTTTCCTATCCTCCAAACATCATGTGTCAATAGCTTAGGAAAATCAAGATGATGAATCAGACTATGCCCAACACCCATAAAATTATTAAAACCCTGTCATATTGCCATAACACAAGTCAGTTTGTGCAAAATATCATGTTCCTATTGGAAACTGTGTTTCAGCTTTGTAAACTTGTAGTATCATTTTAAGTTTTCCAATTAATGTCCCACAGAGAGCTTGGCCTGCCTCCTAAGGTTCGCAAATCTGGAATAAACGTCATTTCTTTCACACATTGTCATTTCACACCTTGCCACTAACCTTGTTAAATTAACTAATGAATTTTTTTAAACTAGATATATTGAATATTTATATATATAGCTAAAAAAAATATTCAGACAATAAAGGCACACAACTGTTTTTATTTCTTTATCCTAATATTATGGCACTGTTGCAAGCGCCATGTTCACGAAACGAGAGCTACAGAAAACTGTAAATCAGTATACTGTGGAGTTACATTATAGAACACATTTTTATTATTTATATTTAACTCGTTGTTTTTTAAATAAAATAAATAAGGTTGAATTTGTAAGTATCTTTATCTAACTAAGTAATTAATTAACTTTACTGTTTGTGTTATTAATTGTAAGATAAGTCAAATCTGTCTGCTTAAATACCTACTTGTGTAAATTCCATACAATTCTTAAAGGCATTCTGTTTTAAATAAAATTATGACAAACTTTCACATAAATTTTACAATAAACTTGCAGTGCCCTGCAATTCTACTCCCATGAGTTCTTAAAAAGAAATTCGCCTATGATACTCCTAATGAATCAATGGATCATAATACCAAATTTTTAAAATTGGTCTATGTGTTTCAGGCCTATTTGTTTTAAACAAACAAAACATCTCTCCATTTTATAATATAAGTTTGCTCATCTACACTTATAACATATACTTAACTAGAAAATGAATTGGTTCCACTATAGGTATTATAAAAAGAACAAATTCATTAATATTTATTATCCATTTTAATAAATTATAGCTTAGCTTATACCAACTGACGGTCAGTTTTGTCCATAATATGTCTGCACTAAGCATTTTGCTTCATCATTCCATAATCATACTGCAAGGAAATGGGAATCAATTGCCTGCTTCGTAGTAAGGTAGGTAGGTAAGCAGGGAACATAAAATTAATTATAATACAAAGTCCAAGTGGTCATTTTGAAAACAAAATAAAAAAGAAATTGATATACATATCATAAAATAAAAATTTTAATGGTCTCATTGCATAATTTAGTGTCAACATTATGAATATTTTTTTAAACAATACAATATACCTAGTATGCACCTTCTTAATTTGAATAATGGGTTAAAGTATGTACCTACAATGTTAAATAATATTTATTATAAACCAGCTTTTACCCGCAACTTGGTCTGTGTAGGAGTAGAATTTTCCAGAATTCTTACTTAACTGAATAATAACTTTCTGCATGCCAAATAGACTGATCTTTTTCTTGAACTGTGAGTTGATGTAAATAAATAAAAATATATAAATTAATATTGCAGGATATTCCACACATCATCATCTAGCCCCAATCTAAATAACAAGACTTGTGTTATGGGTGCTAGACAACGGGTTATACTACTTATATACCTTTTCTCTGTAAATATATACTTATAATACATAGAAACAACCAGACCACAGAGAAATATCTAAGCATAACTACTTGTCTGAGGCGGGAATTAAACCCCCCAACCCTGTGTTTGGCAGTCCGTCATGGTGACCATTGTGCCAACTGTGACGCCAATAGGATAGATATATCGATCAGTCACTCAGAACTTTGAATTTAATATTTATTACATACTAGCTGTCTCGGCAAAAGTTGTTTTGTCATATTAAACAAATTCAATATTCAATATACAAAAAAACATAGAAATCGGTTCAGCCGTTTAGGTGAAGTTTGGCAACTAACACCGCGACACGATTAACATCAATATTTATACGATATACTAACGTCACTCAATTGTTTTGCCTTCCCGAAACCTCTCCACTAAAACTTAAACTTTATGGAATGGTATTAAAGTCCTTAACATCAATATTTATACGATATACTAACGTCACTCAATTGTTTTGCCTTCCCGAAACCTCTCCACTAAAACTTAAACTTTATGGAATGGTATTAAAGTCCAAATTGACTTTTAAGTATGATTACGAACCGTTTATATGGGAATTGGGAGTATAGAAAAGTGTTGTTTTTAGACTTTTTCAGACAACTTTTAAAAAAATTCTTTCCGTAAGAACCATCCTCGTACTTCAAGGAATATTCTAAAAAAATAATAAGCGAAATCGGTTTAGCCGTTCTTGAGATTTGTAGGAACACCATGTTTATATTATAGAAATTTTGTATGGGACAATAGAAAAGTGTTGTTTTAGACTGTTTTCATGAACCGTGATAGCCTGGTGACAGACAGGACAGTAGAGTCTAAGTAAAAGAGTCCCGCTTTTACCCTTTGGGTATGGAACCCTAAAAACCACCAAAACTCAGAGAAATGCCTAATGAGAAATGTTAAGCAATCATATTCTTCTTTTTGTCTAACACTAGCTGCGCCCCGCGGTTGCACCCGCGTAACTTCCGATCCCGTGAGAATATCAAAATAAAAAGTAGCCTATAGATAGCCTTCCTCGAAAAATGGACTATGCAACACAAAAATAAGTTTTCAATTCGAACCAGTAGTTCCTGAGATTAGCGCTTTCAAAGAAACTCTTCAGCTTTATAATATTGGTATAGATAATTCACAATGTCACACACACTACAAATCAACAGTCTATCTATATTGTGAAGATATTGTGTCGTGTCTGCCTGTATGTGGTAGACTATCAAAGGCAGACCACAATAGCACGTGTTAAGATAGGTCGTAGATCGCGACTCGTAGGTTAATTTAACAATTGCATGTTGTTTCCATATATTTACGTACCTACGTAGTAATATTAAAAGTTATTAAAATAAAAATGTATGTTGTATGATAGAAATCTATAATGTTCTGTGTACGTATATTTAATCTTGTTAGTAGAGATCGGATATTATGCATTTGCATATGAACAAAACTCATGTCAATAAGATAGTAGATACTCTAGGTACCTACCTAATTCATTGTGTGAATTATTAAAAAATCTTATTAAAAATTAACATTTGATATTACGTATATTTTTCACAAAGGCTTTTTAGTGCATATTTGCTTGTACTTATGCATATTTTGCCATAAAATAAGTGCATATAATCTGATGTCTAGTTAAATAAGAATATTATGTCGCTTTTATAAAGACAGTTGGTGAAATATTATATGTATACCAGTAGGTCCAGAGTAATAGCTTCATAAACGTATTAGGTTTGAAAGTTTGGAATTTTCTCGAAAATTTCTTACCGAGGTTTGTTTGACTTGTTCCGTGGTTCTCAAAGTTTAGGCACGAGTTTTTTTTTTAACAGTTTACAGGTATCAAACCCCAAATTATATTTTACTTGAGTATAGTGAAAATAACTCTCCACAGTCTAGTGATCATTAAGATACACCTTGTTAAAATAACTCCAATTTTTCGCGCACCTTTCGTCTTTATAAACAAAATTATGCCAAGCCACAGATGTTTACAAACTTCCATAAAATCTTTAGACGGGGGCGGCTAGATGCCAAGAGGTGGGTGGTTCAGTCAGAATGAACCAGAGGGGGACCTCCCCCGCTTATGAATGAATCTCCGCATCTATCTGCAACGTTACGTAATAAAGTTGGCACGATTTCATATTTTAGTTCGACAATATAGGCTACTGGTACATGTTCAAGAGCTCTTAAGTCTTACCTAACCTCTATTTAATTTATTATTAAAGTTGCCAGCAGAACTAATTGTTTTTTTTTAATACATTGTTAGCATCAACAGTGTCCCTGTGTCCAGGATTATCGTATTGCGCCAGTCACTCTTGACAGAGACTTGACATGGTACCTAGAAACCTTTGAACCGAAACCCATTACATATCATTGTCAGAACTAATAAGTCTTTGGCAGCAGAAATAGCTTATTGGTACTTCCCCAGACTGTACGATACTGAGATCATACATTTCTGTTTGATAGTATACAAGCATTGTACTACAAACTCCGTTCAATTAATTATTTCCCAGTTCGTGATGAATGACTAGTTACTTACGAATTAGAAGTTGTTTGCAATACCAATTTAGACGAAGTTTTTGTTTACTTGTGATGTTATGAATTGTTTAGTCCGGTTCGATTTTATGATGTAGCTATTTATTATTATATTACGTTGTAATAAATAGCGACGGGTTGTAAAGGTAATTTAGTAATATAAATCTGTGACGCAAATTAAATAAAAAAGCATAAACTAGATCACCAGATTTATTCATTTATTTAAATCTTGGTAAAAAAAAAATCAAAAACTGGAAAATACTTAATAGTAGTTTAGGTACGTGAGCACAAGATAGTTGTTATTAAAAGATAAATGCTGATTTACTTTATTTTCGGAAATCTCTACATATACAAAAAAAAACGATTATATATTTTTAGTAGATAAATGTAATGTAATATTTTATCCATTAATAAATAAATAACTTTAAGGTGTTTTTTGACCTTAATTTGGATAGGTTTAGAAAGGACCAGAAATATTCGTCTTTAACTTACATCAAAATGTATGAAAATGATTATATGCGTATTGCATAACATGCAACAATCGTCGGGGCGTCACAGGCAGTTTTCGGTTGGAAAATTGGAAGGAAGAAGATTCTAAATTAGGTAGGAATTTCATATTTCTGTGTTGTTACTGCCAAAATATATTCTTATTATAGGTATAACTATGCCTTTCTTTCTTGAAAAGGCACTTTAGAACGTGCTTTGGCAAAAGATCTGGGTTTCGAAACAATACCGACCCTTTCAGGCCCTTATCGGATAAGTCCCTTGACCTTGCTTAGTTAGACATACAATAGAATTTTCTTACTCCAGAACCTTGATAAAAGTACTTAAGAATTCTCTTGTGAGTTCTATTATTAATTATTTAGTGGCTTGTTAAACTTTACAGCTCTATTAACGATATAATATGGAATGTCCGTTGAGGCAGTTTTTTTGTGGAAGCAGTTTTCAAACGTCCCGCATTGCACCCGAGTTTGTAACCTAAGTTATCTATCACTGAACCTACCAAATAAAAACGTTTTTTTTCGGAAATTCGGAAAACGGAATTCACGTGAAATTGTTAAAATACGTAAATATATCGCTAAAATCTGCGCTTACGCAGTCATACGTCATCTATATTTATGTCTAAACACGATTGACGACACAAATTAATTGTATGTTTGTCAGAATTGATAGATTAGATTGGTGTTGTTTTCTCGTTATAATTTCTAACATGTACACTGATGTAAACTAAGCTTCCGAATAAACAACATCGACCAGCTAAAAGCCATAGGTGCATAATGTCAATTTATTGGAACGAAGTTCCTTATCGCTCGTTGCGAAAGGGGGCTAACCGGAAAAAATTAAGACCAAAAGTTGTAACGACACTTTTTGCTATAGTTGTAAGCCGTGCTGCGTGATGTTTCTCTGTCTGTCTCTCTCTTTCTCTCATAGAAAGCAATTACTAAAATTGAGCCTACTGATTAAGTATAAATTACATTATATTTGTTAATAATAAAAAAATATTATAACGTAAAAAAAAATATGTTACTATTCTTTCACTAATTATCCGGGTGTCCCTTGACACCTCTCAAGTTTTATTTTTATTTTATGTATGTGATAATGACGTATCACGGTTGATTTATTTTACAGTTCATTACTATTAAATTATACATTCATGAATTATATTACAGTGTATTTTGTTAAACTGTATATTTCACGCAATCGTAATCGTCTTAAAACATTTCACGCTCAGCTCACCATAATATCCTGCATACATTTATTCACTTCCGTTTCGTTCTTGCTGTATGTGTGTTGAGTCTGTGATTTTTAATGTATTGTAATTGTTTGAAGAGCTCTTTGACCTCAGAACTGTGCTCACTTTGTGCCAGAAGATAAGATTGATTTATTGTGCTAATAGTTCGTAGTCGGGAAGTGTTTATTGTGCAAATAAGTAACGGAATAATAACTAAATTGGAAAAGCTGGATTTTTTGCAATTATTTTAAATGTGGGTAGATGTATTGTTTACATTCCACACTGAGTATATGTGACCACAGACTACCCTAACCGTTCGGTCACAGATAATAAAGAAAATTAAAGCTGCTATTCACTGCTCGACTTTGTGTATTTCAATCGACATGGCAAAGTGTGCGGGATGTGGAAAATTAGTAACTACGATGACGCGGGGAGCCATCACATGCAGCAGCTGTCCCTTATGGTATCATAAGGGGTGTGTCTCGCTGCCAGAAACGATAGTCGTGAAGGATTGGACTTGCCCTGTCTGTAAGGCAAAGTTGAGAAAGGGAGATAATAGCGGCACACCAATCAAGGGTTTGAGCGATGGAAGTGAGCAGAAGACTGATTTGCCGCCGCACATCGACCATGCCCTCACGAAAGAGACACTACCTGTGGATTCCATACCTTCGGGACATGACGATCAACTGATTGAGAAAATGGCAAGTCAGGAACTGCTGGCGGCACTGAACAGTCTCACCCAGGAGATACGTGGGCTGCGGGCAGAAATGTTTGAACTGCGGACTGCTGTCACTGGATTGGAAGGCCGTGTTAGCGGTTTTGAACAACGACTATTAGCTCTTGAGAGGCGGGAAGCTGTTGTGGTGCCCACGCCTGATAGCCGTGTAGTTGAACTGGAGGGAATGGTGACTACGCTGCAGATGGAGCTTGCCGAGCAAGAACAGGAGGCACTTCTTAGTGATCTGGAGATTGGACATTTACCTGAGGAGAAAGGTGAAAATGTGATCCATGCTGTCGCGGTGCTGGCTTCCAGGTTGGGTGTAGTGCTTGAGGAGCGCGATGTGTTATTCGCTGAGCGCGTTGGAAAGCCGCCGTCGATTGGTGGACGCCCGCGCCGACTTGTGGTGCGTCTGGCGCGCCGCCAACTTCGAGAAGAGTTTCTGAGGGCTGCACGTGTGCGCCGCACATTGTCGGCTTCGGACCAACATCCGCAACAGCGTGTGTTTGTTAATGAGCGGCTTACAAGACAAAACAGACAACTGCTTCATCGGGCCCGTGAAGTGTGTCGAGGCCGACAGTGGCGCTATGTATGGATAAAGAGAGGACATATTCTCATCAAACAGGCTGAGGGAAAGCCTGCTTATAGAATAAAGTCGAATGCAGATTTAGAGGAACTGGTTGGCACTGAGTTGGTAGACACGGCCACTGTGAAGGCTTCCACAAATTTTTGAATACATCTCTGTACTGTTTTTATGCTATATGTGGTGTTGTGGTGTTTGTTGTCCCTATAGTTGATAGCTGTAATTTATTATTAAGCTCATTCGTTGTCCCAGTAGTTGATTGTTGTAATTCAGTATTTAGCTCAATGTATCGACAACAGTTGCATCCCAGTGATTTGTTTGTTTTTGTACTTAGTACTATAATTTATCTTAGAAACACATACTTGCTTACTAGTTTATGCGTAGACTTATGGGTTAACTTCTCTTTAAGTTGTGCTATGATTTTATATGAATTTTACATTATGATAGATATTCGCTGATATAAATAATATTTTGAGTAATTTGGATCAGTTTAACATATCTGAAAAATTTGTCAATATTGACCCTGATGATTGTAGGGCTCATGTCAAGCAACCTAATCTGTACCTCAAGATTCTCCACCAAAATATACGTAGTATAAACAAAAATCTGAATAGCTTGTTTGTACTTATGAGGAGGTTGAATATAGGTCTTGACATTGTTGTATTATCGGAATGTTGGTTGTCTTGTGTTTCTGTTTTACCACAAATATCAGGTTATGTAAGTTATAAAACATCTGATAACTACAACCAAAATGATGGGGTGGTGGTTTACGTAAATAGAAACTTAAAACACACAGTATCTGAGCCTATGCTAATTGAAGCTAACTGCTTAAAAATTGAGATTAACAAGAACACTGCAATTTTGGCGATTTATAGACCTTATTGTTTTAAGAATCTTGCAAATTTTTATGAGTCACTCAGTGATCTGCTAAAACAATTAAAACATTACAAAGACATCATTTTGGTAGGCGACGTAAATGTAGACTTGTTAATTACTGACTTTGCCTCACAGGAGTACCTGGAGGTTTTAGCTTTCAATGGACTTATCCCGGTTTATGATGATGTCCCTACTACAGATGTAAGCTGCCTTGATCATATAATTCTGAAAACTAGATCACCTTCACTATCCTTCATTTTAAACTCACATATTACTGACCATAAAGCCTCTCTTTTATGTCTTAAAACAATACGAAAATATGACTACAATAAAAGCAATTATTACAGTAAAATCAACATGCAGAACATTGCAGAACAGTGTAAGATTATTGATTTTAATAAAATAGATTTAGAAGTAGACATAAACTTAGCTACAAATGTATTTCTGAATTCTTTACAAAAAATTATATTGGATAACACGCAAAAAATTAAATTACCTAGAAATAAAATTATATTTAAACCTTGGATAACCAAAGGGCTTTTGAAATGTATTAGAAATAGAGATAGAATGCATGCTAAACTTAGGAGAGAAAGTGAAAATGAAATATTAAAAATAACGTACAAAAGATATAGAAATTACTGTAATAATATACTAAAAAAATGCAAAGAAAAATATGATAGTGAGACATTGGAAGGTAGTAAGAGCAACCCAAAACTTCTTTGGAAAGCTATAAACAACATAGTCAATCGTGAGAAACCTAAAGAAATTGCTTTAGAATTACTAAATGCTGGGGCGTCGCCCGAGGCAGCTATAAACTATACAAATAGTTTCTTTGCGAATGTAGGACAGGAACTTGCCAGTAAAATAACAACTCCTCCACTATCACAGTCTCATAAGTCTCCTTCTAGTAAAGTATCTTCCTTTGTTATTTTACCAACAACATCTGAGGAGGTAGAACTGACGATTAATAGCTTAAAAACAAGTAGTTGTATTGGTGCGGATGGTATTGGTAGTAACATTTTAAAATTACTTAAAACAAACATAGCCTTGCCGCTCGCCAACCTCATAAATCGTTGCTTGGATGGTGGAGTATTCCCTACTGCATTAAAAAAATCTATTGTCATCCCCATTCACAAGACTGGACAGAGAGACTGTGTCAATAATTACCGCCCTATTTCGATTTTACCGTCAACATCAAAAATCTTGGAAAAAATTATTAACATTAGTTTAATAAACTATTTAGAAACAAATGGTCTACTTTCTGAAAATCAATTTGGGTTTAGGGCTAGAAGATCCACAGACGACGCAGTACACTTATACACAGACTATATTGTGAATAGATTAGATCAAGGGCAGAAGTGTTTAACTATATTTGTGGATCTAGCGAAGGCGTTTGACACGGTCTCTCTGCCTATACTCGTTACAAAATTGGAGGGTCTGGGGATTAGAGGTCGACAGTTGAAACTCATGCAAAGTTATTTAAGTGAACGTACGCAATGTGTCAGAATAGGTGACTGTGTTAGTGGAGAGTGTGCAGTTAATTTTGGAGTACCGCAGGGTAGTGTACTGGGACCTACACTATTCTTGTGTTATGTAAACGAACTTTGCAACATGAATCTCAGTAATTGTAAAATTATTTCGTATGCCGATGATACAACTTTGACTTTTTATGGGGATACATGGGACAATGTATTTGAATGTGCTCAACAGGGATTTGATATTGTGTGCAATTGGCTTGCCAGTAATTCACTTACCTTAAACGCCGATAAGACTAAACTTATGTTGTTTAGTATTAGAAATTACTCTGACAACTTGTGTACTGACAAAAACATTAAAGTACATAACTGTAATACTAATAATTCAACTTGCAACTGTCCTGAAATAGCTAGAGTTGATACTATCAAATATTTGGGAGTGACATTGGATAAAAATCTTAACTTTGCAGAGCACATTAACAATTTAAACAAAAAAGTTCGGAAGCTTACATACATTTACAAAAATTTAAGACACGTAGCTGATAATAGAGTTTTGAAAATGGTTTACACGGCTCTTGTTCAATCGGTTCTGACATATTGCATAACGTCATGGGGAGGTGCTGCCAAATCACATTTAATGAAGCTAGAACGAGCACAGAGACTCATATTAAAAATCTGTTTTTTTAAGCCTAGGCTATATCCAACAACCGAACTGTACAAGGAAGCTAACGTTTTAACCGTGAGACAACTATATATATTATTTACCTTATTGAGACAACACAGCTACATAAAATATAACAGAGATAGTGTGCCCTCAAAGAAACATAGAAGGGACAAGCTTTGTCATCGGCCGCATTTTAATACTGCCTTTGCAAATCGATTTTTGTGTGGTCAAGGTCCGCTACTTTATGACATGGCAAACAGACTGAACAGAATAATTCACAAACCTAGATATGGATGCAAGCAGTGTGTTGCTAATTGGCTATTGAAACTCGACTACAACGAGACTGAGGCATTACTTAAGCAAATAGTTTAAGTTAAACGTTTGGTGTTTTTATTTTTATATATTATTGGTGGGTATCATATACAGAAACCCGTATTGTTGCGAGTACAAAGGGAGGACCAGGAGACCCATAGCACAGGTTTTACCTAGTTTGGGCTCCTGTCTCTCATGCGTTATTATACTTTACTTTATTTTTATTTTTATTTTGAACCTTAAGAACATACCTAATTGTGATTATGATAAGTTGTAAATAAGCAGGCATGGGAGAAAATAAACGAAATTTTTATTTTTATTTATTTATTTTATTTATTTATTCATGATCAAAGTAAACAGTATAGAAAAAAAAGTTACTTTTTTTGAATTTAAAGAACGTCATAATCGTTTCTTTTCAAGGTAAATTTCTATATTTTAGGTAGGTAAATCTGCTCGTTACTTTTATAAAACTGTAGATTTGAGAGAATTCGTTTGCGAGCTTTTCTAGCGAAATTTTCGACTCTCGCGAGATGTTAAACGATGTTTGAAAGTAGCTCTGTATAACGAAGCTCCGTTTGAAACGGTTATTTAAATGTTATGAGCACGAACTGAGCCTTTTTGTTTCGTTAAATTAACTTTACCGAGGGTCTATGTTCTCAATATACTTAGGTACTTAAACTGAAACTTTACGAACGACATGTAATTGAGGCTGGACCTAATGTCTCCTAGCTAGGTACTTTAGATTTAGAACTAATCAAATAAACTAGGTTACTAGGGTACACTTGTGTTCTGTGATGAGACTAATAATCCTATTGGGAATTACTTTATCTGAAATTTCTTTCAAGTCGGGTTAGACGGAGTAGGTATCGTGACATTACTTATTTCTTTGCAAATATTGTAGCCTGTACTGGATTTTCACCAAATGTCGCGAACTCGTGACACTACAGTAGCATAGAATTGACAGTAGTCCTAAAAACGAACAGTAGTATTTGTGCCAACCTTTCGTGATGAAATCGTCACTATTTTCTATACGTTATAATATTTTACCAGGTCCAAACCTGAGTTGAATAATCCTTCAAATCAACTTAATAATGAATACTAAGTAAATTAAAATCAATCGTCTCCGCTTTGAACTATGAATAACGAAACTTTCAATTAGTTCGCAATTTCAATTTTCTTTATCAAGTTATTATTCTTTGTGTGGTCTAAAGCTAATCAGTCTTCAGTCTGTAAAGCTAGGGAGAGGAATATTTTAACATTACGTGATTTTCATATTTAACTACACTTTAAAAATGAGCTGTACTTTAAAAATGCTATCACTGATATAAAACTGACATGTATTTTCTACTAAGGATCAACTAAAATTGTTTCGTATCCTCTAAAGTGCTTTAATCTATTGTGAATTCGTCTGTAACCTTTTGACACATCATCAATAAATTCAATTATGATCGGTGTCTATAACAGTGAAAGCAATCACTTTCTGTTGCCACAGTATAGTAACGACTTACTAAGCACACCTCATTGCTTCAGTTGCAAATGCAAACCTTGCGTTGCGTGCGGTTTTATCAGTGTTGAAATTGAAGACTTTTTTCTAGAAATATCCATTCATAAAATATCATAAAGGAATGTTCTATTTTATATCCCCTTTTCACGCTTGATTCGTCAGTTAAGTAATGCTTCGAGTTGATCATGTATTACAATGACTTTGAAATTCTAATGTGGGCTACATTACAATTTCAAAGTCATTGCAATAACGTTTGGAAAATACTAGAATATGTTAAATTTCGGAATACGGCCAATATTTCAAGCTAACTTAAGCCCGACATCAAAATAATCTCGAGAAGAAATAGAACTTTAAAAAAGATTTTAGGTATACAAAAACTTCGGTCTTCGGATACTAAATCTGTCAAACACCAAATTCTAGAGTTATTTGGTGTCTCCATTCAAGCTTAAGAATCGCTTTACTTTCTTGTTAGGAATGTTTTCTGCATTATTTGTTGAACTTTGAATGGCAGTTAAAGTTTCAAGTGGTGAAGTTTCGCCAAGCAGATGTCGAGCCTAGTTTTTGTGGCTGAATTTTGTGATAACCACTGTTCTCGAATTGTCTCCCTCCTAAAGGTTGCGGTTCTCGTAAAAGTAATTTAGTTGCGGTTGAATTTCTGTGATCTTTTTTTGTGTAATTTGCTTTTTTGTTGAGAGCAAAGCTTCTTGATTTCCAAGCATAAGCTTGCCTTTATTTTAAATCCCCGACCCAAAAAACTTTGTTAATACTTGGTAAAACTTTGGTAAAAAACGTGTTAAAATATAAGTTTGACGTGGTGAGAAGGTAGTTTCAGATATTCCATTTATCCATAACTATTAGTTTATGGGCCACTTCTACTGGTGGAAGTCGAAAAATGAGCAACCATTTACAGACAACCATTTTTGCTGGCTTAAAACTCTTTTTTGGTACCAATATTTTTAACCGACTTCAAAAAAGGAGGAGGTTCTCAATTCGTCGCGTATATATTATATATATTTATGTGAACACTCGAAAACGTTGAACCTAGTAAAATTAAGAGTGTTTCAGCTACATAACATGTGATTAGCGGTAAGATACGACTTCAAATTATCAGGATAACTTTGCGCACTAGTGAGATAAGGTAATGTAAAACGCACGCGTGCATAATGCGTTGGATTATGAGCAACTGTGAAAAAAAAATTAAGTAACTAGCATAATATCTTTATCAGAATATTATATTACTGGTAAAAACGTTAAATGCACGTCCATGGGAAAAAATAATATTTTTCTTGCAATTATTTATTTAATGACTTAGTCATTGTGGTAAATATGTAATTGGCCTCTTAAATTGTTTAAGAACATAAGTAAAATAACTTCATGTCAAGTATTTTAATAATTAAAAATATAGTTTAAATAAACTACCTAGCTAACCTAGGTACCGAAAAATATGTGCTTAAGGCGCTCTTCCAGTACCGTGTGTAGGTATTCACATTACCTTAGCCCGCGCTCTCAAAAACGTAGCGTGCTGCGTGCTAACTGTTATATTTGATCGATATGCAAAACATTTTAGCAGTATTATCCACAAATATAGTTCCTAGAGGTCAAAACCTATCATTTGATTCATTTTTAGAAACAAACGTTAACTATTTTTGAATAAAACCCGATAAACGATCTAATAATTCTCTGTTTTCTATCATTTTTTATCGAACGAAGTTGTTCTTATCATGTTTTCAACCACAATAAACAAAAATATGGTTATTAAACTATAATATCCATTTATATCCAAATAACAAAAAAAGAGTATTTGATTACTTAGAGTTGCTTAAAACAAAGGTCGATTTTGGTAGCTTTATTAGCACCTGCCCTTAATGAACACGAATTGATAATTTTATCAAGATACATATTATGAATTAGAATTAATTGTGAGAAATAGGCATATCTAAGTTAGATAAGTGGGTACGTATTATAACTTTTAACTGTTAAGAACATTATCTTTAAATTGGTCTACAAAAATTTGTAAACAATGAATTAGTCACTGGATCATTAGGTAAATCATAATAAGGTCATAGACCTTGTCAACCTGCTAGATAACAAATAAATAGGAACACTTGACAATGACATTGGTTGCTTAATCGCTTGTTTTAGGCCTGTCGCAGACGACACTGGATAGTAGAGGACGTAGTAACATACAAATTATGACGTATTGGGTCATTGAGCCGTTGGGGACGAGCACGTGGATACGGTGGAAAGCGGAGTTACTGTTTACGCAAGGGTATGGCTATGCCGAAGATGCATAGCACATCACACTTCGATTTAAAACAAGTGTATGGAAATAGAGTTCATCTATGCGCCCCGGGTGATTGGTCTGCCGTGCCGCGCTGCTTCATATCTACTTTACGTACAGAGTTTTGCTTGGCAGCCGCCCCATATTGTCCAATCCCGTTCTGTTCGACTAGGGCCTTAATGATTATGTCAATTAAATCCGATGAAGTAAACAATCCGCCTATTTGCTTAAACAGACATAAAAGGTCAGCTAACTACCAACTATTAAATGGAATTATAGTCAAACAGTTTATGACGACAATATTGTTTCACGAGGTATTAGGTGCTAGATTATTATTGTTGATAAACTTCCTCAATTATCTTATAGTAGGACTCTAGTTAGAGTTATATACCTACAGAAGTCATTTAAGAAAACAAACATTAAAAAAGTAAGTTATATCCGATGGTTGGACGATTTCAACAGATCAAGAGGTGTGAAGGGAAAACCCAACAAAATATTTTAAATTAATGATAAGTTCTTTTTTATGTATATCGATAGTTATATCGGCTCCAACGCGAAACATCTACGTCTCAAAATGTTCAACAATGATCAAAACGTACACTTAGCAAAAATGACCATTTCGCAAAACTTAAATTATGTAACTATAGACCATCGAGTAAAGATGACAAGACGCGTCATTTTGCTTATATTGATTACTGATATGTAGTTATGAAATTCACTTGTTGATATTATGGATGATTGATGACCAACATGTGAGGGCAAAATTTAATAAATTCAGATACATAATCATGTTTTTATGATTAATTCCACCAATTCATTTTTAAAACTTAGCTAATTAAAAATAATAATATTTAAATAAGATTATTATGCACTAAGTAAATTGAATAAATTGTGCAGAATATGCACCATAATATTCTAATTTTTTATTTATTTTACGAACAATCTATGTGGTATGTTGAGATAATTTATTATTTATAATAATATTTCGATCTTTGTTTCATTTTTTATTATTTTTTGGTCGGAAACGAGACGACAGATTTTAATTAAATATTATTTTACTGATTTGATATACAATAGACTTTAAAATATTAATATTTACCTACCACTGACATCTGCATTTTAATTTGCACTAAGCTTTAAATATTAGGTATTATGTATTTGCATATATGCAAATGCATAATATCCGATGGCTTATAATTCTACTTTTACATTTTATTAAACCTGTTTAGTGTTTGTGTAAAATATGTATTATATTATGTAGGTACCTAATAGTACATTACAATATAAGTGTGGTAAATTGATCTTTGCATAGAGGCGGTTTATGACGCGCGAGCGGCAGCGAGCGTGTTATAGAAGCCAAGATGCAAATATCAATTCCACACGTATATCGTACGACGTTTTTTATCACAGTTGCGAATAAAAGAAAAGACTTGAAAAGAAAACAAAATAATAATTAACAAAATATTTGTGATAACTCTATGTTTACATTTTTTTAAGGCAATATTTTTTTGTTAATTATGCTCCGGAAAGGCCAGGCTAAAGACTTTTAACCTATACATCCTCGTGTGACATACATTATTTTTTAAGGGTTTTCCTATTTGTTTTTGCGTCGGGGGTTAAGAACAAAATACAATGGTACGAAAGAACAATATATTTAAGTAAAGAAAAAACAAAAAATAAACAACTCAATTTTTTATCGTTTTCTAAGTCATTATCACGTAAAATTTTCGTTCGTAAACCGACTTTAGAGACAACCATTTTTGCTAGCTAAAAAACTCTTTGGTACCTACCTTTTCGGGATAACTTTACAGCACTAGTTAACAAATCTAAAACGCACGCGTGCATAATATGTTGGATTATGAGCCTAAAAGCCGTTGAATAAGATCCACTTTATGAGCAACTGTGATAAAAAATATTTTGTAACCATTGTAGTTTTAAACCGACTTCAAAAAAGTTAGAGGTTCTATAATTAATATAGAAATTACTTCTATTTCTTAGTTTTACTTAATTATTTTACAAAATAATAAGCTAAAGGTTGAATCAATATTTACTGATTGGTTGATTGGTTTCTGGTGGAAACTAAATAATAATATAGCTTAACATAAATTTAAATTAGTAATTTTAAGTACCTGTGAATAATAATGCTAATGTAATTTTCTAAAATAGGTATTACCTATAAATAAAACATGAAATCATTATTAGTTTCTGGTTTGGACTTCCCCAACACATAAATAAAAACTGGTGGGCATTTATACAAAACTAGCTACGCTCCGCGGTTTCACTTGCGTAATTCCCGATTCCGTGGGAATGTCAGAATAAAAAGTAGCCTTATAGCCTTCCTCGATAAATGGACTATCCAACTCAAAAATAACTTTTGAATTCGAACCAGTACCTAGTTCCAGAGATCAGCGCCTTCAAACAAACAAACTCTTCAGCTTTATAATATTATAGTATAGATACATTTTGTTCACAAAAAATAAAAGGTGGTAGTTGCAGATTATATAACTTCAATCATCATTCTTTCATAATCTTTGTCTGCAACGTTCTCTTATCTTTACTATATGATACTTACCTACTGTTTCAGTGATAAAATCTCACGTTTGAATACATTCTTTGCAGACAAGTTTCAACTTATGGTAATTTTATACATTGCTTTATGTCAATTTCATACTATTGAATCTGTCGATTGACGATATCGCTAATAGAAAGTAATCTTGTCTAAGGGGGGATTAGTGTTGCCGATAGTCGACTATCGCTGAATAATAGATCAGGGATGAAATTATGTTGGTATTTTAAAATGTTGCCATGTAATATTAAACGGTTAATACATATTCTAAAAATAATAATGATGTATTTGATAATACGATCCTTAAAATCTTCCGCTTTATTATGAAAATATCGATAAACTAATCGCGCCATAAATAGTTCAATGTTTTATGCGTTTACTTCATATTTTTACAATGTTCGACGGATATCACAAGCATTAGTGGCTACTTTGATAACAACGATAGCGTAGTGATAACGATTCGCTTTACTGCTATAATATACCTAGTATCTACATTATATTAAACTAAATTGAAATGTTAAATCTGTATATCGCACCTCCGCTCAAATAGTGTCACAACTCAAAAACAATATTAAATATTTCATATTTTCAGGAAACCTTATACTACACTATTTTATGAAGCTTAAAAAAATAATTTAAATCTACTGAAATGTTCATATCGCTAATTCTATTAGTTTTCAAATTAAGACTAGAAAACCGGAAAAACAGACCATTACTTTAGACACCTTTTTCTCGACAGTTTTCTTTTTTGAGTTATGACACTATTTGAGCGGAGGTGCGATATATAAAAATCTTGTGTCACGATGTATGTTGCCAATAAACTCCAAAACTACTGAACCGATTTCAATCAAATTTCACATGTACCCGTATTTTGGTCTAACTTACTGGATAGGATAGTTATCATCTCAATTATTCGCTTATGTCGTGAATGTAAACGAATAAAATGTATCAAATAATGGTTTCTTAAGCAAGTGTTTATTTACTGTTTAGTTTTATGAAGTTCTCAAAGATGGCGGTGTACGTTGATTCATCGATAAAATTCTTCAATATTGTTTGACATGTAGGTTGCAAATACACCCAATAGATGGCGCTGTGTTCGGGACTTACGCGGGTGAAATCGCGGGGCGCAGCTAGTAAATATGTAAAAGTCAAACTTGAGATAGGATAACAAACTAGAAACATGAAATTCACAGAGATTTCCTTTAACTCTGTCGATTATAAGCAATAAGAAATTTTCGCTAGTTTTAATAGAATTCGTATAATCAAAGGGGATAATCAAGATAATTGTTAACGAGTTAGAACCTCTTTTTATTTCAATTAGAAAGGCAAGAGTTTGTAAAAACTTTGATGGAAAAGGAAAAAAAAACTAGGTTTATTCTTGGGTTCAATTCAAACAGGTCTTCTCCCTTTATTAAAAGAGAGAGGGAAGAGTTTTGGCGGGAACGAGTTAACAACATGTCGTGCTGCAGTTTTATTTGTACCCGAGTTGAATTGTATAATTCTGGTGGAATGTTATTCAATTTAGTTCTGTGAAAGTGCACAAGTGTAGTGAAAGTAAAAATCAGTGTCAAACATGAAGTTTTCTCGTTGCCTCCAAATCTCCTATTAAGGTTATGGTAAACTTGCCACCGCTATACTATAGCCCCTGACTATGACGACTTCGACTGTTTTGAAACACTTTAGGCCCGATTTATGAAAAATCGGGTCATAATTTGATTCACAAAATATAACTTGACACTGGCTAAATGCACAAGCCGTGCGAAGCCATAATTAATAGAAAAAAAAGAGGATTGATTTTTGTTTGATCACTATTAACCTTGAAGAAGACTAGATAATTTCATCAACATACACACTTGATTATCATAAAACCAATCTATCACGTTAAACCGACAGTCTGTAAAATTAAATGACCTTGTTATTAATGTTTATTAGTTTAGAATAATAGTGGTTATATAACAAATATTTGTACTTACTTCAAAGTTGAACGAATAGCTTTGGGGACCTTGTGTCAAGGTTTGCAGGAAGCCGCACACTTTGGCCTCTGTAAGGACATCTCTACGGCGATGCATCAATAATTTTGCAAGAAATATAACCTGTCAGATTAATAGGTATCGTAGTAATGGTGTCAATGAACTGTTCTTGAACTTTTGCAATAGTTTATTGAACCTAATTTTTATTACTGACCAAAATCGAAAAGTTTCTGTACTTAATTATTTTCGTGCGCTACGTACGAATCAAGTTTTTTACATTTGAATTCTTACGATCAATATTTTATTTCTTTTGATACATACTATTAAATATTTCTAAATTTGTGAAAAAAAAAGTAATCGATTTATTAGTTTCATTTGATTTTTTTTCATCAGCTAAAATATACTTACATAAAAAGTAGTGTAGAAACAGAAAGCCAATTACAGGATTTCACGGGTAGGAAATGATTTAGTAAGGCGTAACTACAACCTAGCACTATAAATGAAAATACACACAAAATACATAATAAAATGGAATATTGAAGTAATATTCAAAATTCAACTGAGCAAACTGTCGCACCAGTAAAAAAGTGATTGTCTAAATGCTGCCGATTGGAAAAAGGAACCCTGCCCCCTGATTCACAAACTGGCGGAAGGCAACTCTTTCACTCCCGCGACTTTCGACGTTTTACCATCCTTGTCTTTTCAGTTTTATTCGATTCGGTACCCTTCCGATGGTTTGTGAATCAGCCTGCTGAAATGAAATGTAAATATTGGTCTATTGGCTCCCCTTTTCCTGGTGATTCGTGTATTTGAATTTGTCATACAAATAACTTGTATTATAGTAATAAAAACACATGCGAACAAAGTCCAATAAGAACGCGATTACGTGTGAATGTAAAGATTATAAATCATCCAATCACATCATTGGTTTACATCGAACCACCTTTCTTTCTTACGTTTCTATACTAACTGTTATATTATATTCTGTGACCTTGTCAATGTTATGAAACGAAGTAACCAAAACTGCACTTTGCATTGCACTAAAGAAAGGTTAAGTCTTGTAGTAACTTGAGTCATTTTGTTATGTAAGAATACTAATTGACTTTTTTATTTAGTTGACTTATGCAATCGTGGATCATGTGATTCTATTCGCTTGTTTTAAATAAGGTATTATTGTAAAAGTTGCTAATTAATATTGAATACATATTCAATTTTTTTTTTCGAAAAATCTTTTGCTTTGAATAGGTAAGGAAGAAAATTTTAAAAATTAATTGGATTTTTTAACAGAATCTACTGCAAAAAAAAACGCTGACTTAATTTTTATTTTACTTTACACTGCTCATGCTTTCCGAAATGATTTTTAGAACCAACTTCTCTATAAGGTAAAAATTTTCGATATGAGTCTCAGACGATATAAAAGAAGGTTCAAGGGCAATCTGGTTACATTTATCGCTTCTATTTGTCGTTGTATATTATCTTTTAAATCCGTGTGTATTGTTTTCTAATCTAAAGTTGTTAAAAAGTCGACAATGATACACACATTAGTGTAATCGTTAATTAATTGACCACCTGAAGAATTAATTACTTTTTAAATCGTTTAATTTTTTTGCCCTAACTCAAGTCAAATACCCTAGTCTTAATTTAACGTTTTGTTTTGCAGGTTTGAGCTCCGGCGCACGCTACAGCTATGGAACTGCGGGTTGGCTGCGTTCAGCATCATGGGTGCGTGTCGGACCCTGCCCGAGTTCATCCACGTACTCAGAAACTACGGGATCTATCACTCCATTTGTGTGCCAAGGTAAGATCTAGTTACTAGACTACCTACTGCCGCAGGATAACCAACGTATATGGAACGCTTGTGTTTCTAGACCCAGCTGGTTTGGCTGTGCGCTTGATAGCCAAGTTCGCGAGTTTGCTGTTGTAAAAGTCACTATTTCTCTTTATACATATATTTTTGAAATAGGTCCAGTAGTTTCGGAGCCGTTACAAACAAACAAACAAAAAAATCTTTCTTCTTTATAACATTAGTGTAGATAAGTACAGACATGCTTTAAACACTATCGATTTGCTATCTTCTATTCTATTTGATGTGGTTGTAATTTGACCTCGTGTCACATACACAGTATTACACAGCTTAGTAGGTTTCGTAGCCAAGTTCAATATAAATACATTAAACTAATAATATGGGACATTTTCATACTAAACTAAAGTAGCATTAGGCTTGGCATGGATTGACAACCACACCGAAGGAGATGTTTAATACTTATTAACTTCCAAATAAGAATCTAAACTAATATTATAAAGCTGAAGAGTTTGTTTGTTTGTTTGTTTGTTTGTTTGAACGCGCTAATCTCAGGAACTACTGGTTCGAATTGAATAATTCGTTTTGTGTTGGATAGGCCATTTATCGAGGAAGGCTATAGGCTACTTTTTATCCTTTTTATCGGGAGTTACGCGGGTAAAACCGCGGAGCGCTGCTAGTTGGGTTATAAGCTTGACCCCCGTATCGGTTAGTTTGTCTATGGATTAGAATGCAGTTTTTTTTATCTAAAAGCTGAATGTTTCATGGGTTTTTTTTATCTAAAAGTGAACATATCTATGTTTCATGAAATTCGGTGCAACCGTTTAAAAGTTATGAGCATTTTTCTTCGTGAAGCGGGAGTTTTTCAATTTGACAAATAACTTGTTCTTTTGTTCATCGCAAATAGCCTAACCTTTTATGTAGGTAGTAACATGTTTTACCTTGATATTTTACCTGTCTGTAAAACCCCTATTTATACACCCCCAGGCTAAAGCCTGTATTTCCAAAAATAGTGTTACCTCGACTACTAGTTTTTAAGACTACCTAGAACGTTCGCACACGATTTCCTTAATCATCATTGTTTACGGTTTTTATTGTCGCTTCTGGTTCTTAATATTAGATTGTTGCCTTATTAATATAATAAATAATTCATAAAATAAATAGTCGTAATATTACACAATAAATAGTAGTTCGCCCTGAACTGAGAACTCGTGGGTTTTAATTTTAGACAACGATCCGCGGTTACACCCGCATAAGTCCCGATTCAGTAGTAATATCTAGAAAAAAGGATTGTGTTGTGTCTTTATATTTCACCAAATTTTTATAGATAATAAATAGATATTGCCGGACATTCTACGCTTCGCCATCTAGCCCCAAGCTAAGTAACTAGACTTGTGTTATACTACTTATATACTTTTCTTTTGTAAATATATACATAGAATACATAGAAACAACCAGACCACAAACAAATATCTAAGCATAAATTCGTGTCTGAGGCAGGAATCGAACCCGCAACCCTGTGTTTGACAGTCCGGCATGGTGACCATTGTACCAACTGGGTCGTCAAACCAATATAATATCCTTAAACCAAGTTTCAGTAAAATTGGAGTAGCAGTTGCAATACGTTTCAATACCCAGAACCTTTACAATACAAGGGCTTGCAACATCTTGCCTCGCTTCAACAAAATAATATGTAGGTATCTTTAATTGTCTTTTTTGATGAATTGACCACGACGCAGCAACTCTTAACTCGTTTTTTGTGCTTATAAGGAATTGCTTGGCTACTGGATGTGTTATTAAATATTATTAATATGCTTTTAAGAATCTTTAAAGTTTTTTGAAAGTCAGTATTTAATGGCCATATCACACAAGTACAGAAATGGATTTCTAGATCTATTGACAATGTTAATTTTGACAAATTAGCATTACGTGATTTAAATCTAATGTTATACAATATTCGATGACGAAGTGTCTGTAGAACACGATTAGTGCACGCGCATACCTACATTCAATAACTTGATAAAATACGTTCTCTTTACATTTTTGACGACCATGTTGGCACAATGGTGACCATGCCAGACTGCCAAACACAGGGTTGCGGGTTCGATTCCCGCCTCAGACAAGTATTTATGCTTAGATATTTGTCTGTGGTCTGGTTGTTTCTATGTATTATAAGTATATATTTACAAAAAAAAAGTATATAAGTAGTATATCCGTTGTCTAGCACCCATAACACAAGTCTAGTACGTAGCTTGGGGCTAGATGACGATGTGTGGAATGTCCTGCAATATCTATCTATCTATCTATTTTTCTCAAACACTGGTATAAATAAATAAATATTGCAGGACATTCCACACATAACCATCTAGCCCCAAGCTAATAGAATGGAATAGACATTTATCGAAAAAGCACACGGACAAGAAAACAAATATAAAAAAGGTACCTAGACATAATTACAAAATAAATAAAAAAGAAAACAATAAACCATAAAACAAGCTAAGTAAGACTTGTGTTATGGGTGCTAGACAACGGATATTCTACTTATATACTTTTCTTTTGTAAATATATACATAGAAACAACCAGACCATAGACAAATATCTAAGCATAAATACTTGTCTGAGGCGGGAATCGAACCCGCAGCCCTGTGTTTGGCAGTGCGGCATGGTGACCATTGTGCCAACTGGGTAATTTGATAATCACTATCATAAAGATTGGTTTCATTGATGTTTAGTAAATGATCAATTACTAGTTAGATTCAGAGGACTTTTCTTTAATCGTCTTATTCGAAAAGTCAGATGATATTTTTTTCATCTTAGCTATTTCTGATGTTTACTCTTGTCCTTCACCGATATGATTGTCTATTATATCTGTAGCATAATAGTCACCTTCTATTTTTATAGATTTACTAGCTTTTGCCCGCGACTTCGTCCGCGTAGAAGTCGAAAATAGACCAAGTAATCATGTTGTCCCATACAAAGTTTGCCCCCCTTTTTACCCCCTAAGGGGTAGAATTTCGGAAAATCCTTTCTTATCGGATGTCTACGTCATATAAAGAATACACCCTCCAAGTTTTAGGTCTCTACGATCAGCGGTTTAGGCTGTGCGTTGATCCGTCAGTCAGTCAGTCATTCAGGACAACGCATTTTATATGTATAGATTTTACAACTGGAACTTGTCTATCTTAATAAATCTTTGTTAGCTGTTCGTGTTCAGAGCTAAGATAAAATATCCAAAGAATGGGTAAGCATTTCAATCACGTACACTATTGTTACAGAAACTTGCCCCAACGCTTATCCGGACTACATTATACCAGGCTTAGGTCTGACATAAATTACAATAGCCTGAATTCACTTACGTAAACCCTGAATTTCGGATAAGCAAAATGTCAATTGTAAGTTTTCGGTAAAGGCCAAATAGATGTACTTAGGTGGAGTACCTTTGTACATTCGAATTTAATTAACTATACTGAAATTCTGTCATCGTTTTTTTTCCAAATTTTGAACCGACTTCTAAGAAACTATTCGCGAAGCTGTCAAAGTCTTGACACAAGTTTAAAAACTTGCCTGCCATTAAAAAATACATCCTGTATATTAGAATCGTGTAATATGTATGTATTGAATATTATTATATAATTTGCGTCACATGCATATAAATCTATATATTTTTACCATTAAATGTCTACTGGCAAGTTTTATTTACGTTTGAAATATATTATAACTAAAAATAACTTTTAAAACATACTTGGTCTAGTTTTATAAATAACTTGATATTCTTAGTCCGTACAAAAAAACGTAGAAAAAATCGGTAGCCGGTAAAGTAAGTACTTCTTTAATAGTTGATTAAATTATCTGTTATAGAGGTAATTGGTCTAATTCACGTTTTGTTACTTTGCTTAGTTATTATAATTAAAACACCCGTTACTTTTTTTTTTTTTTGACGTCATAACGACTTATAAATCGACGAACACCAGCATTCACAAAAAAGTGTGACGTCATGCGTTACGTTACGTTATTGACAAGATAACCATAGCAACGTATTGAAGTATGCAAAATGGTAATGTCAACGATACATAAGAGTTCTTATTTTTACCCGACTACGGCGAAGCCAAAAGGGACGGTTATGTGTTTGACCTGTATGTATGTTCACCTGTTCCCACTTAATTTCAAAACCACTTACTATATTTTAACAATTAAGGTATCGTTACCCGACTACTTTCCGTAGTCGGGTTTTAGTTTTTATTTAATTGTAAAATCGTTTTAGCTTGTGTGGGAAATAGGTAAAATATGGAGGTATCTCGCGTTATACCTCCATTTTTTTTATGGTAAAAAAAGTAAGTACAATTTTCTTATGGGAACTAGGTTGGTACTATAAATAAATTTGTTAATTTAATTGTTAAATTAGTTGGCCTTGAACATTTAATATGGAACATAAAATGTCAAATAAAACTATATTTATCACATTATAATTATAACAAATTTTATTTTCGTTTAGTACCTGCCCACATAATGATTATATTATTTTTCATATTTTTGTTATACTTCCAATACCTACATTATTATAGTAACACTAGCTTTTGCCCGCGACTTCGTCCGCGTAGACGTCGAAAATGGTACGCTTAAGCAAATCACCCCCAAAATAACTTTCTACCCCTATTTAACCCCGTTAGGGGATGCATTTCAATAAAATACGAAAAACGTCTTCCATCAATTTTGTTAAAAAAAAATTGAAGTAGATTGGACGAAGGAATCCCGTTGTCCTTGCCCCCCCTTTTCCACCCCCTTAGGGGCAGAATTTCGGAAAATCCTTTCTTATCCGATGCCTACATCACACAAAAAACACACCCTCCAAGTTTCAGATCTCTACGATCAGCGGTTTAGGCTGTGCGTTGATCCGTCAGTCAGTCAGTCAGTCAGTAGTTCAGGACAAAGCATTTTATATGTATAGAAGAAACTACAAAGCAGTAGCAAAACGTAAAATTTCTTTGAAGGTAATCCGATAAAACACCATTAGATAAAAATACGAAGAGATTTGAGTTTTACTGAATAATAGGTGAGCATACATAAAAACATACGCGACGAACTGAGACCCTCCTCCTTTTTTGAAGTCGGTTAAAAAACCAAAACTCTTAGCAAATTGTTTCAGTAACAAGATAGGTCTAGGAAAGTTCTTCGTAAAGGTAAGCCGACAGGAATCGGGTTGCATGGATCCCTCGCTACTGCTACAAATACAAATAGTAGATTGTACTATACATTACTAGCTGCGCCCCGCGGTCTCACCCGCATAAGTCCCAATCCCGGGGGAATATCGGGATAATGAGTAGCCTATGTGTTAATCCAGATCTCCAGCTATCTACGTACCGAGTTTCATCGAAATCGGTCCAGTGGTTTTAGCGTGAAGGAGTAACAAACACACACACACACACACACACACACAAACTTTCACATTTATAATATTAGTAGGAAGTAGTAGTTTGTACTCTACATTATAGTAGTTTATACTATAGTGTATAGTAGTTTATACTTTATGTATTTGGAAATTGTGTACAATGTATTTTTGTGCAATAAAATAAAATCGTCAAAGTAAGGTTATCTTTAAGAACATTGTTTTGTTACGTGGTTTAGTAATCATTTGCTCAATAAATGACACGATAACCTGTATGTTAGTTAGAATGACTCATTATATAACATGTGCTTTATGATGATTACGTTATTTAAGTACTATAGGTAACATTTAATTAAAAACAAAATTATCTTAATCGGTACAAAATTCACGTAAAATCTTCCATTAAAAATCGTACGATTTGATTGTGTGTATGATAAATTGAAACAGCTGCACAAAATTGAAATAAACTAAAGAATTAAAATGATTTAAAAAATTATGGTATCCTACCCGATAGCGTGATAATTAAGAGCTGTCGTCATGGATCGGAATACTGGGCTGTCAAGAAGAAGGATGAGAAAAGATTACATGCAGCGGAGATAAGTCTGTTAAAATGGACGTGAGGAGTAACCAGGATAGATAAAGGAAGCCTGAAAGTAGCGCCAGTTACTGAAAAGGTGAAAAGAATTTCTTGAATTTGGTATAGACATGTAATGGAAGAGAAAGGAGAGCATGTGACTAGAAAAGTGAAAAGGAAGATGAAGAAAAGATGGTTGAACTGCGTGAGGCATGAGAGAGATGAATGTGAATGATGATATTTTGGAGGTACGAGGTGGTGTGTACCTCCAAAGGGAAGATCTTCCACCGGGCAGGTGTTAAACCCGGTAGGCCGCGGCCCCACGATGTTTCGTTGGAACTTGTATATGAGCTTGTCTTCGGAAAAGCTTCGCTTGCGCGCTCTAGGATCTCCGATCGGCTTAGTGGTTCCATCTGTTGGTGGCGATGGGAAGAGTCGCCACAATATGACGACTAATACAAGTGAATATGAAAAGAAGACTTACTGCACCGACCCCAAATAAAAAAAGGGGCAGGCATAAGAAGAAGACCCGGTAGTGTTATGAAATGGATCTTAAGTCACAGAATCTTGTTTCCGAGATTGATACGTAAAGAATATATTGTAGGCAAAACAACAATAACACCTATAAGGTCATGATTAACCCCCACAAGTATGTATTAATAATTTACAACAACTACTCTCTCTTCCTATAAATGGTAGTAGGTAATGTAGACATACAACAATAACACCAACACGATTGATCACCGCAATTACGATCAATAATTCACACAAAATAACTATTTTCTCTGCTAGAAACTACTCGCTGAAACATTTGACCTTTCTCCGTTCTTGATCTAGTTCTGTCTAAAACCAGACTAACTTTATACATAGTAGATAGACATGAAACCTATTGGAATTAACTACGAAAATTTTATATAGAAATTCGATGAAATCCGGCGCTTCGATTTAACTAACTAAGAATTGATAACGAACCTATTTCTTTGTTGCCAGTTAATAATAGTCGAATATCAAGTCTTTTAACTTCGATTGCAAGGTCTTTTGTAAATTAAGTCTTTTAACTTCGATTGCAAGGTCTTTTGTAATTTTTTGGTGTCTTTTAATTGAATGATTGATAACTTTTCCTTTGTTTTATGATTAGTGTGCTCCAGAGTCAAGATAGTCCGCTTTGTCAAGATAAAACAACAGGATACCTTTAATATCATTAGGTTTTGTAGAATTACCATAAAACTACTCAACAGGTTAAATCAATGACGCACACGCTTTTCAAGTTGTCAATTTGTTTATCGAAGTAATAATAACTGGTAATTACAGCTTGTAGCACCTAGATTCAAAGGCAGTTTTTAAGGAATTAACATTTACACAGTAATTTTTGTACTTAACATTATTTTTCGAGATATTTGCGTCAATAGTTCACACTTGAACTTGTCTTTTTTAGGTAAATGTACTTATGTAGGTAAATAAGTGGAAGTTTTTATGAGAAAAATAAAAAACAATCAAGGTACCACCTACCTACATACTGTAAATATTGTCAATGGAATTGATGCCATTTATGAAGGCACTTACCATACCAATCATACATAACTAAGCTTAATAATAGAGCTGGTCACGGATGTCCTGTTTTCCTCCTATATTTATTTTCCTGTTAAAAAGGCTCAAATACAAACTATTTAATGAAGATTCTAATTGAATTTGCTTTTGTTATAGTTTAGCCAATTAAAAACAATGTAAACTCGTTAGAGGCTTATACGTTTAAAATATTGATCTATTTCAGGCATATAAATAAGGTTTATATTTTCCTGTGATTTCATATTTAATTTCGCAACCAAGAATTAGATTTTTTTTATTAATTGGCTGAGTCAAGCGAGGTCTACTGAAGAGATGAAAGTTAAAGCTGAAAGTATTTTTATTCGCCTCTAACTCAAGGCAGATAGATGTTACAATTGATTTGAAATACGTTACTATACCAAAACCAGCAGAAACCCCACGGTATATTCGAATTTGTTGGAAATGTCGGGATAAAAGTAGCCGATGTTAATTCTCAGGATGTCCCTCACACTAAATTACATCAAAATCGGAGTTCCGGATTGTACCGTTAACAAACTCTTTATAATATTTAGTTCTTATACATTTCCTCTATGAATTTTATAATCATTAACAATATCAAGGAAACTATCAAGCAAGAACCGGTTCGTTTGCAGATTGTAGAATTCCATAGCTTATAGTATAGGTATATCACCATTCCTGCATTTCGTAGTGAATAGTAACTGAGGTTTGCACTTGATGTGCAAGGTCGTATCTTACGTCACCCGGCCACTGACCAGCCACATGGATTACAACTATCTATGTTTATAAATAATTGCAATATATCTGTATTTATGATACTTGTAGATACTTACAAATATTGTTTCATGTTTCCTTAAACAGACCGTTCTTATGTGAAATAGTGATAGAATTAATAATCTTTCTGGTTAAAGCGGTTTCTATTGCCAAGAAAAATAAGGTAGGTACAGGAGTATATTGTAGTTTACTCAAGTAAATGTCTCGTGTCCCTGTTTCAAATTTTTTTGGGCATACTATGCTTGACCTAATCTGACGAAAAACGGATCTAGCAATAAACATATCTGACGTGACGTTTATCGTGGAATCCTCCTAAAGATATAATAGACATTATTGTAAAAAAACCTATGTCAGATCGTCTAAACCACAGCGCATAAACTAAAGAGCATGATAACAGAACAATAGCCAGTTGACTCGAACGAACTATTCAAGTTATTCTTGGAGTTGATGTTGCGGAAACAATAATTGGAAACGAGGAAAGAGCGCGTACTGTAACTGATACACCATGAGTCGGTATACACCTACTGATACATGGATTAATGCGAATTAGGTCTAATTTAAAACAATCTACGTAGTTCTAATATAACCAAACCATGCACTAAAGTATTCAATTTAAAATCTACATCTGTTTGATTCGGATTTTAAATATTCCTGGACTTTCAGGGCACTCTTAAAAGTTTTTTACAAACAGATTATGCTATTCCGGCTAAAATGCTTTATTCTTAGCGTTTTTTGTTACTAAATATTGTAATAAAGATGTTCGTGTTCCCACAGTACCGTATGCTTTGAAAGTATTTGAAAGGAATAATGTTGAAGATTTCTAGGTCACAGCACGTCTAGAAAACGATTCTCTTTTACTTTTTGTTATATGTAGACATGTCTATGAGAAGATCGTAGCTATGAGAGGTCTAAATTCACTAGAAATCATTTCGTTCTAGATCTAGAGAAAACCATTATTTTTATCACAGTTAGAGAATAATATAATTTTATTTAACATTGAAAATGTTTAAGAAGACTGATGGTTATGTCATGTAAGGTACCTATTATGTTGTTCCAATCTTTAGTTTTTTGCAGTATGCAGGTACATACATTTATATTGTAATGCTCTTACTAATTATAGTACACGAGTCAGTTTGAATTCACGATTTGAACGTTGATGCTCTACTGCTCTCTCTAAAAAAGTACATCTACCAAGATTACACATTTCATTTTATATTCTTCAATTTTCAGAGCTCGTTACGTTTCGTAAACGAGCTTCTAGGTATCTAATTTTATATTAAATTGGAAACTCCGAAGGGAATGCTGCGGTGTTGTTAATATACGTCAGACATTCGTTAATGCCTTATAATTAGACTAATTGACATTTTGGAATAGCAGGTGAACTACGTAATACAGATTTTTTATATTTATATGTAAAATTTAATTATATAATATATTTAATTATAATACATTGCTTTATAATATATTTGCTTAGTATATATTATATATATCCAAGAGCATCTGGAGTTCAATAATATCCAAGGTCTATTTATTAAATTATTTATACTAAGTATCTGCAACAAATGTACAAATAATGATGGTAACTGTATTAATATTTGTTTAGTCAGATTTCTTCGGTTTTTCTCATACATTTGATCACGTTTTTACTTCTCGGAAAATACTTAAGGCTAACGTATTTACCAACGTACTTCGCATCGAGTCAACCATTTCTGAAAATTGAAAATTAAAACGTGAGATATGTAACGAAAACGAAGTTAAAAGGATAGTAAATATCGAATTCACGCCACTTAACGGAATTAGAATCTTGCCATGACATTTTTTTCTCGATTCTTTATTAATACACTATTGCGTCTACAGTATATTAAAATCATCATCAATTTTCTACTCGATTCGGGTGCTTTTCTATTTATTTGAATCCTAATTTTTTGTCACATCTTCTCCTTTAATTAAGTGCTATCAGGCATCATAGCTTATTTTATTATCTACCCGTTGGACTTCCGAGCTTGCTTTTGCTGTAATTTTGACCTGCATTTAACAACATTCTTGAAGATGTGGAATATTAAAAACACGCTTTTACTAGTTTCACCTGTATATTTGCTTGTTTGTATGTAACCGACTCTTTTGGGTTCGATTTTATCTAAGTAAACAAACATCTTCAATCGGCAATAGTATCTAACTTTATTAAATGTGCCTTCAGGATTTCTCTGAATAAATAAAGTTTCTTGATTGAACCTTTTTATTTACTCGAAGAGTCACTTTCGTGAGGTTATCCGTCTGGATATAAACAAGCCATTATGGTCAACTGTTAGAATAAAATATTTAAGTCACGCGATTCATTTTCATATTAAACTAGCTGCGCCCCGCGGTTTCACCTGCGTAAGTCCCGATCCTGTGGGAATATCGAAAAAAATATCCTATGTCCGTCTTATGATTGTAAGCTACCTCCCCACCAATTTTCAGCCAAATCGGTTTAGCCGTTCCCGAGTTATAAATGGTGTAACTAACACGACTTTCTTTTATATATATAGATTAAAGGTTACCAATTTGTATAATTAACACAAAATTTTAAGCTAGCTGATTTTAAGACACCTATTTAAGTTGTAGCCGGAAAAAAAATCACATCTTAAGTAATCTTTCTCAAAATGGCTTATCAAGATTAAATATATTATATTCGAAGTACTGTCTAATAACACGAATTTGAATAAATCATTTGTGACTTTACACGTGTGTACAATGTATTGCTTTAGTGTTTACAAGTAAGTTCATTAATCCAAGTTTTCTTTGTGTTTTCTCGATTCTATGTCGATATAGATTCTGGAATAAGCAGACGCTCGGTCATGGTCACTCACAATCTGATAGCCCTATTCTCTCGACAAGGTCGTTTCAGTTTAAATGCAGGGCATCGATTTTATAATGTTTGAACATTAACATGTTTGTATGACAACATAATGTTGAGTCATTATTTCTGGTAAATTAATCTTTGATTCTAGATATTTTTTATGATTTTATTGATTAGTTTAAGTTACCTAGACGAAAACGATTCGCGACTTACCTAGACGACACCGATTCCGGACTTAAAGACCCCCAATGTTGCGTCATGTTTTATGTAAGTACTTACCTTATAATAAGTGCTCTAAGCACGATGTCATCCAAATAAGGATGCTCTCTGACGTATATAAATAAGCCAACAAGTCCTGGCTTTAAGTTGTCATACAAATAAACTCAATATTGAATTAAGTTATATTGTTTTCTCTAACCGGAGCTGGCATGACAAATATTTATCTCTCATATTTCGAGAGGCCATAAAGCGTATGTTTAAAAAGAATTTGATTAAAATTCTGTAGTTTACCTTGAAAATGGGAGATTGAGACTGCTTGCTTTGACTCGAACTGTTTGTTTATATTTAATTTTTCGTAATTTAAATTATAAGGTGTTATGTTTGTTTTATTATGCTGTTAAATTTTCTCACAGTTTTAAACATTAACTAAATGTATTGCATTAGCGGTAGGTACATGTTTTATAATATATTTATCTTTTTTTCGTCTATTTGAGTCTGTACATTTTAACAATAGGCTGTAGAAACTAGTTTATTTAAATAAACATATTCATGGAACTAGTTTACTAGTATCAAACACTTCAAATGAAGGCTACACATATTGGTTCCATTGAGTTCCAGATTTTTTCCTATGTGTTTAAACAACTTCTATGAATGCCATCATCATCTTCCTGCCCTTATCCCAATTTATTTGGGGTCGGCGCAGTATGTTTTCTTCTTCCATTCACTCCTATTAGTCGTCAGCTCATCGTTAACATTCATCTCTCTCATGTCTTGTCTCACGCAGTCCATCCATCTTTTCTTAGGTCGTCCTCTTCCTCTCCATCCCTCTACATTCATACTCATCACTCTTCTAGTTACATGCGTCTCTTCTCTTCTCATCACATGTCCATACCAATATTTTATAATATTTCCTTTATTGCATGATTTCTTAATAAATACAATTATTAGCGATTAGTTTGTGAGAAAGGTACTCTTCGAAACAAATTAGGGCTCATTTATTTTTGCGTAATCATTTAACTTATGTAGTAGTATCATTTAAGTAATATGGATTCTCTTTAGCCACATTCCTATGCATAGTTTCATTACGTTATAAGACTTTTTATTTAAGATTTAGATTCTATTTATTTATTTACTTTAATTATAACGTTTTACAAAAACATTTACAAGAATTAAAGAATTAATATAAGGGACGCTCAGTCACACTGATCTCTCTTAGAATCTTAAACACGCTGACAGTATATAATTCCATTTATCCACAAACAAATCACATAAAAAAATTAAAAGTTATTTGGGAAAGTTTTTGAGTGCTAAAAGATATTTATTTTTGCGAAATCATTGAATTTAGTAGAATGGACCCTTTACTCAGATTCGTTAGCATAGTTTCATTACGCAATATGACTTTTTTCTTTTGATGTTAGTATTTGACTGTTTGTTTACAAAACTGCATTTGCAGTTCATACAAATCTATCAAAACGTTTATCAATAAAATGCGTCATTGCATAATTAATTACTTTTTAATTATGTTTACAAACATTTGTTCGAGGAATCAATTTGTGTTATACATGCATAATATCATTTTGATTACTTGCGTTGTTTATTTAATATCCGTTTCTTTTTTTTGTGAATTAGGTAATAATGAATCGATTCATTAAATTAAGTAATTCTTTTGTGTCTGCCTGCTGTATTTAATTATTGAAATTATTGGTTTATTCAGTTATTCGATTGTTAAACCCGAAACGAATGTTAATTAAATGTCAAAGCTTATTAGAAACATCCTACTAATATTATAAACTAGCTGCGCCCCGCGGTTTCACCCGCGTAAGTCCCGATCCCGTAGGAATTGATTCTATAAAACGTTTGTATGGGAAATAGAAAAGGGCTGTTTTTAGGGTTTTCCCGGAAATTATTCGATTTTTTTCTCGCCTTTTAAACCTTCCCTAGACCTCTACGAACATTTCAAGACTAAGATAAGATAAATCCGTTCAGCCGTTCTCGAGTTTTAGTGAGACTAACGAACAGCAATTCATTTTTATATATAAGATATATATGTGAAAGTTTGTGCGCGTGTGTGTGTGTGTGTTTGTTACTCCTTCACGCAAAAACCACTTAACTGATTGCAATGAAATTCGGTATGTAGATAGCTGGATTAACACATAGGCTACTTTTTATAAAAAAATAAAAACGTAATTTGGATTTGGAACCTTATTATATAGAAGTATTCCAGAAATATTTCGGGTAAATATTTGTCAGTGTAAGAAAATAGACATTGTTCAATTGAGTTCCTCAATTTGTTTTCTTTGACGCAAAAGATTTTTTTACCAAGTAGTTAACATAATAAGCATCCCATATTGACGTCATTAGAAAATACCACTTTTTTTTATAACACATGAGGTTATTGAAAGGGTCCAAACTCGATTTATAAAAATAACATAATAATATGTGTATTATGTTTTTGTCCGCTTTTTGTGATGTTTGCGGTCATTATCAATAGATATTTAAGTATGCCTCACGAGTTTTAATCGCGAATAAATATCCCGATGGAAATTTTCCTAAATCATTCGTTAAAACGAAGATAGCTAGTAAAAACCCGGCCAAGTGCGAGTCGTATCGCACACGAATAGTTCCCTGATAAAAACATTTTAGTAAAAAAAAAAAAATTCAAACAAGAACACTCCCGACTAATTCACCTTTCAAGCAAAAAAAAAAACTAAATTAAAATCGGTTCATCCGTTCGGGAGCTACGATGCCACAAAAAGACACACACAGACACGTCAAACTTATAATACCCCGTCGTTTTTGCGTCGGGGGTTAAAAATATACAAATACAACATGGTAGCCCCACTGAAATAAGTTTTCTCTGGCTATCACAATTTGTAAGATACAGCCTGGTGACAGACAGACGGACGGACAGTGAAGTTAGTAATAAGGTCCCGTTTTTATAATTTGGGTATAGAACCCTAAAAAAAATTGAATATTATTTTTAGTTTTATTACAAAATATATTATTACGTTACATCCTGAGTTAGGCGTTACATAACCGAAACGCTTATTCACCTACTAGTCTAAAATCTTCAATGGAAAGCGAGTTCTCAGAAATAACTTGAAATAAGATTGCTAAGGATCGTAATGGTAGAACGATTTCGAAATACGCTCGACTTATTTTCTTCCCACGTTCGGTTGAAGATTTCCATATTCGAGGAAAAGCATTTTTATTCGATATTCGAGTTGTTTTGCTTATCGATGCGATATTTTTGTATTTTATTTTTGACGTGATAACGTCTAATAAATTGATGGAAAACCTGCATTTACAAAAAAGTGTCTGACGAAATATTGTGTGATGATATGCTTCATGGTAACATGATCATGACTCATCCGTTCTTGTTAGGAAACAGAGTATTTTATAATAATATCGCTCATCTGGGCTTGTGTTATGTTGACTAGTGACGAATAGCAGACTATTAGACTTATATAAAGGAAAAAAAGAAAAAAACTTGAGAGGTGTCAAGGGACCCCCGGATGGAACGAAGTTTCTTTCGATGAATTAGTGAAGGAATTGTAATAAAATCAAAAAGTTACAACTTTTGGTCTTAATTTTTTATCGTCTAGTCTCGCAACGCGCCATAAGGAACTTCGTTTCAAAATTTCTTATGACGTTATCAATTATCGTCCGTAAACCGACTTGACAGATAGTCCTTCGGGGTACAACCGAAGTACTGGGCGTTTGTTTAACCATATCAGTAGGATAATCCTACTAATATTATAAATGTGAAAGTTTGTGTGTGTGTGTGTTTGTTACTCCTTCGCGCAAAAACTACTGGACTGATTGCGATGAAACTAGGTATGTAGATAGCTCGAGACCTAGATTAACATATAGGCTACTTTTTATCCCGATATTCCCACTGGATCAGGACTTACGCGGGTGAAACCGCGGGGCGCAGCTAGTCATTCATATGTGCATGTCTCACCTTTCATCTAGCGAGAACTTACTCAGTTTCGACTACGAGCTAGCTAGTCTACCCTAGGGAAATCACAACTCCTAAGAAAGTCCGGCATGACGACCCAGTTGGCACAATGGTTACCATGCTGGACTGCCAAACACAGGGTTGCCGGTTTGATTCCCGCCTCCGCGCATTATAAGTATATGTTTACAAAAAAAAAGTACATAAGTAGTATATCCGTTATCTAGCACCCATAACACAAGTCTAGTTACTTAGCTTGGGGCTAGATCTGGCTAGATGGCGATGTGTGGAATGTCCTGAAATATTTATTTATTATTTTATTTATAATTTTCATCTGAATTTTGACTTTTAACCCCCGGCGCAAAAACGACGGGGTGTTATAAGTTTGACGTGTCTCTCTCTGTGTGTGTCTGTCTGTGGCATCGTAGCTCCCGAACGACTGAACCGATTTTGATTTCGTTTTTTTTTTGTTTGAAAGGTGAATTAGTCGGGAGTATTCTTCGATAAGTTTGATCCAAATCGGTTTAGTAATCTGAAAGTTATGGGGGATAAAAAAAGTCGGGGCTATTTCACATTCTAAATTTTATTTTTTTAAATTAAATCTTCTTTATTTAGTTACTTAAATTAAATTTTATATTTATATGTGTTTTCAATGAAGCGTCAATTATTATGTAAGAAAACAAGTTTTTGCTGTCTTCGTTTTATTTCTTGAATATCCTTGATTTAATATAGGTACTGACTCTAATATCAAACTTAAATAGTTCTTCCTACTTTTAAGAATAGTGTCATAATTTGGCCTTAACTATAGATCTAAGAATATAGTTTAATTTGTTGACCTTAATTAGAATGTTTACGTTAACATTATAAATAATAAGTAAATAAATATTGAATAGAATAGAAGAAGAAAAGAGAGGAATTTATTCAGACAAACACACAACATAGAAAACACACAAATAATAAGAAAAGTGAAATATTGCAGGATATTCCACACATCGCCATCTAAGCATAAATATTTGTCTGAGGCAGGAATCGAACCCGGGTTGCCCTGTGTTTGGCAGTCCGGCATGGTGACCATTGGGCCAACTGGGTCGTCAAATATGTAGGTTCTGTTTGTCTGTTCATTTTTGCTGTGTTACGTTATGGGCGGAAAAGCCAGGGATGGAATGCAGTGACTTTTAACAGGGCAAGAAAACACCAAAACCACCTTATGAAAATTTTATAGATTTTCTAATACAAAATAAACTATACTGTGACAATAACTTATCAAAGAAGCCATCCGACCGGATGCTAGTTTATTTTAATCAACATAACCGCATCCGAATCGGTTTGGGGGCTGCATAACATCTCCATTTTTGTAATGGGCTTCATAATTTAAAAATATACGACAGAGTGTTATACTTGTATACTAGAGACCTACATTTTAACTTCTTTTTTGTTAATTCAAGTTTCTGTGTTTACCTTCACTTCGGCTTCGCATGACCTCTTATTTTAAGTTTGAGACCCCCACTTTTCCCTCCTTAGTCCGGCACACATGCTTGGAAATAGAAAGTGGCCAGTGTCGTTACGTAATTTGGAAAAATATGCGTAAGCGACGTTTGCCACTCCATGCTTGTAGTAAATACATTTGATTAACCCACTAACATGTCTGTGTGTTGATTCTATTATGTGATTTTGCTTGTTTTTGTATCATTCGGTTTTTGCGGGTTTTTTTCTTCAAATTGTTTGATATTATATTTTTTTTTAGATTCGTAAATAGAACTCTGATTGCCCTCCATGGGCAAACTACATGATTATACTATTACTAGATGCGCCCGCGTCTTCACCCGCGTTTGATTATTTAAAAAAAAACATAGGAACCTTCTCCTGACAAATTAGTGAAATTGATCCAGCCGTTCACGCGTAATGCGATGACAAAGGAAAAAGGGATTGATTTTTATCTAATCTAATATATAAAATACTCGTGTCACAATGTTAGTTAGTTTAGTTACCATAGTCCTCCGAAACGGCTTAAAGATAGATAGATAGATAGATAAATACTTTATTTGTACAACACACATAACATAGAAAATAACAAAAAGGATGAGAAAGCTTATTAACTACGAAATTGTACAAACAGGCGACCTTATCGCTTAAAGCGATTTCTTCCAGGCAACCTTAGGATGGAGAAGGTCTGTTTAGCTTAACTGGTAGGTCGTGCGGTGTAAGAAACACATATAATAATAAACCAATTTTTATGAAATTTTATATACATTCAGTAGGTCTGAAAATCGGCTACTATCTATTGTTTATTTTGTTTCCTTTACTTTTTTTTGTAAATGGCATAACAACTTTTGCCGGGTCAGCTAGTATAGATATAGATTATAGTACTTCGGTGTATACTAGGTTTTTATAATTAAGAAGTATTTACATTAGTAATCTCTACCTGTCCTCATCACGTAATGACGTAATAAAAAAACTAAAACTACCCGCTAAACTTGTATAACCCGTTATAAAAATTATGATTCTTTATGGTTCACGTTTGTTGACGTCAATTCGATGGAAAACCATAACAGCCACACCTAACATACTTCAACTTTTTTTTATTCATGCAAAAAAAAAAGATTAATTTTTGTCTGCTTGATTAACTAAATTTAAATCTTTCGACTTTGTATTTGTAATTTCCTTAAAAATTTAAATGTACTTAATGGAAAAAAAACCCAGCCAAGTGCGAGTCGGATTCGCGGACGAAGGGTTCTATACCATGTTGTATTGGAGCATCACTTAAACATTTTTTTATCACAGTTGCTCATAAAGTGGATCTTATTCAACCGCTTTTAGGCTCATAATCCAACGTATTACACACGCGTGCGTTATGCATTCCCTCGACGCCACTAGTGTATTATATGTTATCCTGATAAGTTAAATTGGTATCTTACTGCTAATTTCATGTTAGGCAGATGAAACATTCTTAATTTATCTGGGTTATACTGTTTTGATGGATAAAATAAAGTAGGTACCAAAAAAGAGGTTTTACTCCAGCAATAAAGGTTGTCTATAAAGTCGGTTTACGAACGATAATTTTACGTGATTACGGCTCAAAAATAAAGATTATAAATTTAGTGTTGTTTTTTCTTTACTCAAATTTAGTTTTTTCCGTACCATTATATACTGTTATTAACCCCCGACAAATGGAAAAAACCCTAAAAAATATTGTATGTCAGACGAGGCTGTATAGGTTACAAGTCTTTTGCCTGGCCTTTTGGGAGTATAATTGACAAAAAATACATATATTTATCACCAAATATTTGGTTATTTATTATTTTCTTTTCTTTTCAAGTCTTTTCTTTTATTCACAACTGTGATAAAAAACGTCGTACGTTACACGTGTGATTTGATCATTCCATTCTCGGCTCTATAGACGCACTCGCGTTCCGCTCGCGCGTCATAAACCGCCTCGATGAAATGATCAATTTACCACACTTGTATCGCAATGTACTATTGCTGTTTTTAGTATGTGTTTTTTATAGCGGCAACAGAAATACACTAATATTTCAACCCTCTAGCTATCACGGTTCATGAGATACATACAGCCTGGTAATAGACAGACGGACGAACAGTGTAGTAATAGTTAGCAATAGTAATATAATTAATAGTAAAAGTAGTAGTTAGTAAGAATAGTGGGATAGGTATTAGGTACTATACTATTTTGCGTAGATATGTGTTTTGTCACATTTGATGATATTTGCGCATGCAATCTTAGACCCATTATTAGATTGAAACTACGCGTGCATTGTGCGGAAAAAATCATAATTACTAGTCCAGTCTAGATTCTAGTACATATTAAAGATATCTAAGCCAATCACTGCATTATGTAACAGTTCTACTAATCTACTTGTTGTGGTTTCACTTTTTATTGACGTGATAACCTCTAATAAATTGATGAACACCGGCAGCATTCACAAAAAAGTGTAACGTCATCCGTTCCATTGACTAGGTAACAATATTTAGCACCATCACTCACGTTCCGGGAACGTGACTTATTGACAAGGTTTTCTTATGACGTTATCGGTGGGACGGGTGGACCTAGTAAGTTGAAATTCATACCAGATACTGAAGTTTATGGTCCCTATTAGGTCCTGAGAAAACATAATAAAAAGATATGGGCAAATTTACATTTTCGCAAAAACTTGTACGTACTTACCAAAATTTACCCCAATTTTCAACTTTTTTTATATTTCGCAATTTTCCCTTTACTTGTGCTGTAGGACCTTGCTTTTGACTAAAATTGACAATTCCAGGTCAACCGGAAGTACCATATATAGGGAAGTATAGGTTTTGGGTCGAAAACCTATATGGTAGTTCCCGTTGACCTAGAATCACGAAATTTGGCAAGAAGTAAGGTCTTACAGCACACAAAAAAGGAAAAATTCCAAAAAATAAAAATAGTTGATAATTAAATAATAATAACTTTATTTATTTCAGACATACCTAGTCCATAATTATGTTAGTAAAACTTAAATTATAGGGTTAGTTAGTACTTAATTATATATATATAGGCAATAAGTGTTTATAAATAGTAGGTTTATATACGTAGGCATTGTGAGTTATGTAATGTGTAATTGCACCCACCGACGTAATAAAGGGCTGTCCCAACTGTCGACGACCGTCTGCAGAATGCTGTTCCGACTGGCACGCACTCTCCGCATTAAAGATGCACAGCGCTTACGCATTATTGCGCTGAAATCGTCAGTTCGTGCGTCAGCGAACATTGCCGACGCACTGCAGTAACGAGGCAGTCCGAACAACACTCTGAAGCCATTGTTGTATTGGACACGGAGAGCTCTGTATGCCGCCTTCGTATAACTAACCCACAGGCTGCACGTGTAGAAAGACTGGCAGTAGGCTTTAAAAAGCGTCACCTTAACTGCATCAGTACACCGCGCAAACCTGCTAGCCAGCATATTACAGCGAACAGACAGCGCCCTCCGCTCCCTCTCAATGTCTACATTATCATCGAGGCTATCAGATATCCAGTGACCCAGGTATTTGAACTGCGACACTAGCTTTAAAGGAGTTCCGCATAACTTTACTGGTGGTACTGTTGAGTAAGTTTTACTGCCTGCTCCAAATACCATCATCTCACTTTTACTGGCATTATACCTGAGTCCATGGACCTCCGCGAACCCCTCACAAATATGCAGCAGTTTTCTCATCGCGCTGATTGAAGGGCACAGCAAGGCCATGTCATCCGCGTAACTAATGTTGTTCACACATACCCCATTAACGTGGCATCCGACTTTGGCGCTGCTGAGCTCAACAATCAGCCGATTTACATACAAGTTGAAGAGGCGGGGGGAACTCAGCCCCCCCTGTCTCACCCCGCACTCCAACCTGTACGTTTGAGAAAATGCTCCTGCCCATTTCACAGCATTAGTTTGATTACGGTACCAGTATTTGAACAATCCTATGACCTCGTTTGAAACTGTAGTCTCTTTATGAAGCTTTTGCCACAGTGTCACATTAAAGAGGGTCCCCATACAAGATAGACCAATTTAACTTGACCTTTACATTGTATGGGCGCCCAAACGTAGTGGTATGGTAAGTACCAATTTAACTTAACCCCAAGTTAAATTGGTACCTAATATACCACTGCAAGGGTAGAGAAAGAGAGTTGAAACTAATGTACGGAACCCTCGACGCGCGACTACGACTCGCACTTGACCGGTTTTTTTTTATGTACACGGGACCCTAAAACATCTCATAGAATACCAGTTACTAAACAATAAATTATCTTCTATACATATAAAATTCTTTGTCCTGAATTACTGACTGACTGATGGATCTACGCACAGCCTAAACCGCTGATCGTAGAGACCTGACTTGGAGGGTGTGTTCTTTGTATGACGTAGGCATCCGATAAGAAAGGATTTTCTAAAACTCGATAGAGTTTCGGAAAAGAGTTAGGGATACCTAAGGGGGTGAAAAAGGGTGAATCTTATTGATATCTTATATTATTATAATCTATCTTCTATATATATAAAATGCTTTGTTCTGAATGACTGACTGACGGATCAACGCACAGCCTAAACCGCTAATCATAGAGACCTGAAACTTGGAGGGTGTGTTCTTTGTATAACGTAGGCATCCGATAAGAAAGGATTTTCCGAAATTCTACCCCTAAGAGGGTGAAAAAGGGGGGAAAGTTTGTATGAGACAACGTGATTCCTTGGTCCAATCTACTTCAAATTTAAAATGCTTTGTTCTGAACGAGTGACTGACTGACGGATCAACGCACAGCCTAAACCGCTAATCGTTGAGACCTGAAACTTGGAGGGTGTGTTCTTTGCATAACGTAGGCATCCGATATTTCGGTCTATTTTCGACTTTTACGCGGACGAAGTCTCGGGCAAAAGCTAACTGTACGTAAAAACTTAACAAATATGAGCAGTTAAAATTTAATGTATGTGCATAAGTTTAACCTCTTGTTAAAGCATAACCTCTTGTTAATAGGTTAATTGTTTTGATGAGTTGTTTAACTTAGTATTGTTAAAAAAATATTTTACCTCTGACTTTGATTATTTATTTATTATTTCAGCCCATTGCAGGGCAAAGGCTCTCTCCTCTCTTTCAATTATTCCCTGTCTGTTTAGTGCTCGGTGCAGTCCCTATTACTCCCTACTAGCTGCGCTCCGCGGTTTCACCCGCGTAAGTCCCGATCCTGTAAGACTATCAAAATAAAAAGTAGCCTATAGCCTTCCTCGTTAAATGGACTATCCAACACAAAAATAATTTTTCAATTCGAACCAGTACCTAGTTCCTGAGATAAGCGCGTTCAATCAAACAAACTCTTCAGCTTTATAATATTAGTATAGATTACTGAACATAAATATAGGTAGATAGCTTTTGCTCGCGACTACGTCGGCGTAGAATTAGTAGATTGGACTAAGGAATCACGTTGTCTCATACAAACTTTGCCCCCCCTAAAGGGTTGAATTTCGGAAAATCCTTTCTTATCGGATGCCTACGTCATACAAAGAACACACCCTCCAAGTTTCAGGTATCTACGATCAGCACTTTAGGCTGTGCGTTGATCCGTCAGTCAGTCAGTCATTCAGGACAAATAATTTTATATGTATAGAAGATATTTATCCCTCCAACGACAGGCGTTCATCCTTCCGACTCTCCCACCCTGGAATCGTTATTAGCTAGTATACTAGCTAATTTCAGCACTTTACCTTATAAGGTAACGTGCTGAAATGTTCACAGATGTGTTACTTATTTCCCTTAGTTCGTTACTCGAAATATAATAAAGACAAAATTAGGTAAAAAAGATGTCCCCGTAGACGCAATTTTTGTCCACCCTATTTGCCTACTATTTAGTTTCTCTATCGTAATGTAAGAAAATTACCACTGAAAAAATAACCCCTATGATTTTCTTGTGGTTTCTTCTCATTAGAGGTCGCGTTCAGAAGCCACGCTTAGGGTTGCGAACCATTTTATAAAATATAGCATCATACTTCACTTAGTTTTTGCAATACATAGGTACTATAAGTAATAAACATTTTTAGAGTTTGAAACGGTAAAAATTACTTAATTTTTTTTAATAAAAATCGACAGTGCTTTTTTTAAGTTCTAAATACTATAATTTCAAATAACCAGCGGACCATTAAGACGCTTCTCGATACCTAATTTGTTGAATTATAGTAAGTAGTTTTGAAGTTAGGTGGGAACAGATGAACATACATACATACAGGTCATACACATAACCCTCCCTTTTGGCTTCGCCTTAGTTGGGTAAAAACCTTCTGTGCATAAGTCGACAAGCACTTAGTCCGACGACCCGCCTCGGCTCCGCACAGCTATATTATGCATGTATTATACATATAAACCTTCCTCTAGAATCACTCAATCTATTAAAAAAAACCGCATCAAAATCCGTTGCGTAGTTTTAAAGATCTAAACATACATAGGAACAGGCAGCGGAAAGTGACTTTGTGTTATAGTATGTATTGAGAAACTAAGATTTTCTTCAGTTTTCTACGTAAATATAACCGAGATCATTTTCTAGCAATGTATGTAAATGATTGACTTCAATTTACATCAAATAGTTATTGTCATACGATGAGATACCTAACATCTTATTATTTAAACTGCTTCCTCCACGTGATGGACTTTATTTGCACGCAAACTTGTTAACCCTATAAAACATTGAATAACTTTAGATATTACCTTATTTACTTAAAAGATATAGTAAGAAAAGACGAGGTAAATATCTCGTTAATGAATGTTTGTTTTCTACGCTCCGCGATATATTACTAGCTTTTAAAATGGACCAAGGAAGTAGAAGTCGAATATTTTAAATAGATTGCACCAAGGAATCACGTTGTCCCATACAAACTTTACCCCCCTTTTCCACCCCTTAAGGGGTAGAATTTCGAAAAATCCTTTCTTATCCTTTGTCATACAAAGAACGCTCTCTCCAAGTTTCAGGTCTCTACGATCAGCGGTTTAGGCTGTGCGTTGAACCGTTAGTCATTCAGGACAAAGCATTTTATACGTATAGATATAAGAAGATATATATAGAAGTAGTTCACCTCTAAATCTATACTAATATTCTAATATAATATATTAGTGAACTTATTACCCTACTTCGCAACATCGAAGAGTCATGTTATTAGTCAATCTTCTAGATCAGATGGAAACTATTTAATACGCACAGCTTGTGCAACAGATTGTTTTTCACCTTGATATTATGTTGTGCAAGTTTATTTAAGATGAAAAACTGTGTGTAACCTTATTAATCACTTTAACCACGAAAAACCCAAGATTGCTATTTTAGAACTAACCGTGATTTTAAAATTTTCTTTATGGGTTCATCATATTAATGTCTATTCAATTCAATTAGTAATTAATTAAGTAGGTACAATTATAGAATTTTGTCGAGAAACTATACTTATCTTACGCTGATAAATATTATAGAAAATATTACATTGTCACCCAAGGAGTGAAAGTCACTCATCTAGCCCGAGACGGAGTTTGGAATATTGTTCGAGGGTCTTTTACCCGAGGTAAACACTGTACTTTTAATTACGAATAATATATCAAATTCTTCCTAATAACGAGAGTGAATGAGAGACTGCATACTACCTGATCCTCTTATAAGGTTGGGACCAAAGTGGTAAAAGCCGCCACCCGCTACACCAACCGACGTGGGTTCGATCCACAGGTTACGTTGTTATAATGTTCAAATATGTAGTGCTGCGCAGGATTGTAAAATATATTTTTGACCGTTGATTGTTTTTTTTTGTTTCAGTTTCATCGAACAAGACAAAGTATCAGGGTTTTGGACGTGGATGTTCGTCCTCTCAAAGCTGCCTGAACTAGGCGACACGGTGTTCATTGTGCTACGCAAGAAGCCGCTCATCTTCCTCCACTGGTACCACCACATCACCGTATTGCTGTACACCTGGTATTCCTTCACTGAGTACACTTCATCTGCGAGGTGGTTCGTCGTTATGAATTATTGTGTTCATAGGTGAGTTACAATTTTTATGACCCGCGACTTCGTCCTCGAAGGAGTTGAATTTTTCAAAATCCTTATCTAATGCCTACGTCATACAAAGAACCACACCCTACAAGTTTCAAGACTCTACGATCAGCGGTTAAGATATTTTTTCTTAGAAATGGCAATTATAGCGTATTTTAAATTATTTCATGATATTGTAACATGTAGAGAAAGATGTACGTGACATATTCACCATCTATTATTCTGTTGTATAAATACCTATCAATTTAATAGGTGATTCTAAAGCAGTGGCAGTGCTGGCACGTGCCCGTGCCACTAACGTGCTGGTCATACAAAAAGGTTGACAAGCGCGTCACTTTCGTTATCGGCTGAGTTCTTGTAGCTTTCACGTATAGATAGTAAAATATTATCTTGCCACAAGCTTAGATAGAACCTACTTTAATCGATAAAGTATCGATTTAATGAACTTTATTGGCTTATTATTAAGCTAGTCTTTGGCCAAGATAAAGTTTCTATTTTATTGGACCCGGTCTGGAAAGGCAAAGACTGCTGAGTGAGCCTATATAGCCTCGTCTTTACAGACTTTGTCGATTTTATCTGGTCATAGACATCTTTTTTTTTATTTATTTCCTTGATGTAAACATGGTTCTGGCACCTGGAACTAGTTTATAAAAAATCTAATTGCGATCCTCATGTTAGGCGCACTGTGCTTACGCGCACTTCCGCCTCCATTAAGTTTGACCATACTCTGCCTGGTAGTGATGAACCAATTCTCGTAAATAAAATTGTTCAAAATACATTTCAATATCATTCCGATTACAAAAACACCCTCTAAGTACCTCAGAATACCCTCAAACTCCACTTTTTGACAAAAAAAACTGACATTGAGGGAAATGATAATTGCAATATCATTTCAATTACAAATATTATAATTATGATAATTGCAATATCATTTCAATTACAAATATGATAATTATGATAATTGCAATATCATTTCAATTACAAATATGATAATTATGATAATTGCAATATCATTTCGATTACAAATATGATAATTATGATAATTAGAATATCATTTCAATTACAAATATGATAATTATGATAATTGCAATATCATTTCGATTACAAATAATACCCTCAATGTTAGTTTTTTTTGTCAAAAAGCGGAGTTTGAAAGTATTTTAAGTAATTTGAACAATATAATATACGAGAATTTGGCCTTCTGATAACTAAATTGTTCTCTTTATTTCAGTGTGATGTACTCTTACTACGCGCTGGTGAGCATGGGCCGGTACCCGCCTAAGTTCCTCGCGATGACAATCACCGTCCTCCAACTGACGCAGATGATAGTCGGCTGCGCTATCAACATCTGGGCCCACAACTACATGACCACAGCGTCTCCCCACACGTGCCACATCAGCCAAATTAACATTAGATTATCTATGGCCATGTATTTCTCCTACTTCGTACTCTTCGCCCAGTTCTTCTATAAAGCGTACCTTTCACCCAAACCGGGTAAAAAGGCTAAAGTTGAACCTCCATCGGATTCTTCGTCTATCAGCGAAAAGAAGTTCAACGGATACCCTCGACAAAGGAACGGGCTTGTCGCCGCTCACTAGTCACTATGCCTATGTGATAATGTATAGATTATGGCTGTTATTATTATTTTGTTTCGTATCTCGCTTTGATTTGTTTCGATAATCGATTTTTTAAGAGCTTGCCTGCTACGTACTCACGCGACGTTCCGTTATCTCGAGCAATCGCTGGAGTGTGGCGCGGTATACTCGTCTTACAATTATTACAAATTTAATTTATTTCATATCGATTAATTAGCAATCGATTAATCGATTCAAATCTGTCGGCGGTGGTACGCGACATCGGACGTCATGTGAAACATTCCACGCTTTGTGTTATGTCGGGGCGGGCCCATGGCTTTAATTTGCTTAATATATCGATAGTGGCGTCGGTGTCTAACGCGATTTATCGACTATCGATAAAATTCTATCGATACACGGACATTAATTCGATTCAATGTCATATGAATTTAATATTTTCGATAAATTGTACCTAATAGTCGAGAATAATCGTTAGTTTAGATACGGTTGTGTGGAACTAGAGAATTTCAGAACAAATTAGTGTTATTATAAACTGTTAGTTTGACTTTTAATTATGACCTACAAAGGTAAATGAATAGGTAGTTAAGGCATTAAACAAATATTTAAACAATGAAGTTGTTAACGGAATTGTCGACTTCAAATGCCTTGCCTTGGGTCTTAAAAGCCCTTAAGTTTGACCTTAGGTACAAACGGTGTATTACAAACACCAACAAGTATATTATACATAAATACATACCTATTTATTGTATAATTACTACCTATTTAGATACATGTATATTTATAACATATTGAAATATATAATGAATTGTATATTATTTTATGAATGGTTTCTCTAGTTCCCATTGCATTAACTATTGTTATTGTATTTATTGATGATGAGTGATTTTTTTTTTATTATAATTTATTTGTGGGTAGTTTAATATCTATGATAATTATGTTGCTTAACTTTGTTTATGCTTGTAAGACAAGCGCACAAAGTCACACGTTAGCAATATTATAACTAGAGAGATAAATATGTGGTTTTCAAGTTGGATACCTGCGGGTAATTATTAAAATATTTAAAAACTAAATATTTCATATAAATAGGGAAAACTACATAAATATTTGTTTTATTGATAATCTGGAAAACAATTCATTTGTTTAATTTCTTATTATTTTGTCTCTGGCCGTTGGGGCCGAAAAGTCTTAGATTGGAGACCACGTACCGGAAGGCGCAGCGCGGGACGGCCTCCGATTAGATGGACGGACGACTTAATTAAGGTCGCGGGAAGTCGTTGGACGCAGAGAGCATGCGACCGATCGCTCTGGAAGTCTTTGGGGGAGGCCTATGTTCAGCAGTGGACGTCCTTTGGCTAATATGATGATTTTGTCACTAATATTAAGGTTTTTTAAAAACATTTTAATGGCTTTTATTACCTGCAGGTAGCTTAATAAAGTAGTCACGTTTACTTGTCACGAGGCCTTTTTTCAAATTCAAAGTTTAAAAAAAAATACAGCTTAAACTTTCCATATATAACATATTAATCTAAAGATTGATTGTTGGAAAAAGATTTGAATCGTGAGACAAGTCAACGTGATCTAATTACAGGACAATACACAGCGCCATCTAGCCCCAAACTAAGCAGAACTTAGGCAAAAAAATCGACCTACCCTCGGTTTTGGTGTAACGGAACCTTACTCCGAAATGAACCCTCTTCAAGATTTAGGACTCTAGTGATACTCTTCCATCTCCAAGACGAAGTTAAGGGCCTTCTCAAATTAAAAAAAAAATCAATACTTAACCACAGAATACATAATAGTACAAGTACAGAAGACCCACTACAAAAACTCATTTAAATAAAAAACGACTCGCGTTACAATAAAGTGCAGTTTAAGTCGCACGGCGCTAATAACTAACTGTTTGTTGCATCTCTTTCCATTGCGTATTTCTTATTCCCTCGATTACGTTAGGGTTGTCATATTTTGAAAAATAATTAATCTGAATATTTAATTAACAATAATACCTGGCCTGATTTACTTGAAAACAAAACAAAGGTGTCTGGTCGATTTTTGTTGTGCAGCCTTATCTAAGTCACTTTAGAAATGTAAAGTCATAAACATTTTAATTTACTTTGAAAACCACTGAACCAACACTTGGACAAATATGGAAGAATTATTGAGTACTTTGTTACTTCTCTAACGAGATTCAAACAAAATATACTAACGGCTTAAGTGGAAGTTAAAAGTTTATTTTAAGTACGGTTAAAAGTCCATACACTTATCACTCTATTAGGGTGAAAGTTAAACGTAAGCGGATCTTAATGTGTCCCTTCACGACTAATAAAATTAAGCATGAAGTTCATCGGCAAAAATTAAGCCTATTTTGTGTTAAAAATGTTAATGGGCATGAAGGGACATCTTAACACAAACTCCGTCTTAATAGACTTACGGACTTGACGTTTTGGACACTTACAAATTAATTAAGGCAACTATTGTCCATCAAAATGTCGTCAAGTGTTGTGATTTTAGGTATTAGCTCAGATAGAAGGCTTCGAGCTAACACGTAGATTAATCCGGTTAGTCTAAGATTAGTCCCGAGTCAATTTCTGATAGTAAGTCGTTACAAATTTATAGTTTGTTACCATTTGACACGTCTGTTTTGTGGCCGAGTGAGGTTATCCCCGCGATAGGGGATGATTCTCATTAGACTTGGCCGGGCCGAGTCCGGAGAGAAGCCAGTCCGGGTTATCAGCCGCCGAGGGGACGGGGTGGATTCGTGGAGTGGACACTGATATTGCACTGTGTAATTGCTTCATACAAAATGTATGTAACGTTTCGCATGTCCGCGGGCACGGCCCAGTCTAATGAGCATCATTCCTAAAGCGAGATAGGCTGAGATGCTTTCTCGACCTCTTTCGCTTTAGTCGCTGCAGATTTTGACAGTTTTTAAAGGCAAATCAGTACAAAAATATCTGGTACCTTTGATAGAGTCACATCACATAAATTGCTATTTTGACCTTGAAAACTGTCCTAAGTGTCACCCGGCTCTTAGTGCTTTATATTGTTAAACCTAGGCCATTATACCTCTCGTCATTTTCGTAGATCGCTTTGAAGTTGCTGCAGTGACGAACACTGGCCAACTTCAGAGCGGTGTACAAATTGACGCGTATTACCGGATCATTTTCGTTTATTAGTAGTGTTTTAGGTGTTTAAAACTCTAGTAAGCGAAAATGTCTGTCTTAGCCGGCCGTAACGAAGCTCGCAATGTTATTTTAGTACAATATTCTAATGTTATATTGTATTAAAATTGCATGGAATTGCGTATAGGGATCTTAAGACGTGTGGTGCGTTAAATGTAGATTATGTCAGTAAAACAAGCCTACCTGTAAATAATAACTCATTCCTCGTAGACAGATTTAACCTGTTCGGTTGGGGTGTACTAATTAATGCACTTATTAAACCCAAACATTTGAAGTACATGACATTTTTTATTGTTATTTTTTTATTATTATTTTCATAGTGAATCAATATTTTACAGTGTACAGTTATATTTAAAGTGCCAACAAGCACAGTGATTTTAAAATTTATAACCCGCAGAGTTTAAGGCGACTCTTGCGCATAGACAAATCTCGATAGCTAGCGAGAGTCGCCATCGACCGTGCTTTCTGCATTATTTTTATTAAACTTATTTGCGTTTGAAATTGGTAATATTTGGATACATTTTTAGCTAAAGCTAATTTATATTTTTATTTAATAATAATATTTATTTGTATTGATACCGTGTTTAAAACCTGGTGATTGGGTTTAGGGATGATGAGACCGGCATTTACGAATAACTCAAAAGGTTTTGTCACTCAGTGCAAGTCTCGATGCTTGTTACCGCTAGTATAATTAAAGGCATTTAAGATGAAAAACGCTTTCGCATTGATACTAAAGATTTTTCGTCTTATCTGCCCCTTTGTAAATGTTACATAGTGTTAAAGAAAAATTGCGTTTTTTATTTGCTGAAAAAAAAAATGATTTGATCAGGGATCTGCACTGAATGTACCTAAGCCTGTAGATAACTAATAATTTAAACTTGCATTTACAAATTGTTGAATTTATCGAACGTTTACGCATAAGATTAACGATAAATAAAGGTGCAGATGCGATACGGTGGCAAATATTTGCCTTATGTCTGATCCACCAGGGTCCGAGACCTGCGTAGACAATAAACTTTTGGTAGACAAAAGTCGCGTCTGCGTTGGTTTGATATTGTTAAAATAGTGTTATAACATTAATTAATAACTTTGTAGTAGATTTTAGATAGAACAAATTCAGCTTTCAAAGTTTATTCCTAAATTGTTTTTAGGATTAAGATTATCTCCAGTTGCTAAAGTTGTTGAACACGTAATTTACCTACTAACAATTTAATATGTAATGTTCTAGTAGTTGCAGAGATTCCATAGTGCCTATTAGTGTCGTATCTGTTATCAAAGTTTATTTATTAATCTTATGTATTTAGCGGTCACAGTTCCGTATTCAATAGAATATAAAAAGAATACTATTTTTGTGAGCAATGTTTTGTCGTTAGCAACATTACGAAATGAAGTTCGGTCATGCCAGATAGATTAAAGGGCTTATAAATGCCACGGATTTTTTACACATCTTGTAAAAAGGGTATATTATGGGCGGTTTGTTTTTATGATCTTTGATCTAACTGGTAAAGGCTATTTGGGACATTGTAATCTACAAGTTTATAAAGTGAAATATTCTTGCAATCATTAATTATTATTTTGAAGGGCAAATAAAGCGTTAATGCGTAATTTATTTTCTTAGTTTTATTTGTTTTAACCCGAATTGAAAGCAGTTTGAACGCGGAAGAATCTTGAACTGAGTTTTTCGGCAGGAACACTCACTACTACTACTGGCAAGATTATTATAGTTGTCAAAACCCTTTAAAAAAGAAATAGTTCTACAGTGATAAAGGACTAAAAAAATCCTAGGTCTGAGTAGTAAAGAATAGAAAAAATCTGGAAACTAAACAACTACGTCGAATACATAACGAAATTCCTTTTTTATTGAATATTTCGGAGACTACTTATTGCAAACAATCAAATCTTTCCTTAGAATATTTCCTGGCTACCAAGTCCTAGCCCTGGAAGATTTGCAAATTTTTTACATGGCAACTATACGAACGTCAACGACAGTCAAGATGGCGGTTGTCGTTTGGTTGCTGGTGTGAATTTGAATGCGTTGATTGAAATGAGTATATAAATTAAAAGTGCGGTACGGGAGATGCAGCTTTGCATGATTTTCAAGAGTAAGGTAAAATAACAGCAGAGTGATCCAGTATTTAAACAAAAATAAGCTTGTTTACGTGGGGTGTTGAATTTCTTAGGTACTACCCTACAATATTTTTTGATACTTTATTCGAGTACCTATGTGCGTTATATTTGTTACCTAAAAATTGTCTTATTTTGATTCCTATTCATCACAGTATAACACCCACAGAGTACATTATTTTATTTAAACTACTATGCAAATTTTCGTTATAATCGGTGAGCCGTTTGACCGTGAAATAGGAACAAATAAACAAACGAACTTTCGAATTTATGATATTAGTTATAGGTTCTTAAAAATGAAATATATAATATTAATAGTTATTTGATTATCAAGTATCAAAATAGGTTATTTTAATTAATTCATAGTAATTTTGAAGTTGCCATACTTTTTGCCGCCCTTTTCCAGGGTCAAGTCTCGGTAGTCAGACTCTAATATTGCAGTAGTTTTTCTATTCAACGCCGTGTGGCAGCACTACAATAACATGACTTACTTCCGGGTTTAATTTTTCTCCTATGCGGACCAATATTTTTGAACGAAACTTTTAGAGTCAATGTCAAACTATACTGACATTGACGTTTCAATTTTATTCGCGTACATATTTTTGCGAACGAGTGCAGCACAATTTTTAACAAAAACAATGGAATTTATTGATAACACATTGGAAATAATTGATAACGATATTAGACAGTGGACTGCAGAGGAGGTGAAAGATCAGTTTGGAGATAGCCTGACTCTTTTACCTTCGAATGACAACATAAAGGAGCTGCAGACCATACTACGAGACAAGTAAGTGAGGTTATAAATTAAATCGGAAAAAACTTGTGTTTTTAATAATTTACCTACTTTTTTCGTTCAAAGGACCATTGTATGGTGTTACATGACTCAATGACAATAAAATAAAGATTTATAAGCAAAATAAAACTAACTAAAACCTAGTAACATATTCAGAAACACAACACGAAGCGACTTCAAGTTCTACGCGGACCGTCTAATCAGGCTTGTCATAGAGGAAAGTTTGAACAAGCTACCATTCACTGACTGCGAAGTGGTGACGCCTACTGGAGCCCTGTACAAGGGGCTGAAGTATGGAGCAGGCAATTGTGGTGTGTCCATTGTAAGGTCCGGAGAGGCTATGGAACAGGTCAGTCTAATTACATTTAAAAAACCTCGAATTTTTTTAAAAGAACTCTCGGTGTAATTTACAATAGATTTTTGAGAATTCAGTTCAATGATGTTAGTAGTTTAGTAGATGTACCTCTTTTAATTGGTACAGTAAGTAACAGCTGGAATTAACATGTAATAATAACATGTAGACTACTTTTTATCCTGATCCCAAACTTATGCATGTCATTTTATTTAAAATGCTAATAATGTATTAATATTCTTGTCCAGGGTCTCCGTGACTGTTGCAGATCTATCCGCATTGGAAAGATCCTGGTAGAAAGTGACACAGACACCCACGAGGCTCACGTTGTCTATGCTAAGTTTCCTGAGGATATAGCACGGAGGCAGGTCCTACTGATGTACCCTATCATGTCTACAGGGAATACTGTTAAACAGGTAATATTTATCTTGTTTTTGATGTATTAACATCTAATAAATTGAGGGAGTACCTGCATTTACACAAAAGTGTCGTGTTACCCGAACATGACGCGTCCCGTTCCCGATGTGTGACTTCGAGCGTCATGGTAACATGAGAGTATTTAATAATAATATCGCTCATCTGGGCTTAGGTGACTAGTGGCGAATAGAAGATTTATATAAAGGAAAAAAAATATAAAGGAAAATAGATGTAAAAGGAAACAAAATATGTATAAAGGGATAACAAAAAAAAAACTAAATATTTCTTCTTTTTCTTATGACATTTAATTATCATCCGTAAACTAACTTTATAGACAACCATTTGTTTTTTATTTATGTACAACACCTCGCGATTTCACCCCCGCATCTCCCGATCCCGTGGGAATATCGGGAAAAGCCAATGACAGTCCCAATGAATCAATGTATTCTCATAGCAAGTTTAATCAAAATCGGTCCAGTTATTCCGAGCCTATTAAATCAATGCAAACAAACAAACAATCAAATCTTTTCTCTTTATAATATTAGTAAAGACTAGCTGGGTGCACCTCGGGTTTCCACCGCGTAAGTCATGATCCGGTGGGAATATCGGTATATAAAGTAAAATATGTGTCAATCCAAGTCTCCATCTGTCTACATACGGAGTTTCATCGCAATTGTTTTAAAAGTTTTTGCATAACCAACATGTTAATATGTTCATACCTAAAAACACACTATCGAATTTTCACATATTAGTAGCATTGCATTTAGGAGCGGTGTTGGCTGAGTGGTAGATACCCCGACTTTCATTCTGAAGGTCGTGGGTTCGAATCCTAGCTGGCCGTGCACCAATGTATTTTTCTTAAGAAAAATTTATGTGCGCTAATTGACATTGCTCTTACGGTGAAGGAAAACATCGTGATGAAACCCGCGGCTTAGTTGGCTTCAGAAGTATTGACATGTTCTCTCATCTGGACACGGTCGACTAAGCTGAGAGGGTAGTAGGTGCTGGGCAAGCCTACTCCATCCTCACGCAAAAAAGACCCAATTAAAAAGAGTCTAGTTGCGGAAAAAAGCCCGTATACATACATACATACATACATACATAGTAGCATTGCCAATTCCAAGTTCTGCTATTTGATATGAGATGGCGCCACATGCCAGTGCTCATAAATCTAAAGATATAGAAATCAAAATACTGACTGACTGATAATCAACGCACAACTGAAACTGCTGGTCCTAGGACATAAAATTTAGAGTGTTCTTTGTGAATGTAGGTATCCACAAGAAATGATTTTTCCAAATTCCACTCATAAGACAGTGAAATGGCTTGCAAACTTGGTTTTCTTAACATTTTACGTAAAATTTCAGGCTGTAAACGTCCTAACTCAACACGGCGTTAAAGAGGAACGTATAATACTGTCCAACTTGTTCTGCACTCCTGCAGCTGTCCAGGCTGTTGTCGACTACGTCCCTAAAATGAAGATACTCACTTCCGAACTACATCCAGTTGCGCCCAACCATTTCGGACAGAAGTACTTCGGAACAGACTGACGTGAAGACGGTTGAAATGTAAATTTGGATTGGTTGAACTGAGGCGCAGTTCTAATAGCCCATCGCCCGCGCGATGCTGCCTATGCTATCAAACTGTTGTGTAAATAATCGCACGATCCTGTCAAAATGGTCGTGCGATAGCGATTTTCATAGCATTTAAGCTGCAGCGGTCGCGCGATGCGTTCGTGCGATGGGTTATAAGGACAGCGCCTGAAGATTATGCTAAAAATGACGTTTGAAAGAATTTTAAATGCTGATTGACAGATAACCTGTCAGTTTAGTCCACTTGATATGTGTATTCACATATCAAGGGGACTAAACTGACAGGTCATAATAGTTTAGTTTTTTTTTCTTCCAAACTTTTCCAAGACAAATGTAAATAAGCAAAGCTAGCAACATCTCAGATAAGCGAATTGTTTTGAAGAAGTCCGAATTCGTGCTAAACTATGCTTGTATACTATTTTAGTAACGCTACTCACCGTAAGATGACGTTAGTAGCATGATTATTAAATTATTTCCACCGTGGTGACGCTATTTGATAATAGATGGCGTAAGTAGTTACCGATCTGATAAACAGTTTTATACCGAGTAGTATTATTTTACTTTGAATTTGACAAAAATAATGCATCTTGCATTAATCTGACTAAAAACATACATAAATTATATGACAATAATACGAGTTTTGATTTTGATTGTTTTTACTCATTTAGATTTAAAAATGGTCTTTTATTAAAAGCATTTCGCTTTGATTTATTATTAGAGTTGTAAGAGAACCTTATTTATTGTAAAGTGTTTGTGATATTATACGTGAATATTTGACGAAAATAAAAGTGTTGAGTATGAATTTACGCCTCTTACTGTCTACATAATATCTGCTTAATGAAATTGACAATTTGCTCCTTAATAATGAATAGGTAGTACGGGGCAAGGGGTACATAAGATTAATTTAGCGAATACACCTTTCTTAGCTTTATAAAATAGCCGTTTGTCTGTAGAAAGTACTAGGCAATCAGAACTCAGTAGAAGGTATAAATCAAACTTATATAGTTATCTCTTTCTTTATTCAATTTGTCTCTTTCTGTTACCGTGCAAATTGTTTGATAGTAATTGGTCTGTAAGTACTAGGCTATCAGAACTCAGTAGAAGGTATCCTACAAAAAACTGTCAAATATCTACTCCGGCTATTTTTTACAGTAAGGAAAAGTGTTGTTGGATTCGTGGTCGGTTAAAATTCAAATAATGATTTTTGATTCCAAGATTCGACCCCGGTGACTAAATAAAGGGTGGCAGATTGGGAATAAACCGATTTTGATGAAAATTGGTATGAGGATACATTGATTCATTGGGAATAACAGAGGTTGCTTTTTATCCCAATACAGGATAGGAAGTTACGCGGCTGATAACGTAGGGCACTGCTAGTACATAATTAAAATAAATACAAACAATTTACGTTTAATAGTTTTATTTCGTTTTCATAGTTTACAATCTATGGGTAGATAGATACAAATATTTAATCAGATCACACGGTTAAGCATTTGTTTTAAAAGTGTACATTATTATAAATTAATTTAACATCTCAATAATTTAACTCTTAACAAGTATATTATTAACTTCCATAAAGTGTTCCCCCGTAACTGGTCAGCTTTAGTACAAACACAGATGTTCACTTACTCTATTATATATTATACATACAGGGTTATCGGTCATTAATTAAGAAGGCAATTGAGAGATGCTTCTGTACAAGCAAATAACAAATATGAAGTAGAACTAATTGTAGAGTTTTTATATTGATGTAATAAGTTTATTTAAGCTATTGTTTGTATTGTTTAATATTAAAATCATTTATTGAAGTCCTTGAGGTGTAAACACTCTAGTAATAGCAATTTCAAAACTCTACAGTTGGCCTTTACTTTTGTAGACAAATAACTTTTATTCTACAAGTTTTCTCAAATACAAATCTCAAAAAAATATGGTATTCTTCTAGAAATTTCTGTTATTTTTCTAGGACTGTAAATCCCGTGCATTGTGGGAGATGCGTTGTAAGATCGTTGTCACATAACTATAGTTTATAAAGAGTTGTTTATTGGTGATGGTTTTTTATTAGTTTTATAAGGGAAAAAATGAATTATTATCAATAGTTGTAGAACAAAAGTTGTATGTATATATGTACAGAATGAACCTTTAACTGGATTCTTAATTAATTATCAATAACCCTGTACACGACGCTCTATTCTAAATATAATGTAAAAAATATTGATAACATTACACATTGTAACAAGTTCTTATTCGAGAACAAAAAATATTTTTTATTTTATTAATTTTTTTATTAGTAAAAACTAGATTTTTTTCCACTTAAATTACTGTGTTAGGTGACAAATGACGGCCCAAATGGCAATACTAACTATAATTATTAAAATCTCAATTGATCGTGATTACCCGCCATTGTCTCAACTTCGTACTCAATAAATACTTATTTAAAAAAAATCTTTAAATTACATTGTCAATACATATCTTAGGACTATGTTATAATATGACAAGCACTTAGATCAACATCAGCCCTCTTAGACAAGATAAATTTCCATTAACGATATCGCAAATACAGTTTTTTTGTTTGTAGTGACGTGGTCTTGTATTAGAGAAAAAAAGGTAGGCAAGTTTCATCTTATGTCAATTTCATACAAAAGAATCTGTCGATTGGCGATATCGCTAATGAAAAGTTATATTGTCTAAATCGCCAGGTAGTTTAAAAACCTGGCAACACGATGTCGTAACGTTACAAAACTTATAAATCTTGTTATACCTTTCCTTGTCTAATACTTCGATTGAACGAAAGGTTAGAAAGGAAGGCAAGATTATTACAACATTTATAACTATGAACGGTTTTATCTACATTACAACATAAAATATTATACTTACCCTTCAAATTGACTTAGATATGTTAATAAGGCAACGTGTGAATCGCACTAGGTAAATTGACAAAATAATAGTGCTCCCACGTGAGCAATTAAAGTGCTTAAATGCTTGAAAGTAAGCAAATTGATCGCCCATGTAAGAGTCTTCTAATACTTATACAACAGCCAAAGCAAAATTATAACGCAATCAGCATAATTATAAATATACCTATTCGATACATATAATATTAAAAATATTAGTGACAATTTCAGTAATTATACTCAAAATATATAAATAACATATCGTAGGGAAAGCGATAGAACTAAATTCATTGTGCATTCACATTTTTTTAATATTTTCGTTTTTTTTTTTGTTTAACTTATAAAAGTTCTATTTAACGTTGAACTTGCGAAAATTAATTTTGTCAGTGAGTTCGAAAAGCATATCGCTTGAGGTTTCTTGCTTAAGGTTCGCGCACCAATCTCGCGCATTCGCAACTAACGGCAGTACAGTATTTTGGCTGCACAAGCAAAAAAAACATCACTTTATGTTGCATTAGTGATGTACAAAGCAAACAGAGAGCTCCTATAATATAATAAAACTACTCTTTCTTTTATTTTCACATTAAAAATTAACACAAGACATCTTTTATGTTCCGAAGACATCATACATAATAGCAAAGATACATTTGTCATGATCAAAATTGGATAAAAGCCAACATTTCAGCTAAAACTATTCAAAATAAACGTAAGAAAGAGTAGTTTTAAACACGAATGATCATTTAATGAAAAATACTTATCAAAGATCATCATTTCATATACAGTACACAAAATAATCAATACTTATGAACTGTACATAAATAAGTCATCAATTCATGAACATAGCTGGTGAAAGTGCCAATTTAGGTGATGATGAGTCGGTGCGTTAGTACAACATGTGTATTTACATGAGTTTCTGTTTGGCGCACTCTGGGCAGATGATGTCCTGTCCGTCGGTGATGAAGCCCTTCCCGACGAGTGATGTCTTGCACTGAGCGCAGATGAAGCAATCGTTGTGCCAGTGACGGTCTTCGAATGAGATGAAACGGGTACCGCCGATGCCTGGAAAAGTGGATAAATTGAAAAAGCTAGAAAATTTAGGCAGGTATAAAATACAGAAGATATATTATGAAAATGATGTTTCAAAATTACTAATTTTAGCTAGGGCTCACTTAGACAGCGGATAATTGTCGCCAACAACGCAATCAACGAGGCATCGCAGCCAGTCTTTTGGACACCCTTACTAGGGACTTCCATTAGGAATTTGATATATTATCATAATTTTGTGGGTAGACATTTTTTGTTGCATATTTATTTTTAATTATCTTAAAAATATTAAGGATGCAACATACTTCGGCAAACCGACTAATAGACAATATTACTGCCAAAACCCCTAGGTCCAAGAAACAGGGTATTTAAAAAAAATCCTTATAGCAAATAGTCGTCAGGTCATTAACAAAAATAATAGTTAAAACCTGTATTTCAATATTCACGAGAAAAATGCGTTCAAGCATACATACCAGTGATAGGTTTGGCGCAAGAAGTGCACCGCTTAGCGAAGAGCTCTCCGAAGCAGTCAGCGCAGTAAGGCTTCTCATCGCGAGACGTGAACCGCTGTCCAGCGAGCGACGTGTTGCAGTTGGTGCAAGTGAAGCATTCACGGTGCCACGGCTCGTTCTTGTATGTAACACCACCTTGGGTTATTATCTGAAACGAAACACGATTATGTTCAATAACGGGACAAGTAAACGATTATATTGTTGGCATACGTCTTTTGAAAAACCATAATTATAAATTCTATAGAATTAGCTGTTTACATACTATTTGGCAGGAATATTACTTAAATATAGATAAGTAGGTAGGACACAACACAAAACGATACGCCTTAAGTAATGTTGTTGCTATGGATGAAGGACATCAAGGACAATCAATGACGTCAAGTAAAATTGATTATAAGTGATGTCCTTCATCCATAATCAACTATGTTGTAAAATTATCTCAAATGCCAGTTATAAGTCAGTATTATTAGTAGTAACCCCAGTATTACTAACCCCATGAGTTTCTTATGCCTTCTTCTCATTGGTTCCGAAGGCACACACTTAGTTTTTAAGACGTTTCTATGTGATCTTTGTACAAAATATACAAGCACTTTGACTTTATTGTTTTATTTTAAGTAGGTAGAATGTGAAAATTGATTTATTTGATCTCTCTCACGGATTTTGATGAAATTTATGGCGAAGAACATAGGCTACTTTTTCCCCGGGATCGGGATTTATGAGAGTGAATTTGCAGGGTCCAGCCAGTTAATAACATCAAAAAATCATTGGTAGAATTAGCCTTCCGAAGACACAAATCTTAACTTAGTTTTTTAGACGATTCTGTGATTTCATGCGAATCTTCTTCTTTTCGTGGCTGAAATACAGCCATATTAAACTTTATCCGACCAAATAGCTTGCGACATATTGGACACTGGAGAAGATGCTCCATAGATCTAGCTGGTTTTTTTTTACTTAAGTAGGTATAGGTACGGTCGGCAGCATAATTGCAGACCCATCGTAGTGTTCTAAAATTACTATTAATGGAACGTTTTCATTCTAATAATTTTTGGTTGATAAATTTATGAATCCAAAGACGTTAAACTTAAACTAAAGCAGGTGCCTAGAATCTTGCCTGAGTTGAAAACATTCTAATAACAGCCGTTTTGGAGCTCTACGGTGGGTCTGTAATAATGCAGCCGACCGTACCTATTCAACTTGTAACATACCTTGTTGCACTTAACACAGCGCGTAGCGAACTTGTCCTCGTAACATCCCGCGCAGTAGATCTCCTGCTCCCGCGGGATGAAGCTCTTGGTCCCGATCGGGTTCTTGCACACAACGCAGCAGAAACATTTCTCGTGCCACTGTCGCGTCTTGTACTCCATTTTCTTGGTCCCTAGAGAGCAAGATTAACAGATTTTTAATTTAAAAATAGAATATATCGATACCTTATTCATAATATTTAGGTGTGGACTCGGACTTTCAAACATTTTTTTTCAATTAAAGCATGGTGGAATCTGTAAATCCGTATTTCAGATTATTTGTTAAGTCTTCGTGATTGCTTTTTTCGATTTCTCGGTCCGGGTAAAAATGCTTAGCGATCACGAAACTAAGTTGGTTTTATATGGTTCAGTGTGAATGCGAATCAGTGAATTAGTACTTAGCGTTGTCAATTAAGCCGGTACTTTTTATAGATGTTTTGTAGATGATTTTTTATAGACACGGTCGAATAAGTTGAGAGGGTGGTAGAAAAAAAGCCCGTATACAAGTTGCTAGCCCCGATATGGCCCCGATCATCTAGATTGGACGCCAAGGCTTCTTCTCCACAATATTACATTACATTACATAACATTAGCCATATAATTTCACATATGATCCCTGCAAGGCTTGTCAGGGTTGAAGGACAGGTAATAACTATTCCAAGTCACCTTTCTCAATTCAAAATTCTCAGTTTATGTTCAGTTCGATATGCAATAAAAGTTGGCCTTGCGTTGAACTGGGACATTACGAGCATCCGATAACGTTTACTACGATAGGTATACGAATGTCTGGAAATTGTTGATGGGAACCAATATCCGAGGGCAGTTAATACATTTATGTTTTTACATTGATTTTTTGATTAAAACTAAGCTTTTTTTAAAGGATTTTTTTTAAACTTACCCGTCAAATTCGAAAAAAATGTAGTTTGTAAGATGTGTTGTTCAGTAAGAAATCAAAATCTAACTGTTTTTTGCGAACTACCTACTAAAAACTTTATTTATGTAATTGACAGTTAAAAAATAAACGACACTTTTTATTCAATTTGGGATAATTAAAAAGCCTCATACAGGTTTTAATTGTTGTAAATTTATATCCGTTTTTTAACAGGGAAAATTTTAAGGAAAAATAAAAAAAAAGCCAGCTATTATTTCAAACGAAAGATCTTAGGTGAAAGGGTACCGGTGCTCTCACCATACAAACTTTTTTGTTTTTTTTTTTAATCTTAATTTCTATGATAATTAGAGAATGAAAAAAAAAACAAAACATAGGGGCATAGTCATGGCAGTTATAGGTTTTGTGGCACAAAAATATTTGTGCTAGTGTCATTAATCATTATCCGGGAGGAAACAGTCGACTACGTTTGTATGGAGAGAGCCCCCGGTACCTTTTCCTCATAACCTAGAACTCATAAGTGACAAATTTCGAAATTAACAAATGAATTCAATTTCTAAAACTGTATTAATTATAATTTAGTTAAAAAAATAAACATATTATCTTGTAATATGTAGGTATATTCGAATTTTATTAATATTTAAACGCCTTTCCCACGGAAACATTAATCGTATGACGAACTTTGATTGCCACATCCGTGAAAAAAAGGAAATCAATAATAAATTCAACATTAAAAAATGAATTTAAATTTTATAGTCTATACTTCCGCGTAAATATCTCTTACCCAAAAAATAATAAAGTTGTTATCTTTTGTATATTTTCGGAAACCGCAATCTCGTAAAAAATACGACCCTTTAGAAACTTCGAATAGAAACCAGAATCCGGTAATTTAGCTGAAAGAATGTTCATTTCCTTAATTTGTAAGCAAAAGTTTTCTTTTAGCATTCTTCAAGTTAAGAGGAAAGTGTACCGGGGTCTCTGTCCATACAAACGTAGTCGACTGTTTTCTCCCTGGATAATGACACTAGAGCAAATATTTTTGTTGCATAAAACTTATAACTGCCATGACCATGCCCTTAAATTTGTTTTTTTTTTAAATTCTGAATTTCTATGATAGTTAGAAAATGAAAAAAAAATACAAAACATAGGAGCATAGTCATGACAGTTATAGGTTTTATGGCACAAAAATATTTGTGCTAGTGTCATTTTCCAGGGAGGAAACAGTCGACTACGTTTGTGTGGAGAGAGCGCCGGTACCGTTTCCCCTTGAGGTTTTTTCCGGCCCGAGTATACCTTCCTAACATTTTTTGGCTTATGTTAGTGTATGTTGTCGTAAATTGCAAGTTTTGCGTGTCCTGCGGCTTTAAACAAGTGTCCTTGACGGCTGCATGCGACATTGGCATTATTTGAACAATGCACGCTACATGCATGCACTCCTCCTTTCAAGGTTCAAAGAACTTATAGTGAATATACATAAGGTATGGCATTAAGGTTATTAATATAGTGCACTAGCTTTTGCCCGCGACTTCATCCGCATAAAAGTCGAAAATGGACCAAGGAATCACGTTGTCCCATACAAACTTTGCCCCCCTTTTTCACCCCCTTAGGAGTAAAATTTCGGAAAATCCTTCTTATCGGATGCCTACGTCATACAAAGAACACACCCTCCAAGTTTCAGGTCTCTACGATCTGCAGTTTAGTCTGTGCGTTGATCCGTCAGTCAGTCAGTCAGGACAAAGCATTTTACATGTATAGAGACAATGTTTTGTATACAACCACTTACTTACCCATTATTTTTATCAATTATAATTTGAAACGTGGTTGTGATATTTCATTGTTGATAATGATGATGGATATAATTATCGAGTGCTATGCTTTTAATGCTATGCCTATCTATATACAGGGTTATTGGTAATTATACTAGCAAGCAAAAGGGGGGGAAAGTTTGTATGGGACAACGTGATTACTTGGTCTATTTTCGACTTCTACGCGGACGAAGTCGCGGGCAAAACCTAGTATTTATATAAAAGACCCTAAATTAATGAATAAAATTATGAAATAACTTAAGATTTCGAAGACTTAAAACTAGAAAGTCTATGAACCTACAAATGTTTTCATTGAATAAATAGCATGCAATAAATCTTTATTTTTTGTTTGTATAATTGTTGAGGTCTACGAACTTTACAATACCTACAATATTGTGCAGTTTGCATAATTTTACTATAGAATTTCACATCGGTAGGTATTTGATTTGCATACCATAGTGGATTTTCGTGTAGGAAGTTTTTAAGTTTTATTAGTAAGTAATATTCAAAAAAGGTTTTTGTTTCAACGTTTTGATGAAGCGTGTTAATGCCTCCTATTAACATCTATCATTTAATAACTAGTTTTTAGCTATAATAACTAGTTTTTTAGCTTTAATAACTAGTTTTTTAGCTTTAATAACTAGTTTTTTAGCTTTAATAACTAGTTTTTTAGCTTTAATAACTAGTGTTTTTAGCTTTTATAACTAGAAAGTAGTTTTTTTGACGTGATAACGTCTAGTAAATTGATGGAACACCTGAATTCACAAAAAAGTTGACGTCATTGTCACGTTCCCATTGTGTGACGTCATTGTCACGTTCCCATTGTGTGACGTCATGGTGACGTTCCGGTGACGTTGCGTGAACAATGACGTCACACAGCACGCAGCAATATAAAACAAATTTAGTTTCTAACTTAGTACCTAATTAAGAAGTTCGCAAGTGGTCAATTAATTGCAACAACAAATTATTAAAACATTTTTTTTTTAAGATAATGACAATGCAACTCTATGCAATAAAATATATACTAAACTTTATGCAATAAAAAATAAAACACGCGTAAATAATCAATAGTTTTTCTTCATTTGTTCTTATCATAGCTGTTGCCCGCGCCTTCGTACGCGTGGTAATTTTGTTTTATATACTAAAACCTTCCTCTTGAATCACTCTATCTATTAAATAAAACCGCATCAAAATCCGTTGCGTAGTTTTAATGATCTAAGTATACATAGAGAATGTAGTAATGAACTATTGTAGTACCTATATGTCTCACCGCACAATTTATACATTACTCAACCGATTTTGATTCGGTTTTTACCACTATATAGAAGAATTCAACAGAAAGATACGATACTGTGTGTATAAAGCCAGGAAGCGTAGCTTGTATGTATTTTACCGGCAAATCAATACTGCGCGACGCGGAACTGTCGGGTTTTATGCAAAATAATGCCAATAAAGTTTTGTACAGACGTTCACCAACTGTTCTTTGATAGAGGGCGGAGTAGGCGCCCAGGGCAAGGTATTCAATGGTACTCTAAACCTCGCTTTGGGAATATTAAAACTTTCTTATCTTGAATGTGCTTGAGAGGAAACGCAAAAAAAATATTTTGGGGTATTTTTGAACAGCAAAGTAGCGTAGGTACTGAAGGCGTAAATAATATTGGTCAAATTACATCAAAAATTATTCCGATTGCAGACATATATACACACACACAGACACGTCAAACTTATAACACCCCGTCGTTTTTGCGTCGTGGGTCAAAAATACCCTCAAAGTAGCTCAAAATAACTATGTTCGGGAGCTACGATGCCACAGGCAGACAAATACACACACACACACAGACACGTCAAAACTTTAACACCCCGTCGTTTTTGCGTCAGGGGTTGAAAATACCCTGAAAGTAGCTCAAAATACCCTCAATTTCAGCTTTTGGTATTCTCAAGAATACCTACTACCTACTTGTAAATAAATTTGTTCAATGTAATTTAAACAATACCTTCAGAAGATTTTTTATTACAAGCTAGCTCTAGTCAAACAGTCCCGTCGGCCTCTTCCCGAGCGGGGCTATCTTTCCATAGAAGTTACCTATAGGTTTTCAAACTTATTACCTCCCTGCATCGCACAATGTCCATTGTTTAGTGAAAGTCTACGCCTAGTCACTATTCAGGTCTACCTAACCGCTATACAATGTGTTTCATCGAAGGGGTTTTAATACGATAGGGGGTTGTTCTAGACGTCTAGGCAAACAACTTTTGTTCTACGACTTTTGGAAATTCGAACTTTTTTCGATAATTCTAAGGGAGATTTTTACTTGAAAATCAGCAGTTTCATACAAAAACTTCAAATGAAATGTTCGATTTTTCAAAAGTGGTAGAACTAAAGTTGTTCACCTAGACGTCTATAGAACAACCCCCTTTCGTATTAAAACCCCTTCGCTGAAACACATTGTATACATAAAATATATTGATGTAAATTGAGTAGTTATGTGTAGATAGACCTTAAGCCCTTTTATTAAAATACTGCTGCCTACTTTATGATTATAATTAAAACCAAATCATCATGCTCATTATGGTACTAGCAGCGCTCCGCGGTTTTACCCGCGTAACTCCCGATCCCGTGGGAATATCGGGATAAAAAGTAGCCTATAGCCTTCCTCGATAAATGGCCTATCCAACACAAAACGAATTTTTCACTTCGAACCAGTAGTTCCTGAGATTAACGCGTTCAAACAAACAAACAAACTCTTCAGCTTTATAATCTTAGTATAGATTGGCGTTTTTGCATCTAATCTAGATGAAAGTAATTACCTATTTTCCCGAGTCTCAATCGCGTTTTTTATTTCTCTTACCTCGACGTTTTGACTATGTTACAATAGTCATGGTCGCAAGGAGACATCGCTACCATGACCATTGTAACCAGACTGTAACACAATTACTATTATCTAGATTAGATGCAAAAATGACAAAACCATTATGAGCATGATGATTTGGTTTTAATTATAATAAATATAAATAAATAAATACTGCAGGACATTCCACACATCGCCATCTAGCCCCAAGCTAAGTAACTAGACTTGTATTATGGGTGCTAGACAACGGATATACTACTTATATACTTTTCTTTTGTAAATGTATACTCATAATACATAGAAACAACCAGACCACAGACAAATATCTAAACATAAATACTTGTCTGAGGCGCAACCCTGTGTTTGGCAGTCCGGTATGGTGACCATTGTGCCAACTGGGTCGTCGAATTATAATCATAAAGTAGGCAGCAGTATTTTAATAAAGGAACTTAAGGTCTATCTACACATAATTACTCAATTTACATATATCCAACACAACACAAAAAGATTTTTTCAATTCGAACTAGAAGTTCCTTAGATTAGCGCGTTCAAACTAACAAACAAACAAACTCTTCAGCTTTATAATATTAGTTTAGATAAGTATTTTTATTACTAGAACGTAGAATTCTATAACGATAAAGTTCACGTGTCGGCCCAAGTGGAAATAAACTCGTGTCCAAACACGGGTAGTGTTATCAAAACGATTTAATCAATTTAAACACATAACGCATTTCATTGATTGAACACTTTTATGTTTATGATTTTATGTAACAAAATATAAAATACAGCGCTCCGCGGTTTCACTCGCGTAACTCTCGATCCCGTGGGAATAACGGCATAAAAAGTAGCTTATGTTATTTCCAATGAATTAATGTATCCTTATACCAAGTTTCATCAAAATCGGTCTAGTAGTTTTGAAGCATATTCGCTACTAACAAAAAAAAAACCTCTTTATAATATTACTTTTATTTAGAAGTACAGGCAGAAACCAATATTTTAAAGTTATATAGAAGAAAATCGTTAATAAGTTTCATTTCTTAGAAGTCATGAAATAAATCTTTAAATTTAACTACTATGGTAAAAACAACGATTTGTTATGCTTCTAGCAAAACAGAACGAGTATGGTAACTGGTATGAATCTAGATTTACAATTGACTCAGCGCTCAAGATTCGTACCGAAAACTTAAAACTCTTCAAACTTAACCTTGTGGATTAATGTATTAGCAAATACGCTTTATAATTTAAATAAACGCCCGCGCCGTAAAATAATAAATAATATATCATAATTTGTTTGATTTTCCATCAATGATTCATCTTTGTATGTACAAAAAGGTGACATATTTTCTAAATTAAAAAGAAACAGCGTTTTTTTTTCTTTTATTATGGCTTCGCACGTGTGCATTTAGCCAGTGTCAAGTTATATTTTGCATCAAATTATGACCCGATTTTTCATAAATCGGGCCTAAAGTGTTTCAATACAGTCAAAGTCGTCATAGTCCGTCAAGTCAGGGGTTATAGTAAAGCGGTGGCAAGTTTACCATAACCTTAATAGGAGATTTGGAGGCAACGTGAAAACTGCATGTTTGACACTGATTTTTACTTTCACTACACTTGTGCATCATCATCATCATCCGAGCGATGTTCCCGGTTGCATCCCTCTCGGGAGCCCGGGGTTCACTACACTTGTGCACTTTCACAGAACTAAATTGAATAACATTCCACCAGAATTATACAATTCAACTCGGGTTACATCTAAGTTTCATGAAAATAAAACTGCAGCACGACATGTTGTTAACTCGTTCCCGCCAAAACTCAAAAAGAAACAGCGTTCATTTTATCTTAATTTGAATAAAGAACATCAAAGTTTCCAATATTTGCATTCGAAAAAAAGAAAATAAATTACGAGCAAACTTTTCAAATTAAGAACCAATTCCCGTTCCGGTTGCGTCAAATCGTAAACAAATATTCAATTCTAAATTCAAATTCTTAACATAAATTCGAATATAGCTCAAATAGTATTCATTTGGTTCCAAATAAGGTAAACGTCCCATAAACCGACTTGTTCAATATTTGTCCGACCTACGCTTGTGACATCATGCTGGTATACGACCTTGTTGGTCTCATCTCGAGTGCTAATGGGTGCCTACAAAACGGCTTATGCAATGGATTCATGCATTATTACCTTTATTTACATAAATACAGCATTGTGCTCAGAAATAGCAGGAAACTACAATAATAAGCTTGTTTCAGTAAGCTTAATTTAATAGTTTTCGACTGAAAAAATATTTACGTTTATACAGGGTTATTGGGGTTCCCTACTTCAAAAGGTAAAAAAAGGAATCCTTATAAGATCACTCTCGTCTGTCTGTTTGTTCGTGTGTCACTACCGATTTTCTCAAGAACGGAAGTTGATTTTTAAGCTATTGCATAGCTTTTATCGCGGGCTTTGAGCGCGGCGACCGAATCAAGAAATTCAATAACAAAAATAAAGCCTAACACCCCCCACTCCGCCTACCATGTAGCTCGGCCGAACGTTCGCTTAACGTGTATGTATATGGTGCGACTGTACGAAGCTCGCACGATGCAATAGCTTTACCGCGACAGTCCCCGAGTGCCACACGTTTTTTTTTTGTGAAATAAAATATATATTATTTTAGAACCGTAATTTTTTTCTGGATTCTATTATTCGTGATTAATTTAAACAATTTTAGATGTTACCAGGAGTTAAAACTTTTCTTGAAAAAAAAAAAAACACTCTGTAAGTATGCAATTGAGAAGTTATTTATATTCATAAACCCACTTTACTTTCCCGCCCCTATAACCTTATTTTAAATACTTATTATAAAGTAAGACAATACACCCACGTACCATGGCGCGATTTCCGACATTGAATGATTGTTTATTCAGAGGACGATGATTATGTACTCCACTAGCTGTGCCCCGCGTTTCACCCGAATAAGTCCCGATCCCGTGGGAATATTGGGATAAAAAGTAACCTATGTCCCTTCCAATGAATCAATGTACCCTTGTACCAAGTTTCATTAAAATCGGTTCAGTTGTTTCGGAGCTTATACGTTACAAACAAAAACATCGTTTATAATATTAGTATAGAATTTTTATTTTTCAAGTACATTCAAATATTAAAAAAGATTATTCAGTTTGAAAAAAAAATAACGACTCTAAGAGCACATTGAAAAAATAAACAACATAAAAATAATGTGATTAAACTAAAAAAAATATTTTACAAAATAATTAATTTGACAAACTCGTTAACGAACAACCGCGTCCCCTTTTTGCGAGTGGATCTAAAGGGGTGAGAATGAAGGGTTGACAAGCAAAAACCAGTAAAATACTTATTTATCAGCTAAAATATCATATAATAATAAGATCCATTAAAAGGGACATTAACTAAAAATATAAAAATATTCTTTTGCTTAAAAAAAAAGAGTTATTTAATTGAAAGTTAGGAAAATTACTCTTTACTGAAAAATTGAGGAATCAATATGTGACAACACTATTCTTTCAGTGGGGTCCTTGATAAATAATAGTGTCACATTAAAAAAATCCTAAGCTCTGGATAAATTAGGGCAACTATCCCAAACTTGAAAGATAAATCGTTTTTTTTTGGGAAAGGTCTGGGTATATGTATCTAGAAGTACAAGTATCTAAAAGGCATTACATAGTTTCTGTTAACACTGTACATATGCAAAAGCCGCGTGAAGCCATAATAAACGAAGAGAAAAAAAGTATATATAGATAGCACGTGAGTTCCGTCATCCGTCATTCCGAGTGATGCGAGGAGGCCAGGGTCAAGGCGGTCGGGTCGACATCTGGTGCTACCCTATACGGGTGGACATTGATGGTCAGTAGGTACGCAGTATTGCATAAAGGGTAGCTTTGTTCACTAATATGACGTCAGGATTTATGGCGGGATCTTAAGGGCGACCATACGACCTTGCTACACAGGTTACTAAATAGTTTTTTTTCTTATGTGTCCAGTATTTTACTAAATAGTTACTATTACTACCAACACCGGTTGCCTTCGTTAGTGAAAATTGTTGATTGTTACGAATATTTTTTGTTTTTCCAAAAGTGTTGAATTGTAGCTGAGATCTTAACCGATATTTTGGGGTAATTTGAGACGACAATTCCTTGAAATTTCAAAGTTATAATAGGTTTTATTCTTAATTTTATTATAGCTTCAAAACTATGGAGAATTTTTTGGCTCAAAGTCACACCAAAATGTCGGTAAAGATCTTACCTACAATTCTATCTCAGCACATTTGAGAATAACTAACATTCGTAACAATCAACAATTTTCACCAAGGAAGGCGACCGGTGCCGGTAGTAACTATTTAGTAACCTGTGTAGCAAGGTCGTTGGCGAATGGACCCCCCTTAAAACGAAGTGTAAAATATCGCGACAGAGGTGTCTTGTCGTTTGCCTCGATAGAAAAACTCGAGAAAATCGTAAAAAAAACGTTTTTTTTTTATTTCAAAGGAAACAAGCATACCTTTTATGACTTAAGGTTGCGAAATAAGTTAATTACACTACAAGGCGATATATGCAAGGATTTTTAGTTTTTCGATTCGATTAACATATTATTTTGAAACATTTTAATTCTCAGAAAAAATATACGCGACGAATTGAGAGCCTCCTCCTTTTTTAAAGTCGGTTAAAAATAGGATATCAGGAGCTCTGGGATTACTTAACATTTTTCTATAAATAAAAATAAATTGCTGTTCGTTAATCTCCGTAAAATATTTCAAAACTCATTATTCAAGGAAGGATTAAATGGTGAGAAAGTATGGAAAAATTGCAAGGAAAATAGTAAAAACCACAATTGTGTTGTCCCATATAAACTCCTTGTCAAACATTTGATTAGATGTTAAATCACTCATAAAAATTATGACTCTTAATAAAATTAGGCATTCGACATAAAATTAAAAAAATCCTACCAACCATTTAAATTTTTAGTAACGCGAGTGAACGAGTATAAAGAATGTTTTAGTTCGATTGTTAAACCAATATCGTAACATGTTCAATTTCATTCAACCATTCATTCTTATTGCTTTGAAGTTTAAATATAAATATTTATTGGTAGTTAAAGGTTAGGTGAATGCTTTTAACGTTAAGAAACTTTATTCATTAAAGTTTGAAATTAGTTTAATTTTGTTACAAGGGTAGCTGTTTGGTAGACATGAGTGAATTGATTGTGGTTTTCTTAATGAGATACTAATCCAATCGTACTTTAAACAAATCAATTTATTTATTTATGCGGGGGAATGCCGCTTGCGTTCTTGCATCTTTTGTGCCGGGAGTGTCGCGGGGCGGTTTATTTGATTAGTTTTTAATTTTTTTTTTTTTTTTTTTAAATAATAGTAATATTTTATAATAATATTTTGGGTAATTTTTTTTTTTTTTTTTTTCAAATAATATATTTACTTATTTAAAAATTTAAATTATCATAAAAAACAATATAAAACTATTATTTATTTACTAAGAATTGTAAGTATGGAATTTAATTTGATCTAAGGTTTAGATTTACATTAAAAGTAATAAGGCTAAACAAGGTAAATAATCGCTTTAAGCGATGAGTTCGCTTACAGCGTTTTTATTTGTACAATTTTTTTTGTTAATATGCTTTTTGTTTTTAGGACTCCGTACCCAAAGGGTAAAAACGGAACCCTATTACTAAGACTCCACTGTCTGTCTGTCACCAGGCTGTATCTCATGAACCGTGATAGCTAGACAGTTGAAATTTTAATGATTATGGCCAGGTAATAATACTTGAGCGTTTTCACAAAGAAAAAAATAGGTAAAAATTCTCAGCTTTTCTCGATTACAATGAAATTGATAGTATTTCGTAAACCAGTTATGGAATCCGACTCGCACTTGGCCGGTTTTTTGTTTCTTGTGTGTTGTTCAAAATTAAATGTTTCTATCTATTTATCAATTACTAGCTTTTGCCCGCGACTTCGTCCGCGTAGAAGTCGAAAACTTGAAGTAGATTGGCCCAAGGAATCACGTTGTCTCATACAAACTTTGCCCCCCCCCCCCTTTTCCCCCCTTAGGGGTAGAATTTCGGAAAATCCTTTCTTATCGGATGCCTACGTCATACAAAGAACACACCCTCCAAGTTTCAAGTCTCTACGATAAGCGGTTTAGGCTGTGCGTTGATCCGTCAGTCAGTCATTCAGGACAAAGCATTTTATATGTATAGGTAGATAGATAAGCCAGACATACTAGTGGTATGAGTGAACTGGCTCAAATCAGAAGTGTTTTAATAAAGATCTTCTTCGCACAGTCTTCCTAATCATACTACACGTAACCGTACATGCATTTTTTAACGGCTTTATCTTTTACCTTTTCCCGTTGGTAACGTTTTTATATAAATTCTTTTGCAGCTTGTAACGTTCCTTTTTATGTTTCAGTAAAGTGAGCAAACGCCTGTGTATTAAGGAATGTTTTAAAATTCTGTGGTTATTCTTTTAGAAAAAAAAAATAATTAAATTCACTTAAATTGATATATGTAGATATTTTTAAAGATTAAAATGCTATATAAGGTGCCTGCGGCTAATAAGGGCCATTAAAAGGTATTTTAAAAACCTTGATATTAATGACAAAATAACTAGACTAATTGTTTTTTTCTGTTAAATGTTTCCTTTTCCTTTGCATGTGTTTAATTTTAAAGTTGTCGTGTGACTGCACCAAATAAATGTTTTTCTTTCTTTCTTTTTCAGTTTAAGAATAAGGCAAATGCTTGTCTAAGGAACTGTTTATACGTAGTTTTCCCTATTTTTACAAAATATTTAGTTTTTATTTAAGGTGACAGATGGCGATTATTACTCGCAGGTACTTTATATATATATATACTGATATACTTGTACATAATACTTATGTATTAATGAATGTATAAACACGATTTACCACTTGTAAATTCAAAACCTTACACCTACGCAGGTAATATTTGCTATTCTCTGTTTAGTTGTAACTAATATTTACCAGCTCAATATTTAATTAAACATTAACCTTCAATACTGGTTTAATAATTATATACTTAGGTAGAATTTCATTTGAATTTTCAAATTAAACTTACAAATAATAAAAAATCTTCCTTATTTCACAAAGAATAAGGTAGTCAAAGTCAAAGTCAATTTTTTTTATTTTTTTGGATGCTTAATAAATTTGTACAAAGATCACATAACATAATAATAAGGGCCACCAACCACCTTCATTAAAAACTAAATATTTCGTAAAAATAAGAATAAAATACTTAAAAACACAATAAATAAATATTTAATTTGTTTATTTTCTTGTTATTTTGTCACTAATAGCAAGGTTTAAAAAAACTAAAGCTCTTGCATCGTGCGAGCTTCGTACAGTCGTACCATATACATACACGTTAAGCGAACGCTCGTCAGAGCTACATGGTAGGCGGAATGGGGGGGTGTTAGGTTTTATTTTCGTTACGGAATTCTTGATTTGGTCGCCGCGCTCAAAGCCCGTGATAAAAGCTATGCATAAAACCTTTAGTGGCCCTTATTACTCGCAGTTACGGTACTTAAATTTTCATTATCACAGATCTCTACATTTCGGAAGAAGCCATTAATCAACAATTAAAAACGTTCTTTAATTGAACGACTTAATTGAAAGACTCTGTTGAGTTCATCGTTCATTCAATTAGTTTTGAAATGTTACCGTCTTGGAAGTCAAATACAGATTGATAAAGTGTTGCGTTAAAGTGCTCAATTTATATGTACCGTTAATCGGATAAAGTCAATTGATGTGTTATTTTCATGTATTTTTTATTTAAAATGTGAATGAGGTGATGTCATTATACAGTCGTTTTTAGGGTTCCGTAGAGAGCAGTGTTGGCTTAGTGGTAGATACCTAGACTTTCATTCTAAAGGTCGTGGGTTCGAATCCAGGCCGGCCGTGCTCCAAAAAATTTATGTGCGCTAATTGACATTGCTCTTACGGTGAAGGAAAACATCGTGATGAAACCCGCGCCTTAGTTGGCTCCAGAAGTATTGACAAGTTCTCTCCTCTGGACATGGTCCACTAAGCTGAAAGGGTAGTGGGTGCTGGGCAAGCCTACTCCATCCTCAGGCAAAAAGGACACAATTAAAAAGGGTCCAATGGCGGAAAACAGCCCGTATACAAGTACAAGTAGGGATTTTTTTTTTCTTTTATTATGGCTTCGCACGTATGCATTTAGCCAGTGTCAAGTTATATTTTGCATCAAATTGACCCGGATTTTCATAAATCGGGCCTAAAGTGTTTCAATACAGTCAAAGTCGTCATAGTCCGTCAAGTCAGGGGCTATAGTAAAGCGGTGGCAAGTTTACCATAACCTTAATAGGAGATTTGGAGGCAACGAGAAAACTGCATGTTTGACACTGATTTTTACTTTCACTACACTTGTGCACTTTCACAGAACTAAATTGAATAACATTCCACCAGAATTATACAATTCAACTCGGGTTACAACTAAGTTTCATGAAAATAAAACTGCAGCACGACATGTTGTTAACTCGTTCCCGCCAAAACTCCTCCATACAAGTAGGGTTCCGTACCCAAAAGGTAAAAACGGAACTCTTTTACTAAAACTCCACCGTCTATATGTCACTAGGCTGTATCCCATCAACCATGATAGACAGTTGAAATTTTCACAGATGATGTATTTCTGTTGCTGTTAAAACAACAAATACTATAAACAAAATATGGTACAGAACCCTTCGTACGCGGGTCCGACTCGCACTTGTCCAATTTTTAATAAATTTAAGGTTAAATAGGTTATTAACCTAATTTATTATATTACATCAAAGTATCGTTTTTTATGCATAAAATTATTAGTTTTTTTGTTTCATGGGTACCGGCGCTCTCTCCATACAAACGCAGTCGACTGTTTCCTCCCTGGATAATGACATTACCACAAATATTTTATTGCATAAAACCTATAACTGCCATGACTATGCCCCTATGTCTTGGTTTTTTCATTTTCTAATTATCATAGAAATTAAGATTTTAAAAAACATAGGGGCATGGTCATGGCAGTTATAAGTTTCATGCAACAAAAAAATTTGCTCTAGTGTCATTATCCATGGAGGAAATAGTCGACTACGTTATGGAGAGAGCGTCGGTACCCTTTCCTCTTAACCTCAAACAATTTTTAATGTTTTACAAGTCGTTAAACTAAAGTTGTTCGCCTAGATGTCTTACAACCCCCTTTCAAATTAGAACCCCTCGTTGAAACACATTGTATTGAAAAATGTGATCTTTTGTGTGGTTTAGTAATTTACATAATAGTTAAATGTTAATAAATAAGTTTTTATTTCTATGATTTAATAATTTAAATTGTAAAATATTTAAGTAATTTATGTAGTTTAGAAATAAGCATCGTTTAAATCAAGCGTCAAATTATTAGACGAATTTAAATATTAAATACATATATTAGACGAAATACACCCAGGTTTTTGGTGTATTACTTTATTACACATATTTAAAAAAACCCTAATAATAAGGAAAATTGCATATTTTTGAACGGAAAAACTCTAGCGACTTATTCACCTTACGAAGAAAAAAAATGTGTGGCATTCGGGGACTGCCGCGTTAAAGCTATTGCATTGTACGAGCTTCGTACAGTCGTACCTACCATATACATACAAGTTAAGCGAACACTCGGCCGAGCTACATGGTAGGCGGGGTGGGGGGGTATCAGGTTTTATTTTCGTTACGGAATTAGTCGAATCGGTCGCCGCGCTCAAAGCTATGCAATAACTTAAAAAAACAAAATCGGTTTATCCGTTCGGGAGTTCCGATGCCACAGACAGACACACACACACACAGACAAGTCAAGAGTTTATCTCGAAGAATTTATCTTTCTGTACATCTAAATACCTTTATTTTCAGGTCTTTAGCGATGTTCTCCCACCTCCAAGAAAAGCAAGGGATTACTTAAATTTTTGTTGATAATAAAAATAAACAAGCATAAAAACAAATTATGTTTATTGAATTTGAAAACAAATACGAAGGGGAAAATGAAAGGGCGGGTAGAAAATACCTAATGGAATTAAATCCGCGTTTTTTTAGGGCATTAAATATAAATAAAGGGGTGGGTTTATTTTTTTAGCGGCCTGTATTTTTAGAATTCAAACCAGACTAGATGTGTGTTAATTACTTTCTATCAATGACTAACTTGCTATGCTTAGTATGTATCTATAATTAATTTAAATTACTTGAATTTAATCTATGCTAACATAATCTAATCAATTTATAAATCATTAGAAAAATAGATAGAATCTGTTTATAAAATCAACGATCAATAAATTGTTGATAAATGATAATTTTTAACCTATCAATAATTTCTACCTACGTTTTAAAAAATGCGATTTTTATATTTTTAGAAAAGATTTTAATTTTAAACCGGTTTAATTGAAAGTGATTGAATGTGTACTAAAATGAAGACATAGCTCTCGATCCCATGGGCATACCGGGATAAAAAGTAGCCTATGTTATTCACAATGAATCAATGTATCCTCAAAGAAAGTTTCATCAAGATCGGTCCAGTAGTTTCGGAGCCTATTCGTCACAAACAAAAAAAAATCCTCTTTATGTAAATAATGTAGATATGTGATGGGTTCTTTGTATGAGAACTATGTTACCAATAAAAGTTGAACCAACCTGCAATAGTTTTCCTTGGATCGCCAAGCAAGCATTGTTCCCTCAAGGCACAATTAAACTTTTTATTTTCTCTCTCAGCCGTAGCATTTGGCAAAAACATGGATAGTATCGCAACATCCTCGTTAGTTTCCCGTGCCCGACGTATCCTATCTTGCCCTACAGTTTTCGTCGTCAAATGCAAACGAGATTTCAAATCTTCACTCAAAACATCGGCCGACATGGCAGTATAGATAACAAACCGATGCCAAAAAAAGGAATATAAAAAAGTATAAATTGTCAATTTATTTGACAGTTGTTGTTTTCGCGCGGGAGTTATTTTTTTTACAAATGTGGCACAGGATAGCACGCGTGTGTAGGCTTCGCGGCTCACGGCGCGGTACTGAATGATTTCCGACTTTCCGTAGCTCTGCGTAGGCAGTATGGAGGCTGTCGATAGAACTTAATTGATCTTTGTAACAGCGAATGAAGATATATTATGAGAGAGATTGATCAGGAATTGAATGCAATTTTGTGAAATGAGTAATTAATCAGCATGTATTGTTTGATAAAATTACTTCTTGCAAATGTACTTAGTTACTTATACAAAGAACCTTTTTGTTTTAGTTGGAGTACGTGGGATGATAATATTGTGTAGGATTTGTCAAGTAACAGGTGTTGGCATTAAAATCACGTTTGCAAAGTAAACTTTAGATTAATGCTTGCAAAATTGATAAATATAAATGATGTCATTTTTACAATAAACAAGAAGTAGGTATGTAGATAGTTGCCACCTTGATTGTTTCATAAGTAAGTATTTAATTTAAAATAAATAAAATATTACATATAGCAATTAAGTATATGGATTCCAACTTTCTGACTCAAAAATTAATCGTATTAATTAATAGTCTAGGTACTTAGCTTGGGACTAGATGGCGATGTGTGGAATGTCCTGCAATATTTATTTATTTATATTATTTTATAGATAAGTACAGTTGGTAGTTTATTAAATAAATAATAAATATTGCAGGACATTCCACACATCGCCATCTATCCCCAAGCTAAGTAACTAGACTTGTGTTATGGGTGCTGGACAACGGATATACTACTTATATACTTTTCTTTTGTAAATATATACTTATAATACATGAAAACAACCAGACTACATAAAAATATCTAAGCTTAAAGACATGTATTTATAAATCACAAGTGTAGTTACTTAGCTTGGGGCTAGATGGCGATGTGTGGAATGTCCTGCAATATTTATTTATTATTATTATTATTTATTTAATTTTGTTTGCTGATTGTACTTTTAGCACAACTCTTAGTGCATTGTTACCAGTTAAGCTAAACAGACCTTCTTCATCCTAAGGTTGCCTGGAAGAAATCGCTTTAAGCGATAAGGTCGCCTGTTGTACAATTTCGTAGTTAATAAGCTTTCTCATCCTTTTTGTTATTTTCAATGTTTTGTGTGTTGTACAAATAAAGTGTTTATCTATCTATCTATCTATCATTGTGTGAATTTATTTACCACAACTAATTAGCTACCTATACTAAGTGAGACTATAAAAAAGTTGTAATCAGTCAATCTGGCATTGCCACCTACGAGCTAAGATCTAGGTCTCACTCCTAGGACATTGTAATACCTATTACAATTTGTATGGACGATAAAACTAAATGGAGTCGTTTACTTTGACTAGAAATTACTTTAAGAACAACCTCCAAGATGTTTTGCATGTCTCTAGACCTCAGATGCATAAGGGCTTAAGGGCCGATCGGAATAACTGCAACTTTTCACTAAGCCAAAATATTTAATTTACAAAATAGTTTATTTTGCTTCATCTCGCTTCAGTTTAATCACAAACTAGCTGCGCTCCTGCGTAACTCCCAATCCCGTGGGAATATCGGTATAAAAAGTAACCTATGTTACTTCTAATGAATAAATGTATCCTCATACTAAGTTTCATCAAAATCGGTCCTGTAGTTTCGAAGCCTATTCGTTACAAACAAAAAAACATAAACTTGAGAGGTGTCAAGGGACACCCGGACGGAACGAAGTTTCTTTCGATTAAATCGATAATTTTTGGTCTTAATTTTTTCCGTCTAGCCCCCTTTCGCAACGCGCAATAAAGAACTTCGTTCCAAAAAATCTTTTCTCTTTATTATATTGGTGTAGAACTGTAGTTAGTGGCTGTTTTTTTTCTTAGTGTAGATAAGTAGCTGGTTATTTTATTTCTAATAGCTACAATAACAAAAATCTTTGTCCAAATGTAAACACACCATGAAGCATCAATTTGACGGCATAAATCAAATAAATGGGCTGATTTAATCTGTGGACGAACATTAACTTGAATAATTTAAAACGTTTGTTTAACGACACATCATTTTTTTATCTTAGGCCATTTGCATATTTGTTAGTGAAATAAAATTGTGAACCTACGTGGGTATACCTGCTTTCATTCAATATTTTTTTTGAACTGATAAAAAGATATGTAGGTACAGTCGGCTGCATAATTGCAGCCCTCGGTAGAGTTCGAAAATTACTATTATTTGAATGTTATCTATACATATAAAATGCTTTGTCCTGAACTACTGACTGACTGACTGACGGATCAACGCACAGCCTAAACCGCTGATCGTATTCGATCTTTGTATGACGTAAGCATCCGATAAGAAAGGATTTTCATAATTCTACACTTAAAGGGGTGAAAAAGTTTGTATGGGACAACGTGATTTCTTGGTCTAATCTAATAATTCTACGCAGACGAAGTCGCGGGCAAAAGTTAGTTCATTCTAATAATTTTTGTTCGATTAATTGATGAGTTAGAAGACTTTAAACTTCACCTAAAGCAGGTGTCTTGAAGCTTGCTAGTGTTGAAAACATTCTTATAACAGCTGTTTTGGAGCTCTACGGTGGGTTTGCAATTATGCAGCCGACCGTACCTAAATTAATGCTAAAGTAGCTACACTAAAGAGGAAAGATTTTTCTTGTTTGCAACGAATACTCCGAAACTACTGGACCGATTTTTATTAAACTTGGTATGAGGATACATTGAATCGTTGGGAATAACACAGGCTTTATAACTCCATATTCCCAATATAAAAAGTAGCTTTATGGATTATTGGTTATAATTAATTTAAATTTGTTTTAACTACATTATTGCATTGGGGAATCCTGTAATGATAGATATAGTTTATCTGATAAATAAATAAATGGGACACACTCTGGTGAAACCATGAACCTGCATTTTTTTAATTAAATTCACAATTTATTTTCTAATTAAGTATTCCTAGGTTACATTCGAAGTAGCATAATCCATATACCTAGAAACCTATATGGATTCGCTGCATTATCTATAGCTCTAGGGAAATTAAACTGTCCATTGTCCATTCAGGGTCCTAAGAGAGTTGAAGCTTTTATAGTACATAACTATTATGTAGTGTATGTTTGTGCCATCTACATATTAGCTTTATATAATGTGTAACAAAACCCTTTAGGTACTGAAGGTACCATCAGGACTATTCATGATTTGATTAAAAATAATTTAAGAAATATTTTGTAATAAAAATAAAAGAAATATTCAACATAATTTTCTAAGGTTTTCGCGACTTGAACTCATAATTATAATTATATTTGAACGGATATAATCGCGTTGTTATAATTATTAGAAATATTCAATTTAAAGTAAGGGAAATAAGAATAAAAGTCCTTCCGTCTGTCACCAGGCTGTATCTCATGAACCGTGATAGCTAGAGAGTTGAAAGTTTTACAGACGATGTATATTTAGAATTCCGTGCCCAACGGGTAAAAACGGGACCCTATTACTAAGAGTAATAGGTCCCGTTTTTATCCGATGGTTAATAGGGTTGGGTATTGGGTATTACTCTTTGTTTTTACCCGTTCGCTGTCCGTCCGCCAGTCTGTCTGTCACCAGGCTGTATCTCATGAACCATGATAGCTAAAGTTGAAATTTTCATTTAAGTTTGTTTTTATATTTATATGGGTAAGTTCCGGGCAAGTACCTAGGAGGGGTTATAAGGTTTTCGTTACACTCTGTATAATTAACACTTGTGTATGTGTGTGGGGTCCTTCGATGAAATCTTTGTATCCACAAAAAACTCAAATATATTCCAAAACAACCAAGGTCGTATTTATAAATTATTGGCCTAATAGTTGAGATTAATAGCCACAAGTGTATAATTTTCAATATAAATTATTTACTACAAAAGTAAATTACTATTATTTTAAATTAAACCCACGCGTGATGAGTCAATATTCAAATCCGTGTCACGAAGACAAACCGATTGAAAAGGCTTGGTTTTAACGATTCATTTTAAAAACCTTTACTATATTTTTGACATTTATAGGGTATTTATTTTATTTCTGAAAGTGTTTATAATTTATGATTAACTAGCGACCCGCTCCGGCTTTGCACGGGTAATTATGCATGTATTATACATATACCCCTTCCACTTTGAATCACTCTTTCTATTAAAAAAAACCGCATCAAAATCCGTTGCGTAGTTTTAAAGATCTAAGCATACATAGGGACAGACAGCGGGAAGCGACTTTGTTTTATACTATGTTTTGTACAAAATTAACAGGTTCGATTCTTGGCTTTGCTACCTGATAACTCTTCAAGCCACTGAGGTCTGAACTTCATAATTGCAAATCGTTCATAACTGAGTTGGGGGCATGCACTGAGTAATTCTCAGCTTTAATAAAATCACGAAAGTTCGGTGGTAGGCGGGATCTAACTCTATCATATTAATAATTTATTGGCCTAATAGCCACAAGTGTGTAATCTAATATATAAAAATAAGTCGGGTTTTCCTTTCTGACGCTATAACTCCAGAACGCACGAACCGATTTCCACGGTTTTGCATTCGTTGGAAAGGTCTTGGGCTCTGTGAGGTTTATAGCAAAGAAAATTCAGGAAAATCTGGTGGCGAAACGGAGTTCGCCGGGTTTGCTAGTTTTCAATATAAATTATTTACTGCAAAAGTTCGAATCTTGGCTTTGATACCTAATAAATCTCCAAGCCAGTATGGTCTGAACTTCATAATTGCACATCGTACATAACAGTGTTGGAGGCATGCGCTCAGAAATTCACACCTTTAATCAAATCACGAAAGTTCGGTGGTAGGCGAGATCTTTACTATCCGTGATCTCCACCAAATCTATTTACGTCAATGATTCAGTAGTACGCGGGTACACATTAGATTTCCAGTTAGTTTGAATGGTGTCATCATTAGAGTCCACTACCTACATTTACATCAATGTGGGTGTTATTGTTTAGCTCTGATTGATTCACAAAAAACGGCTCATCCGCCATCTTGCCTAGATTTGTTGTGACAGTTATTAACTACTAGCTGCGCCCCGCGGTTTCACCCGCGTAAGTCTCAATCCCGTGGGAATATCGGGATAAAAAGTAGCCTATATGTTAATCCAGGCCTCCAGCTATCTACATACCGAATTTCATTGCAATCGGTTCAGTAGTTTTTGCGTGAAGGAGTAACAAACACACACACACACGCGCACACACAAACTTTCACATTTATAATATTAGTAGGATTATTTGATAACCAACATAAGTACAGAAATCTCTGCAACTACAAGAGTCTGAAACTTCGCATGAGCGTTTAAGAGGAAAGGGTACCGGGGGAACTCTCTTCATACAAACGTATTCGACTGTTTTCTCCCTGGATAATGACACTAGAGTAAATATATTTTTTTGCAAAAACGCGGGTAATTTTAGGACTCCGTACCTCAAAAGTTAATATAAAAGTTTAAACCCTAAAAGCTGACTACAAAAAAATTACGCTCTAGAAAAGGGTGTATTTTTGTGCCATAAAACCTATAACTTCCATTACTATACGTAATTTTTTCGTAATCAGCTTTTAGTTTTTAAACTTTTATATTACCTTTTGAGGTACGGAGCTCTAAAATTACCCGCGAAATGATGTTATTAATAAATCTTCAAAAAAAAAATAGAATTACATAAAATGCGATTAAATAAACAACTTCATAAAGGACCAATTGATAAAAAAGGAAAGCATTATAAAACAACGATGATGTTAATTAATTTTAATCTTCTGAGAATTAAAAATTGAATGACATCAAATGCAATTTAAACAACTTAAAATATGTATATTTTATTTATCTTCATTGCATGTATGTTTGATCGTTAATCACATCAAAACGACATTTAATTTGCATACTAATGTAGAAACTTTGGAAGTTGTTAATACCATATTAATGTTTGTAATTAAATTGAGGTAAAGTGTCATTTATGGTAGAACAGGATTATCAGTATATGATTTTACACTACCATGGTTATTTTCACTATTAAAGTTACTTCGTAATTATAAGTAACTAGCAACTCGTCCAGGCTTCGCACGGCTATATTATGCATGTATTACACATACATCCCTTCCTCTTGAATCACTCTATCTATTAATAAAAAAACCGCATCAAAATCTGTTGAGTGATTTTCAAAGATCTAAGCATACATAGGGACAGACAAAGGAAAGTGACATTGTTTTATAGTATGTAAGTAATAATTAACATTTTTTTATTTGTATTACTAAGACTCCACTGTCTGTCTGTTTGTTACCAGGCTGGCAGGCTACTTTTTATGTACGGAACCCTTCGATGACGGAACCCTAAAAATAATGTAATGGTACGGAACCCTTCATATTCGAGTCCGACTCGCACTTGGCCAGTTTTTCGTTTTGTCAAGTATCTTTAATTACTTAGTATAATTGGTTACGACCATTCTAATTAAATTAATAAATAAATATTAAACGAAATAATTATCAAGTTAAAAACAAGGCAATAAATATCCATTAAATCTATACTAATATTATAAAGCTGGGGAGTTTGTTTGTTTGAATGTACTAATCTCAGGAACTGCTGGTAAGAATTAAAAAAAAAATGTGTTGTATAGTCCATTTATCGAGGAAGCCTATAGGCTATCCTATCATTTTGATATTCCCACGAGATCGGGACTTACGCGGGTGAAACCGCAAAGCGCAGCTAGTATTAAATAACTATAATAGGACTAGCTGCGCCCCGCGATTTCACCCTCGTAAGTACCGAACACAGCGCCATCTATTGGGTGTATTTGCAACCTAGATGTCAAACAATATTGAAGAATTTTATCGATGAATCAACGTACACCGCCATCTATTAGAACTTCATAAAACTAAACAGTAAATAAACACTTGCCTAAGAAACTATTAATTGATACATTTTATTCGTTTACATTCATGACATAAGCGAATAATTGAGATGATAACCATTACGGGTACATGTGAAATTTGATTGAAATCGGTTCAGTAGTTTTGGAGTTTATTGGCAACATACATCGTGACACAAGATTTTTATATATAAAGATTGTCACTACTAAAATGTGCGATTTGTTATCACACGACATTCCGTCGACTCTCATTGTATCAAATTGGATACTGAGGTTCGGAAGCCTTTGATTTTCTATGGTATCATTAAGTTAATAGGTATTTTGACAACCTATGTGGCATGATGGGCGAACTCCAGGAGGTTGAGGGTTCGATTCCCGCGTGTAAGATATTTGTTTTACTAAAAAAAATGGTTGTCTGTAAAGTCGGTTTACGTGATAACGTCATAAGAACTCTTTTGTATCGTTGAAATTACCTTTTTGCGAACTTCAATACGTTGCTATGGTTGTCAATAACGTAACGTAACGCATGACGCACACTTTGTTGTGAATGCCGGTGTTCATCGATAAAGACGTTATCACGTCAATAAAGGATGAATATTCTATCCGTTGTCTGGTAACATAACACAAACCTTCTTGCTTAACTTGGGGCTAGATGGCGCTGTGTGAATTAGCTTGCAATATTTATTTTATATTTATTGCAAAGAGACTCCTCTAACATAATTTTTACTATGAACTTGACAGAGGAGCTCCTGCACCTTACGTTTTTGTCAATGTTTGCTATTGAATTTGATTTTGTTTTAGGTATGTATTATCTTGAAGGTACGATACCTAATAACCTACCTACTAACTATTCTCCATAGCTATAGTCTAACAAAAGTTAATAAATTTTTAGAAAAATTTAATATTAGACAACTAAGGTCTGTCAAATAAACATGACGTGAAGCTCGAAAAAAATATCTTTCAACAATAAGTCATTTAAAAATACAAAAAATATTGTCATATAAGGCAAGAAGTCCGCGGCAATGAGAGTGGTAACTTTTTTCTCTTGTCGAATCACCTTACCTGCCTTTTGTAGTGAGGGTTACCGACTATCTTTAAATGGTATTGCTCGTGTTAACAAGGAGAATCCACAAATTGTCATAAACAGTACTGTTTTTGGTTACGCAGAGATGGTGTTATGATTTCCGCCGGAAATACGATTGTCCGAAATGATATTTTAAGTAAGTAATTACATTAATGTTTTTCATAATTAATAACTGTGGCAATAAATAAATATGTTTTTGACGTGATAAAGTTTAATAAATTGGTGGAACACCTGCATTCACAAAAAAGTGTCACGGCAATATTGTGTGACGTCATGCGTCATGGTAACTTAGGAAACAGAGTATTTAATAATTATATCGCTCATCTGGGCTTGTGTTATGGTCACGAGTGACAAATATAAGACTCGTATAAATGAAAAAAAAAAAGAATAAAATATAAGCAAAGATATAACAAAAAAAAACTCTTTTTTTCATCGTTTTCTTGTGACGTTATAAACCGACTTTACAGACAATAATTTGTTTCTTTTATTTACAGGTGTTCGTATTTATTTAGTTGCGAAAGAGGTTTCGCTTCGTCGTCTAATTAAAAAGATATTAAGCTATATACAAACACGTCAACACACGTGAATCAACGAAGGTTTAGATATTTTGATTTAATCGTTCGGGTCACGCGACCAGTCGTACCGGTTTTATTAAGAGCTTTGGGTGAACGAAAACTGCAGACTTTAGTAAGGCTATAAATATAAAATACCAAAGCACAGCTCAATTAGTAAAAGGATCGGGATAAAGTTTGCCATACGGATAGCTATTATAACGTAGGTACCACTAAGAAAGGATTTTGAAAAATCAACTCAGAAAAGTAATAACTAGTCTAAAATAACCTCAGATCACATCAAACAAGAGAGATTTGTTTTAGCGCCTCGGCACGGGTGTGTGAGTTAACAGAAACAATGGGAAAGTTGTGTTTGCAGCAAATCACGTCGACTTTTGTGTTTCTGTGTGCGCTATCGAGATAATAATTAAGATTGTGTGCAAATATAAATGTGTGAAAAGTGGCGACCGCCGGAACGCTAGTAAAATCAAAAGATAGCAAAACTCCCTTGATCTGAGAAAATAACCTTACTAATGTCTAAGACTTACCAGCACGGAAGACTTCACCACAGCCATCGCAACGGCTCGCGAACTGGGCATCGTAGCAGTTACCGCAGTAGATCTTGTCCAGTTTGGAACCAAATTGCTTGTCGACGAGCGAGACGCGGCACTTCGCGCACAGGAAACATGCCTCGTGCCAGTGCTTGTCTTTGTATGACAGATCCTAGGAGAAAGACGAAATAGTTAATAAAAAGTTTTATTTGTAAGAAAACAATACTTGAGTAAACATTTTTTGACATTATTGCTAGTCTTCCTGAGCTATTTCTTTCAATTAGCCACACTATGTTTGTACTTGAACGGACTGTTTTTCCGCAATTAGACTCTTTTTAATTGGGTCCTTTTTTGCGTGAGGATGGAGTAGGCTTGCCTAGCACCCACTGCCCTCTTAGCTTAGTCGACCATTTCCGGAGGAGAGAACTTGTCAATACTTCTGGAGCCAACTAAGCCGCGGGTTTCATCACGATGTTTTCCTTCACCGTAAGAGCAATGTCAATCAATTAGATAACATAAATTTACATAAATTTTTCTTAAGAAAAATATGTACATTGGTGCACAGCCGGCCGAGATTCGAGCCCACGACCTTCAGAATGAAAGTCGAGGTATCTACCACTAAGCCAACACCGCTCTGCCATACTATGTTTGTTTTCATGAATTAATCTCTAACAACAACACTACCGATTGTTATAAAAGTATAGGATGATTATTTTTTTGCAAAATCAACAGGTTCGATTCCTGGCTAGGGTAATAAGTTTTTCAAAAATCTATTAATGCAGTTTTAGTTTTTGTCAAAATCGGACACGCAATTCCTTTCAGCATTTTTCGCTATCTCTTATAGTTTAGGATATTGCCCTGAAGGCCCACATAAAAAAAATCATCCTGCATATTTTTTATTTTAACAATACTCTGGACTAAGCGCATTAGAAAAGAGCTTTAGCTATAATTAAAAATACATATAGAGAAAATACATACAAACATAATAGGAATGATTTGGCATCATCCTCATTTTTTTGATCATATAAAAACTAACACGAAATGTTTCTGCGAATCCCAATTACCGCATCATCAATGAAAAAAATTGCACGTCCGTTACTTTAAAACTTTCCTCATTTCTAATTGATAATAGAATGGGATTTCTAAGAAACCATTCATATTTTAGAACTGGTTTCAATAATTGCAAGTGAGGTGCATCATTTCGTTCATAAAACTTTCCATAAAGAACAACGCCCACGTTACATCATCAAATTAGCTAAAATCGTATCTTTTGATATCTATCTATGCTTTTTAGATCACAGATTGATAATGGGTCCCAATGAATTACTTTATTAAACTAATTCTGCGCAAGATTCGATTAATTATTAGCATGAATATGGTTTAAATTAGCTTATAAGGCATATTTACCTTAATAAATATAAGTCGGTATATTTGTTATGCTAACTTTAACAATCAAAGACATGCCATAACTGTAGGTTGTGGGTGTAATTATATCCTTTATACTAGAGTATAGACAGTCTTTCCCAAAGTAGGCGCTAACGCCCCCTTGTGGGCGCTGGAAGCCTAGAGAGGGGCGGTAAAGGGCCCAGAAAAAAAGTGGGGTTGTATTAAAATTCATTATGTTAGTTTAAATTTAAATTAAATTTGTTTAAATTATGTTGTTAAATTAAGAACAAAAGAAACTCTTAATGTTATAAAGTTGCATTTTAAGGGCAGGTGCTAATAAAGCTACCAAAATCGACCTTTGTTTTAAGCAACTCTAAGTAATCAAATACCCTTTTTGTTATTTGGATATAAATGGATATTGTAGTTTAATAACCATATTTTTGTATATTGTGGTTGAAAACATGATATGAACAACTTCGTTCGATAAAAAAAATGTTAGAAAACAGAGAATTATTAGATCGTTTATCGGGTATTATTCAAAAATAGTTAACGTTTGCTTCTAAAAATGAATCAAATGATAGATTTTGATCTCTAGGAACTATATTTGTGGATAATAATGCTAAAATGTTTTGCATATCCATCAAATATAACAATTAGCACGCAGCACGCTACGTTTTTGAGAGCGGAGGCTAAGGTAATGGTACTGGAAGAGCGCCTTAATTGCTATTACTGGAATATAACTCTTGTTTAGAATGTAAGTTTTAAACTCCAGACTAGACTAATAAAGCACACTATATTAAAGTAATGAATGGCGTTGTGGTTTTTAAGTTAAGGTAAAGTAATAAAAATTGGGGGCGCTGAAATAATAAGATTTTCAATGTGGGCGGTAGACGAAATAAATTTGAGAACCTCTGAGAATTAGACGTTACCATTAGTTTGAGAGTTCCTTTTTGGTGATCATCATTAGTTACCTATTATACTTTGCTGGTGTGTTTTCCGCTTTTTTGTAGACATCTATATGTATGTCTTGATTGAGATTAAATATTTTGGTACCTACCTAGTCAATTCCAAGGACCTTGGTGACGAACAACAAGCCTCGAGCATATCGCAAGTGTGACAAGCAGTTGGCTTCAATCTAATTAATATTTATTTCTGTTAATAAATATTAGTTGTGGTATAAGTATTCGATTTGTTGTCTGACTACCATAACACAAGCCTATTTGCTTAAGGTGAAAGGGTACCGGTGCTGTCTCCATAGAACGTAGTCGACTGTTTTCTCCCTGGATAATGACACTAGAGCAAATATTTTTGTGCCATAAAACCTATAACTGCCATGACTATGCCCCTATGGTTTGGTTTTTTCAGTTTCTTATTATCATAGAAATTAAGATTTAAAAAACAAAAAAAAAAACATAGGGGCATGGTCATGGCAGTTATAAGTTTTATGCAACAAAAATATTTGCTCTAGTGTCATTATCCAGGGAGAAAACAGTCGACTACGTTTGTATGGAGAGAGCCATCCTAACTTAGTTTTTAAGACGTTTTCAAGTGGTCTATGTACAATTGTATTAAGCATCCAATGAAATAAAAAAAATTGACTTTGACTTTGCCCCCGGTACCCTTTCCTCTGAACTTGGGGCTAGATGGCGCTGTGTGCACAGGCTTGCATTTCTTACCCGACTGCAAGGGGTTATGTTTTTTGCGCCTATCTTTGTATGTCTGTATGTTTGTTCGTAATATATTTTATTCCCTCATATCTTTCAAACCACTCCATGGATTTCTTTAGTTAAAGTATTTTGTCTCATTAGTCCAAGTGTTCTTAGATAGGTGATTTAAAAAAATATGAGGCTGCCAGATTTTTTTTTATTTATTAATCCCAGCATTATTCGATCGTGGCCAGATAAATAATATGTTAGCAATTTTGACACATTTTATTCAGTTGGCACAAGGGACACCATGCCGGACTGCCAAACACAGGGTTACGGGTTCGATTCCCGCCTAAGACAAGTATTTATGCTTATATATTTGTCTGTGGTCTGGTTGTTTCTATGTATTATAAGTATTTATTTACAAAAGAAAAGTATATTAGTAGTATATCCGTTGTCTAGCACCCATGACACAAGTCTTGTTACTAAGCTTGGGGCTAGATGGCGATGTGTGAAATGTCCTGTAATATTTAATATATCAAAATAATTTGTTATCTGTAGAATTTTTTAAACATTTAACTCATTTAGTTGGCATATTTCACTAAAGCCAACTCATCAATTAAGGTAGCACATAAATAAACCGAATAAACTTTAGCTAGTAAATTGCTAGGCCATTAATCTGAACATACATTTAACATAACAAACGAGAAACATTACAAATCATCTCGTGAACCAGTACGTCATTCCCTATTTTAGGACATGATTCATCTTTTATACATATAAAATACTTTGTCCTGAATGACTGACTGACTGACTGACGGATCAACGCACTGCCTAAACCGCTGATCGGAGAGACCTGAAACTTGGAGGGTGTGTTCTTTGCATGACGTAGGCACCGGATAAGAAAGGATTTTTCGAAATTCCACCCCTAAGGGGGTGAAAAAGGGGGGCAAAGTTTGTATGGGACAACGTGATTGCTTGGTCCAATCCTATTAGAACCATTTTAGACTGTTACGCGGACAAAGTCGCGGGCAAAAGCTAGTCTATACATATAAAATGCTTTGTCCTGAGTGACTGACTGACTGACTGACAGATCAACGCATAGCCTAAGCTGCTGATCGTAGAGACCTGAAACTTGGAGGGTGTGTTCTTTGTATGACGTAGGCACCCGATAAGAATTTTCCGAAAAAAATATTTCTGTGTTGGATAGTCCATTTATCGAGGAAGGCTATAGGCTACTTTTTATTCCGATATTCTCTCGGGATCGGGAGTTACGCGGGTAAAACCGCGGAGCGCTGTTAGCTTTGCATATTGATGTGTAAACACTTGACTACCGAATTTATTTATTATACAATAATAACTGGGGTAATGTTGTACTGTTATAATGTACTTGACTTAGATTTAATTTTGATTTATGGACTAGATACTTGACACACATAACATTAAGAGGAAAGGGTACCGGGGTCTCTCTCCACACAAACGTAGTCGACTGTTTTCTCCCTGGATAATGACACTAGAGCAAATATTTTTGTTCCATAAAACTTGTAACTGCCATGCCTATGTTTTTTGTGCTAGTGTCATTATCCAGGGAGGAAACAGCTACGTTTATATGGAGAGAGCGCCGGTACCCTTTCACTTTAAGCGTTTACTGCAAAAAACCTCTGTAACAAAATGCGAGGTTTTAAGACAAGTCTTTCGCACTTAGAGGAATCTCATCTTATTATCATTAATAGACTTTAAAATAATATAGAATATAACAAACAAACATACAAAGATAGGCGCGAAAAACATAACCCTTTCCTTGCAGTCGGCTAAAAGGAGGAGGTTCTCAATTCGTCGCGTATATTTTTTTTATTTCAACATTATACTCTGGACTAAGCGCATTAGAAAATGCACAGCTGAGTGCTAACAGAAAAACAAGGTACTAAAGATCATTAAAAATATAGAAAACTAGGTTTTGCCCGCGACTTAGTCCGCGTGCTTTTAAGCAAACCACCCCCAAAATAACTGTCTACCCCTTTTTAACCCCTTTAGGTGATGAATTTCAGAGCATGTCTTCCATCAATTCTGACAAAGGAATCACGTTGTCCAAACCTAAAAAAAGGGGGCACCTTTTCCACCCCCTTATGGGTAGAATTTAGGAAAATCCTTTCTTATCGGATGCCTACGTCATACAAAGAATACACCCTCTAAGTTTCAGGTCTCTACAATCAGCGGTTTAGGCTGTGCGTTGATCCGTCAGTCAGTCATTTAGGACAAAGAATTGTATATGTATATATACAGACCAACATAAAAGGAATTATTGGGCATCATCTTCAATTCTCAACTGCTTTACTTTGCTTTATGTAACTGTACACTAACTTTGCTACATGTATATTAGAAATAATGATGGAATGGAATAAACTTGAGCATGTACACAAATAGCAAAAATACGACAAAATTCTCCCTTTTTCTAGATTACAATTAAATTCATAGTATATTGTGAACTAGATGTGGAAAAAAGAGATAAAAGCATTTAAAGTCACATGTTTTTGATTTTATTCGTCAGCATCTGACGCCATTACACACATAGGAACTTCAAGAACCTAACCTCCTAGCATACAAGAAATTTTTATTCGAAGTTTATTCGAAGTGTTGCCATTATTCTTACAGTACATTTCTTATATACCTACGCTCGTAAGTATCCCCCAATCTATCCCGATCTATTTCAGCATCAACCCACAACTAATGTCGTAATGTCAATAAAATATCACCAGTTATTTTCGCCGATTACGATACTCATTTAAAATCTTAAGAAAATCTGACAGATCCATCCGCTTCAAGGTTACGCCACACAAATATACCGCGTTACTGACCCAAGAATAGTTTCAAACGGTTTGTTACATCCACTTGTTTATTTTACAACGTTATGTCTAACAATGTTCGTTCAGTTTTAAGTAAACATAATAAAATTTACATTTAACTGCTTCAAAATCCAAAATTACATGCACTAAAGAATTTGCACTCTCGAATTTCGGTCAGTACTGTAATTTTAGATGTTGGAATTCATTAATTGTGTCAATTTTGGTAAAGTGCATCAAAGAGGCCGGTGGTTGGGATTATATCGATTAATCGACGTTGATAATCGTTAATTAAATGGGTGAAACTGAACAATACGATGTTGGTTATGTAGCTGTTTGGACGGTGAAACTTTTAGATAGACGTATAGCGGTAAGTGTTGGCAACCAACCCGCTGGGGCCGTGTGCAGAGGTGGGCTGAGTATCTGGGCCGCCTGGAGTGACATTACTAAATTTGATCGTCTAACAAAGCTACATGCCGTTCGTAATTCCATTCTCATCAGCTGTTATATGATCTTAATAAAAGTTATTTTTGATTTGATGAATAGTTTGATGACAAGGTTTTGTATGTGCATTCCTGCTTCAATGCTATGCAAGTATGCAATAGAGCGATATATTTGCCAATGTTCATTAAACAATTACTTTTAGACTCGTCTCATTCCAATTTAAGTATTCAAATTTCTTTACCTTTTTATTACATTCTCTTTAAGTGAAATTTAATTTAACTTTCTATCTTGTTAAAACATCAGCTCCCTTATTCCAAAACGAGGTTTAAGGATAGTCCGAGATGTGGATTTAAACCTTAGATTTAGACACAGATTTACTCGTGAACTATAGTCTACTATCCTTAAACCTCGTTTTGGAATAAGGGGGTAAAAGTTTTTCAAAGTACCGATCCGTTAGTATCGATTTAAGTACCTACTCATCTAATCTAATCAAATATATTTTCAAAGTCAAAAATGTTGTCAACAACAACAGTGTTATCAACACATAGAAACAAAACCATTAAACTGTTTACAATAACTAATTAATTTTGTTAACGTTGCCAGATTCAATCATTTTGATATATCTACTATTATAATATAGTTACCTGCCATATGATGCATCAAAGTAATTTATTTTATACGCAAATAAATTATTAATATTAATTGTTGACGTAGCTAATAAATTAACGATTTGGGCTTTGCCACAGTTGTTGTTGCTAACGAAATATCATCAAAAGCTTTGAAAGCGCAAAGGAGATTTAAAAACGGTTGTTACCTGCCATACGATGCATCAAAGTAATTTATTTTATACATTATATTATATATGACGTAGCTATGAATTGTTGACGTAGTTAGTAATACAACGATTTGGGCATTCAATTTTTAAAACATAAAGTGGATATATTGACTTTGCCACAGTTGTTGCTAACCAAACAACATCAAAAACTTTGAAATTATAAAGCGCTATATGTTGCATCAAAGTAATTTATTTCATACACATTATTATAATAAATTACTATCATCAAATGTTGACGTAGCTAATAACTTTACGATTCGGGCATTCTGTTTTAAAACTTATTGTTAGTTGCTAACGAAACAACATCAAAAACTTTGAAAAGGAGATTATAAAATGTTTGTAATATGTTTATCTACCATATGTTACATCAAATTGAATTATTTTATGCACAATATACATATGACTATCAATAATTGTTAGCGTAGGTAATAACTTTACGATTCGGGCATTCAGTTTTAGAACTTATTGGCGTAAAGTGGAATATTGACGTTGCCACAGTAGTTGCTAACGAAACAACATCAAAAACTTTGAAAAGGAGAGCACAAAACGCTTTTAATATGTTTACCTACCAATATGTTACATCAAAGTAATTTATTTTATATACATTATTATACTAAATAAATGACTATCATTAATTGTTGACGTAGCTAAAACTTTACGATTCGGGCATTCAGTTTTATACTTATTGGCGTAAAGTGGAATATTGACGTTGCCACAGTTGTTGCCAACGAAACAACATCAAAAGCTTATAAACCGCTAGCAGTTGTTAACGTTGGTGACGACATACTGCACTGTTTAATATTTATGTATGACAACTGATTTTGGCATAAACAACTGAGTTGACATTTTAATGTAACTACATTTTATGTTTATTTCTGACTTTGCGTACAACAAAATGATTGAGGGTTCTTTACTAAACTATCATAATTAAATTCTAAAGTCAATATCACTACATATTATTATAAAACAAAGTAGCTTTCCGCCGTCTGTCCTTATGTATGCTTAGATCTTTAAAACTACGCGACGGATTTTGATGCGGTTTTTTTAAATATATAGAGTGATTCAAGAGGAAGGTTTTAGTACATAAAACATAACTACGCGTACGAAGCGGGCAACAGCTAATAATTTATAATATCATGTTTTGTTTGTTGATGAAGTAGGTATCACTGGTAGGTATGAGTACATACTTTAGGGCCGATTTGGAAAAAAAGGGCTAAATTGGAATAAACCGTCATTTAGAAGTTGCAATTGTATTGGATGGATCACCATCAAACTTTGACTTTATCTTTCAATATTTGACATAAAAAACTCATTCGATATATCCAGATATTATTTAAACTATTATGAATGTAAACAGATATTTAAAGTATGTTTATTTACTTTTCTACTTATCAAATCTTGAATGGTTTTCATTAATTGACACGCCTCACCAATATAATTTGAGATTACCTTATGACGTCATTGACACGTCTCCATACGTCATATGTTTAGGAACTTATGACGTATGAAGATGTGTACATCAAGTCAAGATATAAGTACTTTTAACAGATTGGAAACTTAGGTTAAGTGCTCTTTATCTTGATGATATTGTAACAGCCACTAGCGCATTTATACGTATACTGACTCTATGATTTACTGACCTTAGAGTCAATGCCAATGATCTTGTTGCACTCCTCGCAGCCGTTAGCGAAGACGCTCTCGTAGCACTTGATGCAGTAAGGATGCTCGTCTCTGAGGACATAGCGTTGTCCAGTCAGAGACTCGTCGCACTGCCAGCAGCAGAAGTGACCGCTGTGCCAGTCCTTGTTCATGGCTTTCGTGTATTCGCCGCTGAAAATAAGCTGTGGACAAGAACATTTGTTAAGACTGGTCCAAACGGTCAGTTTTAAAATTGTGGTACTGGCATAAATGTAGATTTATTTATTTAAATTAAAAACATGTGAACATCTGGCTTCAAATTGTAAGAAAGGTGAGCTTTTATGAGATACAGGGAACTTTTGAAGCTGACATAGCGAGAAATTCTAATTGCTAAGCATGAAAGCTGTCAAATTCAGCAAAGATGATATCATATAATACAAGAACTAAATGTTACCTATGTTAATAAATATTCCGTAATTGTATTCTATGAATCTAGTTGTTAGTTTTCGTGCTTTCTTAAAGGAACTAATAGTTGTCTGTAAAGTCGGTTTACGGACGATAATTTTACGTGATAATATCATAAGAAAACGATAAAAATTGAGATTTTTTTGTTATTCCATAATTTTTTTTCTTTTTTTCCCGTCACTCGTCATACCATAACACAAGCCCAGATGAGCGATATAATTTTTAAAATACTCTGTTTCCTAAGTAACCATGACGCGTATGGTCATATTACTATGACGCATGACGTTACACAATATTACCGTAACACTTTTTTGTGAATGCAGGCGTTCCACCAATTTATTAGACGTTATCACGCCAAAAATAGTTTGAAAATATAAAGTGTAGGTATAAAAATCAGTATAATGTTGTTGGTTACGATACAATATTTTGGTGTTTTGACAACTTTTGTTTATCATCAGATTTTCGATAAATGTACTCGGTAATGTGAGCATTTATTTGACTGTTTCCATCTGACATAAGCACTTAATATAACTCAACGTGTGAAACTCACTTTCATTGATTTTTTATTCGTTTTAAGTTAAGGTCAATAATTTTATGTTTTAACTGTTCAGTAAATTAACTTAAAGTTCAAGATCTTAAATTTTATGGATAAGAAGCAGGAAAGTTATTTACGGAATACCATTGGCGTATGTACCTTAAATTAGGTCGGGTATGTGAGGGTGGCCATAATACGGGAACGTAAATAAACAATGCACCGCGGGCGCAGTCGTCGTCGGTGCATCATGTCACTATCACGGTATTGGATCGTTCGTTAGGACACTGGTTGAGACACACACTAGTAACAATCACTGAAGGGTGGCCACCGCTCACATACCCATCGTCGTTCGTGCTAGTCGTGTTGGTCTGTTCCACCTCGGTGATGGCGACCTCGCCATCTTTCGACTCCCGGCGCTTGGAGGTCTTCTTGACCTTCCTGGTCTTGCGCTCGGTGGTGGTATACTGTACTTGTACGTCGACGTCGGCCATGGCTACTTCTTCAAAATGCGATATCACCGGACGCGGTCGCGACCCGAATTCGAATGGCGAGCAACGGTGCCCGAATCGCAGGAATTATTCCAGAATGTTAGCGCACGGGACGGTGGCGGGGAGTTTGGGATTTAAATTTGGAAGAGTGACGGAGAGGGCAGGTGCGCGGGCGGCGTTTCCGAACGCCCCGTCGACCGAGCTTTCCACCACGCTCCTACTACGTATCGAAAACCGAGCCGACGCTAATTCATAACCCGCTAAAACAACGCCTTATCGCTTGCTTGGCCGAGATTCTATCGGTTATAATTGGGAACGATCATTGATTTACGACTGCACTCGACTTCGACCTATAAACGCGTGCAATTTCGCATAATCGCCACGCACTACATTAGCCAGTTGGTGGTTTTGAAATGGATTAATTAATATGTAGTTATCCGGTCATCCGAAGACAGTTACAATGGTCGTGCCATTAATTGTCCCTTATTTTAATCAATGCCGTGCCGCCAAACTTTGAGTTGACAAATTGCTGACAGACTGCCATTATGATAACCTGCTGTGACATCATCAAAAGACAAGGCATGTCTCACCTAATTTACTTGATAAAACGAGCAGCTACAAGACCCATAAAATTATTGTAACTTATGAGTGCTGAAAAATCGTTTCTTCTGACGTGCGCATGCCTAAAATATCTGTTTGCTTAGTTTGCTCTGATTGATTACCATCCCTATTTTTAGCAGCTACCTACGCAAATACCGCTACTCCATTCAGTTCATGGATGTTAAGTTTCATATCAATGGGCTTGACATACAAGTAACATAAATTAAACTATACTTACCAAAAAGTTATCAACAAATGTTTAAAATAATGAATTTCATGTCAAACCTTTTTTACCTACATACCAATATCAGTGAAAGGTTTCGTAAAACATAAGTAATTATCTATACTTATATTATAAAGCTGAAGAGTTTGTTTGTTTGTTTGAACGCGCTAATCTCAGGAACTACTGATTCGAATTGAAAAAATATTTTTGTGTTGGATAGTCCATTTATCGAGGAAGGCTATAGGCTACTTTTTATTTTGATATTCCCATGGGATCGGGACTTACGCGGGTGAAACCGCGGAGCGCAGCTAGTATAATATAAGTACCTACCACATAAATGAGAAAAATAATTGAGAATTAGCTAAAGAAAACAAACTAGATACTTCAAAAAAATATTTTAGTTTTTGGTGTCAATCATCCGAGAATTTGGGTCACCACCGCTCTTCTCTGAAGGACAGCTTATGAAAACAGTAAGTCGCCTGAACAAATATTCAAATTTCTCATTGAAGGGAGATTTAATCTTCTATGTATGTTAAGTAAAGTTATACAGCCTCCCGTGTGGGATTATAATATACCCTACCGGATATTTACTCTAAGGTTTTGGAAAGCTCTTTTAGTCAGTCAAATTCAGTTACAAAATAATATGAAAAAGTTTTCTTGAAATGTCGAAAATGGATTTATGAAAGAAAAAAAATCTTTGAAAAATAAACTGGCCTATATATATTTTTTACTACTAATTAAATTAATATTTTCACTTATGAATGGAAACAGTTATTACAGGAAACGGTCAGACATTTTGTATTCAGTTACTTTTACAGTTTGTTCTAAAATTGACAGATGATTAAACGGACGCGGGCATTAGCTGTGAAAACAAACTAACATTAAAATGTATATATTTTCTTTCAATACGTCTAGACAAATCAGGGCTGAAATGACGTGGAAAAAGTTTTCTTAGCTTCGTAAAGATAGAAGGCTGATTTGAGCTTATAACTTAAAACTTCAGCTGTCTAGGATGACGACAGCATGCAGAATAGGCGTATTGATATCTGAGGTCTTTTCATATGCTTGTAAGATAGAATACGACGAATTGATGACGACCCATTTGGCACAATGGTCACCATGCCGGACTGTCAAACATAGGGTTACGGGTTCGATTCCCGCCTCAGAGAAGTATTTATGCTTAGATATTTGTCTGTGCTCTGGTTGTTTCTATGTATTATAAGTATATATTTCCAAATAAACGTATATAAGTAGTATATCCGTTGCCTAGCATTCATAACACAAGTCTAGTTACTTAGCTTAGGGGCTAGATGGCGATGTGTGGAATGTCCTGCAATATTTATTTATTTAATACAGAGAAAAACAAAAAAAAATAGAGATTTTACATGAGAATATAGAAGATGCTATAGGTATTTTATAATCATTTAGTGAACCATATACCACCTCTATATTCACGAATAAACATTTCGAATTCAAAATAATAAATAGAAGTTTCCCTAATGTCTACTTTATTGCCGCCTGTCTAGAACAACAGTCACAGTTGTCAAGAACTTTAGTAGTCTACTAGCTTTTGCCCGCGACTTCGTCCGCGTAATCAAATATGGACCAAGGAATCACGTTGTCCCAACCCCCCTTTTTCGCCCACTTAGGAGTCAAATTTCGGAAAATCTTATCGGATGCCTACGTCACACAAAGAACACACCCTCCAAGTTTCAGGTCTCTACGATCAGCGGTTTAGGCTGTGCGTTGATCCGCCAGTCAGTCAGTCATTCAGGACAAAGAATTTTATATGTATAGATAGGTTTTGGTAAAATTTCTTACCAAATAATCTATACTTATATTATAAAGCTTTAGAGTTTGTTTGTTTGTTTGAACGCGCTAATCTCAGGAACTACTACTGGTTCGAATTGAAAAATCTTTTTGTGTTGGATAGTTCATTTATCGAGGAAGGCTATAGGCTACTTTATATCTCGATATTCCTACGGGATCGGGAGTTACGCGGGTAAAACCGCGGAGCGCTGCTAGTGCTTAATATTTGTTAATTACTTATTATAATTTTTTTATCGAAACTAAGAACAGATGTGTCATGGTTTCTATCGATAAATCACCGTCAACCCTACCTCGGTTAGACCAAGGTCTTGACCGTTTGCGCGCTACTATCTATCGTTTATTTTTACATTCGCCTACACTAAGGTAACAAACACCTGGTGGTTGCCCTTTGATTGCCACTCATCCATCATTAACTTGTCAATGGGTTACAGTGTCGAGGTCTTGCAATCTGTTAAATAGGTACATTACATCCTAACTTCTAACCAATATTATGAATCCAATAGATAGAAACATTATTTATTGTAAGCACCATTTTTTAAATATAATAACAAAGCTTAAGTTTAAGTTTTTCTTATCACTCAAAGCGATCTCTTCCAGGCAACCTTTCGATGGACAAGAAGTTTCTTTAGTTATTTGTTTGTCCCTTTTCACTGGATGAATTTGGATGAAAGTCGGCATAGTGATAGTTTAGGGGGTAAAGAAGGGCAAAGATTACTTATGATCCCGAAATTCCCGCGGGATCGGGACTTACGCGGGTGACACCGCGTTGCGCAACTTTTGTGAGTAGTAATGCTAATAATAGTTATCTACAATAGTTATCTGTCACTTTTTGTCCACAGATTAGACAATGACATTGTTAGGCATTGGAATATTATGCACAATTCCAGAGCTAATTTTCGTATATACTGGTAGTTCTATATTATGTTTTTCTTTAATCTTTAATTTCTGTGTTAGTTTTAAGTTTTGAATATTGTATGGATTGCGGTCTGAATACTAAACATATATTATCTATAATATAAAAATGAATCGCAAAATGTGTTGGTAAGCGCATAACTCAACAACGCCTGGACCAATTTGGCCAATTCTTTTTTTGGTCTGTCTGTTATTATCAGGAGAAGGTTCTTATGAAAAAAAAATTAAGAAAGTTGCGCAGAAAATTATTACGCGGGTGAAACCGCGGGGCGTAGCTAGTAATATAATAATAATGCTTAATCCAACATAGAAGCAGCGATATAGGCTACAGATCGTCGAGTCTTAAAAAGAGTTGTATAGACAATTTAGAATTGTTGTAGTCATCGTGTAACTGGCTCGTTGTGAACAAAATGGAACTGAATAACATTTCTAATAACATAGAATGGAGTTTTGGCGGGAACGAGTTAACAACATGTCGTGCTGCAGTTTTATTTTCATGAAACTTAGTTTTAACCCGAGTTGAATTGTATAATTCTGGTGGAATGTTATTCAATTTAGTTCTGTGAAAGTGCACAAGTGTAGTGAAAGTAAAAATCAGTGTCAAACATGTAGTTTTTCTCGTTGCCTCCAAATCTCCTATTAAGGTTATGGTCAACTTGCCACTGGTTTACTATAGCCCCTGACTTGACGGACTATGACGACTTTGACTGTTTGAAACACTTTAGGCTCGATATATGAAAAATCGGGTCATTATTTGATGCAAAATATAACTTGATACTGGCTAAATGCACAAGCCGTGCGAAGCCATAATTAATAGCAAAAAAAAATAACATAGAATTGACTGTCAAAGTCAAAATCTTTTATTCCTTTGGATGCTTAATACAATTGTACATACACCACATAGAAACGTCTTAAAAACTAAGTTAGGAAGTTATAATGCTAACGAAGTAACATAATAAGCATTTTCTGATTCTGATTCTGATGACACTAACATAAAATACCTCTAGAAGAGAACTATAGGTTGATCAACAGGTTGTTGATTTTAAAATGATCCAGACCAGCGTTGCAGTTTAGCGTCATGCCTACTGCAGCATTTTAGCTGAGGTCGATCCATTTAGCACACTGCTTCCCAGACTTTTTCTTTATAATGTGCCTATTATTTTATTCTTTGTGATTGTTTTCTAATTCTGTCAGTTTTATTTTCATTTTTTTGTAATATTTACCTATTTTATTTCATATTTATTCATTTTCTTGTCCGTCTGCTATTCTAATAAATGTCATTCTATTCTAATGTATGTTTGTAGTCTTGTATGTTTGATAGAAAAAATAGTACGTCACAGAATGAATAGACCTAAATAATGTTCAAAATAAACTTCTAGTTACTTTCCACAATGACATCGATTCTAAATCGAAACCTAGCAGTCTACACCGAATAAACATGAATTTTATGACGCAATTATCCGAACAACAATATGACCAAACCACTAAAAATACTGCATCAAAAAATTGATCACTAAAACAAACTGAAGATAGACTTTTCACAGAATATGATTAGGTTAACTTTGCACTCTGACTGCTTATATTTTATGTTGATTTTAGCTCGCCAGTTCAAGCTCAATATTTTTAGCTAGCTATTATTAGCTTAGTAAAGTTTCAGAAAAGGAGAGATTGTCATTAAAATAAAAGTAAAAGTTAGTGGTTCTTGAAAAAACTCGTCGGATGAAGAGTGCATTAATGAAATTGACAAACGTAGTCAGATATAAATTGGCTGTAGATATAAAAGTCGTGAAATGCCGACAGTGTGAAATTATGCTGTCTAAATGAGATATTGATGTTGTTTATATTTGAGTTTTAGTCCAAATTTAAAAGATTATTTTACATCGGACATTCATAAAAGCAAAATGATTATCAAACTTCACAGACGCTATAGGTAGGGTTTGTGTGAAAGTTACTTCTTTTTCAGTACCAAGCAAAGGCATACAAGTCTTACATGTGGAGAGGTCTTTGCCGTACAGTGTAGAACATATATATGTTACTACAGTTGCTCTGTATAACAGTGACACTCGTCGTCCTGTTAATTAATTCTCTTTAATTACCTATAAATTAGTGTAGTGTGCAGTTGTCCTCGACTCAGACATAAAACTCAAAGTGGCCAAATTACAGCGGATTCGTCTAAATACAACAAAAGATTCCCAGAATACACAACAACAAGTAAACTTGCGCCAATAAATTTTTATGAAATCATTTGAAGTTGTTAATGTTCTTATCGTAAAATTATTTATTTATATTTTAACTGGGGATGTGGAAATGATATAGGTTCTGCTAATAAAAATGATGTACATACTACATACGTTTTATCCGGGTCTTGACCACGATTGATGTGGAAATCAGCCCAAACTTCGAAGTAAATATTTTCAATATACATGCCTTATAATTGTCCATCGATCGATTGTCGATAACGATATTTCTCTAACGATATACCACGTTGTCTTATGTCAATTTCATACAAAAAGAAAAAACTTAAAAAAAGGTCCGTCATGTTGCTTTGATTACCGCCTACCGCGCCGATTACGCCGCCGCCGCCGATCATAAAGTCATCGGCGCACATCTCTAAATAACGACTTGGTTTTCATCAATAAAATCCTATAATTTTTTCAAGTATCTTTTTTTTCTTCACGTATTTCCGTTCACGTAATATCGACACACAGTACCCACGCAATATCCGGAAAAACAACACGTTTGTGAAGTTCGACGTTAAAGTAAACAGAAACACGCTGTGGTCAGTGATAACTGTGAACTAGCGGTTAGGACTGAAATACTAGAACTTTGTGGTAGAAATGTAGCCCTATTTAGTAGCTAGGTACTAGTTTATTCAGTTCTGTTTGCTGAGATATACGATAGTTTTTTGTGTACATTTTTGGAAGTTCCTTATCGCGCGTTGCGAAAGGGGGCTAGACGGAAAAAATTAAGACCAAAAGTTGTAACGACACTTTTTGTTATAGTTGTAAGCCGTGTGGCGTGCGCGTGTTTCTCCGTCCGTCTCTCTCTCTCTCTCTCTCATAGAAAGCAAGCCAGTTTACTTAAATTGAGCCTACTGATTAAATTTATATTACATTCTATTTGTTAATAATTTTAAAAAAATATATTATAACTTAAAAAACTCCGTGCCCGGCGGAGTGGGGAGCGTGAGGTTTTTTTCGTTACGGAATTTCTAGATTCGGTCCCCGCGCTCAAGGCCCGCGATAGAAGCTATGCAATAGCTTAAAAAAATTATTACAATTCCTTCACTAATTAATCGAAAGGAACTTCGTTCCATCCGGGTGTCCCTTGACACGTCTCAAGTTTTTTTATTTATCTCTAGAGAATCTCTAAGTAAGTCATTTATTTGCCGATAGCAGCGAGCGTACAACAACGTCTAACTGAAATCTAGATTCACTAACTGCAGTGTGTATTTTTGTACGGATTTTTGCAATAAAAATTAATTCACATACTCTCTTAAGGCGTATAGAGCCGTTATGCAAAATTCCATATTTTAAACGCAGATTGAATTTGATTGTATTGATCGTCAGTCACCTATTTATTCAAACAAATTCCTTTTGCAAAGTACCATAAGTTTACAATAATTTGGTACAAAGTCAAAGTCAAAAAAAATATTCCTTTGGATGGTTAATACATTTGTACAAAGACCACATGGATACGTCTTAAAAACTAAGTTAGGATATGTACGGTCGGATGCATAATTGCAGACCCATCGTAGAGTTCCAAAACGGCTGTTATAAGAATGTTTTCAACACTAGCAAGATTCTAGACACCTGCTTTAGTTGAAGTTTAAAGTCGTCTAACTCGTGAATTTATCAAACAAAAATATTAGAATGAAAACCTGCCAATAATAGTAATTTTTGAACTCTACCGGGGGCTGCAATTATGCAGCCGACTGTACATGTAATAGGTATCTTACACATACAAAATTTGTCTACTATATTCAACTGTCTTTACGATGCGAGGGTGGCCTAGATGATATATTCCCCACCTTGTGTGGTTTCTGAATAGGCCTCGTTACGACAACTGCCTCCCTGCGGTTCCTTTATGGCTATTTCTCCTCAATTTGACATTTCTTTAAGCCACAAAACAAAACTATTCATTTGTGCTTTTCCAACATCATTTGCAAGTACTTTCAGTCTTTAGATATCATGAATGTATATCAAATCAACTTAGTTTGGGATACATGATGTTGCTAGGTGAAAAATAAAATAAATATTGCAGGACATTCTACACATCGTCATCTAGCCCCAAGCTTAGTAACTAGACTTTATGGCTAGACAACGGATATACTTATACACTTTTCTTTTGTAAATATATACTTATAATACGTAGAAACAACCAGACCACAGACAAATATCTAAGCATAAATACTTGTCAGAGGCGGGAATCGAACCCGAAACTCTGTGTTTGGCAGTCCGGATTGGTGACCATTGTGCCAATTGGGTCGTCAATATAATAAAATGCCTATCCAGATTAGTCAGCTTTAGCAATAATTATTAAGTGACAGATGTTTATATCAATATTCGTCAGAACAAGAATTACGACAATAATTTCTGGGTAATTAATAAGACTTAAATCTTTAGCTAAAAGGTAGTTTACAACTTGTGATGAGTTACAATATTAAGACACAATTAGGTCGAGGTTTATGTATTTTTGGCTCCGTTGTGTAACTATATGAACTAGCAAGTTCATGAGGTTGGTATGTTTATGGGAGAAAAATTAATGGAGCAGATTAAAGAGAAATTTAAATGGAGTAATTAATATTTTGGCAACCCAACAGACGGTATCGATTCGGCTGAATTTTAGGAGTTTCTTTGACTGTGTCGTTTTAGTAAGTTCCCAAGGATTATAGTGATGTTATTTAGAGTCTCCTAAATTATCGTTTGCTGTAAATTTTGTACATGTAATAGCGTCGTAAATTATAGAATACAATGAACAATGGTTTGGGTCATCTATAGCTTGCTGTATACCTAAAGCGCAGTGTACGGTCGGCTGCAGAATTGCAGACCCACCGTAGAGCTCCAAAACGGCTGTTATAAGAATATTTTTAACACAAGTAAGATTCTAGGCACCTGCTTTAATTGAAGTTTAAAGTCGTCCAATTCGTGAATTTATCAAACAAAAATATTAGAATGAACATGCCAATAATAGTAATTTTTGAACTCTACCGGGGGCTGCAATTATGCAACTGACGTACCTAAATCGTGTGAACTGCCAGAAACACACAATAATTTATCAGCAATAATTTGTAATTTCCTTGTATAAACAACTTTCAATAGGGTATGCAGAGAGCATTAGACTTTAGGAAAACTCTTTACAAGCATTACAAGAGTCTACTATTCTGCTAATTTAGATATCAAGGTCATTTCCTAATATATGACACCTGTTTGGCACTTTTGGCAGACGTGAACTTACTGAGTGACGACCTCGTCTATGACACCATTTCATTGTGTGCGTACGACACATATACCTACATAATGTATAAAGAAATAAAACCAACTAACTTTACTACCATAGCCAAACATTAATTGCCTTTTTTCCTGTCGCAAAGGAATGTTACCCTTAAGGGTGGTTCAAAGAAAACAAAACAAACGGGGAATCATATTTTAATTTAAAATTCAGTCATGCTCAGATGAAGCTCGTGTGCGTTCGTGCGTTACAAGCCGCTAACCGGAGTTACCCCAGAAGTCATCTAAGTCATCTTCCTCCTCGATTACCTCTTTCGTTTTGTCTTCGTCTGCGTTGGGTTTGGTAGCGTTTTTGAGGGAGTCCTCGTCGGCGGCGTCGATGGACGCCTCCACGCTCCACGATTCATTCCTTCGTTCCCGACTTGAGGATCGACTTCTGGAATAAGAACGCGCCGAGAGATTAGGAGCGCTTCCATACGCTTCGACGTTTTCGTTCCTAGTCGTCGGTGACAACTCAGCTTCCTCGAGTGACGTAAATATTTTTAGCTCCTCTTCGCGCGACGCCCGCGACTCTCTCGATGACGTCGACGAAGAAGATCGGCGTTTTTTGAAACTCCGACGTCTACCACTCGGGTCGCTTCGTTGCAAAGGACGATACTTAATCCCGTCAAGAGATCTACAAATTATAACACAGGGTTGGTCTGGTATCATACAGTGAGATGTCTCGATGAGTTTGTACATGGTCTGATGGGCATGTCATGTAGCTACTGTTCTAAGGCAAGCATATGGCTGTGGATGACGTGCTCTTCGAACATATGCAAGTATTAACCTTAAGTAATCGTCGGTAAAGCCCGGTTTGTCGTCGTCGTACGATTGGAACTGTATCTCGGGAGTAGGGCTGAGGGGTGTGTATTTCCATGTAAGTTTTTCTTCTGATGTCTTCTCAGTCCTCTCATCGCTGACGTTCGTGGAAGGAATGCGTTCAAAGGATTCTGCAGGGTTGTTTCGATCTGAATCGGGGGATTTGTTTCTGTTAGCGATGCTGAAGGAATCTGAGGTGTTCGATACGATTGTTTTCGTTACGGATGGTGAATACCTTTCGGTTCTGTAGTCTCCGTTCGCTTGTGGGCCGTCCTCAACCGAATCGCCGAAACTGGATATTTTAGTAGAGAACAATATTGCCGTAGAATCAGGTTGGCCGTGGTAGTATTTAACAGAAGATTTGAGACGGCCCTTCGAGTCTTCAGTGAGGCTGAGGTAGCCTTGGCCGCAAGCCGTAATCCAGTCTTCGGAGTTGTTGGCTTGTTTTCGCAATAGGTTCGTGTAATATTCTACGAGATCCTCGAAGTTTGGTTCCGTCTCCGGTACGACTCCACTGAGGATATGCCTCAGACACTCATTTGCTTCATATATACCGGCGTACGATATGACCGCAGATAGCACCAGGCCCATTTCAATGGTCCCAAACAAACACTCGTTCATAAAAAAGGAATGGATGAGGGCAAGGCGCTTTGAAAGGGTTCTCAAGGGAGCAGGGTGGATGCAGCGGTATTACGCCGGGACAAGATTTGAACAACTGAAATTAAACTGTTATAGATGCCAAACTTTTGTGTCTAGATTTAGAATTCAGTTTGGCGATGTAGCCAAATCATATTCGCTTTTTAATTGAATTGGATCGAACAGAAGGTTGGAAGTTCAGTGAGAGTAAAAATACAAATGATGAATTTTTATGATCGTCTGGTAAATGAAATATTGTAACGATGAAATTATCAAGGTTGTTTATTGATTTGAAACTAAACGTCATTTTAAAAACAATTTGATAAAATACCCGAAAGCACTAGTATAAATAAATAAAAATTGGTATAAATAACTAATAAATATGCAATTAATTTCGATTCAAGATGATTGTATTAGGCCAAAACGGTGAAAAAAAACGTGTGGCACTCGGGGACTGCTGCGGTAAAGCTATTGCATCGTGCGAGCTTCGTACAGTCGTACCATATACATACACGTTAAGCGAACGCTCGGCCGCGCTACATGGTAGGCGGGGTGGGTGTTAGGTTTTATTTTCGTTACGGAATTTCTTGATTCGGTCGCCGTGCTCAAAGCCCGCGATAAAAGCAATAGCTTAAAAATCGAATGTAGGTAAGATTAAACTTGTCTATCATTCTGCCAGCATAAATATAGAAGCTAAAAACTAAAACGAAGACAAAATCGCAAATGTCTGAAAAGTTTTTTCAAATTACGAGCTTAATTTAAACAGTGCAGTTGTCTGGTAAACATGTTTATGTAGCCATAGTATTTAGAACTTCCGACATTACGCGAATAAAAAATCGAGAGAGATCAACGGAACGATAATCGACATTGACCTAAAGATTTAAAATCGATAAATACAGGAACCTTGAACACTTAAATCTTGAATTCTCTAAAAACATCTCTTGCACACGTAACCAAGAATTAAATAATCAAAACAGTGAAAATATGTTTTGGACGTGAAACGATGCGCTCGATTTTTGTGATGATGCCAGAAATGTTCTACGTAACGCAGCGGAGTGTTACTTACGACTTTCCGTTTTTCACGAATTCCGTGGGAAATATCCGTAATCCCGGAACGAAACATATCCTAAAATTTTTGGTTTGAATCGAGATATTTTAAACAAAATGTTATGGACATTTATTTATGACGACCCAGTTGGCACAATGGTTACCACGCCGGACTGCCAAACACAGGGTTGCGGGTTCGTCACAAACAAACAAATCTTTCTTCTTTAAAATATTAGTGTAGATAGCATACGCACTATGAAGTATCAAACAAATAAACTTTAGTAAGTAGCACACAGAATTTTCAATTCCTGAATTTAAATACCGATATTACGAGACAAGATACTACATTTTATTTTAATTGTGGTAACATTTAAAATGATATTACTATGAATTTATTTGCAAAAATAAGACCGTTAAATTGTTTTAAATTAAATTAAACACTTTCAAATATGTGGCAAATATTTAGTGGATGATTAATGACGCATTCAACGATGGGTTACAGGTCTATTGGTTCATTCATATGCAAGTCTTTTCATAAATGGGAGTACGCGAGGAAATTTACATAAAAAACCGATTTAGTTTTGTTATATTAAGATTTTCTTTTATATTTAGGATTACAAATGAACATACAAAAATTAACGATTAAAAATTTAAAATTATCTAATATTCTTCTTCTTCGTGTCAACGGCGGCCAATACAAAGATGCACCTTGATCAAAGCAATATTTTTTGATATTTTATATTTTTTTATCCACAAAAATAATAGACCTAACTCCAACAGGTTGAATAACAACAAGCAAATGTGTTAGAAATGTCTGGCATACCTATTTTACATAAGATGCCTTTAGCTACGTAAATGACACGAGTACATTGTACTCCCGTCTAAATGGAGATGGTGCGCGTCACCCGTGACGTCAGAGTACCGTGTGAAATGTTACAATCCAATGAGGATCTAAAAAACGTTGGTATTTCATCACGATGCAAAGTGAAAGGATACCGGTGATCTCTCCATACAAACGAAGTCGACTGTTTCCTCCCTGGATGACACTAGAGCAAATTTTTTTGTAGCATAAAACCTATAATTTCCATGAATATGCCCTTATGTACTGTTTTTAAGACATAGGGGCATGGTCATGGCATTTATAAGTTTTATGCAACAAAAAATATTTGCTCTAGTGTCATTATCCAGGGAGGAAAAAGTCGACTACGTTTGTATTAAGAGAGCGCTCGGTACCCTTTCCTCTTACAGTACCTTACCTACATGACTACATAACTGAGCACCGACAAACTCAAATTCTAGAAGACTCTACTTCGACATTATTGAACTGCGATACGACTTAGTTTCGACAATACTTGACTACGAAGTAACTTAACTCTGATACTACGGAACTCAGACAAGCCATTTCTTTGACATGATTAGTTTAACAGGGTCTTTGGATAATAGTTAACACTCCTCTAACGAAGTACCTAACTAGGTAAATTATCAATTTGTTCTACTTTTGAAATCTATAAATATACTGGCCGTCCCTGCCATTGCCATTATAAAAAAAATCTATATGTTGTTCGATTCTCAAACCTAACGAATATAGACAAAAAAATGATACAAATCGGTTCAGCCGTTTAGGTGGATATAGATGATTAACACCGCGTCACGAGAATTTTATATACATAGGGAAAAATTAAGTCCTGATTGATTGATATATCAGGCAGCTATCATCACCTAGGCATTCGCTATAATTCGGATGAAGTCGCGGGTTCTAAATAAAATCATGAACAATATGATCAAAATACCTAATTATTTCAATATAACAACGAAAAACAAACTAACTAGGTAAGACTATGCGAAAATATTTTTTCCAATTTAGCTATTTTCTATTTAGATTACCTATTTCGACTTTCATGATACAATTTAAGTTAGTTTAACTTTGAAACTAACTGAAATTCTAAATTGCCTATTTTGTATCTACTATAGTTATAAATATGGTATATCCAACAAGTTTACAACTCTTTGACAAATGACAAATTGCTACGCCTACTGTAACTGCGCCTCGCGATTTTACCCGCGTTTAGTTCTGTGGGAATATCGGGGTAAAAGTAGCATATGTGTTGTTCCCCAGCTATCTACATACCAAGTTTCATCACAATCGGTTTAGTAGTTTCTGTGTGAAGGAGTCACAAACACGCTAACACACACAAAGTTTGGTATTTTTTAAATATTGAAGTCAAGCAATTTTAGGGTTGTTTTATACCGTTAACTGATAGAATACTTAATTATTTATTTTTTGTAAATATACCTATATCTAATATCCAGATTGCCACACCCAACCCAGAATCAAGTACCTGTAAATAAATACTAGATTGAGCCGGAACTCGAACCCGCAACCTTTTGCTGCGGTTCGCTGGCTACGCAATTGGTCGTTTTCCTACAAACTAAAATTTTTGAACACGCTAGACAGATCGCTTTTAAATCGACGATAAATAAATAATAAATTAATATATATAGCAATTCACACAGCATCATCTGGCTCCTAGTTAAGCAAATAGTCTTGTGTTAATGTAGCCAGACAACGGCTTATATACTTTTTTTACAATGCCACTGAATTGAGATTAAAATATTTTGAAGACAATTTCGCAGTAAACAGCTTACGAAAGACAACCCAGCATTATCACGTCATTATATTGAAATGGCACAGAAAACGACGACGCGCGCTATTACGAGAAATTGTCATTATCCCTCGTGTTTCTTTTTATTTTATTATCATGACCTTTTTTCTAGTAGCATACGAATTATTTCCTATTTCCTAGGGGCGTATTGACGGCGATTACCATGGATCAATTGTTGTTTTTTTAGTGTGTAATATTTTTATAAGTGTTAGAAAAATTACAAAAAGAAAACTGATACTGATACAATAAAGAATTGTTGCAGGATAATGCAATCAGCCTCAAGTTACTTGGACTTGGGTTATGGTATCTAGACAAAACTAGATTATCAGACAGATTAGTCTGACTATCTAGTTTTAGGGAAAAAAAAACATTTTTTCAGTTGGATCCATAAGAGGATTACCTAAATTATTAAATTATTTTCCAATAACCCTGTATCCATCGATATAATATATTTTCATAGATGTAGTTGGAATAAACAGACATTATAAGAATAGTAACAGTTATTTTCATTCCAATAATACACAGAAAAGTGCATTGAACATCTTTTATTAACCGCATCGGTGTCAAAGGCAAGGTCGGGGAAAGCGCGGCGCGCGCGCAGCCGGGGCGGGCGGGCGGTAACCCGACACCGAGTGACGTCACGAGAGGGCCGTGCGCACGAGTGGACCGCACACTGCTAAAATGAACACTAGAGATTTTCAGACAGAGTTATTTAAAAAAAAACGATTTCTTTTATACAGTTACTTTTTGATTTTAAAATTGCAAAAGCGTACGTAGCCATTTGCGAATTTGAACAGTATTTTGTTAGGTGAAAATAAAATAAAATAATGAATACCTACAAATAGCTAAAAAAGATCGATAACAATTATAAATAAACATTTTTTTTAAGTCAATGAACCTACGGTAAGAAGGGAACGAGGAAATTTCAATGGTACATTTTATCCAATGAAAATGACAAACATTAAACGCCAAGGCTAAAATTTTCATTCACAAAATGTTATCACTAACGTAAAAAAAGACTACTCTCGTATTTTTTTTCTCTCTTGCCAACTCTACCCATTAATTTATTACATAGTAACTTTTGCGTGAGTTAGGCCTTCAAACTTGAAGTTCGTGTAGGCGTTTCTCTGAATGAAAATATCGTAGGCAGTTTTATATTTCATTGCTCACTATTGTATGACACTGTTCTCTATTTTTCGTGCAGATTGGTGAAGTTGGCAGAAAGTATCGTCGGTTCCTTCCTTCCTTTTTAATTTTAGAGTTCCGTACAAAAAGGGTAAAAATTAACCTATTATTTCACAGTCTCTCCGTCTGTCTGTCACCAGGCTGTATCTCATGAACCGTGATAGCTAGACAGTTGAAATTTTCACAGATTATGTATTTATTGTGGCCGCTATAACAACAAATACTTAAAACAGGAAAAAAAAGGGGGTTTCAGTATAAATATTACTGTCATGACCATGCCCCTATCTTTTTTTATATATATTGTTTTTTTAACTCTTACTTTCTATAATAATTAGAAAATGAAAAAAATCAACATAGCGTGGCATAGTCATGACAGTTAGAGGTTTTATGCAACAAAAATATTTGTGCTAGTGTCATTATCTAGAGGGAAAACAGTCGACTACGTTTGTATGGAGAGAGTGCCGGTACCCTTTCCTCTTATAAGTAGTGAAAATAATCCATGTTAGTTTAAAATCCTATAGTAGGTACCTACTTATTTCAATAAAATATTTTTTTTTACATAAAATTAACGTAAGATAAAATAAATATTATTTAACATAAATACTGAAGCAATTGCAATGAAACTTGCAATCTTCGTGATCGAGTATAGTGCCATGATGTATGAAATTGTGACGTTTAGCATTTGCCTGTAGTTTCGTAGATATGAGAGGTAAGCGGATGGTCCATATGTCAAAATGTGCGTCTGACGGAGGGCTTCAAAGTGCAATTTGAATTCTCAGAATCGGTCGTTAACTTTTTAGGGTTTGTCCTTCGAGGATTGTCAAAATAAAAAAATAAAAATTGCTGACTTTGGTCGAGAATACCACAATAACTTTTTTTGAGCTCGCTATTCAAGAAACGGAAACAATCGGATCTCGGGATTGAATTAAGCTAAAGTTTCAGCCATCTTAGAAGGCGGGCGGAGAAAAACTGTAGGGAGTCCCTTACGCGCGAGGTCAGTCTGCGCCCCGTTCACTTTATCGTATTTTTGTCAAATTTTATCTTTATTTCTATTTTACATTTTCAATGCTTTTGATAGTTGCGCGTAGTTAGTAGATTTTTTGATGAAAACAATAACAATCTACTTATATAAAAAGAGCGGTGTTGGCTTAGTGGTAGATACCCCGACTTTCATTCTGAAGGTCGTGGGTTCGAATCCCAGCCGGCCGTGCATCAATGTATTTTTCTTAAGAAAAATGTATGTGCGCTAATTGACATTGCTCTTACGGTGAAGGAAAACATCGTGATGAAACCCGCGGCTTAGTTGGCTCCAGAAGTATTGACAAGTTCTCTCCTCTGGACATGGTCGACTAAGCCGAGAGAGTAGTAGGTGCTGGGCAAGCCTACTCCATCCTCACGCAAAAAGGACCCAATTAAAAAGAGTCTAGTTGCGGAAAAAAGCCCGTATGCATACATACATACATACATACTTATATAAAAAAAAACTTATATCTACATGTTTCGTGTAATGTTATTTCTTAAAGGTTGATGATATTTTTACACGCTATCATGCCAAGTTTATTAAAGCCCCGTAATCTTCTACGTTGAAAAAGGACTTGCAGCAAAATTGAAATTCCTCGATTATAATTTATCTAGATTTAGATCATACTTTATAGACTGACTAGAAGCGCCCCGCTGTTTCTCTCACGTAAGTCCCGATCCCGTGGGAATATCGGGATAAAAAGCCTATGTGTTAATCCAGGTCTCCAGCTATTTAGATACCGAGTTCCATTGCAATCGGTCCAGTAGTTTTTGCGTGAAGGAGTAACACACACACAAACTTTCACAATTATAATTTTAAAAGGATATAATATAGTAGGATAGGATTCGAGCTAAAACCATGTTTTCGTTTTACTAAATTTAGAATTTACTATTTCTGTAAGTCGCCCTTTGTATGAGTTTTATTATTAAGTTATAACTTACTATAAGTAATTAAGTATGTTTATTTATTAAATATTTTTTAAATTTCAGATCTCAAATATTTAATATTTTCGAAAAATTAAGCGGTGGAGAAAGACGCGTGACGCGCGAGCGTAAACATGACAATATAATACTCCATACAGAAAATAATATGATAGTGCGTGGTAGACAAAAATTTATGTGGTTTTAGCTTTACTTATCCTACTTGTACCGCCATCTTACGGTGAGTAGCGCAACTAAATCAATCGCTGATCTTAAATCAAGTGAATCTCCATTTTACTCTCTGAACCGTTGGAACTCATTTTAATTATTTTTATATTTCATAAATAACAAATCTAGACGAATTTTTAGCTTTGCCGCAAATTTTTTATTTAACATCTGTGCCGAAAGGCGAACGTATTGATTTCTATACAGCCACGTGAACGCAATTTGTAAAATGATTTGATTATTTGTACTAATACTTTGATGAAAGTGACCCAATCAAAGAGTATTTATTACCCCAGCACGCCCCGTTTCATACAACATTGCTAGAGCGTTATAACGTTCCAAATTCAAAAAACGCTCATGATTTGATTTTTTTTGTCGGTAAATTCGATACTTCGCGTGTTCTTGTATCGAAAATAATGACAATAATATTTCCATGCATGTTTGAGAAAAATACATAATTTGAAGAAAACTTACAAGTATAAAATAATTATAAGTGACCAAGTAAATTTACCCGCCTATTATTTAAAAAACATAGAAAATTTAACATATTATTAGAAACAAAGCTTAGTATCTAACAGTTAATAAACAAAATTAAATATTCCCATCCTTTTCAGTGTCTAATTTAGTTTTAACAAGCATTTCTTTTTTAAAACAAAAAAAGGCTATATTGCAAATACAGACTTTTTGTCCTTTATTCCTTTATTTTAGGTGCAGAAGAAAATTAATATAAAGTTAGTCTCAAAAACGCACACTTAACTTACAACGAAATCTAAACCAGCCAGTCACAATCCACAAAGCGGGAAACAGAACGCGCGATCAAACAATTCAAACTTTTTGAACTAATAAAAACTTTTTAGTTAAAATCTTTAGTTTTTACTATTAATTTTTATAAATTAATTTCACTGGAGCACTGGACACGACGTGTTCGTCGAAAGATTGAGTTCATTTGGCTAACGTTGGATCGTATTATGCGTATATTTATTAGTAACGTTATAGTATGTGACACTTCAAAGAGATCGATAGGTATTCGGGATAGATAGACCTATTGCCGCATACCCGATACAAACTATCGACATGTGTTCAAATATAGAATTTTGCACACAGCCCTTTAAAAACATGGGCTTTGAAAAATATCAGTTTAAGAGGAAAGGGTACCGGCTCCCTCGTCGACTGTTTCCTCCCTGGATAATGACACTAGCAGGAATATTTTTCTTGCATAAAACATTTATAACTGCCATGACTATGCCTCTTCAAAAATATTTGTTATCTTGACCTTTGTGAGCATGATCATAAAAAAGAAAAAAACCATGACTTTCTTTCATTGGTGGGCGCGTTCCGAAGGCACACATCCTAACAAAATTTTTAAGACGCTTCGATGTGATGTTATGCACTGCAAAACTCTTATTGTTTTTTTTTTTAATTTGATTTGATTTTCTTTTGTAAATACATACATATTATAAATACCTACCTCCACAAACACCGAGACCCGAAAAAAATAACTATAGCACATATAAATATTTATTCAACGGTAGGAATCGAATCCGCAACCTTCTTCATCGCAAACGGGAATCGCCTACCTTACAAATGTCGTCACTTATTTTAAAAAGCCTTTAGAGGAGCAATTTATGGAATAAACGCGATTTTAATTAGTAAGATCAATCATGCTTCAATCAAACGTCGGGAATCTTAATATAAAAAAATCAAACGAAAATTTCCATGACGTTTGAATAAGGTACCTGCGGGGAATAAGGGCCACTAATTTTTTTTTAAAAACCTTGATATTAGTGACAAAATCTATAATATAAAAATGAATCGCAAAATGTGTTGGTAAGCGCATAACTCAACAACGCCTGGACCAATTTGGGATTTTTTTTTGGTCTGTTTGTTATTATCAGGAGAAAGTTCTTATGAAAGAAAATATTAAGTTGCGCAGAAAATGATTACGCAGGTGAAACCGCGGGGCGCAGCTAGTAACAAGATAAAACTAAACAAATGAATTATTTTTCAAATTGACAATAAAGCAAGTATTTATCTTTTGACCCGTACTTGTATACAGGCTGTTTTCCGCCATTAGACCCTTTTTAATTGGGTCATTTTTGCGTGAGGATAGAGTAGGCTTGCCCAGCACCAACTACCCTCTCAGCTTAGTCGACCATGTCCAGAGCAAAGAACTTGTCAATACAAGGAGCCAACTAAGCCGCGGGTTTCATCACGATGTTTTCCTTCACCGTAAGAGCAATGTCAATTAGCGCACATAAATTCTTAAGAAAAATCCATAGGTGCACGGCCGGGATTTGAACCCACCTTCAAAATGAAAATCGAGGTATCTACCACTAAGCCAACACCGCTCATTTATTAACCTTTTAATGTTTTTAAATAGTTTCCCCTATTTTTACGAAATATTTAGTTTTTAAGGTGCCAGATGGCCCTTAATACCCGCAGCTACTTTAATCTAATAGAAAACTAGTTTAATAATAACTTCTACCTGCTATTTAGTTTATTTATTATTGACGTCACAACGTGCGTAAAATTGCGTTTAAAAATGTCAACATGTCTGAGGATTGGTTCCTGAAAGAAATAAATTTCAGTAAAAACGGAATAATATTATGATAAAATGTCGTGGAATTTTTACAAAACAATTTAAACTTTTCCTATATTCCGAAATGTTTCAGGTCCTTTCACGAGCCATCATCAGAAATTTCAGTGGTCTATCTTTATAGATAGACCACCCATAAGCTCGGTTTATGCATAAGCATCTAATGGATCTAATGGGTCGGTCTATGCATAATATGCTATGCATTAGCTCGGTCTATGCTTATGCGTAGACTACTAATTCCCCACCCATCGAAGTAAGGACCGCGCCAGGCGTCGCTTAACACGCACGATCAGCGAGCGTCGCTTAGCTGTGAGCCTCCTCATCAGATTAATTCAGAAGTTATTAGAAAATCACAGAGTGTAAATTCCATCTTTTATCAATAACTTTTTGCCTGTATGCTATGCTTATGCATAGACCGAGCTAATGGGTCACTCTCCGTCTGCGTTAGTATTTTCAAAAATATGTTTTCCCGTGCTTCGGAAGGCACGTAAAGCCGTTAGTCCCGGTTGTTACCTCAAGTAGCAATCGTCAGATCAAGTTAGAGGCCTTAAAAGGCGATCTGAAAACTCTAACAATAGGTGAGCCACACCAATATACGAGAAGAGATTTTTTTTAATCTATATTATTGGCCTTTAATCTAATCTATAAGATTTATACAGCCTCAGGAACTTATGCTGTTCAGGGCGCCGCTACATTGTAGTGCCTAAGACATGTATTAGATGGTCTAGGTTTGCCCAAAACCTACTTATACTGAAATACGGAGTATTTTTCGCAAAATAACCCTATTTAGACGAGTCATTTTTGCGTGAGGACGAATGAGGTTTGGCGAGCACCAATACCTACTACCCGCTCATCTAAGTCGACCATGTTCAGAGAAAAGAACACGATGGGTGTAATTAGCACGTAAATATATAAGAAAACTTCAATAGTTCATAGTCTACATAGTATGTATTAAAATCTACCTAGGTACTGTCTATTCGAATAAAGAATCTCTATTAGGGGCTGTCCATTTATCACGTGAGGCTCGAAAAAGCCCTATAAATATCACAAGGAATTATTCCGATCTGTCCCAATGCTTTGTCCCATTAAAGGGATTACCCATTACAGTCACAAGGGGGGAGGGGGGTGTAGTAATACATCACGTGTATTTATTTTTCGTCAAAAAAAATAGATTCTTTGTAAGTACTTAAAAGTACACGTGATATAGGGGGGAGGGGGGTAGTCTTCATGGACGGCCACATAGATAAGTATTTGCAGAAATTGCTTTGCCAATAATCATAAAACCAAACTAATGAATGCATTGCATAAGTGTAATGTTTTTAATTCTCTGCATTACAAATATAGGCCAACACAAACGCCTACGGTATCAAATAATTTAATACAATATTCTGATTCATTTTAATATTAGTCCCAACATTTTGGCGCCACTACGCTGCGTGCGACCATGAAGAATTAAGATAGGTAATCTACTTTTTACTCGGGCATTTTCCACCACACCGGCGAAGAAAAAGGGTAAAGAAAGACTCGCGAACAAATAGTCTTCGCGAGTCTTATCCTCTGAGAGCCTCAATCGATCGTTGATGGATGGCTAAGCGTCAACAACTAAAGATCATACAAATAGCTGCACTACTACGGTATAAATCGATCCAGCAACCTGTCGGGTGTTCGCCCACGGTGCCACAGAGGTCTTCGAAATAAATTAGACTAAGTAAAATAAATAAATATTGCAGGACATTCCACACATCGCCATCTAGCCCCAAGATAAGTAAATAGACTTGTGTATGGGTGCTAGATAACGGATATACTAGTAAGATACTTGTCTTATGTAAATATATACTTATAATACATAGAAACAACCAGACCACAGACAAATATCTAAGCATAAATATTTGTCTAAAGCGGGAATCGAACCCGAAACCCTATTTTTGGCAGTCCTGCATGGTGACCATTGTGCCAACTGGGTCGTCAAAGTAATGCAAGTCAAGTAGATTATTTATACGCAAAAATCTTATAGAATATATTAAATTTTATTTTATTTCAGGCAAAACCCACATATTACCCATAATTAGAATTAACATATTACAATTTATCAACTAAATAATAATTATTAATTATCAGTAAACAACATTAATAAATAGTTTAATTCTTATTAATTACGTCAAAATTAAAAATGAATTGTAATTAAACACTGAAACAATTTACAACTATCCATATTGTAAACTTTAATTCATAAATAAATAGTAATAATACGTAATCATTGTGTAATATATAAAGAATATTAATCAAAAGAGATGTCCTAGTCCAAAATAAATCTCAAAATGATTAAAGAAGTATCAAATAATTATGACATACATCTGAATTAAACAACCGGGCCAATAAATATCAAATTATGCGGGAGTTTCCTATAGACTATAATACAATAGATAAATATTGTAGAACATTTCACACAGCGACATCTAGCCTCAACGTAAGCAATTACGCTTGTGTTATGGGGCCCAGACAACAGATAAAATTAACATCAACATTATGTCTAATTAAAATCATTTTAAATAACTTACCTACTATTAAAACATCCACTAAACCGAATTAAACTTCCGTAAGATTGTGTTTCGATCAAGTTCGTCGAAGAACTGACAATGAATCACCTCTTTTAAGGTGAAAAGTATACAAATATACACTTAGATACTTATATTTTTGTTAACCATGAACTAAAATTAGGTTTGAATGTATGGATTGGATTATGTTAGAGCAAATCCCTGTGTCCTTGTTGCTTGTTTACTTGACTTAAGTGGGGTTAAAAATAAATATGATTGGTTTGACGTCCCAATTTTGTAAAACAGTGAAATCGCAATATTGGAACGGAATAGCAAAAGTGATATGCAGCTATGTTCACACTATAATTTCCTTAGAGAATTGTCTGGTGTGAACATAGACGCTGAGCGAGAGTCGCTAGCTTACTTCCATAATGATACCGGCAAATTCGTTTCTGCGTTACCAAGCATCAGGTATACGATAAAACATTTTCATTTTGTAGGTAGTTTACGTTTTATTTATTCTGGGGTTGTAATTGTCCAAAAAGTCTTAATTGAATAAAGAAGCCAATAGTCAAAAGAGGTGGAAGTAATTTGAAACTGCAATTGTTTTAAAACCTTGGAAAACGATTTAGTCAAAAACTAAAACTGAATCTTTCGATTTTCGAAAAAGACATTACCCTAGCCAGGAATCGAACCTGTTGATTTGCAAAAAAATAATCTATACATATAATGCTTTGTCCCGAATGACTGACTGACTGACGGATCAACGCACAGCCTAAACCGCTGATCGTAGAGACCTGAAACTTGGAGGGTGTGTTCTATGTGTGACGTAGGCATCCGATATGATAGGATTTTCCGAAATTTGACTCCTAAGGACTAAAAAGGGGGGCAAAGTTTGTATGGGACAACGTGATTCCTTGGTCCATTTTCGACTCCTACGTGTACGAAGTCGCGGGCAAACGTTCACCTACATTTTTATACCAATGGATATGTCTTACTTATAGATATCAATTCTTGGAAACAAACACAGTATATCAAATCAAAAGAAATAGCTTATTTCTGTAGTCTTCTGTAATTTTTATACTACTGTTCCTGAAAAAATGTGGTGAGGAGGTATGGCTGATGACGTAAAAAACTGCAGAACAAAAAACACTGTTTTTTTTTTAAATTTTAGTGATGTATAGAGAGTTTAGAACATTTTTTTAAAAGTTAGAAAAAAATTAGTTCTACGTTTTAGTTTTAATCGGGCACGCAACTCCTTTCAGTATATTTCGCTAAATCTTATAGTTTAGGATAAGAGCGGTGTTGGCTTAGTGGTAGATACCTCGACTTTCGTTCTGAAGGTCGTGGTTTCGAATCCCAGCCGGCCGTGCACCAATGTATTTTTCTTAAGAAAAAAATATGTGCGCTAATTGACATTGCTCTTACGGTGAAGGAAAACATCGTGATGAAACCCGCGGCTTAGTTGCCTCCAGAAGTATTGACAGGTTCTCTCCTCTGGACATGGTGGACTAAGCTGAGAGGGTAGTAGGTGCTGGGCAAGCCTACTCCATCCTCACGCAAAAAGGACCCAGTTAAAAAGGGTCCAATGGCGGAAAACAGCCTGTTTACAAGTACAAGTATAGTTTAAGATATAGCCACGAAGAAATATTACGTAAAATACCCACGTAAAAAATATTCCTTTATATAAAGTTCTCGTGTCGCGGTGTTAGTTGCCAAACTCACCTAAAGGGCTGAACCGATTTGTATGAATTTTTTTGTGTAAGTATATTCGTTAGGTCTGACAATCGAACAACATCAATTTTTTTTTCTTTAGTTTTCTTTTTTTTTTGGTGTATGGCAAAACAACGTTTGCCTGGACAGAAGTATTAGTATATATTTCTGAAAAAAAAAAACAATGGAAACCCGGTAGAAAGAAACATAGACAACTTTTTGGCCGGAACGAGTTAACAACATGTCGTGCTGCAGTTTTATTTTCATGAAACTTAGTTGTAACCCGAGTTGAATTGTATAATTCTGGCGGAATGTTATTCAATTTAGTTCTGTGAAAGTGCACAAGTGTAGTGAAAGTAAAAATCAGTGTCAAACATGAAGTTGTCTCGTTGCCTCCAAATCTTAAGGTTATGGTAAACTTGCCACCGCTTTACTATAGCCCCTGACTTGACGGACTATGATGACATTTTTGAAACACTTTAGTCCCGATTTATGAAAAATCGGGTCATAATTTTATGAAAAATCTGGTCATAATTTTATGAAAAATCTGGTCATAATTTTATGAAAAATCGGGTCATAATTTGATGCAAAATATAACTTGACACTGGCTAAATGCACAAGCGTGCGAAGCCATAATTAATAGGAAAAAAAAACATAGACAAGACTAGTTATGTGTTCAACATACCTGGCACACCTATTAAATTACCTACTAACTTGTACCTAAAGGTAAGAGCATTAGGTATCTATATTTAGTTGTGACATTATACGTACCAGTAAATAAAACATCGAGACCACATCACAGTGGTTATTCTCGGTTTAACCGACCGTCTGACATTTGTCAGGATTCCGATTAAAAAGCGATACAATTTTACTCTGTGAACATTGTAGGGGACTAATTTATTTATTTTTCTCATATACGCATGGAAATATTATCATTATTTAAGGAAAAAGAACACGCGAAGTATCGAATTTACGGACAAAGACAGTCAAATCCATTGCAAGAGCGTTAGCACACCGTTTCATACAACATTGCTGGATCGTACGCCGTTTCATACAACATTGCTGGATCGTACGCCGTTTCATACAACATTGCTGGAGCGTACGCCGTTTTATACAACATTGCTAGAGCGCTGTAATGTTCCAAATTAAAAAAAACGCTCCTGCAATGGATTTGAGTTATTTATAAATTCGTGTATTGTATTGTGAGCTAAATGAATAAAACAAATGCTCATCAATAACTACACAATTCTGACATACTTTCAACACATTCTATTTATATTTTATAGGTTATTATTCTATTTATATTGCCTACAATATTAAAGAGGCAGTTACTGTGTCAGAATCTATAACGTATGCTTACTTGCTACCATCTGTTGATAATACTCATTTCTATCAATAAAAGTGAAGCCTTACCTTTGTTCATTGAGAAGTAAAAATAACAGAAATAAAATTTCAGCGGCCACAATAAGAAAAGCGCTAATTATTCGGAGTGTCTACAATGGGCTCTTTAGTTTTATCGTACCTGCCCCCTTAGACAAGATTGCTTTCTATTAGCGATATCGCCAATCAACAGACATTTTTTTATTTTTTTTGTATGTAATTGGCACAAGCCAACGTAAAGTCACGTAGTCTTGCGTTTGAGAAAAACATATGGTGGATAAGTTCCATCTATACAATGGTTTATGTCAATCAATTAAATCTATCGATTGGCGATATCGTTAATAGAAACCAATAGCAGTTTGTGCCACTATCATTCTACACTAACTTTATAAATAAAATAAATAAATATTACAGGACATTCCACACATCGCCATCTAGCCCCAAGTTAAGTAAGTAGACTTGTGTTATGGCTAGACAACGGATATACTACATAAATACTTTTCTTTTGTAAATATATACTTATAATACATAGAAACAACCAGCCCACAGACCAATATCTAAGCATAAATATTTGTCTGAGGCGGGAATCGAACCCTCAACCCTGTGTGTGGCAGTCCGGCGTGGTAACCATTGTGCTAACTGGGTAAAAGAATTATAAAAGAGGAAAGTTTTTTGTTTGTAACGAATAGGCTACGAAACTGCTGAACTCATTTTGATGAAACTTGGTGATACATTGATTAATTGGGAATAACATAGGCTACTTTTTATCCTGATATTCCTACGGAATCGAAAGTTACGCGAGTGAAACCGCAAAGCGCTGCTAGTCTTCTTCTAAAATATAAAAATGAATCGCAAAATGTGTTGGTAAGCGCATAACGCAACAACGCCTAGACCAATTTGGCCAATTCTTTTTTTGTTGTCTTTGAAATGATTACGCAGGTGAAACCGCGGGGCGCAGCTAGTTTAATATAAAATCACAGACAAAATAAAATTCAATTAAACCAATTCGATTACTCGATAGCATTCATTTTAGATCTCTTGCTATTACTTTTTATACTAATATCTTAACAAATATTATAAATCCGAGTTTATTTATCTGTTTGTTTGTTCTCTCTTTACCAATCAAATAGGTCAAGTGGTAATTTAGGGGAAGGACATACTTATGATTCAGAAATTCCCACGGGATCGGGACTTACGCAGCTAGTTGGTTCATAATATCACTAAACACATAAAATTCTCGTGTCGCGGTGTTAGTTACCAAACTCCTCCTAAACGGCTGAACCGATTTGTATGTTTTTTTTTGTGTATATTCGTTAGGTCTGAAAATCGAACACTATATTTTTGGAACGAAGTTACTTATCGCGCGTTGCGGAAGGGGCTAGACGGAAAAAATTAAGACCAAAAGTTGTAACGACACTTTTTGCTATAGTTGTAAGCCGTGCGGCGTGCGTGTGTTTCTCTGTCTGTCTCTCTCGCTCTCTCATAGAAAGCAAGCCAGTTTACTTAAATTGAGCCTACTGATTAAATTTATATTACATTATATTTGTAAATAATAATAAAAATCCTACTAATATTATAAATGTGAAAGTTTGTGTGTGTGTGTGTGTGTGTTTGTTACTCCTTCACGCAAAAACTACTGGACCGATTGTGATGAAATTCGGTATGTAGATAGCTGGAGACCGGGATTAACACATAGGCTACTTTTTATCCCGATTTTCCTAAGAGATCGGGACTTACTCGGGTGAAACCGCGGGGCGCAGCTAATATTATTATAACTTTAAAAAAATTAAATTTTATTACAATTCCTTCACTAATTAATCGAAAACTTCGTTCCATCCGGGTCCCTTGAGACATATCAACTTTTTTTTTACGTTATATTTCTTTACTAGCTGCGCCCCGCGGTTTCACCCGCGTAAGTCCCGATCCCGTGGGAATATCGGGATAAAATGTAGCCTATATGTTAATCCAGGCCTCTAGCTATCTACATACCGAATTTCATTGCATTTGGTTCAGTAGTTTTAGTGTGAAGAAGTAACAAACACACACGCACACACACACATCCACACACACAAACTTTCACATCTATACTTATATTATAAAGCTGAAGAGTTTGTTTGTTTGAACGCGCTAATCTCAGGAACTATTGGTTCGAATTGAAAAATTCTTTTTGTGTTGGATAGTCCATTTATCGAGGAAGGCTATATGCTATTTTTTATCCTGATATTCCCACGGGATCGGGAGTTACGCGGGTGAAACTGCGGAGCGCTGCTAGTTTATAATATTAGTAGGATATATTTTTTTGTATACGTTTGCCGGGACAGCTAGCAGTTCTAAATAACTTACCTCATCACACGCATGGCACCTAGGCTTCAGTCGTTCTGCATAATGCCTCACGCAGTACAGCCTTCCGTCCAACGAACAATACGCCAGCTCAACAAGAAGCTCGTCACATTCGGCGCACGTGAAGCAAGATGGATGGTAATACGCCTAAACACGGAAAAAATAAATATTAAAAAAATACATATTGCAGGACATTTTACACATCGCCATCTAGCCCTAGTAACTAGACTTGTGTTATGGGTGCTAGTAATAATAATACATAGAAACAACTAGAGCACAGACAAATATCTAAGCATAAATACTTGTCTGATAAAATATACTATTAGTAAAGTTATTTAAAAAATATGAAAAATTAAAGAGGTAAAAAAGGAATCCTTTTAAAATCACTTTCTTGTCGGCCTTTTGTGGGGAGTCGATATTTCGATGCTGTTAAAAGCATCATTATCACGAACATGGTAAATACCCCGTTTTAAAAAAGTTTGATAGATAATCATGTTAGTTAAAAAATACTTATTTTTAAATTCCATACAAAAGTGTTACTATACTAGATGGTATTTTAAAGTGTTAAAACCACAGACTTATTAGAGAAATGAAGGAACTGAAAATGGTGCCCCGTTACAAATTCAAATTCCGTCGCGGGTATTGGATTTGAAACTGTTTTTAATTTCTTAAATAAGTAACAGCGACATCTATGTGCGAGTAGAATAAACCTCGAACAGCGCCATCTATATGCGAGTAGTAAGACTAAATAGTTAATTTGTTACCGTATTGTTACCAATTTCAAAAAACGAAAGAGTAGTAAGGGTTTCTTCCCTTTTTTTGTAAGAAGCTTGCAATTTAAATTATAATCTTGCTTGCAAAATTTAAAGAATAATAAATAACTTACGTCTTCACCTATCCGTGGGGCTTGAACGTAAATATTACCGCTACGAATGGACTTCGTACATCCCATACACTCTGTCGAAGCACCGTGATGTTGACCAGCTATGCCTGAAAAATAGAAATATTCGATTAGCACTTAAAGACTGACAAGGATCTTTTGGACAAGATACTTTTTGATTTTGTTTTTAGTGCATGGCATATTATCTGAAAATATTTTAAAGGAAAAATGCGTCTATAAAAATTGCAACGGAGACGAGCCTTGAACGAGTAGAGCATGGTGCTACCAATGCACCTGAACGGTATTCAGGGGGTTGCAAGTTCAAGTTTTGTCTCGCATTTTTCCTTTAAAACATTTACTTTTGCTACTCGATAAGAGATGGCGCTGTTTACAACACTTACCAATATCAAGTGCGATTTCGTTCCTAGCGGCTACGAAGTCCTCGTACTGTTTCCTATGAGCTTCGTCGACATGTCTACAATGAGCTAGAGAGAGATCCTGCTTCGGTAGTTGCGATGCTAAGGCACGGGTTCGCCAAGCTCTCCACGCGGCTGTGCCGGTGGCGCCACCTACGCCGGTCGGTGCTCGTTCCGCTAACGCTGCCCAGTAAAGTTCCGACTGAAAAAATACATAACTTCAAGTAATATAAATCTTAATGCTACCGTATGACTTTTTGATGGTGTCGATTGCGAGATACGTTTTTTTTGTTTAAGAAATTATGACAATAAATAACGCGAAATATATTCTTGGGGATACAAAACCCATGGACTTTGTTTATAGATAGTTTGTGTAATTATTTAGGTAATTTCAGAGATGTTCAGGATATTTTTTTACTCAGAAGCCAGGAGTTTTCATAGAAGGAAAGTTTATGCAATAACTCTTCACAGATGTCTATTTTCCAAAAAAATATAGGTACTTATGCGTTTTAATATGAAAATTGAGGTTTTGTTTTAACATAGTCCCTAATAGTACCTACCTGAGTATGTATAAGTTGTTTAAAAGCAATTACAAGGAAATCCGAACAAATTCCTCTTTCCTTATCAAAAATGAGCATTCCCACTCACTTCCGTTGTACAAACAGTAGTTACAACAACAATAGTTGCCTACTGAGTCATCCATAGTTTAAAGGAAATATTATTGTTTATACTGTTATCAATGCATACGCATGATAATCAGCACGCTTGACATAACCCTTGGATTGTTCTAGAACGGTAAGTATTAAAGACTTAGGAAAGTAGATTAGTTCAAAGGTTAAGTCGAGTTTACAAGCTGACGTGATTTGTATCTGGTCTGTACTTAAGAAAGGAGCCTATCTTGCAGTCAAATCGGTCTAAACTACTTTTGACTGGCTGGTTAAAAACAAGTTTTGATTTCACCTAAGAGGTTGGTCAAAAGTAATTTTGACTGAAAATCTTCGGTCAATAGTGGTTTTAACCGGTCGAAAGTAGTTCTAACTAATCCTCTTAGTTAAAACTACTTTTGACTATCAGTTAAAAAAAGAGTTTTGACTGCAACAGTTCCATACATATAAGTACTTCCTAGGTCTGAGGTCTGATTACAAATAGATTTGTCTAATGCAGGTTCGGTGCGTGACCACGGTCGGGCTCAGCCATCTTTAGCCGGTCCCGTACCGACCCGAGATGGGTTTAGTGCGAGATCTGCGAAGTAGGCGAGCCAGGGGTGAAGGCGGAGCAGGCGAGCTAGTGGTAAAAGCGGCTGAAATTGGCTCATTCCGAACTGGTCTCGCACAGGAGGGGCCGGGGCTGAGCCCAACTCCTCGTGGTACACCGAATGCAGCAGTCGGACGCAACCACATGACGAAGATGTACGGTCGGCTGCATAATTGCAGACCCACCGTAGAGCTCCAAAACGGCTGCTATAAGAACGTTTTCAACACAAGCAAGATTCTAGGCACCTGCTTTAGGTGAAGTTTAAAGTCGTCTAACTCGTGAATTTATCAAACAAAAATATTAGAATGAAAACATGCCAATAATAGTAATTTTTGAACTCTACCGGGGGCTGCAATTATGCAGGCGACTGTACATAAATTATATTACTAATGTATGATTGTCACCTGTTTAGCGGTAAGCGAAGGCGGAGCAGGCGCGTCGTACGAGCCGGGGGTGACAGCGGTCGGGCTCAGCCCGAGCCGGTCCCGCACCGAGCCCAACTCCTCGTGGTACACCGAGTGCTGCAATCGATCGCAGCCGCATGACGTACATGTTTTTCTGTGGACAAGTGGAGAGAGCTAAGTCAACAAATGTCTACGCTGGATATGATCCTAATTGATACTTTTGTGGGCGTTGACTTTAAATTCTTATTTGTTTTGGGTACGCATGGCCAATATTTGCTGTATAATCAGTCACGCAGCACAATAAAGAAAGAGACAGTGATTTATCAATCAGAAAATTGCTTGAAAATCTTACAATCACGCGCAGGGGTTGTCTCTTGCCGCCAGTTGTCTGTAAGTACTAAATCTTAAAACTGACACGAATATAGATCCCATTTATTTTTGATTAATTCGTAAAAACAGACTTTTTAAATTGTGGTGTCTTGAACTGAATCGCAAGGAACTTCCATTGATAGTTACTAAGAAACTAGATGTATATTTTCTTTTATAGATTATATCTATTTTAACTCAACTCTACCATTACCTAGGACCAAATGCTTCTATATACCCAGTAGCCCCATGAGTTAACTTGATTTAAAAAAATGAAGCACAAAATGTGCGGCAAAGCGTACTACGATACTTCATCGGTCGCACCCGAAATGAAGATCCCATCTTTATAACATTAATTACTCCATTTCAAATATTTGTAATCTTGACCTTGGTGAGCATGATAACAAAAAACCCCATGAGTTTCTTGTGCCTTCTTCTCATTGGTCGATCTGAAGGCACACATTCTAATTTCGTTTTTAAGACGTGTAATGTGATTTGATGCGAATGCTTTCTTTCTTTCAGCAAGTTGGCAGCCCTAAGTCACAATAGGTGTATAATATATTTCAATACCGTGCCTTAGTTCTCCTCCCTCGAATTGAATGAAATGCAAAGTAAAGTAAGTAACAATACAGTACGACGCGACGGACAGACAGACGGATAATTGGATAAGAACTTGTAAATGGGTCGTGATTTTACACTCTACAAGTCTAAATATATTCTTGTAGATATCGTAAGCAAAAAAATCTATACTAATATTATAAAGCTGAAGAGTTTGTTTGTTTGTTTGTTTGTGTGAACGCGCTAATCTCAGGAACTACTGGTTCGAATTGAAAAATTATTTTTGTGATGGATAGTCCATTTATCGAGGAAGGTTATAGGCTACTTTTTATTTTGATATTCCCACGGGATCGGGACTTACGCGGGTGAAACCGCGGACCGCAGCTAGTACTAGAATAATATTCAAATTCTTTGTCAGGCTGGACCCAGCTGGCACTAGACAAGGAAGAGTAGAAGGCCTTTGCCTTTTCTAGTTACTTAGCTTAGGGCTAGATGGCGATGTGTAGAATGTCCTGCAATATTTATTTATTCTCAAAAACTGGAGGTGATGGACTGGAGGTAAACTACTAAATCAAATCACTAAAAAGCTACATTAAATATTAACGATCCCGTGGGAATATCGGGATAACAAGTAGCCTATTTTATTCCCAATGCATCAATGTCTCCTCATACTAAGTTTCATCAAAATTGTTCTAGTAGTTTCGGGGCCTATTCGTTACAAACAAACAATATTTCTTTTTTATCATATCTATACTAATATTATAAAGCTGAAGAGTTTGTTTGTTTGAACGCGCTAATCTCAGGAACTACTGGTTCGAATTTAAAAAATATTTTTGTGTTAGATATTGTATTTATCGAGGAAGGCTATAGGCAACTTTTTATCCCGATATTCCCACGGGATTGGACGGTACGCGGATGAAACCGCGGAGCGCTGCTAGTCTATACTAATAATATAAACCTGAAGAGTTTGTTTGAGCGAGCTAATCTCAGGAACTTCTGGTTCGAATTGAAAAAATATTTTTGTGTTGGATAGTCCATTTATCGAGGAAGGTTATAGGCTACTTTTTATTTTGATTTTCCCACGGGATCGGCAACAATAAGTATAGAAGATTGTTAAAGCTTAAGCAAACTAATACTTTTCCGCACCTAAACAAAAACGGGTCAACAATCGTCTACTAAATCACTTTACGACAATCAGGTTGTATAAAAGCAATCTCGTTATCAAGACAATCCCTTATAAAGGTGAAGGTCGTATAATGCTAGCTATAACACTTAAGATGAAAGGGCACCGGCGCTCTCTCCATACAAACGTAGTCGACTGTTTCCTCCCTGGATAATGACACTAGCACAAATATTTTTGTGCCATAAAACCTATAACTGCCATGACTACGCCCCAATGTTTTGGTTTTTTTCATTTTCTAATTATAATAGAAATTAAGATTTAAAAAAAACATAGGGGCATGGTCATGGCAGTTATAAATAAAAACTAAATATTGCAGGACATTCCACACATGGCCATCTAGCCCCAAGCTAAGTAACTAGACTTGTGTTATGGGTGCTAGACAACGGATATACTACATATATACTTTTCTTTTGTAAATGTATACTTATAATACATAGAAACAACCAGACCACAGACAAATAGCTAAGCATAAATACTTGTCTGAGGCGGGAATCGAACCTGCAACCCTGTGTTTGGCAGTCCGGCATGGTGACCATTTATATTATACCAGTTATAAGTTTTATGCAACAAAAATATTTGCTCTAGTGTTGCCAGGGAGAAAACAGTCGACTACGTTTGTATGGAGAGAGCGCCGGTACCCTTTTCTCTTAACTGCTCCATTTCAAATATTTGTAATCTTGACCATTGTGAGCATGATAACAAAAAACCCCATGATTTTCTTGTGCCTTATTCTCATTGGTCGGTCTGAAGGCACACCTAACTTAGTTGTTCCAGCAGTATTTCGTCGGAACGCCCACGCTGATGACACCACTTTGTATGGAGAGAGCCCCCGGTACCCTTTTGCTCTTAACCTTACCATTGGCCGACTATTATTAGACCGTCAAATTGACTGACTTATGTTTGAAAACTACAGAACCACTGCCTTTCTTCCACGTGTGTTTTGATTAGTCGAGTAAAGTATTTTTAGACATTTCGACAAAAATGTGGTGATTGAAAGGTATTGATCAGTTCTCGCATAAATATTGTTTTGGGAGTTTAAAAGTTTAGTGGAGATGGATACATGAAAGGAAAATATAAAGGTACTTTTACTGGTACGTATCATATTCTAGGTTTGTATCAACTGAGGTTACTATGGGTACTATCTACAAATGTCATATTATACAAATGTCACATTATACAAATGTCATATTATACAAATGTTATATTATACAAATGTCCTATTATACAAATGTCATATTATACAAATGTCATATTAAACAAATGTCACGTTATACAAATGTCATATTATACAAATGTCCTATTATACAAATGTCATATTATACAAAAACATATTATACAAATGTCATATTATACAAAATATGTCATGTTATATAAATGTCATATTACACAAATGTCATATTATACAAATGTCATGTTATACAAATATCACATGAATTTAAAACGTCACATTCTATGTATGTCATATTATACAAATGCCAAATTCTTCAAATTTCAAATTCTAGTATAAACGCCACTTCCAATTACACATAATTAACAAATACTTAAAACAGAATATAATGGTACGGAAACTCTCATGCACGAGGCCGACTCGCACTTGGCCAGTTTTTTTACTAGCTGTCTCGGTACTAAGCGACATAATTCGACGTCTTCTATTGTGGTAGAGTCTGTGATAATGAATTTGATAACAAACTGAGCAGTCTTTAAATCAAAGATGGAATTTGTTCAATTTACATATAACCACGATGTATTAAATAAATTAACACACGCCACAACACGAGGTACCTGTAAAGCCAAAGAAAACACATAAATCTATTCGTAATCCCGTCGTCTTCTCAAACAGAAGGCAGTTAATGTCAGTTATTGTTGGAAACACAATAAATCATCATATATTTGCATTTCATTACTAGAACAATGTTCGATTATATTGGATTGTAATTAGATAACATTGTAAGTAAAAGAGTTTTATGAGAGCTTTTTGAATGTGTTCCTGTAGCAGAGCATCAACTAAAGCACCTTTGAAGGAGTGATTCATGGTCTCGTCCCATATACCTATTACCTACGGCCGAAATGGGCCGAATACGTGGAGACAAAATATTCAATATTTTCCATCCCATATTCGTCCCATTTTTTATATTTATTCAAATAGTAGCCTATATTTTTCAATTCCATTTAGCAGTTCCTGAGATAAGCGCGTACAAACAAAAAACGGAAGCCTTCAAAGATGAATAATTTTCCGTTTTTTTTCACATTTCCCACTGTTTCTTCGCTCCTATTGGTTGCAAAATGATGTTATCTAGCCTAAAGCCTTCCTCGATGAATGGACTATCCAACACAAAAGTAAATTTTCAATTCGAACCAGTAGTTCCTGAGATTAGCGCGTTCAAACAAACTCTTCAGCTTTATAATATTAGTATAGATTAGAAAATTACAATACTTCTTTCGTAAAATTTCTAAAACGTACTTTTGTTTAAGTATTTTAGCCTATATAATCCTACAAAGGTGGCTAACGCTCCGTATGACCATCACGAATTCTACCAATCAGCGCCCCGTGTCATTCCAACGCCACTGCTTTTGTGTTACGCGAGCCCTTTACTACCTATAAAAGAATCAGTAACTTTCCCAGAACGTTACGGTGAATAATGGTAACTAATATTAGAAATGCGAAGGTGTGTTTATGGCTACTTTATTTTACCTAGGTATGTCTCATCGACTGGATTTATCTTGAGCTCTGTCATTAATTATCAAGATTGCAAAAAAACTAATATTTCATGATTAATGTGTCTTCGTTTATTAGATTTACACGACAACTTGCTATAAATTTATTTACCCGACTACAGCAAAGCCAAAAGGGAGGATTATGTTTTTCACCCGTATGTATGTATGTTCATCCGTTCCCACCTAACTTCAAAACTTCTTATTATAATTTAAGGCGCTTTTCCAGTACCGTGTGTAGGTATTCACATTACCTTAGCCCCTGCTCTCAAAAACGTAGCGTGCTGCGTGCTAACTGTTATATTTGATCGATATGCAAAACATTTTAGCATTATTATCCACAAATATAGTTTCTAGAGGTCAAAACCTATCATTTGATTCATTTTTAGAAACAAACGTTAACTATTTTTGAATAAAACCCGAAAAACGATCTAATAATTCTCTGTTTTCTCACATTTTTTTTATCGAACGAAGTTGTTCATATCATGTTTTCAACCACAATAAACAAAAATATATCCATTTATATCCAAATAACAAAAAAAAAGTATTTGATTACTTAGAGTTGCTTAAAACAAAGGTCGATTTTGGTAGCTTTATTAGCACCTGGTCTTAACAATTGAGGTATCGTTAGAAGCGTCTCAATAGTCCGCTGGTTAAAGGCTGTGGACTATTGAGACGCTGTGATGTGACGTCACTATAAATTAAATATGGCGCCCTCTAGAGGACATAGAGTCATGAATTAAAAAATAAAAATATTTCCCTTTAACATATAGACCGGCTTGAATCGTCACAATAATGGGTCCCGACAATTAAAGTCGCTATGTTTTGTGCTTTTGAAATTATGATTCAATATTAGGTACACAACATAATATAAATCGAGTCCTACACCTTGCGTTTTTGTTTTTTTTTAAATTATATTTCGGTTTCGGGTTTTTTTTTTTTTCTAGAGCGTATTTTTTTCCGTAGTCGGGTTTTAGTTTTTAAACTTATTTTTTATGTTAAGGCGGGTCCGGCTTATGCAAATTTTGTACCATGACTAACAAGATATATTATGTAATTTGTTATGGTATTCTATAAAACTGGTCGTAACATCTCTGCCCTTGGTCTATGCATCCGACCCAATTAGCAGAAACTGTACTGCTGCTGCCATTCCAAAATTACATTTTATTGCAGGAACACAAGGTTCTGTGACACGGTAGTTAGGGCAAGGGCATCGTATTTAGATCGCAACTAATCCATACATATAAAATGCTTTGTCCTGAACTACTGACTGACTGACTTCCATACATATAAAATGCTTTGTCCTGAATGACTGACTGACGGATCAACGCACAGCCTAAGCCGCTGATCGTAGAGACCTAAAACTTGGAGGGTGTGTTCTTTTTGTGACGCAGGCATCCGATAAAAAAAGATTTTCCGAAATTCTACCCCTAAGGGGGTGAAAAAGGGGGGCAAAGTTTGTATGGGACAACGTGATTCCTTGGTCCATTTTCGACTTCTACGCGGACCGAGTCACGGGTAATAGAATCTGGTTCTACCTGTTATTTGACTGGTTTGATTTTACTGTTAAAGGCTACACTAAGCCGCAGAAATAGGGATGTACCTATTACTGCCGCGCAGCGTTGTTGCATTCTTCTATTCCGGTTTGAAGAGCTTGCCAGGCGATGTTATAGCCATCAGTAACACGCGGTGCAGCTTCGAAGTAGCGTGATGGACGTAATGCAAAGTCACCACCCAAAGCCATATTGCTATTATTATAAGCAGATCTTGAGAATACCAAAAGCTGACTTTGATTTTGAGTTACCTTGTGGGTATTTTTTTGTAATGGAAATGCAATTGGAATGATATTTTAATGTAATTTGAACAATGTTATTTGCGAGAATTGGCCTTCTGTTTCTGAAATTTTATGAGAATACTAGCAGCGCTCCGCGGTTTCACCCCCGTAACTCCTGATCCTGTGGGAATTTCGGGATAAAAAGTAGCCTCCTCCGCCTCTTCCTCGATAAATGAACTATCCAACACAAAAAGATTTTTTCAATTCGAAACAAACAAACTCTTCAGCTTTATAATATTAGTATAGACTAGCTGACCCAACAAACGTTGTTTTGCCATATAAAAAATCATACAAAACGGTGCAACCGTTTAGGTGGAGTTTAGCAACTAACACCGCGAGACGATTGACATCAATCATACATCAATTGCTTCTCACAATTGCAAAAACAGCAAACTTAACTTGTAACTTTATTTTTACCTACCTACATGTAAACTGGTTTATGTATTTGTGAGTGAAATAAACGATTTATTTATTTATTTATCAATATTTATACGATACAGCTAACGTCACTCAATTGTTTTGCCTTCCTGGAACCTCTCAATTAAAACTTGAACTTTATGGTATGGTTTAAAAGTTCAAAAAGGTATTATAACGAATCGTTTGTATGGGAATTGGGAGTATAGAAAAGTGTTGTTTTTAGACTTTTTCAGGCATATTTTTATATTTTTCTCTCCGTAAGAACCATCGTTGTACTTCTAAGGAATATTCTAATAACAAAATTAGCGAAATCGGTTCAGCCGTTCTCGAGATTTGCGGAACACTTCAGCGATTCATTTTCATATTATAGAAGATATGGTTTACCATTATATCAAGGTAAAAGTTAGTAGGTACACTTTGTGTTTACTGTATAAGCCCATTACCGGGTAACCATGGCTCCCGCATGTAAAAATAAAACTATTATAGGTTATCTACAAAAAACTAAACATTTCGATATCAGGAAAGTGCCATTAGCATAAAACAGGACAGAACCAAGTGGGTGAACAGAAATAACTACCTATTTATTGGGTCGAGTATTTGGACCAAAACAATTCATGATTGCTGAGCAACCATATTGCTCAAACTTTAAAAACCACAAATCAAACAAATACTTAAAACTTTTTATCCCAATATATCCAACTAGCTGCGCCCCGCGGTTTCACCTGCATAAGTCCCGATCCCGTGAGAATATCAAAATAAAAAGTAGCCTACAGCCTTCCTCGATAAATGGCCTACCTAATATTTTTTTTATTCGAACCAGTAGTTCCTGAGATTAGCGCCTTCAAACAAACAAACTCTTCAACTTTATAATATTACTAGCTTTTGCCCGCGACTTCGTCCGCGTAAAAGTCGAAAACTTGAAGTAGATTGGACCAAAAAATCTTACCGGATGCCTACGTCAGACAAAGAACACACCCTCCAAGTTTCAGGTCTCTACGATGAGCGGTTTAGGCTGTGAGTTGATCCGCCAGTCAGTCAGTCAGTCAGGCATTCAGGACAAAGAATTTTATATGTATAGAAGATAGACTATCAGCGCTCCGCGGTTATACCCGCGTAATCCCGTGGGAATATCAAATTGAAAAGTAGCCTATAGCCTTCCTCGATAATGGACTAACCAATACAAAGAAAATTTTTCAATTCGAACCAGAAGTTCCTGAGATATTTCTATAGGATTACGGGGTTTAAGTAGATAGATAAATAGATATGTCTTTATTAAGCCAACAACAAAACGAAAACTTAGACACAACTTATTTTTGATATGACTAAAAATAACAGACTTAATTAAATATTATAAGCTTTGTTATTTATACCACAGTAACAGTGTCGCCGCCAAATAAGCTCCTGCTCAGCTGTGTTGCATAAATGCAACGCTGATTTTCAGTTAAAGTAACCTATTAAGGTCAGGAGGTAAATAATGCTTCAGGAGATGGTTTAGCAGCATATATTGTAGGTTTCAGTTGGTATTATCTACGATTACAATAGATTTATTCACGTTCCTCAATTCGAAAATCACAAAACCATTGCTAGATGTAAAAACAACAGTGTTACCACCTAACTAAAAATAATAGTGTTGCTATTCTTTGAAACAAAATCGATACTAATATTCGATCATCGATTAACAAGAAAAATATCTGGACGAATTTACATACATTGAATACCTTTGATACTAAATTAATAATGATTTAGCTATATTACGTTGCGAATTATAATTATGTAGGTTTTATCTTATATCTTTAAATTAGCAATTCATATATATATATATATATATATAATTGGAATCTCGGAATCGGCTCCAACGATTTTCATGAAATTTGGTATATAGGGGGTTTCGGGGGCGATAAATCGATCTAGCTAGGAATTATTTTTAGAAAATGTCATTTTATTCGTGTTTTATCGAAACTCACTTTTTTTTATCTGAAAAATATGACTCTTCCTGACACCTATTGGCGAACTACTAATACAATTTTTTGTGAACAATAAAGTTATTCCAGCAGATGCCGTTGTTAAGTAACACGAAGTCAATGAGTGTTTGCTTTGAGGTTAGACTAAGTAAAAAAATAAAAAATACCGAGCAAAGCTCGGTCATCCAGGTAATAGTGCACTTAAAAGAGCATTAAGCATTAAGAGTATCGTATACTGTCAATGACCTCTATTGCACTTGGTACATTGTCATTACGCATACCAATTAAGGGAATTAAGCATGCTATGGGAAACGTTTAATCATATCTCGTACGTGACTTAAGAATGCAGCATTACAAGGCTATTTTTAACTGGCGTTTGTTAAACTTGATGCGTTTTCATCCTGAGTATTTGCTAGCTTACTTTTTTTGCTAAAAAACAAATGGTTGTCTGTATAGTCGGTTTACGGACGATAATTTTACGTGAAAACGTCAAAACGATGAAAATGGAGATTTTTTTGTTATTCCTTTTTTTCTTTCTTTTCTATCTATAGGTACATATAAAATGCTTTGTCCTGAATAACTGACTGACTGACTGACGGATCAACGCACAGTCCAAGTCCAGTCCAAGTGTTTTTTGTAATGACGAAGGCATCCCATAAGAATGGATTTTCCGAAATTCTACCTTTTAGGCGTGAAAAGGAGGGGTTCGCAAAGTTTGCATGGGACAACGTGATTCCTTGGTCCAATCCTATTAGAACTATTTTCGATTGTTACGCGGACGAAGTCGCGGGTAAAAGCTATTGTATATATATTTCTTTTTCATTTATATAAGTCTTCTATTAGTCACTCGTCACCATAACACAAGCCCAGATGAGCGATATTATTATTAAATACTTTGTTTCCTAAGTTACCATGGCACATCTGGTCATATTACCAAGACGCGTCTGGCCATATTACCATGACGCATGACGTCACACAATATGACACTTTTTTGTGAATGCAGGTGTTCCACCAATTTACTAGACGTTAACGAGTCAAAAAAAAAAGAAACGGAGAAAGAAAAAAAGAAATTTTCTATGTGTTTTATAACCTAACTAGCCTGGCCCGCTGTTACACTCGCATAAGTCCCGATCCCGTAGGAATATCAAAATAAAAAGTGGTCTATAGCCATCCTCTATAAATGGACTATCAAACACAAAAATATTTTTTCAATTCGAAGCAGTAGTTCCTGAGATTAGCGCGTTCAAACAAACAAACTCTTCAGATTTATAATATTAGTATAGATTAGGATGATTATTCTTTTTGTGGAATATGTCGATGTCTTAAAAATCTTTGCCATCACAAGTCCAGTAAATGAGTCGCATTTAGTAATTTTAACAGCATCATTCAGCAATATAAGTACCTATAGCTCTACGTTTCATCAACGTGACTTGTACTAAACTTAAATTATACTAAATGCACGAAACTCCTACAATAATTTATGAATGAAAATTCCATCGTAATCGGAACAAGGATAATTGCACATCACATCTAACATGAAAGAGATTCCATTCACACGGAGATACGGTTTAAAAAGTTGAACTTCAGATTTATTTTGTACTCCCACGTAACTCAGTTTCCGTGATTTGGTATAATTTTAACACCGGATGTAGGATGGTGCGAATATTTTTAAAATTCGTAACTATTTACATTTGGAATAGTTTAGTGTGATGAAGGAGAGAAAACACAGACGTCTACTTCAATCAACAAAAGACAGGATTGACTTTTGCATGACTACAATCAGGATTCTATCTAATACTAGCTGTTGCCCGCGACTTCGGCCGGGTAGGGTTGGTATTTTCAAAAATCCTTTCTTATCGGACGTCACACAAAGAACAGACCCTCCAAGTTTCAGATCTCTACGATCAGTGGCTTAGGCTGTGCGTTGATCCGTCAGTCAGTCAGGACAAAGAATTTTATATGTATAGATTAATATTAAAAAGAGAAAAGTTTTTTGTTTGTAACGAATAGGCTCCGAAACTACTGGACCGATTTTGATGAAACTTAATATGAGGATAAATTGATTCATTAGAACTAATATTGGCTACTTTTTATCCCGATATTCCCACGGGATCGGGAGTTAAGCGAAAACCGCGGAGCGCTTTTAGTAATATACTAGCAACCCGCTCCGGCTTCGCACGGCCACCTGCTTCGGCACCTGTCATTTGTAAAAGTGGAAAACGACAAAATACATTTAAACTAACGAATGTTTGTACTTATACTTGTCCACGGGCTGTTTTCCGTAATTTGACCCTTTTTAATTGGGTTCTTTTTACGTGAGGATGGAATAGGCTTTCCCAGCACCTACCCTCTCAGCTTAGTCGACCATGTCCAGAGGAGAGAACTTGTCAATACCCCTGGAGCCTACTAAGGTTTATAAAATGTGTTTATGAATAAGGGTGATAACTAGGTATGTACGGTCGGCTGCATAATTACAGACCCACCGTAGAGCTCTAAAACGGCTGTTATAAGAATGTTTTCAACAGAAGCAAGATTCTATGCACCTGCTTTATGTGAAGTTTAAAGTCTTCTAACTCATCGTCAACTCATTAATCGAACAAAAATTATTAGAATGAAAACATTCCAATAATAGTAATTTTCGAACACTACCGAGGGCTGCAATTATGCAGCCAACTGTACCTATAGTTTCCTAAATATGTTTCCAAACTTGTTTCAATCAATCGATCTCTTTTGCCTAACTTATAGAGATCGATTGTTCTAGTTGATTTTAAAAGATTAGTTTACTTGATTTATGGGTGTTTCAGAAGGTTGAATTTTATGACTTCGGTGCAGTGATGTTTACTGCTTAAGTTCAGTTTTGGCTCCGGAATTTATTATGGTTTTGAGTTGACGAATTGGAAGGATGACAAATGGTTCAGTTTGTAGTCTTGGCCTGAACCAATACCGCGAGTTTCTTCGAGAAAAAGATTGCTCGTATTGGCGAGGGCACTCCCTCCGTGCCTCCAGATTTCCATTACTTATACTAGCTGCGCCCGCGGTCTCACCCGCGTAAGCCCCCGATACCGTGGAAATTCCGGGATAAAAAATAAGCCAGCTATCTCTATGAAAAATTTCATCCGAATCGGTCTACTGGTTGCGGAGATTATATTACTGGTTATAATATTAGTAGGTACCTAAAGATTAAAAATATAGGTATAAAGTTTGTGAAAGTTTGGGTGTATGTTTTTTACGCATAATCTCCGGAAATGCTAAACCGATTTTGATTACGAATATTTCCACGGGGTCGTGACTTACACGGGTTAAGAGGAAAGGTACGGCGGCGCTCTCTCCATATAAACGTAATCGACTGTTTCTTCCCTGGATAAAAACACTTGAACAAATACTTTTGTTGCATAAAACTTATAACTGCCATGACCATGTCCCTATGTCTTATTTTTTTAATTTATTCTGTTACTTACTTTCTATGATAATCCGAAAACGAAAAAAACCATAGGGCATAGTCATGGCAGTTATAAGTTTTATGCAAATAAAAAAATTTGCTCTAGTGTCATTATCCAAGGAGGAAACAGTCGACTACGTTTGTATATGATTTTAAGACAAGTTGCCGCTTAAGACGACTTGCGTTTTAGACCGTCTGATACTAACCCGTTTGTATGGAGAGAGCGCCGGTACCCTTTCCTCGCGCTAGTCTAGCGCTAGTAGGTAAATAACAACCATTGGAAAGTGTTTTTTTACTTCAAGCGTAATTCTAATTTAACCAGGAACTTAGCAATTTCAAATTCGCAGTCGCAAGCCATTACTATTAAATAGTTATTTACTGACATAAGAACTAACAGACAGTTTATTTTTGTATATTAGCCAGACATTATTCAAATATACGATTGGCGATCTATTTGGCGATACTCCAAACATGTGCTGTTTCCCATCTTTGTAGAGTTCCAGGGTTATGATCTGTTTTGCTTCGGTAATGAGACTTCATAAGGATGGGTCGGTACTGGTCTCCTGAAATTCGTACTCTGTGCTCACTCGTCCCCTCAAATGTTTGACGATCCCACTCGTCTCCTGATCTATTATTTATGAACCCATTGGTCTGTTAAAATTCGTACCCTGTGCCCACTCGTCCGCTTAAATGTTTGACGATCCCACTCGTCTCCTGATTTATGAACCCACTGATCCCCTGAAATTCGTACGCTGTGCTCACTCGTCCCCTGAGTTAACGATTAACGGCTCCCCTGGGGCTCGCTTTCAGCGATAAGGCCGCCCATTTGTGCAACTTATACTTTCTAGCTATTACTTGACTTTGTGTATATCGTGTTCTGTTTCTTCCTGTGTTGTACAAATAAAGTTATATATCTATTTATCTCCCCCAACGGCTCTCCTACGCTCAACGGTTGAAAGATTTCCATTTCGATCAAAAGACGATCGAAACTGAAACAAAAGACGATTGAAACGGAAACAAAAGACGATCAAAACGGAAAAAAGACGATAATCAAGGTATACTCACTTCTTACTTATTGATTTGTTTTCGGAAAACATAGAAGCAAACAATGCAGCTTTAATTCCCCAAGATTTAAAACAACAACACCTTCCGAATCGTGGACAAGATGTGTGTAGTGTGAAAAAGATTTAAATAAATAAAATAAATAAATATTGCAGGACATTCCACACATCGCCATCTAGCCCCAAGCTAAGTAACTAGACTTGTGTTATGGGTGCTAGACCACGGATATACTACTTATATATACTTTTCTTTTGTAAATATATACTTATAATACATAAAAACAACCACAGCACAGACAAATATCTAAGCATAAATACTTGTCTGAGGCGGGAATCGAACCCGCAATCCTGTGTTTGGCAGTCCGGCATGGTGACCATTGTGCCAACTGGGTTGTGGGTCTCCTCATCTCAAGATTAACTTCACTGCATAGTTTAAAACAAAGTCGCTTCCCGCTGTCAGTCCATATATATGCTTAGATCTTTGAAACTACGCAACGGATTTAGATGCGGTTTTTTTTAATAGATATTGCTTCAAAAGGAACGTTTTGGTACATAAAACTACCACGCGTAAGAAGTCGCGGGCAACAGCTAGTAAATAATAAGAAATACTTAGTAAAAGTTGCAGGACATTGCGCAAAGACGACCCATTTGGCACAATGGTCACCATGCCGGACTGCCAAACACAGGGTTGCGGGTTCGATTCCCGCCTCAGACATATATTTATGCTTAGATATTTATCTGGGGTCTGGTTGTTTCTATGTATTATAAATATATATTTACAAAAGAAAAGTATATAAGTAGTATATCCGTTGTCTAGCACCCATAACACAAGTTTAGTTACTTAGCTTAGGGCTAGATGGCGATGTGTGAAATGTCCTACAATATTTATTATTTTATTAAAACACCATCTAGCCCCAAACTAAGGAAACAAGACTTGTGTTATGGGGACCAGGCGACGACGGATTAAATTTAATACTTTTTTAAACACACAGGTAGGTACCTAATTAATCAATTTCGCCACCGTAGTGATATTAGAAACCTAGAAACTGTAAAATATAATATTACTAGAAACAGATCAATGACTAGCATTGTGGTTACACGCCAATGTATTTATAAATAAAATAGCAGCGCTCCGCGGTTTCACCCCCGTAACTCCTGATCCCGTGGGAATTTCGGGATAAAAAGTAGCCTATAGACTTCCTCGAAAAATGGACTATCCAACACAAAAAGATTTTTTCTATTCGAACCAGTAGTTCCTGATATTAGCGCGTTCAAACAAACAAACAAACAAACAATAGTATAGATTCTTTTTACGGGGTTCAGGGTTCGATTCCCGCCTCAGACAAGTATTTATGCTTAGATATTTGCCTGTAGTCTGGTTGTTTCTATGTATTATATGTATATATTTACAAAAAAAGAAAAGTATATAAGTAGTATATCTGTTGTCTAGCACCCATAACACAAGTCTAGTTACTTAGCTTGGGGCTAGATGGCGATGTGTGGAATGTCCTGCAATATTTATTTATTTTATTTAATTATTATTCCGGTTTATGCAGTTATCCACGTCGGACATTTTTTGTTATAATTTATGGTGAAAGAGTACCGGCGCTCTCTCCATACAAACGTAGTCGACTGTTTCCTACCTGGATAATGACACTAGAGCAAATATTTAGGTTGCATAAAACCTATAGCTGCCATGACTATGTCCCTATTGCTTGTTATTTTTTTCATTTTCTAATTATCATAGAAATTAAGATTTAAAAAACAAAACATCGGGGCATGGTCATGGCAGTTATAAGTTTTATGCAACAAAAATATTTGCTCTAGTGTCAGTATCCAGGGGGAAACAGTCGACTACGTTTGGAGAGAGCGCACGGTACCCTTTCCTCTTAAGAGTTACCTTCATACTTGGTTTATATAGTATATTCTATTGTTTGGTTTATCTATACTAATATCATAAAGCTGAAGAGTTTGTTTGTTTGTTTGAACGCGCTAATCTCAGGAACTACTGGTTCGAATTGAAAAAATCTTTTTGAGTTGGATAGTCCATTTATCGAGGAAGGCTATAGGCTACTTTTTATCCCGAAATTCCCACGGGATCAGGAGTTACGGGGGTGAAACCGCGGTTCGCTGCTAGTATAGTATATAATTTTTATTGGAACCTTTACGCCGGGTACGATAAGAGGCGGGTTATTTGACTAACTGGCCACTTCATTTTTTGAATTTTTAATGTTAAAGATGTATGTCTTTTTATTTCATTCATTTAGTATTTAAGTATTTTTAATTTGATGTATTTAATTTGTATGGAATTAATTCTGAAATAAAATCCGAACCAGTAGTTCTATTGTTTGTATTGACTTTTTCACATAATATAACTGCTATAAAATTGTGCATACAAGTCTGTCAACGTTGATTTAGAAATCAAGAATTGCCTAACAGATGTTGCTTTCAAACTTGAGGTCGAAAACCTGACGTTTCTTGTACTTATGTATTAACAGCAAAGCTTTCTGATTAATTATTTATATACTAAAGATTCAATCTTAATTAGTATGGTCTGGGCTCCATTGTTGTTAGGTTTAACTCTCACTGGCCGGCCAATCGTCGGTCTGCAGGTAAGCAGTAGCGTAGCGAGGGGGGGCGGAGAGGCGGATCGCCCCGGGCTGCACCATTAGGAGGGCGGCAAAATTGGGAAACAAATTATTCAATCACATGGCTTAGAAATAAATATTTTTTAGCTCAATTCTTTCATATCGTTACGTTTTTCTCACAAAAACCAACTTTATTATTTTTTGACGTCAAAAGGGCGGAAAATTGCCAAAATTATTATTTTTATTACGTCAAATGGGACGCAAATTGCCAAAATTATTATTTTTATAACGTCAAAAGGGCGGCAAATTGTCAACATTATTATTTTCATGACATAAAAGGGCGGCATATTATGAGTCCGCCCCGGGCGACAGCGACCCACGATACGCCACTGCAGCTTACGCAGTTTACGTACATGATATGATAAAAACCGTCTGGTAAAAAAGTGAAGTGCTTAAAAAGCTCAAGTTTTCATTTTTTGATTAATAGATGGCAATTGCAATAAAATAAAATGAAATAACATAAGCACTCTATACTTTTTTCTCACCAGATAGTTTATTTCACCTCGTGTAGACTTTAGTTTTATGCACATACGAGGTTTTCACTGCAGACCGACGATAATTATGTAAATGTCTATATTGTTTCGTAGGTAGGTACCAAACTAAAATCCCTAATAATAACCGATCTCTAGATCGCACGTCTATCACGTTTGTATCAAAGATAAAAGAAACAATAACATCCCTTCAACAAACAATAACGTACGACAATCGTTGTTGTGATAACAAACAAAATCTTTGGTGTTTGTATTCCATTCAATTTTCAGTTGTTTGATATGTTTGAGGCATTGAGTCATCATAAGAAAATAATTCTTTGATTTTATTTTTTATATTTATACGAAACTAGCTGCGCCCCGCGGTTTCACCCGCGTAAGTCCCGATCCCGTGGGAATATCGGGATAAAAAGTAGCCTATGTGTTATTCCAGGTCTCCAACTATCTACATACCGAGTTTCATCCCAATCGGTCCAGTGGTTTTAGCGTGAAGGAGTAACAAACACACACACACACACACGCACACACAAACTTTCATATTTATAATATTAGTAGGATGAACATTTTATAAGCTTCAGGTATAATTAATCAAAAGAAATGATGTTAAAATAATTTGTTAGTGACATAAGCGATAACACGGTTCCCTTTCTGGATTAAAATATGAATGTCAAAAACTATTATCTATACTAATATTATAAAGCTGAAGTGTTTGTTTGTTTGAACACGCTAATCCCAGGAACTACTGGTTCGAATTGAAAAAATATTTGTGTGTTGGATAATCCATTTATCGAGGAAGGCTAAAGGCTACTTTTTATTTTGATATTCCCACGGGATCGGGACCTACGCGGGTGAAACCTAGTTAGAGTAATAAAGCTCGAAGGTGCTATTTCCATTGCGGCGCACGTGTTGCAGTTGCATCCACGTTGCACACGCTCACTAAACGAAACCTACTTGGTGTGAACCTACTTGCTGGTAAATAAACAGGTCGTTTAATAGTACATGTGTGCTCTATTATAATAAATTACACAAAGATGTATATGACATGTCCATTACCAGGTTCAAAACTTTTATAAAGCATAAATTGTGCAGTAAGGCGTACTATGATACTTCGTCTTACCTAAATGATAACAACCCATGGACGTGACTTTAGTTGCTCCATTTCATGTGAGCGTGATCACATAAAAAAACCCATGAGTTTCTTGTGCCTTCTACTCATTGGTGGGCGCGTTCCGAAGGCACACATCCTAACTTAGTTTTTAAGACGTTTTCAAGTGGTCTATGTACAATTGTATTAAGCATCCAAAGGAATAATTTTTTTTGACTTTGACTTTGAAAAGAAAATAAAGATAATTAGTGCCTAAAATTACGTACGACTAGGTACCATATTCAAGATTCAAATAGTATTCAAACTCGTAAATGTCGCAGGTGTCGCAGCTTCAAAAATCGCAAGTGAAAGTAGTTTTTAATAACAAGTTTCTTTGGAGTTTTTTGAATACTTACTGACTTTTTTATTATTTCGATTCAAAGAAACAGGAAAAAAATCTATGATAAAATAGTGATACTCATACAATAAATTAATTGTCGCGTATTTCCTGTAGGTTTACGATCTAAATTTACGAGCAACAGGTTCATTAGACAAAGGTGATTTATAAATGTTAGACGCCAGCAAGCGCCGCTGTTTACATGTATTGTGCAGACTTTAAGGTGAAAGGGTACCGGCGCTCTTTCCATACAAACGTAGTCGACTGTTTCCTCCCTGGACACTAGCACAAATATTTTTGTGCCATGACACCTATAACTGCCATGACTATGCCTCTATTTTTTAGTTTTTTTCATTTTCTAATTAACATAGAAATTAAGATTTAAAAACAAAAAATAAAAAACATAGATACATGGTCATGGCACTTATAAGTTTTATGCAACAAAAAAAAGAGTGTGTGTACTTATGTACACGCGTTAGAAGTTATACTTCTTTGGCGTATGGAAAAAAAAAAACTAGAATATACAACTTGAACATAGTTATCAATTTTCATACCACCTAGAACTAACTTCATGGTGTTAAATTTAGGTGTCGGTGTGCGCGCGCATCCTAAAAATTCACTCTCATCATTTTTTTCCATCGCGCCAAAAGAAGTATAACTTCAAAAATATTTGCTCTATTGTCATTATCCAGGGAGAAAACAGTCGACTGCGTTTGTATGGAGAGAGCCCCCGGTACCTGCGGAAAGAATAGATAAATAATAAAATTGATACAGAATGTGAACTAGTTCAACTTTGTATACAAAGTCCATTTACTTATTGCACGTGGACATCCATCGGGGAGAGTGCTACGGAAATAGCTGAAAGGCTCAGAGCTCATCCATTTGCAACCGATGCAAAGTAAATGGGCAGGGCTGGGAGCGTTCCATTACAGGGCGCGCTTGCCAAAGGTCGCCTCTACGACTCGACCTTGGGTTGGAACACCGTGACATTTGATTGAAATGTCTGCTCATGTGATACGTTAGGAATGTGCACGGATTTTTACAAACAAAACAATATTAAAAAGCTTTGTGGATGGATTTAATAGTTTTTCCGAGACGCAATGACAGGGCTTGGCCAAGTTTGCGGATAGCGTGGGTTTTTACGTTCGTTTTTTATTCAAATAGTTATTCGAATACCATTGACATTAATGGGAAGAAGAGGATTAGCAATGTAGAGTTGGTATGTGACAGTAAGTCAAATGCATCCTGCCTGACCTATGGTATAACCAAAGAGCTAAGATCGACAAACCATGGGTGCCGGAAGGCAGACGATATGGGTGCCTTCGACAGAGACTGCCCTTAAGGGCAGGTGCTAATAAAGCTACCAAAATCGACCTTTGTTTTAAGCAACTCTAAGTAATCAAACACCCTTTTTTTGTTATTTGGATATAAATGGATATTGTAGTTTAATAACCATATTTTTGTTTATTGTGGTTGAAAACATGATATGAACAACTTCGTTCGATAAAAAAAATGTTAGAAAACAGAGAATTATTAGATCGTTTATCGGGTTTTATTCAAAAATAGTTAACGTTTGTTTCTAAAAATGAATCAAATGATAGGTTTTGACCTCTAGGAACTATATTTGTGGATAATAATGCTAAAATGTTTTGCATATCGATCAAATATAACAGTTAAGACGCAGCACGCTACGTTTTTGAGAGCGGGGGCTAAGGTAATGTGAATACCTACACACAGTACTGGAAGAGCGCCTTAAATTGATTATGTTTCACTGCTAGAGTCAACAATCTTAAAGCATCTTAAATCTTAACGTATTTTCTCAATAGCTTGACGGCATATTATTATAAGAATTTGTAAGCGTAAGTACGAGTACGCAGATAATAAAAAGAGAATAAAATCTCATAAAACCATTGGAACATTTTTCATCACATCATAAAATTGATGGAGTAAAAGATTCATATCAAATGGCGCCAAAAATAAACATTACGTTTACAGTAAGTACATCAATAAGATGGATATCTATCGAGCAATATTTTACATTCGGACAGAAAACAGCGCAGGTGTCTTATAGAATATAGTCAATTAAAGTTATGGAGAGAGAAACGATCTGTTCACTGTAAACTACAAGCTACAAGGTTGCGACTAATGCGAAATTACTCTAACACAACCGTGGAAGTTACTTAACCGACTCCAGAAGTCCGAACCCAAGTAAGCCGCTGCAGTCAAAATATGAGCCGGTGGGGTTTCACTTCGGAATATCCCAAACGCAATCCCCAAAAGAAAATTGACAAACCGATATTCTCCAAAATAATATAAAGAGGTAAGATTTTTATTTTTTCTGTTTGGGCTCTGAAACTACTGAACTAATTATGTTGGCTACTTTTTTATCCGATATTCCTACGGAAACGAGACTTACGTTCCTGTAGGAACGTCGTGGGGCTAGGCAAAATAAAGATAGCTTAATAAACTACTCATAAAATCTTCAATAATTATGTACCTAAAAGTAACATTCAACACCCAGAAGATCACTGGACAGTTATCTATTAGAAAAACGATGGCACGCATTAATTGGCACATTATTAGATCGAAATGAGTTTGATGATGGTAACAGTAAATGTTTTTGCACACATAAAATTGTTCGGTCGGTCCGTGTTGGTGCGATCGTAACTATTTTCATGATACGACTACTGAGTTGGCATTAACCGATTCCAGGGGCTCGATCTATGGAAAAAGCCCATATTTTAAGTGTTTATTGACTACTTTCTCTTGCTGCGGCCCGCGGTTTCACCCGCGTAAGTCCCGATTCCGTCGGAATATAGGGATAATAAGTAGCTTATGTGTCAATCTAGGTCTCCAGCTATCTAGATACCGAGTTTCATCGCAATTGGTCCAGTAGTTTTTGCGTGAAGGAGTAACAAACATACACACACATACACACACAAAATTTCACATTTATAATATTAGTAGGATAGTAGGATAATGAAGCACTTTTTCGATAGGACAGACACATTTTCGTTTTCATTTTTCTTTTTTTTTCCAGATACTTCTCAGATACTTTTTATTATTATTGTCTGTTTTTTGTAATTTCTTTTATTTGTAACTATCTCTTACTGTTTCTTATTTGTGTCTATACTATGTAGTGTGTTTGTTCGAATAAATTATATTCTATTTTTGCTTTTACAGCACTTTTATGGTCTTTTTAGAAAACGTTCCCATTAGGGATGATCCTCATTAGACCGAACCGTGCCTGGGGCGTAACGTGGGTGGAGTGCGAGTTTTTTCATATAGCAAACGTCACTATCGCGTTAGCTTTAACGAGAAATTTGTATGAAAAGTTAAAGCTTCGCATTACGTCCGCTAGGGGCGCTTTTCTTTCCATACAACTTTCTCGTTTACGCTAACGTGATAGTAACGTTTGCTATACGAAAAAACTCGCACTCCACCCACCGGGCTTGAAACGTTACATACATATTGTATGAATAGGGTTGCCATATTCGGCTAGGGTCTCGTCGGGACAACCTAGGGTATTCCAGGGTGGAATGAATAAAAATACTAAATTTCGCGAAAAAATAATCAATTTTTATTTTCAATGTAAGTATCTAATAAAATCTATTTGATTAAACATATTCTAATTACTTGTAGAAGTACTTGGATTACCATACTTTTCAGATAATTTGTTTTTTTTTTAACAATTCTGGATGTTCTTTAACATATATATAAAACTCTTTGCAAGTCATATTATAATTGACTTGACACTGTAAAATCGACTCTACAGTCTCTGGGAGCAGACGATTTCGTTCATCGGTCCACTGGGCCGACATTAAAGAAAAAACTCTTTCCACTGTGGCGTTGTGGGCTGGGATTGCAAACAGATACTGGCATAATTTTAATAGTTGACATTTTCTCTCGGGATTTTCTGTTTCTTTAAAAAAGTATAGCCATTTTTCTGCCACTGACTTCATAGACATCCACTCTTCCGAGGCAAGCTTAGCTTCTACAAAGCTCTTTAGGTAATTATATTGCTCAAATAGATTATCGCTGAAAGTCTCCAAACGATTACTACTAAGGTATAAAATAGTGTTTTCAATTTTTTCCCACTCTGGTATTTCAGTTAGCGTCATCCAATCAAACACTTCAAATTTATCAAAGGAAACTGACCACTTTTTCAGATATTCGGAAGCCGTGTTGTAAAATGCTACTGTCTCCTCTTCAAATGTTGAAATCAATGTTGTTGTTTCTGGTGTTGCAATCTCATTTTTAAGTTTAGTCATTTGAATTTTAGTTTGCATTCCAATAAATTTGGCAGATTTCCTGTCAATTAGTGTGTTTTGTATTTCTTTTAATATTTTTCTAATCTCAATTATCGACACTTTGTTTTTTTCAACGCTTTTTATATTTTTATCAAACAAATTCAAGTTAGAATGCAAAAACAGGAAATAAATTTCACTCATTGGATTTTTAAAAAAATCTACAATAATTTTAGGTGGCCTTTCTTCTGAGTCAAAATAATTTTTGAGCGGTATCCAAAGTTTTAGGATTCTTTCTATCGCTGGCATTAAAGACAACCATCTTGTTCTGGAGTGTGACAAAAGATTCTGATAATTAATGTCAACATACGAGCAGAACTCTTTCAGTTTCTCCGTCCTTACAGTGTATATTGAAAAATAATTAAATATTTTGAGGACGATCACTTCAACATCCACAGACAAGATTCCAGCAGCGGTTGATATAGTATTGTGCAGAATATGGGCTGGACATCCAATCCCTTCTATAGGCTTGTTCAGGTCTTCTTTTATTTTATGAAAAACATTGCATTGACCGCGTCGTTCAAGCCCTCCGAAGTTCGTGTTGGTGTTGTCCCCACAAAAAGCAACTAGCTTATCGAGTGGAATCTGCAATTGTCTTAAGGTGTCGAGACAATAATTGGAAATAGTTTCCGATGTTTCATTTTTAAGAGAATCGAACTTTAATAGCTTTTGTTGGATACCACCCTGTTCAGTGAAATATTGCACAAGTAATGGAAACATTTTTTCAGCTTTGTGATTGGACGCGTCAGTTCCTATTCCGTAATATGGAACTTTTTGCAAGTCTTGTTTTATTTCTGACACAGAATGTGGAGCGAGAATATTTTTAACAATAGCTGTAGCCTTAGTTCTGGCTGTGGACTGTTTTGCGGCGATTTTAGAGTCGGGATACATCGTTGCGTTCAGTTTTACGATACAGTCAAGCGAACTAAAAGATTGATGAGTCGTTAGTTCCGCTGCCGCAATAAGCAATTCTTCTTTGCTATTTTCTTTAATCATAAATCCGGATATGGGGCTTGCTGTTGATACAGCAGCGAACCTTTTCTTATGATTAATCGTAGAAATGTGGTGCCTTACGTCAGCCTTACCTCCGTGAGTAATTGATATAAAACAATTACAAGTAGAACAAAACGCTTCATCATTCGTACGTCCTTTCTTTATAAAACTCCACTCTTTTGTATAGTCGTCTGAAAAATGACACTTCCTCTTTCTTGCCGCAGACATTTTCGTAAATGTATTAGTCCGTAATAATGCACTCCTAAAACAACGCACAACAAAAATCGTCCTGTACGCCCGCGCCGTACGCGTCGAGTGATTAGAGCGACTGACCAAAGCCAACTGACTGACACTCCGCTCTCGCTCGCCTCACTGCTCCGCTCTGATCACCCGCGCCCACCCGCCCGCGATATTGCGCGACCGAACAGGCGGTAAATTTAAATTTTCGTTGCGTACTTTCAATCGGGACATTTTAGTCTTATGTCGGGACGTCGGGACAGAGAGCTCAATAACGGTGACAGTCCCGATATATCGGGACGAATGGCAACCCTATGTATGAAGCACGTTGTAATATAAATAGATTCATACAAAATGTATGTTTTAAATCCGTACGACGCGCCCAGGACACTATTATACACAATAAGATTTTGAAGTATTGAATATTCTATTTAAATCAGATCATTTTTTGTGACCGTTATACGATCAAAAAGTTTTATAAAAGCTCATTAAGTACTCACCTAATAACCATTTCCAGAACATCTTCTCTTTCGAAAACCTTGCAGTAAAGATGGAGGATCTTGAGGCAGGTGTACCGGAGCCCTGTCCAGGTGATCTCGGCCGCCTTGAGGGCCTCGTCCCAGGGGCAGTTGTCGTGTCGAGACAGACACAACATGCCTTCCGTTATCTCCGTAGGAGGCATTTATTTTACACTATAGTTTATTGATTTTGATATCCTATTTTATTTTTTCTTGTTCGGTTCATCTGTTTTGTAAGTGGTTCATGAAAGTGGCAAGAATGCGCTGTTTCCGTACTTAATTTACTATACTAATTGCAGTATCCCACATATGAAAGACTATAAAAAGTGATTCGAGTCTCCAAATGGTTGCAAATAGACGAGATGATTTAGAACATAAATAATATTCCGAAAGTGTTACATATTTGACATTCATTCACGCTAACTTGAGTAAGATTTAATAATTCCGCTGGGAGGCCCACAGCTAAGCGACGCTCGCTGATCGTTTACGGTCGTACGGGTAAGCGACGCCTGGCGCGGTCATTTGATGGGTGACCAATTAGTAGTGTGGCAAAAATGTATTTTCGTGAGCCCCTCCGTGCTCCGGAAGCCATGTTTTGCCGTTGCTACCTCTAGCAGTCATTAGGTCAAGTTAAAGGCCTGAAAACTCTAACAACAGGTGAGCCACACCACAATAAGAATTAGATCATATCGAACGAGTCCCTTTAGCCTTTATAGTTTTATATTTTTTTACTCGCGTACTTATTCATGTTTTTTTTTTCATTTATCCAAATGGAGATATCACCTGCATAAAGTTTCTATACATCCTGTCGTACTAATACCTACATGAATAGATAAAACGAAGGTTAAACTCAAACCAAATTTGGTAGCTATCTACAAAAACTATTAACGTAACTAGTTAGGTCATTCTAAGTGTAACCTTCAAGTAAATAGATGCTTACAGACATAGAGTAGGTAATTGTCAGTTTATTCGCTTTAACTTAAAACATATATTGCCTACTTGAAAATTTTACGTAATTACTTTAAGCATAAGGCATTATAAAGGTCTTTCAAAAGGATATTTCTTTCAAAAATAAATAACAAAAAATATGCTATCGTAATATATAGAATACTAGCTGTGCCCCCCCATCCCGTGGGAATATCGGGATAAAAATAAAATAAACAAATAAATATTACAGGACATTCCACACGTCGCGATCTAGCCCCAAGTTAAGTAATTAGACTTGTGTTATGGGTGCTAGACAACTCATATACTACTTAAATACTTTTCTTTTGTAAATATATACTTATAATACATAGAACCAACCAGACCACAGACAAATATCTAAGCACCAATACATGTCTGAGGCGGGAATCGAACCCGCAACCCTGAGTTTGGCAGTCCGGCATGGTGACCATTGTGCCAACTGGGTCGTCAAAGTAAAAATTAGCCTATGTGTTAATCCAGGTCTCCAGCTATCTACATACCGAGTTTCATCGCAATCGGTCTAGTAGATTTTGCGTGAAGGAGTAACAAACATACACACACAATTTTTCACATTTATAATATTAGTAGGAAATAGTAGGATAATGCTATTGGTACCTTTCTAGATAACTCTATAGGCAGGTCAAATTAATAATTCTACAAAGACCTTTAAAATGGACTTTCATTGTCCAAAACGGGTGAAATTTTGCAAGTATACTGCTCTATAGTACCTACCTAGATAACTCAAATTAAAAAACGGGTCAAATTTTGCAAGTATACTGCTCTATAGTACCTACCTAGATAACTCAAATTAAAAAACGGGTCAAATTTTGCAAGTATACTGCTCTATAGTACCTACCTAGATAACTCAAATTAAAAAACGGGTCAAATTTTGCAAGTATACTGCTCTATAGTACCTACCTAGATAACTCAAATTAAAAAACGGGTCAAATTTTGCAAGTATACTGCTCTATAGTACCTACCTAGATAACTCAAATTAAAAAACGGGTCAAATTTTGCAAGTATACTGCTCTATAGTACCTACCTAGATAACTCTACAGGCAGGTCAAATTAATAATTCTACAAAGTCATTAACCTTTAAAATGGACTTTAATTGTCCAAAACGGGTGAAATTTTGCAAGTATACTGCTCTATACAGTTTCAAATTACCGTTTAGCACTTTAACTGTAATTAAAGGGACATAACCGAAACACGAGTAAAATAATGTCAAACAGTATGAGAACGGTATAAGGAAGTGGTTAATTTAAACAATTTGCTTTTGTCCAGCCATTGTCTTGGACTTAGATACCGTCTCACGGTTTGTTTTCGATATAAAGCTGCTTAATTTACCGGCCTCTTTACTACAGATATGTTTTTTTTTTTTTTACTACTTAACTCATATATTTAAAGAAAACATAAATTTATAAAATCACACTTAAAATTAGATTAAATTAAATGAACACAAAAAATGAATTGCACAAACAAAGAACAAAAAAAAAATAAAAAAATAATAATAATAATAACACATACACATCACAAATAAAACACAGATATTGATAACTAGCTTTTGCCCGCGACTTCGTCCGCGTTGAGGTCGAAAATGGACTAAGGAATCACGTTGTCCCATACAACCTTTCCCCCCCCCTTTTCACCCCCTTAGGGGTAGAATTTCGGAAAATCCTTTCTTATTGGATGCCTACGTCATACAAAGAACAAACCCTCCAAGTTACAGATTTCTACGATCAGCAGTTTAGACTGTGCGTTAATCCGTCAGTCAGTTATTCAGGACAAAGAATTTTATATGTATAGATTAGCTTCGCTTAGAGGCACAGATTTATCTAGTACCTCCATAATGCTTAACTTCATCACAAGTATTCAGGATCGATTCAGTGGTTTGTCACAGAATAACTCATTCATTGTGTTAACTTTTCATCTCCAACTCTAAATTCATATAAAAAAATTTGATTTCGTAGTGATATTATATGGTCACATAGTTACCATTTATACAACCTCAAAATTGCTCAATGATCTTGATTTTAGGGTCATTTTTTTCTTATTGTAATTTTTTATTTAAATATTTATTAACCTATACTTGATCAATGTATAAATATAAAATTCACACTGACAGCTTAAACCGCTGCTCCAAGAAAAATGTAGGGTGTATTCTTTGTGAAGTGAAGGTTCAACTAATAAAGGGTATCCTATAGGCCATACGGTCGCGGCAAAGCAAGTTAGAGTTTTGGCGGGAACGAGTTAACAACATGTCGTGCTGCAGTTTTATTTTCATGAAACTTAGTTGTAACCCGAGTTGAATTGTATAATTCTGGTGGAATGTTATTCAATTTAGTTCTGTGAAAGTGCACAAGTGTAGTGAAAGTAAAAATCAGTGTCAACCATGAAGTTTTCTCGTTGCCTCCAAATCTCCTATTAAGGTTATGGTAAACTTGCCACCGCTTTACTATAGCCCCTGACTTGACGGACTATGACGACTTTGACTGTTTTGAAACACTTTAGGCCCGATTTATGAAAAATCTGGTCATAATAAAAAAAAAGCAAGTTAACTAATAAATAGTTAGAAGATATTAAAGGCTACAGTGTCCGTTATAGCCATAGTAATGTGGTAAAGCTATCAACTAAATGGTCCAATAAGGCGTTAAACTCAGATAGCCTCGTAAATTGGTCACACAACGTAACATCTAATGGGCGAATCAATTACATATTTGGCAACTTGCTGATTTATTCAGTTTCGTTTTACTCTCTAATTGAATCAAACAAGATTTTGGTGACCTTTATTTTTTTTGAACATAGACACCCTTATTCTAAAACGAGGTTTAAGGATAGTCCGTGATGTGGATTTAAACCTTAGATTTATACACGGATTTACTCGTGAACTATAGTCTAAATACTATCCTTATGGATTATATAGGGCACTATAGTCTAAATACTATTCTTATAGATTATAGGGATAGTGTTTAGAGTATAGCTCACGAGTAAATCCGTTTCTAAATCTAAAGTTTAAATCCACATCTCGGACTATCCTTAAACCTCGTTTTGGAATAGGGGGGAGAAAATCTATATATATAAAAATGAATTGCTGTTCGTTAGTCTCACTAAAACTCGAGAACGGCTGAACGGATTTATCTTATCTTAGTCTTGAAATGTTCGTGGAGGTCTAGGGAAGGTTTAAAAGGCGATTATTCCCACGGGATCGCGGGTGAAACCGCGGGGCGCAGCTAGTTTAAATATATAATAATTGAATCTAACACTACATACCTATCATAAAACAATGCGTCTGAATGTCTGAACACCATAACCCCAAAAACGACTGAACGGATTATCAGAAAATTGATATCAATAGACGGAGTGATTAATAAGGAAGAATTGGTTATACACTGTTTTCATTAAGGTTTTGTGTAAATTGCCTTCATGGAAAGCTTTGATCAAATATCAGGCGTATATGCTAGGGGGGTCCTTAGTAGAATAATAAAACCACAAATTCAAACTAAATTGCCAGTCATACACACCAGAACATAATGCTATAACAACGCCTGCACAAAATGCGGATTCAAAATCTGGAAATCAACTAGGTAATTCAGGATCGCTTTGATAGATAGATAGATAAACACTTTATTTGTACAACACACAAAACATTGAAAATAACGAAAAGGATGAGAACCTCAGATGAGAACGCTTATTAACTACGAATTTGTACAAACAGGCGACCTTATCGCTTTGCGATGTATTCTGTGGTAATACCAACTACATTTTTGTGCAAGTTGTAAACGATTTGCAACCCAAGCACAAGTACACTATTTGTGGTGAATCTACAACTCCATCATCATCATCATCCGAGCGATGTTCCCGGTTGCATCCAGTATCCCTCTCGGGAGCCCGGGGTCCGCTTTCCTACTTTTACGCTTCCACTTCGCACGATCTTGGGCATCCTGGTTAGTAAGTTGAATCTACAATTCCAACGCTATGAAAATCCAAGCAATTTCCGTTATTCAACTAGATATATCTATATAATATCATAAAGTAAATATTGAAACAGTCCACAATGCCACTGGGTGTCACACCGGTTATCTGACACGGTGTTTATAATTATTTGACGCTCGCTTGCAATGCCAAATATTATGTCATTTCTGAATTAGCATCTTTGTGGCAAGGTTAAAAAAGAATAGGTAATTTGTAGGATTAACAGACCGTAAGCGTACCAGAAATAGTTTTTAAGCCTCCTGAGGTCATCTGTTTATGTAAGCATTTTCTGCTTTTATGAAGAGTGAATTGCTTTTAAACCAATGCTTTTAACAGACTTATTACCTCTTTTTAGGGTTTTATAAGGATATCGTTAAGACTATTCGAATAAATGGGGCTAAAGGGAGTCACTAAAATGTTATTATAGAGCACCTGACCAGACCCTTTTCCATGAGGTAAACGACTTCCACTTCGCTTCTTGATGGAATGTCAGAAATCCACAAATCCACACCTGCCGCTGCAAGCTGGATAAAAAACTACGTGAGATAAAAGCCATACGCAATGATGATGAACCATGCACAGTATATTCTTATTGCAATAAATTCAATAAAAAAGGTTGGATCTGTTAAAAAAGACGTGTTTATGACGTCACATCTCTCATGTTGTTTTTAGAAGTGATCCCGACAAGACTCTCTGCTTATTTTATCTATCAATTCTAGGTATAAGACCTAGCAAGCGATTTGGCACTTTTTCCTAATGTGTGGTCTTCTAGTCTGGCACATTTTAAAATAATAAAATGTTAATTTGACAACTTATTGAAGTCTACACCATAATTTTGACAACCTGATGAAGCACACAGTACTTCACACATCATTCAAAAGTATATGAATTTTTATTGGCAAAACACCAATAGACATGTCAATGCTGAAATATTTATGTGTTCAAAATACTTTGGAGAGGAGGCAATTGATTAAAAATATTGACAATTAATGTCCAAATATTTCCCGTACGCACGTGTCGTATAATTTGATTTGCTATACCAAATAACTAGGAACGTACTTAATATCAATATGAGATATTTTAATTTTCTAGCTGTTTTTAATAGGAACAGTTATTTTTAAGAGAAATTGTTTGTATAATCATTCATGTAAGGATTCCGTTAAGTCGGAACTCGCGATGAATGTAGGTTACTTGGATACTACATGACTGTATTGTTATATGATAATTGAAATGTAGATTTTCTCTGAGTATGACACATAATTGTTATGAATTTACTTAAAGGTTATACTGAAAGTTGTGACTTCGAATTCAGAATGATTTTCTGCTGGATTGACTTTTTTTCTAGCTAGAGAAGCTCTAGACTCGGTCATTCAATCGCGGTGCGCGCTACTGCCCCGCTAAAAGAATTAATAAGCCCCTGCTTCCAAATGGAAGCAGGAGCTTATTAATTCTTAATTACTCATAGACAAAAGTTAAAGTTACTTAAAATGGGATTTTTATCAAACACGTGGTTGATATCCCGTTTCAAACAACTTTAGTAGTGAAAATAACCATGTTAGTTAAAATTCTTAAAGTCTTATCACTTGTTGTATCACTGTCTATTTATTCTGTATGTGATTTTTTTTTCTACGAATTTCATTTTCAGAATGCAGATTCCTATTTAACTATTTGTTATCCATTTGTGTTCGTTAAACTAGTCCATCTTATTTCAGGCAAGCGTCCTCAATACATTGAAAGAAAGTTAAAACAACTCATTAAAATCATCAAAGGAATACAGAAACGCGAAAAAAAAAACGTTTAATTTGGCACGTATTTTTATTGCCACCCGGATTGATACGGTAATTTTTTCCATGATTTGGTCATTAGAATAATTTACTTATTTAACGATTTTCTAGATGCGTTTCAAAACTATTTTTTTTCTTTTTTTTTACTGTGATGGAAACTTCTCAGTACCTACTTATATTTTTAAAGTTTTAGAAATTTTAATTTTAGAAATTAAATTCTAAATTAAGCCGGTGAGTTAATTAAGTGTCATGTGGGTGCGACTTTAGACTTTTTTTACACGTCTTCCTCATTATTATTTTTTTATAATATGTTCGTAAACATAAAATCGTAAAACGGAACATTATTTGTGTCGCTGTCATCTGCCAAATGATATATTCCCTGAGATTCCCTAGATTTTGCCATGTCAGTTAAAATAAATTATTTAATGTAGTTATTTGCGGGATTATTTATTTTCACAACGCGAAGATTTAATGAGGCTATTTGGGTGAAATATAGCTCTTCATCTTTTGATTCAATGTTCATTATATTCGACAGAACATTAATTTTGACGTCGACAATGCGATGATCGTTCCTATTGACTAAAAGACATCAAAATAACAAGTCCGGCTCGTTAATTTCAGCAACAAAAATGTTAGAACAATATCTCGTAATTATTATGATTATGACTCTTGCAATAAACATCGTTTTATGGCACATCAAATACAGGGAGAGGCCAACCTTGGCACCTAATAACTGTGATGATAGGGTTGGAATTAAAAGGCTTCAAATTAGATAGTTTAACGATCGGCTGCAAACAGCTGCATCACCACAAAAGCGGCCAAGTGCGAGTCGGACATCGCCCGATAGTGGTATAAGGTTCTTATTTTGTTTTTAATCCCCGACGCAAAAACAAATCTTAAAAAAATATTGTATGTCAGATGAGGTTGTATAGGTTAAAAGTCTTTTGCCTGCCCTTTTTGGAGTATAATAAACAAAAAAGATGTTGCCTAAAAAAATTACTTAAACTGTTCTTAAAAATTCTTAAAAACATACTCAAAAAATATTTACGTTTTTCTGTTTTTAGTATTTGTTGTTATAGCGGCAACCGAAATACCTACATCATTTGTAAAAAAGAAAACTTGAGAGGTGTCAAGGGACACCCGGATGGAACGAAGTTTCTTTCGATTAATTAATGAAGGAATTGTAATAAAATCAAAAAGTGTCGTTACAACTTTTGTTCTTATTTTTTCCGTTTAGCCCCCTTTCGCAACGCCATAAGGAACTTCGTTCCAATTATAATTCTCTAGCTATCATGGTTCATGAGATACAGCCTGGTGACAGAAAGACAGACGGACCCGTTTTTACCCGACTACGGCAAAAGGAAGGTTATGTTTTTGACAGCGATTTATGTTTGTATTTGCCCTCATAACGTCTTAACTAAACAAAAAAATAATTTTCCAAATCAGTCCAGGCGTTTTCGAGTAATCGGCGAACATACATAAAAAATATATACGCGACGAATTGAGAACCTCCTTCTTTTGTTTGAAGTCGGTTAACAAATGAGGTATCGTTAGAAGCGTCTCAATGGTTAGCTGGTTATTACCCTTTGGGTACGGAACCCTAAAAAGTAGCAAAATAAAAATATATTCAGTGGCATTCTGAATCTGAATCATCACACGGAACAATTCAGTCTCAGAGTAAGGTTAGTCTCTCTTTTGTTTTAAATAAAAAAATGCGTTGTCTACTAATAAATCCGGCATACCTATCAATCAATCCTGTTTTCTGTTTGCAACACCGTTTCTATGTTTACTCAGAAGCAGTGGCGTAGCGTGGGTCACTGGCACCCGGGACGAAGTCATAATTTGCCGCCCTTTTGATGTCTTAAAAATAATAATGTAGCCAATTTACCGCCCTTTTGACGACATAAAAATAATAATGTTGGTGGTTGTGGAAAAAACCTAACTATATGAAAGAATTGAGCAAATATTTTTTTATTTAAAATTCATGTAAGGATGCGAGGAGACTCGTGATTTGCAATAACTGTATTGGGCGGAAATGACGATGTGCATAATGTGCAAGTGGGTAAGAGCTAATTCTTGAAAAATTAATTTCTGACTGACCGTCACGTCAGTCATCATCATCCGAGCGATGTTCCCGGTTGCATCCCTCTCGGGAGCCCGGGGTCCGCTTTCCTGCTTTTACGCCTCCACTTCGCACGATCTTCAGCATCCTGGTTTGTAAGGCCATTTGCACGCATATCACCCTTTACGACGTCAAGCCAGCACTTCTTGGGTCTACCCAGTCTGCCACGACCCGGCGGAGGTGCCATGGCAAGACATTTGTTCCCCACGTAACTAGCCGGTTTTCGCAAGACGTGACCGTACCAGCGTAGGCGGCATTCTTGCAATTTATCTGCAATGTTTCGGACATGAAGGCTGCCCCGGATGCGAGAGTTCCTGAAGCGATCCTTTCGCGTCACTCCACACATCCAGCGCAACATCTTCATCTCCGTGACACGCAGCTCCTGCTTATGTCGCTCAAGCACCGGCCACGCCTCACTACCATACAAAAGGACAGGTCTAATGATGGTTTTATAGACCTGTCCCTTTAGTTTAACCGGCATTTTGGGGTCACAAATGACACCAGTCACCTCACGCCACTTGGCCCAAGCCGCTGAAATGCGTGACTTGACGTCGCAATCGATGTCGCCGGACGCGTGAAGCACAGATCCCAAGTACTTAAACTGGTCCGTCCGCTCGACCATATGACCGTCTACGCAGACGGGTGTGGGATCTGTGGTATTGCAAGTCAAGTACTCTGTCTTCGCCACATTCAGTTGCAAACCGCCGTTCTCAAGCGACTCCTTCCACGTGTGTACACGTTGGACCAGCCGCCCCTTATCCGAATCCGCCAGCGCAATATCATCAGCGTACATGACCGTCACGTCAGTGACCGCACAAAATATTTTTTCCTGATTTTGCCGCCCTACTAATGGTGGCGCCCGGGGCGGTCCGCCCCTCCGCCCCCCCATCGCTACGCTACTGCTCGGACGTGTTACATTGTACTTACACGCCAATTTTCATTCATGAATTTCAACGACTCTTCATACGCGTTTCTACAATCTGAATCTGTTGTGGATCAATCAATTACACACGTAAATTCAGTTAGTGTTAACCGATTATGTACTAATATTATTTATCCAAACTGAGTTCATCCTAATCCTATTGATTTTATTTTAATTAATCTCAGCGATAGGAGCTCTGTTATCTTATCAGTTTATTTGCTCTGCGTTCACGGTTAAAAGGCTTAATGTTGCTTAAATTAGTAAAAGAAAACCTCAAGGTTTTCCATCTAAAGGAAAGCCCGCCCCTTTTGAATCCTAAAATACGAGTTTAACAGTCTGGGAAATAATACGATACAAAAATTGAAAATATAAAGCTTGAAAATCTTCAAATGTAATGGACGGCAATTTTATACCAATTAATTAACTTTGCTATTATAAAAGAGAGGAAAGATTTTTTATTCTTTTTAAGCGACGTCAAACAAAAGGAGGAGGTTCTCAATTCGCCGCGTATATTTATATTATTTATGTATGTTTTGTTTGTAACGAATAGACTCTGGGCCGGTTTTGATGAAATTTGGTATTTATTATTAAATTAACTAAAATTATCTTTATCTAGCAGCGCTCCGCAGTTTCAACCGCGTAACTCCCGATCCTATAGCCTTCTTCGATAAATGGACTATCCAACACAAATAGTACATCGTTACCCTAGGTGTGAAAGTCACTCATTGAGTCCCGAGACGGAGTTTGGCGCCCGAGCGTAGCGAAGATGTTAATAGTTCGAGGGACTTAATGAGTATTTTACCCGAGGTAAACACTGTGCTTTTCATTACGAATAATACATAAAATTCTTCATAATAACGAGAGTGAATGAGAGACTCCATACTACCTCTGTCCGTATGCATGAGCCGTGTGAAGCCATAATTGTTATTCTTTGGTGTTACCTAAAGCAAGGAGGTTAGGTTTTTGAAGTTCCTAATGCGTAATGATACTGATACTGGCTACAAGCACATTGCACAAGTCGCGCGAAGCCATAATTTGACATGACAGCTGTCAGTGAAAGCGATTTTCCCTAGGGCTGAAAGTTTTTCTTTCTACACGCTCTTCAGGCATCTTTAGACCTACTTTCGGAGTATGAGTAATGAAAAAGAATTTTTCAATTCGAACCAGTAGTTCCTGAGATTAGCGCGTTCAAACAAACAAACAAACTCTTCAGCTTTATAATATTAGTATAGATAAGTATAGATTTGATGCCAGTGATGCTACTTATTATTTTGTTCCGTTTTCTATATGTTAAAAATAATATCTGACAGAACCTGTCTGTCATTTTTATTGGCATGTAATTCGCTTCACGTTATTAAAGAATATACAATCAAAATATTGACAGGAGCTTTGATCATAAAGGTCGTGTGAATCATGCTCTTGCGCATAATGACGTATCGTTTTCTGATTAGTTAATGATTGACAGCTAACAAATGAAAACTACTCGTTGACCGATTAGATTTTTTTAACATAATCCTACTAATATTATAAATGTGAAAGTTTGTGTGTGTGTGTGTGTTTGTTACTCCTTCACGCTAAAACTACTGAACCAATTGCAATGAAATTCGGTATATAGATAGCTAGAGGCCTGGATTAACATATTATAGGCTACTTTGTATCCCGATATTCCCACGGGATCGGGACTTACGCGGGTGAAACCGCGGGGCGCAGCTAGTAATGAAATATAAATAGCTAAGCTACCTATAACCTAACAATATTTAGACAAAAATAAAATTACTTACTAATTACAAAACTAAAAACAAAATAAAAATGGCCTAATCAAAATTAATATAACCTACATAATTTATATCCGAAACTAAAGCAAACTTTGAGGGTGTCGCCGACGATGGATTCCCATTGTCGGCGACACCCTCAAAGCATTGTCCCCAAGATTTGCTGCCAGAATACCCTCCCTGAATTGCCAGACTAACTATGGGACAAGAATACGCCAGCTCAAGGATAGCTAGTAGCCTCGAAAACGCGACGTTAGCTACTTCAAAATGAAGCATCGGTGTAATATAATTTTTATCACAGTTGCTCATAAAGTGGATCTTATTCAACGGCTTTTAGGCTCGTAATCCAACATATTATGCACGCGTGCGTTTTATATTGCCAACCTAGTGCTGTAAAGTTATCCCGATAGGTTAAATACGTATCTTACTGCTAACTACATACTGTTTTGATGTATAAAAAGGTAGGTACCAAAGAGTTTTTTAGCTAGCAAAAATGGTTGTCTCTAAAGTCGGTTTACGAACGAAAATTTTACGTGATAATGACTTAGAAAACGGTTAAAAATCGAGTTGTTTATTTTTGTTTTTTCTTTACTCAAATATATTGTTTTTCCGTACTATTGTATTTTGTTCTTAACCCCCGACACAAAAACAAATAGAAAAAACCCTAAAAAATATTGTATGTCAGACGAGGCTGTATAGGTTAAAAGTCTTTAGCCTGGCCTTTCCGGAGCATAATTAACAAAAAAATATTGCCTTAAAAATGTAAACATAGACTTATTACGAATATTTTGTTAATTATTATTTTGTTTTCTTTTCAATTCTTTTCTTTTATTCGCAACTGTGATAAAAAACGTCGTACGATATACGTGTGGAATTGATATTTGCATCTTGGCTTATTTAACACGCTCGCTGCCGCTCGCGCGTCATAAACCGCCTCTATGCAAAGATCAATTTACCACACTTATATCGTAATGTACTATTGTCATAATTAAGCTTAGTTCAATTTAGCTTATGGTAAGTCGTCATAGTTAAAATGTAACAAGTGGAAACGTGTTTCGATCTAGCGTAGTGAACCCCTTTATAAAGGTCCTAGCACAGGGCTCCCGCAGCCACAACGGTCTCGAAACCCAGGTGTGTGAAAATGTAACAACCGGGCATATCCCCATATTACCCTTTCAAAGCCTCCGCAGACTCCGCAACATTAATCTACGCACGGTTTTCAGTAACATTCATCATCATTATCATCATCCGAGTGATGTTCCTGGTTGCATCCCTCTGGGGAGCCTCGGGTCCGTTTTCCTGCTTTTATCCTGCTTTTTCCTGCCTCGGGTCCGTTTTCCTGCTTTTATCCTGCTTTCCACGAATATCACCACTTACGACGTCAAGCCAGCACTTCTTGGATCTACCCAATCTGCCACGACCTGGCGGAGGCGGAGGCGCCATGCAAATCATTTTTTCAACGCACGGTTTTCAGTAACCACTTTTTTATAATCGGTTTCAAAAAGTTTCGTTTTAAATTGTTATCTGGTGCTGCAGTGTTGTCAATAAATCATTGCATCCGGTACAACTATACCCACACAGAGACGGGGGAAACAGAAACAAAGATAGTGTTTAGTTTAAAAATAAAACTATTAATTCGCGTTATTCTATACATATACTGGCAAAGCTTTTTAAGTAATTGAGGGTTGGTATTCTAAGCTAAAACTGTCACGTTTAAATTAATTGGACGTGGCAAAGGATTTATATGGATTAAATGTTTTTAATTAGTATACAATAGTGATGAGCAAAAACAACTTTGATATATATACTTTTATTCTAAAGTTTTGCACAAAATCTAAATTGAGCATACGAGCAACGATTGCGACTGAAGTGTGAATTTTTCAAATCGGTTTTCAGGGCCATTTCCGAAACTGTAAGAAATAGCGAAAAATCCTGAAAGGATTTGCTTGCCTGATTTTAACAAAATGTATTTAATTAATTAATTACATTAAAACATTTCATTTTTGACACTACTATTGATTGATACAAAAATATATATAGTGCCTTTTTCAAAAATAAAATAATGCAAATAATTTTTTTGTGAAAAATGGAAACGCAACTCTATTCAGAATTTGTCACTATCTCTTACAGTTTCAGAAAATATCTTGCTGTATTATTTTTTGCAAAAACACCTAAGTTGCGACAGAATTTCAATGGCATTTTAAATTCTGTTAAACAAAATCAATTGTCTAGCTCTAACAAGACAGCATCTTAAACTGCTCATCATCCCATCAATCACGCATCATTTTAATCCAGTCCCTAAAACAATAGACGTATCATAATGTAAACATTTCGCTAACATTGTTTCGCAAACAATTTCATCATGGATCGGCGGACATGTAACTAGCAAGATACCAATTTGTCTAGCTTCTAGACAAGATTAAGTTTATTAGCTGTCTATTTTAGAATACCTAACCTAAGCCAGGTTTCGAAAATATCCGATATTTACGATATATCATAAAATTTATATATATCCATTTTGTATGACAGCCATATTATTATTTTATTGTATTATTTATGTATACTGTTTGCATACCTATGTTTTATAAACATCAAAAATTATTTAAAAAACAATTTTGCTTTGCTTGCTGCTTTTTTTCAGAAAAATCAACTCATAATCATAAAATCCTCTTATAAATCAGAAAAATCAACTAAAAACATAAAAATCTTATACTTAATCTTAAAAAGATACAATCTTCTTATAAATTCCAATCGGTCAATGGCTTCATTAATTTTCTTAATAGCTACACTAATATTTATAATACCTAAACTTTAATACCTAAACTTACTATTAAGGAGTATGTTTTAACTCTACACCAACGCCATCTACATTTAGGATGGAGAAATACAGTAGAAAACTGCAAAAAATGATATATTGTTATCAAATTTTTGTATTGATATATATCACAAAAAAACATTTGATATATATCGGATATATATCATGATACAATCATATATCCTCGAACCCTGCCTAAGACTGGACATGCCTGATGGTAGCTATCAATAGGTACCTACCTACCTCTCAAACAATGTTTAGTAACAAAAAAATAATGATTACAATTCATTATGCCAAGTAATTCTAACCTTTTGTTTTGACGCCACTTTACAACTAAGTAACCACAAGTTTGTTGACTTATTTTAAAGTAGGTAGGTACTTACTTTACCTAAGTAACTACACAAAGTTGGTACGTAGATACCTACTTCAAAAAAACACCATAGGAATAGAATAGAATACAGAATATCATTCGTTTAAAATTATCAAAAAAAATCTTTAGGTTTTGAATATGTATCATTGAACATTCTGAAACTGAATTTTGTGCAAGAATTCAGAATCAGAATTATACAAAAAATATTATACAAAAAATATTATACATAAAATTATTATTATACTGATCTACTTCCAAGTGGCAACTTTAAAATTACTAAACTGATTTTTATAAGATTTTTATCAACAGATATACTTTCCCAGAATTTTCTAAGGTTTTACGCATAATGAAACTAGGTAGGTATTTTAATAGACACAACAAACGCGATTATGTTCATCTATACTCATATTATAAAGCGGAAGAGTTTGTTTGTTTGAACGCGCTAATCTCAGGAAGTACTGGTTCGAATAGAAAAATGTTTTTGTGTTGGATAGTCCATTTCATTACTTTTCATTTTGATATTCTCACGGGATAAATAATAAAATAGTTTCATCAGACAGATACCTATTACTCAACTGTATGAGGAGAAAATACTGTGTTTGTAGAAAATCAATAACACTTTTTAGGGAACACTAACGCAAAAAAAAGCAGATTGAAGTTCCCACTTTAGTTTCTAACTCTGACCTACTTCCTAGTCTGACTAAACGTTAAACTAGGTAAAACTAAACAAACTAAATTTACAAAACATAGTTTTAACGAGAATACAATGAAAATGACTTCATTCGTACCAAATACCTACTACCTACCTACTTGAGTTACCTACTAACTAACTAATCACCTTTTTATGTTTTAAGAAATTATGACGTGTTGTGCCGGCTTGCAGCGGCAGGTGATTTTGTGGACTTCCGATATCCTCCCACTAGGAGATTGCTCCACCATCACCACTCAGGGTCCACATGTGGAAAATCTAAGGCTAAAATCTCCCACAGACGCGACCAATACAAACCCAACTGATGGGTTTAAATAGGTAAGTAAGTAAGTACCTAAATTAAATATTTTTTTTTAATATTTTACCGTGAACTGGTACTTGATACGGACTATTTTCCGCAATTTGACCTTTTTTAATTTGGTCCATTTTGCGTGAGGATGGAGTAGGCTTGCCCAGGACCTACTACCCTATCAGCTTAATCGACCATGTCCAGAGGAGAGAACTTGTCAATACTTCTGGAGCCAACTAAGCCGCGGGTTTCATCACGATGTTTTCCTTCACCGTAAGAGCAATGTCAATTAAGAAAAATTTATCATTGCACAATTTGACCTTAGTGGCGTCGTATGGGGGAGGCCTATGTCCAGCAGTGGACGTGCATGGGCTGACATGATGATGATGATGATATCATTGCACGGCCGGGATTTGAACCCACGACATTCAGAATGAAAGTCGAGGTATCTACCACTAAGGGAACACAGCTCTTTTTTGGTAAGTACCTAACTTTCTATGTCACATACAGAATAAATGACCACTGATTGACAAACGGACAATAGGATGGACATACTAGACATATCTTCAAACAGAACTTGATGCAAATAATATTGATACTGGCTTTATGCACGAGTAGTGATAAGCCATTAGGCACCTACTTAAAAAAAACATTAACTAGTGCACTGTTCTCTGCACAATTTACAAACTCAATGTTGGTTATGAACCAATTTACGTAATGACTTAAGCTTATGGTCACCATAACACAAGCTATGCTTAATCTGAGGCTAGATGGATCAGTGTGAAATGTTCACCTACTTACCTACTATTTATTTGTAAAATACAAGTAATTGCCAATATAAAGTAAAAAATATTCTTTTATTTTTCACAGAATTCCTCATGAATCTAGGTTTTCGAATGTATTGAATCAGAGAGTCATGAAGAGACTTAACAAAATAAGAAACACAAGCAAGTTTGCAAATTCCATTGAACTTAGAGGAATAACTTTATTCCATAGTGAGTCAGGAATCGAGAGTCAGGGACTGTATGACTCAGCTTAATTTATGGGATTCAATGTTTACTCATGATTTACTCGAAAAAAGAAAAAGATAAGTTTTGAACTGGAAATATTTCTAGTATTGTAATACAAAATTGATTTATACCATGTTTATACCTATACTTATATAATTATACCTATTTACCAGGCAAATATCAAAACAATTGAAAAAAATAACAATGGATCTCTCACTACATCTGAGCTGAGGTTGAGGCCACTGTGGGTCTCCAGGGATGAAATGATTATAATAAATATACCTAGTTGGTAGGACCTCTTAGATTTCGACCTAGGTATATATGTATCTATCTGACTACATATCCATATAAATAAAAATCATCTAGGTGTTTCAAAACCAATGGGTAAGTATTAATAATTAAAAACATTAAAACTTGAGAGGTATCTAGGGACACCCGGAAATTGTAATAAAATCAAAAAGTGTCGTCGTTACAACTTTTGGTCTTAATTTATTACGTCTAGCCCCCTTTCGCAACGCGCCATAAGGAACGTAGTCGTTCCAAAAAAAATTGGCATTGCTGTCATGCAGATTGATTTAAATACCTACGAGTATGAGGATTCTAATTACTGAAAATTATCTAGTTGCCTATCTTCTCTTCTTGATTGGTCCATCTAGTTGCCTTGAAAATTTTCTTTTTATTTTCTCGCAAAATATTCTACGTAACGTAGGTAGGCTAGGTACTTACTATTTAAATCTATTATACCTATTTGATACTATGAATTACCTAAGTATATTATGTTTATTTTTGTTTATCGTATAACAATAGCAATTAATTTGTTACAAACCCATACAAATTACTTTTTTCCTTAATTGTCTTGCTTATCACCCGTTATCGGTCATTCTAAGCCGATTCTTGCATGAACCACAACAAAACAATGGGAAATCACTGTCTGAATTCAAATAAAAACACTTTAAATAAACACTCACTTCAAGAAACTCAATATGCAAAAAAAAATACTGGCTTAAACCAACAGAAAAATGGAAACTAAAAAATAAAAGGTTCGTTTTTCAAAAATTTGACAGATCGCGTTCGGTTTTCGCGGAGCGCGGGAGCGAGGCAGCGAATAGCGTCCGTTCCGAATGACAAATGCCTTGCGATTCGCGGCAACGGGTTGGTCGTTTGTTTACAAGTCTGACAAACTTATCTGTATACTTGGTAGTGGCGCTAGTATACACGTAAATCACTCGTTCTATTTAGTTCTTAGAAAATCCGTCTGTACAAATAATTTGGTTGAAATATACCTCTCGCTCAAGTTCAAGGGACAGGGTTTTTGGCCAACAAACCAGTGAAACTAGATCTTTTAGTGTCAGTATTTTACATGGTAATAAGTTTCTTAGAAAATTCGTTTTTCAATTTGTTGGCTATTCGATATCTAGGTCTAGGTATCTTATGGTGACGAATGCGATCGATGATGTCATTCCTTAGCGCTGATAACGTAAAGAGGTAAAAATGTAAAAGGATTTATTTTTAGAAGGTAGACTGATAACGATAAGTGGAAGTAGTAGGGGAAATTGATAGATAGATAGATAAATTCTTTATTGTAAACATCATTTATATTTTTTATAAAGCTTAAGTCTTAGTGTTACATAGGGCGGCCTTATCGCTCCAAGCGATCTCTTCCAGGCAACCTTTGGATGGACAAGAAGTTGAAGTTGATAAAGAACTGGGTATAATAAAGTTAACCTTGAATTCGCCCTACATACTTGTGTAGGGCGAATTCAAGCCTTGCCTTTGGTCCACGTTGGGACGAGTTTGAGGTATCATCGAGGTAACGTTGACTTGCACAACAAAAAATAATTGTTTAGGATCATAAACATGATTTACCAACCGTCAAAGCATGTCAAATTTACTCGTAAAATACATTTAACTAAATTAAAAGCAAGCTGCCTTACGTGTAATTTGTTAGATGTTGATTTTAGTTAGTATGATGGTTTTTCCCTAACACCATTATCATAGGTAGGTATTTTTAACAGTAAAATTAGGCCACATAATCTTATCATAACTGGTAACACTATCAAAATTAATCATAGGTAAGTAGATATTCAATGTCGGGTCGAGTAAACATTAGCACCTTCTAGTAGTAATGGCTAACCTTTAATAATATTTTATGTAATTTAGATTATCCCAATAGCAAGTTTTTTTTTCAAGAACTACATAATATGTTACTTTGTATAGCAGTGCCCCCCTGCTAGACTGAAATGTTCCTACTAAACAAAATTACAACAAGTAGCGCCATCTGTTTTTAGACGCAATAACTAGTTGCAGGTAAGTTCTTCTACTCGGCGCTAGATGGCGACTTTATCAATTTATTAATTTGTTTCTAAAAATAAAATTAGGTACCAATAAAATTGTTTTTAAGAAAGTAATTAGCTTTTACTTTATTGAAACAAGTAAACCGTTATAGGTTATTGAAATTAAGACATGTTTGGTATTATTTTATTCCTTTAATAGTCGCTGTAAAATTTCAAATAAATGCACTATTTTTTAATATTTGGGGAAGCATGATGTATTAAAATATCATATATTTGACGACCCACTTGGCACAATGTTCACCATGCCGGCCTGCCAAACACAGGGTTGCGGATTCGATTCCCGCCTCAGACATGTATTTGTGCTTAGATATTTATCTGTGGTCTGCTTGTTTCTATGTATTAAAAGTATATATTTGCAAAATAAAAGAATATCCGTTGTCTAGCACCTATAACACAAGTCTAGTTACTTAGCTTGGGGCTAGATGGCGATGTGTGGAATGTACTGAATTTTACTTATTTATTTAATACGGAAGAACAATAAAATTTCTGTATAAAATAGCACAATTGTTTTATCATTGGATTCTACTTATCACATATCAATGACATTGTTATAACGATACATTTGATAGCCACAATTTATTTAATGTGGAGAATATTTATACTATATATTTTATGTGGAGAATTTATACATAATATTATAAAGCTGTAGAGTTTGTTTGTTTGAACGCGCTAATCTCAGGAATTACTGGTTCGAATTGTTTCTTTTTTCTAAATTTATCGATGAAGACTTTAGGCTATATAAAATCACGCTGCGACCAATAGGCATCATAGCAAAGCATCATAGAAAAATGTTGCAAAAACGGGGAAATTATTCATATTTGAATGCCTACGTTGCGTGTTTGATTGTTTGCATTGAATCGGCTCCGAAACTACTGGACCGATTTCGATGAAATTTGGTATGAGGGTACATTGATTCAATGACAGTAACATGGGCTCCTTTTTGTCCCGATATTCCTACGGGATCGGGAGGTACGCGGGTAAAACCGCGGAGCGCAGCTAGTTGGACTTAATTGGAATGTCATCGTTTTGATTGCGTTTCTTCGCCGACAGACGGATTACTTTGTAGAAAAAGAACCATATTCCAAAACGTAGTTGTAAGTCAGAGCTTTAGAATAATTTTAAAACATAGGTTAAAATAAATGTATTTACAAAACGCAGTTTAACACTACTTCAAGGTCTAACGGTTATACTTTTAATTTTAAAATTGTCTTAAAAAGGTTTTATAATTTAAGATTAATTTAATATGACCTTCATTATACAAAAAGTACTTATTTATAGTAAAATAATACAAAATACCTGTCTCAGAATAGTTTAAAATAGTTAGAGAGCCAAGCTGGTTTTATACAGTCTCTCCTGACAAAAAAAGAAATGTTCGCTGCCATGTTTAGAATATTTGTTGCAGGGTTCTATAAATAGGAAGATAAGTTCGTATGAAGGGGAGAAGGTAAAGCATTCACTTCAAATAGATATAATTTTGTTTTCATTTCCATCGTCTTTTGTTTCTCTTTCAATTAGACGTTAAGCGTCAACCAAAAATATACCTAAGAAATAAAAATAATGAGAATAACATCTTCCTATCGATTTATGGAAGCCTTTGCTTGAACTTAAATAATAATTCAGTCAATCATTCAGACTAAGCACAGTAAAACTTCAAAAATAAGTAAGATTTTAAGTACCTTACCTCAAAATTTAAAAAAAAATGTTCGAATTTTCAAAAGTCGTAGAATAAAAGTGGTTTGTTTTAGTGCACAGAAGTAGCCCTCAACGGCTTGCTAGTATAATTACCAATAACCCTGTATAGGTTCTGGGGCTCAATTTTTGAATCGCTTGTGTGACATAGCTTCGTCCTATACGCCTACAAGTCATGCTCGACTTCGAAGTCGCATGACTACAATTTTCTGTTCATCGTCGAAATTTAAAATGTCAATTTATAATTAGTTTTACGCAGAAAATTGATAACTGGTAATTACCGACGAACATTCGAAATATTCCCAAAAGATATAAATATTTTTCAAATATCGTTTCTGAATATTTGACATTTATTCTACCACTGTGTGTGACGAGTGGTAGAGACCACTCGTTACGATCGAGCTATTCAAAAATAGCGAATAGCGAACGCATATCAGACATCGAGCGCTCGACGCGGGGCGAACTATTCAAAAATAGGGCTCCTGGACCAGCTTACTTCATGTAATAAGTACATGTCCCAAGAACTACAGTGTCCTCAATAGCATGGGTTAAAATTGCTGGCGCCGTTCATTCATATAGGTTGAATTTAAAGGCCGAAACTTGTAGACAAAAATCACTCTGCTCTAATTTACGCCCATTAGAACAAATTACGTCAAAAATAATATGTACGGACGTGCAAATGCATTCAGTTACAAGGATTTTTAATGATAACTTAATGCTCTTTTAGAGGTCATTTGTTTAATGGTCAATTGTGTGTGATAATACCTAATTTAGCAAAACATTAAAAACAATGTTTTGCTAAAATTTAAAATTAAATGTCATGTGTATAAAACTAAATGGCATGTGTACTTAAGAGGAAAGGGTACCGACGCTCTCTCCATATAAACGTAGTCGACTGTTTCCTCCCTGGATAATGACACTAGAGCAAATATTTTTGTTGCATAAAACTTATAACCGCTATGACCATGCCCCTATGTAGTGTTTTTTTTATTTAATAAATCTTAATTTATATGATAGTTAAAAAATAAAAATACACTAAGACATAGGGGCATAGTCATGGCAATTATAGGTTTTATACAACCAAAATATTTGCTCTAGTGTCATTATCCAGGTACGAAAAAAGTCGACTACGTTTGTATGGAGAGAGCCCCCGGTACCCTTTCCTCTTAAGGTACGTCTTTAAAAATTCTAGCGAAAGGTAATAACTTTCTTAAAAGTATAAATTGAAAATTAAATAAAGTTACAAATTAATTAAATATTAATTCATTATTTAATTATAGTTATTTCCTTTACTAGGTCTGTCGGCAGAAAACTGTTAGACTCACCTTCGTATATTATATATTTCTTTTTTGTTTGTTTCTTGTGTACTGCATTTACTAAATATTTATAATATAAATTAAGTAAATACATTTTCAAATTATAGTACATTACTCAAAGAGCTAAATTAAAATCCTTAATAATTATATCTTTTTCAGGTTTGCTTAAAGTTATAATATGAAATTGTTTCTAAGTATTGAAGTTGATTGAAAAGTACAGGAAACTAAAGCTAACATAGTTTATTAAATTAGCATAGTAATCATTTCTTCCATGTTTATTAAGTGGCAGTTAAGAGGCTATTTAAATATTTATAAACCAAAAAACACCAACAAACTGTAGTGCAAATAAACCAACCAATCTCAATTGACAACAACAATATTGTCAATAGTTTAAAGTTCAAAGTCGTAATTATTTTATCTATATCCGGTGTCTGTCAATTCATGTTTACATTAAGTATATAAACAACGGATAGTTCTAGACATATTTGCAAAAGTTTATCTGTCTATTGCCCGAATACTTAAAACGACTCTCAAATATTTAGAGGTCCCCTAGATATTTAAGACGCTCCTATCCTATTTAAATATGCACTTAAATGACAATTTAATCGCTACTTGAGATAAGTAGCTTTCAGTAAACTTTCAGTTTTGAGGCGTCATATGTATTTAATTTACGTTTCAAAAAATCATGGCCTTTTGCTTTAAGATTTTACTATTTTTTACAAATCCTACCATAAGTCTTATTTGATTTGCAAGGATTTAAATAAAACTGGCCAAGTAGGAGTCAGACTCGTTCACGAAGAGTTCCGAATCATTATATTCTGTTTTTGTTATATTATGTGGCAATTGAAATACATCATCTGTGAAAATTTCAACTGTCCAGCTATCACGGTTCATGAGATACAGCCGGTGACAGACAGACAGACTGACGGACAGTGGAGTCTTAGTATAAAAGGGTCCCGTTTGGGTACTGAACACTTTAAAAAAAAATAGGGTACATTTTCGATACTTGAATCGGGACTTACGCTGTTTAAAACACAGAACTTAGATAGGATTAATAAAGAGTACACCTACCTACAAGGAAATTTCATATTTCGATTTATTGAAAACTAGCGATGTGCTCCGGCTTCGCACGGCTATATTATACATATAAACCTTCCTCTTGAATCACTCTATCTATAAAAAAAACCGCATCAAAATCCGTTGTGTAGTTTTAGAGATCTAAGCATAGATAGGGACAGACAGCGGATAGTGACTTTGTTTAATGCTATGTAATGATGTTTATAAAATAGAACGAATTCCTCTTTTCTAGAACAAAATGAGCTAATAATAAACTAGGTATCATCAAGCCTGCCATTAAGGTTCAAGTATGAAGATAAACTATAGGAAATAATCTTAAAGTAGCATAGATATCTATACTTATATTATAAAGCTGAAGAGTTTGTTTGTTTGTTTGAACGCGCTAATCTCAGGAACTACTGGTTTTAACTGAAAAAAATCCATTTGTGTTGAATAGTCGATAGTCGATATCGAGGAAGGCTATAGGATACTTTTCATTTTGATATTCTTACAGGATTGGCACTTACGCGGGTGAAACCGCGGAGCCCTGCTAGTCATTGATAAATTCGGTAGGTATGAAATATTCTTTGAAACAAATAAATAAAACAAAATAAACCAGTCGATGCTTTTATTATTATTTTCAAAACAACATGACGGATGTTACCTATTTGACTTTTAAATTGAGGCAATTGGCCGACCATCACTTTGAAAACAGTAAAACAAGACACATTAAACCATTTTTTGTAAATATTGTAACACACTGTAGGTAAGTTCGAAGCCGAAAAACAAGTTTATTAAAACCGGTATGGTAACGAATTTCTGCAATGTTATTAGTATTACATAAAATATGTTAGAGCAAATTTTAATTAAAATCCTGTTTAGATTCCAAAGAGAAATGATTATAAGTACCGTACCAGTATATACCTCATTTGAATACAAGAGCTAATTTTCATGCAACCAAATTGTTACAAGTTTAATATACGAAATATCAATTTAAATATCACATAATCGTGTCATTTTACCACACAATCATTAATGACGCACGGCATATCTGCATGTCCATTTGTTGATACATATCAATAAAACTAATAATTGTATAAAACAGTCCATAATGAAACACAACTTCACTGTAACTCATCCGTTTTGACTGTTCTCTCTTTCGGCGACTCTTGCGCAGCTCTGGCAGTTGACATGCGGACGAAAGTTATTGTTATTCTTTCTTCTAACAGCGAAATTCCTCTCTCTTGACGGGAACTTCTGTATTCTTCTTTCTCTCTCTGGCTCCGTCATTTTCCGGTATATTTCTGAGAAGTCGATTTGTTTCAGAGGTAGGCACATGGCGTGTGTTGCAGGCGAGGTGTTAATATAAAATGGCGCGCGGGGGCAGCGGTTTGTAGTAGTCTACGATGCGCATACGACCTTTTAACAAGGCTGCTCGGTCACTTGTGTTCGTATCTGTAGCTGCCTAGCATATTGTAATGTATCGTATGTCTGTGAGTCGATATGTTATCTGTACCGGGTCATTTGTACCACTTTAAAAATGTTTACATAATGGTTGGCCTATTATGATATCGGTATTGCTGAGGTATTTGTAGAGCGCTTATCTGTCAATTAGTTATTTGTTATTTTGCTTTTTATTACGGCTTAGATACTGAGCTTTTAAATTGCTGCATTATGCATATCATTACATTAAGTACAAGTTAAAATATTAATACAAACCTGTAGTCGACTAACTTAAGGTAAAAGAGGGTACCCGCGCTCTCTCCATACAAACGTAGTCGACTGTTTTCTCCCTGGATAATGACACTAGCACAAATATTTTTGTGCCATAAAACCTATAACTGCCATGACTATGCCCCATGTTTTGGTTTTTTCATTTTCTAATTATCATAGAAATAAAGATTTAAACACAAAAAAAAAACAAAACATAGTGGCATGGCAGTTATAAGTTTTATGCAACAAAAATATTTGCTCTAGTATCATTATCCAGGGAGAAAACAGTCGACTACGTTTGTTTGGAGAGAACCCTCGGTGCCCTTTCCTCTTAAGTTTTAGAATCGATAGTTGGTATGCACCGTATGATATGTGACTTACCTATATGCCATCCAGGGTCGCGTTCAAGGTTTTATTGAAATTATAACTTCCTTGTAATTTGAAATAGTAAACGTATAAAGAAGACATTGATAAACTAAACATTACTTACCTATACTTGATATTGTTTTGAGACTTTGTAACAAAAACTCGACGTCATGTCTCAAAACAATTGCTTTGTGTTACGTTATGTTTATAATGGAAGTGTATTAATCATATCCTTTTGTACAGTCGGCTGCATAATTGCAGCCCTCGGTAGAGTTCTAAAATTACTATTATTAGGATATGTTTTCATTCTTATAATTTTTGTTTGATTAATTGATGAGTTAGAAGACTTTAAATTTCAAATAAAGCATGTGTCTAGAATCTTGCTTATGTTGAAAACATTCTTATAACAGCCGATTTGGCGCTCTACGGTGGGACTGCAATTATGCAGCTGACCGTACATGTTTTACAAACTTGATACATACCTACGTATAACAGCTATATGTAGCTATTGTTGGTGTCAGAGGTAGTTGAACTCGATGTATAATTTAATCAGTAAATTAATTAGTAAAGTAAATTTTGTTTAGTTTTTTTTTTGTTAATTTCGATCCTTGTAATTTGTAATATTGACATTTAATTTTGTGTAATTGGAATAAATTTAGTACAAATATTAAAAAAAAGAGGAAATTTATAGTACATTGTTACCCTAGGTGTGAAAGTAACGCTAATAGTTCGAGGGACTTAATAAGTCTTTTACCCGAGGTAAACACTGTGCTTTTCATTACGAATAATACATAAAATTCTTCATAATAACGAGAGTGAATGAGAGACTCCATACTACCTCTGGCAGTATCCATGAGCCGTGTGAAGCCATAATTGTTATTCTTTGGTGAAAATCAAAGCAAGGAGGTTAGGTTTTTGAAGTTCCTAATGCGTAATGATACTGATACTGGCTACAAGCACATTGCACAAGCCGCGCGAAGCCATAATTTGACATGACAGCTGTCAGTGAAAGCGATTTTCCCTAGGGCTGAAAGTATTTCTTCCTACACGCTCTTCAGGCATCTTTAGACCTACTTTCGGAGTATGAGTAATGTAAAATTATTTAACAGTTTTTAAATTCTAATAATGCGAGTTTAGAATATTCCAAACACTAACTACCATGTTATTGTGAAGTACTAATTGTGTTATTTATAAATATTTTTACGTACAATACAATGTGTGAAAATATTTTTTGTACAACAAGTCACAACACATTTTTATAAACACTACCCGCGTAAGTCCCGATCCCGTGGGAACATCAAAATAAATATTGCATCGTGCGAGCTTCGTACATTCGTACCATATTCGACAGTGTTGGCACAGTGGTTACCATGCCGCACTGCCAAATACAGGGTTGCGGGTTCGATTCCCGCCTCAGACACTTGTCAAATATCTAAGCATAAATACTTATTTATGCTTAGATATTTGTCTGTGGTGTGGTTGTTTCTATGTATTCTAAGTAAATATTTACAAAAGAAAAGTATATGAGTAGTATATCCGTTGTCTAGTACCCATAACACAAGTCTAGTTACTTCGCTTGGAGCTAGATGGCTGTAATATCCTGAAATATTTATTATTTACTTATATACATACACGTTAAGCGAACGCTCGGCCGAGCTACATGGTAGGCGGAGTGGGGGTGTTAGGTTTTATTTTCGTTACGGACTTTCTTGATTCAGTCGCCGCGCTCAATTCCGCGATAAAAGTTATGCAATAGCTTAAAAAGTAGCCTTCCTCGATAAATGGACTATCCTACACAAAAATATTTCTATTCGAACCAGTAGTTCCTCAGATTAGCGCGTTCAAACAAACAAACAAACTCTTCAGCTTTATAATCTTATCTTATCTTAATAATATATATAAATCTCGTGTCACAATGTTTGTCCTCAATGGACTCCTAAACCACTTAACCGATTATAATAAAATTCGCACACCATGTGCAGTTCGATCCAACTTGAGAGATAGGATAGTTTAAATCTCAAATTATAGTCGCAAAATCTACTATTTCTACGCGGACGAAGTCGCGGGCAATAGCTAGTATTAGTATAGATTTCGCATCTAACGTACAATCGTGCTTTGTAATCAATTATTTGGATATAAGAAGCCCCGCTGTTTCTCCCGCGTAAGTCATTTCGTTAGAATATTGGAATTAAGGTAAAAGGGTACCGGCGCTCTCTACAAACGTAGTCGACTGTTTTCTCCCTGGATAATGACACTAGCACAAATATTTTTGTGCCATAAAACCTATAACTGCCATGACTATGGCCCTATGTTTTGGTTTTTTTATTTTCTAATTACATAGAAATGAAAATTTCAAAAACAAAAAAAAAAAACAATACATAGGGGCATGGTCATGACAGTTATAAGTTTTACGCAACAAAAATATTTGCTATAGTGTCATTATCCAGGGAGAAAACTGTCGACTATGTTTGTATGGAGAGAGCCACCGGTACTATTTCCTCTTAAAAATAGCCCTATTCCCAGTATTCAATATATTAATTATCTTCATAGCTAGTTTCATTGATATCATTTCACTAGTTTTAGAGTTAACATATCTACATTCAAACATTACCTCATACACACACAATGCTAAGAAACTTACTAAATGTAGTAAAACAATAGTTACTAGGTACGGTCGGCTGCATAATTGCAGACCCACCGTAGAGCTCCAAAACGGCTGTTATAAGAATGTTTTCAACACAATCAAGATTCTAGAGACCTGCTTTATGTGAAATTTAGAGTCTTCTAACTCATCAATTAATCAAACAATAATTATTATAATGCAAACATTCCAATAATAGTAATTTTCGAACTCTACCGAGGGCTGCAATTATGAAGCCAACTGTACATAGGTCTATAGTTTCGTTGCAGAACAATTATTGTCACTCATCAAGTCATCAACGTATTTAGGTGACGATGTATTTATAGAATTGGGGGCCGTTACCAGATACAATGCGAAAAGGGTCTTTGAACTTGGTTACAAAGGTAGGTACAGAGATTTTTAGCCACGTTTTAAAGTTCCTTACCACTAAGTGGAAAGGGTACCGGCGCTCTCTCCACACAAACTTAGTCGACAGTTTTCTCCCTGGATAATGACACTAGAGCAAATATTTTTGTTGCATAAAACTTATAACTGTCATGACCATGTCGCTCTGTTTTTTTATTTTTTGTTTTTTAAATCTTAATTTCTATGTTAATTAGAAAATGAAAAAAACTAAAACAGTTATAGGTTTCATGGTACAAAAATATTTGTACTAGAGTCATTATCCAGGGAGGAAACAGTCGACTACGTTTGTATGGATAGAGCGCCGGTACCCTTTGGGCGTTGGATAAAGATTCAATTGCGTCGTATTGTCAGTGTGGACACTAGCGTGCTCTCTCACGTTCATTAGTGAAAAATAAATGGTGACCTACCTCCACGCGTGTGGTATGAATCCAGGACACAGTTCCGGACAGTTGTCGCAGGGCCTGCCTTCCGACACCTCCTTTATCCGGACACCCTGTAACAAAGATTTTTATAAGTCATCTAAATTAGAAAAACTACAAAATACAGTGCTGAATGACAGTTTTGGCTCTTAAAATTTAAAGATTTATCAACATTGCGTCCCATTCAAAAATTTAAAGAAAAAGTCAAGAATAAAAAAGTTAGATAGGGAACTTAGACAGTTTGCTATCACAACACAACTGTGCACGTAAATTCGGGTTTCTACCGAAGGACTATGATCATTTAAGTAGCCGTTCCCGAGTCATGGGATTCAGTCTTATTCTTCGTGTTTCTATTCCTTTTAAAAGCAGAGGATACAAACCTCCGAATCATCAGAGTTTCTACTGTCACTTTCACTGTTTCTCTCTTCAGAATCGCACTCGCTGTAGCTATCCGAAGTACTATCGCTATCTCTTTTATGTACGAAGATTCTGAATAACCTCTTCTCTCTCCAAGAATCGTCTTTCACGCTACTTGTCTTCTTCTTCCTATGTATTTTGAAAGGCACTTGCTTCAGTCTCGGTTGTACAATAGACAACTTCGGAGTTTGTTTTTGATAGTTTCGTTCGTAATCTTCTTCTGTCACTCCACAATGATAGATCAGAAAGTCTTTTCGTATCTGTTCTTTACTTGCTGGATCGCGCCAGAAGTTTTCCTTCTTTCTCACTCCTAGGTAATAATCTAGCTCTTTTTCTCCTGCCAGATCTTCTTCTTCTTCCGAAATTGCTTCGGTCTTGTTGTCAATGTCAGTATTCGCTTCAAACTCGTCAATCTGTGTTAGTATACGGTACTTTTTATTAGGCATTTTCTTTAATAAATTGTTAGTGTTAGATGTGATGAATTTAGTTGTTTTTCTATAGACAGAGACGACTGATTCCCTTCGTTTTCTCATGTTCATCTTTCTCTTTCTTGCTAGTCGTTGTAGTGACTTTTTTATTGTTTTAACGATGTTCATATCGGAATCATTTTGGACTGATAAACTTTTATTGGTTTAGTTTTAAATTGATTATTTCATAGCGCCATGGGGTATTGTAGTATGTTTGACATCTCTTCGTCATGAGCGGTTAATTTGAGTGTTAATTGACTTTTAAGTATTATTTATTGATTTATTAAATTAAATTTGTTTTTAAAATATTACTTATATTGTATTTTTATGGGAATGTTGAATGTTTATTACAGATTTTTTTGGTATTTTTCATCATTTGCGAAAATGTTAACTTCGGCAATTTTATTGAACATTTTTGTGGCTTTTCCGTCAGAATGTCTAGGGTATACTAGCTCAGTTTTATGATTGCGACGGTCGTGGGGTATATCGACCAATGACACGTCGTGATTTCAACCAGTTTTACAAGACCAGCTCTGTCATACAAGTTTCTGCTTCCAATAGGTCTTAGTAACTTAGTTTCGGTCGTAGGTGGAGCAAGGTGCGGTGGTTTATTACCATGTAAACAAATAAACAGCTATATTCTTGCAAATGGTGGTACAAATTGCAACACCCTTTTGTGTGAATCTTCCCTTATTAGAGGTCGACGACTTAAGACAAATCACTTTATAAAAATAGACAGTCTGACAAAGGACTTTGTTTACAGAATCCCTAGGTACATGCTTACCTACTCGTGGTTAAAATTAGTGATGATTCTTTTTATGTGCATCGCAGTGTGTCATATATTTAGGACGGTGATAAAACTTTGTAAATTACAATCAATCTTAGTATTATAAATGTGAAAGTTTTTGTGTTTATTACTCCTTCACGCAAAAACTACTGAAGCGATTGTGATGAAACGTAGTTAGATAAATTGTAGCTAGAGACCTGGGTTAACATATAGGCTATTTTTATTCCGATATTCCCACGGGATCGGGACTTACGCAGGTGAAACCGCGGGGCGCAACTAGAGTAATAAATCAATCAATATTTGCATAGTTACTCCTATATTATACTTATACTTATACCTACTAAAAGACAAAAGAAAAAGTTTGCAAAGAAAATTTACATAAAAAATACATACAACCGAATTGAGAACCTCCTCCTTTCTTTGAAGTCGGTTAAAAAGTGACTAAAATCGTAAGATTTTATTTAAAAAATATTTTTAAAGTTTTTATTTAAATAAAATTTTAAAAATAAATCTACTAAGTTATTTATTTTGCTGGCATGTTCACATGAGTAAAGAATAGGACGTTACTCATGTGGTATAGGTAAGTCATAAATATTCATGAAATTAGTTTTTAAAAAAGTCGCCATCTAACGTCGAATAGCTAAACTATTGTGATGTCCCATTTTTTCATGTAAATTAGTATTGTAAAAAATTAAAAATATATTTAATAAACACAATAAACACGTGTTTTATTTCGCAAACTTAAAATTTTCAAACACAAATCATATTTATAACAGCGCCATCTATCGGAACGATATACAAACGAATTTTATAACGCCATCTATTGTCGAGTAGGAGAAGCGTCAAAACTATAGTCCACCCACCACACCAACACAAACTGTTGCTGATTCCGGTATGCAGAAAGTTACAAGTACAACGGACGGACAGTGAAGTCTTAATAAAAGGGTCCCGTTTTCACCATTTGGGTACGTAACCCTGAAAATGAATATCTATTTTATTCAATTATAATAATTAATATCGAAGTCTGCGGTAGGTAAAGGCTTCTAAGAAATTAATCATTAGATACCAATCCGTTCATGGGTACTGACCATTTTAGTAAAATGATTGATGATCAAAATCATTCAACTTTGACTTGTTTTGAAATGTATAATCATCTATTTTTAATTTTATTTACTGAGACTTAAGTACCTATCTAGATGCCTACTTAGTATGGTACGGCGCGAAATGCCATCGGATCGAATTCGATCCTAGGATCGTATCAATCGGTAGATTGTATCAGCATGACAATGTTATGGTAGATAAAGAATATTTCAAACAAACATACAAAGATAGGCGCGAAAAACATAACCCTTTTCTTGGATAAAAATAAGTTTTGATGTGCCTTAAAACTATTAGCATCTCCAACGACTTTCTTGTGTCTTCTCGGTGGGCGCATTCACACACGTCCTAACTTCGTTTTTAAGACGATTCAGTGTGATCTCATGCCGAAGCTGAATAAATATTTTATTTTTGACTTTTATCGATTGGTACACAATGCAATGATAAAAGATCATGTTTGTTTTTTAGAAAATTAAAGGGACAATTTCTTAGTTAGAATGACCTAGTTAGAATTTTCCTGCAATTTAATAGTGCTGTTTTATATATTGCATAGAAAGAGGCGCAATGTAAAATTCAAAACTGATATTATTAGAAAATTTAAATGATTTTAAACTTGTTTATTAAGTAAGTACTATGTTATGTATTAATTTATAATATAATAATTAAAAATATTGGCTTAGAAAAAAAATTGTAGCACTCTACGGAGAGCCTCCAATTTTGTAAGCCTGAATGTCTGAATGTACAGTCGGCTGCATAACTGCAGCCCTCGGTGGAGTTCGAGAAAGACTATTATTGGAATGTTTTCATTCTAATAAATTTTGTTTGATTATTTGATGAGTTAGAAAACTTTAAACTTCACCTAAAGCAGATGTCTAGAATCTTTATCGTGTTGATAACATTCTTTTAACAGCCGTTTTGGAGCTCTACGGTGGGTCTGCAATTATGCAGCCGACCGTACAGTCAGCAACAGAATTGCAGACTCACCATAGAGTTCTTACCATTTTTTTTATAAATTCATCGGTTAGAAGACGTTAAACGTCAACTCAAGCAGGACTTAAGAATCTTACTTGAGTTGAAAACATTCTAATAACAGATTTTTGGAGCTCTACAGTGGTTCTGCAGTTATGTTGCCTGATTGTTTATACCTAGACCTACCTAGTTACGAACGTACGTTACGCGCCTAAACATCTTCTGTCATCGTCCGATCATCACTAGAAATATTTCAGTTACGCAATACTCAATACTCATGACCTTGTCCACCAAATATGGTGTAAAGTATAAAACTATCGTGGTCCAAGTTATAAGTTGAAGCGGTTACATATTTTTTTTACCGACTGCGTGTCGTGGCGATGTGTTTATCAGTCTTTGTATGTTTGTTTGTTCCTTCGTGGCACTTTATATAGGTACTAAAGGCGTGGGACGATTTTGATAAGTGACACGTCGATATTTTTTCCCTTAAATTTGAAATAATTAACATCTGCATTAAAATTTCTGGTACAGTTATTAAGAAAAGTGACTTTTTTCCCAGTTTTTTTTAATTAAAAAAAAGCCGTTTTTATTAAGTACATAAATCGACGTGGTTTCTATTAAGGAACAAATCGCTCTAACAAACCAAAATAGGTAATAATTCCACAAATCGCGAAAAAGTTTCATATATCCATACTAAAATCAAGTCAAACCATCCTCATAACGCGGCCATCCAATTCCTCCAAAATCAAATTTCGAACAAAAAGTAAGACGGTACGAGAGTTTTGGCGGGAACGAGTTAACAACATGTCGTGCTGCAGTTTTATTTTCATGAAACTTAGTTGTAACCCGAGTTGAATTGTATAATTCTGGTGGAATGTTATTCAATTTAGTTCTGTGAAAGTGCACAAGTGTAGTGAAAGTAAAAATCTGTGTGAAACATGAAGTTTTCTCGTTGCCTCCAAATCTCCTATTAAGGTTATGGTAAACTTGCCACCGCTTTACTATAACCCCTGACTTGACGGACTATGACGACTTTGACTGTTTTGAAACACTTTAGGCCCGATTTATGAAAAATCGGGTCATAATTTGATGCAAAATATAACTTGACACTGGCTAAATGCACAAGCCGTGCGAAGCCATAGAAAAAAAAGACGGTACGAGAATGGCTTATCTTGATTTCAGTAACTCCATGACATAGGGCAGACTTCGATCAAATAATTATTAATGATGTCGATGAGGGCAGATAAAGGTGTTAACACACGTCCCAATTTAATCGGCCCGATCTAGAAAACCATTCCTCAGGAGGAAAAATGGGACCCTATTAGGAAGACTTCACTGTCAATCCGTCCGTTTATCCGTTCCGTCCGTCCGTCCATTCGTCCGTCCGTCTGTCTGTCTGTCCGTCTGTCATCCGGCTGTATCTCATGAATCGTGATAGCTAGAGATTTAATTTTTTTACAGATTATGTATTTCTATTGTCGCTATAACAACAACTAAAAACAGAAAAAACAATTGAGTAGGGCTCAAATACAATATGGTACGGAACCCTTCGTGTGGGAGTTCGACTCGTCCAATTTTTTTGAATTTAGAACAAGTTTTCGAAATTCAAAAAACAACAACAACAATAACAACAAATAAAAACAGAAAAAAAATTGAGTAGGGCTCAAATACAATATGGTACGGAACCCTTCGTGTGGGAGTTCGACTCGTCCAATTTTTTTGAATTTAGAACAAGTTTTCGAAATTCAAAAAACAACAACAACAATAACAACAAATAAAAACAGAAAAAAAATTGAGTAGGGCTCAAATACAATATGGTACGGAACCCTTCGTGTGGGAGTTCGACTCGTCCAATTTTTTTGAATTTAGAACAAGTTTTCGAAATTCAAAAAACAACAACAACAATAACAACAAATAAAAACAGAAAAAAAAATAGAGTAGGGCTCAAATACAATATGGTACGGAACCCTTCGTGTGGGAGTTCGACTCGTCCAATTTTTTTGAATTTAGAACAAGTTTTCGAAATTCAAAAAACAACAACAACAATAAAAACAGAAAAAAAATTGAGTAGGGCTCAAATATAACATGGTACGGAACCCTTCGTGTGGGAGTCCGACTCGTCCAATTTTTTAAATTTCGAACAAGTGTTCGAAATTCAAAAAAATTGGATGTCAAATCGAAAAGGGGTCACCTTAACAGTTCCGGACTCGGACCACAAACGCCTTGAAATTGACGTAACGTTATCAATTAAGTTTTTATCAATTCGACCCGTGTTCTTTCTACGTCATTATTAATTTTAGCTCCTTATATTTATGTTACGCTATTATAAAGAGATTTTTCGCCATATTATCTTGTTAGTAAATTACCCCTTGTGTTTGAAACGACCCGCCCAGAAGTGTTGAGTCATCCGCAAATAATGTAGCATACTCTGTGCTAGAGTGAATTGCAGTGCAGAAACTTATTAACATCGTAAAAAGGGCAGTTAAATAATCTATACATACAAAATGCTTTGTCCTGACTGACAAGGATCAACGCACAGCCTAAACCGCTGATCGTAGAGACCAAAAACTTGAAGGGTGTGTTCTTTGTATGACGTAGGCATCCGATAAGAAAGGATTTTCAGAAATTCTACCCCTTAGGGGGTGAAATAGGGGGGCAAAGTTTGTATGGGACAACCTGATTCCTTGGTCCAATCTACTTCAAATAAAAACATTCTTTAACAGAATGCAATTAAAAATCCTATTAGAACATTTTCGACTTCTACGCGGACGAAGTCGCGGGCAAAAGCTAGTACAAACTAAAACCCTATCAGAAAATTTCGTTCTAAAACGTAAAACACAAGAAAATGTTGGGTGGTTGTTATGTCACCTTACTGTTTTTACAAGTAGATTGGTATACGACAATCCTATCCACCAGTTGGCACAATGGTGACCATGCTGGACTGCCAAACACAGGATTGCGGGTTCGATTCCCGCCTCAGACAAGTATTTATGCTTGGAAATTTGTCAGTGGTCTGGTTGTTTCTATGTATTATAAGTATATATTACAAAAAAATTATATAAGTATAGTTCTCTATCGTTGTCTAGCACCCATAACACAAGTCTAGTTAATAAACTTGGGGCTAGATGGCGATGTGGGCAATGTCCTGCATACTTATTTATCCACGAAATATTTTCATCATGACTACATAGTAAAAACAAAGTCGCTTCCCGCTGTCTGTCCCTATGAATGTATGTCTGTCCCTTAGATCTTAAGTACGAAACGGTTTTTGATGTGGTTTTTTTAATAGACAGAGTGATTCAAGAGGAAGGTTTAAATAAATGAAACAAAACTACCACCCGTACGAAGTCACGGGGAACATTTTGTATTTCATAGTTTTTAGTATCAGTTTTTTCCGTAGTCGGGTTTTATCGCAAAAATAAACTTTGTAAAAATAGTTTTAATAAAAAACTTTTTATTTATCTATATATATAAAAGAAAGTCGTGTTAGTTACACCACTTATAACTCAAGAACGGCAGAACAGATTTGGGTGAAAATTGGTAGGGAGGTAGCTTAGAGCCAGGAGACGGACATAAGATACTTTTTATCCCAATATGCCCACGGGATCGGGACTTACGCGGGTGAAACCGCGGGGCGCAGCTAGTTTTTTATATAGAAAATTGCAACCGAACTATTTAAATCTACCCTTTCAATAATCTCTCGCTTCCGTATGTACGGTCGGCTGCATAATTACAGACCCACCGTAGAGCTCCAAAACGGCTGTTATAAGAATGTTTTCAACACAAGCAAGATTCTATACACCTGCTTTAGTTGAAGTTTAAAGTCTTCTATCTCATGAATTTATGAAACAAAAATTATTAGAATAGAAACATGCCAATAATAGTAATTTTGGAACTCTACCTGGGGCTGTAATTATGCAGCTGATTGTACCTACTGCAATAAACTGTGTTATTTATCTTAGGTATAATGAATAAATCATAAATAAATATTACAAGACATTCCACACATCGCCATCAAGCCCCAAGCTAAGTAACTTGACTTGTATTATGGGTGGTAGACAACGGACATACTACTTATATACTTTTCTTTTGTAAATATATACTTATAATACATAAAAAACAACCAGACCACAGACAAATATCTAAGCATAAATACTTGTCTAAGGCGGGAATCGAACCCGCAACCCTGTGTTTGGCAGTCCGGCGTGGTAACCATTGCGCCAACTGGGTCGTCAATAATACATATTATGTAAAATCCAGATAAGTTAATATTGAAATAGCATAGGTCAATCTTGCTTGACATTTAGGTACAATGACACGTGTAGAACCAGCGTTACATTGTCAGTTGGCGATGTGTGAAACGATCTTTATTTTTATACGATGAAACTGTGATTGTAGTAAGTAAATTTAAATTTCTTCAACTTATTTAAATTAATAAGCAAAAATTATTATATTACTTATAAAAAGTGCGTGTTGCAGTACTATACTTATTTCTGGAAATATTTACAAAGAAATGTTTTGCACCGCGAAGGTCGAATCTCGCTGAGGTGCAAAATGAAGCTGCATTATTCCTTGAAAATAAGTTCCAAAATGCCTAATGCTATAATAAGTTGGAATAAGTAAAAAAATAGATGTTTTTACTTTCGTACGCGCGTGAGAAGTTATGCTTCTAAAGTTATACGTCTGTTTGTCCATCCGTCCGCCCGTCTGATATTTATTTTGCGGGCAGCTTCAACCTGTTACTTGACTGTTACAGTGATGCGCGCGTATCTTAATATTTCTCTCTCGCAGCTTCAACCTGTTTTACTTTGGGTTACGCAGCTGCAACATGTGACTTTTGTGCTACAGACGCGCCCATCTTCAAATTTTACTCTCATCTTTCTTTCATAACGCGCCTAAAGAAGTAGGTATATGTAACTTCAAAAATAGTATCAAAAATAGGTAGAGATTCAATCTCTACCATTGTTGCAGTCATGTAAAAATATGTTTTAGCAGAACCTTCTTTATTTGAATGTCGGTTAAAAATATATGTCCCAGTGCCATTGTAAACGGATAGAGACATGCAACATCGAATAAAACCTTTGTAGATAGCTTAGAAAAGGTATTTTTAAACGAAGCTCGAAGGTGATATCCTTGAACCTTAATTTACTCACTGAGTTAGGGATGATTCTCATAAGTCCGGGCTGTGTCCGGGCCGGGCCGAGTCCGTAGCGGAGCCCGTGAACGTTCATCACCGGGTTATCAGCCGCCGAGCTGACCCGAATAGACGAGCGTCGTCGTCCGGGCACGGACGGGACAGAAATCATGCACTGCAGGGCAAGCAAGGGCCGAGGATAAAAATTATATCCACCCGTTGTGTCCTCTGTCAAGGGAGATAAATATTTTTTCCACCTGCCAAAGCACGGCAAAAGGGGAAAAAAGTAGACATATCCCCATTTGACATAACACGTGGACATCTATTCCCCGCCTATATCATGGGGACATAGGGAAGACAAAGTAAAATTCAGTAAAATTAAGTCAAACAAATGACATTGACGAGAATGACAAGCACAGATGTATAAAAAAACTAATTTATTAGGTTGATTTGCGACGACATTCTATGTACTCTGTTGTTTTCGTATTCCGCAATTATTAGGGGGATAAGCGTTTCCCCCGTTTTGTCTACCGTGGATAGTACCTATATCCCCTTGCACCCATGCTCGGGGTGTGGACAAAATTGACAGAGGGAAAGACTATTTTATCTCCTTTCTCTGTGGATAAAATGTCTTCGGCCAAGCTGGACCTGTTGTTATTATACATTGCTTCATACAAAATATTTGTAACGTCTCAAATCCATCCTTGGGTGGATGTCGAAGATCGTGCGAAGTGGAGGCGTAAAAGTAGGAAAGCGGACCCCGGGCTCCCGAGAGGGATGCAACCGGGAACATCGCTCGGATGATGATGAACGTTTCAAATCTATGACCCGTCCGGGCTACGCACACGGCATGCCCCGGTCTAATGAGAATCATCCCTAAGGTTGGTACTTGCTGCTAAATCCACGTGTCGTCGCTTAGATCGATCAGCTAATAAATCCAATTATACACAGAGTCATTGACAGAATACGGAAACACTAACAACCTCGAATTAACAACTTGGAAGATTCGATCCTTTTTTAACCGACTTCAAAAAAGGAGGAGGTTCTCAATACGTAGCGAATATTTTTTTAATGTATGTTCACCGATTACTCGAAAACACCTGGACCGATTTGGAAAATTCTTTTTTTTCTTTCTTGGACAGTTTTACTCAATGTTTATTTATGCGAATTGTTAAATTTCTGATTTTAATTTAGTTTTTTTTTAAATAATAAATACGTCTGCGTTTGACCATTATCTCACAGGATGGTCAGTGACGATGCGGTCCAAGATGTAGCACCCTTTAATAGAAAATACCTATATGCTCTGTGACTCAAAGACCCCCAAATAAACTGGGACGCGACTGAAGGGTATGTAGACGACAGTGGAAAAAAAACCCACCCGTTCTCCTTTTGTGGCCAACTTCGGCCAACAGATCCGCATTGTCATCCAAAGAGGCAATCCAGCCAGCCTTTTTAAATTTTTAATACTTAGTATTTTGCATTAAATTAGTGATACTTAATTCTATATTACAAGATTTATAATAATACTAGCTGCGTCCCGCGGTTTCACCCGCGTAAGTTCCGATCCCGTGGGAATTTCGAGATAAAAAGTAGCCTATGTGTTAATCCAGGTCTCCAGCTATCTACATACCGAGTTTCATTGCAATCGGTCCAGCCGTTCTCGAGTTATAAGTGTTGTAACAAACACGACTTTCTTTTATATATATACTATAAATTGAAATGTAAGCTATCCTATCTTTCAAGTTGGGTCGAATTGCACACGGTGTGCAAATCAAATTAAAAATCGGTTCGGTAGTTTAGGAGTCCATCGCGGACAAACACGTGACACGAAATTTTTATATATATAGATATAAAGATAAAGATAAAAGTACCTATACTCACTTAAATAAAAAAAGTAAAAATAAATAGCGGACTGGGGGGTGTTAGGTTTTATTTTCGTTACGAAATTTCTTAATTCGGACGCCGCGCTCAAAGCCCGCGATAAAAGCTATACAATAGCTTAAAACATTTGCTAAGACATTTAATATAAATAAATAAAAAATAAATAAATACTGCAGGACATTCCACACATCGCCATCTAGCCCCAAGCTAAGTAACTAGACTTGTATTATGGGTGCTAGACAACGGATATACTACTTATATACTTTTCTTTTGTAAATATATACTTATAATACATAGAAACAACCAGACCACAGACAAATATCTAAGCATAAATACTTGTCTGAGGCGGGAATCGAACCCGCAACCCTGTGTTTGGCAGTCCGGCATGGTGACCATTGTGCCAACTGGGTCGTCAAAAATATAGATTAAGATCCCGCCTACCACCGAACTTTCGTGATTTTATAAGGCGGGATCTTGGTCTATACCGAAAATAATCATGAAACAACCAAGAGTATTGGTCATACGTCACTTCAATAGCGAGCTGTGCGACTGGCACTTGTAATAAAAACGAACTAAACAAAATGCGAGTTCGTAAGGAATTCACCTTAAAATAGTTAGCTGCCCTAACCTAAGTTATTTTAGTAACTTAGGTCGGTTACAGAGCGCTGCATCGTAACCGCGAACTTCATCCATCAGTGAGATTTGGCAATAGTCAATTATATTGTCGCAATCTTGGACCCATTTTTCATCATCACATCACTATAAAATTATTAATTCTGATTAATATTTAAAATTGTTGAATAACCGAATTACATTTTGTCTTCAAATAGTAAGGAGCTACCCTAACCTAAGTTATTTTAGTAACTTAGATCGGTTACAGAGCGCTGCATCGTAACCGCGAACTTCATCCATCAGTGAGATTTGGCAATAGTCAATTCCATTGTCGCAATCTTGGACTCATTTTTCATCATCACATCACTATAAAATTATTAATTCTGATTAATATTTAAAATTGTTGAATAACCGAATTACATTTTGTCTTAAAACAGTAAGGAGCTACCCTAACCTAAGTTATTTTAGTAACTTAGATCGGTTACAGAGCGCTGCATCGTAACCGCGAACTTCATCCATCAGTGAGATTTGGCAATAGTCAATTCCATTGTCGCAATCTTGGACCCATTTTTCATCATCACATCACTATAAAATTATTAATTCTGATTAATATTTAAAATTATTGAATAACCGAATTACATTTTAAATATTCTGCGGTTGTGAGTGTGAGTTCTGTGGCAAACCTGGCACGGTTTGTGGCGCAGATATAGTTCTTTTCCGCAGATTTCGTATTTCGTACAAAACGTCAACTATTTTGTGTTTTACATAATATGTAAGTAATATTATTGAACCCCGTGCGTCTCATTAATATTCGTCCTGAAAATCAGCGCTAGGGCTTCTTGAATCATGATGAACCTTTTATCTGGGCGCTACTTTTTTTATTATGTTATATTTTTTACGTGTATGTACAGTACACTCAAGAAAATATTTTTTTTTCTTTCTAATTATGCTTGATGGTAGGTGACAATGAGGCCTAAGATGACATTTTAAAATTTTAAGATGATATTTTGTGACTAATCAATGCGCCGCAGCGGCGAGAGTTCTGTGAAACTATTTCGACATTTTATAACAAAAGTCGATTGTTGACATGAACAATGTATTAATTTCAATTACCTTCACCATCCTTTAATTTATAGAGGTCTGTGGACGCCAAAGTCATGTGAAAAATGTGTAGTTCCAAGTACTTTCATCACCCTTCACTACTGCTGCCAGCGCTAAAATTGCGAAAATCAAATGGAAGCAAATTATTGATGACAATCGCCTGTCCAGTGTAATATATGGGGGTCAGTTGGCGCAAAGTTATGTGAAAAATATGGTGTTCCAAGCACTTTCATCACCCTTCACTACTGCTGCCAGCGCTAAAATTGCGAAAATCAAATGGAAGCAAATTATTGATGACAATCGCCTGTCCAGTGTAATATATGGGGGTCAGTTGGCGCAAAGTTATGTGAAAAATATGGTGTTCCAAGCACTTTCATCACCCTTCACTTCCGCTCTCAGCGCCAAAATGGCGGAAATAAATTGGAAGCATTTTATTTATGATGATGGCCAGTCCAGCGTAATATATGGAGAAAGTTGTGATAAATGTGTAGTTCCAGTACCTTTACCACCCTTCACTACTGCTATCAGCGCTAAAATTGCGAAATCAAATGTAAGTTAAGACCATGTGTTCGCAAATCGACCTTTGTGTTAAGCAACTTTAAGTAATCAAATACTATTTTTTTGTTATTTGGATATAAGTAGATATTGTAGTTTAAAAACCATATTTTTGTTTATTTCGGTTGAAAACATGATATGAACAACTTTGTTCGATAAAAAAAATGTTAGAAAACAGAGAATTTTTAGATCGTTTATCGGTTTTTATTCAAAAATAGATAACGTATGTTTCTAAAAATTGAATCAAATGATAGGTTTTGACCTCCAGGAACTATATTTTTGGATAATAATGCTAAAATGTACAAAATGTTTTGCAAATCGATCAAATATAACAGTTAGCACGCGTCAGTTCCTCGCAGTCGGCCTCCGGGCCTCGTCGAGGTAAGACCTATGCCACTTTTGCCGGCACGCTGCGTTCGAGCGAACCCCACGCGGAAGCTTGCATTTGCAGGGATGACAAACTTTTTTCCGCAAATAATAATTTACAAACTTATGTGCCCGCAAATAATATATACTAATATTATAAAGAGGTAAGGTTAGTAACAAGTTTGTACATTGTATTGTTGCTCCAGTCTAAGCAGCTAGGCTTGTGTTATGGTGACTAGACGCGATTGAGTGAGCGCAAATAATCTATACTAATATTATAAAGAGGTAAGGTTAGTAACAAGTTTGTATATTGTATTGTTGCTCCAGTCTAAGCAGCTAGGCTTGTGTTATGGTGACTAGACGCGATTGAGTGAGCGCAAATAATCTATACTAATATTATAAAGAGGTAAGGTTAGTAACAAGTTTGTATATTGTATTGTTGCTCCAGTCTAAGCAGCTAGGCTTGTGTTATGGTGACTAGACGCGATTGAGTGAGCGCAAATAATCTATACTAATATTATAAAGAGGTAAGGTTAGTAACAAGTTTTTATATTGTATTGATGCTCCAGTCCAAGCAGCTAGGCTTGTGTTATGGTGACTAGACGCGATTGACTGAGCGCAAATAATATATACTAATATTATAAAGAGGTAAGGTTAGTAACAAGTTTGTATATTGTATTGTTGCTCCAGTCTAAGCAGCTAGGCTTGTGTTATGGTGACTAGACGCGATTGAGTGAGCGCAAATAATATATACTAATATTATAAAGAGGTAAGGTTAGTAACAAGTTTGTATATTGTATTGTTGCTCCAGTCTAAGCAACTAGGCTTGTGTTATGGTGACTAGACGCGATTGACTGAGCGCAAATAATATATACTAATATTATAAAGAGGTAAGGTTAGTAACAAGTTTGTACATTGTATTGTTGCTCCAGTTTAAGCAGCTAGGCTTGTGTTATGGTGACTAGACGCGATTGAGTGAGCGCAAATAATCTATACTAATATTATAAAGAGGTAAGGTTAGTAACAAGTTTGTATATTGTATTGTTGCTCCAGTCTAAGCAGCTAGGCTTGTGTTATGGTGACTAGACGCGATTGACTGAGCGCAAATAATCTATACTAATATTATAAAGAGGTAAGGTTAGTAACAAGTTTGTATATTGTATTGTTGCTCCAGTCCAAGCAGCTAGGCTTGTGTTATGGTGACTAGACGCGATTGAGTGAGCGCAAATAATATATACTAATATTATAAAGAGGTAAGGATAGTAACAAGTTTGTATATTGTATTGTTGCTCCAGTCTAAGCAGCTAGGCTTGTGTTATGGTGACTAGACGCGATTGAGTGAGCGCAAATAATATTTACTAATATTATAAAGAGGTAAGGTTAGTAACAAGTTTGTATATTGTATTGTTGCTCCAGTCCAAGCAGCTAGGCTTGTGTTATGGTGACTAGACGCGATTGAGTGAGCGCAAATAATATATACTAATATTATAAAGAGGTAAGGTTAGTAACAAGTTTGTATATTGTATTGTTGCTCCAGTCTAAGCAGCTAGGCTTGTGTTATGGTGACTAGACGCGATTGACTGAGCGCAAATAATCTATACTAATATTATAAAGAGGTAAGGTTAGTAACAAGTTTGTATATTGTATTATTGCTCCAGTCTAAGCAGCTAGGCTTGTGTTATGGTGACTAGACGCGATTGACTGAGCGCAAATAATCTATACTAATATTATAAAGAGGTAAGGTTAGTAACAAGTTTGTATATTGTATTATTGCTCCAGTCTAAGCAGCTAGGCTTGTGTTATGGTGACTAGACGCGATTGACTGAGCGCAAATAATCTATACTAATATTATAAAGAGGTAAGGTTAGTAACAAGTTTGTATATTGTATTATTGCTCCAGTCTAAGCAGCTAGGCTTGTGTTATGGTGACTAGACGCGATTGACTGAGCGCAAATAATCTATACTAATATTATAAAGAGGTAAGGTTAGTAACAAGTTTGTATATTGTATTATTGCTCCAGTCTAAGCAGCTAGGCTTGTGTTATGGTGACTAGACGCGATTGACTGAGCGCAAATAATCTATACTAATATTATAAAGAGGTAAGGTTAGTAACAAGTTTGTATATTGTATTATTGCTCCAGTCTAAGCAGCTAGGCTTGTGTTATGGTGACTAGACGCGATTGAGTGAGCGCAAATAATCTATACTAATATTATAAAGAGGTAAGGTTAGTAACAAGTTTGTATATTGTATTATTGTTCCAGTCTAAGCAGCTAGGCTTGTGTTATGGTGACTAGACGCGATTGACTGAGCGCAAATAATCTATACTAATATTATAAAGAGGTAAGGTTAGTAACAAGTTTGTATATTGTATTATTGCTCCAGTCTAAGCAGCTAGGCTTGTGTTATGGTGACTAGACGCGATTGACTGAGCGCAAATAATCTATACTAATATTATAAAGAGGTAAGGTTAGTAACAAGTTTGTATATTGTATTGTTGCTCCAGTTTCACGGTTTTGTAATGCGTAACATGTTTTTCTCGGCTAGGTCCCCGCGTCAACCCGCGATAGGGAACTTCGTTCCAATAAAAATATTAGGTACATTATTACAGCTACACATTAGTTTTATTATTTTATATATCGAGCCCAATTAGATAACGAAAACCTACTGTTGACACCTACCTACACTGTGGCGTGCCCACTGTTTACACCTACACTGTGGCGTAGCTTGATCGCGTACCTACGCGAGTCGTTGCGCGCGGCTCACTTTCACGCTACTTCTTTGTGCGCGGAGGCTGAGGTAATGTTAAAATACCTACACACGGTACTGGAAGAGGGCCTTAAGTATTTTATTGATGACAATCGCCTGTCCAGCGTTATATATGAAAGTCAGTCGGCGCAGAACCGAGGCGCAGAATTATGTGGAAAATATGTGATTATAGCATGGTTGTTAAATCAAAAACGTGCAGGTGGAATACTAATAGTTCTGAATTAAAGCAACTATCGCTAAATTTCAGTATGCTAACATTGTTAATGCATAATAATATTGTTTGTTGTTGTACTTTTACTTGTACTTGTACTTGAACGGACGGGTCCTTTTTTGCGTGAGGATGGAGTAGGCTTGCCCAGAACCTACTACCCTCTCAGCTTAGTCGACCATTTCCAGAGCAGAGAACTTGTCAATACTTCTGGAGCCAACTAAGCCGCGAGTTTCATGACGATGTTTTCCTTCACCGTAAGAGCAATGTCAATTAGCGCACATAATTTTTTTCTTAAGAAAAATACGTCGGTGCACTGCCGGCCGAATTGTTTGTTGTTATTGTTGTGTTTATTTCAGTACAATATCAGTTTACAAAGACGGGCGATAGCTCAACTTGATGTATCATTGCACATCAACGATTGATTAGTAGTGAGTTATTCGGATGCACGAACACTGACCAACTATGAGCGTACCGACCCAGCAACACAAGGGACCGAGAGAGGGGCCCATCGGTTACATACATCGATGCAAATAGACTAGTCTGAACAGAGCCTATCATTTTGACAACCCAGTTGGCACAATGGTCACCATGCCGGACTGCTAAACACAAGATTGCGGGTTCGGTTTCCGCCTCAGACAAGTATTTATTCTTAGATATTTGTCTGCGGTCTGGTTGTTTCTATGTATGTAAAAGAAAAAGTTTATAAGTAGTATATTCGTTATCTAGCACCCATAACACAAGTTTAGTTACTTAGCTTGGGGCTAGATGGCGATGTGTGGAATGTCCTGCAATATTTATTGGAACGAAGTTTTGGAACAAAGTTCCTTATCGCGCGTTGCGAAAAGGGGCTAGACGGAAAAAATTAAGACCAAAAGTTGTAACGACACTTTTTGATTTTATTACAATTCCTTCACTTAATTAATCGAAAGAAACTTTGTTCCATCCGGGTGTCCCTTGACACCTCTCAAGTTTTTTTTATTTATTATTGGTGCACGACTGGCCGGGATTCGAACACACGACCTTCAGGATGAGAGTCGAGATATCTATCACTCTACTAACAACGCTCTACGAAGTAAAGCACAATATTAATGTAAGTGTATACTATGATTGGAAAGTCATTAACTTGAACATGGATACCCTTTCTCGAAAACAGGCAGGACATTAAACTTGTATCGACAAAGTATCAAAGTAAGATTGTTGCAGAACTTACAGACTCCCGAGGGAGAGTAATTATAAGTAGCTAGGTGATTTTCGCGACTGTTTAGAAGAACCCGATAATTGACAACACAGGGTCGATTTCACAGCGTAGCAACTAACCTACCTTACTTTGAGTTTCGTACCCTTGAACAAAGTCAAACTTCTGTCTCCCAACCTTTGGGCACTAATTGCAGTAAATATCATATTACGTCATTAAAACTGATGATAACTTTAATCATTATTATTGTTAGTTGTACCAAGAGTTGGAGAGTCATTATTGGAGGGGTGAACATAATTATTATAAGTGCAAGTTTATGTACCTACTTCGATTGTTGTTAGGGAAAGTTTGATGCCGAAATACTTCTCTGGGGACACGGTGAAACTAATTTCACCGTGTGCCCAGGGAAGTATTTGCTTAATTCAGTAGTCCAATGTGACATTTTTATGCATGGCCATCTTTTTGACGGAGTCAAACCGTGAAGTCAAATCGAATAAAAACTCTTCAGTGCAACTTGGAGGAAAGGGGTCTCATTCGAACTCTCTGGAGCCTCCCCTGCTGCTTGTCCCCATGCAATCCCAAAATGGGGATTAAATAGAGAAAATTACATTCTTGCCTATCCCTGAATCAAATTCGGGGACAGGCAGTAACTGTCTCTGACTTGAATTTGATCGAAAAAAAAAAGATGGAAATGAAAACAAAAGACGATCGAAACTAAACTTAAAGACGATCGAAAGAGAAACAAAAGACACCTTGACACCGGGCAGCAATCGCTTCAAACTAAAATTGTTAATTCGAAAAAAAAAGATGGAAATGAAAACAAAAGACGATCGAAACTAAACTTAAAGACGATCGAAAGAGAAACAAAAGACACCTTGACACCGGGCAGCAATCGCTTCAAACTAAAATTGTTAATTCAAGTATCTATTAATTTCAGTCTATTAATTAAACAGTTATTTTAACTGTAACGTCTATTTTGATTGAAAATACGTAACACGTTTGATTAATTAGCGATATAACTATATTGATGTAATCACAACCCTTTGTTATTGCTAATTGACAATTTCGCAATTGGTAAAATTAGGGTAAGTAAGAAATTGATATAAGGATCAATTAGGTGGGCGTTTTAATTAGTTACATATACGATATTCCTTCTTTATGTTCAATCAATCAATCAAGAAATATTTTTTTATTTATTTTAGTTATTAACTAAGATTATAATTATGCGCGACCATGACTATTGTAACATAGTCGAAACGTCGAGGTAAGAGAATTAAAAAAAACGCGATAAAGACCCGGTAAAATAATTACTATTATGTATCTGTCATGTATCCTTTCATTTAATTAAACAATCAAATCTTTCCTCCCTATTATGTGATAGTGTAGATAGGTAAAGAATATAGATAGAAGATTATTATAGTATGAATTAGTATTTAGATGGCAAAAATATAGCTTTTAGGGTACTTCGCAGTCCATCTGTCACCAGGCTCAGGACCAGGAGATTCATCTCATGAACCGTGAAAGCTAGACAATTGAAATTTTCCCAGACGATGTATTTATGTTGCCGCTATAACAACGAATACTAAAATCTGTAAAAAAAGAAAATATTCTCTGGTTGTTTTTAAGAATTTTAAGTTCTTTTCATGTTAACATTTTTTTTTCCAATATGTTTTTTTTTGTTAATTATACTCCCAAAAAGGCAGGCAAAAGACTTAACCTATACAGCCTCGTCTGACATACAATATGTTTAAGGGATTTTTTTGCTCGAAATGTGTCGATCGTAATGGTACGGAACCCTTCGTGCGCGAGTCCGACTCGCACTTGGCTGGTTTTTTTGAAAACATGGACAACAGAAGAAAATAATATAATTGAGAAGATAATATTAGTGGACGTCAAACTTTAGAGTAGCGTGACTAAAATCGCTTACTTAATTACTAAAGTGTAAGTAACTGTCTAGGCGTGGTTTTATATTCCGAAACACGACACATTTTTGATTCGTAAAAGTAATCAAGTTCATGGAGTTCAGGGTTAGGGAACACAAATGATATCACTAATGGGATATACTCTATCTGAAATCTGGACAGCCCCCTTAGACAAGATTGCTTTCTATTGGCGATATCGCCAATCAACACTCTTTTTTTTATTTTTGTTTGTATGAAATTGACGTAAGCCAACGAAAAGTCACATAGTCTTGCGTCAGAGAATAAAAAATGACAGATAAGTTTCATCTTATTCCAATTTCATACATTACTTTAAGTCAATTTCATACAATAAAATATATCGATTGGCGATATCGCTAATAGAAAGCAATCTTGTCTAAGGGGGCTGGTTCAAAACAAAAACAGAATATATGTGACATGGTTTTTTTTTATTATTAAATATAGAAAATGATAGATATAAACTTACACCTATTTTGGTTAATTACATAGGCAATGATTCAAGAAAAGATATGTGGATTAATTTGGATTTCTTTCTTTCAAAAGAAATATTTCTTCTTACTAACAAATCATTTTGAATCTAATCAAATTGAAATCATTATGAGTACAAGTCACATAAATCTTGAAAATAATTATATCAAATAGAATTTCAAAAACTTAAAGATTAGCCGTAAGCGTCTGACAAATCTTCAAACGGATACAAAAAACATAATCTATATATATAAAAGAAAGTCGTGTTAGTTACACCATTTATAACTCGGGAACGGCTAAACCGATTTGACTGAAAATTGGTGGGGAGGTAGCTTACAATCATAAGACGGACATAGGATATTTTTTTCGATATTCCCACGGAATCGGGACTTACGCGGGTGAAACCGCGAGGCGCAGCTAGTCTATATACCTATATAAAAGAAAGTCGTGTTAGTTACACCACTTATAACTCAAGAACGGCAGAACAGATTTGGGTGAAAATTGGTAGGGAGGTAGCTTAGAGCCAGAAGACGGACATAAGATACTTTTTATCCCAATATGCCCACGGGATCGGGACTTACGCGGGTGAAACCGCGGGACGCAGCTAGTTTAAGATAAAAACTAGAGCGCGTATACTTATCGATATTTTATGCACGATTGTTCACAAATTGAAATTATATCAGTATGCAATAATCATAACACAGTTTAAGAGAAAACACAGTTTAACACTTAAATTTTCTTAGGTAGGTAGATGATTCGCATAACAATGTCACTGACTCTGATAGACATTAATGGTGAGAATCCCATTAGCGTTTTGGTTCGTCATTCACCACGTCGGTCGGGGTCACCAGTTTGGAGGTACGGTGTGCCTTCAAAGAGAAGATCTTCCATCGGGCAGGTGTCATACCCGGTAGGCCGCGGCCCAACGATGTTTCGTTGGAACTTGTATATGAGCTTATCTTCAGAGAAACTTCGCTTGCGCGATCTAGGATCTCCGATCGGCTTAGTGGCGCCATCTGTTGGTGGCACTGTGAAGTGTCGTCACACATTATTCGTGCAGGCTGTACGAAAACAACAGATGCAAGCAACTGATTCCTTTCCCTAAGCTTGTTGTACGGTACAGCAAGATACAAAAATAAATCGGTTGCCTGCGTCTGTCTTTCCTGACGTGTACAGTTTGGGGGTCTTCAAGTCGTGAATGAAAAGCTATTTTCTAGAAAAGCGTGTTACATCTTAGACCGCCTACCATCAGGCAGTAGTCAAATGCTGCCGTATGATTTGTGAAAAAAAAGGTTAATGTAATCGATAGAATTTCCATAGAATAAGTCTACAAGCTAGAACTACCGTAGTCTAGCTAGAACATGACCTCCACTAGCCTTTTAAGGTGCGCGGAAACCTATTGTTGTATTACATAGTATTGGTTAACTACCTTTTCCGTTCGCTTAGTTTGTAATAATCTAGAACTAGCTACGCACTGAGGTTTCACTCGTATAAGAAGTCCATTTTAATATGACCGTTTTAATTTGAACTGCTTTTTCCGTTCGCTCAATCTTTAATATACTAGAACTAGCTACGCACTGAGGTTTCACTCGTATAAGAGTCTATTTTAATTCATGTTTTAGTTTGGACTGCCTTTTCCGTTCACTCAGTTTTTTTATATTCTAGAACTACCTACGTACCGAGGTTTCACTCTAGAGTCTATTTTAATGTGACCGTTTTAATTTGAACTGCCTTTTCCGTTTACTCAGTCTTTTATATACTAGAACCTGCTACGCACCGAGGTTTCACTCGTAGAGTTTATTTTAATACACGTTTTAATTTGGACTGCCTTTTCCGTTCACTCAGTCTTTTATATTGTTACTAGAATTAGCTACGCACCGAGGTCTAACTTGTTTATGAGTTTATTTAAATATGACCGTTTTAGCTAACTGTCTCAGCCAGCACGCATCATTTATTTGATTTATTTTGTCATATTGTCAAACACAAAAGAAGATCGAAAAAGCATAATGTGGGTCTTTTGCCACCAAGACATAGTGGCGCTATTTTGAGTCAATTAAATAATTTCGGTGCTATTTCATATAATTTTAATCAATAAAGCTCCACTGTAGCAAGGCTCTTAGGTTAAAGTAAATAATAATAAAGATGTTGGCTCAAGGAAAATAATGTTTAGTAAAACAAGGTGGAAGATATAAGTCAAATGATAGAATAATAAATACTTGTTTGATGTAAAATAAATATTTACTTGATATAAAGAAATCCAGCGAAGTAATAAATCAAAAAAAAATTGTGGGACCTATTTAAAACATTAATAATAATCTACTGTTTTTAAGACACCTCTGTCGCGATATTTTACGCTTCTGGTCTTACCACTTCGTCTTGAAAAGTTGATAATCTATACATATAAAATCCTTTGTCCTGAATCACTGACTGACTGACTGACGGATCAACGTACAGCCTAAACCGCTAATCTTAGAGACTTGAAACTTGGATTGTGTGTTCTTTGTATGACGTAGACATCCGATAAGAAAGGATTTTCCGAAACTCTACCCCTCAGGGGGTGAAAAAGGTGGGCAAAGTTTGTATGGGACAACGTGATTCCTTGGCAAAAGTTAGTACTTGTTATACTCTGACTTGCAATCAATGTAGATGACGTTATCTATTTGTTCTTTATTGGTATAATGTGTATCTTATGTTATGTATGTTTGACATCGGATGTAGTTTACGATGTCCATCTATTATAAATAGAGACAAGGTCTTACTAACGATTTTATTAGTTGACGTCCAGAAATATTATTAATAATGTCTTTGATATAAACTTGATTTATGATTGTTGTAATTTCGTTTGTGTCAAAAATACAAGAGAGCATTAAGATGACATAGATCTGCGCACACGCTTTTTTGAAACTAAGTACGAAACTAAGTTACGTAATGTAGGTTTAGTTAGTAAGAGGATTGTGCAACTCCCACACAAACCAATATTGGTTTAAGAGAACAGGGTACCGGCGCTCTCTCCATACAAACATAGTCTACTGTTTCCTCCCTGGATAATGACACTAGAGCAATTATTTTTGTTGCATAAAACCTACAACTGCCATGAATATGCCCCTATGCATATGTCCCTATAAAACATAGGGGCATGGTCATGGCACATTGACTACGTTTGTATGGAGAGAGCGCCCGCTACCCTTTCCTCTTAAGTTATATTTACCTAATAAGTTTAATCATAATCAGTTGCGTAATTTTCTAAAAGATTTAAGATGACAAAGAAAGTGCGCGTAGATCCAATGTTATCTAAAATGCTATCTTGTTATTCATTGCAGGATGTTATTCATTTAGTTTATTTATAAAATTCCTCAATCCCACCTACACTGCAGTTTTTGACAAACATTTTTACAATTTGAAGTCATACTTGGGATCCCACTCGGCGTTTTATAGCACTTTAGAAAATTGTCTGGAATGCGACTATAACTTGCGTCGGTTGCAATGATAATAATTTACAATTAAATATATTGGGCTTTAGAAATAGCTATTTTAGTAATTACTTATACTTCAGTATAGTAGGTGACCTACCTATTTATAACGTAATGTTATCTTCAAGAGGCGGATTAGTCTTTTACAGGTAGGAATAATTTTTGTTTGAATTATTGATGAGTTAGAAGACTTTAAACTTCAACTAAAGCAAGTGCCTAGAATCTTGCTTGTGTTGAAAACATTCTTATAACAGCCGTTTTGGAGCTCTACGGTCGGTCTGCAATTATGCTGCCGACCGTACAGTCGGCTGCATAGTTGCAGCCCTCGGTAGAGTTCAAAAATTACTATTATTGGAATGTTTTCATTCTAATATTTTTTTGTTTGTTTAATTGATAAGTTAGAAGACTTTAAACTTCACTTTAGAGCAGGTCTTTAGAATCTTGATCGTGTTGAAAACATTCTTATAACAGCTCTACGCTCTACGTGGGTCTGCAATTATGCAGCCGACCGTACATAGTGTGCATCGAAATTTGATATTCAATTTTAAAAAAGTTCTGGGTCTTTATGATAAGTGTTCCAAATATTCCTTGGTATAATTATTGGTCAATTTTACTTTGATTTTCTAGACGTTGAAAAAAAAACGTAACATCATAATATTGCAGTCATTATTTCTTATCATAATTTATTTTTCGTCATTAAATTGATTTATGAAATCTGATGAAAAGACCGCATATTAGAAATCAATTAGTACCAATTCAATTAAGAACTTTACTGTTCCAAATCAAGTTCTTCTTCCTTCCCTTTGCCCTATATGTAGGGTCGTCAACACTCCACTCTATTCCCACTGTCAAGTCCGATTTTACTGGTCTTTCCCCATATCCTCCCTAACACAATCTTTCCATCTCTTTTTTCTCTCGCTCTACGGAAATTTACTTTCAAATCCTGTACTATTTTGGTGACATGAGTATCCTTTCCATATGACGTGGTCGAACCACGTTACTACTTTTCAACTCCAAACCACAAAGTGAAAATTCAGTGTTGTCTTTCCCTTTAGCGAATAAGTCAAGAGTTTTCTATTGCAGTGATAACACGTGATGATAATATTTAGAGCGAAACGGTCACCTACTCCCGCAGTTAGGGTTGCCAACATTGTATTGCCAGAATATAGTATTTGTTTTAGAAAATATAGTACACATCGTAAAAATAGAGGGCGATATCCACTGAAATCCACTGTGAATATTCATTGATGGATCTTTTTGCACTCGTAAATCCACTTAATTTCTTGTTCCGCAAAGAATACCTCAATGCCTATTTTGAAATGTTTAACTGGCGAGCAATAAACTTAAAATAACTCCTAAAAAAATTGCCTTGCTCGCTCTGGAACAGCAGTTTATCGAGCAAAGTGCAAAGCAAACTTGCAAAAATGCAAAGTAGCATTTTTTTTTACTCTTTGAAATATTTTTTGAGAAAATTAATCACAAACTAAATTCAGACTAAATATCTATTTTCTGAAATATCGTATTTTTATGTACTATTTTTTTCCCAACATTAGTACTATTTTTTTCCCAACATTATTTAGTACATAATAATAATTTATAGTACTGTTGGCAACCCTAGATGCAGTTGTGGCGTATGATATGAAGCGGAGTGCTAATCTAGTTAACTATTGTGACCAACTGATGAACATACAATACATTGTGTTTCCTTCAATTCGACATCCTCATAGTATTTCCATTCCTAGCAGTAGTAGCCTGAATCGGGGGCAAATAACCTACACAGAAAAGGTTTCTTGAAGTAAGAAATATGACGGTAGAGAATACTTTACTTTTATGATAATTTTTCTTTTCAATAATATAAAAACAGAAAAATAATTAACACTTGGTATAACGGAACCAACTCAAAAAAAAAGAGTTAATGTTTTTAAATATAAAAAAATAAGTAATAAGATTTACCCGAACAAACATACATACATACATACATTGCAAGTTATTTATAAGCTTTTAAAAAGCAGCATTCTTAATTACCCAACTGCAGGGAAAGGGTTATGTTTTTCGCCCCTATGTTTGCATGTTTGTTTGTTATATTATTTTTTCAATTGACTATTGCTTTTAAATTATGAATACTTTTAAGATTTTTACTTAAACCATTAAGGAAAGAATTATTTCTGGCTTCATAAAACTTTTTTTCTAAGTATAGCAATTGTATCTCAAACAAACCACGAGGCTAAAGGCAAGCTAAGCTAGACATAAATATTAAAATCACGAAACGTAACCACAAAACAGTAGGTACTTAGCTATATTAAATGCAACTGATTAAACAAACTACTTGAATACAATAGCTTGTGTGGGTAGTTAGATGATTTCATTCTCCCAAACATGAGGTGGGCGTCGAAGTTCAGGCACAGAATAAATATGCACAAGTAGTTCAGGTGCAAATTGACTTATCTAAAGGTTTAAGTCTTCAATCTATTAAGCTATTGCATAGCTTTTATCGCGGGCTTTGAGCGCGGCGACCGAATCAAGAAATTCCGTAACGAAAATAAACCTAACACCCCCCCACTCCGCCTACCATGTAGCTCGGCCTAGATGGTGATACGACTGTACGAAGCTCGCCCGATGCAATAGCTTTACCGCGGCAGTCCCGGAGTGCCACATGTTTTTATTTTTTATAAGCCTTTATTGCCCAATACAAGCAGTTCGGTCCTGGGTTAGATTTCCAGCCTGTGTCAATGCCATACATCGAGATCGTTACACCATTATTTTCAATTCAATAATCACTTGAAACAGACCGACAAGAGAGTGATCTTATAAGGTTTCCTTTTTGACTTTTTGAGCTACGGAACCGGAAAACAGTTCGCGCCTTGGAGACGCAAAATATTGTAAATAAGGGCGGTGTGTTGGAGATTGTAGGTTGACTTGCACAACAAAACATAAATTCGTTTAGGACCAAAGTCAAAATCTAAATTTTTTATTCATTTGGATGCTTAATACATTTGTACATAGATACGTCTTAAAAACTAAGTTAGGATGTGTGCCTTCAGAACGCGACCACCAATGAAAAGAAGGCACAAGAAACTCATGGGGTTTTTTTTTCATGTGATCACGCTCACAAAGGTCAATATTACAAATATTTGAAAGTATTATTTGAAATGGAGCAACTAAAGTCACATCCATGGGTTCTTATCATAAAGGTAAGACGAAGTATCATAGTACGCCTTACTGCACAATTTATACTTTATAAAAGTTTTGAATCTGTTACCAGTTTTGACCCAAAAAATGATTATCAACTGTCAAAATGTTTAAGTAATATCAACCTTGTAGTAATTGAAATATAATTTAATTTCAGATTACCTGTTAAATGCATTTAGCTAGAATTAATCTAAATTTGTTTAAGCACAATCTTATTCAAGCTGCAAAATGCGTTTCTCGGGTAATCTAAAATGAAATTCTATTTCATTATCCATAAGGTTGGTTTTATTTAATCAGTTTGACAGGTGGTTAAAAATCATGTTTAGGTCTTAAACGTATTTATTTTCTTTGTGCGAGTGAACTTGAATGTCCTAAATATGTCAATCTTGATCGTTCAAAGCTCAGCCAATAAAGCTACGTCTGCGAGTCTGTCAAATCAAAATCTTTTATTTTTCCTATTGTCAAGAGTCTTTACTGTCACCCTCTGCAGTGCGTCGGGCGAACACGCGCCTGCGATACTAAAGGTTATGGATTCAATTCCCACCTCTGACATTTTTTTTAACATAATATATTTGATTTTTTTAGTGTGTTCCTATATTAAGCATATACTAGCTGCGCCCTACGGTTTCACCCGCGTAAGTCCCAATCCCGTGAAAATATCGGGATAAAAAGTAGCCTCCTATATTTTTCAACTCGATCTAGCAGTTACAACAAAAAACCGAAGCTCTCAAAGATGAATAATTTTTCCTATTCCTATTCCTATTAGTCGCAGCGTGATGTTATATAGCCTTCCTCGATAAATGGACTATCCAACACAAAAATATTTTTATAATTCGAACCTAAGATTAGCGCGTTCAAACAAACAAACACTCTTCAGTTTTATAATATTAGTATAGACTATCTGCGCTCCGCAGTTTCACCCTCGTAACTCCTGATCCCGTGGGAATATCGGTATAAAAAGTAGCCTATAGCCTTCCTCGATAAATGGATTATCCAACACTATAAGAATTTTTCAATTCGAACCAGTAGTTTCTCAGATTAGCGCGTTCAAACAAACTCTTCGGCTTTATAATCTTAGTATAGATTAACAAAAGAGTATCATATATTTAATTTAAGTCTAATCGCTTAGTTTGGGGGTTAGATAGCGCTGTGTTAAGTGCCACTATAATATTTATTTATTCGTCTGAGAGTCTTGCTATGATTCATGAATTTTTATTGTTAGTACAAAAAGTCCACAATGTAAATATTGATTCCTGAACATTTTTAGGGTTCCATTTCCAAAGGGTAAAAAAGAAAGAAATAACTTTATTTTGTAATTACACTACACGTACATAAATTACAGAAAACTAAATCTAAACAATTAAACAGACTTCTAAACCTGTAGCGTAACCAAAAAAGGATTATACTCAGCATAATGATGTGACGCCAAAAACACCACAACGCCGATTCCGTAAACGTAGACTTCACTGTCCGTCTGTCTGTCACCAGGCTATATCTCATGAACCATGATACCTAGATATTAGACAGTTCAAATTTTTACAGATAATGATTTCGATTATGAATATTAATGAAACATTAAATAGAAGGTACTATAACCAGAAAAAAAATGAGTGGGGCTCCCATGAAACATGGTACGGAACCCTTCTTACACGAGTCCGACTCGCACTTGACCGGTTTTTTTAAACAACCATTTCTGAATGTTTTAGTCAAACTACCAAATTCGGTAAATGTAATGGATCACTCGATCGTAAACCAAAAATAAAGTTGTTTCAATATAATTCAACGATCATAAATCGATGTGATGTCAACTTTACAATAGGGAATTCCATTCATGTGATAAAATTAGGTATTTATCATATACCTATTTATAAATGCTATGGTTTGACTTGCCTTTATTGCCGTAATTTGACGAAGCAGTCAGCTGCATAATTGCAGCCCCCGGTAGAGTTCAAAAATTACTATTATTGAAATGTTTTCATTCTAATAATTTTTGTTTGATTAATTGATGAGTTAGAAGACTTAAAACTTCAACTAAAGCAGGTGTCTAGAATCTTGCTCGTGTTGAAAACATTCTTAAAATAGCCGTTTTGGAGCTCTACGATGGGTCTGCAATTATGCAGCCGACCGTACTTTATGACCTGGTCACTTATTGTCGATGCACCATCCGAATTGTCATAATTATTAATTTTTAATAATTTAATCATCATCATCATTCGAGCGATGTTCCCGGTTGCATCCCTCTCGGGAGCCCGGGATCCGCTTTCCTACTTTTGCGCCTCCAATTCGCACGATGGTTAGTAAGGCCATTTACACGCATATATCACCCTAAGCCAGCACTTCTTGGGTCTACCTAGTCTGCCTTGGGTTTACCTAGTCTGTTTTTTAAATAATTTAATAATAATTTTTAATTATGAATTATTAGGGGGAGGTCCCGTAGCGCCGGACGGCACCTAGTGCCGGACGCTCGTACTATCTCGGAAACTACGAAAGCGACGGATTCAAATACGAGTGCAAGAGGTGCGGGGGGACGTCACATTACCGAGTCACGGGACGCGGCTTGCCAGTGACGCGCGCACTGGCATTGGGAGCGGTTGTTTGCTGTTTTTGACGGGAGGACATTGAGTCACGTAAGATTCAGGTGAGTGTTACAGCTATGTACTTGTTATCAGTTGTTTACTATGTTCTTATAAATAAAGTAGAGTCCATTGTCGCAAGTAATCTTTAAAGATTAATGTGAATTTTGAAAATGGTTTTGATATAAAATATCTACTTAGGACTGTTCTCTGTCCCTTAGTACCGGACACAAGATAGTCCCTTAATACCGGACAGTGAACGAGTTACTTTTCTTCTCAATATTTATACCTTTTATAATAAATGTTATATTATTTTTCAGACAATTAAAGAGCAAAAGAACATCGAAATGGAAGAGAAGAAAAAGAAAGGAAAATGGGACCAAACAAGTTTACAAACTGCGATCAATAAGGTTTTGTCTAAAGAACTTTCTTTGAGAGAAGCTTCGTCTCGCTACAACATTCCGAAAAGTACTCTACATGATAAAACATCAGCATTAAGCCGTGGAGAAGAAGTGACGTTGCAACCAAAGATTGGTAGATTCACTAAAACGTTTTCACCAGAGTACGAACAAGTTTTAGTGGACCACATCAAAGAAGTGAAGTCCGTCCGGTACTAGGTGCCACTTGCAGAGACTGCGTTTATTTTCACCAAAGTTTAAGTTTATGTTTTGGAATATGTTTATGCAGAAGTTGCATTTTGTTCATTTATTTTGATTTTAAATTTTGTTGTCTCATTTAATTTGTAATTAAAGTTATAATTTTCTCAATAGATTTTCTTATTTTTCCCAAAAACCTTAGGTGTCCGCCACTAGGGGACCTCCCCCTACGCTTAATATTTTAATTTGAAATTCCTGGATATGTAGGTAGGATCAAACAAATTCTTAATTGAATTCGCTACTTTAGCCAACATGGAAATTGTTGAATATTAATACAATTTAGAAACGTATACAATGTGTTTAAGCGATGGGCCTTTAATACGAAAGGGGGTTGTCTAGACGTCTAGGCGAACAACTTTAATTTAGCGACTTTTCCAAATTCGAACATTTCGATCGAAGTTTTTGTACAAAACAGCTGATTTTCTAGTAAAAATTCCCTCAGAATTATCGAAAACAATGTTCAAATTCCCAAAAGTCGTAGAACAAAAGTTGTTCGCCTAGACGTCTAGAACAACCCCCTTTTGTATTAAAACCCCATCGCTCAGACACATTGTATATTCTTATTCTATAATTTATTATTCAGCTTCCACGATCATTACTTGGAAATTCGTATTAAATGGTAATTTTCCTTTACAGAGTCTATACCCATAATATATTATTAACTATTCTGGCAACTCGTACACAAACAATAAAAAAAAACATCGTACAAATTACAAAAACATTATATTACGACAAAAGAGGATCGATCTACAAAATGTCGCTCTAGATACGTGTCTAGTGGGTAATATAACCTTTTCATTCCATCTATTCTTAAACCGATGGTTTGTTCCTCAATAAGTGGGAACAAAGTGGTATTTTACGGCGTACATTTCGTGCGGGCAGTATTGGATAATTTGCGGCGCATTTATTGAGGTCCGCTTAATAAGTGCACCGCAAAGTGGTTTGAATTTAGAAAATGAATTTCTAATGTATCGCGCGCGAGTCGAATATTAAAATCATAGAATTGTATGACTAAAGTTACTGGCAGATTAGATCAATAAAAAACCAGCCAAGTGTGAGTCGGACTTACACACAAAGGTTTAGTATCTGTTTTTGTTGTTAATTCGGCGTCAGAAATACATCATATGTGAAAATTTCAACTGTCTAGCTATAACGGTTCATGATATACAGTCTGGTGACAGACAAACAGACAGTGGAGTCTTAGTAAAAGTGTCCCGTTTTTACAATTTAGTACGGAACCCAAAAAAAGCGAGCAAATTAAAACTTCAAATAATTTTAAACATTGTGTCTCGGGCTGCGTACTTTGAATCAAAGCTCTGGATTCAAAATAGCACCCTCACGTAAAAAGTATTATTTCCACCCCTTGAGATACAATCTACAATTTAAGTTAAATTTTAAATAATTTGGTTAATCTAGACTAGCCGTTTTGTCAGTGAAGAGGGATCAAAGAACCAAAAAATCATCTCATTTGCCGTTTATAATAGATAGATAACTTTACCGACGAACTGGTTGAAAATGAGATTGGGATAACATTTATCTGCTTAGCAATTTTATCTATATCTATACTATACTAGCTGTCCCGGCAAAAGTTGTTTTGCCATATAAAAAAAGGAAACAAAATAAATAATGCATACCTTTCAAACAAAAAAACTGAATCAAAATCGGTTCATCCGTTCGGGAGCTACGATGCCACAGACAGACAGACAGACACACACACAGACACGTCAAACTTATAACACCCCGTCGTTTTTGAGTCGGGGTTTAAAAAATAGATGTTGTTCGATTCTCAGACCTGAAGAATACACACAAAAAGGATTCATACAAATCGGTTCAGCCGTTTAGGTGGACATAGGTGACTAACACCGCGACACGACAATTTTATATATTTCTATACTAATATTATAAAGCTGAAGAGTTTGTTTGTTTGAACGCGCTAATCTCAGGAACCACTGGTTCGAATTGTTTGTAAAAAAAATATGTTTGTGTTGAATAGTCCATTTATCGAGGAAGGCTATAAGGCTACTTTTCATTTTAATATTTCCACGGAATCGGGAACTACGCGGGTGAAACCGCGGAGCGCAGCTAGTTTAATAATAAGTACTTAAACGTGGTCAGAGCGCTTTACGATTCGGTACTTGACAGTTGTAACGATAAAATATGTTGGAAATAATTGTTGCATGTACGATTACTTTTCTACTGATTATAAGACAGTTAAAAAACGAAGCGCGACTACGACGTCATAACGTCTACTTGCAGAACCCAGAACAACTACAGAACAGCGGGAAAAATGGAAACCCTCCCTCCAAGCCTTCAAATGTGGCTTGTAATTGGCCTGTGACAATTCATATCAATAAAGAAAATATGCCAAATCGGTTGAAAGTTTGTTAACGTAAAGCTTGTATGTATACAAATACATTAGTTTTTGTTATAGTAAAAAATAACTATTGGTTTTGATTTTACAGGCGATTAAACTTACGTGACCGCTTGTGTCGTCAATTTACACCCCTCAGTAACGCATCGAGTATAAGTCCGCGTCGCATGTTTACTTCTATAAATCGGAAAGTAATAGACTTTTGACACTTGTATTTTTTATTTTTGACAAAGAATATGGAGAGCTAATATTCAAAATTAGTTAACATTCTTCATTGTAAGAGGTTTATAATAAACACTTGCAACTTTTAAAATACTTACTGGATAACTGTCAACGAGCGAATTAATTAACATCACAATAAAAAGGATAACACAATTGTTTCACTATGCCAATGTGTTACCAAGTGCGGTTAAAAAATTAGTAGTCTCACACTGTGTGACGTGTGTTGCATGCAGAATGTGACCATCGACAAATCATGCTATGCACGCGCACGTTGTTAGCTACCCATTTATCCTACTGATATTATAAATGTGAAAGTTTGTGTGTGTGTATGTACTACTTGTACTTGTATACGGGCTTTTTTCCGCAATCAGACCTCTTTAGTTGGGTCCCCTTTGCGTGAGGTTCTATTAGTCAGGGGGAGAACCAGTCCAGCTCTTCCATAAATTTTGCCACCAGATGTGGTTTCTCATAATTTTTTGGAAGGCTTTTAACGTCACCTACTGTTCTTAGTCTAATCTCCGTTAGCACCATGCAGTCCAGCAGCACATGCGCGGTCGTTTCCTCAGCCTCCATGCACTCTCTGCACAGTGGGCTCAGCACATGGGGTGTGTGTGTATTTATGTTTGTTACTCCTTCACGCAAAAGCTACTAAACTGATTGCGATGAAACACGGTACGTAGATAGCTGGAGACCTGGATTAACACATAGACTACTTTTATCCCGATATTCCCACGGGATCGGGACTTACGCGGGTGAAATTGCGGGGCGCAGCTAGTCTATACATATAGAATGCTTTGTCCTGAACTACTGACTGACTGACGGATCAACGCACAGCCTAAACCGCTGATCGTAGAGACTTGAAACTTGGAGGGTGTTGTTCTTTGTGTGATGTAGGCACCGGATAAGAAAGGATTTTCCGAAATTCTACCCCTAAGGGGGTGAAAAAGGGGGGCAAAGTTTGTATGGGACAACGTGATTCCTTGGTCCATTTTCGACTTCTACGCGGACGAAGTCGCGGGCATAAGCTAGTCCTTTCATATAGGTAAATTCAGTTCAGACGTTTCGGATCGTATTCAATGCAAACAAACAAACAAACAATCAAATCTTTAATATGTATAGATAGGGATAGAATATAGACAGAAGATTTTTACTAACCGCGGGGCGCAGCTAGTTTGTCTATTCTTCTGTCATAGTCAAGTTTAGTGGTTCGGAGTTTTTAACCAACATGTGTTGATAACCCCCGACGCAAATCGACGGGGTGTTATAAGTTTGACGTGTCTGTGTGGGTCTGTCTGTGTGGGTCTGTCTGTGGCATCGTAGCTCACGAACGGCTGAACCGATTTTGATTTAGTTTCTTTTGTTTGAAAGGTGAATTAGTCGGAAGTGTTCTTATAACTTTGGTTTGATCGAAATCGGTTTAGCATTTTGGGCCCAATTTATGCTAAGAGCCTAGAACAATACTGCGTATTCTTTTGACTTCGCCGTAGTCGGGTTAAAAACAAGGCTTATAATTATTACACGAATAAATTAATCACATTACCTACGAGCAGTTGAAATAAACAATTTGAAATAAATAATATTTCTGGGAAAGAATTTTAAGGGCAGGTGCTAATAAAGCTACCAAAATCAACCTTTGTTTTAAGCAACTTTAAGTAATCAAATACTCTTTTTTTGTTATTTGGATATAAATGGTTATTGTAGTTTAATAACCATATTTTTGTTTATTGTGGTTGAAAACATGATATGAACAACTTCGTTCGATAAAAAAAATGTTAGAAAACAGAGAATTATTAGATCGTTTTTCGGGTTTTATTCAAAAATAGTTACCGTTTGTTTCTAAAAATGAATCAAATGATAGGTTTTGACCTCTAGGAACTGTATTTGTTGAACTATACGTTTTTGAGAGCGCGGGCTAAAGTAATGTGAATACCTACACACGGTACTGGAAGAGCGCCTTGAGGAAAAATTAAAATATTTCCCCATACAGGGTTATTGGTTATTACACTAGCAAGCCGTTGAGGGCTACTTCTGTACAAACAACTTTTGTTCTACGACTTTTTTCTAGGACGAATAAGCAAAAAAGAAAAAATATTAGAACTAAATAAAAAAATAACTTGTCACTAGCTATATTGACCAGATGAAGAGAAACTTAAAAAAACCGTTTAAAATGTAAAAATAAAAATATTTGAATTGAGAACCTCTTCCTTTTTTGAAGACGGTTAAAAATTGGCTAGTTATAACTGCTACTAGAAGTTGCCTCGTCCAAAGATATTATCGTTCTAACAAGTCCTATAGAAAAGGGGACATCTATTCAGTAAAGTGTTGGGTGTTTAGAGCAGTATTCCGTATTGTGAATAAAGCACAATGTCGACGAGAACGCGAAGGCGTTACTATAATAGAATACACTAGAATACTACACAATTCGAATCACTTCTATAGTAGAATCATTGTATCAATGTAAGCCTCTCTGCGTCCAACGACTTGATTAAGGTCGCGGGAAGTCGTTGGGCGCAGAGAGCATGCGACCGATCGCTCTGGAAGTCTTTGGGGGAGGCCTATGTTGGCATGCCCATGCCCCCATGTTTTATATTATGTTTGTTTTTTAAATCTTAATTTCTATGATAGTTGGAAAATGAAAAAAAAAACAAGACAGAGGGAATATGTCATGGCAGTTATAGGTTTTATGCCACAAAACTATTTGCTCTAGTGTCATTATCCAGGGAGGAAACAGTCGACTACGTTTATATGGAGAGAGCGCCGGTACCCTTACACCTAAAGTCAACAATACGATGTATTTTGAATTAAAACAGAGGTTCAGATTAATTGGAATTATTCAAACAACATTATTTGTACGAAAACAATTAGGTCACAAACAAACGTATCTAGTTAGTAACGAATAAGTGAGATCACGCGTGGCCGAAACAATTGTAAACAAACTCACACATGGAAACTGATGATTGATACCTTACACATGTAAACTTGTATTTGGTACTAGCTTTTGCCCTCGACTTCGTCCGCGTAGGAGTAGAAAATGGGCCAAGGAATAACGTTGTCCCATACAAACTTTCCCCCCCCCCTCTTTTCACCCCCTTAGGGGTAGAATTTCGGAAAATCCTTTCTTATCGGATACCTACGTCATACAAAGAACAAGTTTCAGGTCTCTACAATCAGCGGTTTAGGCTGTGCGTTGATCCGTCAGTCAGTCAGTCATTCAGGACAAAGAATTTTATATGTATAGATAAACTATCAACGCTTATAGAACATTATATCTTTTACGGGATCTTCTTCTTCTTTCGGCTTCTGTTTAGAGTGATTGAAGTAGTAAGAAGTCAATTTTTTTTGGAACACCAAACTAGCCACTTTCACGGCGACAACGCCGTCTGTGGCCTCCATTATGTCTTTACTTCTGCATGTATTTTTTTCTGTTATTTGTATTTTGTATTTACACTTCAAATCTTTCTTGTGCAGGTGGTAGGACACGGTGCGCAGGAAATTAATCGCGCCATGTCCTGCATTGAAGCATCACAGTCGCACGTTCACGTTACAGGATAACTAGCATGCAGTTCTACCACCCTTGGTTATCCCGATTTCGTAGATATCTTTCCCGATTTAGGCACCTCGGAGTCCAAGGAATAAGTATTGGCGGAGTGTTGGCGGTGGTGTTGAGGTAACGATGTGCCGAGAATTTAGTTAGCACTCTGCACGTAGGCATCCAGGGGAGAGTGGTCGCTCGTGAAGTATCAAGTACGAAAAGAGCGACGTAAGCCCTACTATAATTATGCCTTTAACTCCCAGGGCCAACCCTATTGTGTCATCTGTGATAGGGTATTCAAAAGCAAGTTCGGTCTTGCGAGTCACATTAGAGCTCATAATAGAATGCAAACTTATAAAATGAATAGCTGGGTCGCCGTTGTCGAAATCGATGAGGAGGATTTATTTTTAATCTTAGTTAATCAATTAAAAGGTTATGCAATATGTAATAGTCGAGTAAGTATATGTATGCAAATAGGTTACACAATCCTTACACATTGAAACAGAAGGTGGAAAACCACAATCTATTCATTCTAGGGTTCGTGGAAGTGGGCTTTCTACTTATGCGGGGGTCAAAGGTTACCAAATCCAATTTCCGCTGCAAATAGGAAAGCATCTGCCTTTTTACAGACTTTTTCTATGCGTGAATTTTATGGTCATATCCATTATAAAATAGAGTGAATTCTATTAAAATATACGGAAATAACGCATAAACTAGCATTAAAACGAATAGGTCACCCACACGTAAAACTTTGATCCCACAGTGCCGTATATTTTTGTTCGGAAGTTATGCCTCAGCTTGGCAAACATAAGTCCAATTTCAGTAAACCAACGAGCCGTAACAAATATTTCTAGTTTATTTGCGGTTAGTTTTGAAATTACTCATAAATTTTCGACGCAGTGCAGTTCACTTTTTGTCTGTTCCAACTAGAAATAGTAAAAATATTAACTGAACTTTATTTCATTTGTGTAAAGATAATAAAAGATAAATATGAGCTTTTTTTTTAATTGTATTGTTTTGTATGTATGTTTCTTCGGTTGGAATCTTGCAACTTAATTTTGAAGAGGATATCTTCAACCGATTAAGCTGAAATTTGGCATACATGTATAAATCGCATGACAATGCAATATTATGACGGCGATGGTGGTGATCTGATGTTATTTTAATAGTGATTTTATTTCAAGATTTAATATTAAAAGTTATTCGAACTATTTTTCGATATAGAGGTACTTATTTCAATTAATTTCACACAGTTTTACTTGTGGCGTTTGGCGCACGCTTGAACCACGATCGACCAATGTCGGACAAAACGAATAGATATTTGGACCGGTTCCTAAGCATAGTACCGTTAGAAAACTTCTAGTACAGCTAACTGATGCAAATAACAAACAAGATCTATTCGTAAACACTCAATACGTGGCATAATTTGAAATGGCTGAACCAATCTTCATAAAATATAGCTAAAATCTATCTACAAAAGAAGCTAAAGACAGTCAGACACAGATATCAATCTTACTTATCATATCTACGCTAAAGTTAAAAAGACGAACCTAATTTGGTTAGTTTCTTTGTAGGTAATATTCCACAAGATTCTTTCGATTCTAAACTAATTTGTAATTCGAAGAAATTTTAATAACTGTACATATTTACCATATTTGCTTTTTCTTTTTCTGCGCGATTTTGTTATTAAACTTAAAACTATTTTGTCAGTCAAGTCTGTGGACATAGGGAATATTTGTGAACAAACTACTACTACATTACTACTATTACTATTTTTTTCACTACTACTATTCATTATTATTCGATTTTTGCTTTTTCGTTTTTTTTCTGCGTGCCAGTATTTTTTGTCAATCAAATCTGTGGACATAGATAATGTTTGTCATAGAAATTGTAACACTTCTGAAACGTTGGGTTTTTATAAAACCCAAGCAAAATAAAGGCAATCTATTTGTCGAAAATAGTTCTGTTCTCAAAGCTAAGTAACATGGAAACTTGATGTCCTTAACTTGTATGGCTTCGAAGAAAATCCATGCCTAATGACAGAGAGACACTTGACTCTACTTCTCGGAACTAGTATTATCATGAGTTCATTTTATTGTACATTCATGTTGGCACATCTTTAGAATTGTTCTTTAAAAGACTTGTTTAAATTTAAAGAAGTGTTAAACAGGAATTGTCTTGATTCGTTGAAGCTATACGATGTTTAACCACAATTCAAGCGATGCGTCAATTAAGGAAATTAACATAATTTGCACTCGTCGTTTGTCTTCGATGTAATTTGTACTGTATTTCAACCTGTTCCGTGGTTTCAATCGAACATATTAGATGTACTTATAATAAATGTCGATAGCGGTTCAGCGGGGTAACGCTGCTTGCATATTGTCCAGCTTTGCACTGGGAACGCTGGGGAGGTGTTTGTTCGAATAGGTTAAGTTTTAATTTTTTAGATTTTTTTATTTTGTTATTGTTTTATGTACCTATTATCTTATTCTATTAAAGTCATGAATTGTACTAATTAAAAAACACGTAAGTTGGATACACACACTTCAGTATATAATAAATACGTTGCAATGAAGGTGTTTTAGGAAAGGGGGTGGTTCTAGACGTTTACGAAAACAATTTTTGTTATACGACTTTTGATAATTAGAACTTTTTCTTCGAAAATTAGGTTGTGTTTATTAAAAAATCTGTTGTTTTTTGGAGTTGCTTTTTTATTTGTAATTATAAACAAATTCAAAACGTAATACAGGCCAAAGATCTCAGTGATTTGTCTGGCGTGCTGTATTACCTTAGTAAGTAGGTTAGTTGACTGCATTCTTTCATCTTAAAATACATATCGTATATCCCGATACAAAACTCAACTTCCCCAGTAGTCACTTATTCTAGAGAAGAGGCTCACAGCTAAGTGACGCTGGCTGATCGTTTACGGTCGTGCGGGTTAAGCGACGCCTGGCGCGGTCATTACTTCGATGGGTGGCCAATTAGTAGTGTGGCAAAAATGTGTTTTCGTGAGCCCCTCCGTGCTTCGGAAGTCACGTTAAGCCGTTGGTGCCGGTTGCTACCTCTAGTAGCAGTCGTAAAGTCAAGTTAGAGGCCTTAAGGCCATCTGAAAACTCTAACAATAGGTGAGCCACACCACTATTCGATAAGAAGAAGAAGACTTATTCTAAGCAAAAAATAATTTGTAAGCCCCTGCAGTTGCAGCTATGTGCTTTGACTCAGCCAGCAAACATTTCGAATATAAAATTAAACAAGATGAAAAGACATTAATGAATACTTTACCTAAAATCAAACCGTGTTTGTGACAGTAGGAACATTAGACAGTTATTAATATTAATTATCTTCGCAGAAATATAGGAGTCCGATATTAAATGTAAATTGAACTTCGGCATAAATAGCGACATTGCCATAAATATTACATGGCATTTCCATAAAGTTAATTTGTTTATGGATATTTTATTTTTTGAAACGAATCATTGGACAAGATAAAACCATTTGGGTGGTAGAATTTCAATAGCCTTTTTATGGTAGGAAACGTTATTTGGTATGAAAATAAAATTTACAAATTGAACCTGAAATGATAGGTACTTTGGTTTGTGCAACTAAATTCAATAAATAAATAAAAAATGTTTCTTGTTTACTTATCTATACTTAAATTATAAAATTGAAGAGTTTGTTTGTTTATTTGAACGCGCTAATCTCAGGAACTACTGGTTCGAATTGAAAAATGATTGTGTTGGATAGTCCATTTATCGTGGAAGGCTATAGGCTCCTTTTTATCCCGATATTCCAACGGGATCGGGAGTTACGCGGGTGAAACCGCGGAGCACAGCTAGTAGCCTAAAACGTAACTATTCTCTGTGCGCAACCAAGGAATCTTCACATTTCCGAATTGACAATAAGGGCATGTTATACAAAACCACAACCACATCTCGGGATAATTTATATCTACTAGATACATACTAGAAAGCCACAAGAGGACTACTGAGAAAGTCAAAATTACTCAAAAGTTAAATGTTAAAAAAAAACAAAATACGAAACATTACAAATCTAACTATAACTGCTTAAAACAAAACGAAAATTCACGCCATTGATTTATAAGCCATCTTCAATGGCTTATAGAGTAAATGCATTGGTTTTAGGCCTATACCCCCCTAAAACGAGGTTTAAGGATAGTCCGAGATGTAGATTTAAACCTTAGATTTAGACACAGATTTACTCGTTAATTTTAGTCTTTAAACTATATATAGGGATAGTGTTTAGACCTCGTTTAGACTATAGTTAAAAACAAAATCCGGACAAAATTTGGACTATCCTTAAACCTCGTTTAGTCCCTATAAGCTGTTTCAATACCTAACTATCTACTTAGAAAAGTTATAAGAATAGTATTAAATAACTATATGAAATATTTTAAGGTTACGCAAAAATAAGTTTCCTTAGGTTAAAGTTATGAGATTTTTGTGTTTGAACCAGAAATGATACAATTTCTTTCAGCGAAGGGTTGTTTTAGACGTCTAGGCGAACAACTTTTTTTTCGATAACTCTGAGGGAATTTTTACTTAAAAATCAGCTGTTTCATACAAAAACTTCGAACAAAATGTTTGAATTTCCAAAAGTCGTAAAACAAAAGTTGTTCGCCTAGACGTCTAGATCAATCCCCTTTCGTATTAAAACCCCTTCGCTGAAACAAATTGTATAAGTATTTTATAAAAAGCAGACCTTGTTGTGTACCTTTTCATTTGTAAATACAGTTGAACACAATTCAGTAATGGTTTTTCTATTTTTAGTAGTATTCCTTAAATTAAAATTCTTTTATTTCAGATATTTAAATCCATAACTACTATTAGCAGGGGTGTTTTACTTCGCACGTAGGTATAAAACGTCGTCTGTCTCCGGACACAGACGCTCGACCCATCCTACTAATATTATAAATGTGAAAGTTTGTGTGTGCGTGTGTGTGTGTGTGTGTGTGTGTGTTTGTTACTCCTTCACGCTAAAACTACTGAACCGATTGCAATGAAATTCGATATGTAGATAGCTGGAGGCCTGGATTAACATATAGGCTACTTTTTATCCCGATATTCCCACGGGATCGGGACTTATGCGGGTGAAACCGCGGGGCGCAGCTAGTATTACATAAAAGTCGCCAGCCGCCCGCCAGGATTCTCATTTTTATATTATAAGAAAAAAAAAGAGAACCCTAAAACGATATAAGATATGTGCGTGCAACTTATAGGTAAATATCCCGGTAGGTATTAACGCTGAGCGACTCGAATTTTCACTTTATTGAGTTGTAGCGAGAGTCGCTTTTTAATTAAATTAGCTTGTAGAGTGGATCTGCTATACTTATACGTATATATTCTATGGTATTAGTGTGTAAAATCTGTTTGTGTACCTATTAAATATCCTACTATCCTACTAACATTATAAATGTGAAAGTTTTTGTGTGTGTGTATGTTTGTTACTCCTTCACGCTAAAACTACTGAACCAATTGCAATGAAATTCGGTATGTAGATAGCTGGAGGCCTGGCTTAGCATATAGGCTACTTTTTATCCCGATATTCTCACAGGATCGGGACTTACGCGGGTGAAGCCGCGGGGCGCAGCTAGTAATAAAATAAATCTTAGTAAGGTAGTTTAATCGGCTAATAACATTACAGCAAACAGAACGCTCGCTGCTAGAAACACTATACATAAGTTTATTAAACTGTAATCATTTCGATAATCGAGTAGAAGTCGTTTCTCTATGAAAATAAAAATCATGAATTACGCATTGAATTATGATTGCAATCTGCAAGCTCTAACCTTCGCTTGAAAATGTTATCAGGAATATAAATCCATATCGATACAAAATCAAGTTAAAAATGGGGGCTACTGCGATAAATGTAATTAAAATCTTATATCGCTAGCCATCCGGTTCGAGATTAAAATAAAATGTGATTTTACAAGCCGTTCCGAGCTCGGCGAAGAGAAAATTATTGTGGTTTTAAGCAAGAACTGATACAGTTTCCAAGCACTCTTTTGTAGGGTAAAATTTGTATTTTTAACGTTGAAAAGCTAATTGTTTTATGAGTATAATTTTAATATAAAATTGTGGAAAAAATACCGTGACCAGAATCAAAATATTTTATTTAAATTTAAAATGTTTAGAGACTTCGTGTCTGCTTTCTCTGACTTTGGATTAATTTGAATCATAGGAATACGTTAAGATACCAACTTTCACATAGTAATAGTTCCAATTGGCCAACACTCAGAGGCACCGCATACTTTGATAATTATTAAGTAACGTATTATATCAATGGTCTCTAAACATAATAAGTAAGAAAATATTAATTGCAGTACAAATAATCGTTATGTTTGATATACTTACAGGGTTATTGGTAATTATATAAGTAAGCGGTTGCGGGCTTTTTCTATGCACTTTAACAATCTTTTGTCCTACGACTATTGGAATATCTTTTTTTTTTTGTGTAGGTATATATATTTGTTAATCAGCTGTTTTTTAGGGTTCCGTACCGTAAAAATGGGACCCTATTACTAAGACTACGCTGTTCGTCCGTCTGTCTGTCACCGGGCTGTATCTCATGAACCATGATAGCTAGAGAGTTGTTTTTTTTAAATAAAGGTCCTTGTGACTTAGAATAGTCGATGAAACTTACAGAATAAGTATTATATTATGGTTAATTACTTCTACGTGTAAGTACCTACAGCTGATTTTCGGGTAAACATAGCTTTAAATTTGTTCATGAAGTGTTCGAATTTTTGAAAGTCGTGGAACAAAAGTTGATTGATAAGGTGCACAAAAGTAACCCCCAACCGCTTTCTTATATAATTACCAATAACCCTGTATAAACGATATGTAATGAAAATGAAAACAAATTAATTTGAGCTCATCGACCCCTTTACCCAATTTCAGAGTACCTTTTATCATTTAACGTTTCAGCGTGATACGTTTAGGTACGTCGTTTTAGCGGTACCCCCCCTTGCCTGCACAGATGGAATGAATAGCTCCGCTGCACCATCATGCTTTGCCTGCAGATTTTCACTTTGAAATACATTTTACGCTGCAATTCGAAGCATATCCTAATAGGGATTTAATTGGGTGTGTCTGTCATGCTACGAACGGGAAAAGAAGTTAGTTTTTTTGTACTTTTGTCTTTTGTATAATTTTTTTGCTAATTGGGGAACTAGTTAGCCACTGAATGCGTACAGACAAATGATGCGTAGATGTGGTAAGAAAATGAATTTCTTCAAATACCTTCTCCCCTTCTTTGCTAAGTCCCTACCCATTTTCAAAGCTATGGTAACTGATCACTACCTCAGTACTGTCTAATATCCGTATATATTCCTGTATTATTTATGTATGTATACATGTATGTATGTAATTATTTGTATGTATCTATGAATATAATGATTTAGTATGTATAATTAATTTAATATTAAAAATCATAATTATGTAAATAGTGTATATCATCACTTATTATAAGTTAAATTATTCACAACCTACCATTAAAGCTGAATCAGTTCTTTTCCATCAAAAGGTTGCCTGGAAGAAATCGCGTTCAGCGATAAGGCCGCCCATATGTGCAACTTATACTTTCTAGCTATTACTTTCCTTGTGTTTATCGTGTTCTGTTTCTTTCTGTGTTGTACAAATAAAGTTATCTATCTATCTATCTTCTCGCACAATCATTAAAGGCAGTCTATGTCACTTTTCAATCCCTAAACTGCTAAACAAAGTCCTTAAAGTGAGTCCTTAAACTGTGAAGAAGGTTCAAATAAACTGACAAATAAACTTAATAATATATGTGTCATCTACAGAATATGCTTTAAAGTTTAAACAAATACAACTAGCAGCTCTCCGCGGTTTCACCTGCGTAACTCCCGATCCCGTGGGAATATCGAAATATGAAATAGCCTATAGCCTTCCTCGACGAATGGACTATCCAACCCAAAAATATTTTTTCTATTCGAACTAGTAGTTAGTGATATTAGCGCGTTCAAACAAACAAACTCTTCAGCTTTATAATATTAGATAGACTAGGTTTTGCCCGCGCCTTCGTCCGCGTAGAAGTCGGAAAGGGACCGAGGAATCATCCGTCAGTCAGTCAGTCATTCAGGACAAATAATTTTATATGTATAGATAACACGCGATCTGTGTACATCCCCCTTTTTGTTAGAAGTAGGTTAAAAATTATTAGTACAAATTAAATCTATACAAGCTCATTAATATGGCAAAGTTATACCAACTTGAGTTTGCTCTTTGGAACTCGGATTTTCACTTCAAAATAAATGTCTGTTTTCACACAAAACTTATCTTTCGCCTAGCTTACCTACTAGTTAAAAATATAGTAGATACCTAAATTATTCCAGTATCCTTTGAATAGCGAATGTTGCTTGAGACCTTCGCGGTTGCAACCATTTAAGCTCGCTTGTGTAGGAGCTTAAATTTCTCAGAGCTTTTGTAAGCTGTTGAAATGTATTACAATAATCTATACCGCGATCCCGTGGGAATATGGGGATAAAAAGTAGCCTATGTGTTAATCCAGGTTTCCAGCTATCTAGTTGCCGAGTTTCATAGCAATCGGTCCAGTAGTTTTTTGCTTGAAGGAGTAACAAACATACATACACACGCACATTTTTACATCTATATATATAAAAGAAAGTCGTGTTAGTTACACCATTTATAACTCGGGAACGGCTAAACCGATTTGGCTGAAAATTGGTGGGGAGGTAGCTTACAATCATAAGACGGACATAGGATATTTTTTTCGATATTCCCACGGGATCAAGACTTACGCGGGTGAAACCGCGGGGCGCAGCTAGTTTATAATATTAATAGGATTATAATTTCTATATTTTTTTTTTCAGATTTTATTCAATTTTCCTTTTAACACTTTTCACCTTTTTTGCGTCGGGTTTTATATTTTTGTTAGAACGTAATTTTTCATAAATAGTAAGTATCCATTTCAAGGTTATGACAAAAAGTTATTCTTTGTTCTAGGCTTTGCGTATAATAATCTTATAACATCAAGAGAACCAAGGAATATAAGCATTTAACAGAGATTCTATTGACATGCCACGTAGGCATTATGGAGGTGAAATGCCTAGAAATGTATAATTACATAGCTGCGCCTCGCGGTTTCACCCACTAAGTCCCTATCCTGTGGAAATATCAAAATAAAGAGTAGCTTATAGCCTTCTTCGTAAATGGACTATCTAACACACTAAGATTTTTTCAGTAGTTACTGAGATTAACGCGTTCAACCAAACAAACTTTTCAACTTTGTATTATTAGATCAACAAGACACCTATAATAATACTAACAAAGTACGAAATGTTTGCGCAAAGAAATAAAAAATCAATGTTGTAAGCTAAGACATATACATATAATTATTTTATTACGTAATAGGCATCATTTTCAATCATGCGCCGATCAAAATTGGGGCTGAATTGAATTGAAAATGAAATGTCAAAAATTCTTGACCGTAAAATTTGACAGCTTTGTTTTATTTATCAATTAATTAACTAAAAAAAAACCGACCAAGTGCGAGTCGTAGAAAACAAATTACAAATGAGCTTTAAGCTAGTAATATTTAAGTATTTCGACATTAAAAGTATAACTTTAGGTATGGAACCCCAAAAAATACTAGTAAACCACACTAATAACGAGGTTTCTGTTACTACTTGTTAATCTTGATTTTAAATCAATGGCAGTAACTGGCCGGGCGCTCTGTGAATACGAATTCGTTCGTACGAAAGTGGTACGAATTGATCGTCTATTGTTTCATATTGATTTGAACGTCGAGCGTGCGTGCTTCCATATAACTAGGAAGGTCAGGATCACTGACATGGATTTCCTCCTTTATTCGCTTTAGGACAGATTCGGTTTATGACAGATTCACTTTACTGCAGAATCGCTTTATGGCAGAAATTGTACAATTAAGTACACTAAAATAGTGCCTAAGTAAAAAAAAGTACAGGTTCAAACACGAGAGGTAAACGACGTTCTTTAAATCTATATTAAATGCAATAATTCATGGAAACGTTTTAGCAGATTTGATCCTTACATTTATGTTGCCCTGGTACTTTCTAAAAGGTATAGGTTCAAACACGAGAGTCCTAACAGAGTAACAGAAAGACTACCGAACTACCAACTTTTGCAAACTTTTTAAAACTTTTGCCCTATAAAAAGTGGCTTTTGAAGTGTTGCGTATATATAAAGTTTGACAGTCATTGACAGCACAAAAACTTTAAAAACTTGTTGCCAATAAAATGATGAATTGATCGAAAAGGGATAAGTATAAAATGTATGATATTAAATAAAATAAAAAGACGGAATGGGAACCTCCAATCCAAATACACTATAACAAAAAAACGAACAAACTTTTTTAAAATAGCGGCTTTGGATATTTTAAAGTTTGACAGTTATTGACAGCACAAAAACTTGGTTTCAATAAAATGGTGAATTGATCGCAAAAGGTTTCTTATTGTTCGTCGTAAGAAAACGGTTGAAAAACACATCCAAAGAGCGACGGGCCTTAGTCCTAACAAGGTTTTAACAATTTGTTTAAACGTACAACGAGGAGGCTCACAGCTAAGCGACGCTCGCTGATCGTTTACGGTCGTGCGGGTTAAGGGACGCCTGGCGCGGTCATTACTTCGATGGGTGGCCAATTAGTAATGTGGCAAAAATGAGTTTTCGTGAGCCCCTCCGTGCTTCGGAAGGCACGTTAAGCCGTTGGTCACAGTTGCTACCTCTAGTAGCAGTCGTTAGGTCAAGTAAGAGTTCTCTGAAAACTCTAACAATAGGTGAGCCACACCACTATACGAGAAGAAGGAGAAGAACGTACAATTGCTACAAATCACACGTGAAAGAACGTGAATGAATAACAAACGTTAAATGACACATTTTGGTAACATAATCTGACTTGATTACAGGTGTGCCTACATATCGACGCATCAGTATATCGATTACTAATAACTAATTAATTGTACTAATAAGCATCGATGCGAATAATTATCAAGTTCATTGTCTATTAATATGCTGTTAACTGTTATGCCTGAGTTATATGATAAACAAACTGTTTGTGATGAAACTATTGGGTAAGCTTTTGCATGACAACGTGTAGGTATCTAAAGTACAATCGGAATACTAATTAGCTAAACCCCACGTGATTCCGAGCTTACTCGCACATCTGTAAAAATGTAGTATTTACCAATTTTTTCTTTAAGCTATTGCATAGTTTTTATCGCGAGCTTTGAGCGCGGCGACTGAATCAAGAAATTCCGTAACGAAAATAAAACCTAACACCCCTACTCGGCCTACCATGTAGCTCGACCGAGCGTTCGCTTAACGCATATGTATATGGTACGACTGTATGAAGCTCGCACGATGCAATAGTTTTACCGTGGCAGTCCTCGAGTGCCACACGTTTTTTAAATTGTATTGTATATTGTTTAAAATAAAACAGAATTAGGTAACATTACTTTACAACCTTACAAATGCGCGAGTGAGCTATGGGTCACGTGTGGTTCAGCTAATTGGTATTCCGACTGTACATAATATGATTTAGGTAAGTATTATAAATATAAAGTCGAGTTAAAAAAAATCAAACAACCGAGTTGAGAACCTTCTCCTTTTTTTAAGTCGGTTACAAATTATATAAGAAAGCTTAATTCTTGTGCGTAATATAATAAACTTATGTTTATAAGTTTAAGGTGCCCAAAGGGTTGCTATTTTGGCTAAAGGCATTGCCATCCAAAGAGAGAATGCGGCTAGCCTTTTGGATACCTTAAAGGGAAACTTATTTAGATTGTTAATATTATTATTTTTTGCATTATTAGCTAAAGGGTTGGGCGATAGGATTAGGGGAATGGGGGTGACTTCCGCTCCAGCTCGTTTCTGGCGCAAAGGTTAGCCATCGCCATTCAGCGTGGCAATGCTTCTAGCATTATGGGAACCTTCACGCCGGGTACGATAAGGGGTGGGTTATTTGACTAACTGGTCACTTCATTTATATGTATTTATAATGTTAAATTTGTATGTCTTTTTCTATTTATAATGATGTATTCCTATTTTATAAAAATAAAGTTTATATCTTTATTGCATTAAGTTCTATATAATTTTTTAGCTGCGCCCCGCAGTTGCACCCGCGTAAGTCGATCCCGTTGGAATATCAAAATAAAAAGTTGTCTATAGCCTTCCTCGATAAATGGACTATACAACACAAAAAATATTTTTTCAATTCGAACCAGTAGTTCCTGAGATTAGCGCGTTCAAACAAACAAACAAACAAACTCTTCAGCTTTATCCTACTAATATTATAAATGTGAAAGTTTGTGTGTGTGTGTGTGTATGTGTGTGTGTGTGTTTGTTACTTCTTCACGCTAAAACTACTGAACCAATTGCAATAAAATTCGGTATGTAGATAGCTAGAGGCCTGGATTAACATATAGGCTACTTTTTATCCCGATATTCCCACGGGATCGGGACCTACGCGGGTGAAACCGCGTGGCGCAGCTAGTAATCAATATTAGTATAGATTTATTGGTATTTTACGCTACTACATAATTGCAAAATTTTAGCATGTTTAATTTTCGAATGTCGACCTTCCAAAGCGGATGAATCAAACTATTTTAAAATAAATCCTAGAACTAACTTAGGACCAATCATTCGATCCGCGTAGAACTCAAAATAGATAAAAAGCCGAGGCTCTACAATATATGCCTGAGGAGGATTTTTGAGTTCTTTGGCCATATCGCCCGTAAACCCGGTGATAACCTCCAAAAACTAATAGTTACCGGGAAAATGGACGGTCTCCTACCGTCCATCGAGAGGGAGAAGTCCACTGCGCTGAACTGACCAGATCCGCACCACTCTCAACATGAATATCGCCGAAGCGGTTCATGTCACTGAAAGCCAGAATAGATGGCGCAACATTGTGCGAGAGAAGTTAATTCCCTGATGGGTCACGACCCCCAGCATGGGGGAATCGACGCAAGGAGGAGGAGGGTTTGAATTTCTCAGAAATGCCTACCTATTAACTATTCAGTTTAGGGCTTTCTTCGAAGTTCCCCTATATTTTGATTGGAAGCCGATTTATTTGTTGTTAATAAACAATCTGTTAGAGTTGCTTAATGTATAAGTATAGATTATCTCAGGTAGTAACATAACATACCTATAAAGGCTGTTTTATTTTTACAAAATCAACAGGTTCGATTCCTGGCTAGGGTAATGACTTGTCAAAAATCTAATGATGCAGTTTTAATTTATTGTCAAAATCGGGTAAATTCTTCTTCTTCTTATCGTATATTGGTGTGGCTCACCTATTGTTAGAGTTCTCAGATCGCCTTAAGGCCTCTAACTTGACCTAACGACTGCTACTAGAGGTAGCAACCGGGACCAACGACTTAACGTGCCTTCCGAAGCACGGAGGGACTCACGAAAATACATTTTTATCACAGTTGCTCTTAAAGTGGATCTTATTCAACGGCTTTTAGGCTCATAATCCAACATATTATGCACGCGTGCGTTTTACATTGTCAACTAGTGCTATAAAGTTACCCCGATAAGTTAAATACGTATCTTACTGCTAATTACATGTAAGGTAGGTGAAACATTCTTAATTTATCTGGGTTATACTGTTTTGATGTATAAAAAAGGTAGGTACTAAAGAGTTTTTTAGCTAGCAAAAATGGTTGTCTCTAAAGTCGGTTTACGAACGAAAATTTTAAGTGATAATTACTTAGAAAACGATAAAAAATTGAGTAATGTTTATTTTTTGTTTTTTCTTTACTTTTTATTGTTTTTCCGTACCATTGTATTTTGTTCTTAACCCCCGACGCAAAAACAAATAGAAAAAACCCTAAAAAATATTGTATGTCAGACGAGGCTGTATAGGTTAAAAGCCTTTAGCCTGGCCTTTCCGGAGCATAAAAACAAAAAAATATTGCCTTAAAAAAATGTAAACATAGACTTATCACAAATTTTTGTTAATTATTTTTTTGTTTTCTTTTCAAGTCTTTTCTTTTATTCGCAACTGTGATAAAAAACGTCGTACGATATACGTGTGGAATTGATCTTTGCATCTTGGCTTCTTAACACACTCGCTGCCGCTCGCGCGTCATAAACCGAATCTATGCAAAGATCAATTTATCACATATCGTAATGTACTATTTTGCCACACTACTAATTAGTCACCCATCGAAGTAATGACCGCGCCAGGCGTCGCTTAACCCGCAGGACCGTAAACGATCAGCGAGCTTCGCTTAACTGTGATCGGGTAAATTAAAACGGCTACATTAGATTTTTGAAAAAGTCAATACCCTAGCCAGGAATTGAGCCCGTTGATTTGGCAAAAGAAATTGTTTTAAAAGAATTTCCAAATGTCGTAGAACAAAAGTTGTTACAGACGTCTAGAACAACCCCCATTCGCATTAAAACCTTTTTGCTGAAATACATTGTATAAATATGAGGTCAATACGAGAGTAAGGTTGGACAGGATGTTTCCATATTCTACATATCCATAGTCGATTTTTCCATCACGTTCCAACTGACCAATTAACAAATAATACCAAATCTACCAACTGGTGCATTACGGTTACCACCCTGTTCTCAGTCCTTAGTGAATCTGATTCCAACGGGGTCACTGGTCATGCATGACCCAATCGGAAGTTCAGGGCCGACAGGTCGTGATTTCGGACTTCCAATAACAATTAACATTTCCGTTAAAAACGACCGACAACTCGAGCTGTGGAGTTAATGTAAAGTTGTTATGGCTTTTGGAACTTTTTTATTTCTTTAAACATTTATTTATTTTATTAAAAATTTATTATACAATGTGTTTCAGCGAAGGGGTTTTAATACGAAAGGGGGTTGTTCTAGACGTCTAGAAGAACAACTTTTGTTCTACGACTTTTGGGAATTCGAACTTTTTGTTCGAAAACTCTGAAGGAATTTTTACTTGAAAATCAGCTGTTTCATACAAAAACTTCGAACGAAATGTTCGAATTTCCAAAGGTCGTAGAATAAAAGTTGTTCGCCTAGACGTCTAAAACCTTTCTATTAAAACCTTTCGTAATAAAACCCCTTTGCTAAAACACATTGTAAATATTATTTATAAATCTATTTATATAAAAAAAAGTTATGGATAGTGTAGCACTTGACGTTACAAGTGGACCAACTGCTCTGGCCAACAATAGCAAAATAGCTCGGGTACCTAAAATAAACAAAAAAATTGAAATTGTTTCCGATCTTCATTTTTTTGTAAGCCCACCAAATAGCCACAAACCACAAAAAATATAACTGACTTTTTGCTCTACCTGTCTGCCTGCCTATCGTTTCGCACTTAATGAAAACTGTGATAACGTCTCCTTAATCGATAAAAAACAATATTTTATTAGGGTTTACTAAGTGTTTTCGGATAAAAATCGATAACATACCGTTATTTGATACTTTGCAAAGATATTTAATTAGGTACGACCGGTAACCTGGTTGCTCTCAAGCTTTTGCGAAACGCGATGGTTCGAGTACCTTGCTTTAGAGGCGCTATTATAACCCCCAAATTCATATAATTTTGATCCTACGTCTTTTTGTTTCCCTTTGTAGCTTTAAAACAAATGAACCGATTTTAATGCAGTTTTTAAGCTATTGCACAGCTTTTATCGCGGGCTTTGAGCGCGGTGACTGAATCAAGAAATTCCATAACGAAAATAAAACCTAACACCCCCCACTCCGCCTACCATGTATATTTTAATTTAAAGCTGAATGTTCGATGAATGTTCTTAATTTAATTGTAGTATTTTTCGTAGTCAATTGGATTTTTTACTGAGCCTTCATTAATAATAAACTACACAAGCTCATTTAGTCCCAGCTACTTTAGAAGTAAAACTTGATGTCTAGCTTTTGTTTGAATGTTTAATCCTAGGGTTAAATCTCTCACTACTCATAAAAACTTGGCGTGAACGAAGCCACGTGGGATAAGCTCGACAATTTACTTTATTAAAAGTAAAGAGTAAAAGTTAAATTTTGATATTTTTCCACTATAAATAAATAAATATTGCAGGACATTCCACACATCGCCATCTAGCCCCAAGCTAAGTAACTAGCTAAGTGCTAGACAACGCATATACTACATATAATATACTTTTCTTTGGTAAATATATACTTATAATACATAGAAACAACCAGACCACAGACAAATATCTAAGCATAAATACATGTCTGAGGCGGGAATCGAACCCGAAACCCTGTGTTTGGCAGTCCGGCATGGTGACCATTGTGCCAACTATTCTAATGAAATATTAATTCAGACGAAATAATACATGTTATCCAGTCTTTTATACCTACCTGAAACCATTGAGCCGGGTTTACATATTCTGGCCGCTCTTTCTTCCCAAAAATAATTAGTGCAAACGCCGTGAAATTAGTTTGTTAGGTAACTGGACCATTCGACCAAATACACTAATTTACAACAAGGTGTTTAGTGATTAGTGGGATAGCCTAATGGGCACCTTTATGCGTAGGTACAGTTTGTTTGTCCCTGCTGACTGCGGTATTTAGAGTATTTACTGGCTTATATGGGTCTAACCATAAGCGCTGATGAAGCCTAAAAAGCATAAGTTATTTACACTTATGATTGGTTGTAGGAAGTGGCAAGCGCGCTATTGGGAATGCTTGATAGAATGCTGCAAGACTCTATGGTCTATTTTAGGACACAATATAGTGAACAATTGTAGTTGACAAGTTTCTGAACATAATCATAACGTCGAGGGCAAAAGACGTGTCGTATGAAGGTCACAGGAATAAAATCTTGGTTGCATATTATCTGTGATCGGACGAGGTTAGAGTGCAGCCGAACGATTTAGCCTCTCCAGGAAGTCAGGAACAGAGGAATATTTTAAATTGACGGCCAATATTTGCTAGTCGGTGAGACACACAAAGAAAAAGATAACCCGTTTTCCAGTTATTAAAATAATCTATTACCAATAGACAAAAAATAAAAGAAAACCTACGTTAAAAACTTTTAAAAGATGCTGTTCAGTTTTCAAAAGATTCCATTGACAGCGGCGCGAGCGCACCGGTTAACAAATCATGAGTCAAGTCCATTTAGTTTTTGTGTTCAATGCTAATCACTTGATGATTCAGTTGCAATTCACACCGAGTTCAAGTGCCTTAGCCGCTGCTACCAAATAATATAATAGGGTTATGGGAAAAAAATCATATTCATTTTCGCCAAATATTAATTTAATAATTTAAAATGTAATAATATTTTTTAAGAAATCAATTTGCAGAACACTTCTTCATATATGCTGCAATTTTACTTTAATTATTTAATAAAAAAAATAGCAGAGTTTTAATCTATCTAACACCACTGTTCTGTTCAATCTACATATATCCAAAATAATTTCTAACTAATAATTTTAACGAATAATTCGTCATTTTAAATCCAAAAACTATTTGAGGAAAATTAATTCCGTCGATTTTATTGTTTAAATTTCACATAAAATTAAATTTGATTGCAAATAATGGGAGGGACTATATTAATATGAATTAATGAACGGTTAATTTTGCATTGTATTTTAGTGTGTTAATTTTATAATTTAAAAAAGTATTTAAAGTTTTACCTGAAGTGAAGAATTAAACTACAAATAATCTAGTAGAATTGAGTAGTAATTCTAAAGAAGAGAGAATTTGTTTTCGTCCAAAACCGTTTAGTCATGGTAATCCTGTTTGGTCAGTTTTTGAACAAAAACTTCAAGGTCATTGTACCGAATCCGACAACTTGATGCGTTGTATCAGCTTACTTAACTATTACAAAGATACGTATAATGTTAAGGTAGGTATTCTAGGTATAGATAACGTATAACCGATTAGTTTTGCAGTTATTATCTTTCGCGTTTGAGGAAAGGGTACCGAGCGAGCGCTCTCTCCATACAAACGTAGTCGACTGTTTCCTCCTCCCTGGATAATGTCACTAGAGCAAATATTTTTGTTGCATAAAACTTATAACTGCCATGACCATGCCCCTATGATTTGTTTCTTTTTTTTGTTTTTTAAATCTTAATTTCTATGATAATCATAGTCATGGCAGTTATAGGTTTTATGCAACAAAAATATTTGCTCTAGTGTCATTATCCAGGGAGGAAATAGTCGACTACGTTTGTATGGAGAGAGCGGTGGTACCTTTCACCTTAATTATGTAAAATTTTGCTAGAATTTCTTAAAGATTATAAAATATTCAAAATTTGTTTTCTAACCTTACCTTATCTCACCTAACTATATATTTATCTGCTCTTAATTGCGTTGATAACCTACTGAGTAATTAAGATTGGCTATAAATACATACCCATATTTCTCCAATATTGTTATTTTTAATTGGTATCCTACTAATATTATAAATGTGTTGTGTGTATGTATATTTGTTACTCCTTCACGCAAAAACTACTGGACCGGTATCTAGATAGCTGGAGACCTGGGTTAGCACATAGGCTGCTTTTTATCCCGATATTCCTACGGGATCGGGACTTACGTGGGTGAAACCGCGGGGCGCAGCTAGTCTACTGACGCCTACGCATATAGAATAACTACTGCACCCCACGGTTTCACCCGCGTAAGTCCCGATCCCGTAGGAATATCGGGATAAAAAGTAGCCTATATGTTAATACAGATTTCCAACTATCTAGATACCAAGTTTTATCGCAATCGGTCCAGTAGTTTTTGCGTGAAGGAGTAACAAACATACATACATCCCCCTCATACATCCCCTTCCTCAATTCTTGTCCATCCAAAGGTTGCCTGGAAGAGATCGCTTTTAGCGATAAGGCCGCCCGTTGTGCCATGTTGTTATTGTAAGTATTAAATATCAATTTTCTTTTAGCATAATATAGGTAGTTACTTAAGTTACAATTTATTTTGTTTTTGTTATTTGTAATCATTTTGCGTTCTGTTTTTATGGTGCAATAAAGTGTTTATCTATCTATCTATCTATACACACACACACACACAAACTTTCACATTTATAATATTAGTAGGATAGTAGGATAAATAACCCACTAATATTTCATGAAATCTTATGAACTTTAGTATCAAACCTAATTATCTGTGATTAATAAATTTAAATTAATAATTGAAAGTAATAAAATACACACAGTTGATAAAACACATTAAATTGGAGACATACGACGATTAGGAGATTATAAACATAAATAATACGTAGGTACATATAGATAATGCAAGAGGGGTCGCAAACAAAGCCATAAATCAAATAGAGTTTATTGGTCTAAACAGAATACTGTAGTTACACTGCATGCATAGTGCAATGAGATCATATGCCTACATAAGCTGGTTATTGTTTAACTTAGTACAGTGAGGGGAAAATTACATGATATAATGACCTTGACTGCGCAGGAGTTGATTTTTAGACGTGCTGAGAAGGAGCCAGGGTATTTTAACCGTGATTAAAGATAGATAGATGGGTAAATTCTTTATTGTAAACACCATTTTCAAATAACATTAAATAAAAATAAAGCTTAAGTCTAAGTGTTACAAAGGGCGGCCTAAGGGGCGGTTTAAAGTGGAAGATGAAATATTTGAAAACGATTGTGATTGTGAAGAAGACACAGCTCAGAAGTAAAATACTAGATAGATCTTCAGTAATACATCTATTGATATTTTTCACAATATTCCTTAGACGACTACGCGCCATGTGCACGTATAATCATGATATATATGAAATATAAGCTAATTTTTGTTTTTGCTAATTAATGTTTTTCTTTGGACATTGTCATTGTTTTGCAGGACATTCCACATATCGCCATCTAGCCCCAAGCTAAGTACTAGACTTGTGTTATGAGTGCTAGACAACGGATATACTACTTATATACTTTCATTTTGTAAATACGAGTATATACTCATAATACATAGAAACAACCAAACCACAGACAAATATCTAAGCATAAATACTTGCCAGAGGCGGTAATCGAACCCGCAACCCTGTTTTTGGCAGTCCGGCATGGTGACCATTGTGCCAACTGTGTCGTCAATTTATATTCGACTAGCTGCGCCCCGCAATTTAACCCACGTAAGTCCCGATCCCGTGGGAATTTCGGAATACAAAAAACTTATGACACTCAACTACCCTCAAACTATATCTATGCAAAATGTCATCCATATCGGTCCAGTGGTTTCAGACATTATCCTTAACATACATACATACATGTTACCAACGTTACCTTTATAATATTATATATATATATATGTTATAAGATATATTATATACTGTAAAGGCTAAAATGATATATCTTTTTTATATATTTTTTTGTCATCTAATAAATAACAATAGTGTGCAGTCATTCATTTCTAACAATAAATAAACGTCAAACTATATAGATTTTTAAAAATTAAACAGTCGTTTTGTTTTCAAAACATGAACGAATTAATGAACGTTACTCATATTATGTTATGTGTCTATGTGAATATCAATGGTTTCAATATCAGCATTTGATAGACGTTTGTTTATTTATATCTGTCCTTGCGTGGGTCTCGTACTTGTGTGATTGAATCAATGTTTACCTTTTTACTGAGAATATGCTTCTTGCGTATCGCTATGTTTATATATATCATTTTAGTCGCTATATTTATCGAATGGTGCATATATATTTATCGAATGGTGCACTGAGCGTATTGTCCGAGAGGTGGGACTCGCCGTTATTAAGGAGGTGGATGCAGTTGCATGCCAGCGGTCCTTCCTATATTTAGTTTATAATATTTAATACCTAATTTTGATAATTTACCTTTTTGTGACATTTAATTTTGATTTTATTTCTTCTAATTATTATTATTATTTTTTTATTTGACATTTAATGTTGACATTTTGACTCGTTTTTTTTATTAGTTTTGATTGAAATTTGTTGATTTTTTTAATTTATGTATGGTATGGATTTGATAATTTGAAATAAATGAATTGAATTGAATTACGTATATGAAGATATATAAATAACTTTCTGACTTATTTTTCCTTTAAATCTGTCCCTCTGTTGGTCTCACACTAGCATGATTGAATCAATGTTTACCGTTTAAAGAGAATTTGCTTCTTGCCTATACCGAGTTATGTTTATATATATAATTTTAGTTGCCATATTTATTGAAGGGTGCATTATGTATTTGAAGATATATAAATATTAAAAACTTTCTGACTTATTTTTCCTTTAAATCTGTCCCTCTGTTGGTCTCGTACTAGTATGATTCAATCAATGTTTACCGTTTTACAGAGAATTTGCTTCTTGCCTATACCTAGTTATGTTTATATATTTAATTTAAGCCGTGATATTTATTGAATTGAGCATTATGTTTTTAATGAAATATAAATAAATTTTCTGACTAATTCCCTGTTTTCCTTAACCAACATTTTGTTGGAACTAACCTCATCTGCTGCAACAACTGTGAATGCATGAAGTTGCAGAGAAAGTAGCTGTTTATAACAAATTCTTATTCTATCAATCATTACAGCTGGCCTTTGAAAACAATAACTTTGCCTGCATTCCTGCGGTTTTATCGAGACGGGGCCTTCATTTATATGTATAGTATGTTAACTAATCTTATTAATAAATCTTCGTAAATTAGTCGGAACGAGTTCCTGACCATATCAATGCCAATGCACATTCTAAATTACAAACCATGTTTGCTCTTTATAATACTTAATCGAATCTATTTCGAGAAAGGTTGTGTGTTTTGGGTCATAACGTCATAACTTGTGAGAGGTCGGGATGACCCAACCCTCGGAAAAAGGCTCATCAAAGTCCTCATAGCTCATCGAGCGTTTACGGGGCAATAATCGCTACACTCCAAGCTTAGGGTGACCAAACATTAAAAACTTTTACGACCTCTAACAGAGTAACCATATTCAAGCTAGATCGTTTCTACTACAGAACTTTATCGGAGTTTATAAGTAGCTAAATCTTCTTAGAAGTTGGAATAAAGTTCATATATATTCAACAGTATATGATAGATTGTCTGTAATAGAGTGCAGACATTTAGAAATCAGTCTGATTTATCTGTTTCGGACATCAGTAGTGAAAGTACGAACTTACTGTCTCAGAAAACGCGCTCTTCGGTCTCCGGGCCGGTGTTCCATTCATCCTGATCACAACACTTCACAAACACTTGTCGAGTCAAACACGCATCGGTTAATAAACACGCTTCGTGTAAGTATATTACCTATTTAATTTAATCGATGACTTCATGCAAGTATTTGATAAGTTATCGGGAGTTGTTGGCGGCGCGCGCGTGGAGTCTACCCGGAGTCTAGAGTGGTACTGGTTCGGTCCTCAAACGAGAGCCGTTCGTTGTAGACCAGTTCACGGTTGCGGGCAAACCTGCATTTTTTACCGGGCAATGCTTTTGGAGGTTAAGTTTTGTCGGCTTCCAATTTAGTAACGTCACACATTTCGGGATCATTTCTAATCATATCGGTTCTTTTTAATGAAACTATTGTATCTTGCTGAATCTAGTTAGATATTTGACGTTTCACAGAATATATATACCTATATTAAAATAAGTACCTAATATTATAGGTATTTGAGTATTTGTGTAGGTTGAGTCTAATCTAAATACTCGTAGAACGAGTTTGCTGAGTAGAGAAATAAATCCTACATAAGGAATTTGATAGTGTGAATGAAGGTTTTTATTGTCGTTCATTTGATTACATAGTTTGCGTTCTAGGTATGTAGGTTCATACTACGACTACGGTGTTATATTAGCTTCTTACTATGCATTTTTAAGCAACTCATTAGGATCCCGTACCTCAAAAGGTATAAAAAGCAACCCTTATAAGATCACTTTTTTGTCCGTCTGTCTGTTTGTCTGTCCGTGTGTCACCACCGATTTTTTAAGCAAAGTTACTTACAGTTGATTTTTTAAATTCAGGGTCATTTCCTAAACTATACGAAGAGTCACGTCCCTGATTTTGTCAAAAACTATAACGGCATCAGTAAAAATTGGAAAAGTCAGTACCCTCTTCAGTAATAGAACCTGATATTTCGGTAAAAAATCAATATTCTAAATATTTTCAATCAATATTGTATATTGATTGATACAAAAATAATTATAGAGATCACTTCTTAGAAACACATGCAGTAAGGCAAAATGAAGAATAGTTTATGAAATGACCCATTCAACATTCACCATGTCTTTTATAGGTAAATGCACAACTTAATAATATAAGACATGAATTCATTTTTAAGTACTTAGCTGTATTCATTCTCATTATTGGTCGATAAGGAAATAAATGTAAGTTTTGTCAGACAGACCCTGACAAAACTTACATCAATATAAATACAAATTCCAAAATGAACATTCAATTATCCAATCTTCGTTTCTTTATTATTAAAAAAATAGTAACATGTAAGTAATTAATTGAACAATGTTAAGTATTCGATTCGCGACAGCTGTTAATGATTCACTCCATTATATTTAGTTCAGCATCTCGTATGATGACCTCACTATATTTTTATCGAAGCTTTGGCTTGCAATTTAACTTTGTGTTATGCCCATAATATTGACTTCATAAGGCAAATTTATGTAATTTTGGTGAATTATTTTCAAGGATAAATATCATCCCCTTGCTAAAATGGAACATATCTAAAAAATAACTTTTCAAAACACTTTTTAACGTCGATTTTTGCATTCGAAGGCAGACTTTTAGTTATTTCTTTATGAATAAGTTTATATGACTGGGTCCCAACTTCATCATAATTATGTACCTACTTGATTACACAATATTAAAATAATATTTTTATTAACAGCCCTGTCTAATAGTAAATATGCTTAAGATCCCAGAGTGCACAGAACTGACATAAAAGCGGTACGTGTATTTTAAACTGTGCTCATTACGGCATTGATTTGAATACCAAGAGTTGATTTTAGTAACAATAAGCTATTTTTTTAATTACTGGCTTCGGACTGCTTCTGTAGTTAAAGTAGAGACCACGAATCTATAGAAATAAAATGTAAACACAGAAAAACAGATTTCTTGAAGCTAGAAATATTCCTGTCCCTATAAACGCAAGTAGATATTTTATTGAAAATTTTAGGCAGTAGGTATTCATATAAGACTATTACTTTTAAATTAGAAATATTGCTTATCTTTTTAAGATTTAAAACCATTTAAAACATTCTACTAAAACCAACGAATTATTCTCCAGTGGTCGGTAGGGGGAGGAATATTTTTTTGCTTCTTTGAATTTTCTGTATAGTCATGTAATTTTTACTTTTCTCTATGAATTGCCGGTTTTCTGCGTTTTACATCCGCACCACGCAAGTGGTCAATGTCATTAGGTAACGATTTTTTTTACAATACCATACCATACATAAATATTTTGAACAGAATTCGGAGATCTGTCTGTCATAATTCTGATGTCATCTTGCGTGGGTGCTTAAGGACAAACCTTTTCAAAAGATTGTAATAGTAGGTATTACACAAAAATATGAATCGATTTTACGAGCAATATAACTGCTCATCAGGATTGCCAGACGTACAAGATTTAGCAATCAAGCCCCCTTAGACAAGATTGCTATCTATTAGCGATATCGCCAATCGATAGATTTCATTGTATGAAATTGACATACAACTTTGTATAAAATTAGCATAAGATGCAACTTATCCATCACTTACTTTTATCTCTCTAACGCAAGACAATATGACTTTTCGTTGGCTTGTGCCAATTTAATACAAAATAAATAAATAAAAAGTTTGTCGATTGGCGATATCGCTAATAGAAAGCAATCTTGTCTAAGGGGGCTGTTGAAGCAAATCAAAGAAAAAAAATGACCGAGAGTTTTACAATGTTAACAGCCTGCAAAAAATAATAATAATTACATACTGGCCAATAACAATCGACACAGCACATCACTAAGTTCATAATCCCATAACTAATTTTTAATTTTTTTGACGAAGTTTAGTCAAAATAATTAGAAAGAAACAAATTACTATTCATTTTGTATAACATCTTTGTGAAATTTTTAAGTGTACGAGTATTTTAACGAAATGTACTGAAAGCCATGTAAAGAACAGCTGAGAGTAAGAGATTTTGGCAACCTTGGTACGAAAAAAAACCCGCATCTGGCAACACTGCTGCTCATCAAAATCGTGCAATAACTTTGTAATCGCTGTATACACAGGACACGCACCCTTACTTAATAATAATATTGACTTTTACATCTAAACATTAATCTACATGATTTATATAGCGGATGGAGTAGGCTTGCCCATCCCTATACTGGGAACTCAATGTCTCATGATGTCAAGATGTCAATAGTTAACAAAGTCTCAGTGTCAAAATGTAGAAATTGTTGGTGCCAAAATGTCTTTATACATCGAAATGAATATAAAAACATAATGTCAAGATAATATATATGGGACAAATAACAAGATATACAATTGTTTGAATGCATTAAAAAATATGCATACCACACTTTTAGCTTTTTCAAAAAACTGATGGCCACGGCTGTCTTAAATGTGCTAGATCCTGGTCTGGGAAAATCCTACTAATATTATAAATGTGAAAGTTTGTGTGTGCGTGTGTGTGCGTGTGTGTGTGTGTTTGTTACTCCTTCACGCAAAAACTACTGGACCGATTGCGATGAAATTCGGTATATAGATAGCTGGATACCTGGATTAACAAATAGGCTACTTTTTATCCCGATATTCCTTCAGGATCGGGACTTATGCGGGTGAAACCGCGGGGCGCAGCTAGTTAAAATATATATATACGCGCCTGAGAAATTAAACGTCCGTCTGTCTGTCGCTCTGATATTAATTTTGCGGGCAGCTTCAATATGTTACTTTAGTGTTACAGTGATGCGCGTGCATCTTAAAATTTCACTCTTGCAGCTTCGACCTGTTTTACTTTTAGGTTACGCAGCTGCAACATGTGACTTTTGTGTTGCAGATCACGCATCTTATAATCATTTTCTAATAACGCGCTTAAAGTTATAACTTCACAAATAAAAATAAAAAACGGCCGTTTATAAGAAGAAACTTATTCTACTATGTCCATAGGAAAAATCTCGTAATACGCCTTGAGCCAACTAAGCCACGGTTTGCATCGCGATGTTTTCCTTCACCGTAACAGATCCAAACTTTTGCATTAATATAATTAGTAGATAGGAATGGAATATTTAACTTATACGTACTTCAAAATATGAAGGGTAACCTAGTTAATGAATGTAGCATTAAGTTAATTACCGACCTCGGTTCCAAAATAAATTAACTTTAAATTACGGTTTTTACATTATTAACCGTACCACCTGTGTTTTTCGAGCTGTGGCTCTGTGTACACTAATTTACTATAATTGGTATTAAACTTGCTGATTTAAATATTAATTAGATACATAGAACTTAGTAATTGAGGTGCTATTTATTCAATTCGATAAATTTTTAGGGTTACTAAGACTTCGGTATCCTACGTCCGTCTTCTGTCACCAGGGTGTATCTCATGAACCATGATAGCTAGAGAGTTGAAATTTTCACTGATGATGTAAGTATTTCTGTTGCCTCTATAACAACGAATAGTGTTTAAACTTTAGTTCACGAGTAAATCTGGGTCTAAATCTAAGGTTAAAATTCACATCTCGGACGTTTCTTAAACCTCGTTTTGGAATAAGGAGGATTGATACTGGCTATATATACACATCTGCAGGAGCGAAGTTATTCATTGAGAGAGAAAATTGTCACATATCGACTGTTTTCATTCAAAAATGATGGAACTATTTGAACCTAAACCAAGGGCATCATCATCAGTGAAGACCATCAGAGTTAAAGAGTTAAGAATTTACTTTATAAAAAACTAGCTTTGCCCGCGACTTCGTCCGCGTAGAAGTCGAAAATGGTTCTTTCAACTTCAATGCAAATCAACCCGAAATAACTTTCTACCCTTTTTTAATCTCGTAGGAGAAGAATTTCAATAAAATACGAAACACCAGACGACCCAGTTGGTACAATGGTCACCATGCCGGACTGCCAAACACAGGGTTGCGGGTTCGATTCCCGCCTCAGACAAGTATTTATGCTTAGATATTTGTCTGTGGTCTGTTTTTTTCTATGTATTATAAATATATATTTACAAAAGAAAAATATTTAAGTAGTATATCCGTTGTCTAGCACCCATAACACAAGTCTAGTTACTTAGCTTGGGGCTAGATGGCGATGTGTGGAATGTCCTGCAATATTTATTTATTTAAACACGTGCTTTTATTAATTCTGTTAAAGAATGTTTATGCAAAATTTGAAGTAGATTGGACCAAGGAATCATGTTGTCCCATACAAACGTTGTCCCATAAATACTCTTTTTCACCCCTAAGGAGATTTCGGAAAATCCTTTCTTATCGGATGCCTACGTCATACAAAGAACACACCCTCAAAATTTCAGGTCTCTACGATCAGCGGTTTAGGCTGTGCGTTGATCCGTCAGTCAGTCATTCAGGACAAAGCATTTTATATGCATAGATAAAGTCATCTTACCTACAGTTGGTGTTTTCAATAGATTAATCTAGATCAAATAGAAATCTAATATTATACTCCACATAACACTGTTAAAGAATACAAAACAGGTTTTCTCTGAAGTTGTGCATCTTGCTTGTGGTGGGCAAAAACATGATTCACTTCCGCTCGAACGAGATTGGTTCAATACGTCGGACAAGAAATAGGAATAACTCTTCTAAAAATTACTTAGGTACGGTCGGCTGCATAATTGCAGACCCACCGTAGAGCTCCAAAACGGCTGTTATAGGAATGTTTTCAACACTAGCAAGATTCTAGACACCTGCTTTAGTTGAAGTTTAAAATATAGCAAACATTCCAATAATAGTAATTGGAGTTTTGGCGGGAACGAGTTAACAACATGTCGTGCTGCAGTTTTATTTTCATGAAACTTAGATGTAACCCGAGTTGAATTGTATAATTCTGGTGGAATGTTATTCAATTTAGTTCTGTGAAAGTGCACAAGTGTAGTGAAAGTAAAAATCAGTGTCAAACATGCAGTTTTCTCGTTGCCTCCAAATCTCCTATTAAGGTTATGGTAAACTTGCCACCGCTTTACTATAGCCCCTGACTTGATGGACTATGACGACTTTGACTGTATTGAAACACTTTAGGCCCGATTTATGAAAAATCGGGTCATAATTTGATGCAAAATATAACTTGACACTGCGGCTAAATGCATACGTGCGAAGCCATAATAAAAGAAAAAAAAAATAATAGTAATTTTCGAACTCTACCGAGGGCTGCAATTATGCAGCCGTCGTACCTACTTTATACTAGTTGCAGAACGCGGTTCTACCTGCGGACATAATATACAGGGTTATTGGTAATAATTATACTAGCAAGCCGTTAAGGGCTACATCTGTGCACTTAAACAAACAACTCTTATTCTACGACTTTTGGAATTTCGATAATTTTTTGAAAATTTTGAGGTTAACGTTACACCTGTTCCTTACACGGAGAGGTCATTAAACTCAAAATTTTACTTATTTTTTAAGTTTTAGCTACTTAGTCTGAATGACCTTTGTTTTAAAAAATCTGCTATTTTTGAAATTTACGTAACATCAAAATTTGCATATTTTTCTCGAATTTCCAAAAGTCGTAGAATAAAAGTTTTTAAGGTGCACAGAAGTGTCCTCAACGGCTTGCTAGTATAATTACCAATAACCCTGTATTGGTAATTAAGCACCAGCACTGCTTCCCAATTTCCAGGTCCCATGGGCCCCAAGATATTAAGTAGTATGACATGTGGTATGACACCCGGGTCCCCAGATTGTTGCCAAGCATCGTGGCTGTCAAAGGCTGTTGGACAACATTATTTTGTTAGGAACAAGTGACGTCATTAAACGTTTTGGATAGAAAACGGAATTTTAAAACATGAAAACTATTACTTAGTTGAAGAAATTACGAAACAGTCAACATGAGTACTATTTATGTCAAGTGACAAAATATATGAAAAAAGATAATAATGCAAGAATTCTCATTTCATCAATATCGGTCAAGTAGTTTTTCAGAGTCATTACAATTCTCTTCTTATATGTTCTTCTTTGTATCCATAGCACAAAAATATCCAACAAATTCGTTTCTCTTTACAATATAATTAAAGATAAGCACGCACTTCTATCATAATTGAGGTTTAGAAAGAGACTAGTAAAGCTTGATTCAACTTTATGTGTCTGTCTGTCTGTCTTAAACTTTAAGTCTACGAAATCACAAACAAGGTGCAAACTCACAATGTGCCTACAATTTTCGCGAAGTGATATTACCAGTCGCCAAGCACTTCTAGTAAATAGGTAAATGTAGTTGGGGTACGTTGACTTGTCTCGCGAATCAAATTTCATTTATTTATACTTATTGACTAGCTGCGCCCTGCGGTTTCACCCGCATAAGTCCCGATACCGTGGGAATATCAGAATAAAAAGTAGCATATAGCCTTCCTCGATAAATGGACTATCCAACACAAAAATATTTTTTTAAATTTGAACCAGTAGTTCCTGAGATTAGCGCGTTTAAACAAACAAACAATCAAACAAACAAATTCTTCAGCTTTATAATATAACTAGCAGCGCCCCGCGGTTTCACCCGCTTAACTCCCGATCCCGTGGGAATATCGGGATAAAAAGAAGCCTATAGTCGTCCTCGATAAACGGACTATCCAACACAAAAATATTTTTTTCATTATATAACCAGTAGTTCAAACAAACAAACGAACAATCAAACAAACAAACTCTTCAGCTTTATAATATTAAGGAGATAAAAATGGGAAAACATATCTAAGTAGGTAGAGGTGCTAGATATAGGACGAAATATTTATTTACATGTTTAATTATTTTCTATTTTTTAAGACGCTGAACGTCATGGTCATGAAACTGAAATAGTTTGTGCGGTTTTTTATCTGATAACTGAGTTTTCTTAAGAGTTTTAAAAAGTCATGTTGCATGAAAATCGGTTCAAATGTTTCAAAATAGGTTTGCATTTGACCTTATCTCATCTGATGGAAAGTGACGATAAGGTCGAGGATGCAGCATGCTCGCTTAGAAGGAGAACGACGCGGAACGGTTATTACAACAAACCTCCTCCCGTGCACATTTGGGTTAGTTTAAAAAAAAAGTTTTAGTACTTCTAACTGGGTAATTTTAGGAAAAACTGAATTTAAAAAAAAATCGTTTTTAAATATTCATTTAGATTTGTTTCAGGCATCGTCGTCATCAGTTGGACGGCTGTCATATCGACATACGAAGTTAATACAAAACTAGTACGAGTTTTATCGTAAGAGAAGTCAACGTGGTCGTGCTATTTGTACACCTCGTTAGAAGCTCGATCTGAATGCAAATTAGCTGACTGGGTAACGTAGACATATTTTGTTGGAGAATGGCATTCCATGTCGAGACAGAATCCTTTTTGCCTTTTATAGCATTGGTTATTTATTTTGATTAAGTTTTATCGGTGTTAAAAGATAATGTACCTTATAGATAGAATAGGATATATGTTGAGTAATAGATAGACTTGCTTTTACTCGTAAAGAAGGAACTTTAGTGATTGTCAAAATAACGAAGCAGATACTAGATTACTGTAACGACTATCTATACAAGAAAGTTTCATATTGCTAGTCATTATAGTTTTTGCGATATGTCGTAAAAAAAACGAGTGGCACTCGATGACTACCGCGGTAAAGCTATTGCATGGTGCGAGCTTCGTACAGTCGTACCATTGTATGTATGTATGTATACGGGCTTTTTTCCGCAACTAGACTCTTTTGAATTGGTCCTTTTTGCGTGAGGATGGAGTAGGCTTGCCCAGCACCTACTACCCTCTCAGCTTAGTCGACCGTGTCCAGAAGAGAGAAATTGTCAATACTTCTGGAGCCAACTAAGCTTTGGGTTTCATCACGATGTTTACAGTCGTACCATATACATACACGTTAAGCGAACGCTCGGCCGAGCTACATGGTAGGCGGAGTGGGGGGTGTTAGGTTTTATTTTCGTTACGGAATTTCTTGATTCGGGCGCCACGCTCAAAGCTTAATAATGTTTAAAAGACCAGTTTAAAAAATCTATCGAGAAAAAATAATGATATCATGTTTTCCACGGGAAGAAAAACTACTCAAAGATTTAAAGATGCATTCTAAATAAAAATAAGTGTTATAGCTGTAGCGGAAGTTACATTATTGTTTGAAAAGGGGTAACAATGTGATTTCAAAATTTCAAATAAAAAATTGGCGAGCAAGTCTCGTAGAGCGTATCAAACAAGCTGCCATGCCAGTGTACAAATACTATAAAAAAGTCGATACCAACTAGGTATCTACCTATTACTTAGTCTGTTTTTAGGTCTGTTATTTTTTAACTGTCGCATTGAGACTGCCTGCAAAAATACAGTATTTTAGGCTTTGCTCGTTAGGGTTCGTAATCTCTATCTAATAAATAGGTAATATAGGAAAAAAGTATCACAATGTTGAATTCGTATATGAATCCTTATTAGGTACATGTTATTACCATTGGTTAAGCCATTACTTGAGAGCGGCTGGATCGATTTGGATAATTTAAAAAATCGACGGGGTGTTATAAGTTTGACGTGTCTGTGTGTGTGTGTGCATCGTAGCTTCCGAACGGATGAACCGACTTTGATTTAGTTTTTTAATTTTAATAAATTGAAATATTGAATATTTTGGGACTCCAGGGTAATAAAAATCCATAGTCATCTCAAACATACCCATCAATGCAGAAACATTTTTTTAACACAACTTGTCTAAGAGGCTTGTCTCAATAACAGCCTTGCATGACAATGTAAATCTAAGATCTGTCTGCAATATTCAAGTATTTTTTGTGTCGTCTACTCTTACGACGTAGGCATCCGATAAGAGAGGTTTTTCCGAAATTCTACCCTCATAGGGGGTGAAAAAGAGGGGTAAAGTTTGTGTGGGACAACGTGATCCAATCTACTTCAAATTTTGTATAAACGTTCTTTAACAGAATTGATGGAAGACGTGTTTCTCTTTTTTTGGAATGAAGTTCCTTATCGCGCCGTGCGAAAAGGGGCTAGACGGAAATTTTGAAATTAAGACCAAAAGTTGTTACGACACTTTTGGCTATAGTTGTAAGCCGTGTTTGTATTTTCTCGAGGGGCTGCGGTGACTTCTTCACGGACGGAGTCTAAAAGCTAGTTTTATTTATATAAAGACTAGCTGCGTCCCGCGGTTTCACCCGCGTAAGTCCCGATCCCGTGGGAATATCGAAAAAAATATCCTATGTCCGTCTTATGATTGTAAGCTACCTCCCCACCAATTTTCAGCCAAATCGGTTTAGCCGTTCCCGAGTTATAAATGGTGTAACTAACACGACTTTCTTTTATATATATAGGATGTAAAACTAACAACAATAAGTGAGTAGAGGCACAGAATATATAATAGTAGAAGGTAGAGGTACGATTAAACTTGAACCACGTTATCCCTGTGTTAAAACTTCGTACAACACTGTAGATGGCAGCATTAGTAAATTTAAATCGCGCTTGCGTTACGTTTCAATGTTTCAGGTAGATTCCGACCGTACCGTCTTCATATTTTGATGTTATCGCCATCGCCACAAGTTTACTAGTTGAATTTTTAAAACCGCCTATAAGCGGTATTGTAAACTTTTAAACTGTTCAAAGCGTAAACGCTTGGTTGGAACCCATAGAGTTGGAACTGCACGGTTTTAGAATCGTGCGGAAACCGCTTGGGTCTTACGGCCCTAGCTCATATGGACACGAGTTAGTATCGAATCGTCGCAAACTCAGTTCGTCTAAAGTAGTTCCTCGTCTAAAATGCAATTGGGAATTCGTTTCACAAGCATTTCGTCTAACTTTCAGATAGTTTAAAGTAGCAACTCGTCTAAAACGCAACTCGTCACTCGTCTTAAAAGCATTTCGTCTAACTTTCAGATAGTTTAAAGTAGCAACTCGTCTAAAACGCAACTCGTCACTCGTCTTAAAAGCATTTCGTCTAACTTTCAGATAGTTTAAAGTAGCAACTCGTCTAAAACGCAACTCGTCACTCGTCTTAAAAGCATTTCGTCTAACTTTCAGATAGTTTAAAGTAGCAACTCGTCTAAAACGCAATTCGTCACTCGTCTTAAAAGCATTTTGTCTAACTCTCAGATAGTTTAAAGTAGCAACTCGTCTAAAACGCAACTCGTCACTCGTCTTAAAAGCATTTCGTCTAACTCTCAGATAGTTTAAAGTAGCAACTCGTCAAAAACGCAACTCGTCACTCGTCTTAAAAGCATTTCGTCTAACTCTCAGATAGTTTAAAGTAGCAACTCGTCAAAAACGCAACTCGTCACTCGTCTTAAAAGCATTTCGTCTAACTCTCAGATAGTTTAAAGTAGCAACTCGTCTAAAACGCAACTCGTCACTCGTCTTAAAAGCATTTCGTCTAACTCTCAGATAGTTTAAAGTAGCAACTCGTCAAAAACGCAACCCGTCACTCGTCTTAAAAGCATTTCGTCTAACTCTCAGATAGTTTAAAGTAGCAACTCGTCAAAAACGCAACTCGTCAATCGTCTTAAAAGCATTTCGTCTAACTCTCAGATAGTTTAAAGTAGCAACTCGTCTAAAACGCATCTCGTCACTCGTCTTAAAAGCATTTTGTCTAACTCTCAGATAGTTTAAAGTAGCAACTCGTCTAAAACGCAACTCGTCACTCGTCTTAAAAGCATTTCGTCTAACTCTCAGATAGTTTAAAGTAGCAACTCGTCTAAAACGCAATTGGGAACTCATCTAAAAACCGTGGTAGCACAACTAGCGTCACCAACAAAATGTGGTATATGGAAAGTAGCTCACCAGGAATCAACTTGGTTGCGCAATCCTTGCCATCCAAAGTTAGTCTTGAAGAGATCGCTTTTAGCGATATGGCCGCCCATTGTGACATATTGTTTGGTTTCATATTGTTTTTGTAGCAGGACTTATGTTAGAATTAAGGTTTAATGTGGTACAATAAACCTTTTATCTATCTATCTATCTGTCTATCCTGGTGTTTTCGCTTGATAGCTCAAGACACCACGGTGAGCCCAGGGCCCTTTTACTAGCTGCGACCCGCTGTTTCACCCACGTAAGTCCAGACAAGCAACGTTGGAATATCAGGATAAAAAGTATCATATGTTACTCACAAAGAATTAGTGTATCCTTATACTTAGTTTAATCAAAATAGGTCCAGAAGTTTCGGAGCCTTTAGTTACAATAAAAAAAAACAAAAAAAACCTCTTTATTAACATTAGGTGAGCATAAACGACCCAGTTGACACAATGGTCACCGCATACCGGACTGCCAAATACAGGGCTGCAGGTTCAATTCCCGCCTCAGACAAGTATTTATGCTTAGATATTTATCTGTGGTCTGGTTGTTTCAATGTATTGTAAGTATATATTTATAAAAGAAAAGTATATAAATAGTATATCCGTTATCTAACACCCATAACACAAGTGTAGTTACTTACCTTGGGGCTAGATGGCGAATGTGTGGAATGTCCTGTAATATTTATATTACCTATATTTATTTATTTATAGACTGATCATTCCCTCGAGCATTTCAATGTAATGTCTTACAAATGATACAACAAATTCTATTCAAATGTTCGAAGTGTTGTTCGAGTGTATTTAAAAACAGCGAAAGACTAGAACATTTCTAGTAACATCGAGGTTCTGTTACTAGAAATGTTCTAGTAGTAGAAAATAACATTTTAAACAGAGAATACCAAAATATTGAACCTTATCATTAACCGCCCGTGTCCGACGATATAGTGACTAGTCCTCTGGGAAATGCTGGTAGCGTTCCTACCGTGGTACCAACATTATTAAACAAAACGTTTTAATTTCCAACCCTTGTCAGATATAAACTTTATTTTTTTAACAGCCAGAACTGTCTCACTGCAGGGACTTCGTTTTATAATGGCTTTATTTAAGCTTCTGTTTGTCGTATGCTATAATGAGTTAACCTGGGACTCGTCCTACATAACTACGGCCCACTTGGGAACAGTCAGCCACAAAAAAATGTTTGTACTTGATTTTGCCCGCGACTGCGTTAGAATTTTTCAAAATCCTTTATGACGAAGTGGTATGACCAGAAGCGCGATAGAGGTGTATTAGAAACAGATTTTTGGTATCAACCACTAAAATCCATAGAATGATATTCCTACTGTCGTAAAGGTGAAGAAATTATTTGTATTGTCATACACTTCGAAACACGATTAGAGTGATTTGCCTTGAAAAAAATCGTCATTTCTTCATTTTTTCATTAATAATATTTATTTAATGACGACCCAGTTGGCACAATGGTCACCATGCCGGACTGCCAAACCAAGGGTTGCGGATTCGATTCCCGCCTCATACAAGTATATATGCTTAGATATTTGTTTGTGGTCCGGTTGTTTCTATGTATTATAAGTTTATATTTACAAAAGAAAAGTATATAAGTAGTATATCCGTTGTCTAGCACCCATAACACAAGTCTAGATACTTAGCTTGGGGCTAGATGGCGATGTGTGAAAGGTCCTGTAATATTTATTTATTATTTATTTAATAAATTAATGAATTGAAAAACTTTAAACTCATGAACTCGAGCAAGACCTCAGAATCTTGCTTGAATTGAAAACATTATAACAATAGCAATTTTGGAGCTCTACGGTGAGTCTGCAAGTCTGACTCTGACCGTACCTACTGTTCTAATCATGCTACACAAATTCACCAGAGTCAGGCTATAGGTAAACTAAGCACCTATACTACCCAGATGGCCGCGACGAGGTCGTTCGTTGCCCCTGCATGCGTGGGCGCAGGATTCCTGCTACCTTCACCGCACCGCGCCAGTTAGCCGGGATCACCAAGGAATTTCCGCAGTTGGTACTTAGAATTAAGTACATGTTATTATAGTTTTTTTTCTATTAATTATGGCTTCGCACGGTTTTTGCATTTAGCCAGTGTCGAGTTATATTTTGCATCTAATTATGACCCGATTTTTCATAAATCGGGCCTAAAGTGTTTCAAAACAGTCAAAGTCGTCATAGTCCGTCATGTCAGGGGCTATAGTAAAGCGGTGGCAAGTTTACCATAACCTTAATAGGAGATTTGGAGGCAACGAGAAAACTTCATGATTGACACTGATTTTTACTTTCACTACACTTGTGCACTTTCACAGAACTAAATTGAAAAACATTCCACCAGAATTATACAATTCAACTCAGGTTACAACTAAGTTTCATGAAAATAAAACTGCAGCACGACATGTTGTTACCTCGTTCCCGCCAAAACTCCTTATATATAGTTAGGAATTGGGTTTCCCAGAAATTTGTCAAATCCTTGGTTTATCAAATAAGAGATTGGTCAAAACCTAAAATTTTCAAATAAGGATCTTCGTTTCAATAGTTTTGGTCGAGTTTTCAAATCTATAAAATCTTAGCTTGTCAATTATGATCAGCCAATCACCACATCCCAAACTACAATAATAATAAACTATTACAAATCTGAAAGTTTGGTTTTTTTGTTTGTTTGTTTGTCACGGTCAAACGACTGGACCGATTTGGTAGAATTGGCAAAGTGGGGATGGGATATTTTTGATCCCAACAATTTCAAAGACGGAAAATATATAAATTTTTGTTTTCTCAAATTCGTCTCACTTGGGCCGTAGGTATTTAGGACGAGTCCAAGGGCCACTCAAACTAATGTGTGACATGCCTAATAATACGCCTACATTATCTATCTATGTTTATTGTGGTTACAAATTGATTTATATTGCTCGTTTGCTCGCTTTTTGCTAGTGTTTACTTTTGTGATGATGTCATACCTAGATAGATGTTTTATGTGATATGTTTACTAGATTGTTAATTATTGAAAATAAGGTTTAATATTTTTATAGCGAAATATTTTTTCTAAGGAAGATACTCTATTGACATTCGCTAATTTTTAATCTAGGAAATCTTATAAAAGTCCCTACCTAACTCTATTAATTAAAAAAAAATGGTTGTCTGTAAAGTCGGTTTAGGGGCTATATTCCATTATATGTTATTTCTTTATATTTTTTCCCTTTATTTTTTTTCCTTTAAGTATATAAGTCTTCTATGACGTCACCATAACCACAGAATATTTAGGTACAAGCCATAACACAAGCCCAGATGAGCGATATTATTTAATAATACTCTGTTTCCAACGGGAACGGACTGGACGCATGACGTCACACAATATTTCGTCAGACACTTTTTTTGTAAATGAATGTGTTCAATCAATTTATTAGACGTTATCACGTGAAAAAATAAGATGTTTCAAAATTAAGTACCTAGTTATAAAATAAAAAAGTAAGGGCTATTTGAAGCGAAGTTTACGGAATGTGGATTTTATTAAACCTAGACCCATACATTTCAAAACATTTTTGGAAAAATGGTCGATCGAGTTTTAATTAAAATTTAAATGTACAGTCAAGAAGTATAGATTTAATAAAATCAAGAATATCCAATTTCGCTGCAAGTCTCTTAAGGACCGTGGTATGTAAGGATATATTAATTTCAAATGAAAATTATTTAAAAAAAATTAAAACACTACCATCTGTTGGCACGAAATTGAAACATTTAACTAGTGACATCTATTGTTCAGTAGCTAGAACTTTTAGTGTCCTTACAACAACCAAGATGGCGTTGTTCGCAATAAATGAATGGCTCTATAAATATTCCTGCTTGTTAACTTTAGCTATAGTCAAATCAAATAGGTAAGTAAATACTTAAATCAATAGATATAACTACTTACAAACGCCAATCAGTCTTTCCTGTTATCTTTACTTATAATAATCTATACTTTTAATAAAGGAAGCAGCGACTAATAAGTCTGTACTTGAAAGTAATAAAAAAAATTAAACTTAGATAAAGTACCTAGTAGAATAAAAATTAGGAATAATTTTTAATAGAATAATTTGTATTTATTATAGTATTTAGTAATTTATTTCAAGTAAATATTTTTAAAAACCAAAAAAATTTAAACACTACCATCTCACGAAATTGATACATTTAACTAGTGACATCTATTGTTCAGTAGCTAGAACTTTTAGTGTTGTTACAATAACAAAGATGGCATTGTTTTCAATAAACGGATATAAGGCCCTGGAAATATTTTTATCTAAATTATAATAATCTATACTTTTAATAAAGGCAGAAAGGACTAATAAGTCTGTACTTGGAAACAAAAAAATATTTAACTTTAAAAATATTTAAAAAAGTAGTAGAATTAAAATTAAGAATAAATACTTATTTACATTTTAAAATTAATATTTCTTTAGAGAATTTAATTTTTTCGCCTTTAACGCAAAACATGGGAACTTCCCATTTCAACTATTACGTTTACATAACCGAAAAAATTGTATGGAAAGATAAAGTTTCGCATTACCTCCGCTAGGGGCGCTTTTCAACTTTCCATACGATTTTCCGTAGACACAATATTCTCATAGTAGAGTTTGTTATACGAAAAGACTCGCACTACCGATACAGGCATTTCTTGTTTAATTAGTGCTATATTTTACAACGCGAAATGATATGATTAAATAAATAATAAACGTATTTGTACCTATTTGTACTTAAGGCACAAAATACATATATAATGTGAAATAGGACTTGAAAACCCCTATCCCTTTCCCATGCGCGCGCCGCGCGATGACTCTATCCCTTTCGATATGGCCGTTTTAACTGTTTTATGTAATCAAACGACTAACATCTATTTTAGTCAAAAACCATCTGTCCTTATGGGATTTGATGTAAAGTTTATGAAAATATAAATTTTGTACTTGTTTTTGTCTTTATGATTGACGTAACTAATTCAAAAAAAATTAAGATTTTTTACGACTTTCACGATTGTTTTTTTATCTAGGCAAATCAGTCTAATCGTGATTCGAATTGTATGACAATACAAAGCATATCTTCACCTTTACGACAGTAGGAATATCATTCCATGGATTTTAGCGGTTGATACCGAAAAACTGTTTCAAAGACACCTCCGTCGCGCTTAATGGTCTTACCATTTCGGCTTGAGGTAAATTGTGTAAGTACTTGTTATCACTATATTCTCAAGTTATCGTAAACATATGAATGGGCTACGCTAATATTTAAACACACGTTCCGGCCTAGTGACTGACTGATATTAAAACTATACACACAAAAATGCAAGGTTATATTATTTACTAGCTGCGCCCCGCGGTTTCACCCGCGTAAGTCCCGATCCCGTAGGAATTGATAGGGTTTTCCCGGAAATTATTCGATTTTTTCTCGCCTTTTAAACCTTCCCTAGACCTCCACGAACATTTCAAGACTAAGATAAGATAAATCCGTTCAGCCGTTCTCGAGTTTTAGTGAGACTAACGAACAGCAATTCATTTTTATATATATAGACTAGCGGCGCCCCGCGGTTTCACCCGCGTAAGTCCCGATCCCGTGGGAACGATTTTTTCTCACCTTTTAAACCTTCCCTAGACCTCCACGAATAATTCAAGACCAAGATAAGATAAATCCGTTCAGCCGTTCTCGAGTTTTAGCGAGACTAACGAACAGCAATTGATTTTTATATATAAGATAGAAGATAGAAAATACCGTCCACGTCCCGCGGTTTCACCCGATTTAACAGGAAAGGGTACCGGGGGCTCTCTCCATACAATCGTAGCGACTGTTTTCTCTCTGGATAATGACACTAGAGCAAATATTTTTGTTGCATAAAACTTATAACTTCCATGACCATGTTTCGTTTTTTTTTCTTTCTTTTTAAATCTTAATTTCTATGATAATAAGAAAATGAAAAAACACCAAAACATAGGGGCGTAGTAATGACAGTTATAGGTTTTAGGGCACAAAAATATTTGTGCTAATGTCATTATCCGGGGAGGAAACAGTCGACTACGTTTGTATGGAGAGAGCGCCGGTACCCTTTCACCTTAATTCCCGATCCCGTAAGGTATCGTAATAAAAGTAATCTAAGGTACCTGAGGGTAATAAAAACTAATTATTTCGTAAAAATAAGGAAAACTATACTTACTTAAAAAATAGATCATTAGATAAATATTGACGACCCAGTTGGCACAATGGTCACCATGCCGGACTGCCAAACACAAGTTTGCTGGTTCGATTCTCGCCTCAAACATGTATGTATGCTTGGATATTTGTCTGTGGTCTGGTTGTTTCTATGATAAGTATATATTTACAAAAGAAAAGTATATAAGTAGTATATCCGTTGTCTAGCACTTATAACACAAGTTTAGTTACTTAGCTTGGGGCTAGATGGCGATGTGTGACATGTCCTGCAATATTTTTTTTTGTTTTTATTTATTTTTTTATTATCATTATCATTTATTTATTTAATATAATATTCATGTATGATATTTATCTCATGACCTATTTTTTATTAGAAAAGTAACTTTTTATTGCGAAATCCCACGGGATAGGGAATTTCATATAATTAAAAATTAAATATTTCGTAAAAATAAGGAAAAATACTTATTAAAAAATATGTCGCTCGATAAATATAATTTATCAATCCTACTAATATTATAAATGTGAAAGTTTGTGTGTGTGTGTGTGTGTTTGTTACTCCTTCACGCAAAATCTACTGGACCGATTGCGATGAAACTCGGTATCTAGATAGCTGGAGACATGGATTAACACATAGGCTACTTTTTATCCCCATATTCCCAAGGGATCGGAACTTACGCACTTACGCGGGTGAAACCGCGGGGCGCAGCTAGTATTATATATTTATCGAATGACCTCTTTTTTTAAGTACCAAGTTTTCCTTATTTTTACAAAATGTTTAGTTTTTATTTAAGGGAGCAGGTGGTTCTTTTTACCCGCAGGTTCTCGTGTGTTATTTGTCTTCGGCTATTTGACAACCGTGGCATAGCGGGAGATCACCCGTCTGTGACGCTGTAGGTTGCAAGTTCGATATAGAATAAGAATTCTGGTTTATAACTACTTTTCATTTTTAACTGACTTTAAAAAAGGAGGTTCTCAATTAGTGGTGTATATATATATATTTTTTGCTTTAAATTTTTGTGTTTGCTTGTGTTTTTTTTGTGCAATAAAGTTTATTAATTATCTATCTACTATCTATCTCAAGGGCTCCCATAGACCCGAAGCATTTAAGAAATCTCTTTGGTTTACTTTTTTGAAAGTAAAAGAAATTGACAAGGTATAGCGAAAATGGTACCGATTAATTCACATTCTTAGAAGGTATGCTAAGATATAATGGGTGGAGACTTTAATTCCAATTATTAATATCTTCGGTCCACGCTAAAATACCTAATTGTATTATTTATTTACATTATAAATCATTTGAGAACCCTTTTATTTTCAATAAAAATAAACAGCAAAGTAAACGGAACGCCTCTCAAATAACATTTACTTATTTATTAAATAATAAATAAAATAAACAATATTCGAATGCACACAATCGAGTGATGTATCGATTGCCTTCAGTATCGAGTGATTTATTGACAAATTCCTTCTGGTTACGTCACTCGTATTCGGTTGACATTGGACTCCATTGAATTTAATTTTACTACCTACAACACAACACCGCGATGCGGTCGAGAGTTGGAACTCTGAATATTGGATACAGTTTTATAAGCTTTTGATTTTTTCTGTTATAGAACTAGCAGCGCTTCGCGGTTACACCCACGTAACTCCCGATCCTGCGGGAATATCGGGATAAAAAGTAGCTTAAGTTATTCCTAATGAATCAATAGTATCCTCATAGCAAGTTTCATCAAAATCGATAAAGTAGTGTCGGAGCCTATTCGTTACAAACAAAAAACCAAAAAATCATTTCTCTTTATAATATTAGTATAGATAGATAGATAACTTTATTCGTACAACACAGTAAGAAACATAACACTATATACACAAAGTAAAGTAATAGCTAGAAAGTATAAGTTGCACAAATGGGCGGCCTTATCGTTGAAAGCGATTTCTTCCAGGCAACCTTTGGATGGAGAAGAACTGATTCAGCTTTAATGGTAGGTTCTGAGTTTACTCAAGCAGGATACCAAACAATAATAATTAGTATTATAATAGTATGAAGTATAGGTCTGCGTCTATAGAATCGTCACGATTTTTATGTGAATTCTGCACGTTAAAAACAGCTGTAAAATCATAAGGAAATCAATATTGGAACTCACCACAGTTCAAAGGCATAGAGGAAATCCGCCAATCCGAAGTAGTACCTAGCCCCCCATGGTGTCTAACTAAAAACTTCTTAATTTTTTCTTTAATGAAACAATTTATTTTACACCGTGGCCCGTACAGGCCACGTTTACGGCCCGGTCTAATCATCCCTAATCCTAGCGGTCTTATGACAAACGTCTGCGACACCGCAGCTATTCGCCGCAGCTCTGCCTATTGCAGATCTACCGAGATCTGCCATTTTCTTTTTTATTCTATGTAATTCAAAGATCTTGCATTTTTTTCTATTCGTCATCTTTAAAAAAACCTTAATCATTCATGAATATATTTAAAGTTTTATGTCTGAGTAAATGAACATGACGCGATGTCAACGTGTTTATGATGTTACATCATTTAGGTATTTAAAACGTTCAAACATTAACTCATGCCGGTAATTCCTAAGAATAACTGTTTTTATTTACGAGGGGTAGGTAACATTCGTTATTTTCAGTTAAATTGTGTTTCAATGAAACTGGAATTTTAAGGTCGCGTTTATTTTAACGTTCATATTTTATGGGTTTATGCCAATTTGCTCTAAGGCTATTGTTTTTAAATAAATGTCCATATCTTCTTACTAGCAACCAAATCATTATTTCTATTTAAAAGAAACCGCATCAAAATCCGTTGCGTAGTTTTAAAGATCTAAGCATGCATAGGGACAGACAGCGGATAGTGACTTTGTTTTATACAATGTAATGATGATGAATATTTTTGAAAGGTGCACTTACAAAAATATTATTGATTTAATAGAAAAAGAAAAACATTTATTTGGATAAGCACACGACACAACATACCTATCTAAAAAAATTTGAGACAAACAAACAAAAGAACAATGACATGTATATTGTAAGTACGTACAGTGCATAAGAACAAAAAACAGACAGAAAATTAAGAGAATACAATATACCGAAAAGTATAAAGAAGGCAAAAAAATCTGTTTAATCTGTTTTTAGTGATTTGTCTGTAGATATTTACTATAAATAGGTACCTTCTAGACAAGCATGTTAGATCCTGGGCCTCATGGTCGCTTCCCAGTTTAAAAGTATGCAAATTTCACGAAAAAAAAAAAGGTTTATAGTTTTTTGTTGCAGAAAACTGACAAAATATATTTTGTTGATTTTCTTGTATACCTTACTTACTATTATACTTACTTCAGTAGGTATATAACGGGTGGATTTTAATTAGGTATATTAAATTAAATTTTGGTTGTTGGCTGTACTCTTTTTTTTATTGCGAAGACGTTTTCTTGCGTGGTCGATATTATTATGATAAAGGCATCCTTACATTTTTGTAAGGTGGACAGATGTTTTTGTGGAGTTAAGTGGAATAACCCATTTTATACACTAACTAGCAGCGCTCCGCAGTTTCACCCGCGTAACTCACGATCCCGTGGGAATATCAGGATAAAAAGTAGAATATAGCCTTCCTCGATAAATAGACTATCCAACACCAAAATATTTTTTAAATTCGAACCAGTAGTTCCTGATATTAGCGCGTTCAAACAAACAAACAAACAAACTCTTCAGCTTTATAGTATAAGTATAGATAAGAATTTAGTTTTAGTTCATTCCAAAAAGTCATATAATTGAAATTCCAAAATTGCCGACGAAATCGATTTTGATATTAATATCATAGCAAGACTAATAAAGTAGGAATGCTAAATAAATGTCTACTTAATGGTTGTGTTGGCTTAGTGGTAGATACCTCGACTTTCAGTCGTGGGTTCGAATCCCGGCCGGCCGTGCACCAATGTATTTTCTTATGAAAAATTTATATGCGCTAATTGACATTGCTCTTACGGTGAAGGAAAACATCGTGATGAAACCCGCGGCTTAGTTGGCTCCAGAAGTATTGACAAGTTCTCTCCTTTGGACATGGTCGACTAAGCTGAGAGGGTAGTAGGTGCTGGGCAAGCCTACCCATCCTGACGCAAAAAGGACCCAATCAAAAAGGGTCCAATGGCGGAAAACAGCCTGTATACAAGTACAAGTACAAGTAAAAGGTTGTACTATTTTTGTCCGAGATAGTGCCCGTCAAACCAATAAAAGAATTTTATTTTTAATTAATTAAAATTTGTTAGTTTAAGTTACCCATATCGAAATTACCGATACCGGCCGGCAAATAATCTACCTATGTAGAAATTACGTTTAAGCATTTTCCTTATTTCGTTCCACTACAGTTACACATTTTTAACCGAATTTGTATTCGTCCTTGATTATATAAAAATTCTCAGGTTCATTAATAAGTATAAAAGAGCAATTAACTTTAACTTTCCCACAATATTTCCAACAAATAGCACAGCGCCTGAATAGCATGGATTAAAGCTTCTGGCGCTGTATATATAAATCATCTATATAGTATTAGATGTAAAGGCTAATATTACACACGACCTACCAGTTAAGCTAAACATACCTTCTCCATCCTAAGGTTGCCTGGAAGAAATCGCTTTAAGCGATAAGGTCGCCTGTTTGTACAATTTCGTAGTTAATAAGCTTTCTCATCCTTTTTGTTATTTTCAATGTTTTGTGTGTTGTACAAATAAAGTGTTTCTATCTATCTATCTATATTATTAGCGTCTGTCGATCTGATTTTGTGAAGTCACAACTTGACTATTAATTAGGTAACAATTCCTAGAAATAAGTAGGTACACCGAAACCAATAGGAGCTTTTGAAGTAAAAACCGGCGGAAATAAGTCACAGAATAAATTATAGATACAATACTATAAATGCCAAGGTGAGTGAACTTGACATAAACCACGTTGACATCATTCATTTCACTTATCAATTTTGCAACACTTAAGCAAACGAAAAGAAACTTATATCCTCTTTTTGAGAATATGCCTTTTTTTTACAAAATACGTAGGTACGGTCGGCTGCATAATTGCAAACCCACCGTAGAGCTCCAAAACGGCTGTTATAATTTTCAACACAAGCAAGATTTTATGCACCTGCTTTAGTTAAAGTTTATAGTCTTCTAACTCATGAATTTATCAAACAAAAATATTATAATTAAAACATGTCAATAATAGTAGTTTTTGAATTCTACTGCAATTATGGAGCCGATTGTACCTAGAGCGTAAATAATGGAAGTTTTACGGTCGGTTTTGAGGTATAACGGTAAGTTAGGTACTTACCGTAGGGGTATTTGTAAAATCAAGGAATGTTTTCAAGGGGTGTTATACGTTTCTTGCGTTTACAGGTTAAAATGATTAAAAGAAAAGCGAACCTAAAACTAATGTAACCACTGTAACATCCCACAAACCGATCCAATAAAAGAAACAATCGAAACCGATAGCTATCAGATTCCATTATGCACGCATAAACAATTCCGCGTTACCATTTATGAATTAGGTACATAGAGCGTTACAAATTAATCAGCAACCTTACAGGCTGAAAGGAAAAACATTTCCCGCGCTTACGTTTTCATGAGGGCTACGATATCGCGCCTCGCAAGATTAGTCTTCTACCGTCTGCCATTCGAATCGCACGCGCCGCTCCGCCAACACAACCGGCAAATATCACGTACGATTTATTTGAAAGAAAACTGTGTTTTTAGTGATACTGATAACAGTGAATGTGGTTGTTTTTAGCTGCTGGTTTAAGGTAAGAATTTTAATTTATTAAAAAAATTTAGTTTCAGTTTTCCATATCGAAATTACCGATACCGGCCGGCAAATAATCTACCTATGTAGAAATTACGTTTAAGCATTTTCCTTATTTCGTTCTACTACAGTAACAAATTTTTAACCGAATTTGTATTCGTCCTTGATTCTATAAAAAATCCCAGGTTCATTAATAAGTATAAAAGAGCAATTAACTTTAATTTTCCCACAATATTTCCAACAAATAGGTAAACAAAATGCATGTAGTAAACGTTTTTAATACATTCAAATAATTACATATGAGATAAATATATTTGCTTGAAGCTTCTGCCTTCTTATTTTTAACAGGCCTTGTCAATCTTGCCAACAGGTTAGGCCTTTGAAATATTTATATTAATCAGCAAAAAAATCTATAAAAAACACAAGATTGTTAAAATATCTTCATAGTGATTAAATTTAAATAACCTGGGCACATAATAAAAATATCATTCATTATGGAAACAAAAAAAGGTCAAGGTACCGGCCAATAAACGATTTTTATAAAATTACGTTAAATAATATTATTTATTAAATAATATTAGTTGATACAAATAAAATATATTGTATAATTTCTTAAAACTCTATCTTTATATCTATTTTATTAGATAGGTAATTGAGAATTTATAGCCACTGAATGGTATAAATATTGATGAAATTCTCAACATTATCTTTAGTTGTTAAACATTTGCATAATAAATAGGTAGATACTATAAAATTTAGTCAGTTGAAATTTAAATTAGGTAGGTATTTTAAATGATTCCAAAAATAATTCACCTTTACGATAAATTCCTGTGCTTTTCGCTGATCTCTTTGTATCCGCCTTTATCCTAATCCTCACTAATACTATCCTAACTTCCTAATTCTAACTTCCTACCCTAATATTATAAATCTGAAAGTTTCCTTATTTATTTGTTTTACCCGACTACGAAGCCAAAAGGGAGGGTTATTTGTTTGACCTGTATGTATGCATATTCATCTGTTTCCACCTAACTTCAAAACTACTAACTATAATTTAACAATTTTAAGGTATCGTTATTATATTTGTTTTTTTTTTGTTCCCTCTTTACAGTTAAATAACTGGACCGATTTGAATGAAAATCGTCATAGTGGTAGTTTAAGGCATGGTACATAGGATACTTTTCATCACGAAATTCCCGCGGAATAAAAGACTTACGCGGGGTAAACCGCGGGGTAGTCTATTGATAGTAAAGTTCAAGTTGTTGCAGGTATGTATGTAGGTAGATGCAGTATATCTACCTAATTTAAATCAATTAGCTACCTTTAAGACTTTTGTACATTTTGACACTGAGACTATGATACATATTGACATCTTGACCTCGATACATTTAGTACCCGGTCCGGCTGAGTGACATTGTCAGTGTCCTATCATTTTTGATACCAGATAACTGAAAGGCAAACACAAATGTACTTCCTCTTTGAAATCTTCAAAAAAATCTTTGAAAATTTAAACAGTCACTATCAACAAGTACTAAAAAATAAATCTAGACACTATCTATAGGTACCTATAGATAGTGTCTAGATTTATGTTTTAAAGATTACCTCCTTATATCATTTGAATGACCTAGATTATACTTAGATTGATGTGATTTTGGAAAAACTTAATACAACATATGTCAATGTCCCACAAAAAAGGCTTTGATTAAGAATAACCTTCGCCAAAACGCGATAAAGACCCGCCATTAAGACCCGGGGAAATGATTACTATGAATACAAATCGTGTAAGTTCAAAAAGTTTAATAAATTATCTAGACCACAAAACTATTCAAAAATATTTCATCCCTAAAAACTTATAACATTATTTATTTACAACGAAACGTAATACAATTTTCATATCTACATCAATTTAATCTAAGTGTCTATGTAGATCGTAGAGATCTAATAATAAAGCTTGAAAATTGGTGATATTTCAAACGCTACGAGCAACAAGAAAATTGGTTGTTATGATATCGAGTTAAAATAACATGTTGATTTTATCTTGTTACGTCTTCTTTTTATGGGGTTGAAGCGGCGAAGAGGTTATTTCTAAAGAAAACGGCAAAAAGGTACTAAAAAGGTCGGAATCAGAATTGCAGACAAACCGTAGAGATCTAAAATCACTATTATTGGAATTATTTTTTATTTTTCAAAGTGCATGGCCTGCACTGGGCTATAAAAAATAAAATAAAAATTATATGTAATGAAAATTCATATGTCGCTAACGAAACATAATTCGATGAGCGGTTAATGCGATTCTTAAATTCAACTATGACGGTACTTGACTGAGTGGCGTAATTAGTAAGCGCACTTGAACTGTATTCAAGGGATGCGAGTTCGAGTCTCGTCTAAGTTGCAATTTTGGAAGACGCATTTTTCCTTAAAAAATATTATTGGAATGTTTTTATTCTAATAATATATTAATAAATTCATGAGTTGAAAGACTTCGAACTTGAACTCGAGCAAGACATTAGAATCTAGTTTGAGTAGAGAGTTTATAACATTATAATAATAGCAGTTTTGAGGTTCTACGGTGGGTCTGCAATTCTGACTTCGACCGTATGTAGGTACTTTACCTACCAGAGGGGGTCTTGAAATTGCGTAGGGTTAGTGCATATATGTGTTTAACTTCGTAGGGGTGCCATGGGTATGGTTGGAGTCATAGCTACCATCAAATTATATCCGAAAATTTTTGTATGAAAATAATGAACAACACCACAGAATAGGTATATATACAGAGCGGTGTTGGCTTAGTGGTAGATACCTCGACTTTCATTCTGAAGGTCGTGGGTTCGAATCCCGGCCGGCCGTGCACCAATGTATTTTACTTAAGAAAAATTTATGTGCGCTAATTGACATTGCTCTTACGGTGAAGGAAAACATCGTGATGAAACCCGCGGCTTAGTTGGCTCCAGAAGTATAACAAGTTCTCTACTCTGGACATGGTCGACTAAGCTGAGAGGGTAGTAGGTGCTTGGCAAGCCTACTCCATCCTCACGCAAAAAGGACCCAATTAAAAAGGGTCCAATGGCGGAAAACAGCCTGTATGCAAGTACAAGTACAAGGTATATATACAACATTTACAAATTTATATTTATCACTAGCTTTCGTCCGCGTAGGAGTTGAATTTTCCAAATTTAAAGCCCGATCTACAATTGTATTAAGGTCTTAAAGTCAGTTAGTTACTTTGAATTTTATAATTATAGTCGCTTGGGAATATTGGGATTCAAATTAGCCTATGTGACTACCAAGGATTTAAATTATTTTTAAATTAAATTTTATCACTATCGGTCTAGTAGTTTCAGGAGCATTTTTGTTAAAAACAAAAAAAACTTTCCTCTTAGTATTTCCTAAGGTTTTCGCGACTTGAAGTCATAGTGAAACTATTTTAACGCGATTATATGAATTAAAATAGTTTCCTCTTTATTAAATTAGTGTAGACTAGCTCTTGCCCGCGACTTCGTACGTGGTAGTTTTTTTATATAATATATAAAATCTTACTTTTGAATAACTCTATCCATTTAAAAAACCGCATCAAAATCCGTTGCTTATTTTAAAGATCTAAGCATCCATAGAGACAGACAGACGGAAAGCGACTTTGTTTTATACTATGTAGTGATATATAAACATAAGTCATGCTCAATGTGCACCGGTCTCAAATAAATCAACACAAATATTCTTTTTAGCAATTTCAAAGTTCATTTATCTAGAATCAGTGTATAATGTTATATTATGCAACTTCGCAGAACCCGTGTAAGCGATGTATCGTAAATCTCTAGCTGGCAAGGACCGAGTCCACTTCAAAACACACGTGCTGTCTCTAGGCGTTTGCGAGAAACACCTACAAATAAAAAAACGTTGAAGATATTTTATTGTTTATTTGTGAAGATGTGGCATTGATTTCGTTTGAGCCTGACTTTGTTGATGAAGATCTTTGATCAGCTATTGATCGTTAAGATTATTTTAGAATTTTATATCTATACGTAGAACAGAACAATTTTAGACTTCCTTAGGCTTGTACAGTATGCGTCATAAGTACACTATCATTGCGCTACAATGATATTATGAACCAGTATTGGACTTACGACCTTCTATACATATAAAATGCTTTGTCCTGAATGACTGACTGACTGACGAATCAACTCACAGCCGAAACCGCTGATCGTAGAGACCTGAAAATTGGAGGGTGTGTTCTTTGTATGACGTAGGCATCCGATAAGAAAGGATTTTCCGAAATTCTACCCCTAAGGGGGTACAAAAAGGGGACAAAGTTTGTATGGGACAACGTGATTCCCTGGTCCAATCTTCTTTAAATTTTCGACTTCTACGCGGACGAAGTCGCGGGCAAGAGCTAGTCTTCTAATAGAGGTTACACACTCACACATAAATGCTTGAATTAAAAGTAGGTACTTAGTGTGATTATTATTTTCAACATGTTAGCTATGTCTTTAGTTAGCCGAGTGGTATAAGCCGCCACCCGTTACACCGTGGGTTCGATCCACAGGTTACGTAGTTACACTGCATAGAGTGTTTAAAATAGTGCAGCACAGCAGACTGATTCACAAACCATCAGAAGGCTACCGAAATGAATAAAACTGAAAGGACAAGGATGGCAACACGACAAAAGTCGCGGGAGCGAAAGAGCAGCAACCTTTTTTTCGTTTCGGTTGCCTTCCAACGGTTTGTGAATCAGAGGTTATGCTACTAGTGGACTTTTGAGCGCCGATTGTACACAGAAAAAAAGGTTTCCTGAAGCAAGAAATAATTATCTCTCTATAGACGCTAGAAAATAATTTCTTACATCATAACAACATCTTATAAATCCAATCGTAATGTGTTTGCGTGATAATTGTTGCCGAGGCCATTTACAGCTGTAGAAAGTTATCAAATTTTCACGCAACCTTTTAATTAATAGCAAAACGTTAGATGACTGGTAGATTAATTACTACATAGCTATACCTTTAACTATCTAGATTGCAATCTATTGATGCACGCACATCTAAGAGTAATACCTACATATGACTTTTGATATCTATCCTTAATTTTATTGAAACCTTTTGCCCGTGCGTTGATCCGTCAGTCAGTCAGTCAGTGATTCAGGACAAAGAATTTATAACACATAGGCTACTTTTTATCCCGATATTCCCACGGGATGGGGACTTACGCGGGTAAACCGCGGGGCGCAGCTAGTTATCTATACTAATCTTATAAAGCTGAAGATTTTGTTTGAACGCGCTAATCTCAGGAACTACTGGTTCGAATTAAAAAAAAATTGTGTTGGATAGTCTATTTTTATCGAGATTCCCACGGGATCTGAAGTTACGCGGGTGAAACCGCGTAGCGCTGCTAGTAGTTACGAGATAAACATAGGCTGGTATAAATATGCATATTTAGGTATTGCATGCATAAAAGTTATCGATTGTCGAATCAATTTTTAAATCTTTTTTTGGTAATATTTATCGACGTTATCGTCAAGGGTATCTAGATATATTTTATATCTCTCATAGGGTTCGTACTGTAGGTACTTACGTATCTTGAATATATCTTGCATTGACCTATTTTCAATGCACTTTATAAGGGTCATAAATCAGTGAATTTATAATTATACCTACTATACCTGTGCATAATAGGAACTTGAGGTATTGTGTTTTGTCGATTTTTGATTTATCGTTGACAGGTGAAGTTTTTATAGAAATGCATGTGCTGCGGCCTGTGCAGTGCGCAGTGAAACGAGCGGAAGGTCTTAATTTAACACTCTCTTTTAACACACTCTTAAGTACGGTCGGTTGCATAATTGCAGACCCACCGTAGAGCTCCAAAACGGCTGTTATAAGAATAAATAAATATTACAGGACATTCCACACGTCGCTATCTAGCCCCAAGCTAAGTCACTAGACTTGTGTTATGGGTGCTAGACAACGGATATACTACTTATATACTTTTCTTTTGTAAATATATACTTATAATACATAGAAACAACCAGACCCCAGACAAATATCTAAGCATAAATACTTGTCTGGGGCGGGAATCGAACCCGCAACCCTGTGTTTGGCAGTCCGGCATGGTAACCATTGTGCCAACTGAGTCGTCAGAATGTTTTCAACACAAGCAAGAGCATCGTAAATTTATCAAACAAACATATTAGAATGAAAACCCAAAAATAGTAATTTTTTAACTCTACCGGGGGCTGCAATTATGCAGCCGACTGTACAAGTAACTCTACCAAATTACTTTACAACTTTCAATTTTCGTTTTGTCTAATGAGGACATTAGCATGTTTCAAAATTTGTAATTATAGATTCGGGTGCCCAAAAAGCTGGCCCATACCTGACAGCGAATAAGCATCCTCTTCCAACGAGGTAACGCAGTTAGTTCTTTGGGCACCCTTCCAAGGGACCATTTGAACTTTTATAATATAAAGTAGGTAGGTTATAATTAATTTAGATTTTATTATTTAATTGATGTAAATAGTTTTCTTATACAGTTCCTATAAAAATAAATAGTATAGACTAGCTTTTGCCCGCGACATCGTCCGCGTAGACGTCGAAAATGGTACTTTTAACCAACCACACCCAAAATAACTTTCTACCCCTTTTTACCCCGTTAGGGGATGAATTTAAAAAACTACGAAACACGTCTTCCATCAATTCTGTTAAAGAATGTATATGCAAAATTTGAAGTATGTAGATTGGACTAAGGAATCACGTCCCATACAAACTTTGCTCCCCTTTTTCACGCCCTTAGGGGAAGAATTTCGGAGAATCCTTTCTTATCCAATGCCTACGTCACACAGAACACACCCTCCAAGTTTCAGGTCTCTACGATCTGCGCTTTGCTGTGCGTTGATCCGTCAGTCAGTCAGTCAGTAATTCAGAACAAAGCATTTTATATGTATAGATAAAATATCCGCTTGAATCCGGTGTATACCAGACAATAAGTAGTAGGTACTCTAATAAATCATATCCTTTTGATGACCATTTAAAAAACAAAATGATTATCTGTACAATAACATCTTCAATGCTTTCTCAATGATATACTTTAACTACTATATGACAAATGGCTGTAAATCAATTTAGTTTGACAGCCGGCTTGATGGCTGGAGGAACGAATTTTCGGCTAGCTCGTGATATTACAACATTAATAAACACGCGATCTTGGTATAAATAACAGAACAGATTGACTTGTAGGTATATTATAATATCTCTGGATAATATATTAACAGTTATTAAGAAATATTAGTTTCGCGAATTAACAAATTAAAGGTTGTTTTTCGACCATTATTCTTTTATTTATCCTAATTCTAACTAATATTAAACATCTGATGGTTGCTTTATTTGTTTGTTCCCTGTTCATGGTCAAATGACTGGGCGAATTTTAATGTAAAAAGCCATAGTAGTAAAAGAGCAAAAAAAAATGAATCCCCTAAAAGTAATGTAGTTATGTCTTTCTCCATAGAAAAACATAATTTTTTGTAAATTTCTTTTGGTTCCGAAATTCCCGCGGGATCGGGACTTAAGCGGGTAAAACTGCGGCGCGCAGCTAGAATTATTATAAGTTCAATTTGGTAGGTTTATTTTTTGTTTTTATGGAAAACCAAAGACATAGGTACTAATAATACTTCGTTTAAGACTTTGGTTTTACTGCTTAATTCGTAATATAATTCGAAATGGCTGAGTAAAACAGCATAAAATAAGAACTTATATAATATAAGACTTGACGATAGAATGTCACCTTTTTCTCAGTAACCACAATTACAACCTTTTAGCACACATAATGCTTTTTATATTGCGGAAGAGCTATCACTTTTAATAAGACGAGCTATAAAGACTTTTATATACACATACTAGCGGCACTCCGCGGTTTCACCTGCATAAGTACCAATCCCGTGGGTGGGAATATTAAAATAAAAAAGTAGCCTATAGCCTTCCTCGATACATGGACTATCCAACACAAAAATATTTTTTAATTCGAACCAGTAGTTCCTGAGATTAGCGCATTAAAACAAACAAACTCTTCAGCTTTATAATATTAGTATAGATAAAGGCTAACGTTGGGAGTGGAGTTTCTTTTGCCGGAGCCTATTTTACAACTATATAAAATCTAAATTTCTTTAGTATACGAGCGAGTACCAGCAGGGTTCCTCTAGCAATCTCGCTTTATCACACTTTGCTCTTCCTGATTCGAAAAAAGAGCAAGCTGATGCGAGCAACTAATTGACGACCCAGTTGGCACTATGGGCACCATGCCGCACTGCCAAACACAGGGTTGCGGGATCGATTCCCGCCTCAGACAAGTATTTATCCTTAGATATTTGTCTGTGGTCTGGTTGTTTCTATGAATTATAAAAGTAGTATATCCGCGATGTGTGGAATTCCTGTAATATTTATTTATTTCATTTACGATATATTCTCCGAAACTTTTTAAACTCACCCGATTTGTATTCAACGTAATTATTTTCCCGGGTCTTTTTTCCCATAACGTTTTTACTACGTTAAAAATTAAGACCAAAAGTTGTAACTACACTTTTTGATTATATTACAACTCCTTCACTAATTACTCGAAAGAAACTTCGTTCTATCCGGGTGTCCCTTGACACCTCTCAAGTTTTTTTTTGTATTATCTGCCTCTCGAACTTTAATATTAACAAATAGTTACCCTCCAATAACTAATAGCATCCAATACTGTCATTATTTATCACCTTAACACGTGGTACGAATGTCACCTACCCTCTATTTGAACCCCGACAATGGCACAGGACCCATCTGTCACTAATGCGAACTGCTGACACTAGTTTACACACAGACAGACGGATGCAACGGTTTTACTGTCAGTGTCAAATTACGCTAAGGCTATTCATTATTGTTGTTATATCTTTGTATTGAATTACTGTATTGGTGTTGTAAGTGTTAATGTAATGTTAGTTGAGGAATACATTATGCGAGTTAGATTCTTTTGTTGAAGCGCGGTGTCCGTTTATTTGTCTGATACTGCATAGTTCTTATTTGTTATCGTGATAAACAGCCTACCGTAGTAATATTTAACTATGCTGCCCCCTATGGCTTTCTATTAGCGATATCGCCAATCAAAAGAAATACCTTTTACTTTCATTTTTTTTTGTAAAAAATCGACATAAATCAACGAAAAGTCACGTAGTTTTGCATTAGACAAAAAAATAATAGATAAGTTTCATGTTATGCAAATTTTATACAATGCTCTATGTCATTTTCATACAATTAAATCTATCGATTGGCGATATCGCTAATATACCTAAAGCAATCTTGTCTTAAGGGGGCTGTACAATGTACATACAATTCAAGGAACAATGATCTACATTATTTTGATTTCCTTGAAAAAAGCATTTAAATTAAAACGTATGTTTCATAGTTTTTTTTTATTCACGACTGTACTCTGTCCAATTCGCACTGAGTCCATTATTCTTTATCTTAACCTTTAATGCTCAAAAGCACGTATAGGTAAAGGATCCAAATTTACTTGTTCTGTTTAAATGAGGTTACATTAAAAAGTATATGTGTACGTTAATAACGAGGCGGAAAGGAAAATAAAAAATACCACAATAAATACAATCCTAATAATTCATTAAAATTAAATTTCAAAGTTCTAAAAATATAGTTTATGAATGTGGCTACTTATTTACCTACGTGTCAATTATCATCTTTTATCTTTTAGTTAATAAATTATTTAGTATTGGTATATCCACGGGGAAACGTTATGACCATAAATATTTTCATCATACAGTTTATAAATTGATCGTAAAAGTCAGTTGGTGATAAAAGTAGATCACTACGAGGTTCGAGACATCAATTTCACTTTCAAAGTAAAAACAGACTTTTGACTTTTCTATCGGGCGATAACTCGCCGAAGAGAACGGTCGACTGATTAGAAAATCTGTAGTAGTCTGCTTGAGCCTCCAATGTGATGTGATCAAATATACCTATTGACGTCTGACTGAACCCTGTGACGTTCTCCAAAATGAAATTTAAAACAATCGAAGCTTGTTGTCTTAAATTTAATGCCTTGAAGTCGGCGATGAAGTCATGGTTTTACTATTAAAAGTTTAGAAATAAAAAAGGACACTATTGTATTTTTCTTTAAAGTAGGTAGTAAAATTGCTCAACAAATGCCATAGATACCTAGATGGGTTTGGCTCGACTCTTGACATCTATATTACATGCTACATAGCAATTTAGGATACATTCCATATACATAGGCCGCGGCCACAAAAAGTCGGGTCTGAAAGTTTTTGTTCCACTGCCGTCTTCCTACTTTTACTAACGTCCCTCGAAGGCCCCCGTTTAATTGGGAATCCTGGAGTCACGAGCGGATAGCATCTTCTAGGAAAGCGTGCTACAGATCTTAGACAAAATCGTCACTTACCATAGTGTGAGAATGTGGTCAAACGCAAAGCTATTTATTTATTATGCGGGAAGAGTGAATTCTAAAAAGTAGCTTTATGGATTACTAGCAACGCTCCGCAGTTTCACCCGCGTAACTCCCGATCTCGTGGGAATATCAGGATAAAAAGTAGCCTATAGCCTTCCTCAATAAATGGACTATCCAAATCAAAAATAATTTTTCAATTCGAACCAGTAGTTCCTGGGATTAGCGTGTTCAAACAAACAAACAAGCTCTTCAGCTTTATAATATAAAGTATAGATTTATTATGATTAATTTAAATTTATTTTAACTACACTATTGCATTGGGGGATCCTGTAATGATAGATGTAATTTTTCTGATAAATAAATAAATAAAAATTAATAATAAATTATTAAAAAAATATTAACACGATTTTAACCCACGCCTACGATTGGGCACTCCAATGTTGCAGCCTCCATATTTGATTACGCAGCTGTAGTTGCATTGAATGTGAGCGAAGGTTGCAGGTGCGAATACTACCAGGGCGAGCCGCATTATGTCGATATCAGTCCCATCTTTAGGTATTATTTTATATTGACAATTCTATCACGTTGACAGCATGATATAACCTAGATTAACTCACGCTTTAATCACCGTTCATAAACCAGACTACGTCATAGCCTGGGTAAAAATATCAGTGACGTTCGTCAGTATTGTGTCATTTCCTCCATTGAATTGAATAGTAGACCTTCGGTGATGTCACCTTAACTTTAAAAGCTTTAATTGAAGCTCAATTATCTAGATTTAAATGCCATAAAAGATGAGGTAGGCGTTGTTAAATGGCCTTGGTGATAAATTGACGATCAAGCGAATAAACCTTAAGGGGTTTACACACTGACGTGACAATTGATCGCTTACAGTAGCCTCATTTTGAGACAGCAGTCCTTAAAGAATGTCTTTTTTATTCGACGACTGGGAGACGGATGGAGATTTGCATACTGAAGCTACTCAAAGTTGAAGAGTCGATTTCCCCAAATACCAGCGACTTTCAGTTTTCATTGGCTGTATGCAGTATAAAGGGCACATAGCGTTATGCTCGCTGATGCCTGATTATAGCCAAAGTATGTTGTCCTTTGAAAATCGTCACCTGGACCAATAAGCACGTGCCTTTTCATTTTCTAACAAAAATATTTATAAAAGTCATTAGAATTAAACAAAGGTAAAAGCTAAGAAACACTATATTTATCTGTGCAGCTGCATAAGAAAGCTACACAACCCTATTTCCATAAAACACAAAGAAAAACCACACAAAGAGAAACTGCGAGAAATTCTAGGACAAGTGCCGGCAAGAGACTCGTAATGTGATGATGACAACTCGTCACTTGGCAGAAATGTCAGTAAAAAGCGTCATGGTACAGCTTAACCAAGTTAAAATGATTTGTGTTCAGTTGATTCTGCTAGAAAGGTTTATTTTGTCCGCATGAAGAGGTTAGTTGGTGGAATTATTACATTCTAAAAGCCTATTTAATGATGATGACACTTTTTCTAACATCAAAGATTAGATTCGCTCCTTCGAAATTACATACAAGTTATCAAACCATAAATTGCCTTCCTTGTATAGTTTAATTTCTGGGGTTGGTTTTGAACACATAAAAATCGAAACGAAATAAATGTATTTAATTTAAAACGTTTACACCTATTATTTAACCTAAAAACTACGCAGCTGTCCGGAAACACCCTAAACACTACCTACAATAAAGGATATTGGTCAAACCACAAAGCAACTTGCCCTGAGCCATATTATTTGTGTTAAAAAACCACAAGTTTCCTTTTGTTAAGCAGATGGACAGACATAAAATATTAGATGAAAAAGGGTAGGTACACAAAAGGAATCGGTGACAAAAGCAATCGACAAAGTACGGCATGATATTTTTTCTTTAAAATAAAGCATTTTAGAACAATTTAGGAAAATTGTTGTGGCAATGCTTCTAGGAACCTTTACGCCGGGTACGATAAGGGATGGGTTATTTGACTAACTGGTCACTTCATTTTTTGTATTTATAATGTTAAACATGTAGATCTACTTTAATAAATTATTTATTTACATTTAGGAAATAAAGATATTACTTATTCTTATGTGGTAATTAGTAATAGGGTACCGTTTTTACCCTTTGGGTACGGAACCCTAAAAATGAAGGAAACAAGTCTTATTTTGCCGACGTCATGTTCTATAGAACAACTCGGATATCCTACTAATATTATAAATGTGAAAGTTTGTGTGTGTGTATGTTTGTTACTCCTTCTAACTCAGTATGTAGATAACTGGAGACCTAGATTAACACATAGGCTACTTTTTATCCCGATATTCCCACAGGATCGGGACTTACGCGGGTGAAACCGCGGGGCACAGCTAGTAGTATATAGTTTGATTTTAGTTTACTGACAGAATCGTTATTCAAATTCTGGGATATCTATAAACAGAAAAATGAAGCCGAACCATTAGCTAGAAATTCCAACTACCTTGTAATAATATAGAGATGTGAATGTTTGTTTGTCTCGCGACTCTACCGATTCGGATGAAAATTTACATAGTACGGAAACTTACATGATACTTTTCATTCAGATATTCCAGTGGAATCAGGGCTTACGCAGATGAAACCGCGGGCACAGATTAGTGTGTTATGTTTAACGTGTAACGTTACAGGAAGCGAAGAACAAAGTGTAGGTGTCCGTTTCACTAGCTTTTAGTGGAGTCGGTTTACTCTGACGGTAATAAACTGAGTGATTAGTTAAAATTAGGACGACCACAGAGAACAGGCTTTATGTAACAATCAACCTATCGGCAATTTTAAGCTGTGTACAGTCGGCTGCATAATTGTAGCCCTCGGTAGAATTCGAAAATTACTATTATTAGAATGTTTGCATTTTAATATTTTTTTTTGTTAGAAGACTTAAACTTCAACTAAAGCAGGTGTCTAGAATCTTGCTTGTGTTGAAAACACTCTTATAACAGCCGTTTTGGAGCTCTACGGTGGGTCTGCAATTATGCAGCCGTCCGCACCATTACATCCTTCAGGACCACTATGTTGAATTTGCAAAATGTTGAATCTCAAAATGTAGAATTCTAAAATACGTTTCTAAGATAGATGCTTTAGTAGAAGTTTAAACTTTATTTGTACAACAACACAGGAAGAAACAGTAAAAAAGTAATAGCTAGAAATTATAAGTTGCACAATTGTGCGGCTTTATCGCTGAAAGCGATTTCTTCCAGGCAACCTTTGGGTGGAAAAGAACTGATTCAGCTTTAATGGTAGGTTTTGAATAATTTAAGTTATAATAGGTGCTGAATTGATGATATACACTATTTACATTATTATGGTTTTAAATATTAAACTATATATAAGGTAAGGTTAGTGGTAGGTGGTATACTGCGTTCGTTCCCAACTAGGTAGATTTCTTGGTAATTATCGTCACTCGTCTGTGCTCTACTTTCTGACAACTCATCCTTTTTAGGACCAAAATGGGACCCTATTACTAAGACTTAACTGTCCGTCCGTCCGTCTGTTGGTCATCAGGCCGTATCTCATGAACTGTGGTAGCTAGATAGTTGAAATTTTCAAAAATTATATATTTCTATTGCCGCTATAACAACAAATACTAAAGACATAGAAGAAAATTATTGGAGCTCCCATACAAAATGGTACGGAAGATTTTGTGCGCAAGTCCGACTCTTGCCCGGATTCTTTCTCTGATCGGAGGCCGAATGTCAGCTAATACTTCAAAAGGCAATCTTTAGAATTCTAGACACCTATCAAAATACGACCGTATGTTACAGATCGCAAAGGATCAATGAGATTTTTTTTCCGAAACCTTCACGGCATTCAAATTAAGATCAAAGGTGCTCCAGTAACACATTGCTGCAAATAGACTCATAAATATAAACGGTTATAGCCAGACAGCACGACTACCAAGAAAAATATCTTTATGAATGAATAATGACCTTTTTTATTATAATTCAAATTCTTTCATTAGTACCTACCTAGTATCTATTAGAAAAAAATACTTACTTTAATAAAAATATTTTAAGAAAATATTTCGCTTTGGCCGTCTACGTAATTTCATAACCTGAATAAATATATTTTCTGGGGATTTTTAAGTGTAAAATTATGATTTAATTAAAATATGTACTTTTAATCAAGACAAGGTAAATTAAAAAATACTGTCAAACTGTTTTGCTAATCTGCGCCGACCTCACAATGTACTGCATCGTAAGGCACATGTATGTAGGTAGGTAAGTGTCCAAAATATAACCTATATTTTGGACACTTACCTAGCTACCTACTTAAGAACGGTGTTGGCTTAGTGGTAGATACCTCGACTTTCATTATGAAGGTCGTGGGTTCGAATCCCGGCCGACCGTGCACCAATGCATTTTTCTTAAGAAAAATGTATGTGCGCTAATTTACATTGCTCTTACGGTGAAAGGAAAACATCGTGATAAAACCCGCGGCTTAGTTGGCTCCAGAAGTATTGACAAATTCTCTTCTCTGGCAATGGTCGATTTGGCTAAAACAGTAGTAGGTGCTGGGCAAGCCTACTCCATCCTCACAAAAAAAGACCCAATTAAAAAAAGTGTCTAATTGCGGAAGTACAAGTACAAGTAGGTACCTACTATGTACTAGCTGCGCCCCGTGGTGTCACCCGCATAAATCTCGATCCCGCGGGAATTTCTGGATGAAAATATCCTGCATCCCCTAAACTATCACTATGCCGATGTTCATCCAAATCGGTCCAACAAACAAATAAATAAACAAAGTTTTGAATTAATAATCCTCATAAAATCCTAAATTTGAAAAAATTCTTTGACAAAATTGTAGCTGCTTCAATTTTAGACATTATGTATTAAACTATTACAATCTGTCATTGTACCAAATGCCCCGCTAACCTATAAATTAAATTTACAATTTCACATGACGGCAGCTTTACAAAAATATTCCCCGTTACTCACATTCAAAACATTTATAATTTATACAGCGTGAAACACATTGGCTAACTGTTTTATAAAATTTCTTTTTTAATCCCAATGACAACAGTTTGTAAGCCATTAGGATTAAAGAAAGTGACGGTTTCCGTTTCCTCTCAAACTGTCGCTGTACAAAAGGATTAACTATCACTTAAGGAGATTTATAACGTGGTCAGATAGAATATTATTATAATACCAAAAATATTAATTAATATAACATACCAGCCAAGTGCGAGTCGGACTAGCGCACGAAGGGTTCTATATTATGTTGTATCGGAGCCCAGCTTTTGGTTTTTGACGTGATAACGTTTTATAAATCGATAGACACCGGCATTTACAAAAAAGTGCGACGTCATCGCTCACGTTCTGTTATTGACAAGGTAACCATAGCAACGTATTGTCGTTGCTATGGTTACCATCAATGTTTTCATAGGACGTTGTCACGTAAAATTGTCGTCCGAATACCGACTTTACAGACAACCAGATGTTTTTGACGGACGGACGGAGTAAAGGAGTCCTGTTTTTACCCTTTGGGTATGGAACCCTAATACAAGGCATTAGATTTTGAAGTAGGTAACGAGGTCATTGTATGTCTAGGAATTCAGAACTTCGTGGTATTATAATAGGTAACGTAAAACAAAACATATTACATCTGTAGTCATAAACTATTGCAATAACTAATAAGATTGAGCCGATAAATATTTCAGGTCAACATTTCTTTAACAGTCGGCTTTAGTTCTCTATTAAAACTTTATAGCCACTTCTGTGATTTAAACAACTCTTTTAAATTTGTTTTTGTTTGTTATTTTGGGCTCGTTTTAATCTATTTTGTGGTTCCGACGTGCAAGGATATAAAGATGTTTCTTGGTAGAACAATCTTGCTTTGAATAGCAACACGATCGATCAAGCATCTAACATGATCAAACTTACCTATTTCCATGTATCAAACAAGCGAGCGAAATTGGCTTAGTGGTAGATACCTCGATTTTCATTCTGAAGGTCGTGGGTTCGAATCTCGGCCGGCCGTACACCGATGTATTTATGTGCTTTAATTGACATTGCTCTTACGGTGAAGGAAAACATCGTGTTGAAACCCGCGGCTTAGTTTGCTCCAAAAGTATTGACAAGTTCTCTACTCTGGACATGGTCGACTAAGCTGAGAGGGTAGTAGGTGCTGGGCAAGCCTACTCCATCCTCACCAAAAAAAAAAAATCAAAAAGGGACCAATGGCGGAAAACAGCCTGTATACAAGAACAAGTATGTATCAAACAAAACGGGCGATTTACCTACTTCATCTTGACATTCCTATAAGCTTAGTTTTAATAGTCGGCTACCATTTTCTAAAACTTTTTAGTTTCAGTAGTACAGTTGAGAGTCCGGGTTAAAAATATAGTTATACGCGGTAAATTAAGAACCTCCTCATTTTTTGAAGTCGGCTTAAATTAAGACATCCTCTTTTCACAATAAAGTTGAAGTTTGCACACTTATACGTCGCATTTATAAGTTAAAACGCATGTTTTGATATTATCTGTGGGGTCCCACTGCAATGCAAAGGTTTCTCTTATATGTATACTTTCCTTCAATCCCCACGACTAGCGACTCTCTGTGCTAACTCTGCGAGTAATTCATGTTAATATGCTTCAATTTAAAGCATTACCTACTTACAACAGTCAGTGGTATAGTATTCATAAAATAGTCAATTTTCATCATCTAACGAGTTTTCTTGAGGTAATTGTGAATCTTCGCATGCGGTGTAAGTAATGAAATCAGCGGGTAATAAAATGATGCATTCAAGTTCTTATGAGATCACTCGGCGAAAACGCGTGAAAGTTTCGTATTGAGTCATAGGCTGAAGCGGTAGCGGTAGCGGTCATCAGTTGCAACATTTGTCATGGTGGTCCACAAATATGGTGTTGCAATTTCTATACAATGACCGCACATCCTTAAGGTTGAGTGAGATCATACTTCAAAAATTCGTGAAAGTCACATGGATGGAAGTCTATAGTTCAAGTTAAAAGCGGTAGCGTTAGGTCCTTCTCTACTCAATAGCGTTAGCTGGGTAGAAACATTTTGACAAAAGTTGACCATCAATAATTCAAATTACAGATTTTTCTTAGATATATAACATTGCAAGGAACTTGAATCACACTTACCTATTTACTCATGTGCTTGAAGTACCACGAGAAACATGCACGACGACAGATGTAGTACGATCAATTTATCTGACCCGTTGTCAGCCTTTTCGTTTTGGACCGTCAGCTTCTATTAACAAAATAATTATATTAAATCGTCGAATAATTTTAAAGTTATGAATATGATTTTTGTGTTTAATTATTAGACATCGTTTGGAATTGCATATGGATTAATTTCTGAACTAAATAACTTGGTAAATATATTTTTTTATTAGATCGTAGCTAAATTTTCAAACCGCTCGCTGTTAGCTCATGCCATACAGCTGAACCTATAGAATTTACGACCGGAATAATGTCACCAAAAGTGTGTCGTGCAAATTTACGTTCGTTTCGTGCGAACTTTTAATAGTACAGAGGTATGGTTCGACCTAATTGCAATGCAATAACTATTGTTATTAATTAATGATGAGAGTTATTTGTACATGGCGTCAATATAAAGAATTGCTATGCACAAATGCAGCATAGAAAATGAGGATAATATTACGTGAACAGAAATACGTAAGAGAATAAAAGAAGATACTAACTTAGCTTTTACATGCGCTAATTAAAGGTCGCTGCATCCTGACGGGATTTTTCCCGTACCGGAAGGAACGTGATATTTTATATGAAACGCTGTCAAGAAATTATCACGTCCCTTTCGGCAGGGAAATATAACGTTACGTATGTTTAAAGTCCATGGACACTTTATGAACAATGCACGTCACATTACGTTTCATCCCATTACGTATGCAGCGACCTTAACATTGCTTTTACGGTGAAAGAAAACATCGCGATGAAACACATAGCTTACTTGGCTCCTAACTCTGGACACGATCGCGTAAGTTGAGAGGAGACATATTTTATGGCTTAGGAAATTATTCTGAACGCCTATTTAAAAAAATCATCCTGTGCATTGCTGCGTTTGTAGTTCACCTAGGACAATGGGTCATGCAAAATATTCGTATCATGTTTCTAAAATAAGCCAGAGTAGTTTGGGCGTTGCGTCCGTAATGGTATGTAATTTTAATTTAATTTATGGAAAGTTTTAAACGTGTTTAACGCTACTTTTGTTACATTTCCGTTCGTACACCGACGATGTGTACAACTATGTCAACACCTATGGTACACCACACTTGAGACAATACGCTTTTGAAGGTGACAGTCCTTGTTTACTCTACATTCTTACTATTTGATACAGTGTGTACCTTTTTGAATGAGTGTAGGTACGTTGAAACTCGATGATACTATTTAGAATTATAATAGAGTTTGTAGGTCTCTAGAACTAATCAATTAAAAATACAGAAGGACAAGAAAGTGATCCTAAAAGGGTTCCTTTTTTACCTTTTGAGGTTCGGAACCCTAAAAAAGCAGTCGTATATGGTACGACTCAGACTTAAGCTTTGTTTTTTACTATTAAAATCATTTGAAATTGGTGTTTACAATAAAGAATTTATCTATCTATCTTTCTTTACATACACGCTATGCGAACGCTCGTCTGAGCTACATGGTAGGCGGATTGGGGGTGTAGAAAATATTGAGATTTTCTAACACCCCCCGATTTCATGAAAATATTGAGATTAAAGTACTCTATGTGACTACCAATTAGTGAATTTATCCTTATACCAAGTTTCATCAAAATCGGCCCTGCAGTTTTAAAGCCTCTTATCTTATATCTATACATATAACATTATTTGTCCTAAATGACTGACTGACGGATTAACGCACAACCTAAACCGCTGATCGTAGAGACCTGAACTTGGAGGGTGTGCTCTTTGTATGACGTAGGTATCCGATAAGAATGGGTTTTACGAAATTCTACCCTTAAGGGAGTGAAATAGGGGGCAAAGTTTATATGGGATAGTGTAATTCCTTGATCCATTTTCGACTTCTACGCGGACGAAGTCGAGGGCAAAAGCTAGTTCGTTATAATAAAATCTTTCGGTCGGACGGTAACATAATTTTACAAGATTATTTCGTCAATGACCTATACCTATAGGTAGTCTCATAAAGACATTAATGAGATATAGTGGGAAGCATCTATTCCTCAATTGGATATCTGTCAATCAATTAACACCAATAAAACACAGTTTATAGGCACATCAATGTCATATTTGTATTAAAGACTTATATCAATAAATACAATTCCGATGAATTCATATAAATAAAAACAATAAAAAATGACGAGTAAGTCATTGTTATAGCTATGATCCCACGCTTTGTTAAATAAATAATATTTTTCTTGTAAATAATAACTATTCAAAACAAAATTTAAATAATAACACGTAGAAATAATGACATAACCATAACTTTAGAAAAAAATCGGCTTTGTCACACCGGCACCTGATTTGCACCGTTTTTGTCCCAATAGTTCGGTTGGTCAAACTAGTGTTAAATTTTCAGTGTTACTTGTACTTGAACGGACTGTTTTTCCTCAATTAGACCCTTTTTAATTGGATCCTTTTTTGCGTGAGGATGGAATAGGCTTGCCCAGCACCTACTACCCTCTCAGCTTAGTTTTCCAGAGGAGAGAACTTGTCAATACTTCTGGAGCCAACTAAGCCGCGGGTTCCATCACGATGTTTTCCTTCACCGTAAGTGCAATGTCAATTAGCGCACGCAAAAATACATTGGTGCACGGCCGACCGGGATTCGAACTCACGACCTTCAGAATGAAAGTCGAGGTATCTACCACCAAACCAACACCGCTCTTTTTCAGTGTTAATGTTCCGGTTGGGACCAAAATAAAAGAAGATAAAAAAAACTAATAGACTTCGTATATGAGAGAGATAAGTAATCCTTACTGAACTTCTTATTATTCACTCTTTGCAATCAACGAGAATTAGCAGTTTGTCGCGAAAATCAAAAAATGCTGTTTGCTTATTTGCTTTGCAAATTGCGATTGTCCGTTAAAATAACGAGCCTACCTAATGTCATTAATACTTACGTCATTTTTAACTGACTTCGTAAAAAGGAGGAGTTTCGTATTTTGACTCGTCCCACGTGGGCTGTAAGTATGTAGGACGAATTAAAGGTCTACTCTGTCATTTTCTTGAACACAATTGACAATTGCAAACGTCTTAAAAATGTTAGGGTTTGTCTAAACTCGAGACACATTTCATTAACTCTAAATAGGTCAAGATTAGGTTAGAAAAGTTGCATTTCATAATTTTTTTTTCATTCTTCCCTGTCATTTGACAAAACATGCATTTTCATAAACATTTTTGAACGGTGTAGTCAGTCGAAATTTCACATTTAATATTTTGTTATTTTTTTGTAATATATAGGTAAAACGTTTGATCAATATCTAACCTGTTCCCTTAGACAAGATTGCTTTCTATTAGCGATATCGCCAATCGATGGATTTAATTGTATTAAATTGACATAAACATTGTATATTTGCATAAGATGAAACTTATCTATCATTTTTTTCTCTAACGCTCTCTACGTGTAAAGTCTTTCTCTACAAGACTTTTCGTTGGGTTATGTGGATATTTAACAAACAAATAAATAAATAAAATGCCGATTGGCGATATCGCTAATAGATAGCAATCTTGTCTTAGAGGGCTGAGAGTAAGTGATGATACGGTCTAAGATGCAGCACGGTAACCTGGACGATATACCTAAACACTCGTGACTTGAAAAAAAGGATACGAGTGAAGGTAGGAAATAGACGACAGTGGAACGAATTTTTGACCCCAATAAGACATTGTGGCTGCACCGGCCTACGATATAAATAATTTGCAGATCTTTTAACATTATCTATCAATCAGGTAACAATATTTAACGAGCAATTAAAATAATGTTTAATTACTCAATTAAAACCGGACATCTATCATGAAACAAGCGCCCATTTTCCGGTATAGTTGTCGGCAGCTGTCAACCAAGAGACAGTAGCTGTCATACTGTCACCCAACGTCAGCACACTAATTGGGATGACAAACGATCGACATTGACAAATTGTTGAGAGAAAATGAGTTTTATTTTTATTTTTGTAGATTAAATTGTTTATGAATTTACTGAAACCATAGAGCTATACTCTTATTTATCTTAGATGGACTTAAGAGTAGCTATGCTTTTATGTATTTTAGATCGATTTAATCTTATCTTGAATATAATTTATATTTATGTTTTAGTATATTAATAGAAAAAGACATACATATTTATCATTATAAATACAAAAAAATAATTGACCAGTTAGTCAAATACCTCTTATCGTACCCGGTGTAAAGGTTCCCATAATGCTAGAAGCATTACAACGCTGAATGGCGATAGCTAACCTCTGCGCCAGAAACGAGACGGAGCAGGAGTTACCCCCATTCCCCCTAATCCTATCGCCCAACTCTTTAACTAATTGTTTGTTTTAGTTAAATCCTGAATTACTAAATGTAATTAACATCATAGATCAGAGGGCTCGATCTAAGCATATAAATACATATCTAGTTTTATACATAATTGAATATCTAGCGAAGGATTAAAAAAAACAAACGAATATAGGTACTAGGTACTATATACTAGGTATTTCAATAAACTTAGTTCGTTGTTGCGCTTGCGCTGCGCGTGACATTTTTGAAAGATGTAGGTATCTAAAATAAGGTACTACAGACAGACGAGGCTGTGCCTACATGCGTCCGTGACCCACAATCGGTGACGTCATGACGTCGGACAAGTCGTGCCACACACGGTTACCTGAATCACACAACTTTGCACCTGCCCAATAAATTACCGACATTTTTTGTTAATAGGTAGCGATGATAGAGATTATTAGTTTGTTTCTAGATTCGTGTAAAGTCATTACAAATGTCAATGTCATTTACGATTTGTGACATTGCGAAGCGGAAGCTGTGAATTTAATTTCATAACACTTATAAAAAATGTACCCCGCAACTTCTTAAATCAGAGTTCTCTTTTAAAAATGTTTGATAATATTCTCATATTTGTGCCACGGTCGACTTTGCATTCGTAAAATGTGTCACACATTTGAAACTCGCAAAAAGTAGAAGCTCATCTTATTTATTTTTATTTACATTCTCCGAGCAAAAACAATCATTAATCATCCGCAGGAATGCCTGTCGCATGCGCGTCAATTATTTTTTTGTTGTTTTAATTGAAATACACCTGTTTTGGCGGGATTTAATTGCATCCCATTCATTCAGAGCGCCAGCCTCGTATTCTATAACGGTAAAGGCAGCTGCTTTGTTTTTATGCAGTTGACTGTGTTTACACGCAAAGACGAAACCGAGTGTTTTCATCGCTTTCAAGTGCATTTCAAGCATCTATTTTGTGTACAGAAAACTTTAGGCACTCTATTCTTTCTTGTACGACCCAGTTGGCACAATGGTCACCATGCCGGACTGCCAAACACAGGGTTGCGGGTTCGATACCCGCCTCAGACTTGATTTATGCTTAGATATTTGTCTGTGGTCTGTTTCTATGTATTATAAGTATATAATTACAAAAGAAAAGTATATAAGTAGTATATCCGTTTTCTAACATCCACAACACAAGTCTAGTTACTTAGCTTGGGGCTAGATGGCGATGTGTAGAATGTCCTGCAATTTATTTTATTTATTTTTGTATATCCTTTTCTAAACTGGCTTAGGTTATCCAACTGCTGGGCAAAAGACGAAACGAAGTGTTTTCGTCGCTTTAAGCGCATTTATTTTATGTACAGAAAACTTTAGGCACTCTACCTTTGCTTTCTTGTATCTTTTTTAAAGTGGCTTAAGTTGTGTAATTGCAAGGCCCAAGCCCTCTTTTTCCTTTATGGCTCTTCAATTCCAGCTGCTTTTGTGGATCCGGCCGGAGGATCAGCACCGAAATGGGTCGATAGCCATCTCGGACACCCCAAGACTTCTCTTTCTTTTCCTATTAATTTTTAATATCTTTTCTTTTATGTCCTTAGGTTGTCAATTTTTCTGTATTTTTTATGTAACTATGTTTGTCGTGTGAATTCGCCCTTACAAAAACGAAGTATTCTATTTGAACAAATCCATTAATCAAGCAGTAATAGATGTACTAATTGGTTCTCCTTACACGGTAACCACGACTTCTAATTTGGACTGGGAATCCAAAGCTGTCAATGCATTCTTACTGTGAGTGTTGCGAAGCATTCTAGAAATATTACAAGAATTAAGTGGTTATAAATGTTTCTTGTATTACGCGATTGCTTAGTTAAAACTGTAATTTGTATGCGTTATGTATTATATATGTATGTGTATATTATAATTCTTATTTAGTTACAAAGTAGTAAGTAAAATACTAAGCCTAACTTTACCTAGGCCTTTACATACAAAAATGTTTATATTTTAAAAAGATAAAACTTTAGAATCTTGAAAAGAAATTTGTCAAACTCAATTTATATTCATGCTCCACATCAAAATTACGATATTTGTGTAACTAATAGTTTAGGTTATTGACACAGATGAACTCTAAATAGTTTTCTGAGAACATAAATCTATAAATTACAACTATTGTGACACGCATAAATAGGTGATAGAACAAAAATACCATACCGGCATAATTTTTACATGTATCTTTATAAGAAACTAGCTTCGCCCCGCGGTTTCACCCGCGTAAGTCCCGATCCCGTGGGCATATTGGGATAAAAAGTATCCTATGTCCGTCTCCTGGCTCTAAGCTACCTCCCTACCAATTTTCACCCAAATCTGTTCTGCCGTTCTTGAGTTATAAGTGGTGTAACTAACACGTCTTTCTTTTATATATATAGATAATAAGCATAATAGCTCGCACGTGCGTGCTTAGCAAAAAAACACCGACCCTTTTTTACGCACAATTCCTTATAGTAAACCAAAAGTATTTTTACTTATCAAATCTTTTAGATCTTACAAAAACTGAAATGGACTATTAGCAATGAAAAAGTTTGAATTACCTTTAATCGATTATATGATTCATGCACAAATAATTTTTATCATCTAAATCTACACATGTTATAAAGAGTTTGATTTGCTTTTGATTTTAATGAATTTTATTATGAGAATACATTTATTTATCAGGAGTAACATAGGCTTGGGACCAAAATTTACTCGGGTGAAATAACGACGACGCTTAACGGCTCCCATAACAAATTCCCTACTCTCAACGGACCTCTCTCAAGAACTATCTCACTCTTATCCCCTCCCCCCCCCTGGACCAAGGGAGACGATAAGCGTTAATTTAAAATAAGATAGAGTTAAACTTTAAAGTAAAACCCTTAATTTTTTAACAGCAGCTGAATGTGATCTGGGCTCAAAATAAAATGAAACGAAAGAGGTTAAAAGAATTGTATAATTAGCGGTAGCGCCAGCTAGAACTTAGGTGTTTTTTGGCCGGTTTTTTTTGGCCGGACGTTTTTTTGTTCATAACTGTTCGTCTATGGTAATATATTTTCTGACTAATAATTGTGTAGGTAACTGAAGTGTAATAAACCTAACAAACTTGTTTACCTAGCCTAGATTGTAGGCATTGTCATAGTTATGACTAAATGTATAGTGTAAGTAAACACATTTGATTGCTCACGCGCACGTTATGGAATGCAATCTTGTAACATCTTATGAGATCATAATACTGTGTAATATAAATATAATCAATTAGTTTCTGTAGATTTAGTTGCATTGTTTACTTGATAGCCATTTAATAAAGCTTATTTTAACAAAAGGACTAATTCTAGATGCTTTAATAGATAGCAGACTTAGTTTGCTACAGAGTTAAAAAGCTGAAAGGTACGAGGGCCAGTGAACAGCTATACAGTCTAGTTATACGAAGAGTGTTAATACGCTGCATGGCCTATTAATTTTGCCTTTGTCTTAGAAAATTTGCCTTTGTCTTTGTCCAGAGAAGACAGTACAGAAGAAAAAAATTGTTTGACACTGGAATCTCTCTCTGGATCTCTCTCTCTCTGGATCTCAGCGTCGTCGTCCTCTTTCGAACAATTCAAAATGACTATAAAAAAGCGAATCTACTATTCTCCATTAAATATGTTTATTAACAGTAAATTTTACCTAAGAGCAATTACATAACATTCAGAATTATATAAAAAAGTTTATTAAAATTCCACCCCTACGAGGGCGAAATACCGCGCGAAGCCGCCCCGGCACAATTGATGTAACCTACACAAAAAACGTCAGGATTTATTGATCCTCTCAGTAATTTCTTTAAAAAACAGTTTCTTAGATCATTTACCACATCGGTGCATACAAATGACTCTAATGCAAGTCAATTCCTTAGAACACGCTAAATCACTATAAATCTTTACATTACTGTGGTTTGCCGAATACGTGTCGAGAATACTAACTACGCTCATCTGTAAAGAAATCGAGTCACAGAACTTTAGTCATGCAAAGACCCGTGTTGCGAAATTAACTTAAAATTCAACTCAAAGATACATAGAGCAGTATGTGATGTGACGGATCGTGAATGTTAACTTGAAACGGGATTTGAAGCAATGACTGAAAATAGTCAGTTTGGGCGTATTTGAGGATGTTTTTGCCTTTTGTTTGATCCTAACACAATTCTTGTTCCTTTTGCAATGCTGCTAAGTAAATAAATATTGTATGACATTGTACACAACGCTGTCGAGCCCCAAGCCAGACAACTAGGCTTGTGTTAAGGTGACCAGACAACGGATATAAACTTATATACTATTCTTTTATATATATACATTTACAAATACCCTGACCACATATAAAAACATCTGTACATAAATATTAGTTTGAGGCGGAAATCGAACCCGCAACCTTCTAATTCACAGGGCGTAATAAACCTCTCTAATCTCGTAAGTTTATAAAGGTACTTTTTTTTAAATAATTACCTAAGTATGTATAATTTTTAACCAACTTATAATAAAAGAAGGAAGTTTTCAATTTGTCGCGTATTTTTATTTTTGTATCCTACCGATTACTCTACGATGACTCAATCGATTAAGATGATTATTTTAATATATACGGTAGAAATATAACCTAAGAATGGTTATTAGGTCAATTTAAATGCACATGCACCAACTAATAGTTCCCAATTCGGTTCCAAATCGAGCGTGGAGTGTTTTATAAATAATTGTTGAATCGGGGCACATTGCATCGAGCATTGCCTCTGACGAAATACTTGCAGAACTCCGGACTTCCTATTGTATATTTGTTTAGAAGAAATTAATGGTGTTATTCGGAATGAGAAATAGAAATCTCAAATAGCACAGTTTCCTGTGGGCAATTTTATTAACCAGCAAAATGCAACCATTGAATCCTTTATATAGTCGATATTTAAAAATCAATAGACAAAAGTGTTTATGTTTTTTTCCTTTCTTCGGTCGCAGTTATGCTTGACATTCAATCAATATAACAAGCTTTATGATATGTCAATGTAAACTAAAAATAATTCCTAATTGTGAGTATCGTTTTTCGAGTTTTATTGGGAATGAACCAACATGTCTTTCTGCATCAGTTTTATTAGTTGGGGAGGCTCACAGCTAAGCGAAGCTCGCTGATCCTTTACGGTCGTGCGGGTTAAGCGACGCCTGGCGCGGTCATTACTTCGATGGGTGACCAATTAGTGGTGTGGCAAAAATTTATTTTCGTGAGCTGTTCCGTGCTTCGGAAGGCACGTTAAGCCGTTGGTCTCGGTTGCTACCTCTAGTAGCAGTCGTTAGATCAAGTAAGAGGCCTTAGGGCGATCTGAAAACTCTAACAATAGGTGAGCCAAACCACTATACGCTATGAAGAAGAAGTTGTAAGCAGAGTTCTGGTAGAATATTATCCAATAAAACTTTGGCAACTGGTTGAGTAGCAAGAATGTTAGTTCTTCTTTGGCAAGTGGTTGTGAATCTCAGTTGCTAATGTGGCCGGAGGGAAATCAGTATCGTTCGTAGAGTTTTCTCGTTTGCCTCGAAACTTCCTACGAGGTTATGAAAATATAGCCACTGCTTTACTATATCCCTTTGCTTTACGAAATATGACGAGTTTGACTGTTTTGAAACATTTTAGATTTTAGATAATTTGATGCAAAATATTAATAACTTAATACTCGCTATATGCACGACTCGTGCGAAGCCATAATTAAGGTATCGTTAAAATTTTTAGAAGAAGTTATAAAGTTCATCATTATTTTCTCAAAATGTTACCCACAGCTCTAATCAATCCACGCGCACCAATCAAATAATATAATCAAATCCATTTATAACGTTCCCACTTAAAATTCCTTTAAACTATAAATATCTCGATCATCAACCCGAAACAAAAACTCTGGCTACTACATCGTAACCGATTAACCCATTAAAAACCGTGTAAAACAAACAAACTTTGTGACTCTTCACTATAAAACTGTAATCAATCAAAATGATCTTCACTCGCGACATAATGATGTCGGTATTGTTCATTCACTCACTCACTATGAATGACGCGTGATTGAGTTGTTCATACAATCGTTCATCAGAACAGTGACGTGTCATATGTCAATCAAAACACAAAATGATGAGGCAATCCTCAATTTTGTTGTTTGATTGTTACCTGTTATTTCCATAGAGATAAAATTGGTACCACAATAGTGTACTTAGTTTACCTCAATTAATGATTTTGCACTACGTGAAATAAAACGCTTGTATTTCAAGTTACTGAGACCTGAATCAGGTTTAAAATTATAGAAAATGCTGTGTTGATACGCTCTATTGTAATACAAGTATTTTACCTCTAAGGTTATTAAGCAATTCCCTTATGAGATCATCGTTTCGAATTGATGTCTCACAAATACCTAATTTGCATGTAAATCATAAATCTCATTTGTCTAAAGTTTTACGAGTTTGTGCTAATTAAATCTGTAAACGCAATTTGATTCTCACTGAATTTAACATTTTTTTAACATCCTATGAAGTCATTTATTTTGGTGAAGACTTCCTTGTTTACGTAACTGGCTTTTTTACGCCAATTACGAAAGTAATATTTTTCTTCAGTAATGGCTTCGAACAACTTTTTTAAATATCCCAGTGCCAAGTAAAAATGTTTGGATGGGCCGAAAATGCTTTAAGTATAAGTCAGTCCTGTTTAAGTTAAACCAATAATGCGAGTGGCTTATTACCTGAACTGTGTGTTGAAGTTTGATGGAGCATCATCCTTATCGAGTTTTATTCTTTACACTTGATCCCAGCAAAAGATAAAATGAACCAAAATAAAATGCGTACCTATTACTTATAGCGGACCAAGCTTGCAAATAAATAACACAGAATAAATAAGTATTATGTAATTTAAAAACTTGAAAAATAATTCATCTTGTCCACAGGTGTGAAATACTTACAAGTGAAATAATTAAAATTAAAATAAAGCCCTTTAGCCTTTCGAAAGTGTGATTTAATCGTGCTCTGAATAAATTGAAGTGAAATGATTAAAGGTCCAAGGATTGTATTGCGAAATACTTGTATTAAAATATCTGATCAAGTATTTTACAGTTATGTTAAGTTGAAGGCATACAAAATATGTATATCTGCTGTCTTAATATCGAATGTAAATGAATGTATTGGCTTAAATTTGTAAATGTAATGTCACCCTGTGAGTAACTATTTTTTTGAAGTTCGGGTTGATAAAAAGAGTTTTACGTAATTATTTCATTTAAATAACAGTAAATAATTTAATTATTTTTGATTGATGGAACACCTGCATTAAAGGTCCAAGGATTGTATTGCGAAATACTTGTATTAAAATATCTGATAAAGTATTTTACAGTTTTGTTAAGTTGAAGGCATACAAAGTATGTATATCTGCTGTCTTATAATAAAACTCCAGATAAAAATATCGAATGTAAATGAATGTATTGACTTAAATTTGTAAATGTAATGTCACCCTGTGAGTACCATTTTTTTTTGAAGTTCGGGTTGATAAAAGGTGGTTTACATAAGTATTTCATTTAAATAACAATAAATAATTTAATTATTTTTGATGTGATAACGTAAATTCGTCTAGTAAATTCATGGATTCACAAAAAAGTGTCACGGTAATATTGTGCGACGTCATGGGTCATGGTAATACGACCAGACGCGTTATGGTAACTTTGGAAACAGAATATCGCTCATCTGGGCTTGTGATATGGTGTGACGAGTGACGAATGGAAGATTTATATATAAAGGAAAAAAATATATACTTAAATGGAAAAAACATATTAAAACTTTGCATCGGTTTCTTATGACGTTATCACGTAAAATTATCGGCCGTAAACCGACTTTACGGACAAACATTTTTTTTATTTAACCAATAGAACTATAATTATGTAAACATTTTTATAATGAAAACAATTAAGTGCCTGTGTACATTCAATCTTAATCCGATTAAAAGCATAAAGTAAAAGTTGCATGGCTTATCTCACTTTCGGAGTATGTACCTAATTAAAGTTACGAGTACATCTGGCTAAGAGCGAACACATTTGATTGATAATGTGGTCCAACCGGTACTTTGGTTTAAAGTTTAAGAGATAAAGCTAACTGCATTAGCATGCACCAAGCTGGAGCGTGGCGTAGGTAAAGTACCTTCAGATAGATCTAAATACTATGTAGGTGTATTGGTTTTTTTTTACCAAGTAAAATAATGCTTAAAAACATAATGTCCTGTTTTATGTTATTAAACAAGCGAGATAACAAGTGGTCTAACCCAGTACTTTGGCTTAAAATTTAAGAGATAAAGTAAACTGCATTAGCATGCACCAGACTGGAGCGTAGCTTAGAGCACCTAGAAAGATAGACTCAATACTATGTATGTTAGTTTTATTTTAAAGTTTAGTAAGAAAAATAATACTTTTTAATAATACTTCATGCCCCGTTTTATATATGTTATGAAGCGAGCGAAATAATGTGGTCCAACCAATACTTTGGCTTTTAAAGTTCAAGACAAAAAGCTAACTGCATTAGCATGCACCAGACTGGAGCGTAGCTTAGAGTAGCTTTAGATACATGTATTTATGTTAGTTACTTTATTTTAAAGTTTAGTCACAAAAAAAATATGCTTTGTAAAATACGTCATGCCCTGTTTGATGTTACGAGCAAACGACCGTGAAATTTGACGCCAAAAATAGAAGCTTCTATATTACTCAAAGCTATAAAGTATGAACGAAATTAAACTCTACTTTTTTTGTAAACCGTCGCAGAGTGATGCGAGTTAGCAATACAAAGGAGTTTTTTGCGTAGGATGAATTGAATGGCTAATATACGGGGCTTGGATGAGCACCTTTACGAATATAATTATTATTGTAATAGATACAGTCCGCCCACGCGACTACATGAGTGATATTATTTTTTATTCTATTCGGTAATGTGTCGCAGTCTTTGGGCGAACACCCGCCTGCGACTTAGAAGGTTGCGGATTCGATTCCCGTAACAAATATTTGTTTCTGTATGGGTATTTTTGTGTATATAGTATTTATGTATTCTATCCACCCCACTGGCTACCATAACATAGCGCCTAGTTGCTTTGACTAGATGGTGTTGTGTGCATTGTCTTGCAATATTTGTTTGTTTATTGTAATATTTATAAGCTGTTTCTATAGTTTTCCAGCTAAACCACTTACTTGTAGTAGATCTATTTGTAATAACGGAGATAAACCACGTAACAAGAGAGTGTTTGGTAAATGTATAGAAAACGATACCCATCGTTTATTTTTTTCGATCTTTTTAACCGACTTCAACCAAAAGGAGGAGGTTCTCAATTCATGAAAATAAAAACTAAAAAGTGAAAAATAATCCATTTTGGGTCACTAAGACAGCAGATAACTTAAACATACTTGGAAGTCGGACTGGGTGACACCATGTTTCCTATATACCTCTCAACATTCAATCCAACCCAGTCCGACTTCCAAGTATGTTTAGGTAAGTTATATCTGCTGTCTTAGTGACCTGAAATGGATTATTTTTCGCTTTTTGTTTTTATTTTCAGGTTTTTGTTTATTTTTGTTTTAAAGTTTTTTTGAAGTCGGTTTTTTAAATTTTAATTTATTTTTTTATTTAACCATTTTATTCTAACATAGTACAATTGATCAATTACCTATTTTCTCTCTAGTTGAGCATAAGCTATTCGCCAAAGCCAAATTGATTGAATTTTCTCGGCCTTTTAATACGGAAATATTCTAGCTAAACCCCTATTTTATTTATCAATATCAACAGGCATATTATCATTCCTGGCCACCGGAGACGGCGAATACCAGCCAACACGTGATGGCTTAGATTACATGGTAATGACACCGTACCTTGATCTGATAATAGGCGATTCAAGCAAACACATTCCTTAGTGATAGAACCTAGAACTTAGAAAGTCTCTTGAGTAGAAAAAATTAAAGAAAATAAAACAAAAAAAGACGCAAGAGCAGTCTAGACATATTTCAGATGGTATTTTAATTGGAATAACTCAAAATTAATAATATTTAACTACTTAAATTTATTTAGAGAGACATTTTGATTTGATTAACACAAATTCAATATTTACATTTTAGTGTATATGGCAGTTATTTGCCTAGGTCTAAAATGTGGGCAGTAAAACCGGCTCGTATAAATCGAGTTTTTCTTATCATGCATCTGTCGGTGATAAAGAAACTTCGTTAATTACTATAATTATAATTAGATTTGGGTAGTCCAAGCTGCATGGTCAAAGAAATCGAATTGTTAAGCAAAATTCTAGATATGAGTTCGTTAAACCTTCCGAATGAAGACTTGTGTCGACAATAAGTTCCACTTGAGAATAGATACATAATATTTTAATTGTTTAGTTTTAGGGATGTCGCAATAGCAGTCTTTCGAATTTTTTTTTTACGCAGAAAGTTTAAAACCGGTAATTACCGAACATAAGAAATAATCCCAAAATATATAAATATTTTTCAAAAATCATTTCCGAGTGTTTGACTATGATTGTTCGATGTTTATTCTACCACTCGCCGGTCGGTGACTATTGGTGGAGACCACTCGTTACGATCGAGCGATTCAAAAATAGTGAATTTCCGATGTCAGTAGAAATATCGACGCGGGGCGAACGATTCAAAAATAGGTCTTTCAGTCAGACGGTTCAATCTGTCTTTCAGGTTTGGATTATGCCGGTCCGTAGGTATATAGGTATGTAATTCTTATATTGAAGTTTCAATTTATAAAAAAAATAAAGAGTGGTTAAATAAAAAACTTTTTAATATAATATGCATTTTGTAACTTCTGTGTATTAAAAAGGGATTTATCGTGTCTATTTTGAGCTTTCTATTTTGTAATTGCTGAGTTTGTAATTGTTATTTAAATCTGGTTCAATGATTGTATGAATGACTTTGTTACATTTTTTTCCAATCTACGTAATTTAGTACCTAATAGGTACCTTCCTACATTTTGATACAATAATATAGTAACTCTTTATCTTGTTAGTATCCAGGACCTTCCAAAATTTAACATTTTCCTGGAATATCCTATCTTCGAAGGGATAATAAGGGATCGGTAGTTCTAATCGAATTTTCCAATCCAAGTTTTCGTTACGTAAGTTTCAGTGATTACAGCCAAGTGCCAGCCCTATCTATTCAATGTTAAAACGAGGTATTTTGTAGACAAGTTCACGGCCGTTTGAGTCGTGATTCCATCATTTGCCAAAAATGTGTTTTGCAATTTAACAGAAAAACTTTAGTTCTATTTACATACGCTCTTACGCTTGATTGACGCTCAAGCTTTTGATTTCTTTCGGTTTCCTTACATAAGCATCTATGGCACAGAATATATGGTAGAAGCAACATATTTATAAAAAACATTGCACACAGCCTCATATAAGCAAGCTAAGCAGCTAGGCTTGTATTATAGTTGACTGGTAACTGATAGAATTCTTATTATACTTTTTTGTTAATACCCCACACCTATACCTACTTCAGAGGGGAATCGGAAAGATCGGAAAGATTTGAGTTTTTTCAATAACAGTTCAGTAATGATTGGTTATTTCACAAGAAATCATTACCACTTCATAAGTTTCAGTGAAGTTTACAAAATTATTATAAAACTAATAGTCGGAGATCCCTTTATGGACGACCTTCATCGAGCTGTTTAATGGATGAAAAGTATTTTATATTAAATTAAATAGGTCAATAAATATATAAATATATTGCAAATGGGTTGTCTACAAAATTTCGGTCCAGAATATGATTCAATTTAATTTTTTTGGTTTTTTTTTAAACCTTTCACATCTAAACTGAACTGTCATTCTGGACTAAAAGTTTTTAGGCAACCCATTTGCAATATATTTATAGACTTGTTTAATTTGATATTAAATACTTTCCATCCATTAAACAGATCGATGAAGGTCGTCCTTAAAGGGATCTCCGACTATAAAGATAAATAAAAACTGTCAAAAACAAACCATGTGTCTGTACGCGGTCGTAGTTAAAATGTACTCGTGCATATTTATAATTATTTTTTAGTTAATTTATGGCATGTGAAAAACCGAACATGACGCAAATTCAACTGAGATCAAGGCTTTACCATAATCCCTTATGACATCATAAACATTCTTGGGACGAAACGACTTAGTTCGCACATTTAGCACTAATTCAGTTATCTCAATGTTGAATATGTTTAGAATTATCTGTTAGGGTAGCAATACACTATTAGTGATGCCGAAAACTATCGATAGTTTTAATGTCGATAGTTTACATCGAAAATCAGCCCAATCGATAATTTTATTTATAATATGGCACGTAGTAATTACCACGACGTAAAACAAAACTATCGATAGTTTCGACACACATTAAAGGTACCACTATCGATAGCAATCGTTTTTAGGGTTGTTTACCCAAAAGCTAAAAACGAGACCCTTTTACTACGACACCACTCTGTCTGTTTGTCACCAGGCTGTGTTTTAGGGACGGGGGGGATTGTGGTCCCGCAAACTCCAGTATCGTCGAAATTATGCTTGTACCATCGAAATATGGAGCTCCACATAAAACACGGTAAATATCCCGTTTTAACTTTATAGGGACTATGTTAGTGTAAAATTCTATAGGTATTACAAATGCTTCTAGAAGTTATACGTCCGTCAGTTTGTCTGTTCATCCGTCTGATATTTATTTTGCGGGCAGCTTCTCTATGTAACTTTAGTGTTAATGTGATGCGCACGCATCTTAAAATTTCGCTCTCGCAGCTTCAACCTGTTTTACTGTTGTGTTACGCAGCTTCAACATGTGAATTTCGTGAACCAGATGCGCGTGCATCTTAAAATTTCACTGTCATCATTTTTCCATAATACGCATAAAGAATTCCCGTCTTGCGGGCGGAACGTTTCCGGTACCGCCTCAGTGTGCTCAGTGCTTAGTAGGTATCTCCTCTCAAACATTTATTGACCGTGTATGTTTACTGAAGCTATCATTTCTAGCAGCGTGTCATTAGTGAGATTGCGTGTCGGCTATATGGCCGGAGGCGGCCGTTTAGAAGGATTTACTCAAATGGTTGCCTCCATTTGATATTGAAATCGTGCAGGGTAAATTTATAGCTAACTTTAGTTAAATTAAACTAACTGGTTCAAAACATACATTGGTAATTATTGCCGGTATTTTTAGCAGAGAGAAGTTGGACCATCCCTAGTATGGTATGCTTCAGGATCATAATATCTGGGCTGGTATTCATCACCATCATCATATCGGCTCCAGGACATTCACTCCTAAACATAAGTCTGCCCCAAAAACTTTCAGAGCGATCGGTCGCATGTTCTCTGCTTCCAGTCTTCCAGTAGATCTCTTACTAATAAAATTTTCTAAAGAGTTGAGCGATAGGATTAGGAGGAATGGGGGTGACTCCTGCTCCGGCTCGTTTCTGGCGCAGAGGTTAGCCATCGCCATTCAGCGTTGTAATGCTTCTAGCATTATGGGAACCTTTACGCCTGGTACGATAAGGGGTGGGTTATTTGACTAACTGGTCACTTCATTTATTTGTACTTAATTTGTGTCATAACAAATAATTGATGTTTGTTTATGGAGGAAAATAAAGAAATATTATTATTATTATTAAAAAAATACATTTTTTTATTATTTTAAAGATAGTCCGATTGATAGAAACACAGGCAATACAATTTGATATTATCATAACTATGGTAGAACTGCGGACCGTTTGATTTGCCCGTGGTTCGATTGATAGAACTCTGGCAATCGCACCACGGCCAATAAACGTCCTCAATTTTTATTTCTTTTATTCTGGACTCTGTGACGTTCTTGTAAAAATTAGATACGTTTTTTCACGAGTAAGAACCAATCTAATAGGTTATTCTGAACTCTGTGACGTTCTTGTAAACAATAGGTAAGTTTTTTCACGTGTTGGAACCGGGTTTGACCATACCGTACTGAAAGCATAGAATCATTTGAATAACAATTTTGTTTTCACACAATAAACGTCGGAAAAAAATGCTCTGAAAACCCAATATTGCATAACAATGTCGTAAGAACATGTAAATAAGGTTCTTCGAGTTGTAAGCGTTTTATCTCGGGAAGTGGGTCATGTAACCGCACATAACGTGACTGTAGGTTATATTAGGTATATGTACAGTATGCGTCATAGGTCCACTATCAGTTTGGTACAATAATACTATGTAAAAGTATTGCGACCTTCGTCTAAAGACGTTACACACAAAAAACTTGAATTAAAAGTACTTATTGTGATTATGATTTTCAACATGTTAGCTATGTCTTTAGTTGGCCGAGTGGTATAAGGCTCTGCGCAAACGGGCCACCGACCACAGCCACCGGTGGCCAGCAACTAGCAGTTTACAGACATTTTGTTGTGGCTACCGCCGACCACATGAGTGGGCCGCGTTTTAACGAAATGTATGAAAAGTCGTGTGAACTGCTAGTGGCTGGCCACCGGTGGCCCGTTTGCGAAGAGCCACCGTGGGTTCGATCCACAGGTTACGTTGTTAGGTATAATGTTCAAATAGTGCTGCACAGGATTGTAAACGTTAAGGTGGGCAGAGACTTTTGACCGTTGATTGTACCTACTTCGTTATCTTGCTAATCATTGTGTTGGTATGTGACGTAATTTACGGCATTTATCTAAGAAAAATGAGAAAAATATTTACTATATGTAAGGTACAGAAAGTCTGTACTTGGAAGCAAATTATCATAAACTAGCAGCGCTCCGCAGTTTCACCCGCGTAACTCCCGATCCCGTGGGAATATCAGGATAAAAAGTACCCTATAGCCTTCCTCGATAAATGGACTATCCAACACAAAAATATTTTTTCAATTCGAACCAGTAGTTCCTGAGATTAGCGCGTTCAAACAAACAAACAAACTCTTCAGCTTTATAATATTAGTATAGATGAATTAATTAATGTACGATGTATCAATATTTAGCCCTCAACTAAGGCTTGGGTACCATAGTACCAGACGATAGAGCAGAAGCAAAAACATGTATTGATCACTAGCAGCGCTCCGCGGTTTTACCCGCGTAACTCCCGATCGGGATAAAAAGTAGCCCTATATTTATAGCATTCCTCGATAAGTGAATTATCTAACACAAAAAGATCGTTCAAACATACAAACAAACTATAGTATAGATACAGATATTTGTTCTGCCTTCCGCGCCGCAAGTTGAACATGAATCTATAATTTTAAAAAACTTATCTTTCTGTAGTCATGAGGATCGTGGTCATCCACTGAATGAATAGGAGTTACTGAATGAATCCGTTCCAGATGCAGACCCACTGATGACAGTGGGTCTGCATCTGGAACGGATGACCTGTCTCCAGCGACTCTTATTCATTGCCTCCATAACGATTTTGTGGAACTTGCCGGTTGAATTGTGTTTGATTTGGTCCGTCCATCAAAAAACTTAAACGATATAAAAACCTTCCTTTTTTAAATCAATTAAAATTCTAAAACCTAGTAAAATAAAGTAGCTATGACTAAGATTTTAATAGCAACAATTTCCGTATACTATAATTTTGATAAAGCACCGAATATGGGTGAGTAGAGCATGTATGGTATACTCAACTATTTTTATCAACATGATAACACGGTTATCAGTAACATTCGCCGACTAGATACAAGATAACGATTGCGTGTTACTTATACAATGTTTCTAGGAAACATTTTGCTGAATTCCTTTCAGTTTGAGAGCTATTTTATAGTTTTTCTAAGTCAAGATAACAAAAATTCCTTTTATCAACGTTTGTATTGCTACCGATTATTTTCTATTTATCATTACGTTAGGTTAGATTTGTAGGGTACCGCGTCGCTAAATTAAAATGGACGTGGGCTGGACATGTATGTCGAAGGGGAGACGGAAGGTGGAGCAAAGCTGTTCTCGAATGGAGACCAAGAATCGGGAAGAGAAGTGTAGGCAGACCACCAGCCAGATGGTCCGACGACATAAACGCTCATGCTGGGGCAGCGTGGTCCAGAAGGACCGGTGACAGAACGTTGTGGAGAGGCGTTGGAGAGGCATATGCCCTGCAATGGCCTAATACATGCTGCTGAAGAAGAAGAAGAGGTTAGATTTACTTTTACGATTTTAAGATGATATTGTAATTAGATATTTACATATTAATTACAATGTAACGTTAATCAAGTGCCTGTTTGTAGATAAGTTGGCTGAGCACCCAACCACTTGAAAGTATAGGTATATTTTCCATATTTATACGTAAAGCAAGGGTACACCCTTGTTTTGATATAGATACGCATTACAATAGTATAAGCAGTGTTGGCCAAGTGGTTCGAATCCCGGTCTGCCATGCACCATTTTTTAACCGACTTCAAAAAAAGGTTCTCAATTCGGTTGTATGTATGTTTTTTTTATGGATGTTCGCGCATTCTTTGTTTATCAACCGATTTTGATGAATCTTTTTTTGTTAGAAAGGGTCTACCTCAAAGGTAGTCCTACAAAAATTTGGTGAAGATCTGACGATGATCTTTGGAGTTATTAACACTATTGAAACTCAAAAGCGTTTCAATTTCTATCTGCCAAACATCTTTCAGACGTTTTTCTTACGATCAAATGAGCGCTAGTTACCTTCCTCTCACAGTGAAAGAAAACGTCATGATGAAAGCCGCGGCTTAGTTGGCTCCAGACGTATTGACAAGTTCTTCCTTTGGACACGGTCTTCTAAACAAATAGGGTAGTATAGGTGATTACCAAGTATAGGTGACTACCTCTTCAATCCTCAAACAAAAAGGACCCAATTAAAGAGGTATATTTACGAAAACAAGTACAAGCACAAGAGTATACATGTATGTATGTATACGGGCTTTGTTTTCCGCAACTAGACTCTTTTAAATTGGGTCCTTTTTGCGTAGCACCTACAACCCTCTCAGCTTAGTAGACCGTGTCCAGAGGAGAGAACTTGTTAATACTTCTGGAGCCAACTAAGCCGCGGGTTTCATGACGATGTTTTCCTTCACCGTAAGAGCAATGTCAATTAGCGCACATAATTTTTTCTTAAGAAAAATACATTGGTGCACGGCCGGCCGGGATTGGAACCCACGACCTTCAGAATGAAAGTCGGGGTATCTACCACTAAGCCAACACCGCTCTAAGAGTATACATAATTAAGTATATAAACCTTCTTCTCTGACAGGAGAAAGTGACACCACCAAAGGGCTTGACAACAGTTAAACTCACTAAATATGTGCGCAACTTTACTTATGCTAATGTCACATCTAATGTTATGAAAGATGACCCTAAATAAATGTCGGTGACAGTAAACATCACCCACGCCATACAAAACTGTTTGTGATTTTCACTTTCATAGTTTCATTTTCATTGGTTATTTATGTTATTTGTAAAATGAGGAGTAAAATAGCTAGGAGCTATTCGAATGTCTTATTTATTTTGTTAAGTTGATAGCCGTCACTACACTAAAGACATTGAAAGATTTTAAGTTCAAATGTAATTATTTTCTAAGCTATTGCATAGCTTTAATCGCTATCGCTTTTACCGAATCAAGAAATTCCTACCATGTAGCTCGGCCGAGCGTTCGCTTAGTTATATATATGGTACGACTGTATGAAACTCGCGCGATGCATTCAGGATGCAATAGCTTTATTTTAAACTAGCTTTTGCCCGCGACTTCGTCCGCGATTTGAAGTATGTAGATTGGACCAAGGAATCACGTTGTCCCATACAAACTTTGCCCCCTTTTTTCACCCCCTAAGGAGTAGAATTTCGAAAAATTATTTCTTATCGGATGCCTACGTCACACAAAGAACACACCCTCCAAGTTTCAGGTCTCTACCATCAGCGGTTTAGGCTGTGCGTTGATCCGTCAGTCAGTCAGTCATTCAGGACAAAGAATTTTATAAGTACAGATTGACTGTGAAATATATTATTCCAAATTACCTATATTATTGTTGGGCATGTCATTCCTAGTCTTGCATAAATGAAAAATTAATCGACGTTATACGCTTAAAACATAGTGGTATGGTTTTTTTACCTACTTTATTTTATATGAAATCCAAAACACGACAAATGTAGAACGAAAAAAATCGATTTTCTTATCACGTTTTATCGAGGCTGTATTTATTATGATGTCACCAATTCAGAATGAACAATACTTTGAAGAGGACGCGAATAACCTGATAAAATGAGATAAACTAACAAACAGAATATAAAGATGATGTATTTTTAGCAAATTATAAATTCAAATAACATAATCGTGACATCCTCGACCAATGTTTCTGAAACGTTGACGTCACAAGTGGTTGCTAATGAAACTTACGTTTTCTATTAGTTACGTAGGTTCTTGTACTTGAACGGACTGTTTTCCGCAATAAACCCCTTTTTAATTGGGTCCTTTTTTGTGTGAGGATGGAGTAGGCTTGCCCAGCACCTACTACCCTCTCAGCTTAGTCGACCATTTCCAGAGGAGAGAACTTGTCAATACTTCTGGAGACAACTAAGCCGCGGGTTTCATCACGATGTTTTCCTTCACCGTAAGAGCAATGTCAATTAGCGCACATAATTTTTTCTTAAGAACATTCGTGCACGGCCGTTCGGGATTCGAACCCACGACCTTCAGAATGAAATTCGAGGTATCTACCACTAGGCCAACACCGCTCTAGTTAGTTAGTTACGTAGGTATCCCCAAAGCAGTATCCCATTTCCAAAGCTCAGGGGAATACATTAATCATCTAAGTTTCAAAGCTAAATGACATATTCGTTCATATTCGACCTTATTATATAACTTTCGGTTCTGGGTAGAGTCCATTTCTAAACTCATTCAACAAGAACATTAAATTCACAACAACATTTCGAACTTCATCGTAAATTGGATCAGAATTTCCAGTCGAAAATAGCATTATTTCATTTCAGCGATAAACTTTAACAGTTATATAAAATCCTTTGTCCTGAATGACTAACTGACTAAATGACGGATCAACGCACAGCCTAAACCGCTGATCGTAGAAACCTGAAACTTTGAGGGTGTGTTCTTTGTGTGACGTAGGCATGCGATAAGAAAGGATTTTCCGAAATTCTACCCCTAAGGGGATGAAAAAGGGGGGCAAAGTTTGTATGAGACAACGTGCTTCCTTGGTCCATTTTCGACTTCTACGCGTACGAAGTCGCGGGCAAAAGCTAGTACGTTTATAATATACTGTACCGACCTATATCCGACCCTTTCACCACGTTTTGTAATGAGCATTGACAGTTTTCTTCCTTTATCTCTGAATTATTTGCTTCGAAAGTAAAGTCCCGTTGACTTTGAGACTTATCGGTTAAATTCAAGCGTTCGCGCAGCGCGGTGTGCGGGTTTGATACTTACTGATTAATTAAGTATTTCACCTACTTATGTAGGTACCCAAAACATTTTAGTATATTATCTATTGAAAGAAACTAGGTACTTTTTAACGGAGGTGATATTTCCGCTTAATAATGAGAGACATAACGCTAAAGAAAATCAATGAATGAATTTAAGAATTAATTCTTTATTTTAGACTTTTTGTACACAATGAGCTTAAAAAACTGAGTAGGTATGTTAGTAAAAACAAACAGAGGCGAACTTAAAATTATATTATAAATATGTTTTAATATGATCCTCAATCCCATAAATCATAGGTACGGACGGATTCAGAATTGCAGACCTACTATAGAGTTCTTAAATGACTATTATTGGAAAGTTTTTATTTAAAAAATTCTAATAAATTCATGAGTTGAAAGACTTTAAACTTGAACTCGAGCAAAACCTTAGAATCTTGCTTGAGTTGAATACATTTATAATAATAGCAGTTTTGGAGCTCTACGATGGGTCTGCAATTTTGTCTCCGAACGTACTTACTTTCTGCAGTAACTTCTACCTACAAGTTTTAAATATTGTATCTACTACTGCCCTTCGCCCTATTAATTCAAGTGATTTAAATATTACAAAACACCTTTTGGCCACACAAACAGATTAAAATATTAAACTGGCATTTAAATTTGTTAATACACATATGAATAAATGATTAATATCCAAAACTTACACTTAAATAGACTAATTTGCCTAATTTTTCACGATTTATTAATTTAAATGTTGGACTCTGATTTGTAACCCATTCGAAGATAGGTGGGTATTGCTAGGAGGCAAATATCGCAATTCCAAGCGGAAACAATCCATTAGTTGGTTTATTACCACCTATGTACACAACTAGGTGTGCACAATGTACAAAGTGACCGGTCGGACCAGGCAATGATCAAACTAGGCAGTATTGTGTGGGTGAAGTCTGCCATTCGAATTATTAGAGCCTACAATATACATAACAAATTCACGTAAACCATATATAAATAAAATAATAGTAGGCATTGCGATAAAAGTGTGCTAAATCGATCATTGCATAGAGGCGGTTTATGACGCGCGAGCAGCCGAGATGCAATGATCATTAGCCACACGCGTATCGTAGGACGTTTTTTAACATAGTTGCGAATAAAATAGGTACTTGTTAAAATAATAAAATGTTAGTTGTATCATAGGTAATGTAAAACGCACGCGTGCATAATACGTTGGATTTATGAGCCTAAAAGCCGTGGCCAACTGTGAGCAACTGTGATAAAAACACAATTATAAACTTATAAGTTGATCACGGAGAATCATTATCATGATCATTTAGAATCTACAATTTCAACAAGTTACAGTTAGTGCATAAAATAGCTCGGCAAGTCTAATCGTGGCAATGATAAATGTGTAGTTTTATTTACCCAGTAATTAAGAATTAAAGATTAATTAATCCCACACTCATTAAATGCCAAATTTTAATATGAATCACATCCATCGAACCAGAATAATAAATTATTATTCGCAAATTCCAATCGATTTCAAAGCCATGTTTATATTTATTCGTATATTTTAGTAACGTTATGTAATGGTTTAAAAATAAATCTAGTTTAACATTTGATTTGTAAACTGCAACAGTTTATGTGAAATATTGGCGGTTAGCAACAACGTGTTCTGGTTTTGTCCTTCACCTTCATTCGTAAGAGACTTTTTTCATATTTGTTTAAAAAAGTTAAGCCTGTCTGCTCATTCAGAAATAGAAGAAAAAGTATCGACGAAAAAAGTGCGATCATAACTTCGTCAAGAATCTTAAGTCTTTTGGCTAAGGAAACAGTTGAATTTATTAAAAATACGGGAGAAAATCGGGAACAAATTTTAGTCGTAATAATAGTTCAGGAATAGGTAACTCTAAATTATAATAAAAAGGGATAAAACACTCATTTGTTTAATGTGTATGATTATTGTATGCCTGTAAAACTGTCTAATACATTACGTTTTCTCAGTTTCTGTATTATAAACACACACTATGTCATTGGGGAATTTATTTTGCGAACAACTGAGATCGAAAATGAAACTTGATTTATTTGACAGTTAGTCTCAGTCAACCTTGAGATATTTTAACATCTCAATTTTATGTTAATGAAACCGTAGATTGCCTTGTTTACATTTAATTCTTGGAAAATATATTGAGTTATAAAAAGATAATAGGGAAATATTTCTTTGGTTTATGTTTTAAAAGACACTTACTCCGCTGACTCAGCGACTCAAAGTGGAACTTGGCCTCCGAAACGAGAGTCTTCCATCGCTCCCTATCCTGCGCTATTTCTTGTCATGTTATGTTTTTCTATACTATCTATATCATCTATACCTATCTATATTTCTATACTAATTTTATAAAGAGGAAAGATTTGATTGTTTGTTCGAATTGATAAGGTTCCAAAACTTTTGGACCGCTATTGGAGGACACATTGATTCATTGGGAGTTTTATATGTTACTTTTTATTCCGATATTCATACGGGATCAGGAGTTACGTGAGTTAAACCGCGGAGGGCTGCTAATAATTAATTTAAATTAATTTTCATTGTCATGTTCATTTCTTCCTTCCTGTGTTTGTCGTGTGTTTGTACTCAATACATGCTTTTTTTTCTTTCTCTCTAATAAAAAATATGGTCAAATTACTTTTTAAAGAGATTCACTGTTATTATTGTTTCGATTACTATTTTTTCTCACGCTTTCACTGAACTAAGTAAAGATCTGACTCACTAACCATCCAACCTTGGGTTAAGATTATCGAGCGCAGTGAATGGAATTGTATCAGGATTAACAATTCGGGTACTAATTAAGAGTTTTATAGCAATTCGCATATCTTTCACATAATTCGCGAGTTCAAACGGAGGCCCGATGGCATTGTTCGAAAATTTACGATCCCCAACTCCGGTTCCCATTCTCTAGGATTACGTAATTATTTATTTGTCAAGGGCGCTAGATAATATGAATTTTATGTTTCGGAAACAATTAAAACGTTTTACAACTATCTATAAATAGGTTAGCCAATGAAATAACGGACTTAGTGTGAAACCGATCGCAATGTTTATTATGGGGACTGAATTCTGTGCGGTTAATTCTCTAAATTAAATGTTTGTTCAATGGAATGTAATTATAGAAGGTGCATCGACTCGGACTGTCTCTTCTGGGAAGAAATATACGGAATTGTGGAATTATCTGAGACGTTGATGTATGATATCCTGTATTTATTGCATTTCTTGTCTATAACATGTGTATTAGAATCGAAGGGTATATTCAATCAATGTCTTTACTTAACGAAGTGCAGGTACTCGTATATTTTTAAAGGTATCTTATAATTAACAATCCAATATTTTAGTCACCACAAGTTGGAACATTCATAGTATTTTATTATTATACAAAAAAAAAACAAAATATATAAATTTAAATAATAAAGACGCACTATAAACTCATTAAAGTTTTACCGGACGTCAGTGCCATCGACTTTAAATAAATAAAAAATATATTAGTGTAAAACTATAACATAACCTTTGCAAAAACATTTAACCAGATCCATAAATATATAAACTTAAAATAATATTAAGAAAAAAATAACGATATAAATATAAGAGTTAAAGAATTATAATAAAATCTCTGAAACTACTAGAGTCTGAAACTTCGCATGATGAAGACTAAACGTAAGCCTGAAATAAGAAAGGATTTTTTGGAAGGTTGGCCTCTAATTAAAAAGGAGTAAAAGTGGCTGATATCTATACATATAATAAATCTGTAGACATAAAAAAATCTGTAATTGTAAGATATCCAGAAAAAAAATACACAGGTCGTCTTAAAATCGTTAGCTGAACACGATAGGGTAGTTTTTAGAATTTTTGTCTGTTTGTTTGTCTGTTTGTCTGTTTGTTTGAACCAGGTAATCTTATAAACTACAGAACAGATTTGAACAAGGTCCACATGAATATGTTCAGAAAATATCAGAATAACATTTAGGGTATGTTTCAATTTAACTTTAATACAATAATTATGATATTTGATGAAAAAACATTAAATAAATATGAAATCGAAATATTTTTCCGTGGTAAAATATAATCGAACGTCAGAAGAAAACAGTACCCTTACCACGACTTTTTTACGTATTCGATCTAACATACTATATTGAGTATTTACTATGAAACTTCCTAAAAATCAACTTACTAGGTCCACCCGTCTCTCAGAATATCGGTAGTGACACACTGACAGACAGACGGACAAAAGAGTGATCTTTTATGGGTTTATATTTTTCGAGAGCTTCAAAAAGTCATAGTAGGGGTACAGTACATGCCTCCGCTCAAGATGACAGCTGTCATGAAACCAAACAGTTTGCATTTAATACTACCTACGTGAAACTGAAAATTAAGTTAGTACAAAGAGGTACTACTACATAATATTACCGATCTCCTTTACCGAAGACCTCTTCGATGTTACATTTCTATCGCGCTTATTTCCTGCTTATCTCTAATGAAATAGACTGAATTATGAGTTCAAGTCACGGAAACCTTAGAAAATTTAAACAAAAAAGAATTTTTCAAATCGGTCCGGGAGTTTTGGCGGGAACGAGTTAACAACATGTCATGCTGCAGTTTTATTTTCATGAAACTTAGTTGTAACCCGAGTTGAATTGTATAATTCTGGTGGAATGTTATTCAATTTAGTTCTGTGAAAGTGCACAAGTGTAGTGAAAGTAAAAATCAGTGTCAAACATGAAGTTTTCTCATTGCCTCCAAATCTCTTATTAAGGTTATGGTAAGCTTGCCACCGCTTTACTATAGCCCCTGACTTGACGGACTATGACGACGACTTTTTTGAAACACTTTGGGCCCGATTTATGAAAAATTAGGTTATAATTTAGGTTATGATTTGATGCAAAATATAACTTGACACTGGCTAAATGCACAAGCCGTGCGAAGCCATAATAATTAATAAAAATAAAAAAATAAAAAATCGGTCCAAGCTTTTACGAGTAATCAGCAAACATACATAAAAAAAAATACGCGACGAATTGAGAACCTCCTCCTTTTTTGAAGTTGGTTAAAAAATAGATAGATATTTGTAAGAATCAATTTTTCATTTTGTTTTCCCGAATATTACGTAGCCCTGCCAGCTACCTCATAAAAAAACTGGACAATTTGGTCAAGAATTCTGAAAATTGCAAAAGGGGTCCTGCCATTAGTATGGGAGCGTGGTATATTATGTGTTATGTTTTTTGCGCTGTGATTTTAGACCAGATGAATAAATAATGCCCTTATGCTTTATAGGTTTTGTTTGAGGGCATTATTTGTTCATTTCGATGGCTATGGGACTCAAAGTGAACCGCACACTTTTGAAAAAACATAAGACGTCATTTCTAACCCTTGACGTAAAAACGACGGGGTGTTATAAGTTTGACGTATCTGTGTGTGTGTCTGTCTGTGACATCATAACTCCCGAACGGGTGAACCGATTTTAATTTAATTTTTTTTGTTTGAAAGGTGAATTAGTCGAGAGTGTTTTTAGCTATATTTGATCAAAATCGGTTCAGCCGTTTGAGGTTTATGAGGGATAAAAGTCAGGATTCAAAACTGAATGTTAGTGAGTAGATAGGCTCGAGTGGGGTATCAAATGTAAGGACATGATTTGTACTTTACAAATAGCTGTTTTATCGAAATCGGTTTAGCCATCTGAAAGTTATGGGGGATAAAAGTCAAGATTAACAACCGAATGTGAGTAGATATGCCCGAGTGGGGTATCAAATGAAAGGGAATGACTTGCACATTACAAGTAGCTAATAAAAAAGTCCCTCCCTACAAAAAAGATGAAATAAAAAAATAAATTCAAAATTTAAAAAACCCCTGACACAAAATAATAAAAATAGTATGAACGTAAAAAGCCTAAAAAAAGCATAAAAACTATGAATAAACCCCTACAAAAAGAAAAATAATAACCCCGAAATTATGACCCTACGTAAGTAGGTAGTACATCTGAATTTTTTTGATTAATCATAGTTTTTTTTGCTTTTTTTAGGCTTTTTACGTTCATATTATTTTTATTATTTTGGGTCGGGGGTTTTAAAATTTTTAATTTTTCTTTAATTATTCCATTTACCGTGGGGTCCGTGGGGCCGTGGGGTCGCGGGGGCCGTGGGGTCGCGGCGTAAGAATATCGTCCCCTCCAACTCAGCCCGTGGATGTCGTAAAAGCCGACTAAGGGATTCTACCAGAGGAAGGGCAGCAGCTTCCTTCTGAGTATTTAATACCTAACTGCGATCACCAATCCGCCTGCCAAGCGTGGTGATTATGGCAAACCCCCCCCCCCTACATGACGGATGCAAGCAGAGAACGGCCCCCAGTCCCCGGCAGCTCCGCTATTCCTGGTCACGGTAGCGGCCATGGTAACGGCGGGGCAGGGGGTGCTAAGAATCTCCGGAAGAGATCGAGCTACCAAACTAAATACCGACGACCCTTGCACCTGGTAACATACAACGCGCGAACTTTGAGGACCGACGAGATGATAATAGAGCTGGAAGAAGCGGTGGACAAGTTGCAGTGGGATATCATAGGGTTATCAGAAGTCCGAAGAGAGGGAGAGGACACGATCACCCTTAATTCCGGCAACTTGTTCTACCACCGGGAGGGCGACCAGCTGTCCCAACATGGTATCGGGTTTCTCGTCCACAAGTCTCTCGTCAACAACATTGTTAAGATCGAGAGCGTTTCGAGCAGGGTGGCGTACCTTATACTCAGAATCACCAACCGGTATTCGCTGAAGGTCATACAGGTATACGCGCCACACTCGAAACGCCCCGACGATGAAGTGGAGGTCATGTACGACGATATTGCACGTGTCATGCATGCCTCGAAAACACACTACACGGTTGTGATGGGGGACTTCAATGCGCGGCTTGGCAAGAAGAGCGGTGACGAACTGAGAGTGGGCCAGTTTGGATTTGGACAGCGAGACCAAAGGGGCCAGCGATTAGCCGACTTCATGGAAAAAGAGGGACTCTTCGCGATGAACTCTTTTTTCGAGAAGCGGTCGTCCAGGAAATGGACGTGGCTGAGCCCACGCGGTTTTAAGCATGAGATAGACTTTATCATGACGAACCACAAGCACATATTCAATGACGTCTCTGTGATCAACAGGGTGAAAACCGGCAGCGATCATCGCTTAGTAAGAGCGTCATTGAATATCAATGTTAAGCTAGAACGGTCTCGTCTGGTAAAGTCTACGGTACGCCCAAATCCTGTCCAAATACAAAATCCCGAAAGCTTTCAGTTGGAGCTACAAAACCGCTTTGAATGCCTCGCGGAATGCGCAACAGTGGACGAGTTGAACAATGGGCTGGTGGAAACTGTCCAAGCGGTCGGATCGGAGTTCTTTAAGACCCGCCGCAGAAATAAAACACAGAGACTCTCGGATCACACTCTGCAGTTAATGGCAGAGAGAAGTGAAATGAGGCTGCAGTCTTCGGCAGATATGTCAAGATACGGTGTGCTCAACAGACAGATCTCGAAGTCCATCCGACGCGATTTGCGCTCCTACAGTACTAACTGTATTGTGAGCGCAATAGAGCGGAACAAGGGCTCGAAAGTGTTCGCGAGAGATCTGTCTTTTGGACAAAACCAGTTGACAAGGCTGAAGACCGATAGCGGCAGCATCATATCCTCCAAGCCTGAGATCCTGAGAGAGCTTGAAAAGTTTTATGGACAGCTGTACACCTCGTTGCAATGCCCTGCAAACAACACGGCGGGCGATGCAAGAGCCCGTTTAACCCGATACTATACCGAAGATATCCCGGACGTCAGCCTGTACGAGATAAGGACGGCTCTCAAACAGCTCAAAAACAATAAGGCACCGGGGGATGACGGAATAACGACAGAACTTCTGAAGGCGGGTGGAGCACCGGTACTTAAAGTCCTTCAGAGGCTGTTCAACTCCGTCATTCTCGAGGGACAAACGCCAGAGGCGTGGAACAGGAGCGTGGTGGTACTGTTCCATAAGAAGGGTGACAAAGCCCTTCTAAAGAACTATAGGCCCATCTCACTGTTGAGCCACGTCTATAAGCTGTTTTCGAGAGTTATCACCAACCGTCTTTCTCGAAGGTTTGACGACTTCCAGCCTCCCGAACAAGCCGGGTTCCGAAAAGGCTTTAGTACCGTAGACCACATTCATACACTCCGGCAGATTATACAGAAGACAGAGGAGTATAATCGGCCGTTATGTCTTGCGTTTGTGGACTACGAGAAAGCCTTTGATTCAGTCGAAACCTGGGCAGTGCTACAGTCCCTCCAGCGGTGCCAAATCGACTACCGGTATATCCAAGTGCTGAAGTGTTTATATAGCAACGCCACTATGTCTATCCGGCTTCAGAACCAGAGCACAAATCCGATCCCATTGCAAAAAGGGGTGAGACAGGGAGACGTTATCTCTCCGAAACTGTTCACCTCTGCATTGGAGGATATATTTAAGCTCTTGGACTGGGACGGATATGGCATCAATATCAATGGCGATTACATCACTCACCTTCGGTTTGCCGACGATATAGTCATCATGGCAGAATCGCTGGAGGACCTCAGCAGGATGCTGAGAGACCTCAACACCGTCTCCGGACAGGTGGGTCTTAAAATGAACATGGGTAAGACAAAGATCATGTCGAACGCCCATGTCGTACCCATACCTGTTCACATCGGAGACGATGTTATCGAAGTTGTTGATCACTATATCTACCTAGGCCAAATGGTCCAACTAGGTAAATCCAACTTCGATAAAGAGGTCAGCCGACGAATCCAACTCGGTTGGGCAGCGTTCGGGAAGCTTCGCAATATCTTCTCGTCACAAATACCACAGAGCCTCAAGACGAAGGTTTTCAACCAATGTGTGTTACCAGTGATGACATACGGATCCGAGACGTGGTCGCTGACTATAGGCCTCGTTCAAAAGCTCAGAGTCGCTCAGCGGGCTATGGAGAGAGCTATGCTCGGAGTTTCTCTACGTGATAGAATCCGAAATACGGAAATCCGTAGAAGAACCAAAGTCACCGACATAGCCCTCAGGATTAGTAAGCTGAAGTGGCAATGGGCAGGTCATATAGCTCGCAGAACTGACAACCGCTGGGGAGTAAAGGTTCTCGAGTGGCGGCCGCGATGCAACGCGAAACGGAGTGTTGGGAGACCAGCTGCCCGGTGGACCGACGACATTGTAGCGGTCGTGGGTAGTCGGTGGATGGAGGCGGCTCAGGACCGCTGTTTGTGGCGTCGTATGGGGGAGGCCTATGTCCAGCAGTGGACGTGCATGGGCTGACATGATGATTCCATTTACGAGACGCTTTAGAAGTTGGACGTCCTTTTGTAGTTGGCATAAAGGATTTGTCATAATTGGTTTCGCCATAATAACCCTAGGCATAACATAATTTTACACAATTCTTTTTGGCATTAAGTCACCGCGCTCTTTGGAAAATCATGGAACATCACGTTTCTTCAAAAACCCTGTCTCCAAGACGTTTTAGGGGCTTGGTGTTATTTATTATTTGTTTTTATTTTTTCGATGTCCTCTATCGATAGGTATGAGACTCAAAGGGCACCGTACACTTTTGTAAAATCTTCCTCACATTCCTTCAAATACCCCGATTTCGAGACGCTTTAAATGTTTGGTGTGAAAGCGTTTTTTGTTCAACGTAATGCCTGCTGCATCGCGTTATTTTAAGTATGAGTATCTGTTCTGTCCAATGGTTATTCTTTTTAATCATTAATATTAATATTTAAAAATAAAAATAATACAAAATATTATTTGCACCAAAATAGATTATTTTTTGCATGATGTTGGTGTTAAAAATACTATTACCTCATAAATTATGAATGGAAGAATATTAATCCAGGGACAAAAGTAGATAATAATTATTTTTTCTTTAATTTATAAAAAAAAACAAATATAACTAGGAAGACAAAGTATGTTTAAAGTTTTGTGCGAATAGGACTTAGACTTAGTTATAGCGTATTATATTGTTGTGTATTATGCTTTATTTGTGTGAAATTATTAAAAAAAATATTACTAGCACATAAGTGCCTGCACCAAATCAATTCAAAAATATAGTTTAAAAACAATATTACTACCTATTTTGTTATTATAACTTACACCGAACGATAAATAGTATCTATGCGGGAAAATGCTAGGTATTCTAAATATACCAAAACCACATCGCGAACGAAGTCGCGGGCAACAGCTAGTAAATAAATAAATAAATATTGCAGGACATTCCACACATCGCTATCTAGCCCCAAGTTAAGTAACTAGACTTGTGTTATGGGTGCTAGACAACGGATATACTACTTGTATACTTTTCTTTTGTAAATATATACTTATAGTACATAGAAACAACCAGACCACAGACAAATATCTAAGCATAAATACTTGTCTGAGGCGGGAATCGAACCCGCAACCCTGTGTTTGACAGTCCGGCATGGAAACCATTGTGCCAACTAGGTCGTCATATAGTTGATATTAACTGTTATGTAGGAAATCCATATCACTTTGAAAGAGACACTAACGCGGGTAAAACTGCGGGGCGCAACTAGTACCTTATAAATCTTGAGTACCTGGATGACCGAACTTTGCTCGGTATTTTTTTTTTACTTAGTCTAACCTCAAAGCAAACACTCATTGACTTCGTGTTACTTAACAACGCCATCTGCTGGAATAACTTTATTGCTCACAAAAAATAGTATTAGTAGTTCGCCAATAGGTGTCAGGAAGAGTCATATTTTTTCAGATAAAGAAAGTAAGTTTCGATAAAACACGAATAAAATGACATTTTCTAAAAATGATTCCTAGCTAGATCTATTTATCGCCCCCGAAACCCCCTATATACCAAATTTCATGAAAATCGTTGGAGCCGATTCCGAGATTCCAATTATATATATACAAGAATTGCTCATTTAAAGATATTAGATGTGGTATGACATCATATTATAACATCCTATTTTGATCACAATCATTATTAATAAATCTAAAACCAAATATGATCGCGAATAATTAATCAAAGTAACTAAAATCAGAACAATTATGAGGATAATAAAGTATGGACCGTTAACTTGAATTAATGATGATCTTAATAATCATCAATCTGTAGGGTGATTATCGTTTACTATTAGCTGTAATATTTGCACCAAAATTTTGTACAGTGAGAAATTTGCCAATATTATGACGACCCAGTTGGCACAATGGTTACCATGCCGGACTACGAAACACAGGGTTGCGGGTTCGATTCCATCCTCAAAAAGTATTTATGCTTATATATTTGTCTGTGGTCTGGTTGTTTATATGTATTATAAGCATATATTACAAAAGAAAAGTAGGTATATAAGCAGTATATCAGTTGTCTAGCACCCATAACACAAGTCTAGTTACTTAGCTTGGGGCTAGATAGCGATGTGTGGAATTTCGTGAGATTTGTATATTACTAACTGCGCCCCGCGGTTTCACTCGCGTAAGTCTCGATTCCATGGGAATATCAGTAGCCTATGTGTTAATCCAGGTCTCCAGCTATCTTTAAAGCTAGGTAGATACAATCATAATTTTTCGAATCGAATTGTTATTAAATTTTAAACTGACAAGTAAATATAGGTCGGCCTCGACAAAATTAATTTATTAACAATACGTCATTATCTGTAATTAACATTTAGTAAATATTTTATAACTGTAGTTGTGTTAACTGAAAACTTGAGTGGAGGCAATGGTGAAACGCTGATTTACGCGTTACTAACTTTTGTGATCGGTCCATAAGTCATAATAATAACTAAGACCCTCGATTTTACCCGCTAAAGTCGTGATCCCCTTGGAATATAGGAATAAAAAATAGCCAATGTCACAAGGATTCCATGAATCCTCATACTAAGTTCAACATCGGTCCAGTAGTTTCAGAACTTATTCGTTACAAAAAAACCTTCCCTTTATATGATTAGTGTAGATGTAGATTAATGTTGTTTTCAATTTTAAGCCGACATGAGTATCTTGTGTCTTCTTAAAGAATAGAATTTTAAGACAAATTATAGTTACTGAAGAAAATGGACACGAAAATTGACAAGGACATAAAAAAAGAAATTTGTTTTTTCTCTTACTGTTGTAAAGTGCATTTCGTAGATACACACACACACACACATATCCTAACTTAGTTTTAAGATGATTCAATGATGTTTCCAACTTAATACAATAATTTCACTTTGACACTAAATGGTCTGCTTCACAGTAGGTATTCAGTTTTATCTTCGGTCAAATATTGACATTTTGGATTACGTCTAAAAATTATATTCTGAAAGGTCAACCGTGACTTAATAATATCCTTTGGATTTTATATTACGTTGATTTAATTTATGTAATCGTCTTGTAATCGTTATACATAAACAATGTATTATGAAATAAATTCATAAGGTATTATTAAAAGCCATATGGTATTATATTTCGCATTTTTTTTAAATTGATAAAAAAATGGTTTTCTCTTAAGTCGGTTTACGGATGATAATTTTACGTGACAATGCAAGAAAATGAGAAAAAATTGCGATTTTTTTGTATTTTTCCTTTATTTTTTCCTTTTTTTTATTTGTTTCTTTATAAAAGTCTTCTATTCGTCACTCGTAACACAAGCCCAGATGAGCGATAATTATTATAACACAAACGAAACACGTGACGTTTACCATGAGGCCGTCATGGTACCGGAACATAACGGCGTCATAACGGCGTCATGGTACCGGAAAACTTTTTTGTGAATGCAGGTGTTCCATAGATTTCTAAGACGTTATCACGTTAAAAAAATTCTAGGTATTAAAACGAAACTGGCCAACGTCAGTTGTCGAATTCTCCTCAAGGTCTAGCCAGACTATTTTCACGCTTAATTGAAACGAATATAATCTACAAGTGCTCTGTGGCCGTGATGCTCTAAATTACACATGCTCTTAATGTGGTTTTCTTTAGTAGGATTGGAAAGAATTTGATAATAATCATTAAGGTATGACGTACATGAAATATTTTATTCGTTTTATTTTATTTGTTTAAGCCACCACATCCTTCTCTCTCCTTTATGCGTGGTATTTGTGTGTGGTTATTTTCTACGGCATACCCACCTATCTTCTCTTTATATACAGGGTTATTGGTAATTATATTAGCAAGCCGTTGAGGGCTACTTCTGTGTACCTTAACAAACAACTTTTTTTTCTACGACATTTGGAAATTCGAAAAAAAAAACGATAATTTTGAGGTTATGTAAATTCGAAAAACAGCTGATTTTTTTAAACAAAGGTCATTCAGTAAGAACAGTAGATAAAACTTTTAAAAAAGTAGAATCTTAAAGTTAATGACCTCTCCGTGTAAGGAACAGCTGATTTTCGGGTAAACCTAACCTTAAAATTTTCAAAAAATGTACAAATTTCCAAAAGTCGTAGAACAAAACACAACGTGTTTGTTACGATGCACAGAAGTAGCCCTCAACGGCTTGCTTAGTATAATTACCAATATCCCTGGATATTGGTTAATTATAAAAATATTTGGGAATTTATTCCAGTGATGTGGGACCACGTCCTCTTAGTTTCTGATGTTCTATAGGTATTCATTCAGAAAAATATATACTTAGACTAGCTTTTGCCCACGACTTCATCTGCGTAGATGTCGAAAATTTGAAGTAGATTGGACCAAGTAATCACGTTGTCCCATACAAACTTTGGCCCACTTTTTCACCCCCTAAGGGGTAGAATTACGGAAAATCCTTTCTTATCGAATGCCTACGTCACACAAAGAACACACCCTTCAAGTTTCAGGTCTCTACGATCAGCGGTTTAGGCTGTGCGTTGATCCGTCAGTCAGTCAGGACGTAAGGACAAAGGATTTTATATGTATGGAAGATACTAGATACCTACCTATTTATTACTTTAGGTCTACTTGATAATTTGATTTCATCGCCAAATCTTCCACATGTACCTTTTAGTGCAGTTATTATCGCCAAAAAGAAATCAGGGAATGTGAAAGTGAATTTATATCGAAATGCAAAGTAATTACCGGTTTATAAACCAACATTTCGTTTCGATTTTTTTGACTGATCAGAAAATCAACGACATGTAAAAATAAGAGTTTATGCTAATATTACCGTTGCTTCTGCGACAAAATATATTCAACAGTTCGGTTGTCTCCCCCAAACGAACTATTAGGATAAAAAAGTTGCAACAGTTCGATCAACCGAACTACTGGAACAAAGTCAACCATATCACAGATTCTAAACACATAGAAATATTTTCAAAGCAAAATGCATTCTCAAAATAAACTTTATCCTTGAAAATATTTCTAGAAATGCCTAGTGCTGACTTACGCACATACAATACTATAAAAATCTATAAACATAATTTGTAGTTTGGGTTTAAAATTACGATTTACCTTAGTAAAACTTACGCGTCGAATTGAGAACCTCCTTTTTCTGAAGTCGGTTAAAAAAATGATTAGGTACAGTATGCGTCATAAGTACATTAGCAGTGTGCTACAATAATACTATTAACAAGTATTCGACTTACGACCTTCTTCTAATTTACGTTACACACAAACATAAACACTTGAATTAAAAGTACTCAGAGTGATTATTATTTTCAACATGTTAGCTATGTCTTTAGTTGGCCGCGTGGTATAAGCCGCCATCCGCTACACCAACTGACGTGGGTTCGATCCACAGGTAACGTTGTTATAATGTTCAAATAGGATTGGGATCACACAGGATTGTAAACGTTACAGTGGCAGTGTACTTTTGAGCGTCGATTATACATTACATTAGTGTGACTACAGGTAGGTAATCCTTGGTTCAACTATATTATGTATCTATATTTCTACACTAATATTATTATGTATGTATGTATGTGGGCTTTTTTCCGCAACTAAACTGTTTTTAATAGGGTCACTTTTGCGTGAGGATGGAGTAGGCTTGCCCAGCACCTACTACCCTCTCAGTTTAGTCGACCATGTCCAGAAGAGAGAACTTGGCAATACTTCTAGAGCAAACTAAGCCGCGGGTTTCATCACGATGTTTTCCTTCACCGTAAGCGGAATGTCAATTAGCGCACATAAATTTGCACGGCCAGCTGAGATTCGAACCCACGACCTTCAGAATGAAAGTCGAGGTATCTACCACTAAGCCAACACCGTTCTCTATAATATTATTATGTCTTCGTGCTCTTACTAGTAGGAGAGTTGAAGTCGTAGCTACAGGAAACGGCCATTATAATATAGAGAAAAGATTTTTTTGTTTGTAACGAATAGGCTCCGAAACTACGGAACCGATTTTGATGAAACTTAGTATGAGGATACATTGATTCACTAAAAATAACACAGGCTACTTTTATTTCCAATATTCCCACGGGATCGGCAGTTACGCGTGTGAATCCGCAAAGCGCTGCTAGTCTATAATAAAATTTCTAAAAAGTTACCTAGAGTGATAAACAATTCATACCTAGAGGTATATTTTACTTATAAAATACTCTATAAACCTTCGTTATTTACTATGTTTGTAAAAAAAATATAAATAAAAAAGTTCAGTAATAGTTTCACAATTCACAATTATTATTAATCCGACCCATTCTATTTTAGATCCAGTAATCATGTTTACTTAACTGCTTATTTTATTCTAAAAATGGCTTCCTTTATTGTTGCTATAGGCAAATACCTTAGGAATTCCTTACAAAGACTTTAGAACCTCATTACTGCAAACTTATTTAGCTAATTAATTTCCTACATTAACATGATTAACACATACTACGTTTGTCATTTAGTTATTAAACCTCGCAGCTTTTAAACTGGTATAAAACTTTTCAACACATGTCACGGGATCAAACAACGTCAAACAACTAATTTAAATATACACGAGCCCTTGGTTTCAGATAATTATGCGGTTTAACGACATAGTGTACGCACACCCTAAAATATCCGTGACGAATAATTTTATATTACTGTTTATTATTGAGCTGGGAATAACAGGATCGGCTGAAATAACAATTTCCCAAAATATAGGGATTTTGTAACTGTTTAGTATTTTTGTAATATGATTTGCGTTGAGACGAGGTACGTGAATAAATGATGAAATGAGTCACTATAGATGAAAACAGACTATTTCTATCGGCCGAGAAGCCATTCAATTTTATTGAAGGCACACAATATATGTTTTAGTTTACGTCTTCAAATGCTATACGGTCGCTATGGTCTGATTATAACTGACTTGCATAACCCAGCAGTATCGCCCGTATATGTCCCAATCTCTTTGTGACTTGGCCGCATAAGTCCAGACCAAGTTTAACTTCAAAATAGGTTCAATAGTTTAAGAGCCTATTCATTACAAACAAAAACGATCCAGACAGACAGACGGATAGGAAAGTGATCTTATACCCTTATAAGATCACTTTCACAAAAAAAGGAACCCTTTCCTTTTTTTTGTGGTACGGAACCCAAAAAACAAAGAAATCTTTCTTAAGATTTTTTTAGTGTAAATTAGATATCTCTGCTGTCTGTTTTAACCCTAAAGCGTATTGCAGTAAATAACACGAAAGCTCTGAAAGATAAGTTGTCTCTGCATAAAAAAATGGTTAGTTCTGTTAAATAACGAAACACAGATAAGCATTCTCGTACTAAAACATGCAAAGCTTACTGTCACTGCTCAATATCTACAGAAAAGACACAAATACCCCAAAAAGCATTGCATCAGGGGCTCTATTTTTGAATCGCTCGCCCCGCGTCGAACGCTCGATTTCTTCTGATATTCGTTCGACATCGGATATTCGCTAATTTTGAATCGTTCGATCGTAACGAGTGGTCTCCACCACTCGTCGCCGATAAGCGAGTGGTAGAATAAACATCAAACAATTGTAGTCAAACATTCGGAAACGATCATTAAAAAATATTTATATCTTTTGGGATTATTTCGGATGTTCGTCGGTAATTACCGGTTTTCAATTTTCTGCGTAACAAGAATAAAAAATTTACACTTCAAATTTCGACGACGAACGATTCAAAAATACAAAAAATTTGGTGTCATGCGACTTGGAAGTCGAGCATCACTTGTAGGCGTATACGACGAAGCTACGTCACACGAGCGATTCAAAAATAAGAGCCCCATGCTATCTCCAAAACCCCTACTAATGTTGCAACTGAAGTGGACTCGAGTGTTCTTCAGTGGGTACCTAACGATGCATTTAAACTGCATTATTATAAGTTGGTACGGATTAACTGATGCCACGCTTGTTGTTGCTTAAGACTTAACATGACGTGATGGAAAAGAAAGTGAGATAATGAGGAAAGAAATAGGTACATACTTGCTATTTTGAAACTTTAAAATCATCTTTAATTTGTACACATTGATACTTTTTCCCTGTGAACACGTGATCCGACTGCTCAGTCCGACCGATCGGACGACGTGATTACGCTCTCATGGTTGCAAGAAGATTGAGGTGACATTAGTCTTGCAAATATTTGCGTATTAAGGAAACGTTTTGATTAATATTAATTGAAACATCTCAAATAATTTTGTAAGACTAATGCCACTTTAGGTTGCCTTTGACCATAACAGCTGTAAAGCTCTCGAAACGTCAAATTTTAAATACTTTCATTATAAGTTTAATTCACGAACACCTTAGGAAATACTACATTGATAGTTTTTTCGACTCTACATGACTTTACTTGAAGTAGCAAGTTTAAAACTTTTTATAATAATAAGGACTCCAAATTCTTTATTTTTATTTAAAGTGTCCTTCTTCCTTTTCCTTGCTATTATTCCGTCTATGCTGTTATAGATTGTAATAACTATTATTATTGTAGCAAAATCTCAGAGTTTTCATACCTACTAATACCGTTTGAATACTTATTATGTCATCTTTAAACTACCTACGTGTTAACTAAAATGCATTACTACGAGCGTTTAGCGCCTACGCTTAGTATTTCAAACACACACACAAAAACGCGTGTGTCTGATTGACGATAATAATATGTCTGTTTGCGTACGTGTACAAATGATAATATTATTATTATTATAGAATTATTTATGTCTAGACGAAACTAGAGCGACATGCAAATGTTTAAATACAATTTGAAATGGTTTTTTGTTTACAATTGCAGCTGAGAATTTATTTTATCGCTCTTTAGTATTATGTGAGAACACTGTGAGAAAGACAGTGTCATAATGAACCATACTAGATTTATATTTATAATTTAAGTATATTTTCACTCTATACGCTGACGTCTATGGCAGAATTATATGTAAGCCTACAAAGGCTCGGACGTCGTGTTGAGGTTAAAAACTTCTGATATTTTGTAGTTTCGAATCATTTTGACCTAAAACCTCGCCCAAACCGCAGAAGTTAAACAAGGGTTATAATGGTAATGGCTAAGGGCACTAGCATTCTATTCCCATTTCATTTTTTTTTTCATTTTATTCTATTTGACGACCCAGTTGGCACAATGGTCACCATGCCGGGCTGCCAAACACAGGGTTGCGGGTTCGATTCCCGCCACAGACAAGTATTTAGGCTTAGATATATAAGTAGTATATCCGTTGCCTAGCACCCATAACACAAGTCTAGTTACTTAACTTGGGGCTAGATGGCGCTGTGTGGATTGTCCTGTAATATTTATTTATTTATTCACCATGACAGCACATTAGTTCAGTTTTAGCCAATTTTAGCCACGTTCCAACAAGTTCTTGTCACACTGCAGTTGTCCGAGTTTCCCCGAATTCGTCCTAGTGCCTGGGGACCGTCCGGGCGGGGTTTATTTTGTAGTTTGGGGATTAGACTGCTGACACGTTACTAAAAATGTTTAGTTTAACTGAGTAGCATAAAAATACTTTATAAGGACTCTAAAGTTTGAGATTTGGACATTTATTGCCCTGGTTGGGTAGAGCCTTCCATGCGTTTTTAAGGTCATAAGATTTTCTATCGGATTCTGTACGATTTAACGTTTTCAGACGTAGAAAATATATTGATTGATTAATTTCGTATTCATTGCACTCTCCGACCGGTTCAGGTGGCCCGCTATCATCACGATCACCTGTCACTCAAATCATGTATTAAGATATCACTGTCAATGATTGGGTTAAGCTCGTGTTAAGCTGTATTTAGTTGTTGGGCCTTTTTGTTGTGTCTATTATTATATTAACGAAGGATTAAGAGAATTTATTTTATTGCAATCTCTTGTATTATATCTTGGCTAATAATTAAGTTATCTAAAAGAAAATTATATTATTATATTCTTTACGAAGATATTGATGTCAAGAACTACCAATAAACATCGACAAAAAAAAGTTTTTGTGATAACCCCCCCCCCCCCTGAGATTCTTGTGGCATTTCTCATTCCGAAGCCGGACGCCACACATCCTTTAAGCTTTTAAGACGTTTGCAAGTTGTCAATTGATTTCAAAATCATGCGACATTTATGCCAAAAAATCTAAAACAGAAAATTTTGAATTTGCTAATGATTTCTCTGATTCATTACCCGACTGCAAGGAAAGGGTTATGTTTTTTATCACTTGATGGATTTCTTTGATTAAGGTATCGTTAGATTTGTGTCATTAGTCCAAGTGTTTTTAGGACATAAAATAAAAAATAAGGGGCTGCACAAACAATGAAACCTATTGTTTGTGGTGTTTTTTTTTTTAAATTTTAAAGTATTTTTAAGTATTTGTCTGAGTTTTGGCGGGAACGAGTTAACAACATGTCGTGCTGCAGTTTTATTTTCATGAAACTTAGATGTAACCCGAGTTGAATTGTATAATTCTGGTGGAATGTTATTCAATTTAGTTCTGTGAAAGTGCACAAGTGTAGTGAAAGTAAAAATCAGTGTCAAACATGCAGTTTTCACGTTGCCTCCAAATCTCCTATTAAGGTTATGGTAAACTTGCCACCGCTTTACTATAACCCCTGACTTGACGGACTATGACGACTTTGACTGTATTGAAACACTTTAGGCCCGATTTATGAAAAATCGGGTCATGATTTGATGCAAAATATAACTTGACACTGGCTAAATGCACACGTGCGAAGCCATAATAAAAGAAAAAAAAAGTATTTGTCTTGTTGAATCGTGAAACAGTTGTATATGTAATGTCCGTCAAATATTAGGTATGTGGTTTAGATAGAACTAATTCTCACGATATTTACAAACATATCACATAAATACATCAAACGTCAAATAATTCATAACTTAATGACTCATCTACTGGAATTAAACCAGAAATGATTAATTAACAATTTTATAATATGTTTTTTATAATAAATCATTTATTTATTGAGGTTTTTTATAAGATGAGGTCAGTCTGCTTAACCTCTTAGTGATGGTGTTAAGTATTTAGTAGGTAATTAATTTTAACACTATAAACCTATTTACTTTTCTTATTTTTTTACATATTTGTTTACCCGACTGCGGGAGGGTCATATTTTTGCATTGTATGCATATGTATTTGGGTAAACCTATCTACATTATAAATATAATATAATCGATATTATAAAGAGGAAAGATTTGTTTTTTTGTTTGCATTGAATAGGATCAGGAACTACTGGACCGATTTTGATGAAACTTGGTATCAGGATACATTGATTCATTGAGAGTGACATAGGGTTTTTATAACCTATATATTTGTGACCTCATAGAGGGACTATCGTTGAACGGTGTTGACTTGAAAGGTGAAAGAAATATCTTGATGAAACCCGCGGCTTAGTTGATTTCGTTGACTTCGAGACGTTTTGACGTGTTCTTTTCTCTGAATATGGTCGACTAAGAATATCTAAGCATAAATACATGTCTGAGACGGTAATCGAACCCACAACCCTGTGTATGGCAGTCCGGCATGGTGACCATTGTGCCAACTGGGTCGTCAAATGATGGGTTGTCGTTAGATTCGCCTTGAAAGATTAAATATAAGACGCTAGTTAAGGTGAAAGGGTACCGGCGATCTCTCCATACAAACGTAGTCGACTGTTTTCTGCCTGGATAATGGCACTAGCACAATTTTTTTTGTGCCATAAATCCTATAATTATAAATCCTATAATAAATCATAGAAATTAAGATTTAAAAAAACAAAAATAAAAACAAAATAGGTCATGGCAGTTATAAGTAGTTTTATGCAATAAAAATATTTGCTCTAGTGTCAGTATCCAGGGAGAAAACAGTCGACTATGGTTGTATGGAGAGAGCCCCCGGTACCATAAGCCTATACATTTAAAAATCCATGTTGACAAAGATCGCGTCTCTCGTATCAAATGCACTCGGTGATTGAGCATGCGGTTTGCCTGCAGTGTTGTGTTACAGATATTTACTTATACCACAGAGTATAATGCACCTGTAAATAATCTTATTCCTTTTATTTGTGTACATTTTCTCATGATGGTCTTTTTGTTTTGGTTTTTCGTTTTGGGTCTATTTTTGTAGTTTGATAGTCTATCGTTGTGTGTGATGTTTTTATTAAAAAACCTGTCTGTAGATGGTTTTTAAGGTTCCCTACATATAGGGTAAGACGCGACTCTATGACTAAGACTTCACTGTCCGTTCATTTGTCTGTCTGTCACCGGGTTGTATCTCATGAACCGTGATAGCTAGACGGTTGAAATATTCACAGTTATACTACAAACAGAAAAAGGCGGTAAGGAACCCTTCGAGTCCGACTCGCACTTGGCCTCTTTTATTTTTTTTATTACCTATAAGAGGGTAGATGGTTTTTGGTTATATCGCTGTAGTATTTCACCCCATTTCTCCAGTAATTTATCCAAATATTAACTTGAATTAAACTTCAGATATAAAGGCAAACCTAATATCTCACTTTACGGCCGTTTAACGACATTTTTACGACGTAAATGTAGGTTTCACTGCGAGTTACACTTTCTAAAGTAACCTGGGAAGCTATTAATTCTATTTCCACCAGTTTAGTATTAAGCAGAAAGTTATTATGAAAATAATTAGTTTAGGAACTGTTTCAGAAATTAATTAAGAGGAAAGGTACCCGGCCGCTTATCCATACAAATGTAGTAGACTGTTGCCTCCCTGTATAGTGACACTGGAGCAAATATTTTTGTGCCACAAAACCTAAAACTGCCATGACCATGTCTTATTTTTATATATTTTTTTGTTTTTTAAGACTCTTACTTCCTGTATTGATTAGAATATAAAAAAACCAAGACATAGACAAATATTTCTGTGCTATAAAACCCTTTAATTGTGACCCCTATGTAACCTATAACGGTTACATAGGGGTCACAATTAAAGGGTTTTATAGCACAGAAATATTTGCTCTAGTGTCATTATCCAGGGAAGAAACAGTCGATTACGTTGTATGGAGAAGCAACCGGGTAACTTTCCTCTAAAATGGTTAGCATTAAGTACTGAAGTCATAAATTCAAAATGATAATAAAGTTTGCAGCTTGAAAAGAGTTCAGAGAATAATTGATTTTTAATTGCTGTTTCTTTTTTTTCCGCTTATATTTTTCATTACATACATCAAAGCGGTGGCAGAACTGAAATGCTTTTGTCAAAGGCTTGGTATATAAATCGAAATAAAATCCGTGAAATTAAAACTTCTCTATTATGTACTTTTACGGTACTTTGTCAATACATTTCGTTTCGTAATTTTATATCATACATCAAAGAGTTGGCAGAATTAAAACCTTTTATCAAAGTCTTGGTATAAAATTCAATAAAGTCCTTCTCTATAAAAATAAAAACTTCTATATGTGCTTCAATGTTACTTCGTCAATACATTTCATTCCGTAATTTTATATCATACTTCAAAGAGTTGGCAGAATTAAAATATTTTTTTCAAAGTATTGGTATAAAATTAAATAAAGTCCTTCTCTATGAAAATAAAAGCTTCTATATGTGATTCAATGGTACTTCGTCAATACATTTCGTTCCGTAATTTTATATTTTTCATCAAAGAGTTGGCAGAATAGAAACTTTGTTGTCAAAGTATTGGTAAAAATCAAATAAAGTCCTTCTCTATGAAGATAAAACTTTTCTAAGTGCTTCAACGGTACTTCGTCTATACATTTCGTTCCGTAGCTCTAATACCCTTGTAACCGGGTCAAACAGTACTGAACACGTGTCTACATCTAGCTAGGAGACTCCAACCTGCCTGTCGTAAGCTGTTCTTATGCATTAACCATGAAATCGCAATTTCCTGCGAGCTTTGATATACGCCGACGGCATTATACATAATTGTTAGTCTAGATTACATTTTTGGCATTTACTTTGTAAATTTTTAAGGCGTGCCTCCGATTCCAGTTGGTAGAATAAACTGGCAAGGTTAGAAAAATATCTCCTACTACCTAATTGATATTTTTCATCTTCTATTTATTTTTGCGGTTAATGAAAAGGTTAGGTTAAAAAAAAAAGGTTTTTCAAAAACCTTGATAAGATAATAAAAATAAACAAATGAATTATTTTTTAGATTGAGTATAAAGCAAATATTTATTTAATGACCTGTTTAAATGGTTTTTCTAAATATTTAGTCTAAATAGTCTTAAATATTAAGTTATTAATTAAAACTAATTAAGTGGTATTAAGCGCATATAGATATATCTAGGTACTTAGGTTTTGGTAGATACATGTATTTTAGACTAGACTATAACTCGCTTACATTAGAATACTGTATAAAGTCAAAGTCATATTAGAATTCGTATGAAATTACATTGAAACGTCTTAAAAATCTAAGTTAGGATGTGTGCCTTCGTAACACGCCCACCAATGAGAAGAAAGCACAAAAAACTCATGGGGTTTTTGTGATTATCAAGATTACAAATAATTGAAATGGAGCTAATAAAGTCATGTCCATGGGTTCTATAAATATTTTTTATTTATTTGCACCTATCTAAATTATTATTATTTTGTTACAGATACTTCCGCCTCGTTCAAGTGCATCAATAAGTGATTCAATCATTAGTTTAAAGTGAATGTAAATAATGAATTCAACATCGAGTTATAGGATTTAGTGCAGTGATTCAGTGTTGTGAAGTTTAGTTCCTGGAAACCAATTGAAATGGAGGCCCTGGAACGACGACACATTGTCGGTGTTGTGGTGGTTGCTCTTCTTACACTATGTAAGTATTTATTTCTAGTAATGCTTATACTTATCTAGGTATAATGGACTTAAAAAAATAGAAACGTATTATCGTTGATATGGTTACCTTGTAAATAACTCACGTTTCCGGAACGTGAGCGATGACGTCACAGTATTTTGTGAGTGCTGCCGGTGTTGATCAGTTTATAAGTTTCACGTCAAAAAAAGATTCTAAACCATGGCAGTCATAAGTTTTATGCAACAAAAATATTTGTGCTAGTGTCATTATCCAGGGAGGAAACAGTCGACTATGTTTGTATGGAGAGAGCGTCGGTAAATTTTTCTCTTAATTCAAAATGGTATTTGATTTTCCTATCAAAATGTTATCGAAATATCTAAACTTCTCCAGAGAGCACTTGCTGACTCGATTAGGTATAAAGTTCACCAAACACACATTTCTATGCAAATAATATTTTTATTAACAGTCATTTAAATAGTCGATCACATCATTTTCTATCCCGTTACATCAACCGCCATTATAGGCTGATGAATATGTTTTCATTTAAATGTCATGAATTTCTGTTTTTTAGCGTTCTTGGCCGTGAACGAGAACTCGTTGCTAGACTATTTTATGTCCACCGTTTTGTAGGACACTTAACCTAGATTGCTAGAATTCAATGTCAGATTAATCGTAGATCCAAATTAATCCTTTGAAGATTAATTGACAAAGTTTTAAACGTTTGACGCATATTTATCGGAAGTTTGGTTCTATTCTTTACTCATGTGGGTTGAGCACATAGAGGTACAGTCAAAAGTTGTTTGTTTAGGTGCACAGAAGTAGCCCTCAACCGCTTCATGACCCTGTATAATCAATCCAGATATATGCGGTAAATAATAAATAAATAAATATTACAGGACATTCCACACATCGCCATCTAGCCCCAAGTTAAGTAACTACACTTGTGTTATGGGTGCTAGGCAACCGATATACTACATAAATACTTTTCTTTGGTAAATATATACTTATAATAAATAGAAACAACCAGACCACAGACAAATATCTAAGCATAAGTACTTGTCTAAGGCGGAAATCGAACCCGCAACCCTGTGTTTGGCGGTGTGATTTTAGTTCAAACCTTCCCATGTAAGTGACAAAGGAAGTATTAAAAATGATAATATAAAGCACATTTGTTACTCTTATTACCGTCTTGTTTAATTAATTAGCATTGTTCTAGGAAATTACCTTGTTATCAATCTGTGAGCAATGTATTCTAGGTCGAAATGTTTTGACACCTACTTTTATTAACAAACAAAAGATTTTGCACGCACCATTGGTCGCGAAAAGAGAATAAAGAAGTTCTTTTTGTTAAGTTTAGCACAACAAAAGGTACGACCTCGGAATTCAATGGTGCTTTGGAATTAAATCTATTTCTTATTTTAGCACTTAAGTACATGTGCTTACTTAAAAACCACACCTTAACGACACGTATCATTTGAGAATAATCAGTAACGCCACGTAGGGTTGATCCAAATAAAAAAGAAGGACAATAATTTAATGAATTCATTACCAAATGAAAAAACGTTATTTTTTTTAAATGTATATATTGTCGAGAGCGAAAACTTCACCAAACTTTGAGATAATGAACCCCTATACTACTACGTTTACCTACACTAAAATGTGCCTTCATGTAGTTAATTACGTCTTTACCCACATTCTTCTTCTCGTATAGTGGTGTGGCTCATCTATTGTTAGAGTTTTCGCCGTTAGGCCTCTAACTTGTCCTAACGACTGCTACTAGAGGTAGCAACCGGAACCAACACCTTAACGTGCCTTCCGAAGCAAGAAACAGCTCACGAAAATACATTTTTGCCACACTACTAATTGGTCACCCATCAAAGTAATGACCGCGCCAGGCGTTGCTTAACCCGCATGACCGTAAACGATCAGCGAGCGTCGCTTAGCTGTGAGCCTCCCCAAATTTGTAAGGCTTATTCCAATTCCATTTTTGGCCATTTTTTTTCAATTCCGCCCAAAGATATGTACTCATCTACTCGTACCCGTATAAATAAATAGCATATCACTCGATAAATCATAATGATGAATATGTTGAAATTATAATCCGTGACACGCGTCGCTCATTATCAGTATCGGATTATCATAATCATATTGTTAAGAACAATGAAAAATCACAGACCATGGTTCAAATAATTGCCAAAAAATAACAATTTTTGAAATGGTGATAAAAGTCAACCAAACAAAAATTATTATCTAAGTAGCAGTTATTTAAAAAAAGCAATATTTTCCATGTCTAATTTTAAGGATGAGAGGGTGTTTGTTTGTGCTTACAAATGTACCCATTTATCTCCAAAACGGCTGGACCGATTTAGATACGGCTTTCTGTAAAATGTTTGTGTAACCTTTTTTAACAGAATGGGTTCGTGAGAAGACTTTTTCTGATATATTTTACCTAGTCATTGAAATTGTCAATATTTTCCAGGCAGCACCACAAACGCTCAACGCAACAACACAAAGATGTCGTATGTTTGCCCACCGAAGTTCATCCGACTTGGTCACAGTTGCTACTTCTTCAGTGAGAACAAGGCAACGTGGCAAGACGCACTCTTCTCTTGTAAGGTAAGCATCTAGATATACTAGGGTTATGCTTACCACGGGTCTTAAGTAATTTCACACCATAAGCTGATCGATCCGCGGTGCGAATCGCCCAAATACTGTTTCTGAATGGGTTCCTTTGAACCGCTTAAATGGAATACGGTATCTTTTGGAGCAATATGACCCAAAGCTCTACAACTATTCTTCATTTGCGGCCAAGAATGCTGTTTTTGGTTTCTTTTCAGTTGTTGCTAAGCACCAAGATTTATCTACAATAATCTATACCTACTAGGTGAAATACGATTGCTATTTTTTTTGTCAGTCGAGTACATAGTATGTACTCGACTGACAAAAAAAAAATAAAGGTCCCAAATACCAAAATTCATACAAAAGACATCAACGGGGTCTCAAACTTCAATTTATGGCTAAGATTTTGTACCTCATAATTAATACATAATAATATTACGGCCCGGTGGACCGACGACATTGTAGCGGTCGCAAGTAGTCGGTGGAGAGAGGCGGCTCGGCCCGCTTAGACAAGACTGATTTCTATTAGCGATATCGCCAATCGATAGATTTAATTGTATGAAATTGACATAAAACATTGTACAAAATTAGCATAAGATGGAACTTATCCACCATTTTTTTTTCTCTAACTCAAGACTACATGACTTTTCGTTGGCTTTGTCAATTTCATACAAAAACAAAAGTCTGTCGATTGGCGATATCGCCAATAGAAAGCAATCTTGTCTAAGGGGTCTGGACCGCTGTTTGTGGCATCGTATGGGGGAGGCATAGGTCCAGCAGGGGGCGTGTATAGGTTGATAAGATGTTGATGATGAATATGAAGACCGCGATTTTACTATACATTTATGTCAATAGTTTCCTAAAAAATAAACCGGACTTCGTCTAGTAAGCTACCTTAAACTTTAAACTACTTTAAATCATATAATATTCATCATCACGAAGCTAATAAATCGTAAACTTATAAATAAACTAGCTGCGCCCCGCGGTTTCACCCGCGTAAGTCCCGATCCCGTAGGAATTGACTCTAGAAACCTTTGTATGGGAAATAGAAAAGGGCTGTTTTTAGGGTTTTCCCGGAAATTATTCGATTTTTTCTCGCCTTTTAAACCTTCCCTAGACCTCCACGAACATTTCAAGACTAAGATAAGATAAATCCGTTCAGCCGTTCTCGAGTTTTAGTGAGACTAACGAACAGCAATTGATTTTTATATATATAGATAGATAGATAAAGGTCAATAAAGATAATTAGTTGATTAGGATCGTAATAAACCAATTAGGGTTGACAACCTTGTTGCGTCTATAACTGGACATAGGGCTGTTTATGTCATAACTATAAAATGGTTATTAACCATAGTTATAAAATGTCTATTAACAGGATGATTAAACAAACCTCATTGCTGTCACTTGAGGTCCTGGACACGATCAATAGTTTTGTACGCAAAGAGTTGTTTTTAACCGACTATAGAAAAGAAGGAGGTTCTTGGTTTTTGGCGGGAACGAGTTAACAACATGTCGTGCTGCAGTTTTATTTTCATGAAACTTAGTTGTAATCCGAGTTGAATTGTATAATTCTGGTGGAATGTTATTCAATTTAGTTCTGTGAAAGTGCACAAGTGTAGTGAAAGTAAAAATCAGTGTCAAACATGAAGTTTTCTCGTTGCCTCCAAATCTCCTATTAAGGTTATGGTAAACTTGCCACCGCTTTACTATAGCCCCTGACTTGACGGACTATGACGACTTTGACTTTTTTTAAACACTTTTGGCCCGATTTATGAAAAATCGGATCGGTCATAATTTGATACAAATTATAACTTGACACTGGTTAAATGCACAAGCCGTGCGAAGCCATAATTAATAGTAATAGAAAGGAGGTTCTCGATTTGTAGGGTATTATACAGCATCGTAGTCTTGGGATCAGAAAATAATATTAGACAAGAAAAAAATATTAGTTTTGACGAGAACAATGTAATTGCAATGGATTTGTCCCTGTTCCAATACTTAGGCCGATGCAGACACAAAAGTTTTTGTTCCACTGCCGTCTTCCTACCTTCACTCACGTCACTCCATAGTGGTCGAACGCTGACCTATTTAAGTGTTCCGGGGCAAATGCAACACACTGGGGCTATTGCAATGAATTTAAATATGTCAGTTACTGTAGGATTTTTAATAAAACGCCATCTATAAATTATTAAGCATATTGTTCCATGACGAGTAATCAGCGAACATATATAAAAATATAAATATTTACGCGACGAATTCCGCCTCCTCTTCCTTTTTTGAAAACAGTTAAAAATAATAAATGTTAACATTGCAATCCTATAGTAACTGAGATATTTACTTTGGTTGTAATTACCCCGGATAAATATTTAAAAAATCAATCAAACCATTTGATCAAACCTATTTTCCTTATAGTTTGATCGTGAGCAGGGCTGACCTCACTTAGAAGGGTTAAGGCTGGCTAGAGGCAAGAAAACGTTGAAAGAAACTTCAATAATGTGGGTACCTATGTATGGCACGTGCTTATTACTGCCCATTGATGGCTTAATCATTTGACGTGTGTTAATTGACTCGGCGCCTACAATACATATTTTTCTGTTCAAAAGCCATAGTGTGGCCATAGTAATTCGCGAGTTGTAAAAATAAATTGAAGTGTCCTTTTTTATTAGGTCTGCGGACTTGGTCCTTGAACTTTGAGAAGTGGGCCAGTTAAATACAAGCGCGAATTAGGACGTGACTTATTCTAGGAGCACATGTCATTAATTAGTTTGTTTCACACAAAATAATAAGGTCATCTTGTTAATGACCGATTCCAATTCTAGGTCAGATTTATTTCAAGTTTCTGCCAAAATTTATGGGTAACTTTTAAGCAATTTACAATAAAAATTAGAGTACTTTTATATGGTACTTTATGAAAATAATCATGAAAATAACATATTTTTTTATTTAGTTATTTAGCTTCACCTGTCCCCATGTTTGTCATCAAAACTCGTTTAAACTAAACTATCACGGCTACTTTATTATGATTTATGAAAGTTTTGTGTAACCTAGACATTATTATTTTATTTTTCTCTACTGTTCATTGTATTTTTCTTTCATATTATCGTTTTAGCTTATCTACACTTCTACACTGATAGTTAAAGATGAAAGATTTTTAAGCTATTGCATAGTTTTATCGCGGGCTTTGAGCGCGATAAAAGCTACCGAATCAAGAAATTCCTTAACGAAAATAAAACCTAACACCCCCCCCCACTCCGCCTACCATGTAGCTCGGCCGAACGTTCGCTTAACGTGTTTGTATATATGGTATTGTTTTGTTTTTATTGTAACGAATGGACTCCGAAACTACTAAACCAATTTTAATGAAACTTGGTATGAAAATACATTGATGTATTGTGAATAACATAGGCTATTTTTTATTCCAATATTCCTACGGGATCGGTAACTACCGATGATATAAAAGCTTATTTATTTGTTATTTTAATTACTAGTAAGTCTAAATTAAACTCTTCATTGACATGCTACAAGAGTCATACAGATAGAGATTATCTCTATTTACTAACGCTAGTCATGTCCAATCTAAAACTATACGAATATTCTTAGAACAATATAAAAATAAGTTTTAATAAAGACGCCGACACCCACGTCGATAATAAATTGTTTAAAGAATATTAAAATATTTAAGTAAGCTTTGTCTGCGACCACGCCTCATTAACATGTTTGTTAGATTATGTAAATAAGTTACAAAAATTGCATATCCAATCCACCCACTTATTTAGTTGCTTAATCGACTTTTAATTTTGTTTGTTTTATTGTGTTATGTTTAGCGGGTTCGCAACAAATATGTTTGGTTAAAACATACAATTTTCAATGTTATTAAGGTGTGGCAAATCCAATACGATTTGATCAATCATTAAGGCTGCGTTTCTATCACTAATGTAACAGACAAACAAAACAAATTCAAAGACAAAAAACCCGGCCAAGTGCGAGTCGGACTCACGTACGAAGGGTTCCGTACCAGTATATTCTGTTTTTAGTATTTTTTATTTTAGCGGCAATAGAAATACATCATCTGTGAAAATTTCAAATGTCTATCACGGTTAATGAGATACAGCCTGGTGACGCAGACAGACAGACAGTGGAGTGTTAGTATTGAGGTCCCGTTGTTACGGAACCCTACTTATACTTGTATGCGGGCTGTTTTCCACAATTAGACTTTTTTAATTGGATCCATTTTGCGTGAGGATGGAGTAGGCTTGCCCAGCACCTACTACCCTCTCAGCTTAGTCGACCATGTGCAGAGGAGAAAACTTGTCAATACTTTTGGAGCCAACTAAGCCGCGGGTTTCATCACGATATTTTCCTTCACAGTAAGGGTCAATTAGCGCACATAAATTTTTCTTAAGGAAAATTCATCGATGCAGGGCAGGCTTGGATTTGAACCTACGACCTTCAGAATGAAAGTCGAGGTATCTACCACTAAGCCAAAACAGCTCTTACGGAACCCTAAAAAGTCAAACAAATTGAAATACTAACGAAATCAATGAGCCCTTGTGTAGCGGAAATTGTTTTGTTGTCATCAGATTAACAACGTATTTAATCTGTGAATTTTAAAGTTTTGGCTATAAAATACCCCAAAAGGTTTAATTAATTGAGTGTACACCGCTAAGGCGCATTTTTAACACTTGTTGCGCAATCTGGCGCCCGCTGCTCGCAATCTGTTGATTCATTGAAGGAATTCTGCTTTCGTTAATGCCTTTAGATAAGTCTCATATCTTCACCTTTATTGGATAGAAGATATCATGTTTTACTAGGTACCACGGCATTGATTGAGTGAAGTTTAGTTCGTGTTCTTTGACATATTATTTTAGAAGTTTAGATGTTTACGGGCAAATACAGTATCTATTTACCCGACTGCAAGGAAAGGGTTTCCGGAAAAGGTGTTTTTCGCGCCTATTTTATAATTTATTTTATTTATTTAATTAATTATTATTTATATAATAATAATTATTTTTTTTTCTATCAATCAATGATCATATTTTGTTAGTAGAAAGAAATGAAATATTATCTTAGCTTTAATGTTAGTAAACAATAGAAATATTTAAAAAAACCTCTTATGTATATGTTTTAAAGATAAATTTTAGATAACGCATCTTAAAAAAACCGGACAAGTGCGAGTCGGACACAAAGGGTTCTGTACAATTATATTCTGTTTTTAGTATTTGTTGTTACATAAATACCCCATCTGTGAAAATTGCAACTGTCTAGCTATCACGGTTCATGAGATACAGCCTGGTGACAGACAGACGAATGGACAGTAAAGTCTCAGTAACAGGGTTCCGTTTTTACCCTTTGGGTATGGAACCCTAAAAAGATAAGTGAAGATAAAGATAAGTGTACTTTTCAGTAATCAACATAAAAATGTAATTTAAACCAGAATTATTTTAACAACTCGTTTTTTTAAGCATAACCTTGATCTTCAGACAGTTTTCCTCAAGACATCTTTTCACTGCCACATCATTGTTATGAAAAATAGTTTCATTAGTATTCTGCGGCGCCGTCGTTTTGGTTTTGCATACAAATACGTAAGACGAGACGATAGGCTCGAAATAAGTACGTCCACGTAAGAACAAATAAGAGGAGGTAGAGCAGATGTACGGTCGGCTGCATAATTGCAGACCCACCGTAGAGCTCCAAAGCGGCTGTTATAAGAATGTTTTGAACACTAGCAAGATTCTAGACACCTGCTTTAGTTGAAGTTTCAAGTCTTCTAACTTATCAATTTATCAAACAAAAATTATTAGAATGAAAACTTTCCAAAAATAGTAATTTTAGAACTCTACCGGGGGCTGCAATTATGCAGCCGGCTGTACCACGTTTGTATGAAATGGATATAAATATTTAGAATAACTACCTAATGCAAAAAGAAAAGAAAAAACCGGCCAAGTGCAAGTCGGACTCGGGCACAAAGGGTTCTGTCCCATTATATTCTATTTTAAGTGATTGTTATAGCGGCAACAGTAATACATTATTTGTGAAAATTTCAACTGTCTATATTAAGGCTATCACTTTTCATGAGATACAGCCTTGGTGACCGACAGACGGACGGACAGTGAAATCTTAGTAACAGGGTTCCGTTTTTACCCTTTGGTTACGGAACCCTAATTGAATGATTTTGTAACCATTTCTAGGGTTCCTTACCCCAAAAGGTAAAAAGGAACCCTTAGGGACCCCTTTTTTTAGGGACCTCGGCGCCCGTCTTGTCGATGTGTCTGGTGATAGGAGGACTGCTGGTGGGTTTTTCGCTCAAAGGGCCGTTCAGAGGGGAAATGTTGCCAGCCTTCTCGGAACGATGCCTTGAGAAGACGCGCTTGAGGATGTCTTTTATTAGTTATTTTATTTTATTTCAGTTTTTCTTCATATATTTAAATTCAGTGATTGTAAAAAAAGAACGCTTAAAAGATTTCTTGTCCGTCTGTCCATCTATCTGTGTGTCACCACCGATTTTCTCAGGAACGGGTGTATCTAGCAAGTTGTATTATATTTTTGGGTAAGATCTGGGGGTACAAGTAATAAAGAAGGATTACAGTTTTCGTTACACACTGTATGTTCACCTAATCTTACCATGACGAGTTATTGTAATGTGATGCAAATAACGCTCGCAGTTCTTAGAACAAGTTAGAGATGAATGTGGTGTTTAATGAGAATGACAAATGCTGAATATCTTATTGCGAGATGGTCGTTTGATAGCACATACTTAGTTAGAATCTAGATAGATTGTTTGTTGCTGGTTCTATTTTATTGTTAACGAATCTATTGCATGACAAGGACAAAATTATAAATTTTATTTTATTTAAGCCCTAAGGATTAAAAATGAAAAAATAATTGTATGAAACGTCACAAAATAAAATCGAAAAAGTGTCGACCATTGTAAAAGGCTTGCACGTTTTAAAAAAGGAACGAAAAAAAAAAACAAATGAAAGCTAAAATAACATTTGAAAATCGAAAAAAAGACTAAAACAACTGAGCTCTGAACTGAGATGAACAAAATGCATATCCTAGTATGATAAAGTGGGCGTAAACACTAATTTCTACAAAGTCAGACATTCATTCACAAACAACGGCCAACATTCATCTAGACCAGTCCAGTCAAGCACTTGTGTTACCAATTGGAAACTATGCCTAAAATAACGCAGTATGTACCACATTTCATACGCCTTCCTTCACATAACTATCAACGTGTTCTAAACGTTTTCCTAACAACAGCTGGATGTTCTTGCTCTTCCTGCTTTAGAGATTAGTATTTATGATGATTTTTCAGGGCTTTGCTGAAATAAGAGTAATCTTTGTTATTAGAATATCATTGATAAGTTGGCCTATATTATAAAATAGGTTAGCTACGTGCTAGTTTGCTCGTAATATTTTACATATAAATAAAACCATCCATTCCCTTTTTTGGTCTTCAATAAGGTACAATAATACAACAAATCGTTCCAGTTTCAAAGAAAAGTTTATATCTTTACAATCAAAACAGTTATCAAAGCGAAAATACGAGAATTCAATTGAATTTACCCTATTATAAAGAGAAACGCTACAGGTAACAATGATCGCTTTCTCCAGACCCATTTCTGGTGACCGCGTTCTACAGAACCGTGGTCACCGTGGAGGTAGATATTAATCTACATACATCTAGCTCTACTTCCAACTGATACTCATAAACATACATAAAACGATTACCTACCTAGACACTATTTATGCATTCTTTAGAAAAATGAACGTAGTTTTTTTAAATGTTACATACATTAATTTTTATAAATTTTCAGATCTAAATATTCAACTCATAAACTTACATAAAGCATTACCTACATACCCAGACACTATTCTAATAAATACGATGCATTTTTGACAAAAATGTAGGAATACGTATTTTTATATCAGATTTTTTTAACGTGATAATATATTCAAGAAAATATTCAATGCTTGAATTGCGAAACTCGAAATCCTTTCCAACGTAGTATTATAGTCAACGAATCGTATCTAATTTTTGCCATAGGTTGTGTCTTCACTACATAGTTTAAAACAAAGTCGCTTCCCGCTGTATGCTTAGATCTTTAAAACTACGCAACGGATTTTGATGCGGTTTTTTCAATATATAGAGTGATTCAAGAGGAATGTTTTGCTACATAAAACAAAACTACCACGCATACGAAGTAGAGGGCAATAATATTTTCATACAAATTCATACTTGGTGTGGTCCTTATTCAAGACAATCATATCGGCGACCCAGAAGTTACAGTTGACGACCCAGTTGGCACAATGGTCACCTTGCCGGACTGCCAAACACAGGGTTGCGGGTTCGATTCCCGCCTCAGACAAGTATTTATGCTTAGATATTTGTCTGTGGTCTGGTCGTTTCTATGTATTATAAGTATATATTTACAAAAGAAAAGTATATAAGTAGTATATCCGTTGTCTAGCACTCATAACACAAGTCTAGTTACTTAACTTGGGGTTAGATGGCGCTGTGTGGATTGTCCTGCAATATTTATTTATTTATTAGAATATTAGAAATCATGACAAATTTTCAATGGTATGTAAGTAACAACGCTAGTTGTCTCTCATGATACTCTACAAATAACCGTCGGCACGCACTCTCTGAATTAGTTAGGCTATTAATTCTCGACACTATTCCAAGAACACTAACCTAGGTTTCTAGATAAATTGTTTTGACTTGAGCTGATGAAAGATTGGCTACTGCACAAAAAACATTGCAGCGATTTTTTTTGCCTTTTTTTACTCTGCTGTGGAAGAGGCATAGATTAGGAACAATTTTTATGCCTTTTTTTTACTCGGCTCGGCTATGGCTTAGATTAAAAACGATTTTTTTGCCTTTTTTTACTCTGCTGTGGAAGAGGCTTAGATTAGGAACGATTTTTATGCCTTTTGTTACTCGGCTCGTCTGCGGCTTTGATTAGAAACGATTTTTTGCCTTTTTTTAACTCGGCTGTGGAAGAGGCTTAGATTAGGAACGATTTTTTTTCCTTTTTTACTCGGCTGTGGAAGAGGCATAGATTAGGAAAGAAAGAGGAGAGTAAAATAATCAAATTAGATTCTATGTCACAGTGACGTTACGGACAAAAAATAAAAATATTTCACAAAGTCGAAAAGTAGGTATAGTGCGAAATGCACAACTAGATAAATATTGTTAACATTTTATACATTTAGGGCAATACTATCTTGCCCTAAACTAAAAGCAGATAGAGACTTTAAGATCAGTTGGCTTGATAACAATGGCACTTGTGAACCAATTTATTACGCGACTATTAATAAACGCGATTACCTTTTTATGCGATCGCTTCGCTACCAGTGATAGTTCTTATTTATTTTGCATCTGACGTTGAAATTGTCTTTATCTTTATGAAAAACACATGAAACACGCCTTAGTTCGTAAAGTTAACTTCGAGTTTCATAAGCACGTCAAAGAGCTTTATGTTACGTTATACCTCTCTCATTAACATGCAATCTAGGTCTTCATTCACGCCTCACTACTTACTCGAATCTATTTGATAATATCATAACATAATACAATATTCTTATCACGTCGAGAGATGATCTGTAAAACGTGTCTGTTCCGTAAGCTCAGTAACAAATAGTAACATCTCTATAGCGGACCACCCTGCGCGCGCGCATTTCAGTCTGTTTTATATCGAAACTATTTCTATCTATTTCCTAGCTTTCTCGTAGGTAAAAAATGTCTTAACATTTTCTTTACGTCAAGGATAAAGTCTTTAAAGAGCTTCGATTTAATCCTACTAATATTATAAATGTGAAAGTTTGTGTGTGTGTGTGTGTGTATGTTTGTTACTCCTTCACGCAAAAACTACTGGACCGATTGCGATGAAACTCGGTACCTAGATAGCTGGAGACCTGGATTAACACAAATTTTTATCCCGATATTCCCACGGGATCGGGACTTACGCGGGTGAAACCGCGGGGCGCAGCTTTTTTATCTGTAAAAAGTAGAACCATAAAAAGTAAAAATACCTCTTCAATTAAAAAATACCTTTCACATATCTCAACATTTAAGGCATTTATATGTAGCTCGAACACCCAGAGGCATACGTCCATCATCATTTAGTTAAGGATCAAAGAACGGAACACACAAAATGAGCTGGTTTAATTTAATGAACTCATTAATTAGGTCAAGATATCGTTTGCTTATGGTCTTAAATTAATTTGTTAACGCAACGGTTTTTTTTATTAATTACTTATGGTTTTCTCTAGAAATATTTTTTCAATTATGGTAAAACGTTTTGGAATGTTTAACTTTTACGTAACTTGTTTATTTTATTTTATTAATAATTCACACAGCAGATTACAATCACAATAAGAAGGTAAGTATACAATTGCATGTTATGATCTAGACTGTAATCCTAAATGCGAATATAAAAGCTTCTTTTATGTTACAGTAATAATTAGAACAGATAAAGATTAACTTACATAATAATTAGTATATTAAGACATTATTTTATAAGATAACACAGACAACTTTTGAAACGGGTATAGTTGACGTCGAATACGTCTATAGAGTATGCAGCTGCCATAGTGATGTCTAGATTGGAATACCTATTGGAGACAAGTTCATTATAATATCGACACATTCTTGTTAGGATTGTAAAAGGAAGTGTTATTTTTGTATGTTTTCAAAACAAACGTTTGGGGGTCCCGTGTTCTGTAATATGTATTGATGTTGAGACAGTAAAGTAGGTTGGGACAGTCTATTGATGAATGTAATATCTTATGTAAGTAAAGAAGGATTTAGGATTTGTTTAGCGATTCGTAAAAGCGATTAATTCTGAGAGCTTTCCAAATTAGAGCTTAAGAAATCGGACAACATGGCTAAGAATTTGATTCGGTATTAATTAACAAGCAAACAATAGCAATTAGGTACATACTTTCTCTTCTAACCGCAGTCTAATTATCTGGTTTTAACCGCTGTGATCTGGTTCCTACAAACAGGAACGCTCGTAAAGTTTTATGATTCTGTGGGCAGATTATGTGCCAAAACGTAGAGACGTTAGGTCAGAGGGCCACAGGTGATAAACGTAAAATTATTCATCTATTTTAAACGATTATGTATTATATTTTCTTAAACGTTTCTGTTATGATCAAGCTTCAAGTTTGACGTTACGCGTGAGGTTTGACACTTGATTACAATTTTGAAAGGCCCTTAGACACAACAAAAAATGTCGCGGACTTTATGGCGAACAAATAATGCCCTCTATCTATAGATATGGCGTCAAATCAAGAAACGAAGCTCCCATAGTAAAATTAACCACATGAGTCATCTAGTTAAAGGATTTAAAAAATCTACATCAGTGATTGATAAGTTTAAAGAAAGCTTCTACTGATACTGGGTAAAGTACCACTTGCGGTTATTTTTCCGAGCAACGCCATCTGTCGCCAAATTGATGAATTATGAAAAACCTATAAATTAATGAACTTGATAGCCGCTTTCGACGCTTGCGCTGCGTCGAATGTACATAGGCTGCACTAAAAGTATCGGGAATGGAATATTTCCACTGTTCCTGTCATATTTAAATCTTTTTAATTGAAAACTCCTTGGTTTTAAAAATCGAATACCATTTATTTATTTAAAAAAAGAATCTCGGTCTTGTCACAAGGTTTTGTCAAACTTGTTTAGTCGTTGAGAAAATGGATTTGACGCGAGAAAATTCAAGAGCGATGATTTATTATGACTTTCGAAGTGGTTTATCACAAAAACAGTGTGTTGACCGGATGATTTCTGCATTTGGTGATGAAGCCCCATCCAAAACCACAATTTATTGCTGGTTTGCTGAATTTCAACGTCGACGTGTCAAGCTCAGTGATGATCCCCGTCAAGGTCGTCCAAAAACTGCACTCACCCAAGAAAACGTTGATGCTGTGCGTAAGCTGATTGAGGAAGATCGACATGTAACATACCGCGAAATTCAGGCAACTTTAGACATTGGCATGAGTCAAATACAAATAATCTTGCATGAACAATTAGGTGTAAAAAAGTTGTTTTCCCGATGGATACCGCAATCGCTCTGTGAAGAGCAAAAAGCGGCTCGCGTTACTTGGTGCGTCAGAACTCTCGAAAGATTCCACGCAGGATCCTCAAATGCTGTATACAACATCGTATCAGGTGACGAATCCTGGATATACGCGTACGAACCCGAAATAAAAAACCAGTCACGAGTTTGGGTGTTCGAAAATGAGTTAAAGCCAACAAAAATTGTTCGTTCACGGAGGGTTGCAAAAAAAATGGTGGCCACGTTTGTCTCCAAAACCGGCCATGTTGTGACTATTCCTCTTGAGGGACAAAGAACGGTTAATGCAGAATGGTATGCTAGCATTTGTTTGCCACAGGTCGTTTCTGAACTCCGGAAAGAGAACTGCAGCCGCCGCATCATCCTCCATCACGACAATGCGAGTTCTCACACCGCGAACAGAACAAAAGAGTTTTTAGAGCAAGAAAACAGAATTATTAGACCATCCGCCGTACAGCCCCGACCTAAGCCCTAATGATTTCTATACTTTCCCTAAAATAAAGAATTAATTGCGTGTTCAGAGATTTTCATCACCTGAAGAAGCTGTGGACGCTTACAAAACGGCCATTTTGGAGACCCCAACTTCCGAATGGAATGGTTGCTTTAATGATTGGTTCCATCGTATGGAAAAATGTGTCAAATTTCGCGGAGAATACTTCGAAAAGCAATAAATACATTTTTAAATAGTAATGTTGTGTCACTTCCTTGATTCCCGAAATTTTCAGTGCCGCCCTCGTAAGCTTGAGGATTGTAGGCTTGATCGTCACCGTAACCTTTTAATTTTTATTAATTATAATCAAAACTAACTTTGAATTTAACTAAAACGTCAATAATATTTTACGACTACTATGAATGTAAAATACAAACAAATATATTCGTCAGAACAATCTATTAGTGGAGCTAGACACATGTTGAAAGGAGCTTTTATTAATATAATACTAGCTGTGTCAGTTAGTGTTAATCCCGAGGAAAAATCGGAATAAATATTAGCCAGAGAGCGCATTATTTTAACTATAAACACATAATATTTGCTACAAACTTTGTCACTCTTTTACCCCTTTAGTGGTTGAATTTCCAAAAATCCTATCTTAGTACACGTCTATACGTCCTAAAAGGTACTTTTAGACTGGTGGCTCTTGTAGTTACAGAGATTTCGTCATATAAGTCTTTGCTTTCTTATATTATGGTAGACGTTTTGCTACTAGGTTATTTGGATCTTGTGGCATTTCAATTATTACTATAGGATATTATTCTACTAGGTCATTTGAATCTTGTGTCATTCCAATTATTACTATAGGATATTATGCTATTAGGTCATTTGAATCTTGTGCCATTTCAATTATTACTATAGGATATTATGCTACTAGGTCATTTGGATCTTGTGTCATTCCAATTATTACTATAGGATATTATGCTATTAGGTCATTTGGATCTTGTGGCATTTCAATTATTACTATAGGATATTATTCTACTAGGTCATTTGGATCTTGTGCCATTTCAATTATTATTTATCGGACGTTTGGCTACTAGGTAATTTGGATCTTGTGCCATTCCAATTATTATTATAAGACGTTTTGCTACTAGGTCATTTGGATATTTTGCCATTCCAATTATTATTGTAGGACACTTTGCTATTAGGTCATTTGAATCTTGTATGGATTTGATATGTAGGACATTTTGCTTTTAGGTCTTTCCGATGTGTTAGGCATTATATTTTTGGCATAAAAGGCTAGAAGAATTAGATAGAATAAAGCAATGTGTGTCGCTAAATGTGTCTAATAAATTAGACCGGAGCTGTTTCGTAAGTTTGATATGAACTTTCTACTTAACACCGCACCGAGAGTCGTAAAGCGTAGAGAGTCTCGTAAAATTATATTTTATTCTTAAAGCATGGTGTCATGTTCCTTAAATGTGTGTGGTTTTAATACTTGGGTTAAAGGTATGTATACGTAAACATATTACCCTACTGATGTCCTATTAATATATCTAAATGTGAAAGTTCGTTTGTGTATGTTTAACAAACATACACACAGACACTCAAAAACTCCTTCACGCAAAAACTACTGAACTAATTTCAATGAAACTGTGATCTGTGTCAATGAACATAGATAGTTGGAGACCTGAATTAACATTATAAGCTACTTTTGTCCCGATATTCCCATTGGATCGGGCCTTACACGGGTCAAACCACGAGGCGCATCTATAGTAACATTATAATTATTATTTAATAGCAGACTACATTTATACTAAACTAACAAATGTGTTTCTGAAAAAAAAAAGTAATATATTATTGTATTACTCTGAGTAGTATCATTAAAACGTTAAATTTATATGTACAGCTGCAAGACATCATTGTTTGTTAATAAAATTCGCAATTTATTCAATTGCACAAAACTATGACTCATTTTATAATGGTTGACGCCCGTCAGCTCCCCTAACGGATTCCCCACTCCCGACCGTCCCCATGACGTAAACTTTATCACGCCCGTTGGGTATGGACTGGGAGAGATAACGGCCGTTAGTTTAAAATTAGATTCGAGCGCTTCTCCGATCCCCTATGCTCCCGCAGGGGATTCGTTGGGAGTTGAACATATAATTAATATGGTCGGACATGACTTAACCTCTATACACCCAGGGGATCGATATCGACCCCAAAATACTTCTTCTTAAACATATCCAAAAATCACGCAAATTAAAGACCTTGTATATATAGGTAAGGTTCGTTTAACCATTACAAAGTTTCACTAAGATAAATGACGTCATGTGGATCAAAATGCATAAGATTAAAATATATAATTTTATGTCGTACTTGAATGCCAATGATATAAAATTAATAAGCTTATAAATCTAGCACAAATCCTCTGTTTTTAGCTATAAACACGTACCAATTTCGTTAACATTTCGTCATACAATATTTTCAGGGGTATTGCTAACCTTCGACGTAATTGACATACATAAAATAACGCTAATATTACACACAGAATATGAAACAGTTTGTTAATGTTGCAATTGATGGGTTAGTCCCGCGCTGCCCCATTTTATTCCCACCACTGCCCGTGAAACTAAAATTATCACGGGTAGCTGTGGGAATAACATAGGGCATATAACCAATTAAATTCAGTACCACTTCTGCCCTAAGGTTGGTAAGTTAAAATGCGTAAGGACCTGCAAGAAACTACCAACTTCTGACTGACATGAAAGACGCTTACAAATTAAAAAAAAATCAACAATGGTTGAACTAACCTAGCTTCCTACTTAAATACTTTAACAATTACATCTTATACACGTACGTCTTCTATTACAATTTCGCATTAAGTATAGAGGAAGTATTATTTACGATTGAGCGAGCCCGGTAAATCGCTGTTCTAAGGGTTATTTATCAAAGTTCTATCTCGTTTTAACAATCCTCCCACGTAAGGTTCGTGATCGTTTGCTAAATTAGTTTGAAATAGGTAGTACCCTAAGCTCCGGAGCTTTCAATACTTAGAAGCATCATCGTCTTATAATTACAAAAGTGAATCATCTAGAAACATGCACAATAAACAGGTTGCCAATGGTTTTTGTTTTGGTACAAATTTTAAAGGATCCAAAACACAAGGAAGTGTAGACAGTCTTTCTTTAAAAATCTGCAATCCGAAACACCTAAAACAAATGAAGATAACATAATTAAAATTCCTTTGGAAACTTCCTATATTATTATGAGTAGCTATTTAATAAGAATGACTCAATTACAATACTTGAGCTTTTTATCAATCAACATTAATCACTCAATTTCTTCAATGCCAAAGTCATATATTGAACAGCTGATTTAGCTAATTGATAAGATCGTTTATTAGTTTATTTATTATTCACATGAGTTTAACAATTATGGCAGTAAATGTGTCTTCTTTATTGAGATTGAATGGGTTTACAATGACATCACCATATCTATAAGTTGATAAAACTCTAAGGTCACGATTAAAAAATCTACTCATTTTTCGTCATTTGCTTTTGAACGTTCTTGACATTAATTTCTTTATTATACTTGTATGACTATAGTGTGAGTGATTTCATTTAGGTACATAGACATGTTATGCTAGAGATAATTGTCTATAACGTTTATCAGGTACTTTTCTTGACAGTAAAACCTTATTGAATTTTGCTACATTTTATTTTAGTACTGTATCTATAGAAACAGATACGTTATCATCTTCAGAACACCATTATTTGATCAAATGTTTGCGAATAACATAACTCGCATTGGCCTTGGATACTTCTACATACACACCAAAAAAAGTTCCCTTTCTAACTGAGCTGTTTTCACCATTATCTTGTCATTTTCTTAGCAACCATTTAGCTATGTCATTTAGTTCATATTTTTGCTGCTAGCTCAGAAACTTCTACTGTATTTTAAATCGAATTGTGGTTAAATTAATCAAAACACTGACCATTTGATGGTAGGTACCCGTGGCAGATGGCTTATATAAATATGTCACATTCAGAATTCTATAGAATTAATCCTACCATATAAGTTAACCCATGCTATTTAAATAATTTGTTATTTTGTTATCATTTCAATCGCATAATGTCCTCGTTTAAATTAACATTCGTATACATTACTTATAGTATTTTCGCAGAAGGTGATGTCAGCCACTATATACATAATACAATGTATATCTATTTGAAAATATAAATTCTATTTCTAGATCAAAAATTTCATTAAATACCAAGAATTATGATTCCCCACTTATTAAATATCGAGACGGTATAAAGGAAACGGCTTCAATAACATCACTGACAATATCTGTCGTTACTTTTGCTTTTAACTGAATAGATTTATTGTAATTTTATTTTCATCTTGAATCAAGGCTAACTCTTGCTTTCCGAAGAGAGACATAAAGCTTCTTCTTATTCTAATCAATCATGCACCTAATTTCGTCCAGATATGCTTCCCATCCATCTTTCATGGGACATATGTAAGAAGATTAAGATTTAACATTGCCATGTCATATTGTCATCTCTTAGGAGACAATTGCGGCGAATTTCTAAGCATCTATCTATAGTATATCGTGGGTATGTTACGTTGAAAGAGTCGTACATATGCATCACCGTTCCAACAATATCTGCACTCGATTGCACATAACTCTGAACTGACGAATCGACGCTATTTTTACAAACTTCTTCTATTTTTATAAGACGATCTTCATTCTCAACCATTCGCCTAGTTAGAACAGTTGTTGTCTTAGTTTGTTTAGTTTATTTACAAAACAAATCAATAAATAAATTAAACCACACACGTAACTAAAAATAGAAATTCAGAAAAACATTCACATAACGTTTTAGAAAAACATTTTCTCATTATTAACAACACCATAAACTGCACTGAAAAAATCAACAAGGAGTCTACGAAATAGAGTGAAACGCGTCCGTGTTTGGACATCATTAATGTACAGGCAAACTTCACCATTATGAGTTAATTAAATTTTAACCTGCGCAATCATGTGGATTGTCAATAATTAGATGATCACGTGCCTCATTATTTACGAATGTAGACGATATATAAACTGGCTTCTTTGGAATATGGTTCACGTTGTCAACTTTAATAGATAAATATTTTAATACCTAATTTATCTACGATAATCATTATTTTAAAATAATTTAGAAGAGGTTAGCCATCGCCATTCAGCGTGGCAATGCTTCTAGCATTATGGGAACCTTTACGCCGGGTACGATAAGGGGCGGGTTATTTGACTAACTGGTACTTAATTTTTGTATTTATAATGTTGAATGTGTATGTCTTATTAAGGGCTTAATTGTTATTAATTACACTTCTAAAATTAATAATACATTATTTCAATAACTAATTAAAGTTCATTTAGAAGATAGACATAATACAAAGCGGAATTAGAACCGGCCCCCGTTGATTGTTTGTAATACCTACACTACCTTCAAACTCTATATTACTAATAAGGATTTTTCTTCTCCCTGCCCTTAACCCAATTTATTTAAGGTCAGCGTAGTATGTCTTCTTCTTCCATTCAACTCTATTAGCCGTCATCTCATCGTTCACATCCATAACTCCCATATCTTGTCTTATACAGGCCATCCAACTTTTCTAAGGAATATACAGGCCATCCTCTACATTCATACTCATCACTCTTCTAGATACATGCGTCACCTCTCTCCTCATCACATTTCCATACCAACTCAAATGGTTCCCTTTAAATCTAATACACTCATTCCTAATTTATCCATTCTCATTACCCACACATCAATCCCAACATTTTCTTCTCCGCTGCATGCAATATTCTTTCATCCTTCTTCTTTATGGCTCAGCATTTCAGAACATGTTTTAAAGATTATACCAACTATAACATACCGACTACCTAGTTAAACCTACACTTGTTTATCGTAATGGATTTTTCTTTATTTATGCTAGTTGAAATTGCTCTTACGGTGAAGGGTCATCATCGTGATGAAACCCAAGGCTTATTGACTCCAGACGTTTTGACGAGTTCTTTCCTCTGGATATGGCCAACTAAGCTAAGAGGGTAGTATAGATATTAAGCAAGTCTAATGTAAAAGGCCAATATTAATATGTCTATCATAATCTTGTAACTTGCCCCACGATATTTCCCAGAACCCCTAACAGCGCTTGCCAGCGGCGCGAGCGCAGCAAGACACCGACATTGGCACGAATACACTTCGAATTATTCAGCCGATTGTGTGAACACAGTTATTGATGAGGTGGCCGCGTGCCACTCGCTCTATTTGCGTGAGTGTACTTTAGTGGAACAATTACTCTATATTTAATTTTCAGAACTAGATTGAATTAAAAGATTATCTCTTCTCTATATTTACAGGGCAGCAAACTTATCTGATACGTTTCTAGAGAGATGCGGCCTATGTCTGTCATGACTGCTTTTGTCTTCTATTGGTTGCTGATAAAAAAATTAAATATTTAATATTGCACACAGCATCTAACACCATGTTAAGCAACTGGGCTTGTGTTATGGTAGCCAGATAAACAGATTACGGATAGAATACTTATATACTTTTTTTTTTAAATAAATATTTATTTTACCTAAAGAAACACTCAGATCGCAACAAATATTTGTTTGACGGTGGGAATCGAACATGCGACCTTCTGTGTCGTAGGAGGGGTTTCTCTCACCGCCACAGAAGTCGCTAAGTAATTGGGTAAAGTATGCAATTGTCTGAAATAGATACGGATAGTCAAACACACCCAATAAAAACTAACGACACAGATTAAGTTGCAAATTAATGGACACTTTTATCGTTGACAAGCATTCCTTAATTAATTTGTTTATTATAATTTCATTCAAAATCATGTAAAAATAATCCTTAACTTTTTCGGAAGTATTTCTGGACAGCTGTGGTTTTAGAAATCATATAAATTGTATTGTCAGTTAATTAATTTAGTATTGAAAGGGTGAACAGCAAGGGTTGTTAGGTAGACGCTCAGGTGATACAGTAAAACTCTTCGTTGTATATAAATGAGAAGGTTTAATCAGTCTAAGTACAGAGTTGTATATAGGTACTTAGGTATAAACTTAGATCATACATGTAACCTACGCTAGGACGTTAAGGGTGGACTGCAGTGTAGCTATCGCATCCCTCTCCGTATAAGAAAACTAGAGCATAAGGGATGGACTGCAGGTAGCTATCGCACCCCCGAGCTCTCGGTGCAACTTGAGGACTGACTAGTGGCTATCGCTCAAGTGAACCGCTCTGCGAATAATGAATCTCGTACGGCCGCGCGGCTGCTTATAAGGCCGCGCTCCTCGCGGTGTCGTGCATCATCGGTGCGTTCGGCGGTCCTCGTGCGTCGAGTGAGACAGAAAGGTGTTGTGCGAGCGAGAAAGTATTCGAGTTGTGTGCGCCGTGTGTGCATCTTGCTACATTCTCCCCCTCTGGTACTCGTTGACGTCCCGTAAGAGTACCAGGACCTATGAAGAAGTTAGCTTTTTTGGTCTTCCTCGTCGTCTAATGGGTATCATGGGTATTGGGGTTTCATCATTCCGTTTCTCAAATTTTAGAATAGCTGACGTGTGATATTTCCCAATTGGTTTCTCTGGTTCATTAATATTTGCGACCTCATATATTGAACTTCCATGTTTCTTAGTAATGACGTATGGTCCATCACGACGCGGAGCCAATTTAGCAGAAAATTGTTTGTCTAGATTGCTGATAGGGTGGGTTTCCACCAACACCAGGTCTCCAGTAGCATAGCCGGGGTCAGGACGACGTTTCTGATTTGCTCTCATTCTATTATCGTCTTGCATGTTTTCAACATTAGCTTTTGCAATTGCTAAATCTTTTGCAAGATTTTTCAGATGTGTAGTTATCTCGGGTATAAATTTTTCAGTGTTTACAATGTCACTGAAATTGTGAGTTATATCGAATGGTGATCTCATTTTCCTTCCAAATGTTAGATGATCTGCTGAGAATCCCGTAGACTGATTAAATGCAGAGTTCATTGAGAATCTTATGGCCGGTAGAGTGTCAGGCCATCTGTTATGTTTATCTTGGACCATTATTGCAATTTGACTTTTCATATCCCTGTTCTTACGTTCTACAATATTTGGTTCTGGATGATATACAGGGCTCAGAAACTGTTGAATATCTAAACAGAACGTTAACTTTTGCATTATGGCTGAAATAAACTGTGTTCCATTGTCACTTGAAATTCTCCGTGGTAACCCATATCGTAATAGGACTTCATTTAATAGGGTTATAGCACATTGTTGAGCAGTAGCCTCCTTTAGTGCAAACAGTTCTACCCATCTTGAAGCTGTGTCTTCTACTATAAAAATCCATTTTTCCCCATTTGGACCTTTAGGTAGCGGACCAAATAGATCTATGGATAAGACTTCGAATCTTTGATTATTAGCAGTTGATTGAAATAAACCCGCCGGTTTTTGATTTGTTGGCTTATATTTTTGACACTCAGTGCATGATTTGACGTATTTATTAACATCTTTTCGCATATTTTTCCAGTACAAGTTATTTCCAATACGTTTCAATGTTCTTTCTATACCTAAATGACCAGCTGTAGGTAAGTCATGAAAGGATTTCAAAACATTATTCACTTCATGCCTCGGTACTATCAATTTGGCATGATCATCTTCTTGATCGGGTGTAAATCGATAGAGTACCCCGTTATGAAGAAGGTATCCTCTTTTAGACCATTGGATGTAGTCTTCAGTCTCTGTTTGATCTTTCAAAGCTTTTATAATGTGTATAAGATCTTCATCTTTGCTTTGTTCCTCTGCTATGTTCTTTTCATGTCTCTTAGGGAAATCAATTTCCACCTGACAAATTTCACATTTTTCAGTATGTTCTTCACATGGTGGACGTGAAAGGCTGTCTGCTAGAACATTTGTTTTGCCTGGACAGTATTTTATCTCAAAATTATAAGGCTGCAATTGCATTGCCCATCGTGCTAAACGTCCAGTAGGCGATTTCAAATTTAATAGCCATTTCAGTGGTTGGTGATCAGTAATTGTTATGAACTTAGCACCTTCAATATAGCCTCTGAAGCGTGATATTGCCCATACAATTGCCAGTGCTTCCTTTTCAGTTACTGTGTAGTTACGTTCAGCTGGTGTCAACAGTCTGCTGGCGTATTCAATGGGGTGTTCATCTACGCCCTCCCCCTGCACTAAAGCTGCTCCGATAGCGTAATTACTGGCATCCGTTTTAATTGTATAATTAGCTTCGTAATTTGCTTGTTGTAAAACTGGCGCAGTGGTTAGCGCTTTCTTTAACCTGTCATATGATTCCTTTTGTTCATCCCTCCAGCACCAAGTAGTAGATTTCTTTGTCAGATTTGTTAATGGTCTAGCTATTTCTGCAAAATTTTTGATGAAGCGTCTGTACCATGAAGCTGTTTGTAGAAAAGATACTAATTGTTTCAAATTTTTCGGCTCAGATCTGTTCATGATAGCCGTTATTTTGTCTGGATCAGCTTGTATTCCTTCTGGTACTATAATATGTCCTAGATATTTGATTTTTGCACATCCAAACTTGCATTTTTCCGTTTACCTCCGTACGGCGCCACAGTGAAGGATAGATGGCGTCACACAGTTTTCCAAATGGTATAGGTGATTGGTTCAGATCTTCTTTATAAAATATACTTCGTAATACGCGCCACAAAATGTAGATGGCGCTTTATTTACGTTGGGCGCCAAATGAAAGGGTGAACAGCAAGGGTTGTTAGGTAGACGCTCAGGTGATACAGTAAAACTCTTCGTTGTATATAAATGAGAAGGTTTAATCAGTCTAAGTACAGAGTTGTATATAGGTACTTAGGTATAAACTTAGATCATACATGTAACCTACGCTAGGACGTTAAGGGTGGACTGCAGTGTAGCTATCGCATCCCTCTCCGTATAAGAAAACTAGAGCATAAGGGATGGACTGCAGGTAGCTATCGCACCCCCGAGCTCTCGGTACAACTTGAGGACTGACTAGTGGCTATCGCTCAAGTGAACCGCTCTGCGAATAATGAATCTCGTACGGCCGCGCGGCTGCTTATAAGGCCGCGCTCCTCGCGGTGTCGTGCATCATCGGTGCGTTCGGCGGTCCTCGTGCGTCGAGTGAGACAGAAAGGTGTTGTGCGAGCGAGAAAGTATTCGAGTTGTGTGCGCCGTGTGTGCATCTTGCTACAGTATCCGTTTTTAATTTTATATTTCACATTTTATGAAGGTTTATAATACTATTTTGGGTGTATATTTGATACTAGTATATTTGATGCAGGGCTTCGCGGTTTCACCCGCGTAATTCCCGAACCCGTGGGAATATCGAAATATAAAATAGCCTTCCTCAAAAAATGGACTATCCCACACTAAAATAGTTTTTCAATTCGAACCAGTAGTTCCTGAGATTACCGCGTTCAAACAAACAAACTGCAGCTTTAAAATATTAAATTAATATATTTAATTCAATAAATTTATTTGTATAGGTATTATACTCAAAACTCAACAGGTTCTTAAACCGTAAGAGAAATTAAGACATTTACAAACTGGCAACACCTACTTGAAATAAATCAAGAACAGTAAACAAACCCTTATTGGCACACTGACTGCTATTATTCAAAGTTTAGTGCTTTTAAAATAATATGCAACAAAATAATAAAAGATGCAAATTAAGAAATATCTTCGAAAGAGCAATGCAGAGTCGCAAAACGGAATAAATGATGATTTATTTCGTTTTCTTATTGGATCGAGACCTGTTTTTAACCGACAGACAAAAAAGGAGAAGATTCTAATTTCGATTATATTTATTATGTATGCCTATTTTTTTTTATAGCTGTTCGGGATGAAGGTCGCAGTTTTTAAAATTTGACATGTTCAAAATATTCGTATTTAATAAAAAAGATTTTCATTATTCATGAAAACACTGGTGAAATAAAAAACCCCATGAGTTTTTTTATGCCTTCTTTTCATTGGTGGGCGCGTTCCGAAGCCAAACAGCCTAACTTAGTTTTTAAGACGATTTAAAGTGATATCATGCATATTGTATGTTTCTTAAAGAATTTTGACTTTTGATTCCGTGGGGCGTAGTTAGTTTTTAAATAAATCATAACAAAAAGGAGCGGAAGCCGCCACAAGTAATTATTTGATTAATAACCTCCTTCCATAACTAATAGTTATGTTTAATTTATTACATCTGTGTTGGATATACAGGGTTATTTCAGAAGCAGCTGCTTTCATAATTAAACAATGCATTAATGCAAGAGCACTGCACGAGCCAAAATACATTATTTACGTCCTTTCTACTGTGGTTTATGAGTCACTTAGAATTTTAGATCCCAGAAAAGAGTTATTTTATTAGTGTTTTATAAGAGAGAAGAATGAAGAAAGCGTATACCGACTTTCCCTCCATACAAACGTAGTCGACGGTTTCCTCCCTGGATAATGACACTAGAGCAAATATTTTTGTTGCATAAAACTTATAACTGCCATGACCGGCATGGTCATGGCAGTTATAAGTTTTATGTATATCCTCTCAACTGGCAGACAAAAATACCTTCATACATTTTTAATATGGCGCCATCTGTCGTTGCCAGTTGATGAAATATGCCTATGTCTTATTATATATAAATATATATTGTTTTTTTTAACTCTTACTTTCTATGATAATATGAATATAAAACCAAGACATAAGGGCATAGTCAGGTCAGTTATAGATTTTATCCAACAAAAATATTTGTGCTAGTGTCATTATCCAGGGAGGAAACAGTCGATTATGTTTGTTTGGAGAGAGAGCCGGGTACCTTCCTCTTAAAGAGGCCGAGAAACTGTTCTAATCAGTCACGCTAACTTAACGACTTATCGTTTTTATTGAAAACTATTGATCACGTTAAGAATGTTAAACGAAAATCACATGATAATTAATATACCTACACGTTTATTAGACGCGGGCGGCGGTAAGGGTCAAAATTCCATTAAAATTCTATTAATTTCTAGTGGTTGTGTAGTCGAAACAACAATAGTATACATCTAGCAACTTTTTAGGGCTCATAGTGCCTGGGACATGTATTAGATGAAGTATGTTTGACCAAAATTCATATCACCCTCTTATCTCAGTCAAATGTGTCTAGAGAAAAGCACTCGTCAATACATCTGGAGCCAACTAAGCTACGGGTTTTATCGCGATGTTTCCCTTCACCGTGAGAGCAATGCACTGCAAAATCCATTAGTGCATGACCGGAATCCAAACCTATGACCTACTGAATGAAAGTGCAAGTTTCTACTACTAGGCCAACGCCGTTCTGGAACGAAATAATAACATTAGAAATCATAAAACATGACCACAGAAGCGGAGAGCTACGGGCTACAGGCCTACTACGCATCACATAGGCACATCATAGGTTTGCTACCATAGGGATGAATTACATTAGACCGGGCCATGTACGGGCCGGGCCGTGGACGTGGCCCGGGTGGGGCACGGATTTGAAACGTTACATACATTTTGTATGCAGCCATTTATACTTTTTTATTATACCTTATCCCGTCCGGGTCATCCGGGCCACGTCCACGGCCCGGTCCGCACATATGGAACGGTCTAATGTTAATCATCCCCTTACCTACCATACAAAAACTAAAGAGGCTCTCCAGCATGTGTCAACATTTTGTCATCTCCAATAAACAGGTGACAAATTATTAAACAACCCGATTAGTAGTAATTAAATAATAAAACACTTATGGTGTTAAATTAAACGTTTAATATGTTAAGTGAATCGAGCCATGAATGGGATATTTCACTCTCCGGTTGTAAATTAATTGAGGGAATGCGCCGGCGCAAGTTCGTAGGCAACTTAATGATGAGTTAACGAGATGTCTTCATTAAAAGTGTCTCTTCCGACGTCAGATGTTTGAAATTAAAGAATTTATTAGCTTTTATTTTTTGATATTAAAAGTGTTGATGGCTTTAAGTGGCTTTTATCTTAATTTAGTCTTATGTTACGGTTTACTAAAAAAGTATTCGTATAATAAAATAGCGGATCAACATAACTTATCACTATAGGTATTAATTTTACTTATATTGTTCTAACGGAAACACCCAAATTGATTCTCTAGACTTGGAACTTGTTTGATGCCTTGATCTCCAATTTCAACAGTTCACTGATTCGACCATGATCTTGCCCCTGAATTCATTGCCCTGTCGTTATATACCCTGAAATACATAGAAAAGGCAACAGGCAAACACAAGACGTCTTTTCCAAACAACACGTCACGCCAATGTCTGTTTGTCTTATGTTTCATGTACCATCCTTCGCCACGTCCGTGCCTCTTGCCACTTATATGTATTTGGGTCCGTTTCATCGATTGATTACTGCCGGCCTTTATAAAGTGACTTTATTGGGCATGTCACACGTTAAATGTGTGTTTTAGAGATGGAGAGAACAATTTGTTCTTGTTTTAATGTTCAAGGTTCATCTTGAACATTAAAAAGGTAAATCTTGAAGTTATGGACTGGTCTTTCGAGATCTGTTTCGGGTTCGATTATATTGTTGACTAGCTGCGCCCCGCGGTTTCACCCGCGTTTGTCCCGATCCCGTGGGAATATCGGTTATTCGATTTTTTCTCACCTTTTAAACCTTCCCTAGACCTCCACGAATAATTCAAGACCAAGATAAGATAAATCCGTTCAGCCGTTCTCGAGTTTTAGCGAGACTAACGAACAGCAATTGATTTTTATATATATAGATTTTATATATATAGATATATAGTAACAATTTTTACAACTATGTTCGTAAGATTTAATCTAGTATGTGACCCAATTTTAACCAAACTACGGAGCTTTCAACAACAGTTTTCAACCAATCATAAAACTACTTTTATAACGATTTGATAAAAATCAATGAACAGCCGACACATGCTGATATCATACGCCCTTGAACTTAATTGCATCGCATGCATAACGACAAGTGACAGCTCATTTAAATAACAGACAGACAGTAGGTCATGCATGAATGACATTAGTGCAGTCTTCTATTCATAGAAAGTACGTGCGATTTCTATGTTATCCACCAAGGTATATGAGCGGTTTTTGGAGTCGCCATTGTCTTTTATTTGTTCCTTTTTTAGGTCGCAGACCGAAGTTATGCCTGTGCACTTAGCCAATGTCTTTCTATTTTGACATTTTCTTTACCAACCTCTTTGGCGAAGTAAAAAAGGCGTTCATTTCGACAAGCACTCACCCTGTTCCATGGCATTTAATTATTTTTCTATAGTTCCATGTTTTTCCGCAGAACAGATCTTGGTTAAAGTGTAAACTCTTGTTCCTTTCAAATTCGTACGTTTACGGCAATTGCATTCCAATGAATTTTGTTGCAAGAATTGCATTTTGTAATTAGTCTTGCAACAGTCAAAGTCGTAAAATAAACTGTTTAAATGAAGTGCGGTTTTATGATTTACTTAAAGTTCAAGTCGTTAAATTAAGACTAGGTTCTTTGGGATGTCATTGGTGTGCTTTCTCTGTCCGTTTCAATTAAATAAATTAGTCATTCAACTCGTACCCCTAGGAGTTATGGCTAATGATTTGATTCGAAACTATTGCCTGAGTTTGTCTGGAATTAAAACTCTACGAATAGGTTTTATCAAAAAATAGGTCAACAGACCACATGAATAGGATCTCCTTCAATTGTTGACAGTAATGTTGTGTCACAAACACGCCATGAATCAAAGTACCGCTGCGCACGAGTTGTTTTACTTCAAACATCATCAATCAAACTTAGAACGTCGCTGTCTTTGTTATCATTAGGGATTTCGGTATTGTTATATTAATGAACTGTTTGCTTTTGTACGATCATGTATTTATAGGTTAATTTATAGTCCTTCCTGCAGCGTAAAATTCTCTCGCGCAGATCTCGATTACGTGGTACTTTCTAAAAATCCTACTAATATTATAAATGTGAAAGTTTGTGTGTGTTTGTGTGTGTGTGTGTGTTTGTTACTCCTTCACGCAAAAACTACTAGACCGATTGCGATGAAACTCGGTATCTAGATAGCTGGAGACCTAGATTAACACATAGGCAACTTTTTATCCCGATATTCCCACGGGATCGGGATTTACGCGGGTAAAACCGCGGGGCGCAGCTAGTCTATAATATAAATTGCCTTACAGCTGGGTTTATAGTCATGCCGGTTTCGAATATGGAAGAAACTAGGTACCAACTATTATTAAATTATTGAATGATTTACTTGGGATATTAAATGACATTATTTATGATTTTTAATTTGATTATGATACATTTTATAGTTACTAATACCAGAGTAATCAAACTGACGAATATGATCCATTTATCATGTTATGATTGACCTACAATAAAGGAAATGACAAACTTTCAACAAAACCATTCCTTGTGTGTGAAACCTAAATAATCATGTCGGTCACACGTAGGTAGTAGGTACCTACTGTTTTATAAATAACTAGCTCTCACCCACGACTTCGTCCGCGTAGCAGTAGAATTTTTTAAAATCCTTTCTTATCGGATGCCTACGTCATACAAAGAACACGCTCTCCAACGCATAGGCTAAACCGCTGATCGTAGAGACCTGACTCTACGATCAGCGGTTTAGCCTATGTGTTGATCTGTCAGTCATTCAGGACAAAGCGTATATTATACGTATAGAGAATACTAGCTTTTGCCCGCGACTTCGTTCGCGTAAAAGTCGAAAATGGACCAAGGAATCACGTAGTCCCATACAAACTTTGCCCCCCTTTTCACCTCCTTAGGAGTAAAATTTTGATAAATCCTTTCTTATTGGATGTCTACGTCATACAAAGAACACACCCTCCAAGTTTCAGATCTCTACGATCGGCGGTTTAGGCTGTTAATTGATCCGTCAGTCAGTCATTCAGGACAAAGAATTTTATATGTATAGAAGATAAATAAAAACAGATAGACAGACAGACAAGAAAGTGATCTTATGAGGGTTCCTTTTTTTACGTTTTCAGGTACCTAAAAATGTGTTTCCATTGACTATACCGTGTCGATTTACAACCATGGTGTTTATAAATATAACCTAACAGTTACTCGTGTGGGGCGCCATGGATGACGCCATTGAAGTCAGCTAACGTGTCACACATACGATCCATAGTGAATCGACAGTCTAGAAACCAATGACTTTAGAAACTCCTTACGGAAACCGAACCGGTTAGAGCTACAGAAACTGCAAGCAAACTTTCAATGATTTGGGTCAATAAAGTAGCGGCTTTTAATTGTGTTGCGCATGGGTTGCTACTTTACTAAAAAAATGGCAAATCGGTTATGTTTGCCAGATTTTGTAACAATTTGAGGATAGCGCGCCTCCATTTTTTCCCCTTTAGGAGAAACTTTGCCTTGTTTTGAGACGAAGTTATTTAAATGCTTATAAATCCATACAAAAGCGAACTATTCTAAGGTATTAATCGCCTTCGGGTTGTTGTTATCAGAGATAGTAGCCGAGACCGGTGTACTTTTCAAAGAACGGAATTCAAGTCAATGCACTTTTATTGACGGATTTATTACAAAATCGTCACTTTCTTGAATTATGTACGACTTGTACAATCCGTATCGTTTCAGTATATGTGTATCAGTGTTAAATAGGTCACCCACACCGTGCCTGTGTCTGTGGTGCCACCACGGATGATTGTTTGAATTATAGACGGGACGCTAAGGTGTCTTGGGAAATTCCGAGTCAATTGACAGAATTAGAAGTGTCATCACAGTTTATCGCTCTAATTTATTGATACTCAAAATTATTCAAATGACCTTATGTGTTTAAAAATGATTTATACATCTTTAAATGGGTCTCAGTGCTTATTTGCCTAATTGGCTGAATAGATGTAAATTAAATGATCGAAATAAGAGGTCTAGTGTATTCGACTGTCGTCAGTGAACCTACTTCCTAAAACAACAATTATACATCAAACAAATTCCTTAATAGTAGCCGCAGTAATTAAATCAAATAAATTGCTCAACTTCATTTCATACACGGAACACCGCATTGAAATGTATCTTATCTGAAACCTAAACTTTTACTTAGCCATAAAATATGTACAATCTGACAAAGGCACTCCTTCATTGGCTGTCTTATATTAATAGCCGTAAGTAGGACTTCAAAGGGGCATTCAAATCGACGTTTCTAATAATATGATCAAGACAAGGTGTGTCTGTTATAAAACACTGTCATGGAACGAATTTTATAGCTCCTAATTGGAGGAGAATCTTAATTACAGGTATTATTTTCTAGGCTTCTCTACATAAATTTGAAAGTATGCTCTACATATCTTTGCTAAGAATCGATGTCCATTGTACAATTCCAGAAACTTATTACAAAAAAATATTTTTTGTATGAGAATGTCAACTATTCTTAGATTTTAAGCCACATTCGCCGTCGACCTTAACATTTTATGATCTAGTACTAGATTTTAGTTCAGGGGCTAACTTGTAATAAAATGATATGAGTAATAGTAATTTCAAGTAAAGTGATTTAATTTCTCGTTTTCTCTTTGAGATAAGCTAATGAAATGTAAATAATCTAATCGGTGGTTTAATTATAATTAAACGAGCGAGCGAAGCGTCTCTGCTTCAAGTCTGACTTTACTTTCGTCTGGTTTTCGACTCCTCTACAGATATCATATTTTACAACCGATCCAGACGAAATTTGGTCTACAACAGTAAAACAGTTTAGTATAATGTTATGTTTTTAAACATAAATATTTTCATTGTGTGCCAAAATACACCTTATGGAATAACAAAGAAAGACTTATTCCAAATAAATCACATTCCACAACTACACTCATAGCAAGACCGTTAACCAGAATAAAATAAACCGAACTATTTACAAAACAACGGTATAGTATACTCCCTTTTGTTTCTTACTAACGAATAGAGTAACAAACTAAATTCTGCAGTTACCTCTGTGACTAATCGGAGACTAAAATACGAAATGAAATCTAGATAAGTTATCTTTATATATTCGCAAATTAATTAAGAAGGCCTGTTATACTTATCTACAAACTAGCTGCTCCCCGCGGTTTCACCCGCATAAATCCCGATCCCGTGGGAATATCAAAATAAAAAATAGCCTAGCCTTCCTCCATTAATGGACTATCCAACGCTAAAATAACTTTTCTATTCGAACAAACAAACTCTTTAGCTTATAATATTAGGTATAGATACTGTTTATGTCTAAAATTGGATGGTTAATTAATGAATAAAATATGTAGATTTGTAGGTAAACAAATATAGAAAGGTGAACCGCGGTATCACATTAGTGATCATTTGTTAGGTTTCTAACAAGTTTCTCTAGCCTTTGCTATTGACATTTGGTACCAAGTTAAGGGTGTTAAACAAACGTGACTGAGAAATATGGTACCAGTATGTATCAGAAGATAGTAGAAAGGACGACCTACTTTGCAAGTAATATGATAGTGGCTGTACTATCTATAAAGCAATAACTCTCCTTTTGTGCGATATGCGAGGAAGAAAAGATGCCTCGAGTATGCTTTAAATATACCAACATCATAAATATACATTTTTAAGCCTGTAAACAGTGAGTATCTAACTTGTTAAGTAGTGTTTTGATCTTAAACGTCTTTAAAATTGGTCAGAAAAATACTTGCAAAGACTAAATGCCGTAAGGTTAAAGTGCGACGTCATAATATGTTGCGGATGTTAGAAAAGAGTAGGTAGCTAATCCAACCTCTTTGTATGAAAGCAGGCAACCTTTTCAGTAAGTACATTCGTTACAATACGTCATACTACATCCATCGGTCGGAATTATCCCGACTGGACTAAGTTACAATGTAGTTTTTTAAGAACTTACCAGCGGCGTCCTACCCGATTTTTTTGTTATCTCTATGTTATTTTTCCATACCTACATGTGTACTTTCTGCAGCAGTACAAGTAACCCAGTTGGCAAGCATCTATCGTCTGTGTCACAATTTATATTAAAATTTAATTTATAGTTTCCCACGCTCGCGGCGCGGGCGCTCGCCTCTCCGTGTAAACATTCCCGTTCCCAAAGACCTACATTCTCCACTAGGTATTTCACGATGCATGCCATGAACAATGTAATGCTTTGAATATTTCAAATTTAAGATGCTACTATGAGCTTAGCAGTAACATTTCTGTTTTCCTTTCCATACGAAAAGATTAGCTAGGTAACATTATTGATCTCTTTTTAAATGACCCCCTTATTCCAAAACGGGGTTTAAGGATAGTTCGAGATATGGATTTGAACCTTATATTTAGACACAGATTTACTCGTGAACTATAGTTTAAAAACTGTACCTAAAAAAACAGATGTTGTTCGATTCTCAGACCTAACGAATAAGTTGCCATTTATCGGTTCAGCCATTTAGGTGGACGTAGGTAACTAACACCGTGACACGAACATTTTAGGTATATAGGACGCGAATAAACTATTTTTACCATTTCTGAAGTATACCAAGTACTTACATAAAAGAACGAGCTACGTGACGTATGTCTCAAAAGATAGCACATTTGACAGTTCAATGCATAATCCAAAATCATTTTTGGTAGAATACGAAACCAAATCTTATTTTTCTCGCACCCCTCGTACAAAACCGCGTACCGGAAAATTAATCTGTCAAAATAATAAGGAAAATGTCAAAATGATCGAAGATTTTCTTCCTCTATCATTTGGGTGTTTACATTTCCAGCCTGAAAAGCAAGTGTGCTTGCGGTCAAATAAAATTATAATTTTTCCAGAGCTTCTTGACTTTAATGTCCCACTAAATCTGATTAATGGCATTAAACGCATTTCTTAAATAAACAAACACTAGACGTAACGGTCTGTTAATAATGCTTTTCAGTGCATTAAAAAAGCTACGAAATTATAATCGTCGCATGTTTCGTCATAACTATTTATTTTCTGATAAAATTGGCCTATTAAAAGCGTATTATTTATTTAAAAAAATATCTAGCGAGATAATTTTTTCGTGCAACTTATTAATTAAATTAACGTGAATTTTTTTTGGTAATTTAATAGAAAATGCAAATTCAATCTCTTTTTAATGTATGAATAAGTGTATTTCCTTGTAATGCCCTTGTGAGAATATTTATAAAGATATTAAAAAAACTACAAATGCCGTTATACTTCCACTACAAACATTAGGAAGCCAATTTTACACAATTTATAATAGATCTTTTCTTTTTTTGGATTTTTATCGATTTAAATTTAAAATATTAAACAGTTTGATGTCGGCATCACTTTGTTAAAACTATTTGTAATTTCTAATGATGTTTATGTAATACATCGTTTAAGTAGGTACCATTATGTGATCTTTTAGAAATAAACAAAATACGTTAACATCGAAAAATCAACTAGAAGAAAATAAAATACTTATATATTTTGTAGTGTCTGCTATAAATTACTGACTAAATTAGAAGATACCTAATTACTTAAAAAGTAATTATTACCGGAGCACTCACTCGGCAACAAGCAGGTGTGCTGTGCGCGTCTGATATTATGTTCTGATGTTCTGTATTTATGCTTAGATATTTGTCTGTGGTCTGGTTGTTTCTATGTATTATAAGTATATATTTACAAAAGAAAAATATATAAGTAGTATATCCGTTGTCTAGCACCCATAACACAAGTCTAGTTACTTAGCTAGATTGCGATGTGTAGAATGTCCTGCAATATTTATTATTATTATTTTATATTCATATCTCTCGCTGTTCTGTTACAAGGCTTCGAGCTTTTGAATAAATAAGACTTATTACTTCCACTTTGTAACTAATCAGGTTAAACTTAATTTAACTTCGTAACTTGTAAAAAAATGTTTATCTTAAGTAATTAAAAGCAAGAATAATTAAGGTAACTAACTATGTTTAATTGAGAACTTCTCTCTTTTTTTGTATGTTGTTAAAAATCGTAGGTACTAATAAAAACGCATTTTCTATACATGGCTATTATTCTATGGAAAAATTAAAAAAAACTTTCATGTTAGAAAGAGATTACGTAAAAGAAAAGATTGAGTTCTTATATAAATTCATTTCCTTAGTTAAAATGACTATTACTTTAGTAGTAGTCAGTAATGGCATGTAATACCTATAGCCCGTATTCTAGTACTATTTAATCAGTAAAAGTAGGTAGGTACTGCACTAGCTCGGGCAATTACTGTATAAGTTACGAGTATCTATTCTATTCCTGTTTGGCGTACCGCGTCTAGGCTCGGTAATTTAGCCGTCTGCACTTTTGTTTCACAGCCTTGGCTTTGAAGCTTTATTTACGTCAAAATGTATCCAGCGTGTTTACAGGTTACGCAACATAATGTTATCTTTGAATCACGAGCGTATGGGTATCTTCTAGGAAAGCGTGCTACATCTTAGAGCAATACGTCACTTGCCATCGTCGAGGTTCTAACCTAACCTAAACCTAGCTATTTCTGTTTAATTGACCAATCCTACTAATGAGTGATGATTTAATGTTAATAAAGCAACAGCTAAGCGACGCTCGCCGAACGTTTACGGTCGTGCAGGTTAAGCGACGCCTGGCGCGGTCATTACTTCGATGGGTGGCTACTTAGTAGTGTGGCAAAAATGTGTTTGCGTGAGCCCCTCCATGCTTCGGAAGGCACGTTAAGCCGTTGGTCCCGGTTGCTAACTCTAGTAGCCATCGTAAGGTCAAGGCCTTAAGGCAATCTGAAAACTCTAACAATAGGTGAGCCACACCACTATACGAGAAGAAGAAGAACTATGTTTTTGCGATCTTTTTTCATGAAAATTCGGTTTATCAAATCATCCTATGATATATTTACGGGTGTGTAACTTCTCGTTAGATCCATCCTTTCATAAGTATTTGAAAGGAAAGAAGAGATAATGTAAACTTCTTCTTATGATTATTAGTTATATAAATATTGTATGAGTAATCGCATCCGCAGCTTTGAACGTTTGTGAATGTAACATTCAGATAAACAAGACAACATACTGATTCACTAATAAAAATATTTAAGCATCGTTGAATTGCGATGTACTAGGATGTTGTTTTTAACGAGACACCTATTTTTTAAATATATTTTAGTATTTAAAAAATTCTATTAAAATATTCATGAATGCTTACCCTAGAGCAAAATGATATTTATGTTTGTTTAGGCCAAGTTCCTAATAGTATTAAATTGATCTAAGATTTAATTAAACGATAGACAGGGTTAGTGGCGGAGCTACCCGATCTGATAGGGTAGCGAAGTTCCATTTTTCCTGCGCTTTTACAAAAATTGACAAACGAACATTGCCAAAAAACCTTTACTAACAAATCACTAATTGTAGAAATTCAGAATTTGAACGGATGCCAATGCTCCCACTGGATCTGCAACTGACTATTGCAACTTTATTAATTTGGCAAAATTTAAAAATTATACGTTCTTTAGACTTTTTTGAAATATTAACTTGGTCTATAATTAACTTTTTATCACAGTTGCTCATAAAGTGGATCTTATTCAACGGCTTTTAGGCTCATAATCCAACATATTATGCACGCGTGCGTTTTACATTAACAACCTAGTGCTATAAAGTTATCCCGATAAGTTAAATACGTATCTTACTGCTAATTACATGTTAAGTAGGTGAAACATTCTTAATTTATCTGGGTTATACTGTTTTGATGTATAAAAAGGTAGGTACTAAAGAGTTTTTTAGCTAGCAAAATGGTTGTCTCTAAAGTCGGTTTACAAACGAAATTTTTACGTGATAATGACTTAGAAAACGATTAAAAATTGAGTTATGTTTATGTTTTGTTTTTTCTTTACTTAAATATATTGTTTTTCTGTACCATTGTATTTTGTTCTTAGCCCCCGACGTAAAAACAAATAGAAAAACCCCTAAAAATATTGTATATCAGACGAGGCTGTATAGGTTAAAAGCCTTTAGCCTGGCCTTTCCGGAGCATAATTAACAAAAAAATATTGCCTTAAAAAAATGTAAACATAGACTTATCACAAATATTTTGTTAATTATTATTTTGTTTTCTTTTCAAGTCTTTTCTTTTATTCGCAACTGTGATAAAAAGCGTCGTACGATATACGTGTGGAATCGATCTTTGTATCTTGGCTTCTTAACACACTCGCTGCCGCTTGCGCGTCTTAAACCGCCTCTATGCAAAGATCAATTTACCACACTTATATCGTAATGTACTATTGTTCATCAACTTAGCCACAGTGAAGTAAAACACTGTGGCCAAGTTGCTTATTAAGAAGGATTATATTTTTAGCCCGTAGTCTTCGTAAAGTGCATTTGGCTTGGACCGACACCCTATCGGATTCGTGGTTAACGCCTCCGATTCTAATATAACTTTTTTGTGTTTTGATACTTAGTACAGTCCATGTACAGTCAACGAAATTTTTTTAAACCAAATCATCACTTGCATGTGTGATGAAGTTATATACAAACATTTACCTACTTTTCTAAGTCTATGTATACGAACTAAAATAATGTATTTTAAAACTTTTTGGATGAGGTAGAAAACTCTTTGCTCATTTCATGAAAAAAATCAATTGTTTAATTATCAATTCGCTACCCTTGGCCAGCTATTTCTATTACCAACAGGTGGCACAAAACTAATAAAGCACTCTCAATATTCCGATCTAATCTAGGAACATCGGCATTCATTAATGACTTCCTAGATCTGAGCTTTCATTGAATGTAGGTATGTACGTTCTCGTGTGTATGATACAATCTGTTTATTGCTCAGCTGCAGTGGTTGAAACAAACGAGCTATTGTAGTTTCTTTTATATTGATTTAGATAGAAAACATAAATCAATGGTGGAAAAAGCTATTTTTAAAGCTAAAAGGGTATTTTACTATAAGAATAAGAATAAGAATTTTTATTGCATAAATTGTGTACAATGGATGGTAGGTGGTTTTTAAAATTAAGTAACAACAATTTACCCATTGCGGGCATGCAATAAGTACTTATTAAAAGTATTAAAATAAAGTACTTTTTCTTATCTATAAATATAAAATTCAGACTCGTGACTTATTGAATTTTCAACGCTCAAACCAAAGGTCAAATCGGGCTAAAATTTGGCATACCTATCTAATATAGCTAAGTATTATGATGTAGGCAGGCATACGGTAAGAAAGGATTTTTTGAAATAAGCCCGCAGGGCACCTTGAGGCGAGGTGACGGGGAGTAACGACCCCGCGGTCCCGAGTTCTCCAGGGGGAAGTCACCGTTCCTCACCTCCGGCTTGCCTTAGTTGGTGAAAAGTTATTACCTATGTATGATGACAATTCTAAACCTTTTCTCCGAAACTCCTAATGACCGAATCAAAGGTGAGCTGTAGTTTAAATAGGTCTCTTATTTAATTGTTTTGTTTCGTTATTTTCATCAGTTCTATCGAAGTTATATCAAAAACGATCTCATTTAAAATTGTTTCGAATATCAAAGGAAATGATTGAAATGAGATGATTTAAAATAGATGTGGTGTAGGTATTTCCCTTTGATCGTCGCTAGAAACTTTCGATTCCGAAATAATTTTACAGACGAAATTGAATTCAGTAGATAGATATTTTTAATTTAGTTTATAGACATACTTTTCCAAACATCTATTGGAATATTACTGAAGCCTTAACAGTGTCCAATTTTTCATAACTCGTGTGTCAATAGAAAAGTATCAATCTTCATCATTCATATTCATAAAATTCTCAGAACACCAATTCAACATTCGCAAAACCAAACATCGGTAATGGACCGGGAGCCGATGGCAGTAAAACTTACATCAAAACTTAGTCAAAAAAATCTGATGGTTCAAAGTAGGTCAAAATCGAGCCCAAAAGAGTCGGGTAAATACAAACATACAGGTGAGACGAATAGAAGCGTGTTAAAAAATAACGGGGATTTTCCGAGGTTCGAAACGAATTAGGTCATATACTTTGAAGTTTCAACAGCAACAGCAATTAAAATTAAAATTCAGTGAAATATTTATTGATAACAGCTAAACAACACTAAAAACAAAACACTCCGTCATTCAAAGCATCCCCCGTCTCTGAGTCCCAAGCAAGCTGGCGGCCAGCGTTTCCCTCTGAATAGTCTGGCTAATACGCTGGAAAAGGAAATGAAACTCTGAGGTCGCCAGTGGCCTCGCAATAATAGTACCTTAATAAATAACTTAAGACATAAAAGACATAAAAGCACCCAGGAATATCTTCGTATGTACTTATAAACTTTTAAAGATGTGACGTAAGTCTGCCTATATCTAGCTCACAGACCACAACAAAGTCTGTAGACACAAGTGTCGCAAACTGGCACAATTGCCAATGAACTCCGTTCCCAATGACTTCATGCTGTAGGTACGATTCCAAGATTTTGCATACTAAAGAGATTCATCTCACTATGATACGATCGAGGTGTTTACTGTTAGTTATTTAAATAATTCAGATGGGAAAATGTCTCCATTATAATTTTACAATAGAGTAGGTAATCAAGTTATGAAGTAAGCATAGGAATCTGGGTCCGGTCGTTAGATAGTTTTGACGTGATAACGTCTTATAAAAATCGATGAACACCGTACTGCACTCACAAAAAAGTGTGACGTCACGCTCACGTTACGGGAACCTGAGCGTTATTGACAAGGTAACCATAGAACGTTTATCGTTACCATCAATGTTTTCTTATGACGTTTTAACGTAAAATTATCGTCCGTAAGCCAACTTTACAAACAACCATTTTTTTAAATTTTATCAAAATTTGTTTTTCTTTTTTCTAGGACAAGGAAAGTAATCTATCGGTGCCAGCGCGATGGGAGGACAGGAACCTCAGGAAATACTTGAATAGAGCCGGTGTCGGTAAGTCCCTCTTGATTTATACCTTCCTGTACGTACCTACCTCATCTCATTAAATTCAATGTTACAATCTCCCTAAAGGATGTTGTTGGGGTTGCTAATGTTTGTTCATTAGGTTTAACAAGTAACCTAATTAAACAAATCTCGAAGGACTTGCTGTAGAGACTGAGGGTATGTTTAAAATTATTATCCCGGTAACAGCAAACAAGAAAAACCGGCCAAGTGCGAGTCGGACTCGCGCACGATGGGTTCCGTACCATTGCGATCGATGCATTTCGAGCAAAACCCTAAAAATATTGTATGTCAAACTAGGCTGTATAGGTTAAAAGTCTTATGCTTGCCCTTTCGGGAGTATAATTATTAATTACAAAAAAAAATCCTAAAAAAAATATGAAAATAACCTAAAATTCTTAAAAAAAAACTCAAAAAATATTAATATTTTTCTGTTTTTAGTATTTGTTGTTATAGCGGCAACAGAAATACCTACATTTCAACTCTCTAGCTATTATGGTTCATGAAATACAACCTGGTGAAAGACAGACAGACGGATGGACAGCGAAGTGTTCGTCTTAGGGTCCCGTTTTTACCCTTTGAGTACGAAACCTTAAAAAAGTCGGTCAATTGATTAAAAAAAGACATCTTATCCTACTAATATTATAAATGTGAAAGTTTGTGTGTATGTGTGTGTGTGTATGTATGTTTGTTAGTCCTTTACGCAAAAACTACTAGACCGATTGCGATGAAACTAGGTATGTAGATAGCTGGAGACCTGGATTAACACATAGGCTTTTTATCCCGATATTCCTACGGGATCGGGACTTACGCGGGTAAAACCGCAGGGCGCAGCTAGTAAAAAATAAAAGGTAATTTAATATTATTATTACTTTTTTTTATTAATTATTATATGTATACTTATTTTCGGTGTTTCAGATAAACAGCGACGATGGATTGGCGGTATCTACGACTACGCTTCACGTGCGTGGAAGTGGGGTGGCGAGCTACGGCGGATGCACTACCAGTCCTTCTCTAAGATGAAGAAGCTCAGCCCTGAGGAGCTGCAGATGACCTGCATCGCTATGATGCCTGAACTACTCTACAGGTACAGATTATATTAAAGACTAGCTTTTTCTCGCGACTTCGTCCGCGTAGCAGTCGAGGACCAAGGAATCACGTTGTCCCATACAAACTTTGTCCCCCTTTTTCACCCCTTATGGAGTCTAATTTCGGAAAATCCTTATCGGATGCCTACGTCACACAAAGAACACACCCCCCAAGTTTCAGGTCTTTGCGATCAGCGGTTTAGGCTGTGCATTGATCCGTCAGTTAGTCAGTCCGTACAAAACATTTTATATGTATAGATAGACTAGCTTTTGTCCGCGACTTTCGCGTAAAAGTCGACAATGGTTCTAACAGAAAGCTGTAAAGGTAGAATTGCCTAAGATATTTTCCAGTTCAAGAGTTAAATATTTTCAATAACAATGACATCATACCTAACTTTAATAATAAAGTTCTTCGAACAATAAGTATAGAGTACAATGCTAGACTCGGAATTAGACGATAAAGTATGTACTTAAGTAATGTGGTTTAAACCCAATAACAATAATACAGGGAATTGGCCGTGACTAGCATATTATGTGGGGAATTAACGAGGGACCTCTAAAATAAGGATTTCAATCGAAATCTCACGTATGTGTGGGACAAGTACAAGAAGATGAGCGAAATAACAGAAGAACCTATACCTACATCGTTTTACTGTAGGTCTTTAATTTATCTCTTCAGAACGCGATGTCACGGACAATTTTGAATTATGGCGCCCGGCAATGTGCGGGTCGTGCAAAGCCGAAACAACTGTCATTGCTCTGAGAGTCATGACATATTAGCATTGATTGAAGCGAGATATACTTCGAAAATATTATACCATTTTTCCATATTTTAATTATAACAAAAAAGAAGAAATATCAGAGATTCACGTTTTACTTAATCCACCAGACCGGCCTCAATTAGGACTAAACACCCGATTTAAAACATTTCAATATATTTAGTTACGTAAAGCGAAGCTCGAGTGTTGCAATAAGTGCTAATTTCAATAGTAGTAGCTGGCGCCCTATAAGTAGATTTATCTATGCCAAGTTCATCCTAAAACCAACAAAACCCAGGTACGACAACTCTCCAGCACTCGACTTATTTTTACCACGTCACCGAATCGCTTCTAAATCAATCCCACTCCGCCCGTTCCATTTTCAAATCAATAAAAAGTTCGAAAAAGAAAAAAAAACTTAAGTATTTAAAGTTGGAACCACAGTTGGAACAATCGTATCATCGCCAGAATTAGACCACAATGGCAATAGGGTATTTTGGCTAAGTTCGATCGATACCGCGATAAGCAATAAGTTTTACGATGGCTTTGTGTTCCATTGTTCTGTGTTCGCGATACGCCATATGTCCAAATGTTGCTAAATCTCCCCTCAGCACATTTGATTCCAAAAACAGACGGTATTTTAACCGATATTGATCATTTTACCTACTCGTACTTGGCTTGAGCTTTTCGTTGATAAATCAGTCAGTCAGGACCTTTTGATGGAACACCTGCATTCACACAAAAGTGTCATGTTACCGGAACATGACGCGTCCCGTTTCCGATGTGTGACGTCATGCGTCATAGTAACATGAAAGTATTTAATAATAATTTTCACGTGATAGCTACTAAATTGATGGAACACCTGCATTCACACAAAAGTGTCATGTTACCGGAACATGACGCGACTCGATCCCGATGTGTGACCTGACATCATGCGTCATGGTAACATGAGAGAGTATTTAATAATAATATCGCTCATCTGGGCTTGTGTTATGGTGACGAGTGACGAATAGAAGACATATTTATAGAAAAAACCGGCCAAGTGCGAGTCAGACTCGCGCACCGAGGGTTCCGTACAAACCTGTAGGTATATAAGTAAAAGTTATGGTATTTTTATTGCTAAATGAAATCCATAACATAACAATGTGGAAAGCTGACGGTACCTTGTCAATACATATATGAAAACATTATGTATGTTCGGAAAAATCTTCATCTCTTTAAGAAGAGAAGTGATAGACATAATTTTAATACTAGAAATAGGCACAATTTGGATCAATCTCGGTTTAGATTAGCTAAGGTACGAAATTCTTTTATGGGGAATTGTGTTCTCGTGTCGCGGTGTTTGTTTCCAAACTCCTCCGAAATGGCTGAACCAATTTGCATGAAATTTTGTGTGCATATCGGGTAGGTCTGAGAATCGGCCAAAATCTATTTTTTTATTTTTTTTTGTTAATCGCATAACAACGTTTGCTGGGTCAGCAAGTCTAATATATAAAATTCTCGTGTTGCGGTGTTTGTTTCCAAACTCCTCCGAAACGGCTGAACCGATTTGCATGAAATTTTGTGTGCATATCGGGTAGGTCTGAGAATCGGCCAACATCTGTTTTTTTTTTTAATCGCTGAACAACGTTTGCTGGGTCAGCTAGTAAGTTTATGATTATTAAAAAAAATATACTATGTGATGTAATTAAAAATTTAAGATTTTCGGAATTTTTCCTATATGTGTACTTTATAACGTTGCTTCATGCCAAATTTCAAGATTCCAGGTCGTCTGGAAGTATCCTTTAGGTTTTGATTCCCTTGCGAGTAGTTGCGAGTTTCAAAATATGCGGCTTTAATTGCTGTATCTTTTGATTGCGTTGACGTAGAAGTTTGATTTTGTTACAGCTTAAAGATATTATAGACTTGAGTATTTGTTAAGAATTTTAATATAATACCACTACGCGTTCATGAGTAAAGGGGTAATAAGTTTAAAATTATTAAAAATATTTTTATTATATGATGTAACTAAAAATTTATGCTTTTCGCAATTTTTCCTTTATCTGTGTTATAAGACGTTGCTTCGTACCAAATTTCAAGATTCTGAGTTCACGGGAAGTACCCTGTAGGTTTTGATTCCCTTGCGAGTAGTGGCGAGTTTCAAAATATGCGGTTTTAATTCCTGTTTCTTTTGATTGCGTTGACATAGAAGTTTGATTTTGTTACAGCTTAAAGGTATTATAGATTTGAGTATTTGATATGAATTTCAATATAATACCACTACGCGTTCATGAGAAAAGGGGTTGTAAGTTTAAAATTATTAAAAATATTTTTATTATATGATATAACTAAAAATGTATACTTTTCGCAATTTTTCCTATATCTCTGCTATAAGACGTTGCTTCATACCAAATTTCAAGATTCTGAGTTCACGGGAAGTACCCTGTAGGTTTTGATTCCCTTGCGAGTGTCGAAAATTTGCGGCATAAACGGGAGTATCTTTTGATCGCGTTGACTTAGAAGTTTGATTTTTTCACAGCTCCAAGAGACCATAGACTTGAGTATTTGATATGAATTTCAGCTTGATACCTCCACGCGTTCCTGAGAAAAAAGGTCTTGACAGACAGACAGACAGACAGACAGACAGACGGACAACAAAGTGATCCTATAAGGGTTTCCGTTTTTACCTTTTGAGGTACGGAACCCTAAAAAATATACATATATATATAAAAAGGAAAGGAATAAAAATGTACCTATAAGTATATAAAGGAATAACAAAAAAAATCTAAATTTTTCATCGTAAAATTATCGTCCGTAAACCGACTTTACAGACAACCATTTGTTTTTATTTTATATTTAAAGATGGTTAACTTCTCCCATTAAAAACTATTTCATATAAGTAGAAAGATACTTAACTATAATTTTGAGAATTGACCACTTATTATATATTTACTATTTATTATATAATCTCTGTGTGAGTGTGTGTGTATGTGTGTGTTTAACAGAAGTTAAGCACAGATTATATAATAAAAAGTGACTTCTAAGCCAAATAATGTTAGAAGGACATAAAACAAAACTTTCACACCTGATTTACAGCTTTCTCACTTTTATGAGAATCTTGTTAAAACTTTGGAGTGTGGCGATAAACATCCAAGTAAAACATTAAAAACTAAATCTGTGATTAATAAATCTCTGGAAAGAATTTCTGAAATGTATCTTTTCTTTTGGTTTCTGAGTTACTTACTACTTATTTCTATTAAATACGGTATTTCCGGAATTTTAATGGAAATTCCTAGAAAAATAACGGAGATGTATAAGATAACGGAGCTGGAGGTACCTATTACTTATCTACTTAGGCACCTTTAATTTATTGACCTTTTAAAAAGGAAAGTGTTTACAATTTACACAACACATTATATTAATTAAAACCAGCCAAGTGCGAGTTGGACTCGCGCACGAAGGGTTCTGTACCATTAATTCATTTTAGTAGGTATTTTGTTGTTATAGCGGCAACAGAAATACATCATCTGTGAAAATTTGAACTGTCTAGCTATACAGCCTGATGACAGACAGACAGGCGGACAGTAAAGTCTTAGTAAAAGGGGTTTTACCTTTTGGATCCGGAAATCTAATATTGTGTTTTATATGATCTTTACTAAAGTTTTAACTGTATTTGATCTCCAGATGGTCACCCCGTAGCTGCATAGAGCCCCTCCAGTACATCTGTCAAAGGAAGCTCCTTAAAGTATCGAAACCGAAAGTGAAAGACCTCCGTCGTCGCTGGCAGCGCATGGGGAAGCTCAACGAGATCACCGCACCGACCGTCAGCAGGTGACTATTTATAATGAACTAGCTTTTGCCCGCGACTTTGTCCGCGTAAATGTCTAAAATGGACCAAGGAATCACGTTGTCCCATATAAACTTTAACCCCCTTTTTCACCCCCTACGGAGTAGAATTTCGAAAAATCCTTTCTTATCGGATGCCTACGTCATACAAAGAACACACCCTCCAAGTTTCAGGTGTTTACGATCAGCGGTTTAGGCTGAGCGTTGATCCGTCAGTCAGTCAGTCATTCAGGACAAAGAATTTTATATGTATAGATAGATATACTAGCTTTTGCTCGCGACTTCGTCCGCGTAGAAGTCGAAAATGGACCAAGGAATCACGTTGTCCCATACAGACTTTACCCCCCTTTTTCACCCCCATAGAGATAGAATTTCGGAAAATCCTTTCTTATCGGATGCTTACATCATACAAAGAATACACCCTCCAAGTTTCAGGTGTTTACGATCAGCGGTTTAGGCTGAGCGTTGATCCGTCAGTCAGTCATTCAGGACAAAGAATTTTATAGAAGATAAATTAAATAACCTACAAAATAAACAAGTGGCTATAGATGAGTTTATCCAATATCGAGCCCGTAGAAATACCAGGATACAATGAACAACATTTTAATGTAGATTGATTGATTTTGAGCAACTTTCATTGCAAACACATTCAACTAGGGTCTTCTAGGAAAGCGTGCTACATCTTAGACCGCATCGTTGCCAACAAGGCAGGTGTGACAGTGGTCAAACGCTGACATTTTCATCTATCTATCTATCATTTTACCTATTACTGTCTCACCAACTTCGCATTAAAATTTTCAAGTTCTACAGAATTTAATTATTATATAGCGTATGTTTTGTTAGTGATTAATCGTATTTATTTATTTTTAACCCCCGACGCAAAAACGACGGTGTGTTATAAGTTTGACGTGAATGTGTGTGTGTGTGTGTGTGTGTGTGTGTGTGTGTGTGTGTCTGTGGCATCGTAGCTCCCGAACGGATGGACCGATTTTAATTTAGTTTTTTTTGTTTGAAAGGTGAATTAGTCGAGAGTGTTCTTAGCTACCCGGCTTTTTACGTTTATACTATTTTTATTATTTTGTGTCGGGGTTTTTTTATATTGGTAAGGGAAGTCTTCAGCTAAGTTTAACAAAATAGACAGAAGAAATATAAACAAAAAGCCAATTACAGACAATCACAAATAGAAACATACTAAAAATATAAAAGATAGCGTATAAAAGAATAGATAAATATGTTTTAGAGATCGATTATCATCGGTTTGTATGCTTATACACTATTCACTCTTCTTTTCAGGGAGGTCAACGACAAGATGTTGAATGACGTCACCATAAACCCGATATTTAACCCTAGATCGAATTCAATCAGACCTGGTTATGGAAGGAAGCACCAGTTCGGAAAACCGAGGTATACGCAGAGGAACTATGACTTGAGGCCTAACGAGTTGAAGAAGAGATCGAGACCTATTTCAAGGAAATTGACCAGGCCTTTTAAGGGGTAAGTGACACTTACAAAAAAAGGTCCATAAGTACATCTGATTTACATGTATACACAGCTTTACCAACTGTAATCCATCCAATTGACATTGTTGTATTTGACACTAGAATCACCTCGCGATTTCACTCTTGTAACTTCCGATCCCGTGGGAATATCGGGATAAAAGTTAGTCTATGTTACTCTTAATAAATCAATGTATCCCCATACCAAGTTTCATCAAAATGGGTCCAGTAGTTTCGGACCCAATTCAATTCAAACAAACTTCAAATCTTTCCTTTTTTATAACAATGTTAGTATAACGCCCGAATACTGAAAGGCTATTTATTTTAAGTGGTGATTGAATTGACATTTACGTGTCATGTTTCCATAGGATAGGAGCGTCTTAAATATTAAGGGCACCCCTAAACGTTTGAGTATTCGGGCATAAATGTATTAAATTTAATATGGCTTGCCTCTACCACTTTCGCTGCTTCTTAACCACCTTCTTTATTTTCGGGAAAGCACTATGAGTTTCGACCCTTTTAAAAACTTAACCTCGTTAACGCGAAAACTTTAACGTTCTCGCTGCATTTAGTAACATACCATTAAACCTCTACTTGCGAAAGTTCTAAATGTGTTTCTATTAAGAAAACTTTTTTACTTAACATTGAGAAGTTTTTCTAATAACCACAAGAAGTTCTCATATTATGGTTACGTAGAATATTGCTAATCCGAAACATTTAAGTGGGTAATTCTGGTTTATTGCTATTATGAATCAAATTTATTGAGCTAGTTCGATGATTAAGTTTTAATACAATGATAAAACAGTATAGAGAAATATGTTGTGAACTTTTATGTGGTGGTATGCTGGTTGATGTACGGTCGGCTGCATAATTACAGACCCACCGTAGACGTCCAAAATGGCTGTTATAAGAATGTGTGCAACACAAGCAAAATTGTAGGCACCTGCTTTATTTGAAGTTTAAAGTCTTCTAACTCATCAATTAATAAAACAAAAATTATTAGAATGTAAACATTCCAATAATAGTAATATTTGAACTATGCCGAGGGCTGCAATCATGCAGCCGTCTGTACCTATAGATATATCTACCTTCACCCAGTTATATGATGAAAATAGTTTCAAGCTTTCTGCCACATGTTATGACGAACTATGAATTATGTCTAATGACTAATGTAGACTTATGTCGAATTATGTCTAATGTAGACTTTACGAATTGGTATAGGTACTATTGTAGTGGTTAATTATAACAAACGAGTATTATTCCATAAGGGTCCCGTTTTTTCCTCTTGAGGTACGTAACCCTAAAAGTATCTATTTACACCCATTATAGTATATTAATGCTTAAAATTATTTACTTTTATAATACTTAAAATACCTTTATTTTCTAATACCGCCCAAGCGGTAGATATGCCTACCTACCTAGTTTATAGAATTAGTGCCGCACTGTAGTCTTCTATACTTATATTATAAAGCTGAAGAGTTTGTTTGTTTGTTTGTTTGAACGCGCTAATCTCAGGAACTACTGGTTCGAATTAAAAAAATCTTTTTGTGTTGGATAGTCCATTTATCGAAGAAGGCTATAGACTACTTTTTATCCTGATATTCCCACGGGATCAGGAGTTACGCGGGTGAAACTGCGGAGCGCTGCTAGTATTAAATAACCTTTAACTTTCATACTTTAATTACAGTTACACATGGAACCGCCGCGATCCGGAAGGCTCATACCGTCGCAACGTCGAGCTCCTCCGCTCCGGCCGGACAGGACTCAGCCCGCAACAAATCAAGGCCCAACTAGCTCGTCTCACACACTTACGGGACAAACACATCGCTAAACGCAAGAAGATTCGCGATCGAGGCGATTGGCTTGTTAATAAGAAGCCGGTATTAGCACAGGTAAAGATCTCATACCCAGGGTCATATGATCCTGGAGTCTCCTGAAAAACCTTCTAGCTAAAACTCTTACACTCGCATAAACTTTAGTACTTAAAATTGCGAAAATTTGTGAATGCGTGTTAAATCTTTACGAGAAACTTTCAAATCTTAGTAGGTATAATTAGATAGTTGGGGCCTTGAAATATCACATACCAAAGTCCTTATCATTATGGTGGGAAGCTAAAATGTCCATTTTATTTGATTTTGATTATTTTGGCACCATTTTAGCCTACCCTTAAAAATCTTGCGATATTTACACATTTCTTCGTAAATTGGAGCACTTCTTGATTTACCCCCGAGCACCCAATTACGATAAGCCAGCCTAGCCTGACTGTGAGCGTGCCTGACATGTTTACAGGACATACATTACAGGATCGGAAGTTATGCGAGTAAAACCGCGTAACAAGTAATAAGTCAAAAACTTCTTCGTCATTTTAGAGATTCAGCTAAATAAGATTTTAGCAGACCAATAGCTTGCAATGCAACAGCTGTTGCACCATCATTGGCCTCGCAAAGGTCGTCCAATATACAGGGCACATTGGGCATTGCCTTATGATCCCACAGTCACAATGCTCATTCAAAGTAAAACCCCATCGACCTGCACCAACAACGACATCCACAAAAAACATTACAACTGACCTAGCTAAAATGCACTACATTGAGCGTGTTAAAAAGTCAAATAGTGTTTGTATATGGCGGATCATAAAAGAACGAACAAATAAAAACAAAATAGCCAGCCGAAAAAATATTAACCTAACCTTAAACAATACAAACATCTATAATGCTAAAGAAGTATCAAACTCGTTCAACTTTTTCTTTGTGTCGGGTAGGCGAAGGTAATTCCAATGATAATTATATGGAACAACAAACCTCGACTACCGACAATACATAAAAAGAAGTTATAAACAAAGTCATGAGGAGTTTTGGCGGGAACGAGTTAACAACATGTCGTGCTGCAGTTTTATTTTCATGAAACTTAGATGTAACCCGAGTTGAATTGTATAATTCTGGTGGAATGTTATTCAATTTAGTTCTGTGAAAGTGCACAAGTGTAGTGAAAGTAAAAATCAGTGTCAAACATGCAGTTTTCACGTTGCCTCCAAATCTCCTATTAAGGTTATGGTAAACTTGCCACCGCTTTACTATAACCCCTGACTTGACGGACTATGACGACTTTGACTGTATTGAAACACTTTAGGCCCGATTTATGAAAAATCGGGTCATAATTTGATGCAAAATATAACTTGACACTGGCTAAATGCACACGTGCGAAGCCATAATAAAAGAAAAAAAAAAAAAAAAACAAAGTCATGGCAGGAGTTTTGGCGGGAACGAGTTAACATGTCGTGCTGCAGTTTTATTTTCATGAAACTTAGATGTAACCCGAGTTGAATTGTATAATTCTGGTGGAATGTTATTCAATTTAGTTCTGTGAAAGTGCACAAGTGTAGTGAAAGTAAAAATCAGTGTCAAACATGCAGTTTTCTCGTTGCCTCCAAATCTCCTATTAAGGTTATGGTAAACTTGCCACCACTTTACTATAACCCCTGACTTGACGGACTATGACGACTTTGACTGTATTGAAACACTTTAGGCCCGATTTATGAAAAATCGGGTCATAATTTGATGCAAAATATAACTTGACACTGGCTAAATGCACACGTGCGAAGCCATAATAAAAAGAAAAAAAAAAAAACAAAGTCATGGCATAGACTAACTACCTCCATGTCTGATTAAGAAATGTGTGGACGAACTTTTCCGTATTATATACTAATTAATCAGTCCTTCGTTGAAGGTATGTTTTCTTATGCACTAAAAACGGACACAATAAAACCTAAACATAAAAAATACATACAACCGAATTGAGAAAGTGTAGGTATCAGAGGAATAGCCCAAATGGTACTTACATGGTAGTCAGAAATTGAACACAGCATCTCGGATACACCGGTGAAATCCAAAAGGTACGCTTGGATGCCTTTCAGATAACCAGCTCCATATGAGGTATCGAGGCAGCGTACTCGGAACTCAGTTCTTAGCGTACTCGGAACTCGTTACTCGGTTCTTATTGTACGTTAAACGAACTACCGAAACACATCGCAACGCCGAGTTTATTGTTCGCGGACGACATATCAATATTAATACCTAGCACTAGCACAGATCTTAACGAATCACTGGCAACCGTCGATAAAAGGCTGACCGATCATGGAATTTAGACCACATCAACGACCTTCACTAAATATTCGATCGAAAGAAATTTCTTTAAAATCCGTAAAAACATTTACCCTACTCGGAATCGATATGGATATAGACTACTATAAAGAACACATAGAACAGACAATCAAAACTACCCATTTTTACGTTTGCCCTTCGCGAAAATAAAACGACTGATCTTCGAACTGCATTAATCGCCTAATATGTTTTTAGAAGACGTGGTATGAAACAGTAACTTGTTTTATTTACTTGGTTTAATTAAATTTTATCACGGGTTGAAACTAAAATATATTGGGATATTTTATAAATTTGATATCTAACAGAAATACGCGTTACAATGCATACGCTCACTCGAGACTTAAATATTGGGTTATCATCTGGGGAAATAGAACGAATGCTGATTATATTTTTAGATTGCAAAAAAAAATTGTAACCATACAAAACACTGACAGTTAAAAACCGTATTTAATAAAAGCCAAATTTTGACCTTAACTTTCTTATACATACCGGAAATACTAATGTAACATTGTAAAAAAAAACATTCAGAATACTACACCAACTAAGGCCAGACACCACGACGATTCGAACTTAGACCAAATAGAAAAGATAGGGCTCATACGTAAACAACTTACCATATGAATGCAAATAAATGAAATTAAATGAATTATATTTCAATTTCGAACTGACAACCGCTGGGGAGTAAAGGTTCTCGAGTGCCGGCCGCGATGCAACTCGAAGCTGTGTGTTGGGAGACCAGCTGCCCGGTGGACCGACGATATTATGGCGGGTAGTCGGTGGATGGAGGCGGCTTAGGACCGCTGTTTGTGGCGTCGTAGGCTGATATGATGGTGATATTTCAATCAATAACTTATTTTACATTATCTTTTACAGACTCATGCTAGAACATACACAGTGGATAACAATATAAGCGCATTACACCCGAAGACAATTGTTGAAGTGTTCGACATGTTCCCGCCGATTGAGGTGCAGTCACTGCCGGTGTCGCGGCAGACGAGGGGCTCTGGTTGAGATTGAGGAATCATCGTGGCAGAATCACTTTTTTAAACAAATACTTAGACTTTAGTAATTCCATATCACCTTTGTGCGTTAGGTACCTGCCTATATTTAGTTCAATTAAGCCAATATGCTATGTATTTTTAGGCCAAATGTATCAAAACTTTAATCAAAAACATCTGCCACGCAAGATAACTCGCTGATTCCTTGATATTAGATGTTAAGTTCCTTCGATCTTTTAAAAATAAACCTTCCAACTTTGTCTTCTTCGTATTTCCTAATTCTATTGTATTATACCTATACAACTTTATAAATCTTAGATGATGGAATATGTAAGAAAGACACGACTTCTAGGTGATACTTTTCTAGTTCTTCTTCTCTTTCCCTTTAGAGTAGCCAGAACTGTCGAGAACTGAATCGAACAGTCCAACTAAGTTATCTGGGTAAAGTCGATAGACTAACAAAAGGTCTAGATAAGTTGGTAGCACTGTATACCCGCGCAGCGAATGATGAGTGAGCTCTGCGGTAAGTGTAAGGAGTATGCGCAGAACTCGATATTTATATGAAAATTGGGTTAATTGTCACTAGTACCATTAACAGTTTCATGATGTAACTACTGGTGTTTTGTTTAATCCCTAGTTCCATTTTAAAATAATCTGGAAATAATGGAACTACTGTTAAATTTTGTTATCACTTCTTCTCACGTAATTCTGCGCATACCCCTGCTACTTTCCATCAGAGCTCATACATAATTCACTGCGCGGGGTAAACGTAGATAAAATAAAGTATAATCATTAGTTTCATTGGCATAGCAATGAACTATACGAAAATTAAAAGTAACCGTTCTTTAGATCTGATTTAGCAAGTTTGGTTTTCGATTTTTCATCATTTATCTGGCACCCCTTTACTATTTCAACTCCCTTTTATGTAAGTTTTGTATAAAAGCTTTTAAAAGCTGTATTCACTAGATTATATTTTTCGTCATCGTCTTTACGCTTACTTAACATAATAATAAAAATCTCTGTCGAAATGGTGGGTCAAACATTTACAAAAATAATTTGTTTGAAATCCCGTATTTATTATTATGTTAGTAATAAAAACAATGACTAATCTTAAGCAAGTCTTTGTAAGTTTACTTACATCTGTGTAAATTATTTAAAAACTATTAACAAAGTTATTTTCATCATCAAGTTCCAGTGTTTTATAAATAAGTTTTATTTTTATACACATCTCAACTGAATAGAAAAGTTTATTTAATTTAAATAGATATTTCTTATATAAATTCCATGTTAATTAATATAATTTATAAAGAAAGCTGTGCCTGAGTTAATCGAACTACTTCAGTTCATCTAGTATTCATACAAAACTAGTCAGTAAGATAATTTTTGGGAAAATAGTTTAAGTGAATTTGGAGCTATTGTAACTATGGAGCTAGTTTACATCAATTAATTTTCAAATACATGCATTTTGCATAAGTAAAAAGTAAAAAAAAACAATATCAAGTAAAGATAAGCCAATGTCATTAATAAAATACCAGCATAAAAGATAAAAAAACAATAAGAATCCAAAGTAAAATACTTAGCTAAGCTGGAATAAATTCTTAATAGAAGACTTACGTCCGTATTCAGAAACAGTACTTAATTTGTTCTTGGATAAGTGAACGCACAGCGCTATATGCGGCCTCCTGATTGGTAATTTTTGTGCTGCTCTCTTCACTGTAGCCAATCAGCGTCTTATTTGCGGCTCTATGCAATCTCATAGGCTTGATTGTGAACACAGGTGTTAAGTTTTATTATAAATTGCCATGTATTAGAATGTAGAGAAATTCATTGTTTAAGAATTCTAATTCATCGTGTTAGAGATTTATACTTTTGCCCCATAGTTATGACAGACCCGGCTAATCTTTATTCTAATTAATATCCCTGTATAATTAATAATCTTTTATTGTTAATTATAATTATGTTTAAGATAAGGTACGTTAGCGTTATGTAAACACGCTTTTAGAAACTTTAGTAACAGCTTTGTAATGTTATATGAATAATGTTTTCGGCACTTATTAAACTTATGTAACTTAAATATTGTCAAACTCAAAAGTTAAAACTCATAAAAATAATCGACAAATATATTTTTTTTCAATTTCAAAGATTAAGTAATTAAATACCTATATCTTATTAAAAGTAACTTTAATAATTATCAAGTTTATCTTCAATAGTAAACATTTTTAAATACTTACAAGGTTTCTTAAAATATTAAAGTAATTAAGTATTTCACGTGTATATTCTAAGTACTAATAACTTACTATTAAATTAATAAATTCAAAAATATTTATTGGAAAAAAAATCGTGTCGTACAACTTGATTGGCATTTCATGTATAGTAATTAAGTTATGGTTATATTAAGTTATCTTCCAGTGTTGATTTTAAATAAATAAATGATTAACTAATAGTAAACTGCCAATAAGTATCATAGTCCTCGCATTTACTAAAATGATGTTAAAATACTTAAGGTTTTTTTTAAATAAAATTAGTATGACAACGGTTTTTATTTTTATTTATTGAGGAACTAGCCGAGCCATGCGGATGCACCCACATAACATAAGTTAGCCCGAGTCCAATTCCAGTCTCCACTCCCTCAGACCAATATTTTTATCCAAACCAATGTAGCATTTGATACCTAATATAAAGTCAACAATTCTGAAAGAATTAAAAAAATACGTATCGCTGGACACGCGTTTTAACTTTCTTTTTTTTCTATTTGTTTTTGTAATACCTATCTGGGAAATTACTTATCGGTGTCTTTCATTCTTTCTTTCTCTTATAGTTTTTCATAACGCGTTAATTAAATTTTTTCTCAGCAAGGTCCTCTTGCCAGCAAGCGATAACGAACTTCGTTCTTATAAAACTTATATACTTACTTGACGTCACACAAAATTCACAAAGACCATCCTTCTTTTATTAGTTGGTTTAAAATATTGTAATTTAACGAAAGCAAAAGCGTTTTGCTTTCGGAACACTACTAACCCCATCTATCAGGTAGTAGAAAAACTAGAAACTGCTACGAAAAGCTTTGAAATATCTGCAAGCTTTCAATAGCGCTCGGCAAGCTTTCAACAGTGTTGTGCTGTTTTCTCCACTCACGCTCAATGGCGCTAGTTACGAAGCTATCATCTTTTTGACGCACAATGGTTACCACGCCGGACTACCAAACACGGGGTTGTGGGTTCGATTCCCGCCTCAGACAAGTATTTATGCTTAGATATTTGTCTGTGGTCTGGTTGTTTCTATGTATTATAAGTATATATTTACAAAAGAAAAGTATTTATGTAGTATATCCGTTGTCTAGCACCCATAACACAAATCTAGTTACTTAACTTGGGGCTAGATGGCGATGTGTGGAATGTCCTGTAATATTTATTTATTTATTTTTACCACAAGAATGCATAGCTAAGTATAGTAGGTAAGTACCCACCTAAGGATTAACGACTCCTTGGAGATTGCAGCTAAGTAGTTTATTTAGGTAGACAGATAGAAATATTTATTGCAACACATTATCTACTTTGACAATGCCTATGCCATAATTCAGTTAATTAATAGGAAACGAAACGGAATAGATATTTATCTCAATACTTATAGGTGCAGCAATAAAAAATCAATTTTTCGGGGTAACCAGTTGACGCCTAAAGCAGCAGTTGCAACTTTTTTTGTTTTAGTATTTTGGTCTTATATACGCAATATTCTTATTTTTAGATTACTGCATACTGCAAGATTACTGCAAAAATACTGCATCTGAATTCTCAATTTAAAGAATTACGAATACTGGTTATTAAATAAAAAACAAACCATAGGGGCATAGTCATAGCAGTTATAGGTTTTATGGCACAAACATATTTGTGCTAGTGTCATTATCCATGGAGAAAACAGTCCACTACGTTTGTATGGAAAGAGCTCCGGTACCCTTTCAGCTTAAAACAATAAATCATATCTATAAGGATAGGATTATTTCTTGCTTCAAAATACCTACGTTTTCTCTGTTTAGTCTGGTTGGAAACATACCAATACACTAGGGTTGCCATCTCAAAAATCTGCAAACCAGGACAACAAGCGTGAAAACCCCTGATTTCGGAGCTTAAGCACAATCCCGGAAAAAAACCAAAGTTTTTACAAAAATCGACGTTTTTATTTATCTGAAACTAGTAAAGTAGTCAGTCTTACATTTTTATACAATTCATAAATCATAAACCGGTCAAGTGCGAGTCGGACTCGCGCACGTAGGGTGTCGTAACATTATTATATTCTGTTTTAGTGCCTTTTTGTTGTAATAGTGGCAACAGAAATACATCATCTGTGAAAATTTCAACTGTTCATTAGACACAGCTTGGTGAAAGACAGACAGACGGACAGTTTTAGTAAAAGGGCCCGTTGTTACCCTTTGGGTAAGGAACCCTAAAAATGATCTTGAACGACCAGGGTTTTATTTTACGGTGCGGGCAAAGTGACTTGAAACTTTTAGTGTAGCGAACGACACTCCCACAGCATTCGGGGTTTCATTTGTCCCGGTTTTACCCGGACTACAAATGTAACCCGGATGGTCCCCAGACGCCCTTTAAACCAGGACAAATCCGGGGAAACACGGGCGGATGGCAACCCTACTAAACACGCATTTAGAACCTTAGTTCTTTGAAGACAATGAAATTAATAAATCAGGTACCTTAAGGATAATTCTAAATCCGCAAAGGTCAACGTACCGCTGACCGAATCAGCATACGAGATGTGCCGATACCGTTGCCATGGTAACCGACGCCAAACAACCGCGATTGCCATCATACGGGCACAAAATAACAAACAAATATCAATCTTATTTTGACCGATTAACGTACACAATGCAATGAAATCATAGTAAATTATGGAAAAAGCTTTTATTAAAAGTTATTTTATTTCTAAACCAGTTTTATGATGATACATTGTGAGTCAATTTCTATTCAAAACCTAGTTATTATAATTTCTTTATATTGTTATATCTTTTTTCTATTACAACAAATTCTCAAAATAAATCCTGAATTACTTAATATTTTAATTAAAAAAGAACAATTAAAAAAGTTGTAGGCGTATTTTTTACCTAATTTTCATAGTTTTTAGGGTTCCGTACCTCAAAAGGTAAAAACGGAAACCCTTATAGGATCACTTTGTTGTCCGTCTGTCTGTCTGTCTGTCAAGACCTTTTTTCTCAGGAACGCGTGGAGGTATCAAGCTGAAATTCATATCAAATACTCAAGTCTATGGTCTCTTGGAGCTGTGAAAAAATCAAACTTCTAAGTCAACGCGATCAAAAGATACTCCCGTTTATGCCGCAAATTTTCGACACTCGCAAGGGAATCAAAACCTACAGGGTACTTCCCGTGAACTCAGAATCTTGAAATTTGGTACGAAGCAACGTCTTATAACACAGATAAAGGAAAAATTGCGAAAAGCATAAATTTTTAGTTACATCATATAATAAAAATATTTTTAATAATTTTAAACTTATTACCCCTTTACTCATGAACGCGTAGTGGTATTATATTGAAATTCTTAACAAATACTCAAGTCTATAATATCTTTAAGCTGTAACAAAATCAAACTTCTACGTCAACGCAATCAAAAGATACAGCAATTAAAGCCGCATATTTTGAAACTCGCAACTACTCGCAAGGGAATCAAAACCTAAAGGATACTTCAAGACGACCTGGAATCTTGAAATTTGGCATGAAGCAACGTTATAAAGTACACATATAGGAAAAATTCCGAAAATCTTAAATTTTTAGTTACATCACATAGTAATTTTTTTTTAATAATCATAAACTTACTAGCTGACCCTGATTTTATGCTCCTCCAGCTCAAACTCAAACTCAAACTCAAAGCATTTATTTCAAATAAACCATTTACAGGCACTTTTGAATTGTCAATAAGTCGGTCAGTCAGAAAAAGGAAGCTAGTTGCACATTCCAAGGAGTAGATCTCGATGGAGAAGAACGTGCAAGAAACTCCATGGACACTCTTTTAAACCATGATTATGTATTACAGAAATTCTGGTTACATGTCTTATTACTTCTAATATATGAGAACAATGCTAATTAAAAATTACATTAACAATAAAATTAAAATAAGCTAGTGGCAGTTGAGAGATGACCAGTCTCAACTGATGGCGCCCGTTCACGAACATGACGCGTGGATCAGCACTACTCAGCTCAACCATATTGAAGGGAACCGAATGACCCAACACACGTGCCACCATCAGCAAGACATTTGAGTGAGCATGACAAACTAAACAAAAACAGTTACATTATATTACACGTGGTACTCATATTTACAAAATAAATAAAAAATGCTTCGAAGTTATACAATACTATAACTTTTCAAAAGTTAAAAATAAAAAGATTAAACATTTACTCCAAAAAAAAAATACGATTTAAAAAAAAAAAACCATGTTTATAAAAATAAAAGGGAGAGCATCTCTTCCAAATATAAAATAAAAGAAAACTAATTAGTGGACCCAAGTGGCTGTGACTGTGGAGCAGGACCAGCATTAAGCCAAGCTTTTTTATCCTCTAATTTATAATATGCTTGTCTACATAGTGTGCGTTTTATGCATGTTTTAAATTTTGTCTCGTTCAGTTGTAGAATCCGCAGTGGTATTTTATTATAAAATTTTACACAATTCCCCATAAAAGAATTTCGTACCTTAGCCAATCTAAACCGAGATTGATCCAAATTGTGCCTATTTCTAGTATTAAAATTATGTCTATCACTTCTCTTCTTAAAGAGATGAAGATTTTTCCGAACATACATAATGTTTTCATATATGTATTGACAAGGTACCGTCAGCTTTCCACATTGTTATGTTATGGATTTCATTAAGCAATAAAAATACCATAACTTTTACTTATATACCTACAGGTTTGTACGGAACCCTCGGTGCGCGAGTCTGACTCGCACTTGGCCGGTTTTTTTTTACATATGTTTGGTCAGCGTTTGACCACTATCACACGCGCCTGATGGCAGGTGACGATGCGGCCTAAGATGTAGCACGTTTTCCTAAAAGATAAAGACTTATTTACTCGCAATTTGTAGACCCCCAAGTTCTCTATAAATTTTGGCATCAATATTATTTATTTCCAACCTATAATCCACCCTAAAGATAATAGACAAAGCTGTAAACTTACTATGACCTTATGGGTATTTTACCCCAGTTAAGTAATCTAAAGATTACCCTTTGTAATTCTAAGCTCAAAGTTTGCTCGGTCAATGTTTAACGATTACTCTGACCTAAATACCTACTGCCCTACGGAAGGTGAGACATAAAACGCGTCATTAAATTGTAATTTAGATTTAGGTTTCAAATATATAGTACGTTACGATGAAGGCCGATCAGAATGTGTCATGGCTTTTGTATCCAGTGCCCCTGTTGCGTAAGCACACAATATAGCTGATTCAAATTAGTAATCTACTATAGCTACGCCCCGCGGTTTCACCCACGTAAGTCCCGATCCCGCGGAAATTTTGGGATCGAAAGTATCCCTTGTCCTTCTCCATACCCTAAACTACCACTATGCCGATTTTCGTCCTAATCGGTCCAGTCGTTTGACCATGAAGAGGGGAAAAAAAACTTTTGGATTAATTATGATTAAGATGCATGAACTAAACTAGGTTCTTATGACTAATGACCCAAGCTTCATTCGTTAATGGTTTCGAAAACGACAAGTAAATTCCGTTTTTGTAACTGCTTATCAAACAAGAAAAAGATTCCATGTTCATATCTGGTTATCAAAGATCAGTTACGAACGTGGAGTAAAGTGTAATATCCAAAGAAGCTTTATTTCCTTGACCACGCAATACATAATGCACCAATGGATTTTTCTTACTTGCTCTCATCGTGATGAAACCCGCAGGTTAGTTGGCTCTAGAAATATCGACACGATCGACTAAGTGAGAGGGTAGTATAGGCAAGCCTATAGCCCAACTAGAGAAGTCTAGCGGAAAACAACCCATATACAAGTATCTACCCTAACATTACTGATTTTCGATAGACATAAATCAGTTCAAGAAATCAAGATCTATCTACAAAAAATAACAGCTAGAATAATAGTGTAGGTGGTTATTACCTTGGCTCTATTTCCATGTTTTATACAAAAATAACCTCTTCGCTTAACACAAATCATGATAGAGATCTATCGTGTCGTGACTAACAAGATTGAACTTTACCGGTTAGTATGTAGAGGGCATCTAGATTCAGTTAACCTGGATCAATGTACGAGTATAATAAACATTTTATAACGTAAATTAATTAAAGCAGTACGTCGCCGTCGAGACGGCTACATAATGAGAATTGAAGAATTTCTTTTAACTCTGCAGTTCCTAGATGGCAGAAGGCCAAGTGGGATTACTGTAGACAGAAGTCACTAATCACAAATCCTTGCGGTAGTTAATTGTAAACGCCTACAGCAGAAATAATCATGGCCAAATACATTTCTTGGGGATCCACCCAATATAGATATTTGGTTTGGAAACCAAGAAATGTTTCATTATCACAATATCATCTTCTTATACATATAAAAAGCTTTGTCCTGACAGACTGACGGATCAACGCACAGCCTAAACCGCTGATCGTAGAGACCTGAAACTTGGAGGGTGTGTTCTTTGTGTGACGTAGGCATCCGATAGAAAAGGATTTTCCGAAATTCTACCCCTAAGGGGGTGAAAAAGGGGGCCAAAGTTTGTATGGGACAACACGATTCCTTGGTCCAATCTACTTCAAATTTTGTATAAACATTCTTTCGACTTCTTCGCGGATGAAGTCGAGGGCAAAAGCTAGTCCGCCTTTAGATTTCTAATGAGCTAACAGATGTCATTTTAGATGATAATATGTAAAACAAGAGTCCATGGTAAATTCTACAACTGCGACATTCTAGATTATGAGTTTACTATCTCCATTCAAAGGTTTTCTTTTCAATAAACCTACGATTGCTGTACAGTGTAGGTACACATGTTCCTATGTTTAACAACTAATAAAGAGGAAAGGGTACCGGGCGCTTCCTCCAAACAAACGTAGTCGACTGTTTCCTCCCTGGATAATGACACTAGAGCAAATATTTTTGCTGCGTAAAACTTATAACTGCCATGACCATGCCACTTGTTTTTTTTTGTTTTTAAAAACTTAATTTCTATGATAATTAGAAAATGAAAAAAAAAAACATAACATAGGGGTATAGTCATGGCAGTTATAGGTTTTATGCAACAAAAATATTTGTGCTAGTGTCATTATCACAAATATTTTTGTTCGAATAAATTCTATTCTATTCTATCCAGGGAGGAAACAGTCGACTAAGTATTGTATGGAGAGAGCGCCGGTACCCTTTCACCTTAAAGGACATATTTCCTTTTATTTGCATTTAGAAAGTAAGTACCTACAGTAAATCTAGGTTTTATGCTCTAGACTCTGCCTCCAGGGTTTAGAGGGACATTATTCGGAAATGTATGGAGAAAGCAACCTTTATTCGCTTTAGGACAGATTCGCTTTACGGCAATATCGCTTTATGATACCTGACTAGCTACACTCTTAGGGCGGTTCACTTACATTTAAATTCTAGAAGGTGTAACCTCTCAGTCTCCTAACAATAACTGCTCCATAAATTAGTACTTAATTGATCCAGATATATCAATATTTCAATTAAATCCAGTTCAATAGCAAGGTAAATGACATAGGTACCTTTCCGGCGTCTTGGTATTGAACTCTTGCAAGCAGCCTATCGGCAGCCGAAACCCTCATGCATGTTTAATTACTTGCGTGGTTACGATGTCGATGAACTTATTAAATCATTCAGGTTTTACAAGTGTTTCATTTAGAAATTATAAGGCAGGTTATTAACGTCTTGGTGTGGCTTATTAGTAGTAGGTAGAAACTAAAATAAAAGACTTTGAAGATTGATTGATGAAATACCTATAGGTACTTAGGTTTCGAAAAATTTCTAAAAAGTGAGTTTTCACCGTCTTTGGTCATATTATGAACTCACTGAAGTAAACCAAATAGAAAAGGGTTTAAGTATAAGGGCTGATATTGGCGCAGCGTCTAAAACTGACTGATTATGTCGTCTTAACACAAAAGATCTGCCCCCTTAGACAAGATTGCTTTCTATTGCGATATCACCAATCGACAGTTTTTTTTTGTATGAAATTGACATACCTAAGCCAACGAAAAATCACTTGGTCTTGCGCTAGATAAAAAAAAATGTACACAATGCTTTATGTCAATTTCATACAATTAAATCTGTCGATTGACGATATCGCTAATAGAAACTAATCTTGTCTAAGGGGGCTGATAAGTTCTTGTTCTATTGCCGTCTTCCCCCCTTTAACTTATTTCCTTCAAAAGCGCCCGTTTATTTGGGGCATCTTGCCACTAGTACTAATAACAGTTCCATGATGGAACTACTGATGATTTTTAAATCACTAGCTCAATTTCAAAGGAATCTAAAAATAAATAGAACTATTGTTTGGGGTCTTAAGCGTGCTACATCTTAACGTCTGGTGAGATAGTGAAAAAAAACCATTAAATAAATAAGTCAAATTTTCAACGTGCAACCCTTTAACAACTAACACCCTCACTTTCTCGACTTAGAACAAAGCAAAGGTCAAGTCTAACGACCATTCCAGGTGCTCAATCAAAACCTAAAGAAAATTGCCTCTTGCCTTCACTTAGCCTAATCGATGGCGGCCAAGGTTGATGTGGACGACGTGAGATCTTCGCAAACGTTGTCTAAGGACGGCGCGGCGTTATTTATATCCGGGTAATCAATGGAAGTGTATAGACAAGTAGGTAATTGTAATCAATTACCTATTACCTAAAGAGCGGTGTTGGCTTAGTGGTAGATACCTCGACTTTTATTCTGAAGGTCGTGGGTTCGAATCCCGGCCGGCCGTGCACCAATGTATTTTTCTTAAAAAAAATTATGTGCGCTAATTGACATTGCTCTTACGGTGAAGGAAAACATCGTGATGAAACCCGCGGCTTAGTTGCCTCCAGAAGTATTGACAAGTTGTCTCCTCTGGACATGGTCGACTAAGCTGAGAGGGTAGTAGGTGCTGGGCAAGCCTACTCCATCCTCACGCAAAAAGGACCCAATTAAAAAGGATCCAATTGCGGAAAACAGCCTGTAAACAAGTACAAGTACCTATTACCTATTAGTAAATGCGGCAGGACACTGATACCTCAAGTCACCGGCTTTTGCTTAGTTTGAGGTTCAGGGTTTCTATTGTGCTGGTAATACATTATTTATTTATTATTTTATTTGTAATTAAACCTTTCTATTCTCATTGATTATGCGGTTCTAATAACATATTTATAACTCTTCGTCGTCTGTTAGAAATACTTACCTACTATACGTAACTCAGTCCTCGCAAAATTGTGTAATTTAATTTAATCCCCCTTATATCCTAAGGTTTGACGACCCAGTTGGCACAATGGTCACCATGCCGGACTGCCAAACACAGGGTTGCGGGTTCGATTCCTGCCTCAGACAAGTATTTATGCTTAGATATTTGTATGTGGTTTGGTTGTTTTTATGTATTATAAGTATATATTTACAAAAGAAAAGTATATAAGTAGTGTATCCGTTGTCTAGCACCCATAACACAAATCTAGTTACTTAGCTTGGGGCTAGATGGCGATGTGTGGAATGTCCTGCAATATTTATTATTGAATAACTAATTCAATGTATGTAGAGTTTCCTGTAGATCCTACTTTAAATATCCTAATCCTTAATCCAGTAAAAAAATGAGGACATAATGTTCCTTGTGATCCTATCGCCGTATCGCGAAGATATGGTATAGAATCAAATATGGTAAAAATGCATGTGAATTTTTCGAGATATTGTAAAAGAACCATTTTCATACGTTCTGTAGTAGTATTTCAAATAGAAATTACCCTATATAAAACACATGAATATGACGTAATCTATGCAATATTAACGTTTTATAGCTAAGCTAACAATACAATCGACTGAATTTATAAAAGGCTCACGGAAAAATGAGTAGTGGGAAAGCCCGACCAGCGAAACAAGAACCACGGAAAAGTTTTAGCTCCCTCATAGTTTGTGGAAAGGTACAAGCTATGCTCATTTGGACAATGCTAGGGGGTGTCTATTCAATTTGGACACCAATGGTTTCAACGACAATAACTAATGGTCACAGATGTCGAGAGTATGGAAGAGGCATATCTAATGTATTGACAGTTTTTTTACAATAGAATATTATTTATATACAAGAGATACATATATATAGTTGTTAAAGCTTAGTAAAAGTAATAATTGTTGCAGAACGAACCCCAACTCAGAGCAATGCTAGTCTTTCGTTGAGGCTGTTTTTCTTTGGACTTCTGGTAGATATTTTCAGAAGACATTCTATTAGGTATTTTATGAAAGTTACCATCTTACCGCATCGTCACTTACCATCATGTGAGGTAGCGGCTAAATGCTAAACTATCTATAGGTACTTATATTATAACTAGCGACCCGCCCCGGCGCACGGGTGCAATGCTGATACTAAATACACTACAGAAAAACTGTGAACGTTGTATATAAAAACATAACGGCCCGCTCCGGCTTCGCACGGGTATAAAATATATAGACTATGTGATTAAAATCGATTCAGTAGTTTTGATTTATTCATTACTGCCCGTGGGCCCGCACGCGTTAAATTTGGAGTAAAACAATCCCCCTTTCCCTATACCATGAAGATTTCCTGCTATCTTTGGAATATCTAAATTCATACACTACATTTTTACTTATTTACTTTTTAGATTTTTTTGCCGCACCGGGCGGCCGGCCGGTACCGCCGCAAACGCTACGTCCCGCAATTTTTAAATCTGTAATATCTTCGAAAATATTCACTTAAATCATACGGTGTAAAGGGCCATATAGATCTATATTAAATGAACAATGTATTCAAGGTATTTAATTGGTTAAGGATTAATGCTGTATTGGTTAAAATCGCTTCGATAATTAGCCATTATTTGTCGTAAAAAGTAAATGACAAAAAAAGTTATTGTGGGTTATCCATAAGAGATAGACATATACCATCACGGACTTTTCTGTAGACATTTTCAATATGTACAATACTTAGTACATTATTTTGATAAAACTCGTAGGGTTCAGCCTGCGTTTGCAATGTAAGCGGAAAAAATGTAATTATTTACGACATCACATTAGAAACCTCAAAAATAACAGTACTTCTCCACTATTTAATGGATGTTATTATACATATAAACCTTCCTCTTGAATCACTCTATCTATTAAAAACCGCATCAAAATCCGTTGCGTAGTTTCAAAGATTTAAGCATACAAAGGGACATAGGGACAGAGAAAGCGACTTTGTTTTATACTATGTAGTGAAGCTGAAGAGTTTGTTTGTTTGTTTGAACGGAGCTCTCAGGAGCTACTGGTTCGAATTGAAAAATTATTTTTGTGTTGGATAGTCCATTTATCGTGGAAGGCTATAGGCAACTTTTTATCCTGATATTCCCACGGGATCTTGAGTTACGCGGGTGAAACTGCGGAGCGCTGCTAGTTTATTATAAACTAGCAGCGTTCCGCAGTTTCACCCGCGTAACCCCCCATCCCGTGGGAAAATCGGGATAAAATTCCTCAATGAAATCAAAGTATCCTCATACCAAATTTCATCAAAATTGGTCCAGTAGATTCAAAGCCTATTCAATTCAAACAAACAAACAATAAAATATTTCCTCTTTATAATATTAGTAAGTATAGAAAAAGTTTAATCAAAAAGGGGGTCAAATGTTACAACTATAATTCTAAACTTTCTGGTCTTATTTTGGTCCTGTTTTGTTTTGCCTAATTAAGTGTCCAATCGATGTGTGGCCAACGCATTTTCCTATGGTGTTCCTAACTTAAATTGTATGGTCACATCATCCGTGCCCTATCCAGAAACCCTAACTCCCCATAAGTTGACCAGTCGCACGTGGCGCGGCGGTCAGTACTCGCGACCCTCCGCGCCGCCATGGCCGTCCGACCACCACCTGTATTCTTACCAAACTAACTTCACTATGACAGACGACATACCAGGTGATGTACATAAGATAATACCTACCCTTATTTATCATTGTCATTCTGTGCGTACGATATGGGAGTGAAAATAGAAATAATCGTAAAAAATGTTAGAGTTAATCGGATTGTAAATAAAGTTACGTTTAATAATGGGGTTTTTAGAAGTATACGAGGTAGGTAGAAATTTCTTTACACATTTGTAAGTAATCGAAAAATAAACCATTTAAATCGTAATTTCGTCAACATACTTATCGTACGCCACATATATGAGTACATATGTAGCGTACGATAAGTACATATATAAATCTTCGGCTTAGGTATACTTAGGTGTAAAGGTTAGGTGTAAATACTTAAATATCTTATTTAGTACGATGCGTGAAATCAGAGCTTTTATATAAAATTGAAAAAAAAAATATATATCAGAAAACTTCTTGGGTTTTAAATTATAATTGTTACTTAAATATCTTATTTAGTGCGATGCGTGAAATCAGAGCTTTTATAAAAATAAAAATAAAACTAATTTATCAGAAAACTTCTTGCGCAATAAATTATAATTATTACGACAATGTTTTTATTTATATCGATGTGTATAGAATAAAATGAAGTTACCTAAGATTTCAGAAATAACGAACGTTTAAGACGTTCGAAAATTACGAAATATCGGTCTGAAACAATGTAAGTTTTAAAAAAAATGTAACATAAAAATAATGTACCCAGCTTACACTACATAGTTTAGCTTCCGTAGTGCATTACTATAAATTATAAAATTGTGGCATAGCATGACGCGTGTGGTGGCATGTAATGCAGTGCTTGCATGCTACACTACCAGTCTACCACGCAGTAATCGACCTGTAATGCACTGACGTCTCTTTGTTTATATTAGTAGGACATATTTTAATTAACCGCCTACATATATAGTCTAAGGCTCATGGCCTTGCTGTAGTCACCGATCATGCGGGTTAAACAACGCCTAACACAGCCATTATTATGATAGGCGACCGATTAACGGTGTGTCGAAATCGTTTTCTCGAACCTCCGTGAAAAGACACATCAAACTGTTGGTCCTGGTTGTTATGTCTGGAAATTATATTTGGGAATAGTCGTTAGGTCAGATGCTTTACGGGCGACGTCAAAACTAATAGATAAGCAATATCACAGATGAAGATCAATGTTATCTGCCTGCTGAGGTGGATCTATTAACTAATCCCTCCTATCCTACTTACCTCCGTGAGCGCTTCAGTTTTTGTGCTCGAGGTGCGTCTAATAGAACAGCTCAGCAACTCATTCTGAACCATCCTTCTAACACCTCTTCCAAATACGGTGGCTCTTTTACAATCCAAGCAGTGAGGCTCTGGAACGGCCTTCCTTACCATATTCGGGCGAGTGAGTCTCTCAGCACTTTTAAAAATAAACTAAAAGAGCATTATCTGTCCTGTGTGTAGTGTAGGTATATTATATATAAGTATGTTTTATGTAGGTATTAATATGTATTGTTATTTATTTATTTTGTATAGGTATATATGTATATGTGTGTGTATTTATATATTTGTATAGATATGTATGTATTCACTTTTATATAAGTTGCGTAATTCCATCTGTAAATTATAATATTTAGAATTCAATAACTGCTTTCCTCTTTGAAACTGTTTGTACACTTTTAATTACCTTCCGCTATATTATTTCCTTTCCCTAGAGGTCTGTCGGCAGAAAACTCTTCACAAGGGTTGGACTTACCTTAGTAATAACTTTATAATGTAATCTTTTTTTGTATTTTTCTTGTGTACTGAATTTATTAAATAAATAAATAAACAACAGAAAACAGACATTTCCTTTAAATAGGACGGCTACCTAGATCAGTTTAAATTTAGAGCCTATAGCTACGATAGTTTTAGCTAGTTTTAATTAAGGATATGCTGTGTTATGAAATACATTTCAGCCTCCAAAATCTTTTAAACGCAAATTGAATCCTAGTAAAGTATGTATAGTTGACGACCCATTCGGCAAAATACCCGCCGGGTTCGATTCCCGCCTCAGGCAAGTATTTATGCTTAGTTATTTGTCTGTGGTCTGGTTGTTTCTATGTATTATAAGTATATATTTACAAAAGAAAAGTATATAAGTAGTATATCCGTTGTCTAGCACCCATAACACAAGTATAGTTACTTATCTTGGGGCTAGATGGCGATGTGTGGAATGTCCTGCAATATTTTTATTTTATTTATGTAATATTATTTCGAACAGCAGCAATGGGATCCTGAAATATAAAATTTGATAGATCTACCTTATTCGAACTTTCTTGCCCAATATGGTAATACTAAACCACTAAAACTGAAATTATATTTCACTTCCTAAATTGCTAGGAGCACCTAATACCTATGAGTAATTTGGCGTGTTGAATATTCCAAAGCATAGTTAATCAAACAGTAGGTAATAGAAATGCTGCCTGAACAATAATTAAGGTTCATAACAATCACAATTTACTAAGATTATATACCATGTACCTTGTGTTTCCATTTTACCTGCTAAGTGAAAAGTTACCTGGGCACTTAGGTTCAGTAGTTAAAACGCCTAAAACATTTTCCATCTGATAAACCCTAGTCGAAAAGCAAGGTCATATTTTCGGCGCGGAAATTCGTGCGGTACTGTTAATTACTTCTTTGCATTTCATTCTGATAATAAACCTGAGTAATAGCGTTTAAGAATGACGTCATATAAATCTTGATAGACGTGTCGCCGAACTTGTGGAAGTTCTAGGTAAAATATCGTCAAAGGTTTTGTTTTAATGGTTTCAACGGCGCCGGTTTAAGGAGTCGTCGTAATGTTTTATTATTTATGATTATGGATGGGCGTTTATTATTTCATACCAATGTCTTTCTTTTTAATCAAAGAAGACTGTTTTATTAGTACTACATTACCATCGTATCCGAAATCCGGATCGGCATTTTGCGCTTTCAGTATAGCGATAAGTCCGCCAGTTGTTGTGCCATATTGTTCGGTTTATATTATATTTTTTTAGCAGGATGTAAATAAAAAAATGTAGGTATCAAAAAAAAGGTTTTACTCCAGCAAAAAAGGTTGTCTATAAAGTCGGTTTACGTTTTATTCACAACTGTGATAAAAAAACGTCGTACGATACACGTGTGGATTGATCATTTAATGTCGGTGATCATAAACCGCCTTGATGAAATGATCAATTTACCACACTTGTATCGCAATGTACTATTATCACATGAGTATCTTACTCATGTGCTATTATTATAGGACTTTGCCGATCTTCTTTTGTCATGGACTCTATCATCGACGATTACAGATACAATATTATTTCGTTCCATTAGTATAGTTCAATGTTCATAGGTGATTACCTATGAACATTGAACGATACTAATGGCATACACTCTTTCATCTTATTATTAGCTTTATTATGCATCATCATCAAATGTATTTGTTTCAGACACGGGTGCCGTGTTCACATACGGCAAATCGCACTTCGCCGACAACGAGCCGAGTCACTTCTTCATCAAGAATGACCCTGTGGTCGCCATTTCTTGTGGTGACGAACACAGCGCTGTTATATGCCGTAAGTTAATATAACTTGACGAAAAACTTAAGACGTAAGAGCGGTGTTGGCTTACTGGTAGATACCCCGACTTTCATTCTGAAGGTCGTGGGTTCGAATCCCGGCCGGCCGCGCGGCCGTGCACCAATGTGTTTTTCTTAAGAAAAATTTATGTGCGCTAATTAAAATTTAAAAAAATTAAAAAGTGTTTTATTCAAAGTAATTACTTTCTAAATACAGTGACCGAGGCTTCCCAGTAAGTAATCAATTGACATTGCTCTTACGATGAAGGAAAACATCGTGATGAAACCCGCGGCTTAGTTGACTCCAGAAGTAGTGACACGTTCTCTCCTCTGGACACGGGCGACTGAGCTGAGAGGGTAGTTGGCAAGCCTACTCCATCCTCACGCAAAAAGGACCCAATTAAAAAGAGTCTAGTTGCGGAAAAAAAGCCCGTACACACACACACACATACACATACATAACTTGACGAACTCTTTTGTAAAAGTGTATAACGTCCCACACATATGGGTGCCTACTACCTAACCTACCATTATCTTAGGTTAGTTTAGCGTAATAAACAAAAGTCAATGGCTTCTAGAATAAATTCGACAAGGTAATGTCCTTTACCCAAATACCTAAACCAAGAATCTAAATAGGAACATTCACGAATTCTTTAATGATGTTCTCGCACACTCCAGACTTTTCTACGGCCGAGAGTCCACATTTGAAGTCATTATTCATTTGCTAAATCGGCCGACCGATAGAAAGTCTATAGTCTGCGGGTTTCAAAACCTTAGTCTGGTATTCCATCGCAAATTACACTTGTTTTAAGTATGAAGTATGTGTCAAATGAGGTTTGATATTAACAGAGAATGGGCGCGTTTTCGTGTTCGGAGGGAACGCATGGGGCCAGTTGGGCCTGGGCCACAAAGACGAGGTGACACGGCCAAGCTGCGTCAAGTGGCTGAAGCCGCATCGGGCTATGTTCGTGGCTTGCGGACGAGCTCATACTGTCTTCGTCACAGGTAACAGATAAGTTTACCGTAGAATTCTGCTAGGATGTCTTATAATTTAATCATCTTTGTTTATGTGACGTATACCTAAGAGGGATGTTATCTTTTGGCCAGATAACAACGCAATATACACAGTAGGATGCAACGATGAGGGTCAACTAGGCACAGGAGATATGGAACATCACACAGTACCGCAGTCTATTGAACTGGAGGGAGAGCCTGGAGCAATTAAACAGGTGTCGGCTGGAAGTAACCATACTGCTATACTTACAGGTGAGATCAATCTATATCTATACTTCTAAACTAATATTATAAAGAGGAAAGATTTAGAGGTTTTTTTGTTTGTAACGTTTAGGCTCCGAAACTGCTAGACCGTGATGAAACTTGGTATGAGGATACATTGATTCATTGGGAATAACATTTTTATCCCGATATTCCCACGGGATCGGGAGTTACGCGGGTGAAACGGCGGAGCGCTGATAGTACCTATATGAATCCTATTTCCTTTGTAACGGCATCACGCGTGAACGGCTGGACCAATTTCGCTAATTATTTTTTTATTGTTTTTGTTATTGTCAGATGGTTCTTATGAAAGAAAAAATTAAGAAAGTTGCGCAGAAAGTTTTACGCGGGTGAATTTTATCCGTGTAATACCATGCACTATTTATAGTAGATAAGTCCTTAATCTAAGTGTCGTTGATGCACAGATGAGGGTCGCGTTTTCGTGTGCGGCTCTAACAGCGAAGGGCAGCTGGGCCTCGGTGAGGACACGCGCTCTGCCGTCAAGTTTACCGAACTCAAGTTCATGGAAAGCATTGCCTTCGTCGAGTGTGGATATTATCATACTGTATTTATTACCGGTTAGTTACCTTTAATAATAACTTAAGCACACGCCATACGAAGCGAAAGAATGTCGCCAAGAAATCGATAGGTTAAAACGTAAAAAGAAATAATATGAAAGCTATCTAAGTAATTTCTTTTTATAGGAATGTAGGTCAGTAAGCTTTTATTTTATCCACATGAAGGCCAAATAATCAACACTTTCACAGTTATTTGTACTAATAGTCAACAGTTGACGAAAATGTAAACAAAGATAGTGACACTGTTCGGCGTTATTGCAGTGATAGCATTGAACCTTGATATTATTGTAGCACTTACCAAAAATAATGCCTTCTGATTTCCATATAAATAGCTGTTTTGTTCTTCATGACAGCAAAAGGTGCAGTATTCGTGACAGGAGACAATGAAAATCAGAAACTCGGGATTCCAAACACGGCGAGTTCTGTTTACGTTCCGGAAGTACTGCCCATCGACGTGCCTATCAAGAGCGCTTGTTGTGGAGCTAACCATACTTTCCTACTCTCCATGGACGAGGCCAAGATCCTCGCTTTTGGCTCTAATGAAAAAGGTCAACTCGGCCTCCCCAAGGACGTCCAAAATGTAACCACCCCCACGGAAATCGACATGGAAAAGATGTTCGATGGGTACCAACTGAAACTTGTTGCTTGCGGGGCCATGCACACCGCCTTCGTAACGGGTAAGGTTATTCGTATTTCAATTTCACTAAGTAACAGGAAACTGAAGTAGGCCCAGACGATTAATTTAAATTTTATCGATTCAGGTTCTTTGTACTTTTGTTATGTATGCGTCTACCTACTTAACGTCGATTGTTTAGGTGGGTAATTGCCGCAGTCACGACATTCGTTCAGAGTGCGGCGATCAGTGTTTGACACCCACTTGCGGGCAGTGGTCGTATTACAACTAGACTTTACCTTTCAGACAACGGACTGTTGTATACGTGTGGGGAGTCTAGGCACAATAAACTCTGCTTGGAGGACATCGATGACGCGGACAATTCTAACGAAGTACCCAATCAATATCGACCGAAGCGGGTCACGTCTATGAATGGGCACATCGTAGACAATGTAGCTTGCGGAGGGTGCCACACGCTGCTCACCGCGACCAGGGGCTCCAACTCAGACTTTACTAATAACGACTTCAGTATCACTAATAACGAAACGAGACCGATTTCTCTGACTGAACTACCGCCACTGCAAAAAGTTCCAACTATGAACAAAAGCGAAGAAATGACTCATACGATAGAGGATGTAAAGAACTCGAACACAAACGAATCCATCGCAGCCGACAATGTCAATGGGAATACGAACGACGATACCGGATCGATAGATTCATTAGAAGCGAACGTTAGCGGCTCACATATCGTAAACATCAACGACCTTGATAACGAAAATGAAAGCACGCACGATATCACAGAAATCACTAAAGAAGATACATCCTTCATGGCGCCTATAAAGGCTGAGGTCACCGGCATGGTAGACAATATGGGGACAATGATGCATGAAGCAAAAGAAACAATGACAGAAACAGTCAATAATGCAACAGATAAGATGAAAGAGTCAGTCAACAACGCAACAGATAAAATGAAAGAGTCCGCCAACACCGCAACAGATAAAATGAAAGAGTCAGCCAACAATGCAACAGATAAAATAAAAGATACCGTTAACGAAGCAACGGACAAAATGAATGAGAAAGCTGAAATAGTTGAAGAAACAATCACTAAAAGCATAGCAATGACCCCGAAGGTCATCGGCGAAACCAAAAAAGTTCTAGACATACCGGACAAAGTTATGGAAGTGACGAATTCACCGCCTCCGAAAACACCTATATTACCAGAACTACTTCAGGTACCCGACTTGTCTCAGATAAGTCCGATAAGCAAACACAGCGACGATGGACAGAAAAGTGAAACTGGACAATCGGAAAACGAGACTATTCCCTGTGGTTCAGATAAGTCAAGTCCTCAAGCTAAAACCAAAACTCAAGCAGTGATGCCCATAGTTCGAAGTGATGACCAAATAGATGGTCAAGATATTGGAGAGGAAGGCGACGTGGTTGTCAAAGAGAAAGGAAGATTCGCACGATTCTTCCAAACTATTAAAGATAAAGAGAACTCTTGTATGAGCAGAGGGAAGGTTATTGAGGAAAACGTTGTCGGTAAGTCCATCATCAATCTTCCTGCCCTTATCATATTATGTTTATAAAATTTTAGGTGGCAATCGCATTTTTACTTCCGTATGTCTCGTGGTAATATTAAAAAAATGAGCTGCAGCTAGGGGTACTATTAATCCCCCATTCCATCGTGCATGCATACAAAGGGGTAGTAAATATGACTATGGAGACTGGCATAGCAGTCGCCTTAATTTTTTTTTTTGTGCGGTGATATTTTAAACCTATGGCAATTTTGGCACGAGATTTTATAACATTGCTTTTGTTGTTTGTATCAATATCTTTTTTACATTGCCAAAGGATTAAAAGCCGTGCAACTTAAAAAAAAACTTTCATAACGTAAATACGGTCGTAAAAATTCATTCTACGCACTAAGCATCGTGATGCCTTCATTGACATTACAATTTTTCACAGAAACCTACCATTAAAGCTGAATCAGTTTTTTTCCATCCAAAGGTTGCCTGGAAAAAATCGCTTTCAGCGATAAGGCCGCCCATTTGTGCAACTTATACTTTCTAGCTATTACTTTACTTTGTCTATATAGTGTTCTGTTTCTTCCTGTGTTGTATACATAAAGTTATCTATCTATCTATTGTTCACAGAAAACGTGCACAAAGGCATCGAGACAGCTGAGGAATCCGTCCACAAAGTGGAAGAGACTGTTGAGACAGAGATCCGCAACCAAACCAACTCGCGGACCTGCACTATATTGTAAATACTTTCCGTCTTCATCTAATATTATTAAACTTAATAAATGTTTTTATTACTACAACTTTTGTGGACCTTTAATAATGCAATATGCCACCAGAAGTTTTAAATCACAGAATTGTCAACAACAATCTACTTACAGGCAATTTAGAAACTAGGTGAAATACTTATTTTTCTAACTAGGTCAAGGAAGTGTTTGATAAATGAAAGAAACTTCTAATAAACTATTTTTTTTATAAAATACCAAAATATTTGACGTACAGACGCATTTACCGAATCCTTGTTACAATGGCTGGAGTTTAAACAGAAAGGCAGAATGGCAGTTACTATTACATAAAAGTAAAGCGTGAAATACATGATACATTAGAACTGTTACAATAGTTATGTAAAAATATATCATTATGTACTAGTTAATTTATCTCCGTGCCAGCCCGGAGGCCTGAGTAAATATTAACTTACATCTATGTGATCAACAAACACTCGAGCACAATTTACTTTATTTATAACATACTTGGGCGGTGTCGCCTCATGATAAAACACTTTTAAAACAACATTTTCTAATATTTATCACTGTAGGCAACACCGGCAAGGCTCGTTGCGGTATGCACAACCGCTGTATCACCAAGCATGTGTCGTACAACAATCAGACTTCAAATTTAAATAGTCTTACGGTGTACGCGAAATGTTTGTTTAACGAACACAAGACAGACGACCAAAACAACCTATTCAATACTCGTTTAAATAGAAACTTTGCATATAACATCAGACAGATAGTACGAGCCAAGATCTGTTCAGTTTAACACAAATGCAAACAATATCTCATAAAAAGTAAAACAAATCTTGGACTGGCCTGTCCAATGCTTACCTTAGGTGTTATGTATGACTAAACTGTGTATAGATTCTTGGTTGCGGAACTGTGTTTCACCATGGTGTCTCTGTGGACTTGGTAGCCGATTTTGCCGTGGATGCCTAGCTGCTCCTTCAGTCTGCGACCAATCTCAATATTGCCGTGCTGCTTGGTCGCTTCCGCTGTCCAGATACCTGTAAATAGAAATGAAAAAGTTAATTATCGTTTTGTTTAATAAGTAAAAAGAGACGAGAGTTGAGGCAGTCACGCCGTAAAAACCGAGAAATCCACCTTAAGATTTTACCACCACAGTGGTTTCATGAAAATTTGTGGAAGGCAATGGACTTAAGTCTAATTTCAGCCAGTACTACGCAATCTTAGAGTACGTACGTGGCCGTTTCTTAAGCCTCCATGCATGCTCTGGGTCTGTTCGTAATACCCAAGTTGTAGAAGTGTTTGTTCCAAATGCCATGACCAGTCGAAAGCATTTATGACTGAATGAATGCATAATGATATTCGTTTAAATTGCGCAGTGAGTCTACTGTTTAGGTCTAGAAGTGCTATTTTGGCCATTCTGCCACTCTTTAGTCGAGGTGCCGCATGTTTCCATCTTTACCGATCCAGGCTCTGAGTTGGTAGAGACTGGAAGAGAAGACTGGACTTGCCAGTCAGTCAGCAGCATCTAGAGCCACTGTGTCCTAGAGTATCGCGTGACATTCGTATATTAGGCCTGAGTTAATAGTTTCACTATTAATTGCATAGAGTACTGTCATACTGTTTTAGACGATTCTAATGTCATACCAGAGACATCTCAGGCTAATGCAGCAACGCAGTGTGGCCAGATCATACTATGTGATAAGTATCATTTAAATATTAACAGTTTCACAAAAACTTACCAATTTTATCTAGCTTCGGTCGAACATTAACTACAGCTCCGCAAATCTCGTCCGAGTTCTCAAAGTTTTCACCAATTAACAGGAGAATCTGAAAATACGCAATTAGATGTCAGAACTGGAATTATTTAGTAACAATTAATGATTTGTATTGTTTTAACATGAACACAATTGTACAATATTGCATGTGCCTCTGAAAATGTAGTTGCATACAACTTAGGTGTCTTAAAGTTGTAAATAGGTATCTTTTAATCAATTATGCTCCATCTTAGATTCCATTGAAATAATTAAAACAAAACATATCAGAGTGTTATTTCCTGCCTATTAAAATAACAATGATTATACTAGCTGTTCTATCCATTATGTCCTTATTCAAGGTCTATCTATGTCAATACCAGGTTTCATTAAAATTTGTTTGAGCTATATTGAATTGTGTGTATCAGACAGACAGGCAGAGTTAACTTTACATTTATAATATTAGATATTTAACTCTAGTAGTGGCATAGTATCACTGGTGTTCACACGCGGTTTGAAACCAAAAAACTACAGAAATAGAACAGATGCCAGTGAATTCCTGGACAAATCTTTATATATAAAAGACTTATCAAGAAACCTTAGAGACTATGAGAGCTACAAGTCTAAAACTATTCATAGAGGTTTCTTTTACTTTGACTTCTAAAGGGCAGAAATTTGACTTTTATAGGGGTTAAAAGAGTTGGTAAAGTTTGTATTCTGCAGTAACCATTATGTATTCTGTGTTTGTAAGAAATGCATATGACTCTAAAGATATATTAAATGCAAGTAAAACCATGGGATGCAGCTTGTAAAACATATAATACTTACAACATCAAGCCAAAAGCGGTCAAGATCAGAGTTCCTCTGTTTCTTCTCGAGACTGATAAGCCACCGGCCGCCCATCTTGTTGGCATCATCCTCCCACATGGGCCGGATTCCCTGCTTGAATACGGCATAGTCGTGTCCTTGACGGAGCTCCGATGGCAACTTTATGTGGTGGTACAATCTGGAGTGAAGACATTTTAAGTGAAATTTTGTGTGTATGGAACCTATGCGGGTGAAACCGCAGGGCACAGCTAGTTTCGAATATTAAAATAGTCCCACAAATGTAATTCATAGATCAGATTGCATTTCTGAGACAAACCTAATGGACAATTTATTTTTTAATAGTTGTGAATTAAATAAAATGGTAGTTCAATACACTATATTCAAAATTTTTAGATTCAATAGTTTCATGAGTGCACAAACAAACACCTTTTGACCCTAAATGCAAATATCATCCCCCGTTCCATGGCCGGCAAAAATCAAAGTTCACAAAAAACTAAACATGATTCTGCACTTTCATATATCATAAAATACTTAGTAAGACCTTAATGATTTAAGTTTAATGTTTTATTTGAATGTCTCTTAATGGAATTTACTGCAATTATGTCATAATTAATACTCTATTGATAACATTATCTTGTTTGTTTTATCTTCATATGATTTACAACTTACCGCCAGAAATCTTCAACGGTATCGAAGGTAGTGAGTTCAATGAGGTTCTCTTCCCATGTTTTGTTTCTATCGTTGTCATAGAACCAGAGACTCCAGGTGTTCTGCAGCGGGTGCTTGATTAGGAACTCCGGAGGCACTTCCGCGGTGCTGTTGGTCTTAGTCTCGGTCGTCGCCGACCCCTTGAACACACAAGCCATTCTCACAACCCTTCTAACCTAAACACCCTTGACAGAACACTAAAAAATATCTTCCGTATCGCCTATTACAGCTACAACCAACGTGGAAAACGTTTTATTTTACAATTCAATGCAGTTATGAAAGAGAAATAAGGCGAAAAAGATACGAATGCTTCAGTGAAAGTTAGCGCAGCCACATCACCAAACACATCGAAAAGCGACAGAACTTCGAATCATAATGATAAATGGAGGTAGTGGAAGATATCTGTGACAAGATTCAATACTCCTACCCACCTCTACTTCTTCAGAATTATTTCCAGCCATTTCCCAAGAATCTCACGATGCAATTTTTTTTGTAAAAAAGGAAGACAGAGACCGACTAAGTGTTGCAAGTCGAAAAAAATTTATGTCAATCAAATCGAACTTCATTTTTTATTTATTTTCCAGCCAGTAAGTAAACTTTTTTTATATAAAAAATATATCTTTATACATTTTTCAACTTCAGTATATGAACAAGCAGTTTACTTTGATATTATTCTAGAATATAATAAAAAAAAGTCCGACCATTAAAACACGCATTTCAAAAAGGCGCTGATAAAGACAAAGACAAAGATTATCATCATTTTTATTACTTGCAACTTGGCTTGGAATGTCAAGTTATGTCAATGCCAAAAAATTGTCATTCGTCTAGCAAAACCTTCATTTTTCTCTGGGTGACTGCTGAACGTTTTTCGGCGTTTTCGTCCGGCAATTTCATAGCCGCGGTTCATACACTAACTCATTAAAGAAATACATCTTGAAAATGTCTGTTCATACGTTGATGCTGGACTTTTCCTTGGATGCGGCGCGTCTTGGAGACGAAAGCGGTCAAAAAGATGTATTTGGCCTATTGCAGACGGTGCTCAAAGAGTACATCCCGAATCTTATTTTAGCCGCTGATATTAAACTGGATGGCGGCTCCTTGAAGATCATGACTGGAAAGAAGGGATCCACTGTATCAGTAAGACTGTTCGACCGAGGCCTTATTACTGTGAACATCGAGTTTTACAAAGAAGAAACTGGTGAGCCACTGATTAATCTCAAGGTGAGTCTTGATCACTGTTTGCTAAATTTATGAGAGATACCTACCCATTAAAGTAATGGTTTCTCATATATACATAGATATAACTCGCGGTGACTTCTTTGACAAGCGTATTATTATTTCTAGCTATTGCTTCAAGGCAATTTTCTTTCTAAGATCACAGATAAAATTGACAACATAGTATCTGCATAGGATTTTATAGTAACATGGTTATTTTCGCTACTAAAGTTATTATAAACGGGATATTTATATCTATATCAAGCTTATACTACTTTATATAAGGTTATGGTTTATAAAAACTTTTTTCAAGAAAATAGTTCTTATCTTACTGGTCTACTGAAACATCATTGATGCCTATAAAATAAACTTTATCAATTTCTCTTTCAATTGATGATAAAATAACAATTACCTACACAAATCAATCAATTCTATTAGCATTCAATTAAGGTTGAGTGTTACCACAATTCCTATTTGTTTCATAGTGCATAAAGTTAATAGAAAATGAGATTAGAAGTGATCTGCAAGCATCAAAAAGCTTCTCATTACCACCGATCAAAAGAGGCCACAAATATAATGTTTATTTAACAACATCAGGTCAGAAGGTTTCACCTGTTTGTATTATTTTATCCTACACCATTGTATGCTTTTGGATTTTTATTAAATTTTGTATTTTAAGGTAAATATAAGTCATACTCTTGATGATTTTAGCACCATAACATCATGTTTAAAGTTACTTAATAAAAACTTATCATCTTATAGTATGGTAATGTAGTTTGACCTATATTTTTCTCAAGTATTACACAATTTATAAGTATCAATTGCACAATAGGCAATCTTTGATAAAACGATTAGCTGTACTCTCACGTAAGAAACATGACACAGTTTTCTTGTTGATTAGAGTGTTTTATTTACCTAAGGCATAGGTTGTGATACATAAAATTGCACGGATTGTATTACCTCATCCTTTTATGATTTTGCTGTGGTTTCTGTGACACTCAACCTTGATTTATTGCTCTTTTCTGAGCAAAAGAAGCATTTTATACATTGCAATATGTATGGCCACATATAAGTTTCAGCAAATTATGTAGTAGTAGCGGCAAGTTGCGGTTTCACCCGCGTAAGTCCCGATCTCGTGGGAATATCGGGATAAAAAGTAGCCTATGTCATTCCCAATGAATCAATGTATCCTCAAACCAAGTTTCATCAAAATCAGTCCAGTAGTTTCTGAACCTATTCGTTACAAACAAACAAAAAGTCTTCCTCTTTATAATATTAGTGTAGATTTAAATACGAAAGAACACTTAAATATGGCCATCTATGTGTATGATCTTAGCGTTGAATTCTTTCCATCAAATTATACCTAGAAATTCCAATATTATACCCCTTCTTTTGCTCACAGCATGGTCTTTTTAAGCGTTATTTATTTCGTTTTTCCCCATTATCTCATCTAGTCTGCTCGTGTTATGGAAAACCAAATGCGAAAGTATATCAACGTTAATAAATCGCAAGCTTACGCCCCGCTGAAACGATGCCTGTTTGGCAGATATTACCCTACTTCAGGTGAGAAAAATAAGCTTCAATAGCTTTTTTAATAGTAGTTTTTATTATTAGCCATTAGTCTTCATTAGTTTTATCCTTATTTTGGTGCAGGACATCTAACGATCAGAAAGTCTTAATAGCAAAACGTTTAACAGTGTAAAACTTCTAGTGAGATCTATTTATTAATTTAATACATAGAAAGTTAAACACTGATTGATTAGAATTAATTACATTACATTAATTAGATTAATGTTCATATAGCATGTTTGTGGTTTAAAGACTATCTGATAGTTGGCTTTATTATCCATCTTAGTAAGTAAATTGTAAATCAACTGATTTCTTATAGTTATAGTTCAGGATAATTATTATAGTTCACGATATTTTTTCTTATTGAAACTTAATTAAATACAAAAAGGAAAAGGTGCAACAAAAACTCTTTCGAATTAGACTGTGCACCAGTGAATCGTAGGTAAACAAAAGAAGAATTTGCTCATAATTTAATGTAGAACAAATGTATTTAATTTTACTAAAACATAGTACAGTCTAGATTCTAGAGTCTAGATTACTTTCCCGCCTTTTCGTGGGAAAGAGAGAGGTAGAGTCCCGCAAGGCACACTGTACCAAAAAATTTGTAAATATGTTTTAGATGAGAGGCTGATAGAGTATGATATAGATGCAGTTCTATTTGATGACCAATCAGATTTCCAAAGAGTACAAATTGTTCACTCTAAAACCCTTGGCAATATGCTGGTGCTAGATGACCTACAAAGTAAGTTACCAATATTCATATCTAGATTTAGTTTTCTAGCCTGAGGCGAATTGGGCGTATTGTTGGATGTTGCGAATTGGTTCCTGCTGTGGAACAAAAATCTTTGAATGATCTCTTTTGCAAATATTCTTTTTTACTTATCTATCTTTTCCTATTCTATTATATAAACTAGTTCAGCCCGAATATTATTTCTTTAACTTGCAGATATCTCAGAGGCTGATCTTATTTATACTGAAACTTTGATGCAGAGAGGCAAGGAGAATTATGAGGGAAAAGAAATCATTATATTAGGTAAGTGAACACAATAATCGCCTTTTGATTGCACTCATATAGTATAAAGTATAAAACACTCGTATAGTATACTAATAAAATATGTATCAATATAATACGACTGCCAAACACAGGGTTGCGGGTTCGATTCCCGCCCCAGACATGTATTTATGCTTAGTTATTTGTCTGTGGTCTGGTTGTTTCTATGTATTATAAGTATATATTTACAAAAGAAAAGTATAAAAGTAGTCTATCCGTTGTCTAGCACCCATAACACAAGTCTAGTTACTTAGCTTGGGACTAGGTGGCGATGTGTGGAATTTCTTGCAATATTTATTATTAAATGTATGTCATTACTTGTCTTGTTTGTGAATTCAGGAGAGTTTTATAGCTAAGGTTTAAGATAGAGACATTTTCACACTTTTAACTAGTTATTAGTTTATTGTTTATTTAGCCCGATATTTCGATGCAGTTGTAATCATCATTTTCACGAGACTGGAGTTTGCGACTAGGTGTTGATAGAGGCGATCGTATCGGACTACCTCCCTTTGCGCGAGTTTGCTGCGTGAGCTCCACATAAAAACTGGTTTATACCCTGTTTTAAATAACTTTAGTAAGGTTTTAACTGTTTTAAACTTATTTTCTAGAATCGATGACTTATTTCCCTATTTAATTTCTTTCGTTTATTCTGTATTTAACTCACAGGTGGTGGTGACGGAGCTCTACTATATGAGCTTCTGAAAGAGAAGCCCAAGTTCGTATGGATGCTTGAAATAGATTCGATGGTTATGGACGCGTGCAACAAATACATGCGTTCTATTTGCGGGGACGTGCTTGAATCTAGACAGGGGCCTAACTATGACGTAAGTATGTCTACTCTACACTTTCAGGTATATGGATAAACTAGTTAATTTATTCTCATTATGAATAGTTTTGCTAAATATTATTATGTGTATGTTATGATATCTATGTTTAAGTATTTAGTTTATATCTTTTTTACGTATGTATTTATTATTATATGTGTTTCTTACACCACACGACCTACCAGTTAAGCTAAACAGACCTTCTCCATCCTAAGGTTGCCTGGAAGAAATCGCTTTAAGCGATAAGGTCGCCTGTTTGTACAATTTCGTAGTTATAAGCTTTCTCATCCTTTTTGTTATTTTCAATGTTTTGTGTGTTGTACAAATAAAGTGTTTATCTATCTATCTATAAACTAGCAGCGCTCCGCGGTTTCACCCCCGTAACTCCTGATCCTGTGGGAATTTCGGGATAAAAAGTAGCCTATAGCCTTCCTCGATAAATGGACTATCCAACACAAAAAGATTTTTTCAATTCGTACCAGTAGTTCCTGAGATTAGCGCGTTCAAACAAACAAACTCTTCAGCTTTATAATATTAGTATAGATTATCTGTTTAGTTAGTGTATAGCGGTTTTAAAATAATATATTAATAAATATAGTTTGGTGTTGCACACACTGCCTAACTAAGTAACTGACATTGTGTTATGGTGATTAGACAACAGAATTTTAGTAAATACCTCCATAGTTGCTATACATCGATAAACACTTAAACCGGAAACAAATATCTGTATTCAAATATTGCGTGGGGCAGAAATCGAATGCGCAGCCTTCGACTCACAGACGTCTTCGGATGCCGTGCCAATGAAGTCGTCAAAACCATCTCTAAATAATTAATTTCCTACTAATATTCTGAATGTGAAAGTTTGTGTGTTAGTGTATGTTTGTTACTCATTTACGATGAAACTTGGTAAGAGCATACATTGAAGCCTTGGCGGTAACATTATAGGCTACTTTTATCCCGAAATACCCACGGGATCGGGACTTAGGGTGAAACCACGGGTCTCTGCTAGTTTATTATATTTATTAATTTCGTTTATACATCAAAGTCAACATTATTTATTCAATTGGAATGAAATCGCATTGAAACGTCTTAAAAACTAAGGATGTGTGATAGTAGGAGACCCACAATCTATACTAATATTATAAAGCTGAAGAGTTTGTTTGTCTGTTTGTTTGAACGCGCTAATCTTAGGAACTACTGGTTCGAATTGAAAATATATTTTTGTGTTGGATAGTCCAATTATCGAGGAAGGCTAAAGGCTATTTTTTATTTTGATATTCCCACGGGATCGAGACATATGCGGGTGAAACCGCGGAGCGCAGCTAGTAACTTATATCCTATGTTTTGTCTAGATATCCTGAAATTGCGTAGTTTCGTTTTCTGCAATAAGATTTGGTATGAAGATAGTTTGAGACCTGGCTACTTTTTTTTTTCGACTTTTTCTATTTACATACCTATCTTAAGTGTTGCCATTTAATTCCAGATAATAATAGGTGACTGCATGCAAACAGTGAACAAGTTTATCAACGATAATAAGAAAGTAGACTACATATTTGGCGATCTCACTGACATACCAATATCGGAGTCTGCTTGCGGCGAGCTATGGGAGTTTATGATAACAATATTGAAGGCAGCTTTTAAGATACTCAAGCCTGATGGCAAGTTTATGACGCATGTGAGTTTTAACTGTGCTTATCTCACTTCCTACTAATATTATACCACCACCCACCACCCAGTTGACGACCCAGTTGGCACAATGGTCACCATGCCGGACTGCCAAACACAGGGTTGCGGGTTCGATTCCCGCCTCAGACAAGTATTTTTCTTAGATATTTGTCTGTGGTCTGGTTGTTTCTATGTATTATAAGTATATATTTACAAAAGAAAAGTATATAAGTAGTATATCCGTTGTCTAGCACCCATAATACAAGTCTAGTTACTTAGCTTGGGGCTAGATGGCGATGTGTGGAATGTGTTGCAGTATTTATTTAATATAAATGTGAAAAATTGTGCGTATGTTTGTTACTCCTTTACGCAAAAACTACTGGACCAATTGTGATGAAACTCGGTGTCTAGATAGCTGGAGACCTGGATTAAGACAGGCTACTTTTTATCCCGATATTCCCAGGGGAACTTACGCGGGTGAAACGGCGGTGCGCAGCTAGTATTACATAGACGGTCTTGGCCTAGTGGTAGGTACCTCGTCTTTCATTCCGAATGTCGCGGGTTCTAATCCCGGCCGGGCCGTATGGATTTTTTTATGGGCCGGCATCAAAAAAATTAAAACATTAAACTATGCATTTGCTACCGTCATGTCAGTCCTGTGCTGACTGTACATTTTCGACTTCGACGCGGGCGAAGTCGCGGGCAAAAGCTAGTTTGTCTTTATTCGTACATTCTTACAACGTACAACTTTATTCGTTTATTCGCACAGTAAGGAACATAGAATCGATGTACACAAAGCAAAGTAGGTAATAGCTGGAAAGTATAAGTTGCACAAATGGGCAAACTTACACTATACAAACTTACATTTACATGCACATACATATTACTAACACTACACATACACACACACATTACATTACATATCACTATTATACTTAAGTTTAGCCATTGTTAACAACATGTATAAATTCCAGGGTAACGGTGCCACATCACCAGAATCACTAGAAATGTACGAACAAGAGCTGAAGAAATTGAAGCCACCAGTCAACTTCTCTCGGAGTCAGGCCTTCGTGCCATCCTTCCTCGAAGACTGGATCTTCTATCAGATAGCGTTCAAAGATGGCGCGGGCGACGCCTAACGATTACCAAAGATTAGATACGCATCCAAAGGAATATAATGCCATAGGTATTACGTTACTAACGTTTACAATTTTAAGGTTTTTTTGGTACTAAATAGATTTAAGTATTCAGCCTGTCACGGCGAGTTTCACTCAGCTACGGGCGATATGCGCCAATGTTCAATATTAAAAAAATTGGCAATAAAATAATGATGTGAACATAGGTAAATAGATATAAGTATTCAGCCTATCGTGGCAATTAGCGAGTTCCACTCGGCTACTCTCAAGAAAATATTGGTGTGAACATAGGTAAATAGATATAAGTATTCAGCCTATCATGGCAATTAGCGTGTTTCACTCAGCTATGGACGATGTGCGCCGATGTTTAATGCTACAAAATTCTCAAGAAAATAATGGTGTGAACATAGGTGCAAGTGCATAGGTTCGTTGACGGGTGTAGATTTACGAAAAAAGGTATGTCTGGTCTGTCTTAGTGCTAGTTTTTACTATCACGTTTACGATGGGAAGTTGAAGCTTAGCGGACGTAATGTCCGCCTTTCAACTTTTCATATGATTTTCGCATTTACACAAACGTTTTAGTACCGTTTGTTATACGAAACACTCGCAGTACGGGTACTGCAGGTAGATTCTGAAACGATCTGAAGACATGGAACGGAACATCTGTTTATGTATTTGCCTTTTCGATTCAGATAACTTTCGACTAATTTGGACACGGTAGGCTTACATGATAACCGAATTATTCGTGTCTGACCTATTCGGAAATCAAGATATTTCTTTGAACACCAAAAGTAACCGGCAGACTTCCGACAAAGCCGAAGTTCTGAGTATTGGAAGACTGGTTATTGACAGGCGTCATCAGACGATGTCGGTAGTAGTAGTGTACGTGCTCTCATTGCTTCACATACGTTTGTTTCAATCGGACGAGTTCGGCCGTTGACGGATTAGGTCTACACGAGTTATTATACTCAAGCCCCGGAAACGCCTTGCTTAATACTACAGATCCTTCAAGAAATCTTACTGCTTCAATGTTCTATTCCACTTTAAGTACCTGGGTGCTCAAAGGACACTAAAGTGTCGCCTATAAGCACCTGGATGATATCACCCAGTGGAATAAGTATAATAGACTCCTTCAATGCAAGGTCGGTCGATTTTTAGAAGTTCCATTTGAATTGTTTTACACTGCCCTACTAGTGGTGGCTAGGAAATATTTTTAAGCTATTGCATAGCTTTTATCGCGGGCTTTGAGCGCGGCGACCGAATCAAGAAATTCCGTAACGAAAATAAAACCTAGCACCCCCCGCTCTGCCTACCATGTAGCTCGGCCGAGCGTTCGCTTAACGTGTATGTATATGGTACGGCTGTACGAAGCTCGCACTATGCAATAGCTTTACCAGTCCCTGAGTGCCACACGTTTTTCTGTATTTATCGCCCGAAGCTAAGAATATTATACTTACCTAAAATGTATTGTTATAAAATTTGTGCAATTACTATTCGATTTGAAAAATAATATGTAAGTTAATACTATAGGGTTAAAATATTACGAAGTTAATAATAAGCGATATCACAAAATTAGTTATAGTGGCAGGTACTATGTAGTACCAATATAATATTAGTATTCACCAGTCAGTATGTTTTATATAAACCAACAGATGCTATATTTAATTACTAATTTAAATATATTTTTGCCTATTTTAAAGCTATGTTTTATAGTTCCTAAATGGAGAAAGGAATTGTGAGAAAGAAAGTGTCACTAGTATTTCGATACACCAGAATGTGTCCCAAAGATGTTTTCCAAAAAGTACAATATGCATATTTCAACAATTTCATTTAATTAAATATTGATACTAGTTATACTCTCTCACAATGCAGCGGTAACGCTGAGCGTCGCGTCAGTGCGCGATAAATCGCTGTGCGATGCGCGATGGAACGGCCAGTAGCGTAGCGAGGGCGGACAGGCGGGTCGCCCCGGGCGCCACCAATCGGAGGTCGGCAAAATTGGAAAAAATATTTTTTTTGCGGTCACTGGCGCTCATTTTTTCGCTCAATCTTTCATATCGTTACGTTTTTTTCTCACAAACACCAACATTATTTTTGTGACGTCAAAAGAGCGGAAAAATGCCAACATTATTAATTTTTATGACGTCAAAAGGGCGGCAAATTGACAGAATTATTGTATTTATGAAGCCAAAAGGGCGGAAAAATATGACACCGCCTCGGCGACAGTGACCCACGCTACGCGACTGGTGACAGCGTTTCGGTGTAGGAGTGTGCTTCTAATATTTTGCTGTTGCGCAGCACTTTAGAACAGCCTTTTAACATTAATTATCTGATACGAATGTCAATAAATAGTGAACTATGTCGCAGTATTAAGGCAACTGTAAGTTATTGCTTTTAGTCATTAAATACCAATTAATATTGTAGTTTGACTACGATTTGATATGTTTAGTTTGCTATGTGTTGTGTTTCACGCTTGTTCCTGTTTTATTTTGAATAAACCTCATTACGGTAAAATTGTTTGTTTTTATTACCTTTGAACTCTTGTACATTTTAAGTAGGTATGCACATTTTAAGATCAGACCGGAATATACAGGTATTGTATGTGGTCTATTTGCGCATGTAAAATGAGAAAACCGTGTTAATTAGACGAGTCCACACCGAAGGATCAGGTCGCGATCCATATGGACGCGGCTCACTCGAACAAACCAATCCACGAACCAAAGTCCAGTCTATTACCCTAGGTCAAGTCAAGTCTATTGTAGGTATACTAGATACCTACAATCTACAATACATTAGGAACTAATTGCGCGACTTAGTTGGCTCCAGACGTATTGCAAGTTTTTGCCTCTGGACACGGACGACTAAGCTGAGTTCTGGGCAAGCCTACTCTATTTAATACATGTCCAAGCACTACATAAAATAAAGTTGCTGGCGCTTTATAAATCATCAAGATTAGACAAACGCCAAAATATACAATAGTAATCTAAAAATAATTATAATACAAAAGAGCATTATAAATAAAACTGTCAGGGTTATTATAACAATTTTAATATGAGATAATATATAACACAGTATATCTTAAGTAAAAAAGATCAACTCATAAAGACAATTCAGATGAGAAAAAATAAAGATAAAATCATTTTTAAAAAACATAACCCTCCCGCACTGTTGATTAAATATGCAAAATGTATTGACGACACTAACAAAACATGCAGTAGTGTACTTATACTGATGTGTTCCAGTTTCAAGGGAGCTTGTGCTAGTGAAATTGAGAAATTCCAATGTCGAAATTCCATCCGAGACTGCCATCCATCTGCTTGTTCTCATAAAAAAATATGGAATGAAATAGGTAAATTAGTTTTTTCAATAATACTAAAAAAATATATTTATATTTAGCATCACAAAATTTGCAATTCATGCATTAATATTCGTTAATATTTATGCATAAAGTAGTATTCGTTAATTTTAACCAAATAAGCTATAATTCTTTTATCTTTAACATATTCATAATGCTACCAATAGGCATTATATTGAGGCTAATTGATTGACACTTTACTGCTGAAATTATATCAATGTATTTTTGAGAAAATTGGAATCTTGTCTGAATATGTACAAAAGTGTGAAACGCGCATTCAGCCGGCCTGAAGTTGATGCGACTGTTTTTAGCGAGGGAGAAAACCACGCTCAATTAGCTGAGTTCATACCGGAAGATCCACAACGCTCGACGCTTTGGTACGCGACTTTATTTCGCCAAATAACGATCTAAAGTCGCGCAACAAACAAACCAAACTTCTGGTTCGACGAACCAAATGTCTCAATCATGGATCGACCGGTATGAACCCAGCTTTTTGATGTATAAATTCTCTACAACAACGTCTTTTAACTTTAGGTCAGCCAACTTATACGCTTATTACGGCGGCTTATTACATATGTTACTCCGCTTGTCGTAACCTAGCAAGTCTCTGTGTGAGTTCGTCCTGTTCTTGAGAGACGACTGTGCTGGCGCCTATTGATGTGCTCGGGACGCCTGATGGGAGCTCCATGTTTAGCTCCAACCTGGAGAAGGGAAATAAGATTAGCTTTTTATGTAAGGACTAGCTGATGGTCTACAGTTTCACCTAAGCTATGATCAGGATAAAAATATATAGTTTGACTTAGCTACAATTTTATTTTCTATTGTACAAAAACCATGAATGATTGTCATTATGAGCAGTGAAAAAGTCATTTAGTAGTCCTAAGCAATTAAAATCTAGATAATTGATTAAAATTTCACCATTGGATAGCTCTATTTTATGGCATACTTGTTATCCTACTAATATTATAAATGTGAAAGTTTGTGTGTGCGTGTGTGTGTGTGTGTTTGTTACTCCTTCACGCAAAATCTACTGGACCGATTGCGATGAAACTCGGTATCTAGATAGCTGGAGACATGGATTAACACATAGACTACTTTTTATCCCGATATTCCCACGGGATCGGAACTTACGCGGGTGAAACCGCGGGGCGCAGCTAGTGATATATAAACTTCCTCGAGAATCACTCTATCTATTGGTAAACATGAAAATCGGTGCAGTAGTTATAAAGATGTAAGCATACATAGGGATATACAGTGTGAAACGACTTTGTTTTATACTATGTAGTGATTTAACATAACTGAATTATGAACGAAAACTGCGGCCGTCATACGAAAATGCGGTCTGCGGCTATTAAATCGGGTAAAACAGCGCGGCGCAGCTAATTATAATAATATATTTGAAATGTGAAAGTTTGTGTGTATATTTGCAACTCTGTTACACAAAAACTACAGGATAAATTGCGATGAAACATTATATAGCTGTGTGTAGCAGTGCTACTATAGTGTTTCAGTAAATCCAGATCTCCACCTGGATTAACACATAGGCTTCTTTTATCCCAAGGTCCTGTTGTTTCACCCGATATGACTAAACAAAACATACTAGCGCAAATTTTAATAATATTAATAGGTATAATACATACCCAGCTTCATCAGCTACTTGCTGCAATAAGTTATCAACATCGCCCTGCGGTACGGTAGTGGTTGTTGTTTGTGACATTGCATTCTCCATGTACGATGATTGGACGTCTAGATCCTCGAACTGGCTCTCGAATTTGTCCATGAGAGTGGATATCTTTTCCAGATTCATTGACTTCATAGCTGCGTCCATTGCTTTGACAACACCAGCCATTGAGTTTGTTACCTATAATACAAATATAAAATAATCTATTAACTAAAAATGAATCACTATTTTTCTTGGTCATGGCATCAAGTGTGAACGGTGGGACCAATTTACCTAATTCTTTAAACTCATTCAACAGAGAAATTATAAACACTTGGTGATGGTGGCAATTTTGTCCTCTGTCTGTACACATAAGATATTATAACATATGATTTTACAGCAATTTACAAGATTTAAAAGTTAACAATCAATAGATTTAAATAGGTATACCTTCCTTGTAGTCAATGCTGTCTGTACCCTACTGGAGACAGCATCAACTCTTGCAGACATCCGTAAGTAATTTAGCGCCTGATTCTTCTGTCTTATTGCATTCTCTGCATGTATCCTAGCACCCTCCATGTTCCCTTTCTGTATTGCCTTCTTCGCTTTCTCCTTCTCTAGTTTCTCTTCTTTTTCACATTTTTTAGAGTTTCTCTCTAACTCTTTTACAGCAAATTTTAAATTAAATAGGTGTTCTGAATGGTAGGTTAAGGAAATATTGGTTATATATAGGTTTTATAGATATTTGTAGTTACTTTTATAGAGCTAATCGATACATTATTTAATCTAAAAAAGTACAGAAGTATTTAAAGTAGTAAATTATTGTTTCATTTCCACTAGATTTACAAATTCAAGGAGTTTGAATTGCTGATTTAATTAGTGGTTTTTTCTTCCAGTTTTTCCTAATTTATGACTCATGTTTGTTTACTATGTAACATAACTATTGAATGATTGAAAAAGTAATTTATTACTGTGACCTATTGTGATGAAAATTGGCTAACATTTTTCTTGTTAATTAAAGTCATTATTTAGGTAAACAAATAATCTGGACCTGAAAACATTTAGCAAACAAGTGGGTAAAAAGTAATAAGTGGTTGCAACAAAAAACTAAAATTAGTGATAATAAGTCACCTTCCTTACCCATTACTGGAACAGCAACTTTCTTGGTACTCATAGAGGTATGAGTCACTCACAATCAGAGTAGAATGATGAAAATTTAATTAAAATAGTGAAAAACTTCGAGTTTTAAAAAGGATACTTTCCATAGCGGAAGAAGACATTTCGTTCCCCAGTTTGACGGCTTTCAATTAACTTTTATCACAAATAAATGTAGGCTGTTGCCTTCGGAGGTTTCAATGCGATTTCCAATTTAGAATAGCACAAAAATAAAAATTATTTTTTAGTGGGTGAGTCACAAGGACAATCAAAACATCAATTTTTGACAGAATGACAGAACGAATCTTGAACGGATGAATCAACAGAATGAATGAAATTGAATGTTTTTTTTTTGTTTTTCCTTAAGAGGGGGGCAGGCAACTAGATACTTACAGTCGCATCTGACGGATTATTTCTTCTACTCCTTTTTTTCCTTTTTTTTACACTTCATTTAACTCTGTAACAAAACCTCAGTTTAATTCTGAGGTTTAATTTTTTTGCAACCGAAAGACTTGACTAAATTTTGTGTGGGGCGCTAAGTGTTGACCGTGTGGACGCGACATAATCAGTAAAAAATAAAACTTTTTTTTCTATGGATTAGGTTGGTAGAATTGACAGAAATTGACTTGACGTTCGTTCGATCAAACAAACAATTGTCAAAAAAAACAAATTGTGAATGGAGTGAGCTTCGTTGCCGGAGAATTTATTTGGAAGTGGACGAATAAAAATAGCGTTACAAATCTACAATATTCCTGAAAATCCCTTTTTGCTGTTACTTTTAATTATTGTGGTTTAAATTATAAAATAAGTGTGATATAAGTTTAATCTGTATTTTTGAGCGTAAATACGTCTGTGACAATACCGAGGAGTTTCAAACAAATCGAGTAGGCAGAGGACATCGGCTGGGCGTAAAAAGAAAATGGCGTGCGCTACTTTGAAGAGAAGTTTGGACTGGGAGTCGATGTCGCAGCTGCCTGCGAAGAGGCGAAGATGCCCTCCACCATTCGCAGCCAGCTCGAGCACAAGTCCAAAAGTGGAGCCCAGGGCTTCTGCATTCGAAGAAGCTATATCTGGATCTATGAAAATGACCCTAGGTTTGTTTATTTTTTGTGTTTGTGATTGCGTCGCTAGTGGTTGGTTTTAGGAATTGGTTTTATTGTATTTGATATCGTCGTTAAAATTGGTTGTATTTCATGGTATTTATTTAGTCAGCTGTCGTATCTAATCGCCATTGTTTTGCTAGATCATGAATATATTTTCCATCGTGTGTAAAGGTTAGAGTGAGTAAGGTGATGAAGAAAGACCGTTGTGTCAATTTTTTTCATGTCCTTTTGTTAGCCATTCTTTTGTGATTAGTCGCCGTTTCCTTTGAAACTCTAAACTCTGTTTTCTATAATATCGTCAATTCGAAATTTCAGATTTTGTACCATCAACATTAAAATTACTGACTAATTATATTATTTTGATCTATTGCAATCTAGGAATTACAAAATAATTGTGACATCTACCTAGGCAAGAGAAAATTAATATAACCATACCTACTATTCACCTAAATAAACACCTGAATCATTGCAAACTATGCCTAAAATAAGCAAATAATGCAAATGCAGCACATTGTTATTTTCCTTCAATTGCATGATATTAGCAAAAATATGTTCCATGACTCAGCAAAATTTAATTTCTAAACTAATATTAGAAAGATGATAGATAGGCAAGTTCATATGTCTGTTTCTAGCTTTTTACTAAGTTTGATGTTTGTCATAAGAAACTGCAGAAATTAGCTAACTACTAAAGAAAATGGTCACTGCACTATGTACTCTTCTTTCTTTCAGTTTTTACGATTCTCTAAAAGGTAAAAATGAGAGCCTAGGTTCAGGTTAGGGGCTCTGATTTTCCGCACTCAGGCATAAGTCTGCCCATTGCGCATGATCTTTGACTGTTACGAGACCCTATTACAAAAACTCCACTGTCTGTCTGTTTGTCACTAGGCTGAATTACATGAACTGTAATAGATATACAGTTAAAGTTTTCACAGATGATGTATTTCTGTTATAACAACAAATACAGAACCCTTTGTCCATGAGTCCAACTCCCACTTGGCTGGTTTTCTACATTACACCCGTCTCCCTTACTACATACACATATACCCCCATGTATGAATATGCCTTTTAAAATAGTGTCCACTCTGGAACTCAACTTCTGAAAGCATTATCTCAATATGTAATTACTTCATAAACTGTCATAATCTAATCAAACAATTACATATAACACCAACAAAATGGCATAGAGTAGGTTACAGGTCACTTGAAATAGAAAATGTAGTTTATCAGGTAGATGGCCCTACAGGAGAAATTCCCATAGGGGATTAATGCCACTCACTATTTCAGCTCTATTTTATAGACAATCAGTTATGTAGTATTTTCTATGGTTTTCACGACTTGAAATTAACATTTAGCTGTTAAATTCAAGTCGTTAAAACCATAGAAAATACTACATTACTGATTCTGCATTTTATATAGGGACCAGTTTGATTAATTTAAATTGAATGGTAGATTAAAAACATTCAAATATTTTTGTAAGACTAATGTCACCTCAGTCTGCCTGTGACCATGAGATCTGCAAAGTTCTCAAAGTGTTGGGTTTTTACAAAATACATGTGATCCATTAATATATAAACAATTATACACATTATTCATTATAAACAATTATGTTCTTTTTTTCTCTAACTAAACAGTTTCCAATTTTGCACCTTGGCATTAAGAGAAATGTCACTTCTTTGTCAGTGGCTATAGTTTTTTTGGATTGAAGCCAATGGCTTAGAAAAGGTTCAGGTAGTTATTTTTTGTGATACCATATTTGAGTTGATGTTGCTAGCTGTTAGTGTTTTTATATTTTGGACTTTGGTATGTCATTATAACAATCTCTTTTCCTAGATAAATTTAAAAATGTATGCATCAGTATTTAAAAAAAATACATAACTTTTACAGACTAGGAAATTTTGCAACTAAACTACATAAAATCTAATCTAACTATATTATAAATGTGAAAGTATGTGTGTTAGTATGTTTGTTACTCCTTCACGCAAAAACTACTGGACCGATTGCGTTGAAACTCGGTATATAGATAGCTTAAGACCTGGATTAACACAAAGGCTAGTTTTTGTCCCGATTCTCACGGGAACAGGACTCACGCGGGTGAAGGAAGCCGCGGGGCGCAGCTAGTATACTAATATAATTTTTACCTTAAATATTTAAACTACTCCCTGCGCCCCGCGGTTTCACCCGCGTAAGTCGCGTTCCTGTGGGAATATCGGGATAAAGCCTATATGTTAATCCACGCCTCAAGCTATCTACATACGGAATTTTATTGCAATCGGTTCCGTAGTTTAGCGTGAAGGAGTAACAAACATACACACATGTTACATACATAGCCTACATGGATAATGATGACACAAGCAACCTTATTTCCAACGTTTCCACGGAATCCGCGGTCACGAGTTGTCGACGCTGCACAACGTGCCTGCAACCGATGCCCTGCACCGCACCGGATGAAGCCACTCTTCTATTTCATACTTCGAGTAGATTGTCGGTCAATAGTTGTAAATCGTATTAAGAATTAAATCATTTTATATATAATTTTTGCATTTTTTTGCATCCTCCGGCCGTAGCCCTTATAATTGGCGCAGTCGGTAGGATAGCTGTAATAAGTCTAATTATAGAGTCAGTGCGATCTTCGCGGGCAGCAGCTATCCGAATCTACGAGAGTTACGTCGGAGGAGTATCCAGACATCGATACGGCAGAAGGTACAAAAAATGCGCAAGTGAGTACTTTAGATCTTACTAGAGTTGCTCTCCGTTTATCCTTAAGCATTCCATAATTTACCAAAATTTTCCATCCAAGGCAAGATTGGTCTTCTAGGTTTAATTTAAATAGTCGAGTCGCATTACAGGACTCTGGTAGAGATTTAGATTTAAATACTAGTTTAGATTTAAATATTAGTGATATAATTATGTCGTTACCGGAAGTACCGGTACAACAGGTACAAGAAGAACAACAGCCACCGCAACCGAATATGGCTGATTCTATCATAGATCAGATATATAAAGCCCTACGACTAGTCCCGGAATTTGACGGGAACTCAAACGTGTTAACCCGATTTATACGACTGTGTGACCAATTGATTCTCCAATTCATTCGAGCGGAGCCGGGTTACGACCTAAGTAATCTTTCATTAATTAATGGTATATTAAATAAAATCGTGGGTCCCGCGGCCCGCCTTATAAATTCAAATGGTATTCCAGAGAACTGGCATGGTATTCGTAGTGCATTAATTAATAACTTTGCGGACCACCGTGATGAGACCTCTTTGTATAATGATTTATCACTATTAACGCAAGGCTCAGCTTCACCACAAGAGTTTTATGAACAGTGTAATAATCTTTTCAGTACAATAATGACCTATGTTAGTTTGCATGAAACGCTAAGTAGTACGATCGAGTCCAAGCGTTTACTTTATAAAAAGTTAACACTTCAAGCATACCTACGTGGGTTACATGACCCTCTAGGCTCGCGAATTCGTTGCATGCGACCTAACACAATTGAAAAAGCACTGGAATTCGTTCATGAAGAGATGAATACGTTGTACTTCCAGCAGCGCAACGGGCATGTTTCCGATAAGAGAGGAAAACCCGAGCCGTCGCCTCATCACCAGGTTAGTCAGCTACCTAAGTTTTCTTATGGCCCTATGCCGCCCCCAATTATGCAACCAGCGCGGCCCTTTAACATGCCACCAGCTAGGCCATTTAATATGCCGGGGCCTTCCCGCCAATTCGTTCAACCATCAATGCAACAGAGACCAGCGCAGGGTTGGGCTCCACAGGCACCCCAATTTAGAGGCCCGTCGCGGACGCAACAAATGTTCGGCGCGCCTCCGTCGAATTATAGACCTCAGAACAATTCTTTCCAAATTATGCCCCCTAGGAACCCATCTAATAACGGGCCGAAACCTATGAGTGGCGTAAGTCATTTCGTATCTAAGCCGATGGCACCTCGCGGCTCACATGATTGGTCTAAGTTTGGGAATCCACCCCCATCTAATTATTTTAAAACTAGAGAACTGAATTTCAACGAGTCTTACGACCAAACATATGGGTACGACGATTATTATAATAATTATAATGACTATTTCACTGATTATTATCCACATGAATACTTTTACCATCCTGATTATGTGCACAGTGTTCCCTATAACCAACCTATAATTAACGAAACCTATGACACAATGTCTTAAGAAAGGCTCTAAAATCACACCATCTGATACCAATTACATAAATTGTTTTGAAAAATGTAAAACCTTATTGACAAATGACCCGATCCTACAATATCCTGATTTCACCAAAGACTTTATCTTAACAACTGACGCTTCTAACTTTGCCATTGGTGCCGTTCTTTCGCAGGGTAGTATAGGGAACGATAAGCCTATAGCTTACGCGTCTAGGACCTTAAACAGCAGTGAAATCAATTACAGCACAATCGAAAAGGAGTTACTTGCGATTGTATGGGCTACTAAATATTTCCGCCCTTATCTTTTCGGTAGGAAATTTCAAATCGTGACGGACCATAAGCCTCTCCAATGGGTCATGAACCTAAAGGAGCCCAATTCAAGGCTTACTCGTTGGAGATTAAAACTAAGCGAGTTTAATTTCACAACCGTTTATAAGCAAGGCAAATTAAATACCAACGCCGATGCTTTGTCTCGCATTGAAATTAATAATGAGGATATAAGTTCCGTAGCTGTAAATCCATCCGAAAATCCACCTTCGGACCATGGTTCAACTACTTTGACAGCCCACACAGACGCTGAAAACCCAATTTTAGAAATCCCGATATCTGATGATCCCTTGAACAAGTTTAGTAGACAAATTAGCTTCATTGTTGTAGGAGACATAAAAAAACGTCCAACTGTAACTAAACCATTTGAGACCCACACTAAGACTACCATTCAAATTTCAGAATCAAACTTAGAAGCTGACGTAATTAATGCTATCAAAGAATATATCAATCCTAAAGTAAAAACGGGCCTTATAATTAATCCGCCCCTAGCTATGTACAATATTATACCTATAATCCAAGATAAATTTAAAAGTTCCGCAATGAACATTGTTTTGACTAAGACCGAGGTAGAAAATGTTAAAGAGTATTTAAGACAGCAGGAGATCATTAGAAATTACCACGAAGGAAAAACCAATCACCGTGGCATTAATGAATGCTTCCTCGCTCTCTCCCATAGATATTATTGGCCTAAGATGAAGGATGAAATTACAAAGTACATTAACTCTTGTAGTATCTGTGGACAGGCTAAATATGACCGCCATCCAGTCAAACAGAGGTTCTCGATAGTTCCACCTCCCACAAAGCCATTTGAAATAGTACATTTAGATCTCTTTACGGCTGAAACAGAAAAATACCTTACCTTAGTAGACGCGTTCTCTAAATACGCTCAAGCGTATCATCTGAGAGACGGTACAGCAATAAGTGTCATACAAGCTCTTTTAACGTATTGCACCCATCATGGCGTTCCTATGACCATAGTGACTGACCAAGGACCTGAATTTACAAATGCCCTATTTACAGAGTTCACACGACTTCATAAAATACAGCATCATAAGATATTGGCACATACCCCAAATGATAACGGTATAGTAGAACGGTTTCACTCCACTATCCTGGAACATCTAAGGATACTAAAATTACAAAAACGTGGCGAACCGATTATCAATCTCATGCCTTACGCAATCTTAGCTTACAACAGTTCAATTCACAGTTTTACTAAATGTCGGCCTATCGATATTATAACAGGACATTTTGATCCTCGCGATCCCTTAGATTTCAGTTTTACAGAGCATTTGTTACAGCAATATGTACAAGACCACAAGCATAAAATGACACAAGTTTATGACTTAATTAACGAAACCTCATTACACCATAGGACCGAACTAATCGAGAATAGAAACAAAGATAGGGAACCTGAACACGAATATGATCCGGACCAGCAGGTTTTCGTTCGAAACCCAGCTGCCACTAGACAAAAGTTAGCCCCCCGTTTTACTCAGGACACGGTTTTAGCGGATCTGCCAATACACATTTACACCAAAAAGAAACGCGGTCCCGTCGCTAAATCACGTCTTAAGCGACCTCCTAAAGACCCTGTATTGTTGCAGGATACTACTCTTCCTACTACTTCAAAAGACGCTGGCACAGGACATCCTAATTGATTCATTGGAATCTGGCCCTGGATTGCTCCCATTTAAACTAGGCCCTACGAAAATTATCTCTCATTACCATTCCTTTTTAAACGTTATAGACCTAGATATAATACATTCAAAAATTAACTTAGTAAAATCACAGTTGGATAATCTCAGGCCACAACTTACTAATAAAACTTCAACTCTGTATGAACCTCACGTAGAATATCTTAATACTAAATTAGAACGAATTACAGATCTTTTACAATCCTTTGAACATAATCGGAACAAAAGAGGACTCATCGATGGGCTAGGTTCAGTTATAAAAGGTATTTCGGGCAACTTAGATTATAGTGACGCAATTAAATATGATAATGCCATTAAAATTCTCCGAAACAACGAGAATAAACTAGAATCAGAACTTAACCAACAAATTAGCTTATCTAAAGAATGGACTTTGCAAAATTCTCATATATTAGAGAATATAACCAAAAACCAGGCGGACATAAGTAAGGTTCTTAATATTATTATTAGCAGTGATAGTAAGAGAGAAACGGATTTGATTAAATACGCCCATCTGGCGCAATATCTTTTAATTTTAAGCGATAATATAGATAGTTTGTCTGAGGAACTTCATAAACTAGAGAACACTCTAGCTTTTATACGTGCATCGAGCACGCCTCATTCGATAATTAGGATTAATGAACTTATAGATATGTTAAGAGAACTAAGGATCTTATACTTTAAGGACGAGATCCTTGATGTAGACCTAAGAAACTATTACGATTTAATTAAACCGGGTTACTATTATTCAAATAACAGAATTGTCATAGTAATTAAAGTACCAATTGCCTATCAAATTACCTACTACCTATATAAATTATCCATTATACCTAATAAAAATCACCTAAGTCTTATCCCTACCCTACCTTTTATTGCAATCTCTGGTAAAGACTCTATGTACATAGAGACAGAATGTCCGAAGGTCGACGAATGGTACCTCTGCCAAGAAAACTCCAGGCACAGACTTCATGAAGAACCAGACTGCATCCAAGACCTAATAGTCAAGCAAGAAGTCGGCTCCTCCTGCAACCCGACGCGAGTAGTCCTGAAACAAACCGCACTAGAACAATTAGATGACGCCCACTATACAATCAGCTTCCCCAATACAACCAAGGTGAAGACATCATGCGGACAGGAGCAGTACAAAAGTCTTCGAGGAAGTTTCCTGATCACCATCCCTATTAAATGCTATCTCAAGACACCGGAATTTACTCTTTCTAATTCTGAAGATCATCTGAAAGGACATCCAATAAAAATCACAGAAATACCTACTTATGAAGATAAAGAAGCTGCGGACGAAACATCTATTATACTGAACTCCATAGACTTAGAAAAACTACATAACGTTAACACGAAAATTACATCGCAACCTACAGTGAAATTGGATGACGTCACGGACCCGAGCATTTACCACACAACCATCCCAATCTACGTCATACTTTTCGTTGCCATCTCGACTACCATCATCGCTCTGGCCACCCGACAATTGAGATCCAGACGCCTTATTACGAAGATTGAAGAGGTCAAAACGGGAGTCTACGCTGAAATTCCTGAAACAAGGAAAATTAACCCATGCCAAGTCAGGGTAGACCTTAGCAACATCCCAGCAACTTTTCCGTCTAACGCCTCGAAATAGTTGCCGATCTACGGGTGGAGGTGTTACATACATAGCCTACATGGATAATGATGACACAAGCAACCTTATTTCCAACGTTTCCACGGAATCCGCGGTCACGAGTTGTCGACGCTGCACAACGTGCCTGCAACCGATGCCCTGCACCGCACCGGATGAAGCCACTCTTCTATTTCATACTTCGAGTAGATTGTCGGTCAATAGTTGTAAATCGTATTAAGAATTAAATCATTTTATATATAATTTTTGCATTTTTTTGCATCCTCCGGCCGTAGCCCTTATAATTCACACACAAACTTTCACATTTATAATATTAGTAAGACTAGGTCCAGAAACAATCAATATTGTGTAGGTATTTTGTGATTTTTTCCTAGACTTGTACTTATCCAAGTGGGAAATACCAATGTTGTGTTAATCAGCTGTTTCATACACACATAACTACAACCTTCTAAGTCATTGACCTGTAACCAAGGTTAATTTTATGAAGAGTAATACCAACTGCATCCTGCGTCTTTACCTGTGTAAATCCCATGGATATATCGAAATATAATTATTCTTTATTATGTTAAACTACGCCATATAAAGTTTCGCACAATCGTTGACTAATTTCGTATATAAAAATTATATTTGATTGTTTAGAGCGATTGCCACAACAACTCCGTGACGAGATCAAGCGCCTGCAGCGACGCCGGCAGCTGCGCGTAGAGCGCGGTGCCGTGTGCTCGTCGTCGAGCGGCTCAGAGGGCGACTGCTCACCACCACACCACTCCCGCGCAGCTGACCCTCGTCATCAACCACTATTTACCTTTAAACAGGTAACATACACAAGACTTATATTATAGAAACATATTGCGTCATGACAGAAAAAGAAAGAATAAATATTGTAGGACATTCCACACATCGCCATCTAGCCCCAAGCTAAGACTTGTGTAATGGGTGCTATACAACAGATATACTACATATTATACTTTTCTTTTGTAAATATATACTTACTAGCAGCGATCCGCGGTTTCACCCGCGTAACTCCCGATCCCGTGGGAATATCGAAATATAAAATAGCCTATAGCCTTCTTCGACAAATGGACTATCCAACACAACAATATTTTTTCAATACAGACCAGTAGTTCCTGAGATTAGCTCGTTAAAACAAACAAATTCTTCAGCTTTATAATATTAGTATAGAATAGATAATACATACGAAACAACCAGACCACAGACAAATATTTAAGCATAAATACTTGTCTGAGACTGGAATCGAACTGCAACTAAATGTGTATTACCTTGCATAAAGTAAATTAATCTTTTGTCCAGGTGCGAGTGATTTGCGAGAAGATGTTGAGCGAGCAGGAGCGGGCTCTACGTGCGGAGTATGAGTCGGTACTTAGCAGCAAGCTTGCCGAGCAGTATGAGGCCTTTGTCACGTTCAATCTTGACCAGGTCAGTCCATTACCTACTCTACGTCCAGGTTGAGTGACAATCTGTATTATTCGTCATAAACCTCTATAATGTATGTTCTTGTTGTGTGCTGTCAAATAAATCTATTTCTTGAAAAGAAATTTTTATCTCACTTATTTGCATCATAATTACTTTTTCAATGCAACATTGGGTGGTGGGGACTTAGGCCGGTTGGTTTTAATTCTATTCCACTCCTCAAAATGAAACAAAAAACATGTTAAATGTGCCAATTTAAATACCTTCTTTATGTTATGTTCAGGTGCAACGCCGGCCCCCGCCCGCGACCTGCATGGCCCTAGGGATGGACGCTGAGCACATGCACCAGGACCTCGTTCCCAGCTGTAAGTACCTACCTATACAATTTACCTATTATCCATTGAAATAATGTGCCTGGAATCACCCTACTGGTGTCCAGCAAACTATTTAATACATACTATTTAAACATAAAGTAGTTTTTACATGAAGAAGTTTTGCTGTAAACCCTTTGCTTTTATAATATTAGCAAGCATTTATTTTAATTTTAATCGCGAAGGAATGACCCCAAGTGCATTTAGGCCCAATATCACCATCTCATCCTAAATTTTAGGGTGACATGGTGTATGTTTGTGCACTCAAACTTTCCCATTTAATCTAAAGCCACTGCACTGATTTAGATAAGGTTTTCTGTAAAATATTTGTAATTCATTCGCGATTATTCGTAGCTAGTTATTACGATAATTATTCACCAGGGGGCGCCGCTAATAACATTTTATTGCTCAAACCAATGTTCCAAAATGGTTGAACCTATTTAGATACAGTTTTCTTTATATTATCTAACCAATATGTTTTAATTTTCAGATTTGTCCTAATATTATGGAGTGGGTATGCGGTGCAACGCTGTACTATATCAAGACAAACATATTTTGGTATATGTGAATATAATTAACAGGATTAAAAATTATCCTGTAACATTAATCAAGACATTGTGATTACTTGTAGAATTTGACCTACCATTTACATTATGAAGCACTCACAAAATCACAAAATCATTAATAACTTTAAAATTATATAAAAGACAATACTTATAGACTTATATAAAGCAATAAATCGATGATACCTTACCTATTAGAATAATGTTTTAAAATATAAATGAGGTCAAATTCTACAGTTTAGTTGATGCCACATACACATAATTAGCTTATAATGCTTTAGGTAAGGTTCGCTGGATGATTGTGTTCATAGACTGAGGGGTATGGAGCTGATTGTGAAGAGTGACTACTATATTACACAACAGGTTGTCTTTTGGCTTATTTACACATCAGAAGGCTAATTCTCGTAAATAAAATTGTTCAAATTACATTGCATTATCATTATGATTACAAAAAATATTATTGGGAATACCAATTTTAAGGGTATTTTAAGCTACTTTGAGGTTATTTTTTGTAATAAAAATGATAGGATTGCCATGAAATTTTAATGTTATTTACGAGAATTGGTCATCATTCCGTTTTATCGTATACGTTTTAATTCGGTGATGAGTATGTAGCATTATGAGCGTGTTCACACGCGATAGTATTCTGGATCGTAAAAACCGGTTCTGTAAATACGGATCCTGTGTGTAAATGGGCCCTTGTCTGGTTATTCACAAAATATTATCTTCTCAAAACTTTTAACTTATGTTTATCTCGAAAACTAAAGTTTTAAAGATGCTGAAAAAATAAGTTTTAGTCCAAAGTATTTATTGGGACAATGCAATTTGGCAGCTGTAATTTAAATATTGATCAATTCACCACATCTGATATTTTTTCTTTTAGTAATGCCTTGTAATAATGATTCTAAGTAATAATAATTGATTCAATTTTAATTTATCCACTTCTGAAAACTTTCATTATTGAAATTACAGCTTACATTCGTTTACAGCTGTTTTCCCAATTTTTCGTTGATTTTTCTTGTTTTTGTGTCTTTCAATTTTTATTTCGAGACTACAAAATTGTAAAATTTCGAGAATTTAATATTTTTAGAATGACCTGTTTAAATATAATGATTGTATTTGGTACATTTCAAGATAATACGAACCCTAGTTATCCTAAGTAACTAACACAAATAAATTCACGCAGAGTGCCTCAAACCAATGTCCTCGATAAATGCGAATTAGTTAGCCATAATTTTGATTTGTATGATTAATTTTTACTTGTATTTTTTCTTTAGAGAATTAAAGAATGTAGTTGTAGTTTATACCTAATTTATATTTTTGTTGTCTTGCATGAAGTTTATGTAGAGACGTGCGGCCTCTTGTGTCAGACTATTTGAAAACTTTTCTCAGATAATTATTAAACAATCATAATATTATTATACACTGTACCGGCCATCTATCTATCTATACGTAGTGGTATAGCATACGACGTCTATTTTTAACTACTTTATCCAACTAAATTAGCTCACACATGGCTTTATCAGACAATTATTATTAAATTAGTTTTATTTAAATCTTTCAGTTATTTTTTTGTTTCTCGTTAATGCCTATCCTGTCTTTGATATTACTGAGCGACGCTTTTAGACCAGAGCGGCGTTAATGAGAATTTGTCTTTTAAACTATTTCTTTAGTTTGTAACATTTTATTGAATAACAAAAACGTATAATTTGTTACCAAGCATTATTCAATAAAAATAGGATAGGACTTTTTTAAATTGTATTATCGGCTCATTATTAGTAGGTTATTGGCGATTAAGAACTGAGAATAAATTAGCTAAACACCCAGCGGTGACTTTTATTTCCTTTCAAAACCCTATTAAATTCGGTCCGGACTTGCAGTGTGCTTGCAGCTACTCATGTGCTTGCAGTTAACCAATGGCGATGTGACGTCATAATTTTTAACGGATATTTACTGAACCAATTTACTTGGCTGTATGCAGATACAGCTATGATCCTTTCCCTATCTCTTAATAAATTTAAAAAAAAAAACAAGTGTTGCTAACTACTGAAATAAATGAATCCATTTTATATATGCATTTTTTGTAACTCTTGACCTTGATTTTATAATAATGTGGTTATTGAGATTATTTAATAAATTAGAACATACTGTGCGTAGTATGCCTATTGGGTAAGGCTATGGGTCATGGTATTGGTGAGATATAAGGTTCGTCAAATTCTGTCCTGTCCATCTATAGCGTTTAGTTACAAAATCTCTCTTAATTTTAAAGACTTGTGTTTTAATTTAATTGGTAACCAAATGAACAAGGTGACCCTTTGAATAATAGGCTATAAAAACCCTAAATATTTAAACCGTTTCAATGGGTAACCTAACGATGGACTTTATATTATAGTAGATATTATTACGTCCATGAACCTAACTTAAATGATGATCACTGCCAGTGCCACGTCTTTTTGGCCAAAAATGTAACTTTTGACTCATAAGCTATGGCAACACTACCAATTTTTGGCAGATTTCACTTGGAAGCTAGTGTTTTTGTGTGGATTTTCGTATTTATTTTGCGGTTTGATCAAGTGAAGAAAGTGTAAAAATGAGCTTTGAGAACTCCAACAACATTACAAACGATAAAGACGAAAGAAAATACCATGATCGCAACAAATCAGATGATCTGCAGATTTCGAGAACAGATATGAATATGTTGATCATGAATTATTTAGTCACAGGTAAGTAAAATAGCCATTAAATTCCCATTTACAATGTAAATTACTCAAAATCATTGATATAATTACTACTTCATACTTAAAAATCTAGAAAAGACAACTGTAAACAGCCTTAGAACAAATCAAACTATACAGGGATAACTCTTTGTTGCAAGTTGGAAGACAGACAAGTCACTGTGACCCTTTACATAAAGAAACACCCTGCGACTTCACCCGCCAAGGACACGATATTGTGGATTTTCTGAGGTCTAACATCTTTTTAGAAATATAATTAGTAATTTCAAGGTCAAAATTCCAGAGGGTTTCAAGGAGGCAGCATTGAAGTTCCAACAAGAAGCAGGGCTACAGGAGCCGGCCCTGTGTAGCTCCCTTGATGAACGCATAATGATTCGAGAGGCAGTACAAGGCGGCCGGATCCCGGAAGCTATTGCTATGGTCAATGCATTGCACCCTGAGCTTCTCGACAATGATAGATATCTATACTTCCATTTACAGGTATGTTTGGTGTTTTTTGACCAACTCAATAGTTAGAAATGTTCAAAATCACCATAAGTTAAGTGAATTTTTTGAGTAAGAGCTATCTAATAACTAAAAAACATATTTGTACAGTCAAATTGAAAACCTCAAATCGGCTCTATAGAAAAACTATTATAGCATACCTTTGCTAATGTATAAATGAAATATTTTTCAAATTCACATAATTTGAAAAATAAATTTGTTTTTTTTAATTGACTTTTCAGCAACTTCAACTGTTAGAACTGATCCGAATGGGCCGTGCTGAGGATGCTCTAGCTTTTGCTTCGGCAGCCCTTGCTGAAGCGGGTGCTAATGACCGCGCGGCGCTCACGGAGCTGGAGCGTAGCTTGGCGCTGCTTGCTTTCCCAGACCCACATGCCTCGCCTTTTGCAGATTTACTGTTACCTTCACATAGTCAAAAGGTAATAACTGAAAAATTACCTTTACATCTTGCTAGATTTAAACATTGTCTGACATTTAAATCAATGTTATTGATTGATGATGCAGTAGTGCCTGAAAAATGTAAATTATGAACAGTAGTTAGAAATTTCTTAAGATATTTCATGTTTTAGACCAAACAATTTCAGTTGGGCTTTGTTTAGAATTTAGAATCAAGGTTTTAGAATTTTAACGTATTGTCGTAACCCCAAATTTGGCATAAACATCCTCTGTCATAATATGTTTTGGCATAATTTGTTATAATCTAATTTATTGACTTGGCAGAATTTATTTTATATTATTGATTATGCCCTGTGAGTTTTGGGACATTTAAGTATGTATGGGAAAAGAAAGGCACGTCCCGTTACCGTACGCGACAGCGTACGGTCAAATTCGCAACCGGTCAATTGACTAAAAAACTGTCAAAATCGCGATCCGTCAAAATAACGTAAAAAAAATATATTATTTTAAATTTTGGTTTATTTAGTATTTATTTAATTTTTTATTATGTATGTACTTAATTTAATTTAATGTAATTTTTGATTTTAAAGATGTCTAATATTTTTTTTTTTAGTAATACCCATTTAACAATTAAATTCTCCTTTACTTCCAGATTGCAAGTGAACTCAATGCAGCGATACTTAAAATGGAAAATCAAGAATACACAAACCCTAAGCTTTGCAGTTTACTGCGCATGATTCTCTGGTCTCAAAGCGAACTCGACAAACATAATATCAAATACCCAAAGATGACTGATCTTGCAAATGCTACTATAGAACAACCAAAGTAATTTAATGGAGATTACATAAATTATAATAATGATAGATTACAGTAGAAGTTTGCTTTCTATAAATAATACTAGCTGCTCCATAATATGTTTCATCTGCATAAGTCGGAGATCTGGAAAAAAAGGCTGAAATCTTCCTTAAAAATTGAGCTATCACATGCAAAAATATTTATTTTAAATCCAACTTATGGTGGTTCAGCTTTATTATATTAGTATAGATAAAGATCTTGGTCAAACTGACGCAACCACGGCCGCCACGGTCTACTTTGAACGATGAATAACTTTAATAAGATTGTTTGAACTCTCATTATTTTGTAACAGGCAGTCAAGTCAATACTAAACTATACTTAAATTATCTAGACTAAATAAAAACCTATTGGTATCCTTATAATACAAGTACGCTAGATTTGGTATTCTTTACAAACCTTCAATTATCTGCCTAATCAAAACGCCCCCCTTTTAAAATAATCTATTTTTTCTTAGCTTTCTAAACTCGATTTATATTTTTAAAAAAAACGACGTTTCGTCAGTGTTACAACTGCCGTGGTCGCAAGGATTCACAAACAGTAGTTAAGTTGCTCTCGGATAAGTGAACGCACTGCTAAATGCGGGCCTATTGGTCAATTTTGTACTGCTATCTTCACTCTAGCCAATTAGCGTCTTATTTCTCGGCTCTATGCGTTCACGCGCACTATGCAATCTCATAGAGTTGATTGTGAATACGGGTGATTACCCATATTCCTATATTACAATTTTTTTTTTGTTCATGGTTAGTATTTATTCCAAGTATCAGCGTACTAGTACTATGGGGGCAACTGAGAAAATCTATTAAGTTTTGGTTTTAAATTTAATGATATTTCTATTGCTAGAAAGCACTTCCTTATTTTTAATAATTACATAATATAGTTTATTATAGGATATTTAAGTATGTAGTATAGTTACCTATTAATAAATCAACAAATAACAAATCTATTAATGGTTTTTCTTTTTTAATATAAATTTATTTACAGCCCGTTTTCGTTGTCTCTTAGTATGGATCTTGTAGTGATCGTCAGGATAGTTAGACGACCTCTATGCCTAATGCCCATTAGTTAGAAGCTATTTGCCACTATTTTGTACCTTTATTGATATAATTGGTACCTCCGTCAAGACGAAAATAATCTTCTTGCCTATATTTTATAGAGGAAAGATTTGATTTGTTTGCATTGCATAGGCTCCGAAACTACTGAACTGATTTTGATGAAACTTGGTATGAGGATACATTGATTTATTGGGAGTGTTATAGGCTACTTTTTATTATCCTAATATTTCCACAGGATCGAGAGTTACGCGGGTGAAACCTCGGAGCGCTGCTAGTTAAGGTGAAAGGGTACCGGCGCTTTCTCCATACAAAAGTAGTTGACTGTTTCCTCCCTGGATAATGACACAAGCACAAATATTTTTGTGCCATAAAACCTATAACTGCCATGACTATGCCCCTATGTTTTGGTTTTTTTTTCATTTTCTAATTATCATAAAAACCAAAAACATAGGGGCAATATTTGCTCTAGTGTCATTATCCAGGGAGAAAACAGTCTACTATGTTAGTATGGAGAGAGCCCCCGACCCTTTCCCCTTAATTTCTACCTAAACATATATAATTTGTAAGGATGCACTATGAAAGAAATAAAACTAAAACAGTAAAATAATAATTACTTTTATAGTGAGGAAATTATTCATATTCTCATTACCCTTTGCTGTTTTTGACAACAAGAACTGAATAAAAATTATAAATCAACTATTTTTTTTATCATTTAAAACATTGTTTTTCTCTATGAGGAACATTATCTATTTGCAGCACTAAGTACCTACTTAAATATAACTTCATGATCTGTTTTAGTACATTTTCAGGCTAATTTATTTCTATTTTTTTGCATAACAAAAATTAGAAACTTAAAAAAAATTATCCACATGCTCATAATCAAATTAGCTATCTATATAAAAATTACATTAATTATTTGTAGTTTGGTTAGTAAATAGTGTCACCACCCTAATACATAGTCTAAGGCCTTGGAAATGAGGCTACTGGAGGGCTGAATGACAGGTTCTGCAGTGACAGGGGTCGGGCAGAGTGATCGTACATTCGATTGTCTGAAATTAATAATAATTATAGCAGCAATATAAATAAATCATCTGTGAAAATGTCTACTCTCTAGCTATCATGGCTCATGAGATACGGCCTGGTGACAGCAGACGGATAGACAGCAAAGTCTTAGTAATAGGGTCCTGTTTTACCTTTGAGTACAGAACTCTAAAAATCATAGGAAATTTCACACAACACCATCTGGCAAAATAAATATTTTGGACTAAAGGCCATAACACAAAAAGCATTTAAAGAGTTTGTTGATTGTACAACCTTACCTAAGAGAGAATCAGTAAGTGACTTTTGTTTGGTTTTATCTGAAAGCCCACCTTTTCAGAGCAACTAAAGTAGTCCAGTGTATGAAATTTAGTTTAAAAATAGCTATTCCAAAGTTGTAGCTTTTTTCCCAGTAAAATTAGTATATTTTTATTTTTTACCTTTCTGGTGAGGCTATTCCCTGGCTGATGGCTATTCGTGGTGGCTCCTTGCACTCGACCACTCCAACCATGATCCCGGGTAGGACTTGGCGCCCACTCAGGGCCATTGCTCGCTCTTTCTCAGCCCGAGTTGCGTATCTTATGTGCGCCCAATTGCCTTGTGTTGGGTATTGTTTATCTACAACATTTGTTTAAAGTGCCTCAAAATATGATATCTTGCTAATGTTATAAAGAGGAAACTGGAAAGATTTGATTATTAGTTTGTTTGTTTGCATTGAAACGGCTTCGAAACTACTGCAACTATTTTGACAAAACTTGGTATGAGCATACATTGATTTATTGTGAGTGTCATAGACCATTTTTTATCCCGATACTCCCATGGGATTAGGAGATATGTCGGTGAAACCACAAGGTGATGCTAGTTTAGAATAATACTAATAATTGCAAATAACAAGTACTAGGATAACACACACTGTTTTTCCAGGAGTCCAGCTATCTCAATCCATCCAGCCATTTTGGGTTGAAGGATAACCTTCACTTTTCAAGTAGTAAGGTTTCTGTATTCTTACCTAAAATAGCACCACAATTGCTAAATCTAGCCAGCACTGTATTAGCAGCGTTAGGCGGGAAGCCAAATACAGTCACCCAATATTCATCCTGTTCATGACATCCATCTTGCCAAGGAGTTGTCATCGACTGACTCACTGATGCATTCATATTGTAGGAATTCTGCATAATGGAGTTGTTATTGTACCCGGCAAAACTATCTTGGAATAACGACTTGTTTATTGAAGGTTCATTACTCTTTATTGTATCAAATAAGTCTTCAATAGGGGGGCCATTTGGTTTGCTTGAATAAGATATGTTTGGTGAAGTAGGAATAGATGGGTACATGTTCTGTTGATTGTACAGGGCTTGCTGGTGCATGGACATATTCTGGCGGTACACATTCCTGTCGGGTGTCGATGTTTGAGACGGGCTAGTTGGTGAACCTACAAAGAAAATAAAAAAATCTAATATTTGTGTATGTTTTCGAAGTTGTACTGCATAGTTAGAAAGTACATACCAAAGGCCAAATTTCTCCCTTTAGTCGGTGAAAGGCTGTTGGTTCTAGGCGTTGAAGGTGGATTTATTTCACCGAGCAGGAACGGCGGCAAATAGGCAACGTTAGGACTCCCAGAAGGAGAGTGTGTTGGGCTACCTAGCGTCATGGGCTCCATTGATTCAATTAAAAGATTATAAATTTTGTAAGAAATAACACTCGTTTCAAACAGAGTACAATGAAATCTTTTTAAAATTAGGGAAAATCCCACGAGACAAAATAAATGCGAGCGAGCGAGCCGTTGAATTTTATTTTATTTCTTGTCAATTTAGTATGACATTGACAGCTGTGCTCAGTGACAGCTCTGACTTCCGAGGATAAAGGGCGCTATCAATCTCCATGTGCAAATATTAGCGCCCCATATTGAACGTGTGGACAGACTAAATTTATAATCTGTGTTTTTACTGTTTCCGGTTGTTTTTATTTTGTTGGTCAAATTAATGCTTCGCTGAATGAATGAAAATTGAATGACATTGATTGTTGATTGACAGATTATTAGAGTCAAAGAGTTGTCAAACAAATGAACATGGATTCTGTGATTGTGAATCGTGAGAAAAATCAATCAAAAAATATAAATGAAATCGATAAATCCAAAATGAATATTCTAGGAAACAATGTGGCAAATAGTAGTAATGTTATCCACAAACTATTTAACCGAGAGGTATGTCAGAATACTTGTATTTATCAATTTTAAAACATCGCCTTGATCTAGCATTTACATCCAGTTTTCTACATATTTTTTTAAAAAACTAGCGTCTCTAGTGCTGTTGTTTAGAAATGCAATCATTTGTCAAGCTTGTAAGATCAGATTTTTTTTAAATTGAAATCCAACTTGCTAAAAATACTTCTTTGAAGGCTCGAGAATTTTTCATTCTACTTAATTCTAATTTATTATCCATAATATCATTAATATTTACATCTAGATCATTTTCTCATGTAGGTGGATATAATAAAAGAATGATAATTTATATTTTATGCAATATGTAGTATTTCGGGAGTACATCGCGACGAGGTCGGAATCGCAAAGTGTTTGAGCGGATTCCGCCGCGTCTTCGTTTCTGCTTGATGGACATCGTGCCTATGTCGTACCTACGCGAGCACGTGTTCATGGGCCTCTCACAGTGCGGACAGTTCCTGCTCAGCTTTACTTATAGTTGCAGCACACAGGCATACTTCAGAGAAAGCTCGAAATTCACGTAAGTTTGTAACAGTGGGTAAATTCAATAGCTGGAGACCTGGGTTAGCACATAGGCTACTTTTGTCCCAATATTAACACTTATGCAGGTGAAACTGCGGGACGCAGCTAGTAACTTATAAATATTGTTCTATGGAGTGATTCTGACATTAATTCTGAAAAAAAATGTCCTTTATAGTTAATTTACTAAATAATAATGTAAGTAACTTAGTTGACAGGTGTATATTCTTAGATCATAACTACATCTTCACTTATAAGTTTAAATCACAAGCATGAAGCCTTTAGCTTCATTATTCAATATTCGCATCGTGAGAGATTCGATCGATTACCTAAGTCTGTGTTTCCTAATTGTCAGTAAAAAAGGTAGATTGTAGAATTAAAAAAAAATTACCTACCTACTTAATTAATGAGATAATTTTATTATGTTATTTATGTAGAAAATAAATACTTCATTCATACAAAAAGTTTTATTTCATCAACATATTTAAAGTTACAAAAGTTACACAGTAAACAGATTATCCTTTTTACCTCTAAACTATGTTTTGTACCACTAGTGGTTATTTTTCCTAGCAATTCCATCTGTCGCCCAGTTGATGAATTAAGTACTTGTACTTGTATAAAATACCTGTGATAGGAAACACTGGTTATTTATAGTATATGTACTTACAATTTTGTTATCAGACTTCACTTCTTATCCTGGGTCCCTGGACGTTGCATCCAACCAGTACACAGTGTACCCCTCTTTGGTGATGATGTTGACAGCAAGGTCACTATATCTATGGCACAGTGGAAACATAATCCTGCTGTTATCGTTGTCTATGGAATTGCGTAAGTTCTAAGATAAGTTATTAGTTTCTAGAGTTACAAAACCATTAATTTCCAGTTTAATCTGAAGGAAACATTGTATTGTCGGAGTCAGAATTGTAGAGAAAACATTCCTAATATTGTAATTTTAGATTTCTATGGTAGGTCTGCATTCTGAGCCTGACCATACCTATCTAGATATACTTCTATAAAATATTCTATTTAAAATATTCCACTCTGTGATAAAAAAGGATTATTTATATGAAAAAGCCTGATAATCTCCATGTGGCTGTAAATAAAAAAATGATCTGTTTCAGTGACTCATGTTCTGAGAGATCCTACCTCAGTGTAATTGGAGTACCTCGTTTAGGATGTAAAAAATGCTCAGCTATTTCTAAAGATGAAGGTAAGTAATAATAAACTTTTTAGCATAATAAGATTTCTTTGTTTACCTGATGTTAATATTGTTATTTTTTTTGTTACAGATGATTTAAATTGGGGTAAGAGGTGTCTAGAACACAATTTCGCAATTCATACAAAATTCTTTTGCACATCAGATTCAAGTATGTATGAACCAGTCGTACAACTAGCATATTCAAACCAAATCATCATCTATACTGACTTCATACATATTCTAGAAATAGATTTTGTAAAACCAGAACAAGTGAGGGAAGAAGATACAAAATACTCATTAGATGAGAGAGACAGAGAGGAGAATTCAATAGATACTAATCCCAGCACTCCCGCTTCGGACGTTTCAGCCGCGTTTCAATCGCCCAAATATCAGAACCATGTTGTTCAAAATATTTTAGCAGATTTTTCAGATTTGGAAATGGAGCCATATCAAATGTCTCGGCCAGTTCAAATGCCAGATGTAATGGGACAAGAGCTCTGTATTCAGGCGTCATCGATATCACACAATTTAATTGAAGAATGGGAAGGTCCTTCCCCATCGATTAGGACTTTAATCAGCCCGCCCTTGAGGTCGCCGCGGCGGCGCCCCGCCGAAAGCATGTCACGTTTCAACGAAACCCACAGATTAAACGCGGAAAAGGCTTACGAATTCGTTGAGGAAACTGAGACTAAATGCGAAAAACTGAGCATGTTCAGAAAGCGACGGTTAGCGGACAAGAAATACGAATTCTCCGAAGATAATAATGAGAATATCGTTCCGTTCAGAGTGTTACGGAGTAATAGGAAATATTTCATTGGATCCACAAGTAAAAATCAACCAAAACGTCCGAAATCGCCGCCCGTAGAAAGCGTGGTACTAAGGGCACATAATCAAATTAGCAGATCTCAATCTCCCATTAGTTTGGAAGTTAAAAACTCTGAATTATCTTTAGAAAGCGATAGAAATAGTGAAGCAGAATACAGAGTAATGGAAATGCTAGACGATGGCTCTCTCAAAACCGTGGCTGTGCATGACAATACGTCAAAGACGTTATCAGACTGTCCTGTCAATGCTCAAGACCCTTATTTAGTACATTCTGGAAACTCGAAATGTAGTAAATTCTTTACACGATATTTTGTGGAAAGTGATGATGAGATCACCTCAATAATAACAGATTCAGAAGGTAATAGTTGATTATAACTTCGAAACACTTAGTTTATTTTCTGTTTTCAATTTACCCTAATTACTTGTATACGGGCTGTTTTCCGCAATTAGACCCTTTGTAATTGGGTCTTTTTTGCGTGAGGATGGAGTAGGCTTCCCCAGCACCTACTACCCGTGAGAGTTCTTTCCTCTGGACATGCTAAGTCGACCATGTCCGGAGTAAAGAACTTGTCAATACTTCTGGAGCTAACTAAGCCGCGGGTTACATCACGATGTTTTCCTTCACCGTAAGATCAATATTAATTAGCGCAAATAAATTTTTCTTAAGATATTTATCAGTGCACAACCGGCCAGGATTTGAACCTACGACCTTCAGAATGGAAGTCGATTTACCCGATTTATATTTGACAGATGACTGTATATCTGGATACCACGTGGCGCTCCACCTAACAGCCCATGGGGCCGGATACTCGGCACTACAGGCGGTATCTTCCAGCGCATGGGACCGCCTCTGCCAGACCACCACCCTCCCACCTCTAACGATAAAAGCACAACAACGATCACTGGACACTGAACTACTGTGCAACGAAGTTTGCGGACGACTCTGCAATTTGAATGGAAAGAAGTTTATCTACTGCTTCGATTGGGGGTGCCATGTCATTGATGTTTGTCAGTATAGTGGATGTTTATCTGGAGTGAGTTCTTAAAATCACCTATATATTAAACCAATACTTTTTTTTGTATAAGTCTTACTTTTATAGAAAAAATCGTAATATTTAGTGACCTACCAATACTTTTGTTCAACACATAATTAAACTAAAAGTGTCTGTAAAACTTAAAATATTTACAGGTAACTTTTATTAAACAATTATGATTAAGAAAAGAAAGAAAAATATATATTTTGAAAAAAAAAATATCTCATGAACTGTGGTAGCAAGATCACGGTTCATGAGATAATATTATATATTTATACAGTCGTGCGTGAGTCTGACTCGCACATGTTCAAGGTTTAGTAGTTACTAAAGTATTGATTAGAGATTCATTTTGTAGTTATGTGCAATGTGGCTATGGGCGAGCGAGGAGCAGTCGACCACGGAGGAGTCGGCAGCGGCCGGGTCCAACACCTGCGACCGCTGCGCCGAGGATAGCGCTGCCTGCTTGCTGCATCGACATCGTCATCAATACGCTGCAGAGGTAACATACCATACACCCAGATCCCTCCTTGCCACTGGGCACTGCCAAGTGCCCAGGGTCCCGTAAATAATAGTTCCCCCATAGTTCCTGTCAGATCACTAAAGGATAACCGATATTCATTGCCGAAAACTTTTTTAATTCAAATAAATCGAACCTTAGTGACTACTATACCTATTTTTTATTATTACTTACGTATAGGTACGTATAGTTACGTATCTATACCTATAAAATCCTTTGTCTTTAATAATAAAAATGAATCGCTGAATGTGTACGATTTCGGTAATTATTTTTTGTTGTTTGTTATTGTCAGGAGAAGGTTCTTATGAAAAAAAAAATGCGCAGAAAATTGTTACGCGGATGTAACCGCGGGGCGCAGCTAGTTTTACATATAAACAACATTTTTTCATAAAACTAATAAATTAGAATAAATAACAAAATAGTGTTCTGTCAAAGGCATGGTGCCCACACTAATATGCCAAGGGCTTCAAATAGGTTAAAGACGGCGTGCATACACCACTCACTCTACCTCATACGAAAATCCTTAAATTGTATTGTCCTTCTATTTTCATCTTATTAAACAACTAGCTGCGCCCCACGGTTTCACCCATGTACGTCCCAATCCCGTGGGAAAATCAAAATAAAAAAGGAAAAAGCCTTTCTCGATTAATGGACTATTCAACACAAACATAATTTTTCAATTCGAACCAGTAGTTAATGAAATTAGCGCGTTCAAACAAAGAAACTCTTCAGCTTTATAATATTAGTATAGATTTGTTACATAGTTTTTGTCGCCTTGTTTCAGTGCTTATTCGTCTGGGACCTGGTTACAGGTGTATACAAAACAGAAAAAGCATCCATGACTGAGGACTCCAGCCAAGAAGGCACAAGAGGTACCTACCTAAATTATTTTGAACCCCTGAAATGACAAAGGGAATGTTATAAGTTTGACTTCAGCACAAACATAAGAGCGATTTCAATGCCTTTACTATCTGAAAGCTATATGTTCTGAGCGTTCTCGACAAACTGAAACCACATAACTCTTCTCTTCTTCTTCAGCAGCATGTATTAGCCCACTGCAGGACATATGCCTTCAAATGTCTCTCCACAACGGCTTATCACTAGTCTTTCTGGACTACGCTGCCCCAGCATGAAATCTTGTGCCGTCCGACCATTTGGTTGGTGGTGTGCCCACACTACTCTTTCCGATTCTTGGTCTCCACTTGAAATCAAAAAATCAAAATCAAAAAAATTTATTTCTTGGGATGCTTAATACAATTGTATATAGACCACTTGAAATCGTCTTAAAAACTAAGTTAGGATGTGTGCCTTCGGAACGCGCCCATCAATGAGAAGAAGGCACAAGAAACTCATGGGGTTTTTTTTTAAGTGATCACGCTCACAAAGGTCAATATTACAAATATTTGAAAGTATTATTTGAAATGGAGCAACTAAAGTCACGTCCATGCCATGGGTTGTTATCATTAAGGTAAGACGAAGTATCATAGTAACGCATTGCTGCACAATTTATGCTTTATAAAAGTTTTGAACCTGGTAATGGACATGACATATACATACATCTTTAGGTAATTTATTATAATAGAGCACACATGTACTATTAAACGACCTGTTTATTTTCCGGAGCCTACTACCGGGCACGGTTATACCCAAAAAGATAGCCTTACTGACTAATTCAACTTCCTCATCACAGAACAGCTTTGCGCCACCTTCCGTCTCCCCTTCGACACACATGTCCAGCCCACGCCCATTTTAATTCAGCGACGCGGTACCCTACGTGTATTACTTTGGTGCCTTGTCGAATGATGGAAACACATATTTAAAAGCGTTAATCTGTAGATAATTTCCCAGTTTCAGGCGCAGATCGAGCGCGAGAGCTGGCCAAGAAGTTAGGCCCAATCAACATGCCGCCAGGAAATGAAAATAGATTGCTCACAACATTAACAGGTTATTGCGAAGTTTAAATAAAATATGCACCCACTTTGAATTAAGACTAATATAGGCCTATAGACATCTAATCTAGATGATTTATAAAACGCCAGCAACTTTTTTATCCTTGCTAGTCAAGCCGCTGTAGTCAACTGTATACAGAAGAAATAACTTGTTAAAAAAAAACTAAGCCGCGGGTTTCATCACGATGTTTTCCTTCATCGTAAGATCAATGTCAATCAGCGCACATACATTTTTCGTAAAAAAAATCCTTTGGTGCACGGCCGGCCAGGATTCGATGTTGAAAGTCGAGGAATCTACTACTAAGCTAACACCGAATTCAGACTGAAGTTAAATGCTAAAGGTTTGTTTCTGTACAGGGAAATCGCTAAAGAGACTGACTGACGTCGACAACTGCATCGAGATCACGAAGAATCATCCCGATAGTTCAGAATCGGAATCCTCCGAGTCAGAGGACATCGACGATGACTGAAGCGGCAATTATACACCTTGATGCAAGGTAATAAGGTCTCAAGTTCGTTGTAAACGAGTCTATTCTACTGTAGCTACGCTATCGACATGTTAAAATTACAGGTTCTACGTAATACCAGATGGCGCTAGTAGTAGTAACAAATATGTGAGAGATAAGTTTATCTAGGGTTTTTCGTTTCATTTTTCGCAACGCTCAAGCTGGATTAATCTGGATTTTTTATAAAAGGTACCGTCGCAAACCAGCGATAAGGAACTTGGTTCGAAATGATAACTAAATAAGCATTTATTTGGTAGAACTTTAAAGATAGTCAGTTTGTATTTATTCGTGCGTTTAGTTCACTGTCAGCGATTTTGGTGCAATCTTAATTAGGTTTGACTCCCTTTGACTGATGATTAATTAGCAGATAAAGATTCTACTCCTGAACAAGAAAAGTCGCATTAATAACCCTTAGCGCCTTAAAATAATATTTACCATATACTTACCGCTTTTCATTTTATTTGACCAAAATATTGAACGAACGCTACTAAAAATATCCTAATACTTTATTACAACGCCATCTGTGTGACTCTTCAAATATTTGCAGGTTTCATTAAATTTATAATAGATGGCGTTACTAAATTGCACGTACTCTATTTTAATGGGCGTTATTTGTCTACATCTGGTAATTGTTATGTGAATATTACAACACAGTATTTTAATAATTGTCTCTTAGCACTTTAATAAATGTCCAGTAAATTAATGTAAGATGTTGTTGTGTAACTACTACGTAATTATTAGCCTTGATATCTCTCTATTTATTATACTCATTATGTATTACTCTTAATCAATTAATGTGAAATTAACTCAGATAATAATACATTTACCTACATATTTTAGGGCAGTCGGTAGCTGATTTTAATCAAATAAATTGTTTGTATTAGTTTAGTAGTAGATTTATTAGTTTTTCTAATCGACCAACGAATATTTTGTACATATTTTGTCATTATTATTGTTGTGAAAATCTTCCATATTTTTTTGGTGCTGTATATTTTTGTGTAGGTATTCTAAAAAGCAATTGTTTATATTAGAACTTTTGGAGTATGTTCTTTTTATATGTATGTAAGTATTTTGTAATATGGGTAACCCGACAGATGGCGTCTACTCGCTGGTGCTGTCTCATGAGTTGTTAACTAACCTAAGTTATATAACCCAGTTGACACAATGGTCACCATACCGGACTGCCAAACACGGTTGTGGGATCGATTCCCGCATCAGACAAGTATTTATACTTAGATACTGTGCTCTAGTTGTTATATGTATTATAAGTATATATTTACAAGATAAAGGTATAAGTAGTATTTCCGTTATCTAGCACCCATAACACAAGTCTAGTTACTTAGCTTGGGGCTAGATGTACGTAATGTGCATATTCTTCATTCATCAGTCGACCTTTCGGCTAGAAGTTTCCGAGTTCGATTCCAGCTGTCGAACAAGTATTTGTGTACAGAAATTTGTTTCTGTAAACGAATATTGGTCTGAGTGTGTTTTTATGCATAATAATATTTATTATAAAACAAGTATAAAAGTATTTACACAAGCTTTGTTGTTTAGCTTGGGGCTAAATGGCGGTGTGTACAATGTGCTGCAATTTTCTTTATAAACTCTTTAGTACTTATATTGACAAGCTCCAGCGAAGCTAGCGCCATCTTAGATTAACTTTTCCCATATCTCATTCTGAATTTCTGACTGATCTTATTCTAATGTATTTCAATACTTGATATTAGATGTTTATTGTACGTACTCTATAGATGTAATAAATAGGTATTATTCAATACAGTCCCCCTTATTAAAAAACCAGGTTAAGAATAGTCCGAGATCAGGATTTAAACCTTAGATTTAGACACAGATTTACTCGTGAACTTAAGTCTAAAAACTATCCCTACAGATTATCTAAGGATCGTGTTTAGACTCGAGTAAGTCTGTGTCTAAATCTAAGGTTTAAATCCACATCTCAGACTATTCTTAAACCTCGTTTTGGAATAAGGGGGAATATGTTTAAAAACTAATCAGATTTGATATGCAGTTATCAAAGATTGTTGTAGTCTTCACGAATACACGTTGAAATTAGACGATTTTGAACTGTTATTCTTGAAACTTACTATTACTCTAGTATTAATTGTGAAAGGGGATTATGATCTCTAACCGAACAGAAATAAAGTTCAAACTACGTTTCCAGTTTGGATGTAATTGCATAGTAGATTCAAAGTCAAGGCTCATTGTAAGGTTGTGATTGTTTGGACGTAGGTTTGTGTAAAAGAAGTGCCTGAGACATTCTATTTCTAAGGTCATCAAGTGATTAGGTTTGGCAATAAATAAATATTCTTGTCGTACGTCAATGGCATAGTTTTTGTAACCATCTTGACTTTTCTATCGAATGACGTTTTAATTTTAGCAATACCTAACTATAATGCGCGTGTATTAAGCGCACAATATTAGTTGACACTATCGTTATTTTTATTCCATAGGAAAGAACTGAATGGAATAGAATACAGGGAAGTTTAATGAGATAAATTCCTATTCTGGGGTCTGAGTGAATCTTGACACAGTAGAAATAAAGTTAATTTTTCTTTAATATTATTGTTACCTTAGTGTCTAATCGGCCATCTCTAGTGTAATGGCCCCTCTACATGATGGCCCAGCACTGGACCAACGAGAAGGTCATGCGATGATTGTAACGTAACTACACGATGGCCACGTTCATTACGTTCAACCATCGTTGCCCCACTTCCTTTGATGTGCGACCGAAAAACCGACACCGTGGCTATACAGTCGCCATCCCACGAACTATAAGCCATCAGACACCACTACGCCGTCTACATGCTGGCCCATATTAGTGGGCCAGCATGATTGCCCATCATGTAGAGGGGCAATCTAATTTAACATCACAAATAAACTATGAAGTCAGCATTGTGTGCTAGTCTGATATACTAAGCGGCAAATATGTAGAGGGTGGTAGCCATGCATCATTTTGTAACTTATTTGCCTTTACCTTTGCTCGTTAATATAGTGTTAAGTTGCATTTACTTACTCGAGGCACTAGAGTGTCACTTGCCATCAGTTGTATTGTATTATTGTAGTATAGATAGGAACACAATACATTAAGTAATAAATAAAGGAAATTCAAAGTATTTGTGGTATGATTTTACGCCCTGTAGGTTTAGCACGACAATAGGTCATTTTTGTAGTCTGTACGTCGGTACAGACTACAAAAATGACCTATTTCCTACTTTGTACTTTTTCTATCATTAATACTAGAGATTAATATAAAATAAGGAGTTGTTCTCAGTATGTGGATTCCCAGAACATCGAGGAATATACTCGTAGTTTTATTGCAAAATTAACAGTTTCGATGCCTAACTTGGGTAATGACTTTTTCAAAAATCTTATGATTATAATTTTAGTTATTATCAAAATCGGGCACGTGATTCCTTTCAGCAGGTGTTTGTTATCTCGTATATTTTTGGAAATGGTCATGATAAATACAGCCTCTATACAAGTAGATTGAACTATTTGAACTCACACTTTTGTACATAAATATTTGTTTGCCTTCAGACATATTTATACAATTTCCATATTTGTACAAACAAATGCATTGGCAGTGCACGTTTTGAGGTAGGAATCAAACCTGGAATTTTCTGCGTCGCAGCGGGTGTTTGCGTAATCTATACTAATATTCTATAGAGGAAAGATTTTTTGTTTGTAAACGAATACACTCCGAAACTACTGGACCGATTTCGATGAAACTTGGTATAAGGATACATTGATTCGTTGGGAGTACCATATGCTACTTTTTATCCCGATATTACAACGGGATCAGGAGTTACGCGGGTAAAACCGCGGAGTGCTGCTGTAATTAATAGGTACGTAAAAAAAAATTGTTTCAAAGTAGGTATTAACTTTTATTATCGTGCTTTGTGACAGTAAGTACCTAATTATGAGTGGTTAATTTAATTACAACACAACAAACTCATGTTGTTAATACTTTGGTTTGAGACGGAGATAAAATATTGTAATTATTAGATAAAGACCATTTTTTTGGTTCAAAGGGTTAAAACGGGACCCTATTACTAAGACTCCACTGGCTATCACTAGGCTCTGTCTCATGAATAATGTATTTCTGTTGACGCTATAACAAAAAATACTAAAAACTGAAAATAATGGTACGAAACCCTTCGTGCGCGAGTCCGACTCGCACATGTCCGGTTTTTTTTATGACTATGTGTTTTGGAGAGAACAAATAAACATTATATCTATGTACAAATTATAATTAGGTTGTTGAGTGGAAGAAGGCTAAAGGGTTGGATAGATAAAAGTGAGACAAGGGTAAGTAGGTAGATGAAATAAATACTTTGATCTACCCTTGTAATGAAAGTGTTAATCCCACATAGTGTAAGAGCGAATTTATTATAAATTATTGTTACCTATTTTCTTTCATTCTTTATATAAACATTATTATTTATACAAAAAAATTAAATCTTAACTTGGCCTATTTCATTTTAACATTCTAATCTAGACATTTTGAATTGAAAATATCTAAATTAATAACTTTCTGTCAATTTGTATTTATTATGTACACTAAAAACCAACTAGATTTGAAAAACCATTACAATTTATTTCTTAACATCTAAGTACGTTATTAATATTTATACAATAACAAAAAGAAACAAAGTATTGCTTTCCGCAACTTACATAATTATGAAACTCTATGGTGTGTCTAATTATCTATAAATGTAAAGCTAAAGTTCAACAGTCTTACGATAAATAAGACAACATTTACAATTCAGTAATATCATTTATGTCAGACAAAAATGCCTTTTCAAAGTCAATAAAAACAAGCAAAGTGTTATTGTATGATCTTGGTACATAAAAACTTGCCAAAATATGAAAATAATCATAAAAATCCAGGGTCACAAAACCATGTCCTCAGGAGAGCCTGAAGAATCAATAACAGAGGTGTTTGATTGTCTAAGACGACCATCTTCTAGTAAGCAATCTAAGGCAAGCCTATCAATATCATCCCAGGATAGTTTGTTAAACTTATCTTGAACTATTTTAATAAACCTAGTAGCTGAGTTCCTTGCCTCTAAATCGGACATACCGATCTTCTTAAATGTCCTGTACGATACTTCGTACAGACCCTCAGGTTTCTTAACAACTAAGTTTAGTTTGCCACCATCCTTTATTGAAGGGTATGACTGGATTGTTTGTTCGTCAATTAGTGTTCTACCGAGAATAAGAAGCTTCTGTTCTTCCACTGGAATATTGAGTTGCTTTGTTATTTGACGTTTCACCTCTATTATGCGTGTCGTTGGAAGTACCTGAAATTAATACAAGAGTGATCAAAGTGAAACAGTTTTGTTCATGGGGATAGTCTTCGAAACAAGATATGTGTGGACTTACGTCTACCGTACATTCGCCTCCTTGAAGTTTTTTCACTGTTAATTTCATTTTAAAACTTGTTACACTCCTAGATTTAGAAACATTAATTAAAACACTTTCTAGACAAAATCTGGACAAAATCACAGCAATTCAGCGACATAATTTATGACAGTGACAGTGGAGAAAAAATGACAGGAACCAAACCACAAACTATTTTTTGAGACGCCCAATTTGGGGCCCCCGTTACCTGTGGATTAAATTAAAAAAACACTGGGGGCCCCAAGCACATGCGATTTCGACGCGTTTGTCTGTCACGCCAGCTTATAAGTCTATGTCAAAGTCATTTGGATTGATTGAATTGATTGAAAAATGTGTGATGTTGGGTTGGTTGGTGTGTGAGGAAAACAGGTGAAAACAGGGTTGAATTACAAAATAACACGATTTATTTCATGGGCAACAACGAGTTTTACACATTATATTACAGTAGATAATTGCCTTTGCGCCACATTCTTCTACATTTTCACAAATAATCTAAAAGAAGATGTTCTAATGGCGTTCTACGAAAACTTTGGAAGTCGTCGGAAAGGTACATTTACAAAACGATAATGTTATTTTTTTGGTGCTGTTTACTAACACATGAGATATTTAATTTAATTGTTTACACGATAAGCAAAGCACCTGTAAATAAATGGACAAATCTCCCATTTCAATCTTTGTTTTAGGTAAACATGTCAGTGATTTATACAAATTGGACATTAAAAACAAGACGCCTGAAGAGAATATCAAGGACATCATCCGAGGGTTGTATTTGGAACCTTTATCCAATGACATTTCTCCGACAAACAAACATGTGGAGTCAGGGAGACTGGGGTTCAAGGGATCAACACGGAGTGGCTTGGAGAGTCGCAAACTTGCATATTTGAATGCTTTAGTCACACTATTAGCTAAAGAGGATAGAAACAATCTAGGTTTCACACAGGATGAGTTGATGACATGGTAAATATACTTGTTATAAAATCATTTGATAATATAGTTAAAATAAGCAAAGTTTCATTGATGCATGAAAATGTTGTATTTATAATAAACTGGCATCACCTCACAGTTTCACCCGCGTAAGTTCTGATACCGTGGGAATATCGGAATATAAGTTTTTACTCCCAATAAATCAAAGTATCCTCAGAGGTATTTACCAAGTTTGATCAAAATCGGTCTAGCAGTTTTGGAGCCTATTCAATGCAAACATAGAAACAATTAAATCTTTCCGCTATATAATATTAGTATAGACTAGCTGCACCCTGCATTAGTCTTGATTTTGGGGAATATCAAGCTATATTCCTTGATATACATCAAGAATATACCACATGCCAAATTACATAAAAACTGCCCTATACTTTTTAGATAAATTGACAAGAAACAACATACAGACAGACTCTCGTATCTTTTAAATATAAGTATATCTGTATTTAGTAAATAGTTATAGATAGTCAGTTATAAAAAATTGTTCCTCTTTGTTTTAGTATTCGTGTAAGTCTCGTAGATGACTCCATGGTGGTGAGGGCCGCTGCATTGAGAGTTCTAAGATATTTGATCAAATCTGAAAATGATGTAGCAACATTCAACAATTTGAAATTACCATACCTCGTAATCAGGTAAATTTTATATCAACCCTAAGGCCTGAAAGTTTGTTATGTGGACGCTCGCGGCGATGGGTCTTTACAAAACATATATTTCTATGGATGTGTCCAAGTAACTCGGTTTCAGGCCTAAGGGAAACTTTTGGTTTTAGTTTATGCAAATTTGTCATGAGGAAATCCTATTATATCTGTCCATATGCTTTTCACAATATTGCTTTTAATAGTAGAAATGCTGGGGTTGTTATACTAGGACATGCTTCCTTTACATGTTAGTTTCATGCTAGTTGTAGATTCTAAATGGCATGCTGTCTTTGGCTAACTTGTCTCTTAAGAACACTTGAATCACAACTTTTTATATGAAACTAGATTTGTAGTGCTATATTAGTAGGATCCTTGGAGTGTCATATTTGTGTGGTCCAAATGTAATTCCAGCTTAAGGTGTCAAAATCTCACCAAGTGTTCTGGAATATTATAAAGTTCTTTACAAAAGTTCTCAAAAATTAAACACAAATTATTGAAATTAATTTACAATTTTAGACTAGTTTAATAGTATTTGTAAAACATTTAGTAAAATTATGTCAGAATTTATTTAACTCCTGAATTCATTTTTAAAACTACAAATAAGAGTTGGGTAATTTTTTAATGCCAAAAACATTTTATTTAATTAGTCTGCCCCAAGATCGGGATCGCGAGCCTTACAAACACTGCACACCTGTGTTGGGTGCGTATATATAAAGTATTGATGTTAATAGATCAATGGATCTGATGCTGCGTAACGAGGAGGAACGTGCGAGCGCGCTGCGCGTGGTGCGGCGCGTGGTAGCGGCCGTGGGCGCGGCGAGCACGGGCACAGGCCCTGGTGGCACGCGGCGTGCTGCCGGAGTAGAGCCTGGCCTGCTGCGCTGTCTGACGGCGGTGGCGCGCGCAGGCAGTGCACCCGACGCCGCGCCCGACCGACTATCCAGGCCCGCCATCGCGACGCTCGCTGAAATCTGTATGATACTATTATAGCTATATTTAATTTGAAATTGTCATGTCGTTACTCAAAGAGATTTAATATAAAACACAGAGCATTTCTGTTAGCTGTAACTTTCATTTGTGATGTTATATTGTTTCCACCTCGTACTCACCATAGTTTTTACCTGTAATATAAAACACAGAACATTTCTGTTAGCTGTAACTTTCATTTGTGATGTTATATTGTTTCCACCTCGTACCTACCATAGTTTTTACCTCTCCAACGGGTTAATATTAGAGCCCCTATTTTTAGCTACAATTGTGAGTTTTCAACTGTGACTTTATTATGAAATCTTTATATCCTAGGTGTGTTAAACCCTGAGATGTTCATCGCATGCGGCGGCGTGAGCGCCGTAACACGGCAACTGGCAGAGTGTGCGACACCGCGCATGGCGGAGGCTCTCTGCGGAGTGTTGCTACACGCTCTCAACGATCCCATCTCGCGGCGTTCAGCCAGGATCGACCTCATGTGTCTCAATTCACCTTACTGTGATTTCCATTTCCGTCCAACCGGTACTGAATCTAGCAGGTAATATTAACCTTATTATTTATTTTACTAAGCAGTAAAAAAATTAGTGCGGGTACTTATGTGCACGCACGTGAGAAGTTATACGTCCATCTGTCTATCCGTCCGTCCGTCCATCTGATATTTATTTTTTCGGGCAGCTTCAACCTGTTACTTTGTGCTACGCAGCTTCAACCTGTTACTTTTGTGTTACAGTGATGCGCGCGCATCTTAAAATTTCACTCATCATTTTTCATAACGTGCCTAAAGAAGTATAACTTCAATTACCCTGACTGCCTATTTGGGGGCAATATACTTTAATTTTTGATCAAATTTTCACCTTCATCAGACAAAATAAAAAAAAACTCCTACAGACTCCTACTTTTTAATAAAATCCTAACCATTAACAAATTATACAGAGATGAACGAGAGATGCGGTTCACATGTAGTCGTTTGGCGCTCCTTTGCGTGCTCCGCAGTTGGCCCGGCTTGCTACACTTCTGTCACCCGTACAGTACGGGCGGGTTGAGAGCTTTGGTTGCCGCCTTGTATTTACCACGGTTGGAAGTTAGGGTATGTATACTAACACTAAAAAAAACTTTCCTGACCAATAAAACCAATAATAAAAATAAGGACATTGTTACGGCAGGCGCCATAGTATACCCATCGCAGTAGCCCAAGTAGTTTTCTCCTGTAGTATATCAAACCGGAGGTTGTCCTTGGCTGTATTTATGCTGTAGAGATAATCGCCGCTTTGGTCTGCACATCATACTTTCCCACTAAACTTGTTACTGTAAAGGGCGTGATATTAGAGCGGTGTTGGCTTAGCGGTAGACTTTCATTCTGAAGATCGTGGGCTCGAATCACGGCCGGCCGTGCACCAATGTATTTTTCTTAAGAAAAATGTATGTGCACTAATTGACATTGCTCTTACGGTGAAGGAAAACATCGTGATGAAACCCACGGCTTAGTAGGCTTCAGAAGTATTGACAAGTTCTCTCCTCTGGAAATGGTCGACTAAGCTGAGAGGGTAGTAGGTGCTGAGCAAGCCTACTCCATCCTCACGCAAAACGGACCCAATTAAAAAGGGTCTCATTGCGGAAAACAACCCTGAAGAGCTTCAAGTACAAGGGCGTGATATGGGACATATGAGTCATATGACCAATAACAATAATTAAAGTAAATCAGTTTTTATAGCTCAAAATGGACGACATCACTTCGTCTAGCGTGGTTGTTAAAAGTTTGCAAAGTATTTCAACCAGAAATTGTAATAAAATTAAATGTGTTTTTGAATTGAAGTATTTGATTTCAAGGAAGTATTATTTAATTTGTTTCAGAAAGCAATATTAGATTTGTTGTACGAATTAGTGGGGCTGCCCCAACCGGAATGGACAGATGAAATATCTGTAGCTTTGAATGCAGTTGATCCTTCAGATTTTCAGGTGAGTTTCAATTAATAGGGACTTTTATAAAGTATGTATGTATTTTTAGGAATCAGAAGTGATAATTAAATAAAAAAAAACAATTCAAAATAACCTAAAATTAGTTTACTTCAAAAATAATCAAAGATTTACAAATTATAAAACCGAAAACTGATTTACTTCAAAATAAACTTAATTTTAACAAATATACACAGAATAATCGATAACACAAACAACCGTTGATTTTCAAAAACAAAAATTACCACAACAATATCAAAAACACAATAATCCACTAAAATAAGTAACGGAACAAACTTACAGTACGCAGCCTCGAAACCGACCACCTTACCGACCGATGTCTGAACAGCAAATGAGCCTGCCACCGACTGAGCGCTTGTTTTTATAGGCGGTGGTGGGGATCGAGACTGCCTACAGCAAGTTTGGCTTATACGGCCTCTCCTGATCGTGCACCGTCCTCGGCTGCACTGGAGTTGTTCTCCTCAGAAGAGCCAGCAGGTACGGCGGAACTTTGCTCGCCGTCTTCGCCTGAATGTGATTCGCCTGCACTGGAAGCATCGGCGGGATCAGTAGGAGCACCTGAGGGTTCACCGGCATCATCAGGGTTGTCGTCATCGCAATCTGCATGAGAGAACAAGTTGTTAAATAACCATGACGACATACGCCATTGCCTAGTCTGTCATACATCGCGCATACAAGGCCCTCATACAGAAACTTTCACAATGTAAATTAAGGCACTTCACTTTCAAAAGTATGCATACATCTTCGCACAAAACATCTCACACATACTCATTCTTGAACCTGTACAAGTTCCCCCATCACGTTGAAAACGTGAACCAGCACAGCGGCTGAAACGCATTCAGAGAACACGTAAACCAGCACGGCGGCTGAAACCAGCACAGCGGCTGAAACGCATTCAGAGAACACGTAAACCAGCACGGCGGCTGAAACCAGCACAGCGGCTGAAACCAGCACAGCGGCTGAAACCAGCACAACGGCTGAAACCAGCACAACGGCTGAAACCAACACAACATCCAAACGAATCCCAGCGCCGCGCAGCGGCTGCCAGGACCGCCCACGCCGGTTTCCACCAGGCCCAACTTCAGGACGCTAGCCCATGGAGCAAGACCCATCTGGACAGCGCCAAACGCTTACTCCAACCAGCAAGGCAAACACTCGCCTCACACTCGCATGCACACACATCTGACGTGCCACTGTAACATACAAATCGAATTAAAACACTCGGTTGAAACTCACTTTCAAAAAATGCAGCACAGCTCTCAGGGCACCATTCGCCCTTCCAGGGTACCATATATTGAGCTGCAGCCTGAGTTGTCTTGCCTCTGGCTCCGCTTAACAACTTCAGCTCATAACGATCACTTGGTAACACCTTAATAACGCGGTATGGTCCTCTCATACCAGGATCAAGTTTCCCAGCGGATTGAGAGTACTTAATTACAAATACTTGATCGTTAACCTGGAATTTCCTTGGGGGGTGCCTTTCACGATTTACCCGAACATCTTGACTATCCTGATTTTTGTCAAGTGACGCCTTAGCAGCGCTCCTGCTGAGTTCCCTCATGGCTTCACGATTAGGGCTGGAGTCTTCAACGGCAACGTCGCGGATCAGTGCACGAATAACAGGAGTTGTCGCATTGGTACCAATCAATAGGTACAAAGCTGAATACTGTGTGGTTTTCTGTTTTGTAATATTTAAGACTAACTGAATCTTACACAAAGCATCAGACCAAGTGGATTTTTTATTGCTACTCTCTATACGGATTAAGTTAAGAACGGTCCTTACATAACGCTCGGCTTGCCCATTGGAATGATGCATTTCGGGCGTTATGTAATGGATATCACAACCAATTTCAGATATCCAACCAGTAAAAGCAGAAGCTTCGAACATACGACCACGGTCGCAAACTATTAGTTTGGGCGTGCCAAATAAAGATATTGCGTTATTAAAGACTCGTTTCAATTCATTTGTATCCTGTCTGTACATAGAATAAAGTAGGCAAAATTTTGTAAAGGAATCGACCAAAACAAGTATAAATTTGTATCCGTTGGATTCCGGTAAGGGACCTAATACGTCAACATGAACCGTGCTAAATGGAACATCAGATTTTTCCCATGACGTAATAGGCTGACGAGGAGCTCTCGGGACACGTTTTTTAGAAATGCAAATCAAACAGTGGGAAGTATACTTTCTAACAAATGGTTTTAAACCGGGGAACCAAAAATATTTTACAATAAGATCATAAGTTTTATCCGCACCGATATGCTCGTGCTCGTCGTGAAAAATACGCAGCAAACTGAGCCTATGCCCTTTGGGGATATAACACAGTAAGCGAGACTCCTCTCCAACGGGTGAGTACCGGTAATAAAGGACATCGTTTTGACAAACGTATCGACTAGAATCTAAACGACCGTCTCTTAGTTTTTGAATCAGATCGATAGTCTCTGAATCAGCCGATTGGGCCATCTGTGCCCAGTTCAACGGTCTTTCAATGTTATTGACTTGCAACGTTGGTGGATTCCTACTTAGATAGTCTGCGTGGCCCATCATTACACCCTTACGATATTCAATATCAAAATTAAAATCTTGGAGGTAAATCCACCAGCGTGCAACTCGTGGAAGGAGATCCTTCTTACGCTCCGTGGCCTTCAAGGCATTGCAATCGGTTATGATTTTAAAACTTACACCAATCAGATAATGCCGAAAATGTTGCAGTGCCTTGACGACCGCGAGCGTTTCTAGTTCGTACGAATGGTATTTTGCCTCCGCACCCTGCGTAACCTTGCTATAATAGGCTACCACTCGTTTGCCACCGTCCGTATGAACCTGCATGAGTACTGCACCGTACCCTACACTACTGGCGTCTGTGTGTAGTTCGGTAGGAAGGTTAGGGTCAAAAATCGCAAGTATAGGCTCGCTAGTTAACCGTTTAATGAGATCATGACGGACTTGATCTTGGTCAGGTCCCCATTCAAATTTTACATCTTTCTTTGTGAGACGCGAGATACATGCGGTTTTCGTCGCATAACCCTCGATATAACGCCGGAAATATCCCGCAAGACCTAAAAATTGACGTACTTGTTTGACGTTGGTAGGGGTAGGTGCATTGACTAGCGCCTCGATTTTGTGAGGGCTCGGCCTAACCTGACCGTGACTGATGACGCGTCCTAAGTACTCTACTTTAGTGGTAAGAAAGGAACACTTCCGCAAGTTAATAGAGAACCCGGCCTCGGTCAGCGTCCTTAGAACATCTCGTAATAATAAGACGCCATCATCGACAGACATGCTCACTATAAGGACGTCGTCAATATATACAAGGACGCTCCCAGCCTCTATGAATCTGCGCAAGGTATTGTTGATGATCCTCTGATAGACAGTGGGAGAATTACATAGACCATATGGCATTTTTAGGTACTCGTAGTGGGCTTCTGGTGTTACAAAGCCGGTTTTGTGAATCGAGCCCTCATCAATGGGGATTTGATGGAATCCCGACGCCATATCTAGGGATGAAAAGAATTTCGAACCCCCAAGCCGGTCAATGTGGTCATCAATCAAGGGTAGGGGATACCTATCTTTGACGGTAATGCGGTTTAGTGCACGAAAATCGACGCACATTCTGTCTGAGCCGTCCCTTTTCTTGACCAGAATGATCGGACTTGCGTATTCGGAATTCGACTCCCTAATGATCTTTTTATCCAACAGATCCTGACAAATCTCGCGAACCTTAAGTTTCTCTTGGTAGGATAAACGATATGGGTGATACGCTACGGGTACTTTACTTGTCAAGTTGATGTGCATCTTGCCAGTTTTCACAGTCGTAGTTGCTGTGCCAGATATTAAAAACGGAGAAAATTCTCTTATGACAATCATCAACTTAGCAAGTTCCGCACCCTCGAGAAGAGTGTTTATTTTGTCAGACTCGGTAGCATTCACCGAGTTTACTTTTAGTACAGTATCTGGTGTATGAGTCAAATATTGCTCGTATTTCGTACGAATAAATCTTACACCATCGCGATTGAGAACGTCTGTCCCTATGATAATAGGCGTATTCATATATGACGCAGGCACTATGACAAAATCAACTTCAAGCGTTATGTAACGAAACTCAACCGTTAGAGCAATACATTCATGAGAAACGAACTCTTTATTGCCTATTCCCTTCAAAGTACAGTTGGTTTGTTTTCGCGGGCCGGAAAAATGATTTACTACCGCCGACGATATCAGAGACACATTGAGTGCACCACTATCTATAAGAATATCAACCGGAATACCCTGAATCACAGCTGTACTTATATCGTTGTTATCCCTTCCGTTTGATAGCTCGCAACACAAATTAACTTTCCGTTGGTTGTTATTGTTATGTTGAGCCTCAGATCTAGCCTTAGCGAAACAATCACTCTCTTTATGACCTACCTTCTTACAAAAAGGGCAAACAATTTTACCATTATTATCAGTTTTATCGGAAATATTACGCTTCTTAGGGCATGTATCTTTAAAATGGCCCATTTGACCGCAGATAAAACACTTGTTTTCAAGATTACCAGAACGACTGAAGTTACGTTTTTTAGCTGTACTAGAATGAGATGAAATAGATTTGTCAGAGCTACGATTATCAAATTTCCGGGTAGGCTTAACGTATGTGGCTAAAAACGAAACCAGATTCTCCGTTGTTAGGTCAGCATTGGTGGCTGCTGCACGCACTTGTATGTCACTAATACCGTGAATCACTATTTGGACCATAAGTTCTTCGCTTAACCCTTTGATTACACGCAAGCGCAATAGTGAACGACGCGCATACTCTGCGTATGACAAAAACTTATCCGATGTGGAATTTATAACCTCCTGCAGAATTTGCGCGTAGTTAATTTTTTGCGGACACAAAGACTTAAATTCTCTAATGAAACTAGACCACGAGCGGTCATTTGTTGCCCATTCATTTAACCAAGTCTTTGCGTCACCTCTCAAACAGTGAGCTACCCGGGAAAAGCACTCAAAATCATCCCAATGGTTCGCACGCCTAGCCCGTTCCACCTCGTCGCACCACACCTCGAAGTTATTAATAGCTGGATCAAAATTTGAGACATAATAATTGCTGGATTTTGTTTTTGCTAATACACCCAACGCATCAACAAACGCTTGAGTAGTAGGAGCATTATCTTTATCTGCCGTGGGTGTGCTGCCATGAGCGGACGAAGGAACATGCGAATCACTGGCCGTATTCTCCTCGATAGCGGTTAATCGCGACATGATTGAGACTATCGCTTCTTTTACCGAATTGTCGTGATGGTATGATCGCGCTTTGCCTTGGCGACTACTTGAATTCGATTCTTCGCGTGAACGATAATCACTACCGGAGCGCGAACTATCACGGCGTGAACGCGAGCGTGACCTATGACGACGTGAACGCGAGCGCGATCTGTTACGACGTGAACGTGAACACGTCATTCCACGACCCGACCGCACGCGTGATCGACTACGATGAGACCGTGAGCGGTGTCTGCTTGGTCGCGGTGATTCACTGCGACGACTATGCTCGACCCCAGAGCGAGGTGGAGTCCTAACTAACCGCTCACGTGAAGCACGTGGCATTTTTATTTTATTTGAAATCAACGGTTGTTTTCTTCAAGGCTAATTTGTGAGCGAAATCCTATCCCACTTCTGATTTTAGGAATCAGAAGTGATAATTAAATAAAAAAAAACAATTCAAAATAACCTAAAATTAGTTTACTTCAAAAATAATCAAAGATTTACAAATTATAAAACCGAAAACTGATTTACTTCAAAATAAACTTAATTTTAACAAATATACACAGAATAATCGATAACACAAACAACCGTTGATTTTCAAAAACAAAAATTACCACAACAATATCAAAAACACAATAATCCACTAAAATAAGTAACGGAACAAACTTACAGTACGCAGCCTCGAAACCGACCACCTTACCGACCGATGTCTGAACAGCAAATGAGCCTGCCACCGACTGAGCGCTTGTTTTTATAGGCGGTGGTGGGGATCGAGACTGCCTACAGCAAGTTTGGCTTATAGTATGTATTGTGTTTTTTAAATGGTTTGACGTTATTTTAGGATTCGTGGCGTCTCAACGAAGGTTTCGTCGCCGAAGAGGGTATAGCCGTTCTGCCTCACTTGGGCGCTACTGGACCTGATATTACTGAAATTCATCTTGCATTATTGCTACAGTGTTTCTTTGAGGTAAATAAATAGTTTTGTTACATGGTAGGTAAAGTTGCACTTTCAATGACGTCACCGATGTGCCAAATTCCATTTACGTAATTCATTCATATGTAACATAAGTGCATTTTCAAAATACAAGGTTGTTTAGGTGTATATTTATGGCAGAATATGTATTTACAAAAGTGGTGTCGTGGGGTATCTTTCAGGCGGGTCTACTAGACGGTCTGGCAGAGGTGATAGTGACGAGTGACACGTTCATCTCCGTGCGGGCGACCGTGCTCCTCGGGCAGTTGCTGCAGCTGATGCATGCGTTACTGCCGGCACGGAGTGTGGCGGCCGGCGGTGCGGGTCTCGCGGCGCTAGCGGGCGCTGCGGCGGCGGGTCGGCCGGCCGCCAGTGCCGCCGTGCAGGCGTTGCGCCGGTTGCATGCAGTCCGCGCAGCTCGACCCGCCTCCGCCTCGCTGTTCCTCGACCACGTCGTCCAGTGCTGCGCGGGGACGTTCGCACGACTCGATCGTACGGCGCGCTCCGGTGCGGGTGAAGCAACCGAGGACACACCCGATGCGGACAAGTCCCGCAAGGAGCGCGACAACGCAGACATGGCTCGCCTCGCCGACCCACCCTCAGATGAAGAGCTTCCTGCAGCGCCGCGCGCGCGCTCCCTCAGCTTCCAACGCGTCGCCAAGTCGGCCAAGTTCTTCGTCCTCTTCGGTCGAGATAGCGACACACTCATCAAATCTACTCTCGTTATGCAGAACAAAGATGGAAACACTTGGAATTGGGAGATTATACGGACCATTTTGAAGGTAGGATAAACCAATAAATAAACGCATATTAATCTTCTGGGAAGTTCGACAGGGTCTAAAATAGTTATGATTACGTTACAGGAGAACGACAGTGCAGTGATATTGAACTTGAACGACAGTAGTCACAAGGCGTGGGCGGCGCGCATCATGAACTACCTCCGTCCGTCGTCCAACAAGTACTCACACACGGACCTGTCGAGCTCGTGTCACGGGCACGCGGCGACGCGCGCCGGCTGCCAGCTCATACGACACTTGTTGAAACACAATGACGTAAATATTTACTCGGAAACTGCTTCACTACATAAGTATAAAACAAAGTCGCTTCCCGCTATCTGTATTTTCCTATTTGTATGCTTAGATCTTTAAAACTACGCAACGGATTTGGATTTAATAGATAGGGTGATTCAAGATGGAGGTTAAAACAAAACTACCACGCGTACGAATCGCGGGCAATAGCTATTTCATAATTTGTAAAAAATGGAAAAACTAATAATGTGCCGAGACAATGTTTTTTTTAATTAACCAAGCAAAAAAGAAACTTTTTAAACTCACACGATTTGTATTCATAGTAATTATTTTCCGGGTCTTAATCGCTTAATTTTTGAGTCTCCTCGCGACCATGACTATTATAACACAGTCGAAACGTCGAGGCAAGAGTAATAAAAATAAAAAATACGCGTTTCAAGCGATAAGAAGCCAGGTACACATTAGGGGATTTTTTTCAATAGAATCCCTTGTTTTTTTGCAGATTGATTCGCGAAGGCTTTTAGAAGAGTTTTTTAACGATGTAAGCCGACAGATAGAAGCTATTGAAACAGGTCTAAAAGCGCACGAATGCCTGTTCAGTCCTCAACATATGTGCAACACTATGTGTCAAATGTACTTCCTGTTTATTGGGCAGTTGTGTCATTCACAGACTGGTCTAAAGATTTTTAAGCAGACTAAACTTTATGAAAAGTAAGTATAAATTATTTTTCCTGTCCGTAACAAAATATTTGAATAATTAATGATTGTCCTAGCACTTAGTTAATAGAGTCTTAAAAGTCACGAGTAAACGTGTATCTTCTAAGAAACCGCTCCTTTTAGATCACATTGTCACTTGCTATTAGGTGAGAAAGTGATCAAACGCTGAGCTATTCAATTAAAAAACAACTTGAATACCATAATTACTAATCAAAGCAGTCTGAAGCATTGCTTAGCGGATGATTATTTCATCGCTGTTTGCCCTGTTTACGCTGGCTTTACATTTCTTATCAAAACGCATTCGCTAAGCGGCGTTTATGAATGCGGTTTACCCATCGTCCTCCACTTTTCAACATTGAATACTTTCTTCCAGCTTATTAGAATTATCGACGAAAACTCACCACAGTTGCTACGTTAAACTGGTAATATCGAGTTTAGATTACACTCTAGACTCATTCCCGCGTGATATTCTAGCCAAAACTCTAACATGTAGCATACAAGCATCGAGACTCTATACAACACAGTTCTTGAACGTTCTACTCCGGGCTACAAGGAAATCTCGTGAATTAGTCAGAAGAAAATCGAAGTTGAAACGAAATCCCGAATATGCGAAGTCGTATAAAGATGATAATTACTCGTGCGGTGACGATATGGAAACATGGATCCTGCAGCTGTTAGTGGGACAGATCAAAGACGAATGTAAAGAGATTGTCAAGATTGCTCTCACTATACTGGAGGAAGGATTTAGTGTGCCGGTATTTACATTTATTTTATGTTTATCGCTTTATCTTTCTTTTATTTTGTGATCAAATTTTGGAGCAAAAATCAACATTCTACCATTTCTTTGTAATTTGTAGTTTGTAATTTATCCTAGCAGTATTAAAAACTCTTCTCTTTAAATATTGTTCAGGTGTTCTTCGAAAAGATGATGCCATTGAAAAACAGTCTCGGTCAAAATTGCGGTCTGGACAGTTCGGCGGAACCGTCTTCGTTAGATCTGAGTTCTGTTGGCGACCGCGGATACTTGCTCTGGTTGAGTCTAGAGGTGGCTTCAGCTGCAAACTCCACAGATCCTAAGGCACTTGCCTTCCTCAAGAAACATCTCGATTTCTGGACTAAAACTTACAACTACAGGTAATTACGCATTTTTGAGTTTTTCAACCTTATTATTCCTCGTCTATCGTAGGGTTTGGTATAATTATATGTTAATGTTACTTATAGATACGTGCGCGTCGTGGAGGGCCTGGTGCACGGCGCGCTGACGTTGAGCGCGTGCAGCGGCGGCGGTAGGGGCGCACCGCGCTGGCGCCGCTCCGCGCGTCCTCCGCCTCATTTACATGCGGCACTGGCTCGCGCTCCGCCCGCCCGCGCACGCGCCTTACTCGGACCAGCCCTACATGAACATTACAAGGTACAGAGATAATCTGGATTAACACGGGTTAATTTCACAATTGCGCACCATTATAACTTGACGACCCATTTGCAAACAAGGGGTTGCGGGTTCGACTCCCGCCTCAGACAAGTATTCATGCTTAGATAGTCGTCTGGTCTGGTTGTTTCTATGTATTATAAGCATATATTTACAAAGTATGAAAGTTGTACTCGTATAAATCCGTTGTCTAGCACCCACAACACAAGTCTAGTTACTTAGCTTGGGGCTAGATGGCAAGTGTGGAATGTCCTGCAATATTTATTGTTTATTATATTTTTGCTTACCCTGTTTTATTATCTGTGACCAGATTCTTCAGCGTAAAAAGTGCTCGAATGAGCAGGAGATAGTCGAGCTGAAGGCTTCGCTGTGGGCCGTCGGTAGCACGGCTGTCACGGCCCAAGGCTTACAACTGCTCATGAACTTGAGCAGCGGGTACCTGGAGGAGTCAGTGGTCGTACATATCGTGCGCTTGACCAAGTACAGTCCGGTGTATGCCGTGCGAGCGACCGCCTTCTACGTGCTCTCGCTCATTGGGACCACATACGACGGCGCCAACCTCTTGGCCGATTTAGGTGAGACAAATCTTATAACAGGTATCGGAAGAGTCGTGAGGACGATCTTAAGGCTGCCTGTCCACAGAAACGGAGCGAGGTAGCGGAGCGGTGTTTCTACATACATTCATCATCTTCCTGCCCTTATCTCAATTTATTCCGAGTCGGCGCAGTATGTCTTCTTTTTCCATTCACTCCTATTAGTCGTCATCTCATCGTTTACATTCATCTCTCTCATCTCTTGTCCGCATGTTGCCCAATGTATGTGGAAACACCTCTTCACTACCTCGCTGCCCTTCTACAGCCTAATCGGTTGGTTTGTCAGACGCTACATGCAAATGGTTCTCCAGTCGATGCTCTCTGACTGTCATTTTGGCCCGTTTTTTAAAGTCTTTTATACTATCAGGTTGGGTGTGCGTTCGTCATACGAGACACGATCAGTTCCCCGTGATCCCGGACGAGTGTTACTCGTTGTTCGAGGGCAGCGCCGGTGGGGGAGCCGTCGAGAAGGTGACGTCACCGGATCGGTTCGCTTACGAAGCTGAAGCGAGCGAACATTCAGACCACACAGACCAGGTTGGTTGTTTGCTTAGAAATTAACACAGAGTATCGACAAAAATAGTCTGTAAGTGACTTATATTGCTAAAATACGAAAACCGGACGACATTTTATGGATTTTTCCTCCAGAGCACCGCCGAGAGCCTTCCGTCTGACCACGTTAGACCGACCAAGAATATCCCAACCGATCAAGACGTAGTCGACCATAGGCTATGTCCAGAGAAGAAAGACCAGGACAAGAGGAAATCTCACACACTACCATCTCAGGGGTGCTCAACCGGGCCGGACCGTTCAATGCTATCTGAATCGCGAACTGTGGATATACTACGCGACTGTTCCACCTACGAGCGTCCGCCGCGAGCGCCTCTAGAGACGCGTCTCTTGATCGGTAGAATGAACTCATTGGAACACGCTCCCGAAGGCCGCGTCAGGAACACGAGTGAATCGAGCACTAGCGGAGTTAGCAGTTGCGATTCATTCCTTGGGAAGTATCAGATACCGTAAGTATAATTTTGTAATCCTATTTATCGAACTTTAAACTGATATCACAAATCATCGAATGTTTGTGAATTAGGGTATGCGCGATTCAGACCAAAATTAGTCGTATAAAAAATGCGCATCTGCTGTTGAATATTGGCGGATAATGTTTATTACTTTTGCACCCAAAAACCTATTACCATGAAACTTGGCATGTAAGTAGTCTACAAGATATGTTTATCCCGATATTTCAATCGAATCGGAAATTCGGAACTTCTGCGGGTTAATCAGCGGGGCGCAGTTTGTTGGTAATAAAAGTTCATTTATAATAAAATAAAACTTGGTTGGAAAAGTCAATAAAATTGTGACAAAATACAAATCATAATGGCAAAACTTCGAACAAAAATTTCTTGTTTGGAAGGAGCTAAGGTTCTTAAAGTTCCTATAAGTGTAATGGCGTCAAATGTTAATGAAGAAAAAGCACGTGATTTTAAATTCTTATATCTTTTTTTTTTTACATCTATTTCACGAAATACTATCGATTATGAAATTGATAGTATTATGTGAACTACAATTATGTAATCTAGAAAAACGGAATTTTTTATAATTTATATTCTATTTGTTCTCATGTGATTGCCTTGCCATCGTTATTTGAAAAAGTCTAAACCTAAAGGCACATTAGCGTTAAAATTGCGCAGGGGGAGAAATAAGGATTGGAGGACGTGACAGTGTTAAAAAATGTTTTTTTTAAATTTCAGGGATAGAGTATTGACTCTCAGCCCGATTCCGAGTTCGTCAAGTTTGTACGGTATGAAAACTAGTAACAGTATCCAAAGACCGAAGGTAGCAGAATTACAACGGCGTACCTCTACCTCGAGTGAGATCTGGCACTAACCAATATACCTTTTTATATGTATTTACAGGGCGGTACACTCATATTTAATTTCAATTAAAGGTTTTGCAGGTCACGAGGTTGCGAGCTCACCACCTTCGCAAATGGATATGACGGGATATGCGACGTTAAAGTCTATCAATAGAAGGTATGATATTTTTTATAAAGTTATTTTTTAAATGCTTTGTCTTACCATTAATTTTATGTCACATCATCAATAACTAGCAGCTCCGCGCGTAACTCCCGAACCTGTGGGAATATCGAAATATAAGATAGCCTTCCTTGACAAATGGACTATCCAATACAAAAATATTTTTTCAATTCGAACCTTGATTCTAAGATTAGCGCGTTCAAACAAACACACTTTTCGTATGCTTGTACGGATAATATATAATCTTGTATATGTATACCCACACTCAGGCCACATCTATCCGAGAGTGCTGCGACCGGTCCAGGCACGGCGACTGGCTCGAGCGAGGTCGACGACCTCAGCTGGCTGCTGGCCGATTCCAACCGCAGGCAGAAACCGTTCTCTTCGCTAAGGGACAGAACTAAATCTACTAGAGAGAGAATCAATAAATTGAGGTAATATAACGCAGAACACAATTTTAAATATTGTATGAAAGGTGAACCTAGCCGCACCGCACGCACCGAAGTCGCCCTAGCGAAGTAATTCCTCTAGCCGCTGTTAATGACGTCACCAACCCCGGCGCGGCATACCACTTCATATCTTTATATATAAAAGAAAGTCGTGTTAGTTACACCACTTATAACTCAAGAACGGCAGAACAGATTTGGGTGAAAATTGGTAGGGAGGTAGCTTAGAGCCAGGAGACGGACATAAGATACTTTTTATCCCAATATGCCCACGGGATCGGGACTTACGCGGGTGAAACCGCGGGACGCAGCTAGTAAAGAATACAAATAAGGAGACTGCGGTATGGCTAGGTGTGCGTTCACCCTAACTCCCCGATTCTATTGAAGCAATGTTATTAAAATGTCAGTTGTAATCATGGACCCATTTTGATTTTATAGATGTATTTATGCATTGTAAGCGGAAGAGGCTCCCAACGTCTCAGAACGGCCGACAATTTGATAGAAATACGCGAAGCGACAGACCCCTTATATGGGTCCTATACTTAGTTTAACATCACTACATAGTATAAAACAAAGTCGCTTCCCGCTGTCTGTCCGTCTGTCTGTCTGCCTATGTATGCTTAGATCTTTAAAACTACGCAACGGTGTTGGTGCGGTTTCTTTTAATATAGAGAGTGATTAAAGAGGAAGGTTTTAGTATATAACTAAAACAAAACTACTTGGCTTACGAAGTACGTAGGCTTTTTCTTTACGTGTGATTGTTTGCAGTCTCCTAGAATACGATTGGAAGCCAGTTGGCGGTGTGGGAGCGCGCGCGTCGCCTGAGCCGCGCCGCCGACCCACGGCCGCGCCACGTGCTCCTGCGCCACACGATACAACCACTTATATGGGCATCTGTCTACCCAAGGACCTTATGGATATATTTCCCAGGTTAATCATATTTTTAGGATTCCGTAAAGGATTAAAACGGAACCCTATTCCTAACACCTGTATTCACAATCAACGTTATGAGATTGCGTAGTGCGCGCGAACGCATAGAGCCGCAAATAAGACGCAGATTCGCTATAGTGAAGACAGCAGCACAAAATTGGCCAATCATAGGGCCGCATTTAGCGCAGTGCGTTTACTTATCCATGAGCAACAAATTACTGTATGTAAATACGAGCGTAAGAGTCCACTGTCTGTCCGTCTATCAGTCACAATGGTGTATCTCATGAACCGTGATAGCTAGATAGTTAAAATTTTCAACTATACTAAAAACAGAATAAAATGATCTGGAACCCCTCATGCGCGAGTTCGACTCGCACTTGGCCGGTTTTTTTATATCCGTACTTTATTTAAATCTGTAAAAATCAAACCGAACTAAATTATTAAATAAGAATGAATGAGAATGAGAATGTCATTGATTAACTATTCTAGCCTAGTCTAATAAACGTTTATTCTGTTAATTTCTAATCTAACCTGTTTTTTTACCTGAAGTATTTTATTGTTCAGAGATGACGAAAGGAAAGAAGATGAGATCGATAAAGGAGATCAGTTGAAGCGTGGACGTTTGCCGTCCTTCCTGGATGCCAGTCTCGCTAGCAACGAGAAGTCGCGTTCCACGCCGGACAGCCAGAAACTTTCGTATTCGAGAGGTAGGTTTCATTTTACACAAGAACATACTAGTAACTATTGTAAAGGGATTCAATCAAAACATACACAGGGTGAATAATTTGAGTGGGTCAGTAAAATCAGGTCCTATGACCGTTGTAGCTCCGAGAAAATGATCAAAGTTGCTAAAAAAAAGTGGCATTTACGTTAATTGATGCTAAAAAATCATACATTTTTTTACCGAAATCATATCAAACCATTGTCAAATCTTTCAATGTCTCCTCAGAACGTTTTCTCATAGCTACAGCAGTTCTAGGATTCGCCCTGTCCCACTTAAATTAGCCATCTTGTATACGCGTTAAATAGGTAAACTCCCACAAGTTTGCCAGCAGATTCTGCTTGCTAGATTTTGTAAAATATTATTTTACAGGTATAAATACAACATCAACATCAAACATTAGGCCTTTCATCGTATCGAGCACTCCCAACGCTAAATCAAAATCCGAAGGTAGGGCCGGCTCGAAAAGCGACGTCAATTCCGTATCCGACAGCAAAACCAACCTCAAGCAAAATCCAGCAGCGATCGACGAAACGAACGACAAAAGCGACGATACAATAAAAAACGATACGTCAGGCAGTGACGTCACCAAGACTGAGGACAACGTGAAAATAAACGATAACGATAGAGTTTTGGATAGTGAGAAGAATGTAGTAAATATTGTTGTTGTGAATAAGGAGGTGTGGAAACATGCGGCCGGTGATTGCTTGGTGTGTGTTAGAACGAGACCACCGTCTTCACACGAGCTAAGGGAAGCCTTCCTTACTGGTGAGTTTTATTTTAACTTGCAAGAACAGACGTTATATTATTATTTTATTACATTTGGTGTATGTAAAGCATAAACTCTATAACTCGCTATAACTCACTCCAAACTAGAAGAGCGTTTGAGCAGATGACAGTACTATGCAAAATCCTCCGCAACCTGACCTTCATAACAAGTCCCAGCGACTGTTCGTGCCAAACAAATATCTTGCCGGCAGAAGGCACGTATTTTTGCTACACCCTCGACCAGTACAGTTGCGCGATCTACATCTTTTTTGCCCCGCACTCTCAACACTCTCAATAACATACTCACTGCTAACCCAGATTGTGATGTATATGTGGATGAATGGAAGGAACGCTTGTTGGTATGTTTGAAATATTTTGAGATAGATTGAATTTTATCAATTTAGAAATAATTGTAAGTAATATTAATGTTTTTCTTATTCTTTTTGTTATGTAGTTATCTTAAATAATTAATTAGTGTAATTGGTTAAGGCCATTCTAATTAAATATATAAATAAAAAAAATGATATTATATAGGCCAGGCAGCGCTATAGTAGGGTCCTTCGCTTTGAACACTTAGTAAATTATGTTTTCTCTATAATGGGGTGGTGTGGATATTAGATGGAACCCCTAGTATCCCACTGCTGGGCAAAGGTCTCCCCCATTTCCCTCCATCGGTCGCGGTCCTGGACCACCTCCGGCCAAGCTCGCTCTAGGTGGTCGAGATCGTCTCGCCAACGCTTTTTGTGGCCGACTTTGACACCAAGCACCTGGAGGTGTCCAGCTTGTTGCTGTTTTAGCCCATTTATCCCGGACATCATCGTCATTATGTTTCTGAATTTATTTTATATACAGGTATAGATCCAACGGAACCTCGAAGTTCGATAAGCAGTCCAACGCACGAGAAGTCGTCGCCGCAGGCTCAACTGCTCCATCAAGTGCACTTCATGTCTAACCCGATTCATATAAGACAGGTAAGTCGTTTAAAATGTTCGCACATTTTTGTGTATTCAACATTATTGACTGATGAAGACTGACTGACTGATGACTGACAAGTATTTACGTACAACCTTGGGATAGACACTAAATAACAAGTTTATTTTGAAAGCCTATGGTGTCCGAAAATATTTTAAAAGGAAAAATGCGTCTGTAAATATTGCAACCGAGAGTAGTGGCGTAATTGGAAGCGCACCTGTACGATACACGGGGTTGCGAGTTCAATTCTTGTCTCGGTTACATTTTTCCTTTAAAAATATTTTCAGATAGCCCCATTGCAGGCACTATAAATACAAATCCTATGGTCCGTCGTGTAGGGAATGTTTTCAAGTGCGGGTTGGTGTCACCAGTCGCATAACTTGTATCGCTTCGGCCGTCTATAGAACAGAAGTTTTGGAACTGGTTCCGTAGGCTTTTAATTTACTTGTTTTGTATTGCCATATAGCTAATAATTTAACAAGATTGTGTATCGTTTCAGACTCGTCAAGTCCTTCTGTCGTTGAAACAGCGTCACCCGGACGTGTTTCGTAGCGCGTGCGTATACTCCGACGTATGCGCGTTGTTGTCGCGCGACACGTACCTGCTGTGCGCTCGACGTTTCATACAAGAACTCTTCCTAGATACCTTATTTGATAGCTTCGCTTTAGAACCTGCTAACATTCTCGCTAGGCATAAATAATATATACTACAATAGCCGTTGCCAGCGACTTCGTACGCGTGGTAATTTTGTTTTATATACTAAAACCGCATCAAAATCCGTGCATACTTAGGGACAGACAGACAACGGGAAGCATGACTGTTTTATACTATGTAGTGATAGGCCCTGTTCAGAAAGGCGAATTCGCCGTAACGTTTTAGGTTGGATACGATTCGATTTCACTCTTTCTGGACAGGGTTCTAAGTCGTATTGTTAATTCGATTACATTGATCCGCGGTCAAATTATATTCCTCTTAGTACGGGATCCCTTTAAAAACAACCTTCACTGAGCTGATTAAGGGATGAAAAGTATTTTATATTAAATTAAACAGATTAATATATTATATATATTGCAAATAGGTTGTTTACAAATTTCAGTCCAGAATGTTTTTTTTTAGATGTTTCACTGGTTTGTTTAATATACAAGTTCCTTACCAATGCCTTCCTTCTTTTAATTTTTTGGTATGTATTTATTGACCTATTTAATTTGATATAAAATCGATACCTCCGACGACATTATTATTTTAATTTAAAACGAAATTAAAATAATTTCTGATTCAGGCAATATTGAAGTTTAGAAATGCTCTACTGAAAAGTCACTGTTTACCTGTACGACTATTTGCGTCGGAGGTATCGAAATACTTTTCATCCATTAATCAGCTCGGTGATGGTCGTTCTTAAAGGGATCTTAGACTATATCTCTCTGCTAACCGCGCTGGCGCAAATATTTCCCTAGACTCTTACTTGCAGTACGAAATAGCGCCTGTCTCGCTCATTCGCTTGGTCGTAACAGTCTCAGCTGATTGTGCTCTTTTAGTCTACTAAAATTAATACTTCAGTTTCTTCTCGTTAAACATTTAACTTAACTTCGCTTCGACATGTTCATTTTATTACAAATTGTGTATCAGTACACAGTGAATAACGTTCGTTATTTTATTTTATTTAATAATAAATCGATGTTTGTTCAATATATATTTTACATTTAAGTAAAAGGTCTAAAGAAGCGGCATATTATATTATTAATATATAAATTATATGAGCTGTATAAACCTATACATTATTGTGTATATAATATACATAGAGTTCTCGAGTAAGTATAAATGGATATCGCATCTTAATCTGTGGTCTTTTGTAATGATATGGTTATACTTACAACGATTTTATTCAGGCTTATTGCCACATTATTTACTATCAAATATTGCGCTGATAATGGTGTAAGTAATTTAAAAAGTCATTGCAAATTGCCGTATTTAAGTATGTGATTGAATGCTACGGTATTCTTTATTGTTATTAACCATATACCTTCCTTTTAGGATTACTTATATCTGTATAAATTCAAGCTTGTGTTAAGGGAAATGCGGGTTTCGTAAGAAACACTAGTATAAATCTTTATACACAGCAATTTACTATTAATTATGGTCTATCCAACACGTTTATTATTTTTTACAGCCAAAGTTGACAAAGTTACGTCAACCAGAAATTCTGATTACATTTTTTAATGTATTTCTTTCTACAGTACGCTAGTACAAAGTGAAGCCGTCCACTTTGTACAAACCATAAAACATAAACGTTTTGAACAGACCATAGATATTTTTGTTTGTTTATCATAATATACATTTATAATTTATTAGTTACTTGTTTAGTTTTAATTTATAAGGTGTCATTCGAGTTTATTTCATACCCAATGTGTGTGGTTATTATAAAAACATTTAGTTCCTTACTAACGAAGACTTGTTCGTGTAGTCCGTATAACTATCGCAGCTGCATTTATATTATGGAGAGTATTCAATGTGTTATCGTTTCAGGAGCAATCCACACATTTGGAATAATTGCAATACAATAGACAGACTGATATCTATCGCATTCCCACTGACTCCAATAGTTTATTTCTTAGTTTTGTATTCTATGATCCCACCTAATTAAACGTTGTAGAGATCATCTAAACTTAGGCCCGTACTCACAAACAGTACTTAAGTTGCTCTTCGATGAGTGAACGCACTGCGCTAAATATGGCCCTTTAATTGGTCAGTTTTGCGCTCTTCACTCTAGCTAATTAGCGTCTTATTTGCGGATCTATGCGTTCGCGCGCGCACTATGCAATCTCTTAGGGTTGATTGTAAATACGGATAGTCACTCAGTGGACTATAGCGCTAACTGAACACTTCTCCTATCTTTTGATAGTGACATACATGGCATTGTGGGTAACTTGCTTCTTTGCGCGTCCGTATTGGAGGGATTCAGTTTAAGATTAAGCGATCTCTATGATTGTTCATTTTGTTCATGCAATTAATTTGAAATAGTTAAGTTCCTACTCCTGCCCTGTGTTCAATAGTTTATAATAGCCAATGTCATGCATTTACATTGACCTAGTTATTATTTCCTTTCCTCATAGTTTATAGTTTGAACACAACAGCAATTCAGTTATGATATTATTAAGTATTAATTTAACCTAACAATTGGAATTTGGATGTTACAAAGTAATGCTTTTCGTTTACATTCTGTACGAATTGTTTGTTTTTATGTGTAAATAAGTAGGGTTATTTAGTTGAGTTTCAATACTTACTAGCGAACTGTGTTAAGCTGAGATGAGAAAACATTTCAATGACCAATGATATTGGTCCATTTTACATGTCCGCGCAGAGCGAGCGATCTCAATGGTGGTTTTTAGTCTAGGTCACAGGTTAACCTATACCTAACCTAACCTATATGAATACGGGTCCGTGATTAAAATTAAACTATTAAAAATCTACTCAAGGTGATTTTAAATCTTAATCCAATAAATGCAGTGTAGACGAACGAGGGACTAGTTGTCCGCGGAGATCAAAGTCCCTGAAGCCTCTTGAAGCCTCTGAGGTCTCTGCGCAGACCTACGTGGTTCGCTAGTGGGGTATAGCCCGCGTGGTGAATGATGACCTCTGGTGGAAAGTAGAATGTGTAAATTGAATGCTACTTTCCAACAGAGGTCATAATTCGCCGCGCGGACTAAATATTTTTTTTTACCCGATCACGGGAAGGTAATGTTTTTTAGTTCATTGTTTTGTAGTTCTCCAGTAGGTTTGTTTTTCTGACAGTATTCCTTGCTACCAATTCTTGTTGTTTGCTTTTTATTTAAGTCACTTTTGTTAAATAAGTATAATTTTTTCGAGATTTTCACAACAAATGTTACTGAATTAAGGTTTTTATTACATCCATAACAAAAATACTATCTATACAAAATAACAAATAATAATAAATAGACTACTTACACATTTATTTTTTATTGTTATTGGATATGAATGCCCATTTGTATTGTTAATATTATTATGTATAAAATCCTGTTGAAATCAAGATAAAATTATCTCTACCTACTTGAATTACAACATAGTATATGTATTTCAGTGAATACTGTTATTAAATAAATAAAAGAATAAAGTGCCATCTTGCTGGTTCCTTAATATTGCATTCAATAAAGTAAAATATAAATAAGTTGTTGCATTTCACACCGAATTTCAAATACTTAATTTAATATTTCACATCAATAAAATATTATTTTGTACTTCAAACAGTCGTTTTTCTTTTCTAGATGTGCCTGGGGGTTTTGATTGCGTTAGCTCCGATCCCGTGGGAATATCAGGAATAAAAATGCCTATTTGTTAAATCCAAGTAAGTATTCATTTATCGGCATAGGTACCGAGTTTCATCGCAAGAAATGCACAAGTGAATTATTGGAAGTAAAAATGAATCGGACTTTGTTCGTTCTCCAAATCTCCTACAAGGCTATGGTAAACTTGCCACCGCTTTACTATAGCCCATGGGGTGAAATAAAAAAAATACGTTTTAGTCATGTTTTAATGCTGGTCCCTGTCTTGACGAACTATGACGACTTTGACTGTTTTGAACCCGATTGGTGAAAAGGCCGTTTATTCCTATTTCGGACGTTGTAAGTAAAATGGGGCTGTATAATCCACTATGCTATTTCTTTACGAAATAAATATAACTTGAAAGTGGCGGGTGTACGAGCGAGTGTTTATCCATAACTCTTGGTCGCACACCAAAAGAGAAAAAAAAATGTTTTTCTACTGTCAACGTCAGTCATGCAGGCATAACATTTTGAAGTTTTGATTATGTACCTCCGAATGTAAGAAAATTAGTGAAACAAATCGTTATTGTGGAACAACACATAAGTAGAAGGTTATTAAAAAGAACTTTTGTGGGCACTGTAGTTGTACGTCTCCATAAAACCAACCTTCATAAGTGACCTTGCAAATTATGGAAGAAAACAGCGACGAAAATTTATTACAAGAAACTGAACCTCCACAACAAGAAACATTACTCGAAGGTTGGACAAGGGAAGAAAAATATGCATTGTACACATCATTAAAAAGTAATGGATCCTCTAACATAAATGATATTGTGGCAGATATCCCCAGCAAAACAGAAGATGAAATTGAATCTGCTATTAATTACTATCGTAGGAAGACAATCCAGACTAGAGCTGACACACTACCTAAATGTATTACTAAACCAAGAAAGAATCCAAATAAACTACCACGTATACCGCTCGCTCAATGGGCTAGACTACTAACAGATAGTTTACCGTACACGGACCTTCAAACTGATACAAAGGACGCGATACGTCTTATCGCTAACTTTGAGACATTCCCCTCTTCCAAAGAAACAGAACAGATTGATTTCAGAAAGGTATATCATCAAATAGCCAACGCTATGGAAGGAAAGTCTTTACCCGATGATAGATTAATCACAGAAGTATTAAACGTCTGTCTCATAGATTCAGTGATACACAGTAGAGCATTTATAAAACCGAAGGCATTAAGATTTATCATAGATTCAATTAATTTGGAAAACAAAGATATTGTTAGAGGATTTAATCGTCCGACCAAAGATGGTGAATTAGCTACTTTGAGACATTTGATTTCGCAAAGAAATTATAACCCACTGAATATTCCGGAAGATTATCAGACATCTAAACATATTGCGATTGAATGATTTTTTTTAAATATGTCGATGGATTGTATCTAGATATGCAATTTTTGATATATTTTTGTGTGAGTTGATCTGCACTGTTAGAATTGTATTGCAAGTCAATATTGATGCTTTGAGAATTAGCAGATCATTTTTAGAAATTAACAACCTTAAAAACAAATATTTGTTTTTAGTCTGTTAAATGTTTTTTAAGTATATATTTATAAAAGTATCTAGTAATTCTATCAGTTATCTAGCCACTATAACACAAGTCTAGTTGCTTAGCTTGGGGCTAGATGGCGCTGTGTGTAGTGTCCTGTAATATTTATTACTAGTAAAGAAGTAGTAAAGCTCGGCGGTTTCACCCGCGTAACCCCCGATCCCGAATATCGAGATAAAAAGGGGCCTATGCTATTCCCAAATAATCAATGTATCGTCATACCAAGTTTCATTAAAATCATTCCAGTAGTTTCGGATCCTATTTGTATACAACCAAAAAAACTTTTCTTTTTATATATTACTGCAGATGAGAAATTTATGGTTTGATGGCAAGGGAAAGTAGGAAGAAAGGGTTTAATAGAAAAGGACAAACGTTTGTATGTTAGTGTCACTTTCACAGTCATTAGATCTAATTGTTTCAATAATTAATTGTATTTTTAACAATTGAACTTTAAGCTTATCTAATATTATTACCTAATTTACAATAGATAAAATGTGTCTGTCAGCTTTGATGCCCATGGGAGTTTACTCTTTACAGAATAATACATAACATTAAATTAAGAAACATCGCTTTTTGGTACCTAACGCTTGATTTTACTGTCCATACCAGTGGATTTAATATTGATTCTTGAAGAGTTAACTCTTAAAACTTTTTACGAAATAAAACACTTACTTATCTTTTTCATTTAAGAAGTCTTTTTTTGGTTACTATAAAATTGCAATAGATGTGCATTTAGCACATAATAGGTTTTTACTTATCACTAAATAATATTCTATTCTTAGATTGTTCAAGAGTTTAACCATTCAACGAATTTACTAAACAATTTAAGTGCAACTTTAACGATCCTGTCCCAAAAACCAGGTTCCTCCTGGTTGTCCTGGCTTGTTCCTGAAGGGTCGTAGTCATTATTAAAATCTTCTAGTTGGCGTTTGTGTCTTGATATTGCAACTTCTTTTTGTAGATCATCTGTAAACATGATTATGATCTATCAGCTACCAAGGGTTAATCTGACATTATTTTTTAGGTTTGCTATAAATTAGGTACCTACCTACCTATGTGTCATTTTAAACCGCAGATATCGGGGTTTTCGGCATTTGATTACCTACCAGAAATGCTTTCTAAGAAAAAAAATGCATATTTTTATTATTTTGGTGCAATTTTTTGGAAGAATTTTTGGTTTTGAACAAAATAGATTCAAATTCAAACTTAAATGTGTGTAGGCAGGTACTTACTATTTCCTATTCTAGAATTGTCAGCTGAAACCTGAAAAAAGTACATTTTGTGATTGAATTTTATGTCGTGATCCCGGTGGAATAAAAATTAAACTGGCCAAGTGTGAGTCGGACTCGCGTCTGAAAGGTTCCGTACCATTAAATTCTATTTTTGGTATTTTTTTCCTAAAGCGGCAACAGAAATACATCATCTGTGAAAATTTTAACTGTCTAGCTTTCGTGATACAGTCTGGTGACAGACAGACGGACAGTGGAGTAATAGGGGTTTTTACCCTTTGGGTGGAGCCCAAAGGGTAAAAACCCCTATTGCCGTGGGGTCGCGGCGTAAGAATATCGTCCCCTCCAACTCAGCCCGTGGATGTCGTAAAAGCCGACTAAGGGATTCTACCGGAGGAAGGGCAGCAGCTTCCTTCTGAGTATTTAATACCTAACTGCGATCACCAATCCGCCTGCCAAGCGTGGTGATTATGGCAAAACCCCCCCTACATGACGGATGCAAACAGAAAACGGCCCCCAGTCCCCGGCAGCTCCGCTATTCCTGGTCACGGTAGCGGCCATGGTAACGGCGGGGCAGGGGGTGCTAAGAATCTCCGGAAGAGATCGAGCTACCAAACAAAATACCGACGACCCTTGCACCTGGTAACATACAACGCGCGAACTTTGAGGACCGACGAGATGGTAATAGAGCTGGAAGAAGCGGTGGACAAGTTGCAGTGGGATATCATAGGGTTATCAGAAGTCCGAAGAGAGGGAGAGGACACGATCACCCTTAATTCCGGCAACTTGTTCTACCACCGGGAGGGCGACCAGCTGTCCCAACATGGTATCGGGTTTCTCGTCCACAAGTCTCTCGTCAACAACATTGTTAAGATCGAGAGCGTTTCGAGCAGGGTGGCGTACCTTATACTCAGAATCACCAACCGGTATTCGCTGAAGGTCATACAGGTATACGCGCCACACTCGAAACGCCCCGACGATGAAGTGGAGGTCATGTACGACGATATTGCACGTGTCATGCATGCCTCGAAAACACACTACACGGTTGTGATGGGGGACTTCAATGCGCGGCTTGGCAAGAAGAGCGGTGACGAACTGAGAGTGGGCCAGTTTGGATTTGGACAGCGAGACCAAAGGGGCCAGCGATTAGCCGACTTCATGGAAAAAGAGGGACTCTTCGCGATGAACTCTTTTTTCGAGAAGCGGTCGTCCAGGAAATGGACGTGGCTGAGCCCACGCGGTTTTAAGCATGAGATAGACTTTATCATGACGAACCACAAGCACATATTCAATGACGTCTCTGTGATCAACAGGGTGAAAACCGGCAGCGATCATCGCTTAGTAAGAGCGTCATTGAATATCAATGTTAAGCTAGAACGGTCTCGTCTGGTAAAGTCTACGGTACGCCCAAATCCTGTCCAAATACAAAATCCCGAAAGCTTTCAGTTGGAGCTACAAAACCGCTTTGAATGCCTCGCGGAATGCGCAACAGTGGACGAGTTGAACAATGGGCTGGTGGAAACTGTCCAAGCGGTCGGATCGGAGTTCTTTAAGACCCGCCGCAGAAATAAAACACAGAGACTCTCGGATCACACTCTGCAGTTAATGGCAGAGAGAAGTGAAATGAGGCTGCAGTCTTCGGCAGATATGTCAAGATACGGTGTGCTCAACAGACAGATCTCGAAGTCCATCCGACGCGATTTGCGCTCCTACAGTACTAACTGTATTGTGAGCGCAATAGAGCGGAACAAGGGCTCGAAAGTGTTCGCGAGAGATCTGTCTTTTGGACAAAACCAGTTGACAAGGCTGAAGACCGATAGCGGCAGCATCATATCCTCCAAGCCTGAGATCCTGAGAGAGCTTGAAAAGTTTTATGGACAGCTGTACACCTCGTTGCAATGCCCTGCAAACAACACGGCGGGCGATGCAAGAGCCCGTTTAACCCGATACTATACCGAAGATATCCCGGACGTCAGCCTGTACGAGATAAGGACGGCTCTCAAACAGCTCAAAAACAATAAGGCACCGGGGGATGACGGAATAACGACAGAACTTCTGAAGGCGGGTGGAGCACCGGTACTTAAAGTCCTTCAGAGGCTGTTCAACTCCGTCATTCTCGAGGGACAAACGCCAGAGGCGTGGAACAGGAGCGTGGTGGTACTGTTCTATAAGAAGGGTGACAAAGCCCTTCTAAAGAACTATAGGCCCATCTCACTGTTGAGCCACGTCTATAAGCTGTTTTCGAGAGTTATCACCAACCGTCTTTCTCGAAGGTTTGACGACTTCCAGCCTCCCGAACAAGCCGGGTTCCGAAAAGGCTTTAGTACCGTAGACCACATTCATACAATCCGGCAGATTATACAGAAGACAGAGGAGTATAATCGGCCGTTATGTCTTGCGTTTGTGGACTACGAGAAAGCCTTTGATTCAGTCGAAACCTGGGCAGTGCTACAGTCCCTCCAGCGGTGCCAAATCGACTACCGGTATATCCAAGTGCTGAAGTGTTTGTATAGCAACGCCACTATGTCTATCCGGCTTCAGAACCAGAGCACAAATCCGATCCCATTGCAAAAAGGGGTGAGACAGGGAGACGTTATCTCTCCGAAACTGTTCACCTCTGCATTGGAGGATATATTTAAGCTCTTGGACTGGGACGGATATGGCATCAATATCAATGGCGATTACATCACTCACCTTCGGTTTGCCGACGATATAGTCATCATGGCAGAATCGCTGGAGGACCTCAGCAGGATGCTGAGAGACCTCAACACCGTCTCCGGACAGGTGGGTCTTAAAATGAACATGGGTAAGACAAAGATCATGTCGAACGCCCATGTAGTACCCATACCTGTTCACATCGGAGACGATGTTATCGAAGTTGTTGATCACTATATCTACCTAGGCCAAATGGTCCAACTAGGTAAATCCAACTTCGATAAAGAGGTCAGCCGACGAATCCAACTCGGTTGGGCAGCGTTCGGGAAGCTTCGCAATATCTTCTCGTCACAAATACCACAGAGCCTCAAGACGAAGGTTTTCAACCAATGTGTGTTACCAGTGATGACATACGGATCCGAGACGTGGTCGCTGACTATAGGCCTCGTTCAAAAGCTCAGAGTCGCTCAGCGGGCTATGGAGAGAGCTATGCTCGGAGTTTCTCTACGTGATAGAATCCGAAATACGGAAATCCGTAGAAGAACCAAAGTCACCGACATAGCCCTCAGGATTAGTAAGCTGAAGTGGCAATGGGCAGGTCATATAGCTCGCAGAACTGACAACCGCTGGGGAGTAAAGGTTCTCGAGTGGCGGCCGCGATGCAACGCGAAACGGAGTGTTGGGAGACCAGCTGCCCGGTGGACCGACGACATTGTAGCGGTCGTGGGTAGTCGGTGGATGAAGGCGGCTCAGGACCGCTGTTTGTGGCGTCGTATGGGGGAGGCCTATGTCCAGCAGTGGACGTGCATGGGCTGACATGATGACCCTTTGGGTACGGAACCCTAAAAACTAGAGGTAGTAGTTGGGGTAAAAGTACAGATAATATAGTGTCAATGCACGCCTTTATATAGGTAGAGAGTTTCATCGAAATCGGTTCAGTTGTTTTGTGTGAAGGAATAACAAACATAAACAAACTTTCATTATACTTAAGTATAATTTGAATGGATAAGTTAGTAAGTAGTACCTCTTTATGAAAAATATCTAGGTAGGCGCTAAAATTCATATTAAATATCTACATAAATACCTACCGAAACTCTTTTTCGTTAAAAGTAAAAATAAAGAAAGTATAACTTACATGATAGGCATTTGAATACGTAGTAAATACCGCTAGAGCAGTAACAACCGCAAGAATGTAAAGGCTCGTTGCCTTCATGTCGCCGCCTCCGATCGTCACATTGAGTCCCCATGACTGTGAACTTGGGTTATATACGAGGGCGTGGTTGACCGAGCCGCTAGCGGAAAATCATGGTATGTAATCACAAATCAACAAGTGTTTGTCTTCTATTGTCGTTTAATAGAGGTAGGTATAGTTGCCGGCATGTATGTATAGAGAGCGTTTAAGTTACCTGTGTCTCTAGGACAACCATTTTAGTAGGACAACCAACAACCATAGTAGACCATGTAGATTGGTATGGTAAGTTTATTATCGGCATGAATCTTGAACGCCTTTTAAGATTCATGCCGATGCTTTCAAGATTCATGGGTTGGTGTTAGAAGCCGCCCCGGCCAAGGCCTCCCTCCTGGCTCTGCGTAACGGGCCACCGACCACAGCCACTAGCAGTTTTCACACATTTTGGTGTGGCCGCCACCGACCACATATGTACGCCGCGTTTTAAAAAAAATCTTGAAAAATCGTGGGAACTGCTAGTGGCTGGCCACCGGTGGCAGTTGGTCCGTTTCCGCAGAGCCTTGCGTCACCCGGGTTACGTGTAAGACATCAAGGCCTAAATCCTACGGAGGCGAGCAAACCTGAACCCCTGAAACTTATGTACCTACCTTTCCTTCTATATATTGACTTGTAGAGGTACCTGCCTAGAGACCGAAAGAGTAAAAGTGTCGGAGAGCAAGATGTAAGTAGGTCCTACGATTATTCGATTTGATTATTTTAGTTTATCTATTTAGTAACTTCTGTTTACGATTGTACCTACATGGCTCAGTTAGAAGCAACGCGTGTCACATACCTACCTACTCATAGTCGCAGTGATCGCTTGTTGTTCAGATGACCTTCTCGATTCAGTATCACGTTCCGCATGAAAGCTCGCGTACAATGGGACACTTGCCTGTGAATTGACCAGGCTCGATACGAGACGGTTTTGTCGATTCATCACATTTGGTAAATTACCTATGAAAATTACGATTTTACTTAATATGTGGTAGGTAAGTATAGCCTTAGTATAAGTACGTAGGTACCTGTCTATCTATTTATCAAAAGTATGTATGTACTTCGTTTTACCCACATACCTAATCTACCATGCAACCTGCAACATGATGACGAGATGGGTATCTCGTACGTACCATCTTCACTTACAACCTAGCTACGAGTATGATATTCCTTACTTGTTTTGTTGTCCATGTACATATACGGGCTGTTTTCCGCAACTTGGTCTTTTCAGTTGGGTTCTTTTTGCGGGAGGATGGTAGTCCATCCTCATTCGGTGCCCAGTACCTATACAATCCTCTCACCGACCGTGTCCAGAGAAAAGAACTTGTAATACCTACGTCTGGAGCCAACTAAGCCACAGATTTCATCACGATGTTTTCCGTCACCGTAGGAGAAATCAATGAGCGCAAGTTGTGTTGGTGGACGGCCAGCCGGCATTCGAACCTCCGACCTTTGATATAGAAGTCGAGGTATCTACCACCAGGCCACCACCGCTCGCTACGATATTTCTTTAAGTATATATTCGTACTATTGTTTATTAAAGAAGTAGGTACTTGTACTAACACAAAAATAATTCTAGGTATACTTAACTAGAATAAGTAATTACTTACTTACTATTTTCCTAAAATATTTATCAACTCTAAAATAAAGTAAAGTTGAAATTCTGGTGTACCTACTCGATTATTGGTATTCTGTTGCATGCTGTTAACTAGGTGTTATGTAATATGAATGGCATAACAATAATTTAATACAATAACAGTTTGAAAAGCCTAGACAATATTATCACTGTTATTATCTATTCCGTGACTAGACTAGAAATTTCATCATTTTTAATCTGAACCAATTAACCAAAAACTCCGTATAAACCTTTTCAATTAAAGTTATATCACCTAGTAAATGTTTGCATCAAAACTAGGTATCAATATAAGAACAATTAAAATACGGGACGTAAGCTGCAATCAAATAATAATTTACCTATTAACTAGCCATAATTGATTGGTTACAACCTATGGTTACAACTTGCTATTAATTCCTTTAATAGGCAGGTTAACAGAAAAACCAACAGATAACTACAAACTTATTTATGTACCTATATTACATTAAAACCTACTTTATTTTAAACAAATTAATATTAATTCTAACAGAACACAACTTTTGTTGACAACAGTGGAGTAACTTGGTTCTTTGAAGTCTATGGCAAATTCATTGGTTTCTTGAAATTATGGGGGTCCACCATGATTTAAATCTAACGCTGTTCAACGATTAATGGTCCCCCTGTGTTAGCATAGGGGGACCGTCAGTCCTGAAATAAATCTTGACAGGGGAACCGTTTACCGCAGGGGGAAGGTTAGGGGGACGGACGGTCAATCGTGAACAGATTTTTCCACATTTCATAGTAAGTCAATGCTATTTTGTAAAGTTCTTAATCGTATCTAAAGAACCACAAGTCTAGTTGCTGAACTTAGGTCTAGATGACGCTTGTAATATCCTGCAATGTTTATTTTTATAATTTTTGGCATGAATTTTAAAAAAATCGTATTCAAAAGAAAGTGGGAGCAAACCGAAAACCCTCAAATTCTGCTTATGATGACAAAAGCAGTTCAGTTTGCAAAAATGAATTTTTGATAAATATATTTTTCTGAATTGAATGTTAACATCTACATATGCTCATGATCCAGGACCCATCAGACCAGGGCCCGTATCAATTTACCACCTTCTCCACCCTTAGTTACACCACTTATTTGACAATTACAGTTTTAATTCATACTCAAATTATGAATAGGTAAATGTAAAAAGAGCAGGTTCAGCTTAAACAAGTTATGTTTGGTTCTGTACATTATATAAATTTAAAGTCATTAAACTAAATAAATCATTTTTTCGATGCCCCAAAGCCTGAGAAACCCATAATTTGTGCTAGTTCAGACTGTGCCGGTGCTTCGTCTGTCTCATCATTGTCCATTAGCTTGCGTTTCTTGTCTCTCTTTCTCTCTCGACGTAACTCCTTCACTCTTGCTTCTTCTTCAGCAGCTTCTCGGAGTCGGCTGTCTAGTTCATACTCAGTTTTCTTTTCTTCTAATTTCCTTTTATTCAATGCAAATCGAGCTTTTACCTGAAAATTTCAAAGGAAAATAACTTAGGTTAAGTACCTTCATTTTTTTGTGATATTTGTGCATGGCGCTGTCGCTCCTGCATCATCCTTAAATCCACATGCATAAGTGCCACACCTCTACATACAGTGTTTGGAACATCTGCTATAGGTACATCATTGATGTAATAGATCTTTAAAAGGCCTATGATTCATTGATTCAAATATTTCTTAGTGAATATCTCTTATTTTACATTTCCATTAAAGAACCTGGATCAATAACAAAGCTTAGTGGTGTGGTTCACCTAAGGCTTAAGTCAAGTTAAGCCTTTACACCACCAATCTAATGACTTCTACTATAAATACAAAGCGCAAAAAAGTTATTTTTTGTTACATTTTAAAATGTTAGTCTGCACCAGAGATTTTTTCACCCACACAATAATGAGTAGGCTATCTTATTTTCTTGATGAACAAACCTGATCTAGTGAGCTCCGTTCAATCTTCATGGACATGCCCAAGTTTCTCTGATGCTTTTTCCCATTGATATGGTCCAGAAAGTTAATAGAATCTTTGACCACGCAGTCGCACACATTGCAGTAATAGCCGCCAGATTGCGAGGTTGGTGTGTTCTTGGTTATAACGACACTCTTGCCTAACTTAGAGTCTAGGTCTACTTTATAGTCTCTTTGCTTGAGCAGTTCTCTTTTTATTGGCGGAGCTGAAAGGTAAAAACATTTACATCAAAGTCTGATCTTATTATTTTTAGGAACTTAAATTAGTATTGGCTTAGTTAGTTGGCAACTTAATCCCAAAAATAATTGTAAATATTACCTTTCTTTTTGGACCTTTCCTCTTCTTCTATCTCCGCTTTTAGCCTTTCTGCAGCGATCTTCTCGAATTCGTCTTTGTCCCATTTTCGACGATGGTCATCCGGCCTCATGCTCATTTTGTATGGATTATTTATTTACTGTAGAAAGACGAGATAATAAATTTAAAATATAACTAAATACCAAAGTGTATTCAGCGATTTTTTCACCACAAAAACAACAACAAAATCAAAATTAATGGCTGGCTGGCTGGACTGCTGAAGTGCAGAGTTGCCAACAACAAAACCCAGAACTCGCCATTTTTTAAAGCTTAAGTGCAAAAACGTGTTTCGGTTTGGCGTAGTGAATCCCATTATGAGTAGCGGAAAGAGAGAGCAACCATACAAATTATTATTACTGCAAACCTGCTGATAACTATTTTATAAGCATAAACCGTTTTAAGTTTGAATGGAACTCGAGCAACGAGGGTTTTGTTTATGCAAGAGCATAGTTATAATATAAAAATCCATTTATTATGTACATTATTCTCTTCCTGAATTTCTTATTATCAACATCCGTTACGTATCAATACTAATTCAGCCTTGTGTTTTGTGAAGTAATCTAAATCAAGAAATCAATAAACAGAGACAGTTTAGTTTTTTGGTTGCAGAATAAGTCCGTACCTAGTCCGAGTTCAGTTCGCTTCGGCCGTCTACAGAACGAAGTTTAGGAACTAGTTCCGTACGAGGCTTTTAATTTACTTGTACGGAAACAGTTCCAAAACTTCGGTTCTGTAGACGGCCGAAACGGTTCAGTTTCCAAAATGTGAAAAAATGCCTGAGCTGGCAACACTACGAAGTCGAATAACGCTGTCAATGTCAACAGGGTTTCTTTGACGTTGACATTGACAAACATATTTTGACATTTACTTTTTTTTTTATTAATTATGGCTTCGCACGGCTTGTGTATTTAGCCCGTGTCAAGTTATATTTTGCATAAAATTATGACCCGATTTTTCATAAATCGGGCATAAAGTGTTTCAAAACAGTCAAAGTCGTCATAGTCCGTCAAGTCAAGGGCTATAGTAAAGCGGTGGCAAGTTTACCATAACCTTAATAGGAGATTTGGAAGCAACGAGAAAACTTCATGTTTGACACTGATTTTTACTTTCATTACACTTGTGCACTTTCACAGAACTAAATTGAATAACATTCCACCAGAATTATACAATTCAACCCGGGTTACAACTAAGTTTCATGAAAATAAAACTGCAGCACGACATGTTGTTAGCTCGTTCCCGCCAAAACTCAAAGACATTTACTTTTTCCTTAAGAGTGGCTCCGAACGACTTGAGACAAGTAGTGCTATATGCATTGAAATAATTGTATCCTTTCAAAGATCGAAATTATGTATTATTTTGGTATTACTACACCTTCATAGTAAATCGTTGGTTTGAAGCTTAGCCTGCATGGGCTGAAAATTAGTAGGTAGGTATTTTTGTCCAGCCACCCCACCCCGGCCGTCGTCAGTTCTAGGGTTTTGGTAATGTTGTGAAATTAGGCTAGCTATTTTACCTGAACTGAGTCAAGGAATTGATGGCCTTTTTAGGGCCTCGTATTTTCACTTTCTTTACATTTGCGTACTAGGTACCTTCACTGACGAAGCCTAAATTGTATAAAGCTCTACCACCAAAATTATTATGCGAGAAAAGTGCGAGAAGGCCGAGCTTTGAAGGGCTTTGAATATTAACCCAAAAAGAATATAAAGAATCTTGCCTATTGACATTCTTGTTTCGCATTATCCTTAAATATATAAACGAGCAATTTTTGTATAATATATATGTGTAATCAGGAACTCGGAAACGGATCCTAAGATTTTCATGAAAAGCCTTGGAAATTTTGGCATAGTAACTTAAAATGCCGCAGTGCATTTCAAGGCTCATAACAAATAATGCCTTCACACCGTTCATGTTGTTGAACGAATCACGTTTCTTTGTATATCCCGTTTCCGAGACTTTAGTTAGGGGTTCGTGTGAAGGCATTATTGTTTCGCCGTAATGCCCTCTATGGATACGTGTAGGACTCGAAATGCACCGCGCATGTTTGAAAAATCACAGAACAACACGTTTTGTTAAATATTCCGTTTCCGAGGTTCGGTGTGAAGACATTATTTGTTCACTGTAATACCCTCTATCGATGGCATGGGTCTCGAAATGCACCTCGAAAAAAAAAACACTATGCCAAGGTCCCATAATAAATGGCACCTTTAGTAGGTTTCGGGGGCGAGGTAAAAAAAAACGTAAAATAACCGAGCAAAGCTTGGTCACCCAGGTACTGTATATTACTTATGTATTTTGCATTTCTAACCTAAAGATTAAGTTTTAAATTAGGGTTATTAAAAAAAGGCTTAGTTCCATTATGCTTCGATAGATGGCAGCACCACTTATAACAGCTACAGGACAAAAAATTAAAAGATGTTTATAAACAGTGAAAATAACTTTCTATTGATATAAAAGAGTATTAAGCTTTGTATTCAAGTAGTATACTGTATATCCGTTGTCTAGCACCCATAACACAAATCTAGTTACTTAGATTGGCGCTAGATGGCGATGTGTGGGATGTCCTGCAATATTTATTTATTTATATTTATTATATTATCGTTTCTCTAGCCCCCATTCCCGTGACTAGAGATCGTTGGTTAATGAGTTGCGCCATCTATCGAGCGAGTCGGCACTAATTTAGGAAAAAAAAGTATGAGTATGGGTATTCCTCATTGCTAATAGAAATCTCTACTTAGATATTTATTATCTCATTCCATTTAATTGTATTAGACCAATATTCATAAAGTGGGGTAAACTGTTACCCTGGACTGGATAAAAAAGATTTTTAACATGCCTAGGGTGTTTTTACTTTTCGTACGCTTTCGATGTAAATTGCATTGGTATCGTGAGCCGAACAAAGCCCGCCAGTATCGTCGGTAGACGGACACGGTACCGCGATTAACTGACTTTAGCAAATAAAATAAAACGGACGTCTTTAAACACAATTTTTCACGTAAATTACTTAAAGCGTTTGGCCTTTTTATAAGCTGGTGTAACGAGTTTTCAGTTAAGCTAATTTAATAAGTACCTATCGTACGTATCTACCTTATATTACATAGAGATTTTATTACATAAACTAGCTTTTGCCCGCGACTTCGTCCGCGTATACGTCGAAAATGGTACTCTTAAGCAAACCACCCCCCAAAATTACTTTCTACCCCCATTTAACCCCGTTAGGGGATGAATTTCAATAGAATACTAAACACGTGTTCCATCAATTCTGTTAAAGAATGTTTTTGCAGAAGTAAATTGGACCAAGGAATCACGTTGTCCCATACAAACTTTGCCCCCCTTTTGTACCCTCTTAGGGGTGAAATTTCAGAAGATCCTTTCTTATCGGATGCCAACGTCACACAAAGAACACGCCCTCCAAGTTTCAAGTCTCTACGATCAGCGGTTTAGGCTGTGCGTTGATCCGTCAGTCAGTCAATCAGTCAGTCATTCAGGACAAAGAATTTTATATATATAGATTATATCGTAATGATGCTCTGAAATTACTGAACCTATTTCCTGTAAGTGGGTAAGTGCTTACTACTTATTATATTATGCATGTATTATACAATAAACCTTCCTCTTAAATCACTCTATCTATTAAAAAAAAACCGCATCAAAATCCGTTGTGTAGTTTTAAAGATCTAAGGGATAGACAGTGGGAAGCGACTTTGTTTTATACTATGTAATGATAAAATAAAAATAAAATAGGCTTGTGTTATAGTGGCCAGACAACGGATAGAATACTTTATTTACATGTTATAAATATTACTTGTTAGCGAAGAAATTTCAGGATAAAACCTTACCCATCTCCTTCCTTAACTGATGTATATCTTTATATACCTATATGGTTGCCTGGAAGAGATAAGGTCGTCCTTTGTGCCACTCTAAGATCTTTCCCTATATTTAAGTTACCTGTTTTTAGTTTGTATTTAATGTTTTTTTTTGTTGGTAAGTATTTTACGTCTATGGTACAATAAGGTGTTGATCTACCTATCTATCAATCTATCTATACTATATAGTATATATAGCACGTCTAGATAATGTAGCTTTCTATCTGCACTTATATCAAAATCGGTTTAGAAGTTTCTAATAAACATCCATCGATACCACAGAATATATATGTTCCATACCTTATAAATAACTAGCAGCGCTCCGCGGTTTCACCCGCGTAACTCCCGATCCAGTGGGAATATCGGGATAAAAAGTGTGTTAATCCCAATGAATCAAAGTAACCTCATACAAAGTTTCATCAAATTCGGTCCAGTAGTTTCGGAACCAATTCGTTACAAACATAAAAATAAAAAATCTTTCTTCATAATAATATTGGTGAATTAATTATAGTTAAGAAATAGGTGCGTAGGTGGCTATAATTATTTGGAGTAGGTTCATAAAATAATAATGAAAATGTGAACTTGTGGATTAATTTGACCAAAAATGTTTTTAGACTGGCTGACAAATTCCAATTTAAAGTTATACTAGTTCGGTAGAAAGTTAGATTGTGAAACAACAACATGTTGAATATTGGAATTGTATGGTGAATAGAGTTTCATGGGGACCTATTACTGTACTATTTAATACGTACTTTACATATACTATAGTTTTTACGACTAAAAAAGTACTTTTTTTCAGTGAGTTTCAGAAGAATTGATTTGTACCTAACTACTAAGTGATATTTAATTAATTACATTTGTAGATAGTATTTAGTGAGTTATAAAATTTTACTTAAATTGCATACTGGCAATGGGCAACCTGTGGATGCTATATCTAATTTTAAGAACACATATGTACACAGGTTATTAAGCTAATACATGTTTTTGTATTTGTATTTTATACAAAAATAGCATCATCGCGTAGTTATACCCTCGTATGTCGGAGCATATTCGGTACAAACGAACAAAATAATCTTTCCTTTTTATAATATTACTGGCGACCCGCTCCGGCTTCGCACGGCTATATTATGCTTGAATTATACATATAAACCTTCCTCTTGAATCACTCTATCTATTAAAAAACACCGCATCAAAATCCGTTGCGTAGTTTCAAAGATTTAAGCATACAAAGGGACATAGGGACAGAGAAAGCGACTTTGTTTTATACTATGTAGTGACTAGCTTTTGCCTGTGACTTCGTCCGCGTTAGAGTCGAAAATGGACCAAGGAATCACGTTGTCCCATACAAATTTTGCCCCCCTTTTTCACCCCCTTAGGAGTATAATTTCAGAAAATCCTTTCTTATCGGATGCCTACGTCAGTCATACAAAGAACGCACCCTCCAAGTTTCAGGTCTCTACGATCAGCGGTTTAGGCTGTGCGTTGATCGGTCAGTCAGTCAGTTAGTCAGTCATTCAGGACAAAGCATTTTATATGTATAGCTCAGAATACAGAACAAAGAGATGTATAGATAGATTAGTGAAGATAGATAAATATTGGTTGAATCTGCAATAGAATTAGTTTTTTAAAATCTCAAATGTGAAAATTGCATTCAGGAAGCAGGTGAATTTCATATAAAACTTTCGAAAAACCTCTTCCCGTCGACATAACGAAAGCGTACAAGTCTCGCACCGTTTATTGTAGGGTATATATTACCTATATTTAAAAAACCGGCCAAGTGCGAGCCGAAATAGCGCACGAAGGGTTCCGTACTTCGAGCATTGTATCTCTATGGTCCCGTATCTTTATATTCTGTTTTTAGTATTTGTTGTTAGAGCGGCAACAGAGTACATCATTTTTGGAAAATTTTACCGTCTGGCTATTACATGAGATAGACCCTGGGGACAGACAGACATGGGGTCTTAGTAAAAGCGTCCCGTCAAAAAAGAAAAACACTACAAATAACAAAAAAAAAGAAGTTATGTAGATTTTTTATTATTGCACTGTAATGTTAGGGAAAGCTACATTGATAGATGAAGTTTACTATAAACGAACGGTCCGGTAATACGTGCTTCACTACGTATAAAGGTTTGACAGCAAAATTCCCATTAACAAAATGATATGGTTAAAAAACTTTATTTCTCTAAAGAACAAAACAGTTCACTTAGGTATATGAGAACTTAAAAAACTATTTGATATATTTTGTATTTATCTCTAGTTCGGACCGTGCAAAAGGTCTTTAGTTAGGAAAGTAACTTGACAATTTTTTGATGTAGGACAGTAGGTACTCCTTACTCAAAAACACTTACCTCAATCATACTTAAGAACAATATTTTGTAAGTATATCTAAATATCCGCCGTTTATTGAATTCATTTACAAAAAATGTGATAAATGAAGAACCGTTCGACCGATTTTGTGCCAACTTTACATATACTAGCTACTAAATAGTCCGAACAAAGCTTAAACATTTGGTTTGGATAGGTGAGCCTGTTCTTGAGTTATAAAATTACAACGAAAAGTGGCATAGATTTTTATAGATAAAGATATCTAATAGGTATAAAATGAAATCAATACCTTTTTTTTAGCATATTTTCTACGATTGTACCTTCCTACATTTTATTTCGAAGAGAAAGTGATGTATTAGAATGGACACAGTTTAGGTACCTACCTCTAGCACCTCTACGTAGAAGTGTAATAGAGGTGATTCAATATGAGAAATTCTCTCTATCAAGTTACCGTCTCACTATCGCATTCCAATATGTGAACAGTTCCAGATGAAATTTTTGATATTACCTACAAATACATACTTACTTACTGAACTGTTTTGGTATTTATAGTAATCTACCTGCCTGCTGCAATACTAATTTTACACAAGATTTTATTGTTGTTTTGTTTGTAGGCTAAAATAGGCTTCGAAACTACTAGAGCGATTTTGATGAAACTTGATATTAGGATATATTAATTCATTGGGAATAACATAATTTTAATCCCGATATTCGCACGGGATCGGGACCGGGATAGCGTGGTACATTAAACTACTAATCAAATTACTAGGGTCATAATAACTCGAATCAACAACTAGAAAATGTGATTTCCATCATCTGAATTGGGCTCTACTTTTTATCTTGATACAAAATATAGCTGGTACCCATATAAAAAGTCCAATAAGAATAAAACAGGGCAGGGTAATAAACTTCAAATGGTACTGTTTACAAAAACGTCAAAATTGTGCGTTTTCTACTACGTTGGGGAGCAGAGGCATAATTACGGAACGTACCAATTTGTATTTACGGACTGTAAAAATTAATGTTCGTATTTTTTCACCAAGTTATGGTCACTGTGGTTAACGGGCGGCACCTTATAGGTTTAACGCAGGCTCTACGTTTACATTATGATCATTGTTACCTTCTTACAACAGTAAATATTTATTTAGGAGACGAGAAAAAAGCTATAACTTATTACTTCATCATATCAGCCCATAAATGTCCACTGCTGGACATAGGCCTCCTTCTATATGACGCCACAAACAGCGGTCCTGAGCCGCCTCCATCCACCTAGTACCCGCAACCGCTACAATTTATTGTGCAAAGCGCTGCAAATGGCTTACTTACTTAAAAATGCATATGCATCTATGCGTAACATAAGACATTCCTAAGTAGCGTAAGATATTCCTTTGTACTTGTATTATGGACTGTTAGCCTAAGAAAAATTCATTGGTGCATGGCTGGCCGCGGGATCCAGATCTACCACCTTCGGAATGAAAGTCGAGGTATCTATTACTTGGCCACCACCGCTCCTAGGTAAGTATCTAGGTAACTTAACTTATGTACCTACCTACTCAATTACAATTTTAGGGTTCCGTACCCAAAGGGTAAAAATCTATTTCTAAGAATTCACTGTCCGTCTTTACGTTCCGTCCGTCCATACGTCTGTCTTTCGCAGACTGAAATCTCATGAAATGTGATAGCTAGACAGTTGAAATTTTCACAGATTATGTATTTCAGTTGCCTCTATAACAATAAATACTAAAAACAGAAAAAAATATTTCAGTGGGGCTCCCTTTTAGTAATATGGAACCCTTCGTTTCCCTTCGTCCGACTCGCACTTGGCCAGTTTTTACTTGATGTAACTTCACCTTACTTAATTAGAACTGTACGGACGAGACGTGATCTCGATTTAATCAAGTACCTAGGTCCGTCCGACGTTGAACTAGGTTTCTTTAGTTCTGACACTGACCGACTACATTATTCAGCTTATTTCCCAGAGGTTTCCCTTCATATTTCTGTGCCCACTCCGAACATGGAAGCGTTGTTTTCGTTCAATTATTTTGAAATAACAATATTTACTTTGGTTTGTATGGGACAGAAAACTAGAAGGTATAATACCTAATCTATTAAGTTATTGTTTGTAGGTTAGTTATTTCTTGTTATCCAGTCTTCTTATATTCTTTTTTGTGTATTTTTTTTACAAAATTGATCTTAATATTTATCCACTTACTAGCTGTGGCTCCACGGTGCCACCCATGTAAAACTTTCTGCGGAAATTTCTTAACTTTTTCAGTAAGAACCTTATATAAAGTATAAGCAAAAATTCCATATACATACACGTTAAGCGAACGCTCGGTCGAGCTACATGGTAGGCGGAGTGTAAGGTTTTATTTTCGTTACGGAATTTCATGATTCGGTCACCGCGCTCAAAGCCTGCGATAAAAGCTATGCAATAGCTAATAAATAGATGGCTGCAATCGGTAATGCGTTCTCAAGTTAAATAGTACATAGTAGAAATAGAGTTTCATTTTTGTATTATAAACATACATGTTCATTATTTTTATTTAATAGTACTTCCACTGGGCTATCTGAAAATATTGAAACGAAGAATACGTTTTCAAAAATTGCAACCGAGATGAGATTTGAACTCGCAACCCCTTGTCCTATACCGTATCTAATTCTACAGGTTTAAATAGTACGTCATAGCTGAAATTCAATAAACGCAACCCCAACGTTTAGTTTCGTTATAAAGACGTATTTATTTGTCCTTTAAAATATTTAAAAACAAGCTTTTTAAAACTTGAATATTATTAATAATTTAATATTAACAGTCTAGACTTAACGTGTTTAAATTGAGCATATAGTTTAAGTTATTTATAAGTAAAAAGTGTAGGTGTTCTTCGATCATGTCTTGACACAGATTAATGGAGAAAATCCATTTCTTAAAGTGCGCGCGGTGAGTACAGTGGGACTATCTATATAAAAGAAGAAAGGTCAAAAAGTATGTACGTACCTACATGAAAGTAAATTAAAAAATATGAACGTGTCGCGGGACACGCATTATGAATGAAGTTCCTTTTCGGTTTTTTTATAATATGGGAAATATATATTGAACTTTATATGTGGGAAATTAGTTTCTCTAAAGGTTTTCGTTTCACCTTTTTGTAATGCGTTACATATTTTTCTCGGCTAGGTCCTCGCCAACCCGTTATAAGGAAATTATGACGTGGTACTTACGACATCATGGTTGTCTTTTGTTTTATTGCAAGTAACTATTTAACTCTTCTAATCAAAATATTATAGTCTTAAAAAAAAGAAATTTATTAATTCGAGTTTTATTCTTTTTTTGATACTATTGTATCAAAAAAACATGTGTTTTACATGTAATTAAAAACCAAATGACACCATTTTCAAAATCGTGGTATATTTTTACTTTGAAATCCAACAAGTAAAATCTGAGTAGTTAATTAACGAAAAACAATACGGCCGCTCGTCACATTCGAGCATTCGTACGAGCACGCGCTACAAGAATGCGCTACGGATGGGTAAACTAAGTATTATCGCGTTGAAACTGCGGGGCTAATTAAAAAAAACATTTAGAAAAAGTATCACTACATAGTATAAAACAAAGTCGCTTCCGCTGTCTGTCCCTATGTATTCTTTAATCTTTGAAACTAATTTTGATACGGTTTTTTTAATAGCTAGAGTGATTCAAGAATAAGGAAGGAAGGTTTATAGGTATAATACATGATAATTTAAGATAGTTTTTGAGGTTTCTAATGTGATGTAAACATTTTTTTGCCCTTACATTGCAATCGCTGGCTAAACCCTACGTGATAGCTCAAAAGGATGTACTACAGTATTGTACACCTTAAGAAGATCTACAAAAAAGTCAGGGATGGTATATGTCTATCTCTTAGGGAAAATCCACGATAACCATTTTTATATTATTCATTAAACATTAACCATTACGAAGCTATTTTTGGCAATACAGCATTAATCCTTATCCAATCAAGTACCTTTAATACATTGTGCATTTAATATAGATCCATTACAGCATGTAATTTAAATGAATATTTTCGAAGATATTACAGATTTAAAATTCAGGGATATACCGGTAGCGGCGGGCGGTGCGGGCTTCGTAGCGTTGAGTGCTTTTCATACGTCGACGTCGCTCTTTCAAGAGTTACCTCTAAAAAGAACCTATTTGTATTGTCTAATGACAAAAAAGCTGTGAACATTGTCTTTAAAGACATTGTGTTAAGTATTAGCATTGCATCCGTGCGAAGCTGGGGCGTGTCGCAAGTATAGCATAAACCCTATATTCTTTAGTGTCACTAAACAGCTAGACACACTCGGATAATATTACTCATTTCATAGATCTATCTATATGCAGTTAAAACACTTAATTTGATGACTTTCTTTTACCAAAACGTTACGAAACCATAGTAGAGGAATATAGCATTTCATTTTGTTACAGGGATAACTATCAGTTGTATGAATATCGGCTTGATAACATTTAACTCAAACAAGCAAGAAACGTTCACAAACTCAAGGGAAACTCTAGAAACAATACTCATTCGTAGTAGAGCGGCTGCGGTGTCTGTAATTCCCTTGCGATTCGAGCTAAATCCCAAACTGTGAGAGGTGTGAGCAGAGTTATTGTTTGTCCATCGAACAGAGGCGGCCAGAGTCAGCCGCTGGACACTAAATAGGATTATGGTATGTCCACACTAAGCCATCATTGTTCAGTTACGTCGTCGGCCCTGGCCTTAAGCTTCGTTCAACAATCTGTACTCCCGATACGTACGTGCATTGTACCCCAATTACCTATTTAGAGCTTTATTGGATCGTGTGCCAATAAATTACTTACTTAGATTCATCCTCTTGTTAGCGTTCAATACGCGACGTTTTCCCGTTTCATTTGTACTTAGTTACCTTATTTGCCAATTTATTTTCATTCAGTTGAAAATGTGAGTATAATTGCTCTCAATTAGTCACCTATCTGTACTTACATCGTAGATATACATTTCCTATTCTTTATTTACCTACTCGGCGTACCTTAACTTTTATTGATAAACTTAATATTTACGTCATTGTAAAAATTGAGACTCGCCATAAAAATATTTTCCAAGGATATTTTTGAAAGCGTTTCGTAACAAGATTTAATTAAATTTTTTTTCGACGAAACGCCATTGGATTTTATTATTGAAGTTACCTTTTGAAGATGTCTGTCTAGTCTATCTTTATTGATGCTTAGTTTTTATTATTTACGTTATATTTTGAATCTGAAAATGGTAGGTAACTAGGTATAGCTATTTTAGACGACCACTTGGGTAATCTTTGCTACCTTCACGGCGGGAAGAGTGGGTGGGATAACATTCTCTGAAAATTGAGGTTGACTTACAAGACTGAACGATTATTAAAGCAATGTATTGCTATCCACTCTACGAAATGGTAATACATCCAATATAGGTTTGGTTGGGTCAGATGATAAAAATAGAACCGTAACAAAACAGTATGCATAAAATATTATTTCGCGTCCGGCTATTGTTTTATTTACCTACATCTGCACTGTCAACTTAGCTATTGTACGAGTATGGAGTATGTATGGGCGATATTTTTTTTAGGATTTTGACTTCGAAATTGCTCGAATCGGCTGTAATGTTCGGAGCTGCGGTGGTAATAAAACACTTGACTTCCAGGTTATAACTGATTTATTGTAAGATTAATATGTCCTTATATACTACTTAATGCTAGTAGGTAATGACGTAGGTTTTTACCTTATCTATTGTTTAATATTTTATTTACAATTAATAAATGTTACTTATATTATTGCGGCACCATATTTGGTCTGTTTTGCTAACTTGCAAAACTGATAAGAATTAAGTAAAATGGTTATCTAGGAATGGATCATATTACTGAAATACAATATTCATTTGTTTACTTTAAATCTAGGTATTCTATTATCGTGGGTGGTATTGTAGGTACATAGTAACTATTGGTTAAACTATGATGGTGTCGTCACTCGTCATTACACTACACGGCGGGGCGCAGCTAGTCGTTAATATTTTGCATATTTCGATTCAATATTTGTCGTGTTGTGTAAAATTCACATCTGTGCGACAATCAAAGAAATTTAACTTTACGATCTTCGTATTCTTCGTTTAAGAAGACGAAAACTTTAAAGTCAAATAGAGCGGACATCTAAAACCTTCTCAAATAAGTCAAATGTGATAAGTACAACCAAAGCCTTATTGACATTTAAATAGAAATCAAGATTTAGGATTTACTTAAATATTCAGATGCTCTCTCTACATTATGAGGTAATTTAAATCTCTCTACCCGGATTTAACCCAAACTCACTCGTCCATATATCGCGAGCTTTCTATTATGGACCATTACTGGCTGCCATACAGCTTAGGTATATGAAAATTATCCCTGTATAAATACCATATTGGGATCGTAGAATTACCTTTCTAATATCTGTTTTTATTGTTATTCACGATTCATTAAAGGTTATATAAATTATTTATAAGATTTATAAGATTAGTCGGGAGCTTTCCTTTCTCATTTCTGAAAGTGAAGTTGAGATTGCTGACTGCATTTTTTTCTGAATTTATAAACTATTTATAAGTAGTACAGGTTCTTTATTGTAATATTTCAGCAAACATTGTGAAAAACAAGACAATCACAAGTTCCTACAGACTTACAGAACGAAGCAAAGTTTTAGCGGAGTCTGTAGCAAATTGACTACATTGTGTTACCGCCGGCAAAGAATTCATGTCACCGTCCCTGGAAAGAAAATATGATGCCAATTTACCGCAAAGGCAACAGTTTTCCGCATGAAATACCCAAGTTCCCGAACAATTATGAAAAATGAGAAATGGAGAGATTATTGCAGTTGAAAAGAGGGAAATGAGCCAACTTCTCTGTTAAGTCACAAGGTGCTATATGTTGGAGTATTTGCATAAGAAAGGCATAATTACTTGAATAGTCATTCGTTAATTCATCTATGTAAAAACTTCTATACTTACACTTTCTTTGAGAAATTGTTTTTAGTTAGGTATGAGATTTTTATCTACTTATGTGTTCGAACTAAATAGTTCGAACCAACAAAAGTAGTATAGCTATAGCTAATAGCTAGGTACAGCTAATAATTTACATTTAACACGCTATATTTTTTAAAGTAAGGTTTATGAATCTCCGTATGTACTAATCTAATATTATGTATTCTTCTTTTTACTGTAATGGTTCCTACTCACTGCCTGGATCCGTCGACGGAGGCCTGGAGACTTGTAAAACGGGTTACCCACCCAAACCTTAGTGCGGGCTCCAGTCTCCCCAATAATTATTATATTTGCACTTACTATTATAAGTAAAACAGTGGTGAAGTCAATAAACGATATTTATTATTTATACCAGAGCAATCCTACTAATATTATAAATGTGAAAGTTTGTGTGTGTGTGTGTTTGTTACTCCTTCACGCAAAATCTACTGGACCGATTGCGATGAAACTCGGTATCTAGATAGCTGGAGACATGGATTAACACATAGGCTACTTTTTATCTCGATATTCCCACGGGATCGGAACTTAGGCGGGTGAAACCGCGGGGCGCAGCTAGTACCTCAATAATTTGAATGTAATGTAGGTATAGTTTTTACGAATGGTACAATACAGGCAAATGAACGGCAAACGTTTAGAGTGGGGTTGAGTAAATTTAAGAGCAGCGAAAGCTTGATGTTTTGTTACTAGTAAATGCTCTAGTCTATAACCACCTTAAGATGATGTATTCTACCTTCCACTTTCATACACTATTTAAATATTTAGCAAAGTTTACGTCTATGGAAAGTTTACAATGCATTTTGAAGAAGGTGTTGTAATACTAAAGGCAATTGTTCTTGACGTCTAACAGTAAACAGCTTTTGTTCTAATCGACTTTTGAAAATTCGAACGTTTTTTTTGCGTAAAATTTAACGTTGTATGTTCAAAATAGAGGTGTTATTTTACCTTTTTTGTTTATTGAGTTTTGACTGTTATTTTAAACATGAATGTTCTTTGTTTTCGAAAACAACTAATTTTCCTATTAAAATAATAAGATTGGGAGGCTTACAGCTAAGCGAAGCTCGCTGATCGTTTACGGTCGTGCGGGTTAAGCGACGCCTAGCGCGGTGAAAACTTCGATGGGTGATCAATTAGTAGTGTGGCAAAAATGTATTTTCGTGAGCCCCTCCGTGCTGCGGAAGGCACGTTAAGCCGTTGGTCCCGGTTGCTAACTCTAGTAGCAGTCGTTAGATCAAGTTAGAGGCCTTAGGGCGATCAGAAAACTCTAACAATAGGCGAGCCACACCACTGAACGAGAAGAAGAAGAAGATTAAAATAAGTAAGTAACCTTAAGTATAGCAGAAAGTAGGTATGTAGTAGAAGCAGCAAAAGCAGTATATTTTCCTAAAATATCTATTTGATCCGTAATGATAACAGTTTTCCATAATACGGAGAGCAAGGAAGGTAAACTAACTAATAGAAATAACAATATATACTTCAACCTTGTCTCTATAATACGTTATATATGTTTACATAGTAAATAGGTTCACAAGTAATTGAAAACATTGTTGCAGAGGCAAACGGAATATTTCCCGAAGCACATACCGCATAAAACGAGGAGTTCAGCAAATAATAGAAATCAAATATTTCGATAAACCGTAGCAAATACCGCACCGTACATTGGGCGGGCGGAGAATGAATAAGTACATATTGCAGCTGGAACTTCTGTTTGTCGAGAAACTGTGGCTGTGGCCGGCACACAGCACTCACCTACCTACCGTTACAGCTAAGATCAACATTGTAAATAATAAATATTTCAGGACATTCCACACATCGCCACCTAGCCCCAAGCTAAGTATCTAGACTTGTGTTATGGGTGCTAGATAACGGATATACTACTTATATACTTTTCTTTTGTAAATCTTATATCTTTAAATGAGCAATTCTTGGAATCTCGGAATCGGCTCCAACGATTTTCATGAAATTTGGTATATAGGGGATTTCGGGGGCGATAAATCGATCTAGCTAGGAATCATTTTTAGAAAATGTCATTTATTCGTGTTTTATCAAAACTTACTTTTTTTTCATCTGAAAAATATGACTCTTCCTGATATCTATTGGCGAACTAATAATACTATTTTTTGTGAGCAATAAAGTTATTCCAGCAGATGGCGTTGTTAAGTAACACGAAGTCAATGAGTGTTTGCTTTGAGGTTAGACTAAGTAAAAAAAAATGAAAAAATACCGAGCAAAGCTCGGTCATCCAGGTACTATAAACTTATAAGACAACGAGACCACAGACAAATATCTAAGCATAAATACTTGTCTGAGGCGGGAATCGAACCCACGTGTTTTGCAGTCCGGCATGGTGACCATTGTGCCAACTGAGTCGAAATAACTTTTGTATGGATTAAGATATCTCTGAACAAAATGATTAACAATTTGAATAACGTTTAGTAATGTAGGTAGAGGAACCTGTTGTACCTAGGATAGTTTTTTAGATTCCTGTTTTTTTATAGTGATTTGACTTTTTGCACACATATCATCATATTTGCATATTTTGAAAGATCAATTATTTGAGTATTCACCACAAAATTATCAGGAATGTAGATTTGATACTTACATGTGTTTTAGAAATTAAAAAAAAAGGTAAATTAGGCTAAGGTACAACACACCCTATGGGCCCTGGGCTATGGACCCTGGGCCAGTACTACGGTGTACCTAGAACACAGCGAGAATGTGGGGGTAATTTAAGAATAGTACATTGCGATACAAGTGTGGTAAATTGATCATTTCATCGAGGCGGTTTATGACGCGCGAGCGGAATGCGAGTTCGTCTATAGAGCCGAGAATGGAATGATCAACACACGTGTATCGTACGACGTTTTTTATCACAGTTGCGAATAAAAAAAATACTTAAAAAGAATAGAAAACAATAAATAACAAAATATTTGTGATAAGTCTATGTTTACAATTTTTTTGGCAATATTTTTTGTTTATTATACTCCCGAAAGGCCAGGCAAAATAATTTTAACCGATACAGCCTCGTCTGACACACAATATTTTTTAGGGATTTTTCCATTTGTCGGGGGTTAAAAACAGAATATAATGGTACGGAAAAACTATATTTAAGTAAAGAAAAAACAAAAAAAAAACAACACTAAATTTTAAATCATGTTTTAAGATGTTATCACGTAAAATTATCGTTCGTAAACCGACTTTATAGACAACCTTTATTGCTGGAGTAAAACCTCTTTTTTGGTACCTACTTTATTTTATCCATCAAAACAGTATAACCCAGATAAATTAAAAATGTTTCATCTACCTAACATGTAATTAGCAGTAAGATACCAATTTAACTTATCGGGATAACATATAACACACTAGTGGCGTCGAGGTAATAACGCACGCGTGCATAATACGTTGGATTATGAGCCTAAAAGCGGTTGAATAAGATCCACTTTATGAGCAACTGTGATAAAAAACTATTAACTGTTCTTTACCAAAATCGTTTTATTCAGTCTAGTGAAATATTTAACAAAAAATAACTAGCAAATTCTGAACAAAATCAAAAAAATAATCGTAGTTTTTTTTCTTAAGAAACAACATTATTGAACGAAAAAAATAACAAACTTTTACATAAATCTAGGTACATTTAAACACATAACTTAACATAATATATAGCAAATCACCATAATTATAACCTACCATACCTTGGCAATGGACCAAGGTACAACTGATCGACGGTGACCGAGGTACCACTCCCAACTTTAACAAAACGGTGCATTTCAAATATTTTGAGGTTTCTTATCTCGCAAGTTTTAACACGTATTAAATAAAATAACCAATATCATATAAAAGTTAAGTGACTATTATAATACGTTTAAAACTATCAGATTTCAAAGTAAATTAATAATACTTACTTTTTTAGGAACGCATGGTGTTAAGGTTCAACAGGTTCCCCTACTCGTAATTAGATTTTCTTTAATAATTTTCTCTTTGTATTTTATTTGGTACGTAACATCTAAGAAAGACCAGAATATCGGGCAGTAGGTACTATTAGGTACTGACATATGTGACCACGTAGCACCATTGTTTGATTAGTCTTTGTGTGGTTTGTAGAGTTTCCCTATTTCGTCACTTTGAGAAAATTTAGATGTTAGGGTACATGATACAGTCTGAAATGCAATACACAATACTTCGTAAGACTGGCTATTAAATCCATCCACGTAATCGAAATCTTATACAACACGGAAAAATGATAACCTTTCGAAGATTTAACGTGGTTTAACGACCGGTTACGACCGTTATCGCTCAAATTGAATTGGGGTTTAGAAAATAACTAAACTTCGATGGTAAATCTTCGATTCACCGCAAAACTGAGGCATACATAACATCCGTATAAAACACCTAAATAAAACGGCGTGAAAATAACAATATCGTGTGGAACTCGTAGCAATTTTTCACCCGACTGTCAAATGCTCGTAAAAGATATTGGAAACAATTTGAGCGATATTCTAGCCCCTGTGGACTCGCAGGACCGGATGGCATTTGTAAAAAATATAGTATGTGAAATAAAATTATTTTTCGTTTTATAGACATGCTCGGTATTATACATATTTTGACAAAGGTACTTTATTTATCGTGTATCATATGATGGTTGTGATAAAATAAAGCGATGAATCAGCAAAGTCAGTCAGTAGGTAGGTACCGAAGGCCATCATATGGTCAGAGGTGGCAGCTGGGCAGTTGGAGCGCGACGCGCGTGTGTTGGAGTATCGGCTGGGCGCAGGGCAGGCAGCGCGAAGGGCCACGTCCTACACCCTCATTAATTCTCTCTGGTCAACATAACAATTCGGTGCGCTGTGTGAGACTGACAGCTCCCGTTAGTTATCCGCTGTTGTTATGACTCCGACACTATCTACAAACCGTTGATAGTGTTATTTAGTAGCCTATTTCTGCCTGTTTCTATTACACTGTTTAGATTAACGGCCTAAAATAGCGTTATTCTCGAAAGGGCTCGTAAAAAATACTGCAGCCGTAATAAAACTAAGCATAAACTAAGTACAAAGTGAGTGTTCACGAAGAGTTTAACGACGTCATCACTTCGAAGTGTTATTTAAACCGTCTTCTAGTGGATGTAAAGTGCAATGCCGAGGCTCCTTGATATCATACGCTATATAGTCTCTACGGTAGAAGGCGATACTACTGGCTATACGTTCCTACCACAGACACTTTCATTGCACGATTTGCCTCTTTTCTCAGTTGGTTAGATAATGTTTAGTTCTATAAGTCCATCTATAATTTACTTACAGATGTCAAAATCTGCTTTATCTCACTTCCCTACGTTCCCTACGTTCCTACATTCACATACAATATTCCAGATTTGGTACTCACACCGCATTGTTCGCTCTGATTCCTGCTACTAAACATAAGTTTTGACTAAGCCCGAAAGTTTAACCCATTTTGCGGCCGTGACCGAAACCGCGGTCGAAATTATTTTTTAGGCTGTAACTGAACCCGATACTTCAGTCTGTCAATGCTGGGTACCCAATGCTATGAACATTCACGTTGAGGCTCACTTTTATCTGTAAGTGGTATCCAGTAATTTGATTTCCTTTGATTTCAATCCGAGGTAGGGGACAAATGCCATGTGGCACACAGGAAAGCTGATCTCTTTAAATGCCATTACTACAATGAAAGCTCTTTGACTAACTAAGCCTGACCCGAGAGTTGGTTCACCGTTCAACTACGAATATAACAAGCGCTTTAAATGTTTGCCAGCGAAAGTACACTTAGAGAGCTTCGGGTATTTTAAGGTTCACTTGATATTCTATACATTGTTAAGATCAGACTAAATGTTAAACATACCTATTTATACTTGCCTTACTTTACGTAAGTGAAAGTAAAGAAGCCTGTCGACACCAATGTTTATAAAAATATAAATTCCCAAAGTACAAAATTTTTATGTAACTAAACGTCAAAACTTGTTGACAAAAGTGGCAAAATACAGGTGTTTACCTATTTTACAAGGGTGTTCGATAATTGAAAGGAACTTGTACTTTAGCCAACCTTTAGCAACGTGTTAAAAGCATTTTAGATTGCGTATCCCTAATCTCCTTTCGTTTCTGGAATAAAATCGTAGTATGCAGACCTTCATTAGTGAATAAAATTAAATGGTAAACCTTGCCATTGAAATGCAGACAATTAACAAACAGCCGGACGATTAGTATTCGCCCTCGAGGCGGTGGTGCTGTGGTATCGGTAGAATATACAGTTTGATCATCTAATCGTTACGCGTAATTGACATTTAGCATTGTGTAATGTAGCACTAAGCATTAGTGTAATGTAAGCCATGCAGAAATCACATAACTTTCCAAGCTCCAGGGTAAGTGGGTAACCTTATATGTAATTCCGCAACCCAGGGCAACGAGATGTCATTCCGAATAAATTGTAGTTGATTATATGTATATGAGTGGAGCATGTTTAGTATATTTGGGATTTCAAAGCGTACAAGCAATTACAAAGGTTGCCGCCATCAAGGCCGCCGAAGGTTTGTCCGGGATATATCTAAGTAAATAATTAACGAGCACCGGTTGAATTAGGAGCTACACGCCTGCTCTCGTAGACCCATGTTCATTTATGTTTATAGTGACAAATATGGACCTCTAGACTTAATATTAAGGATTACGTAAGTGCGTGCGAGTGGTGGGAGGGACGCAAACAATTTACTCATTACCTATTCATGTTGTTCCTAAATACATGAGTAAAATACAAGCCGAATGGGCCATAAATAGGCAGAGTCATTTCCCTTTTAAAAGCTCCAGACTCTAGGCAGTAGGGACGTACCTATTATGTAACTTAAGCTGTTGGTGAGTCCTCGTGCGAAATGTTAGTCTAAATTAGAATTAGGACGAAATAGTGCAAGTTTGTTTCAGATAGATTAGGAAGGTGGGTCCCTTTCCGGAGGATGTTTTATTTAGACAGCAATTTCCCTAATAACCTCCAGGCGCTTACAAAGGAAATTGGCGAATCGCCTTAAGGACACTTTGAACTTTCTTGAAATTTTCTCTTGTGAGAAAACTGTTTCAAAATACTTGCAAGAGTATTAATTTCCTTTATAGATACTGCTTAATTAATTATTATTTTGTTTTTTAGTTATGATACCAACAATCAACATGATATTAATTATATATAAATATGTCAAATGATATCCGAGAGGTAAATAACAAGGCAAAGATGTGTCAGTATTAACAGGTATTTTAGTAAGCACCTACCTTTTTGTTATAAGTTGTTAACTAACGAATATTATTTGTCTCCGCGCCAATTACAATCAAATGTAACTCGTAGAAACCGAGTAGATATAAAGATCTTCGACACAATGGAGTTGATCTTGAGTAATGTGTAATCAGCGTAGTAAAATCTAAAGCGGGTCTGTTCAAACAACGTCATCCTTTTGTTCTCGTAATAAACTGTCAGGGTACAAAAGAAATTCACCGACATCGGATGTCGCCTCCTGAAATTTAGAGCTTCTCTCACACGCTAACGGGCGTATACCATTCGCTCAAAGGAGGTTTATGAAATGTGCGCGGTACATTTGTTACGCTATACCTTCAGTGCATGAATGGGACACACTAACATTATCCTTTTGTTCACGTTGCTCTATTACTATACAAACAACTATATATAGGTTTAGCTTTTGCTGAACACCGCCACAACTGGCAACCAACTGATGGGACTGTTCTAACGTTGCTGGGTCATTTTAAAAATAATAAATACTTATTAAATGGCTGTGCTCAATTATTACGGATGCGATGTTGTCTATTGGGAAATTGTTAAAAATAAGAGTCCCAACAATTTTCATATTAAATTCCAGGGTACTAGTCATCAATAGATTGAATGATTTTTAATTTATTACAACTTAACAATACTAATACTAACTAACCCCGTGGTTTCACCCGCGTAAGTCCCGACCCGAGGGAATTTCGGTAAATAAAGTAGCCTATGTGTTAATCCAGGTCTCCAGCTATCTAGATACCAAGTTTCATCGCAATCGGTCAAGTAGTTTTTGCGTGAAGGAGTAACAAACACACACACACAAACTTTCACATTTATAATATTAAGTATTATTAAGCTAAAAAATTTGTTTGTTTGAACGCGCTAATTACAGGAAGTACTGGTTGGAATTGAAAAATTATTTTTGTGTTGGGTAGTCCATTTATCGAGGAAGGCTTTCGACTACTTTTCATTTTGATATTCCAACGGGATCGGGACATACGTGAGTGAAACCGCGGAGCGCAGTTAGTATTTTTTATATAAGTACCTTTTTAGGTTTAATTCAATTCAATTAAATCAATTTATTTCAGATAATCAAATCCATTCCAAATCCACATTACAATAAATTAAAATAAATAATCGAAAATATTAAAAATCAACAAATTTAAATCAAAATTAATATTAATAAACAAATCAAAATGTAAAAAGAAAAATGTCAATATTAAATTTCAAATAAAATAATAATAAATAGAAGAAATAAAATAAAATAAAATGTCACAAAAAGGTAAATGATTAAAATTAATATTCCGTATTTACTTTCTATCCAAAACGCCTATGATGACACATACTAAAAACACTCTGGTACAAAATAAATAAACAGTTTCGCCCTTTGATGGTGATGACGTCACGAACGTTAAATGTTTTGCCACGTGACTTGTTGAGTAATTTAATTAGATTTAGATTACTTATATAATTTTATAGTGATTTCGATAGTGGTACGGCAAAATATGCTATTGCGGCAAAATATACTTTTATTTTGAATACCGTCAATTTAGCAAGTATGATCCTGGTGTAAAATGCGACATTATAATGTAAAATGCGACATTATCATGTAAAATGCGACATTATAATGTAAAATGCGACGTTATAATGTAAAATGCGACTTTATAATGTAAAATGCGACATTATAATGTAAAATGCGACATTATAATGTAAAATGCGACATTATAATGTAAAATGCGACATTGTAATGGATAGCAATAAAGTTGTTTTATTTAGTGTGAAGTTAATGAAGCAGTGATCCGAAGTGGACAAATCCTTGCTTGTATCCGGTTAGTCCCTTCAACGGAAACCCGGAAATTGGAAATATTCAGCACGGTCTCCTTCGTTGAGATATTGTGTACCAAGGAAAAGGTCACTGATTTGACGATAATTTGCTCGGACAAATATTACTTCTAACAAATCAATCTGTGACATCGATTTATTTATTTTCAAAAACACCCGAGAATTAATAATCGCCGGACGCGCCACTTTATCCAACATAATTGTTTTAAATTTAAAGTATTTTCACTGATAACTGTTGAAAATATGCAATCGGCTTCATATGATTGATCGCTCAGTCTCTACAATCAATCAATTTTAAAAGCACCGTTTGCTTTTTGATGAAAAGTATGAAATTAATCTTCACAATACGAAATTACTTTAAAGTTTGAAAGCGGATGCATTGAATATTTTGGGAATGAGCCAAATATTGAGGTAGTAGGTAATTTACGGTACTTTCCAGAATTATTAATTCTATTACGTTCGAAATTACTCCTAAACGAATAAACACATCAACGTGTTTAAACACGTATTTATCTTCTTCTTCTATCTTCTGTATAAATAAAAAATAATCGCTGAAATGTATGTACGCTCACAACTTCCGAACGACTGCATCAAATTGGATAATTCATTTTTGTGTTCGTTGTTTTCAGGACAAGGTTTGTGTAAAATATTTCAAAATATCGTGTGAAATCGCTGGATCAGTTAGTTGATAATAATTATACATGTTTCAGCACTTATTTACTTAAAAACATTTTAAATAACATTTAACGGACAAGACTAATCCCTTGACGTCAGCAAATGGAGGTTTCATGATTTTTCACCGAAATAGCTTCGAGTAAAGTTTGGTCTCGATCAGGGCCCCAGGGGCTACACCGAGTGACTAATGAGCGGCCGGAGCGCCGACTGGTCAGCCTCAGACCCTCGGCTTAAATACTTTACACCAAATACAGGGGAAACAAAGCTTGTGTAACACATTTGGAGTAAAACAACGCTACTAAACAATTCAGACTATTTTAGGCAGTTATTTCTTCTAACTTTAACGTTGGGTGGGTACTTATCACGTCGTTTATACTTGGAAGATTTTGGTCATGTACGCTATAAGCGGGCTTGTTATATTAGGGTAAGAGAGTATATAGTATGTACCTACCTATGTAGTTTAACAATAAAATGACAATATCGTACGTAAGTATATCTATACTGTGTCGTGTGTTTGTTCGAATAAATTATATTCTATTATATTCTAGGTTTAGGTCCTTGCTTGGGGTCTAATATTCCTAGTTTTCAGAAAGAACGACATTTTCGGAAACTGGACATAACCCCATTTGGCGGATGGCACGCACTTGGGGGATAGGGGAAATACGCGGAACAAATTCTAGTTGTGTCATCATTGATAGCCCTAATTATATAGATTCATTTCACGGAAAGATCTATTATAAAAGAACAGGAATTCCTGCTAATTCACACCTATTTCTAACTCTACACATGATTATTTAGGTACAGTCGGCTGCATAATTACAGACCCCCCGTAGAGCTCCTATTTGTCTGTTATAAGAATGTTTTCAACACAAGCAAGATTCTAGGCACCTGCTTTAGTTGAAGTTTAAAGTCTTTTAACTCATCAATTTATCAAACAAAAATTATTAGAAAGCAAACATTCCAATAATAGTAATTTTAGAACTCTACCGGGGGCTGCAATTATGCAACCGATTGTACCTACCAATGTCGTTTAACAATAAAGTACATAGGTATAGCCCTTATTATATAGATTCATTTCACTGAAAGACTTATTACAAAAGAACAGGAGTTCCCGCTAAGTAGAGATACACACCTATTTCTAACTCAACACATGTCTATTAGGTACTTATCTGTGGGTAAATATCATTGGAAAATTCCAATAAATTGAAAACTTATCTAGTGACCTACCTGCGGTTTACGATGTTCACTTTGTTAGTGCTGCCGATTGACAGTCGCCGGGAGAGCCTCTTGTTTATAGCGTCTCCTACGATTTATAACCACTTGGTCGACGTTTGTAATAAACCAGATAACTCAATTTATGGCACTAAAACGGCAGCTATGTCCTCTTCTATGTTTCTGTATTTATATCAAACAGAGTTACAGTGATCACCTCGGGTGTGGTTTATTACGCTGCCCAGTTATCTACTCACACAACCATAAAGATGGATAGCATTATTTAAGTTCTTTTGATCGATCATTCCAAGTAACTTACTACAGTGGTATAGGTATTTACGTGAGAAATAAACATGATTAATTTCAATTAAGTCTAATAAGTAATTATATAGCTTATAACTCATATATCAGAAACTAAAATAATATTTGCAACAATACACGGTCGTAAATCATTATCCAGGTAAATACGAAGTTGATGAAGAATTTAATAAAATAGTACTTCTATTGATATTTATTATTCGAATAGTTGGAAAAATAGTTAAAGTTTCTTGTTGCAGTGAACTTTTAAATTATAAAAAGTTTTCTAGACAAAAAGACATCACTTCACTTATTTTTCATATAAAATTAGAAAACTAAAAAGAGCGTTCTTTCAGCTATTCTTTCGTAAGGAGGCAACCTTCTGGTCATCTTTCATTTTTTATGCTATATTTCACTAAAGCATAATGCTTTGGTCTTGTCATAATCATTTATTTAAAAGCTTTGCACCATCACCCAGCTGCGCCAAGTGATTGACGTTGGCTCACGAGTTCTTAGCTTTTCTTAATATTCACATTAAGGCTTTTATTCCTATAGTGAAAACGTATAAGCAATGCTCCAGTGCTCCTATCTAAGTAGGTAGAATTCGTTGTCCTGTGCGAGTTAAGGAGTTAATTATTTTGTTTATATTTGCTTAAGTCATTTGGGTGCCGTAAGATGAATGCTGGAATCGAGGTAGACCCCTGGCGTGACGATCTTGATGCATTTGACCGTGACTGTTCAAACCTAACCCAGGACCGAACTGCTTGGAAATACTTTTGTTAGGCAAGCTTTTGCCCAAAAGTGAAACAATATAAAACAAATGGTTGTCTGTAAAGTCGGTTTACGGACGATAATTTTACGTGATAACGTCATAAGAAAACGATGAAAAATTGAGATTTTTTAATGTTCCTTTATATTGTTTTCCTTTTTTTTTTTTTTCCTTCATTTTTTTCCTTTATTCGTCACTCATCACACCATAACACAACCCACTTATTATTAAATACTCTGTTTATTAAGTTACCATGACGCATCTGGTCTTATTACCATGACGTATGACGTCACACAATATTACCGTGACACTTTTGTGTGTATGCAGGTGTTCCACCAATTTATTAGACGTTGTCACGTCAAAAAAAGCGTTTAGGTCTGAGTCCGAGTCCACTAGAGAAGTATGCTACACCCTCGCATTTCCTGGACCCTGCATAGACTCTTTTTGCTGGTTATGACATGTAATGGACAGTTGGACAGTGTGGAAGTCATTCAGATTGCGATGAGGCATCGAAGTTTCAATGTGTACCTAAATAGGTCGAATATACCTATGTGGTAGAATTACGGTAAAACAAAAACTACGGATATCTATGTCTAACGAAAAGTGGAAACTTTCCATAACCTCAAACATTTTAAAACAATAAACAATTGGAAAGGATCTGGGTTTTGTATTTAATTGAAAAGACTTCGGTCTTTCTGTTTTTGCTTAAAATAACCAAAGAACGCCTGAAATTTCAATTTCTATCGAACTTTGAAACGCAGGAACCTGAAGTTTTTAATTGTTATTCATAAAAATCCAACAAGAAAATCTTAAGCTTTTACGCGATTCACGAAGAGAACTTCGTAATTTTTGTTTTCAATAAAATACAATCTGAATAAAGTTGTAATAACTTTGTTAATTTTATCACCTTTGACATTTTCTTTTGGATAATCGTCCTAATTTCTTCCAGAATATATTTTATTTCAACTCAAACACTCATATAATATATTCTTTCCTTATTTATTTCTTTTGCTACCGAAACGACTTAACTAACTTGAACATAAAAGAACTATACAATAATAAAGGTCATAAATATGAGTATACATAATAAAATAACAAGCCATATGTCTTATAGTAGGTTCGGTACGAACAATAGAACGTGACGTAGAAATATAGGGGCAGTGAGCGAGACCGGACCGATTCTACCACGCACAGGCATTCCTATAACAAATTGGCAACTGAGTAAACGGTATATTACCAAATAAAGTATACCTACGATCCAATTTCATTATTGACAGTCCGTGAGTTTCATGAGTTGATCGATGCGATTCCTCATTTGAAGCAAGAAGGCTTTTGTTATTTACTCTAGAGCTACATTTCTACAATGCTACTGATCCTATATATCAACATTTTCTAAGTTACTGAACAATATCGTAGACGTCTACGAAGTGCTACGAAGTGAATGCTGTCAAAAACATGTTCTGTACCTACATCATAATTATCGTAGTTTATATGAATACTAGCTGCGCTTCGCAGTTTCACCCGCGTTAGTCCCGAACATGTGGGAATATCAGGGTAAAAAGTAGCATAATGTTATTCTCAAGATTTTATGTCCCTAAGTTTATCATTACAAACATACTTTATGTACATCCAAATTTTACCTCTTTATAACATTAGTTAAGAGGAAAGGGTACCGGATGCTCTCTTCATACAAAGGTATTCGACTGTTTCCTCCCTGGATAATGACACTAGAGCATATATTTTTGTTGCATAAAACTTATAACTGCCATGACCGCATGGTCATGGCAGTTATAAGTTATAAGTTTTATGCAAATTTAGAAAAAAAATAGAAAATTTAGAAAAAAAATACAAAACATGGGGGCATCCCCATGTTTTTTTTCTAAATTTTTATTTCTATAATAATTAGAAAATGAAAAACAACCAAGACATAGGGGCATAGTCATAGCAGTTATGGGTTTTATGCAACAAAAATATTTGTGCTAGAGTTATTATCCAGGGAAGAAACAGTCGACTACGTTTGTATGGAGAGAGCGCCATGTACCCTTTCACCTTAAATATACAATTATACATAGACGACCTCTATGGCATGGCGGTGAATACTTGTCTGGGACACAGAAGGTAACGAGTTCTATTTCCGCCTTAAACAAATATTTGTTTCTGGTCAGTTCTTCGAATGAGCGTTGTGACTGTGGGGCCACAACGCAGCTTTCGGAGCATCTTCTATAATATTCAACGTGCCCAAACAACCTGCACATTAGACGACCTTTACGAGGCCAATGATGCTTACGTAGTTATTGCAAGTTATTGGTCAGCCAAAATTTAATTTAGCTTAACTACCCACCATAACACAAGCCTATTTGCTTAGCTTAGGGCAAGGGTATAAAACATCACACAGTATTTATTTTTTATATCATAACCTTTTTAAATTTGCATATTTCTTTATGTAAATACATTTTATTTAACTTTATAAGAATAGTACGATACGATGGGGAGAGATACGCGAGTTTTCTCCATGATTACACATTGTTTATTTCATATGTAGACACAGACTTTATGTAAGTATTTTATTCAGTTGTACATTTGCGTCGCGAGACACATTTTACGACGTGGGGAAGGGAAGGAATCGCAGGTAATGAGGGGACAGTCAGGCGAGCGGTTACGTCGCTTTACGCTCCATTATATCATTCTCCACAACGGAAATGATTACTGCTAGCTCCTAGTACACGTTTACATTCCATTTCACAAAAGAAATCCCGCAGTTGTTTATTGCAACTAATTTGATAGATTGGTTGTTGTTTGTAGTGCCGTTTTGTTGGTTCGATTGTACGTTTAGTGATTGTTTTTATAATTAACTAACTGCGCCCTTCGGTTTCACCCGCGTAAGTCCCGATCCCGTGGAAATATCGGGATAAAAAGTAGCCTATATTTTTCAATTCGATCTAGCAGTTCCGAGATCAGCGCGTTCAAACGAAAAACGGAAGCCCTCAAAGATGAATAATTTTCCCCGTTTCCCCCCCCCCCCCAGCTGATTCTTCGCTCCTATTGGTCGCAGCGTGATGTAATATAGCCTAAACTAAAACCTTCCTCGATAATAGGACTATCCAGTCCAAAAATATTTTTTCAATTCCATCCAGTAGTGCCTGAGATTAGCGCGTTTAAACAAACAAACAAACAAACTCTTCAGCTTTATTATATTAGTATAGATGTGTGTGTAGGGAATTAATTCGTTTAAAGTAAGTACTTACTCTTTAAAATCTTAATGGTTTAAATTACAACAAAGCTTTTACAGACAGCACTCCGTCTGCGGGACTACTTTTGTGAAAGGAACTCTAGCTGCTGTATTCGCGCGAGGGAAGATGGGCACATTTTCAAGATAACAACACCAAGCTAAAACTATCTTTTTTCTTTCCATGCTCAAGTTTTCCGCAGTTTTCACACAAACTTTGTCACAATGTGCGTAGCTACGAAGTTTAATATGTTCTAGAATGGTTAAGCCACAAACGAGAGTTCTCAAATAGCAAAGAGATGGTTTTATATCCTTATTCTTTATACCAACAAATGTGAAAATACTTAATACCTTATTAGGATGTTCCTATTCAAAACTATAAAATAATGTATACTCACGTTGTTTCTAAAATTTACAGGACTGCTTGTTAATTTACTGTTTAATATACAAAATGCGCTGAATTTACCTTACCTAGATTTTTCCATTTTTTCTTTCTTACATAGATGGAATATTTAAGTTTTGGAATGAAAAATATTTTAATAAAGCTTGCTATCATCCTACCTTGGGAATTTTCCAAATAAAAAAAATACTTAATCCGTGAAGAATTTCAACAATTTATCCTTCTGTTGTCGTAAATACTGGATGCTTTTTGTTGTTCGGACAAAAGGACGCGTTACAAGATAGTTTCTTCAACGCAAACAACGCAAACGAGAACCTCAGTTTCCTGGGCTTAGTTTTATTTAGTTTTGTGTTCGTAAACTCGGCAGTGGCATGCCTGTGTCGAAAAACGGAAATCAAACGGGATTTGTACGCTGCGAGCGAAACAAATTGAATCTAAAAACGAAGGCTTCATATTTTTAACCACGTGTTCTTTCATCTGCACTTAGCAGTTTGGCAAGAAATTAGTGTGTAAGAAAATGTGTACCTTTTTAATCAATTTTTTTTACAAAATATGCCCTCGATGCCGTTCTAGCAACTACATTTCATTCTACTGCTTTAAGCATAGAGTCAAATGAGTATTTTTTAATTTTTTTCACAACTATATATTGCCATTTTGCCACGATAGTTGGTGCTGTTTACAAGGACTATGAGAACAAAATATACTCAAATATTATGGCTATGGCCAGAAAACTTTCTGATTTTAAATATAATCTCTGACTTCTCGAGAAAAATCTAACAGAAACCGAATAACGAATTCAGACAAGTGCACTTATTTCTTACGAACGCAAAAAAATACGAAGGCATTAATTATGTAATGTAAGTGTAATGTGCTTTTTTTTTTCTTTTTTTAGACTGACATTTTAGCAGTCTCTTTAATTGGCAATTGACATTTCTGTTGGCCGCGAGAAACTTTGACTGGCCCTTAGCAAGAGACAATTCCCCATTTGGATAGCGACATATAGAGCAAAATCTCCAATTGGAATAACACATCACAAGTCTTTCAACATTAGTTACACTGGTACCTAGGTAGAAAAAAAAAGAAATCCCAGCTCATCACTTTCATTCAAAGCTCTTAACGTAAAACTAATATTAATAATAATTTAACATAGCGTAACCATTAATTTAGCTGAGTAACCATGGTATAGTCTGCATTTCGTGACACTAAGATTAATTAGCTTCGACATCAGTTTCATAGAAATGTTTAACTATTGAGTTTATAAGTAAAACGTAGGGGTTAATAGAATTAGTAGGAATTACAGGGTTATTGTTAAATATATAAGAAATCGGTTAAGGGTATTCTGTGTAACAATAAACTTTGGCTTTACTTTTAGACATTCCAATATTTTTTGTTGTAGGTTATATTAATTAAAAAATCAGCTGATATTTTTTAAATAATGGTCAATTCAGACTTAGAACAGTCGATAAAACTAAAAAAAAAGGTTGGCTGTGAAGTCGGTTTACGGACGATAATTTTACGTAATAACGTCATAAGAAAAGATTGATGGTAACCATGGCAACGTATTATCGTTGCTATGGTTACTTGTCAATAACGCATCACGTCACACTTTTTAGTAAGTGCAGGTGGTCATCGATTTATAAGACGTTATCACGTCAATAATAAGTATAAACTTCAGGTAAATGACCTCTCGTGTAAGTAACAGCTGATTTTCGGGTAAGCATTAACCAATATTTTCGATAAAAGGTTCGAATTTTCAAAAGTCGTAGAACAAAAGTTGATTATTTATTGAAGGTGCACAGAAATAGACCTCACCCGCTTTCTTATATTATTACCATTAACCCTGTATACATACACTGTCTAGGAATAATTGCTTACACTGAAATGTGCAAAATAATTGTACATGTGGTAGACATGTTTCTTTGTGTAGTAGATTTAAATGTGAGCGTATTTTGATATAAACTTAATTTACCTCTAATATGTTCTTTGTTTAATATCGTCTTTGGTATAAAACAAGTAACCAAGTTTATCATTAAATTATTAAAATCCTTTTGAAGATTTCGGTAGAGGTTAGGTATCAGGTCACTCGAGGCGCAGAAGGGTTGGGACCTTCGTCTCTTGTCTTGAAAATTGGATTACCTAAGTTTCTACACGACTATATTCTAATATACGTATAGGTTCATAGGTACGTAGGTACTGTGAACTTGTTTTAAAAATAGCTAAATACTTGCTTTGTCATCTCCATTAATAATTTAAGCAAGTAATCAATTTAAAAGTTTGAAGTTAGCTATATCAATGACATATTTTTAAGGTTTTTTTTTTAATTTTTAGCAAAAAGTCTAACATCATCATGATAACGGTTAATTTCGGTACCCATTGTTACCCCCCGTGGGTTCCCGCTGTGGCAGGGGGGGCTTAGTAACCGTGGCCTAGCCAACCACGGTGAAGCCAAGATGAACTCGGGGTCAAGCCAGGCTGGAGGAGCTGGCGAGCCCGAGACCGCTAGGAAAGGAAAAACGATTTCAATTTTTCATCGTTGCCTTATGACGTTTTCACGTAAAATTATCGTCCGTAAACAGACTTTACAGACAACCATTTTTATTTTATGTTATTTTATTATCTTAGGAACACCCAAAGCTATGTTATCCGACCATCGGGTTGTTTTTGTCGGACATTTCTCGATCATCACCGTGGTTCATCAACAGCCGACTCTCATAGCCAAATACCTGCTTATCTCCAACTCAGTCTAAAAATATAAATAAGGGAATAGGGATTAAGGTATTTAAAGGTTTTGTTATTTTTATAGATAAACTTTTTAAACTCACATGATTTGTATTCATTGTCATTATTTTCCCAGGTAAGAGAAATAAAAATGAAAGACTCGGGAAAATCCTATCCTACTTACTAATATTATAAATGTGAAAGTTTATGTGTATGTATGTTTGTTACTTCTTCGCAAAAACTACTGAACCATTGCGTTGAAACTCGGTATGTAGATAGCTGAAAACCTGGATTAACACATAGGCTGCTTTTTATATCGATATTGCCATGGGATCGGGCCTTACGCGGGTGTAAACGCGTGGCATAGCTAGTTATTCATATAGATAAACAAACTATACTATACTCCCAAAAAATTAGTCTGCTATTTTTTTTAATATATTCAAGAGACGATGGCAACTCACGTCCATATGTGAGAGTGGCCTACTGGCTGAATCGAGGTTACACTTTGAATAAATCAGGAGTCACAGCAAAGTGACCGCTCGCCACTACTCCACCGTGACCAATATCGTATTTACTGTGTTAGTTAGATATACGACATTAGAGGTACGACCTAGTTGGCACAATGGTCATCATGCTGGACTACCAAATACAAGGCTTCTGGTTCGATTCCCGCCTCAGATAGAGTATTTATGCTTAGATACTTGTCTGTGGTCTGGTTGTTTTTATGTATTATAAGTATATATTTACAAAAGAAAAGTATATAAGTAGTATATCCGTTGTCTAGCACCCATAACACAAGTCTAGTTACTTAGCTTGGGGCTAGATGGCGATGTGTAGAATATCTTGCAATATTTATTATTATTTATTATATATGTAAGTAACAACAACCATTTTTGTATCTATGTCATTTATACTTTGTCCTTTTCGTTTTTCTGATTGCTTGGTGAGACTCAAAAGGTTCAACCACATTTCCAATCAGTACTCTAATGAAATTGGGAAAGGCAATCTGTTTGTAAGTGTGGCATAATTTTTTATAAAAGCGGTAAGCTTCGTGGTGAAAATGTACTTTTGACAAAAATACTGAGAAAAAAAGGTAATCAAGAGGTTGCTTGATGAAAAATATTATTCCGTGTCTTCCTCATCGATGTTTAATTTCCTTTGGTTCAGTAAATATTTACTTGGATATAAAAATTCAACCCATTTTGTTTAAACGTAACGTTCCTTTGATTTTATTACTTATTCATCGTGTTAAGAAATGTTTATTTAAAGGTGAAGGCAATTATTTTGTCTAAATTTACGCGTTGAATGATAGACGGTTTCATTTTGTGCTGGTTTTACGTACGAAATATGAAATATCCATGAAATATCGCTTTTGATAGAAACGTTTTTGGTTATTTTCATTCGATCAGTGTTGCCCACCACGTAATATCCGCACCTGTCTACCCGATGCATGAGTACTAGGTATTTTATGAATGTTTGTGTTTTTGGGTTATGGAAACAAACTGAGAAAATTGTTTTTATCACAGTTGCTCATAAAGTGGATCTTATTCAACGGCTTTTAGGCTCATAATCCAACATATTATGCACGCGTGCGTTTTAGATTTGTTAACTAGTGCTGTAAAGTTATCCCGATAAGTTAACTACGTATCTTACTGCTAATTACATGTTAGGTAGGTGAAACATTCTTAATTTATCTGGGTTATACTGTTTTGATGTATAAAAAAGGTAGATACCAAAGAGTTTTTCAGCTAGCAAAAATGGTTGTCTCTAAAGTCGGTTTACGAACGAAAATTTAACGTGATAATGACTTAGAAAACGATTAAAAATTGAATTGTTTATTTTTTGTTTTTTCTTTACTTAAATATATTGTTTTTCCGTATCATTGTATTTTGTTCTTAACCCCCGACGCAAAAAAAATAGAAAAAACCCTAAAAAAAAATTGTATGTCAGACGAGGCTGTATAGGTTAAAAGTCTTTAGCCTGCCTTTCCGGAGCATAATTAATAAAAAAATCTGCCTTAAAAAAATGTAAACATAGACTTATCACAAATATTTTGTTTTCTTTTCTAGTCTTTTCTTTTATTCGCAACTGTGATAAAAAACGTCGTACGATATACGTGTGGAATCTTGGCTTCTTATGACACCGCCTCTATGCAAAGATCAATTTACCACACTTATATCGTAATGTACTATTATGTGATTATTTCATTTTGGTATGTTTCACTAGCAACAATATACAACTAGTTAGGATGGGTTACTTACTTACCTAAACAACTTGATCGTTAACTAAGTTGGTAATATCGTCTTAAAAGGCAAAGTTAGGACACAAATATAGATACCTACATATTTACCAAATTTAATTCTTTTCCTATAAACAAAATTATGAATGAAGTAATACGCAACCGCTATCACAAAACGACAAAGAAAAAAAGCATGAAAAAAAATCAGCACTTTCCCCAGGCTTACATTTGTATCGGAGGTTTAATAATTAAATTTTGTAAAAGAAAATAGAGAGATTGGCAAATTTTATAAAAAAAGGTCACGGTCGAGTCTTTTCAATATAAATTATATGTATATTCGTTACTAAATCCCTTACAACCCGGTTACTGTGGTGTGGAAAGACATTACAAAATCGTAAAATATAAATGACAACTCGTATACCTTTATGTAAAAGTAAGTATGTATGTAACTCAACCCTATACTCTCGTAACGAGATCTGTGGGATTTAGAAAGAGTTCATGACACGTGGCGCAGTACCTACCTACATACAATGTAGGTACCGCAGGCAGTCACTCACTTGAAACTTGCGGTGATTTATCTATCGCCCTGCGTGTTACATCCTAACGATTACTCACATTTTAAAAGTAACAGGTGCCGAATTTCCATTCCGACGATAACGAGCTTAAATTTTATAATACGAGGATTTTTTTATCACTTTCTTTATTTCCTTCCACTGAAAAATTTTCAATTTACATACTTATAAGGTTTCATAACAAAAATCCGGGCGTAAAAACTGGTCGCTCCGGAAAATCTTCTTTGTGCTCGCTACAGAGCGCTGGCCACCATTTTCCTTGAATGGAAATGTGTAAAATAAAGAAAGTAGGTAAGTAAGTACTTTGGAAGGTCGGCTACACCACAGAAGGTAGGTATGATGAAACTACTAAATCTAAGAAATACCGTTTACTCTGTTATATATTTTATAACATAAACGCTTAAAAGTAGGTAATACTAGTAACATAGCGTACTATATTTTATTTCCGAAACAAGATAAAACTCAAGGGGAACGAAAAATATGTTTTAAGTTTGGAAAAAAGTTTTACGCTTTAGAACTCTACAGGGGTCCGACTTAGAAGCCTACAGGACTGGTAGAATTAGAATGAATAGACTTTGTTTACTTGATGGCTATTTCCATAAAAGATAATTTCAGTTTCAGCCCAGTCAATAAGTAAAAGAAAAAAGTTTTACAAAAATAAAAATGTGATTGTGAAAAAGCATGACTTACTATATTTACTTAACTATTTTCGGTCAAGGAAATACCTATTTGAATCAGTAATGCAAACCGGATAACCGATCCCTATAGTATCTGCCTACCCATATATAATCTACTTATCACAGGTAACTAAATAAGGGTATAAAGCTAATGTTTTCACCCAACATAGGACAAGTACTTAATCGGTTAAATTATACAAACAAAAGTTGTTGCGTGTTTAGGAAAAATATATTTTTGTACATTCTCGTAAGCATAAATATATCTAACCTAATATTCTTTTCACATTTGTGGACACGCTATCATATGCTCATATTTGCCAAGTCCCTTGAGTAGCATCATGTTTAGGGATTAACATCACATGATAAGAGCGAAATCCATCCAAGAGAGGTCAGTTATGAGCACTGTCATAGCTGAAAATTGTTTGATTATGTACTGATTAATGATATGATTCTTGTTGTAATATATCATTAATATTGAATAGGGAATATTTAACAAGTTAGCGTCCATCGTGCACAATCCCTGTGACAATTTTCGCTTTACACCCGCCCTATGTTATTAGCACCAATCCTCGTGGGATGGAACTCAGCAAACTTACAAAGTTGGTGCGTTTCACTCATTATTTTCGACTTTCTCGATCTGCTGGGATTCGGGAATACTGAAACTTTCCCTTACTTGAAGGCTCGTTATGTTAATCTCCTGAGGGAGTGGTTAATATTATTTATTACCATCGGTCAACGTTAAATTGCCTTTTAGGTGTACCTGTTTTTGGGTGAATTTACAGTGGTGTTTTGAATAAAATTCCAATTTTTTAATTTATGTAAATCTCAAATCATAATATGAAAATTACGTTTTCACGCTTGTAGCCAATAGGCAACTATATTCTTATATGAATATAGTTTGACTTGGTTCCCCTTCAATTTTCTTGAAGGACTGCGGAAGCGTATACTTTTTGACTCGTTCCTAACACCTGCTAACATACACTTATTTTATGAAATATGTAGAGTTCACGCGACACGGTGATCTAAAAGATTAGATTGATTTTTTTGTAAGAAAAAATCTCGACTACACAAATCGAGAATATCTCACTTGCCAATGTTATGAGTAAGGGTAGGTGTTCAGATATTTTGGCTGGAGTTAATAAAGCAACGATAGGTCCTCTTTCGTTGGAGGGCGCAATGTTGTCTTCGAAATACATAATGTAGGTTTATACGTTGTGTGGGACGATCCAATCGACCCTTCGTTGACCACGTTTTATTTAGAAAACTGTTATCAGTAATAAAGTTTGTGATACTTACCTAAGTATAATGTCTGGAGTAGAACAAGAGGTTTGTTTTTGACATACGCATAATTAAGGGAATTTGTAGGAGTTTACCAGGGCAGGCTTTGATTAGCGTAGTGGAACAGTTTAAGATGTTTCAAATTGTAAATCTTATGATAATAAACGTTATTTACATTTGTTTATACATATCGCAAAACATGATATTCAAAGTGTCTCTTTATTACTTTGAAATGGAGCTGTGCGTTAAATACATTGTGTTGTTTATTTATTCGAAGTGTAGAGGTGCGGAAAGGTCTCAACGATGTTTGACTGTGGCGATTTATTTAACGAGTAGCTTTATTTGTTGGTGACGGGGCGTCCTCGGCTAATGCTACACCATTAACTTTATTCTATAAGAAATGTACAGCAATTTCCACTTTATTTTGAACAGGATATGGTCGGATTGTAGTGTTTATGCTGCTGGCTTCTGTGTGGCATCGTTGTTTAATTAATGACTTAATAGTGGCTACATCATGTGAGGTAAGTGATGTATTGTAGTAAAACAAGCTTTAATGTTTCGAATTACAATTGTGATCAAATAATGGGACCATGGGCTTTTGTAAGGAATTATTATCTATCTACGTCTATGCACAATACCTGTCTGTTAAGAAATCAGTGATTTTTGTTTCAAAGAACATACTCAGTCAGTCCTATAAAGAGATTTTTACACACTCAACATTGTTAAGATTAGTAAATGTCTGGTAAAGTCTTTGTGTACATATTAATACGAAACAAATAAAAGCAACTCCAAAGAACAAAATGCTACAAAAACTTGTTCTTAAATACAAAAGTTTATACATAGGTACCCTTACATACACTGTTTATGTTAGTTGACATCTAATATGTGATAAAATAAATAAACAGGAACTATATCGTCGTCGAAGTAGTACAAACAATGTAGGTAGTTATCAACATTGTTATTTTTGGTCACTCCAAATAAGTTAAAATAACACAACATTTAGCGTGTCTCTGTGACTTATTTCGTCTTCTTAGAGCTCTTTATAGCCATTCCAATCATGACTTCAAAGTTCTGCGTATTCAATCCTAAGTTATTTGTTATTTTTGACTTGAGTGGCTTTTGTAGAAATATTTCTTCAAGAACGAAAAAGTTCGACTTAATAAGTAGGTACTATGAAATTTCATAAAAGTTATAAGAATGTTTCATTTAAAATTGCTTAAAATTTACCTAAAAAATGAATTTAAAAATCCTTTATAACCTAAAACAGCTCATTATCTTGGAATTACATTGGATTATAAACGTGGAACAATAATATAATAATCTGTTTGAGCAATAAATTAATCTCTGACTTTGACTTGATTACTTCCATTAAATTAGACAGTAAGCAATTAGCATATTATTAGCTGGAGTTTGTGGAGATTGATCATTAGACAGCTGAATGTACAAATCATTAAAATTAAATTATCCATATTGAAGGGATGCAAACGTAAACCTACCTTTATTACTACCTGTATTGTATCTATTGTATCCTTCATACTGAAGCATACTAGAAACGTAACCAAACCGGCATTATTCTTGCCGTTCTATGTCGATTGTCATGGACAGGTGACGTTTCATACAGAATTCGGTATTTGACAGAGTAAGAGACAATATAGTATGAAATATGTTGCAAATGGTAGCAACATATTTTATACTATACTCGCTGCGCCCCGCGGTTTTACCCGCGTAACTCCCGATCCCGTGAGAATATCGGGATAAAAAGTAGCCTATGTGTTAATCTAGGTCTTCAGCTATCTAGATACCGAGTTTCATCGCAATCGGTCCAGTAGTACACACAAACTTTTACGTTTATATTATTTGTAGGATATAATACCTAAAATATTGATTAAACATTTTAGTATACATGCTGATGGTTCTGACTGCTATGCTATTGAGGACTACTTTTTAAAGATTCTTTATACGTATAATTTAAAAATATATTACCTACTTTTCCTTAATAAAAATAAATAAATATTTAGTTGTGTTTTATAAACTTTTTATAATATGGATTTATAATATTAGTAGGATTGGTAGCAACATATTTCATACTATATTCAACATATTCATACGATACTAAATGGTTAATAGGTAAACAGTTAAATATTAGGTATATCATATTTTTTTCCATTAAAATATGCTGCAAATGTTTTATCTGTTGTTGATTATAAGACACGAGTCGCGGCGGCCACGAGTGTGACCTCACAACGTCTACTTGCACTACATTTAACCGGTAAAAATATGTAACCTCCATGGAGTGAGCCTTCAAATATGGTCTGTAAAGTGATCGAGTGTTTTCATACGACAATTCAAACTAATGAAGAAAATACATTATTTTCAAATTAATAACACTATTTCGAAAAAAATAGATAAGTAGGCAATAGGTTTATAATAAATATTTGCGACTTTAAGATACTGGATATCAGCATCAGTCCTTTAAAAATAAAGACATTAAGTTCATACTGTGTTACGAAGTACCACGTAGTGGGTAGGTTAGGTAGAGTCATATAATTAAAAAGCGAACGTTAGTATAGCTTGTTATACTATTTGTGGACCGCTCCACTGTACACTTAAAATAACCCAACAATCGTAAACACCCACGCACAAAGCCTAATATGTTACTGTTATTCAAAAACGTTGTCTTATTCGAGTCGGATTCGATCAGTCATTTTATTACCCCTTATTTATTTTTCAAATGGAGTGCGGTGATAAAATACCTCACTCACCTGCGCATTGTGAGTGTGAGTGATGAGTACATGTTACCGGTTTAATTCAATTATCCGCCCGAGGCGATACCGCGGCTCTCCCGGGATATACAATCCCCTAAACATGAATATTTCTTCCAATACGTCGACCACGCAACGAGTTTTCACCGTTTTCACCAGAAGATAAAACCGATCTCATAAAATGCAATTGCTTATATCCATTCGATCCATTCGTTCGATCGACAAATGAGTTTACGTGTTTCAGTTTACGTTACGACAAAAGTAAAGCATTTTCCTTAAGTCAAATAAATAAAACGATTGCATTGTCGTCATGCCACACACGCGTTATAAACGACGTAAACAGCGCACCGTACGGCAATCGGAAAAGACTTATTAGGAAATAACCATTACATGGAGGCTCTTACCAGCCCCTTTGTGTTCGCAGTTTCTTACTCCCTGGCTCGTTGATTTCGTCCACTAGTAACTATTTATCTTTTACTGTGAGCTCCATTACGTTAACGACCTCCCAAATAGTTCCGGACGGAATAACCAGAACTCAACAGGAATTCACTAAAACTTTTTTTTTGTGAAACTTGGACGTTTCTTAACATAGGCACAATAACTGCGTTAACTTTTTTAGGGTGGAAAGTGAGAAGTCTGTGTGGCGATACCTATAATCTATACATATAATAAATCTGTAGACATCAAAAAATCTGTAATTGTAAGATATCCAGAAAAAAAATACACAGGTCGCCTTAAAATCGTTAGCTGAACACGATAGGGTAGTTTTTAGAATTTTTGTCTGTTTGTCTGTTTGTCTGTTTGTCTGTTTGTCTGTCTGTTTGTTTGTTTGAACCAGGTAATCTCATAAACTACAGAACAGATTTTAACAAGGTCCACACAAATTTGTTCAGAATATATCAGAATAACATTTAGGCTATGTTTTAATTTAACTTTAATACAATAATTAAGATATTTGATAAAAAACATTTAAAAAATGTGAAATCGAAACATTTTTCCGTGGTAAAACGTAATCGAACGTCAGAAGGGAACAGTACCCTTACCACGGGTTTTTTACGTATTCGATTAAACATAATATATTGAGTATTTACTATGAAACTTCCTAAAAATCAACTTACTAGGTCCACCCGTCTCTGAGAATATCGGTAGTGACACACTGACAGACAAACGGACAAGAGAGTGATCGAAAAAGTGTTTCTTTTTTTCGAGTTCTTCAAAAAGTCATGGTAGGGCTGCAGTACATGCCTCCGCTCAAGATGACAGCTGTCATAAAACCAAATAGTTTGCATTTAATACTACCTACGTGAAACTGAAAATGAGGTTAGTACAAAGAGGTACTACTACATAATATTACCGATCTCCTTTACCGAAGACCTCCGATGGTACACTTCTATCGCGCTTTTCTCCTGCTATAGTTTGAATTATGAGTTTAAGTAGCGGAAACCTTAAATAGTAAAAACAAAAAAAGAATTTTCCAAATCGCTCCAAGAGTTTACGAGTAATCAGCGAGCATGCATAAAAAAATAAATATATACGTGACGAATTGAGAACCTCCTCCTTTTTTGATGTCGGTTAAAAAATATACAGGTAGTTATTTGTAAAAATCATTTTTTTCCCAAAATTACGTAGGCCTGCCAGCTACCTAATAAAAAAACTGATTATTTTGGTCAAGAATTTAGAAAATTGGAAAAGGGGTCCGGACATTCAGTATGGTAGCGTGGTTATATGTTATGTTATGTTTTTTGCGCTGTGATTTTAGACCCGATGAATAAATAATGCCCAACGCTTTATATGTTTTGTTTGATGGCATTATTTGTCATTTTCGATAGGTATGGGACTCAAAGTGAACCGCAAACTTTTGAAAAATTATAGGTTATCATTTTTCTTTAAATATTCCATTTCCGAAACGTCTCGCTTTAGAAGTTGAATGTCCTTTTGTAGCTTGGCATAAAGGTTTTGGAATAATCGGTTTTGACATAAAAACCTAAACTAGGCATAACATAATTTTACACAATTATTTTTGGCATAAAGTCACCGCGCACTCTTAGAAAATCAAGGAACATCACGTTTCTTCAAAAACCCTATATCGAAAACGCTTTAGAGGGTTGGTGTTTTTATTATTTGTTTTTTTTTTCGATGCCCTCTATCGATAGGTATGAGTCTCAAAGAGCACCGTGCACTTTTGTCAAATCATAGGACATCACGTTCCTTCAAATACACCGTTTCCGAGATGCTTTAGATGTTTGGTGTGAAAGCATTTTTTGTTCAACGTAATGCCTGCTATCAATATGTAAGGATCTCAATGTGCATCGCGTTATTTTAAGTATTAGTATTTGTTCTGTCCAATGGCCTTTCTTTTTAATCATTAATATTATTAATTGATAATAAAAACAATGTATATTATTATTTGCACCAAAATAGATTATTATTTGCATGATGTTGGTGTAATAAATACTATAATAACCTCTTATATGATTAATTGAAGAATATGAATCGAGATACAAAGGTAGTTGATAATTATTTTTCTTTAATTTACAAAAATCTAAAGATAACTAGGAAGACAAAGTATTTTGAAAAATTTGTGCGAATAGAAATTGGACTTAGTTTTAGCTTATCATATTGTTGTGTATTATGTTTTATTTGTGAAAAATTAACAAAAATAGTACATTGTTACCCAAGGTGTGAAAGTCACTCATTGAGTCCCGAGACGGAGTTTGGCGCCCGAGCGTAGCGAGGGCGCTAATAGTTCGAGGGACTAAATGAGTGACTTTCACACCTTGGGTAAACAAAACAAACCCGAGGTAAACACTGTGCTTTTCATTACGAATAAACATAAAATTCTTCCTAATAACGAGAGTGAATGAGAGACTCCATACTACCTGATCCTCTTACAAGGTTGGGACCAAAGAGGTTATAGATTATGTAGATTTTTTTGTTTTTGCTGTTTGTTTTCAATATGTTTTCAATACTCAAATACGTCGGTACTTACCGAAGTGATTTTTATTAATTAGTTTATCCAATACTGAGTAATGACGCGATTTAGATTTAAATTACAGTTTTTGTAACACGGTTTTTCTAGAAAATGTTATTTACACAAAATACACAATCATAAATGAAAAACCAGATTAAACTTAACACAAAAACATAATAAAATAACAAAAGATAATACTAATTAAAATCATTCAAAATGCAAGCATTTCCTGCCAGTATTTTTTTACTCAAGGAACAACACTGACCGCACGGTCGCATAAAGCCACATCTGCAACATCTTGACAGGGCGCCGGCAGAGGCGCAGCATGGTCATACGTCGCTTTGACCATTTTATATCTTGAACTAACTAAGATATCTTGAACTAAATATATCTACCTGAATTCGATTACTAAGAAAAAACCTATTATGTACTCTCTGTCAGTACTCTGGCAGTATGGATGAGCCGTGCGAAGCCATAATTTGACATGACAGCTGTCAGTGAAAGCGATTTTCCCTAGGGCTGAAAGTTTTTCTTTCTACACGCTCTTCAGGCATCTTTAGACCTACTTTCGGAGTATGAGTAAGTAAAGTGCCTTCGCCAAATCAATTAAAAGTATAGTTTAAAAACAATGTAACTACCTATTTTGTTTTATAACTTACACCGAATGATAAATTGTATCTATGCCGAAAAATGCTAGGTATTCTATATAACCCAAAACCACATCGCAAACGAAGTCGCGGGCAACAGCTAGTGAGATAATAAAATAATAAATATTGCAGGACATTCCACACATCGCCATCTGGTTAAGTAAGTAAAAAACGCAGTTTATTTTTTGCCATGCATCAATCACTTACAACTGAGATTATCTTAACTTATATCATAAATATTTTAAAACTCAGAAAATAAGGTAATTAAGGATAGTTGGTAATTAAACTTCAGTATATGTAAGTGTATGTACATGAAAATATAACAAATAATACAACGACAATAATTACCAAGCATGTTAATCGAAACCAATGTTATACGAGGCGAGATTCATTTGCTATTTCTGGATGCGAGAGCTACTCCACTTGGGTGGCTGGAGCATCGTAAATCATGGCAATTTGTTCCTAGAAATTTTGATGCCTTGCTTGGTCGCTTAATGTAGTATCTCGGAAAGAGTTAAAGTAAGTACTTAATTGCTTTAAACAATTTTCTCCTCACAGTTAATTGGATTCATTAAGAACGTACTGAGAATTTGTTTATTATGAAAAATAGCGTATAAATATAAATAAATAAATATTGCAGGACATTTCACACATCGCCATCTAGCCTCAAGCTAAGTAACTAGACTTGTGCTATAGGTGCTAGAAAATGGATATACTACTTATGTACTTTTCTTTTGTAAATTATCTAAGCATAAATACTTGAACCCGCAACCTTGTGTTTGGTGGCAGACCATGGTGACCATTGTGTCAACTGGGTCGTCATAACTATATGCAAAAACATATTAAGATAGGTAGTTTTTGTGCAGCGGTAGGTATTTTGTTAGTTCTAAGTCTACGAGGTATGTAAATATTTTAAAAGTTAATTACTACGTTCGAAATCTTCCTGTTTCATAAACCACAATGTATGTTATTACATAACTAATAGCATGGCATAAAACTGAAGTGGGTAAATCATGTTGTTCGCGTAAAATATTCATAAAACGTCGGTTTTTATTTACAACAGTCCCCTGAATTGCGATTGGCAAATTTTGTAACACAATTAACATGAAATACAAAAAAAAGTGTGTGTGGTTTTGTGTTAAAACAGACTGTTATTTTTTTTCGTTTGTTTGTTTCTGTGTTTAATAATAAGTCGGTAAACTAATAGGCATGGGTATATTAACTGTCTTAAGTCTTACTAACTTTTGGTCGCGATTTCATTCACGTGAAGGTTTAAAATTTTCGTATCTTTCAGTTTATTCTTAGATGTCTGTTAATAGGTATGACACAATTATGATATTAGCTTTTGTATTTTTATACATATTTAACAGCTTTCGCCCGTGACTTTGTCCGCGTAAGAATTGAATTTTCAAACATTCTTATCGGATGCCTACGTCATACAAACAACACACCCTCCAAATTTCAAGTCTCAACGATCAGCGGTTTTGGCTGTGCGTTGATCGGTCAGTCAAGTAATGTTACCTGATTCTATTTTTTTTAAACAAAATACTATACAATACAATATAAAAAAAATACAAAATAGGTAAATACATACTACATTTTAACAGATATGCGAGTGAGCTCTGGGTCACGTGGGGTTCAGTTAATTGGTATTCCGACTGTACCAACAAGCACATCACCACACTAGAATAGATTATAGGGAGAAGTTGTTAAGCGGATACATCAAATATTTAAAGGCAAGCAAGCCGCGTCCACCTGTGCCCTCACATTTAGATAAGGGATAACATAAACTACTTTATGCTTTTTAAGGTGACAACCCACATCCGTTCTGATGTAGGTTACTTAACTAGGCGAATTAGACCCACTGTTCTAAGTATCTTGAGTTGTTTACGTCAACAAATATATACATAAACACACATAACATGGTCAACATATTACCATATTATCAAGATGAAGATATTGTTTTAGTCTTCCCTTTTCTTGTTTTTCCGACTAATTTACATTGCATCTGAAACGATTATTTCTTGTATTTATTTTCAAATTATATTCTATTTGATGACCCTTTGGTTATTAATGACAGTTTTCATGTCGTGATGCGTGACTGAAAATAATTTCAGATCAATATTACTAACAACTGTCATTAGTTCAAATAAAATATATACTCCTTTTATTTGAAGTCATTACTTTAGGAAAGTGTTTTTCCTTGTTTTGTTTTAGTTGACAAATTATTCGTTGAAATTATGAAGGGGACGCTGCTCGATAATTTCAGAAACATCATCAGTCATCCATCAGTATGTAACTTTTTTTCTATTACTTATAACATAGTAACTATATACCTAATTTCAATTCTGACACTACTTTATATTACTGAAGTTACTTCTACACAGAGTTTTTACAATATATTTTGGGATTAAAGCCCTTCTGTGTCTACTAGTACTACGTAACGTACAAACCCTTTGGATTAGCGAGAGCAAAGGGCAATTTTAGGATCAATTGGTTTTACGATCCGTAAAACCTTTTTTTCATACATATATGAGTAGATATGTGTACAATGTGTAGAATCAAACATGCGGAATTCATTCTAATCTAATTTGCGATAAAACTTGTTGGAAATAATTTATACACATATCTACTCAATTTAGGAAATAGCTCGTAGGAAAATTGAGCTTTGTAATTTTTACTTAAGTAAAGAAAATATTTGTTACAAAATTCTAAACCATACTTAGTTTATTTTAGACAATTTAAAATATATATAATATATAATTTATTTCAATTTCTTAATCTAAATTTACAATTTTATCTTTATGAAAGCATTTATATTACCCATTTTAGGTTCAGCCTTAAGTACCTGGATGACCGAGCTTTGCTCGATATATTTTTTTTTTTTACTTATAGTGTAACCTCAAAGCAAACACTCATTGACTTCGTGTTACTTAACAACGCCATCTGCTGGAATAACTTTATTGCTCACAAAAAATAGTATTAGTAGTTCGCCAATAGATGTCAGGAAGAGTCATATTTTCAGATAAAAAAAAAGTAAGTTTCGATAAAACACGAATAAAATGACATTTTCTAAAAATGATTCCTAGCTTTATCGCCCCCGAAACCCCCTATATACCAAATTTCATGAAAATCGTTGGAGCCGATTCCGAGATTCCAATTATATATATATATATATACAAGAATTGCTCATTTAAAGATATAAGATATATATATTATACAGGGTCATTGGTAATATTACTAGCTAGCCGTTAAGGGGTACTTCTGTGCACCGTAACAAACACCTTTTGTTCTACGACTTTTGGAAATTCGAAAATAAATATGAAGTTTTTGAAGTTTTGTAAATTCGAAATACAGCAGATTTTTTACTTTAAAACAAAGGTCATTAAGACTAACAACTGTAAATAAAACTTAAAAAATAAGTAAAATTTTAACTTCTCCGTGTATGGAACAGCTGGTTTTCAGGTAAGCCTAACCAAAAAAAAATCTAATTTCCAAAAGTCGTGAAACAAAAATCGTTTGCTAAGGTGCACAGAAGTAGCCCTCAACGGCTTGCTAGTATTAATTACCGATAACCCTGCATAGTTGGAGATCTCTTTAAGAACGGCCTTCATCGAGCTGTTTAATGGATGAAAAGTATTTTATATCAAATAAAATAGGTCAAAAAATATATTGCAAATAGGTTGTCTAAAAATTTCAGTCCAGAATATGATTAACGAACAATTTAATTTTTTGTTTTGTTTTTCAAACCTTTTACTGGTTTGTTTAAGAGACAATAGAAATACCAATAGAAAGTATGAAGCCTAAAGAATATGCAAACGTTAGGTTGACTATTTTTTCCCGTCGCAATAATACTCTGTGCGAAAAGATCTTCGTAAGGTACATACTACGTAAGCCATAAAATAAATCTTGATAATTTAAATAAATTACATAGCAAACTTCGATGATGTATGATAATGTTCCGAAATGTAAAAAAATAACATGCTAACATCAAACTTAACTCGAGTCGAACACCTGCTTCCGCCTGGTACTAAAATAGCAATTAAATTCTTTAACAAAGGCTAATTTTTATGCCAGACACGTTGATTGCTTAGATGAAAAGGTGGTTTAATTTTATTATTAAAACGTTTCCAAACTCTGTTCCATTAACGCAATTTGCGAACCATCAAAACTCTTTGTTGTAGCGAGTTTTTCTGCTTATTCGTATTTATAAAACCTTAAGATGAAGCCAAATTGGCTATAATTAGAAATATTTTATTAAATATTTCTAAGATTCTTCATAATCATTAAACTCTATTGTTATTTAATAGATTTGTAATAAAGACTAAGTACCTTCTTATAAATATATTGCAAAAAATGATCTATACTAATATTACCTATTACTATAAAGAGTTTGTTTGTTTGAACGCGCTAATCTCAGGACCTACTTGTTCGAATTGAAAAAATATTTTTGTGTTGGATAGTCAATTTATTGTGGAAGGCTATAGGTTACTTTTTATCCTGATATCCTCACGGGGATCGGGAGTTACGCGGGTGAAACCACGGAGTGCTGCTAGTAACTACATGAGTTTTCATTAGCATCTACCTACAGCTCTCTAACACCTAGAATATATTATTACCTAAGTTGCTTGTGGCAATGGCAAACTTCTTCCCATTGATTTTCCAGATAGGTACATACATATTTCAACAAAGTTAGTTTGCAAACGTGGCGAAACCCTATTCAGTGATAGATGGAACTTGGAATCCCTCAGCGTATCGAATACTGCCAGTGACTTGTCGCGATGACATCAGCACTTTACGAACAACGAACACTACCCCAACATAATTTAAACGAAATCGAATATTAAACATTGTTTCGATTCATAACTTTGTGTATGTGACATAAAACACATTAACGTTTCAATTTATTATGCGTACGTAACTGTACCTAACCTATAGCTATGAGTGAAATCTCATTTGAATAAGTTATTTAACGATGAATGATAAATATCAGTTCGCGATTGTTGTTTACTTTATCAGGCGTTCGTTCATATATTTCATAACGATGTTCGCGCATACGCAGACTGATTTATGATTTTCTGCCTTCGCGTCTGTCGCTTGAAGCGGATGCACTTTGTAAAACGCTGCACCTGTTCCACTTTGGCGTAACGGTAACGGTTTGTCAAGACTTTGCTAGCTATTTAGGTTTTCATAATCTTATAATATAAAAATGAATCGCAAAATGTGTTGGTAAGCGCATAACTCAACAACGCCTGGACCAATTTGGACAATTCTTTTTTTGGTCTGTTTGTTATTATCAGGAAAAGGTTCTTATGAAATAAAAAATTAAGAAAATTGCGCAGAAAATTATTACGCGGATGAAACCGCGGGGCGTAGCTAGTTAATATATAAATATAAATATTGCAGGACATTCCACACATCGCCATCTAGGCCCAGGCTAAGTAACTAGACTTGTGTTATGGGTGCTAGACTATACTTTTCTTTTGTAAATATATACTTATAGTACATAGAAACAATCAGACCACAGACAAATATCTAAGCATAAATACATGTCTGAGATGGGAATCGAAGCCGTGTTTGGCAGTGTCGGCATGGTGACCATTGTGCCCATTGGGTCGAAAAAAAAATTATGTAGGGAATCTATTACTTACGTAGGTATGGTTTGTGTTTTACTTTACAAGAAGGAAATAATATTACCTGTCATTCAGGCTTTGTATTTGTTATTTGGAAATAAGATTCGAGTTTCTAATTACAAAACGTTGTTTATGATACTTACAGGGAAATTTATTAACGCTTTTTGTGAATACATACCTACCTAACACATTAATTAACGTAATAAATTTTGTTAATTTGATAAATAGTCTGTTCGGAATGCAAATAAAAGTGTAATAGGGCTGGTCGATCACGTCGACAGTGTTGTATTTGTTAACCCTTTTCAATGTATCTGCCACTTTCTATATGCTAGGACGAGTTGGGTGGCGTGCCCCACATAAATCAGAGCCGTTTTGTTCAGGCCCATTACGTCGTTTTACCGCCTTCCTACTGAGACAAAATTAGATCATACAGAGAGGAAATCCCGTTTCTACCCATACATAACTTTTGCTGTAAAACCTTTAATAGTTACTACTTTGCAATGCCGACGACGTTTAGTGTCGACCCGCACTCCTCATAGTTTCATTGAAGCTTACATGGATAATGTCTTCTTTACAACCATAAAGGACCCATATTGGACTCGTTCTTTTACAAATAAAAATAAAATATTCACTTTTTAAGAATTTGAGTTGATGCGAAAGAAGAAAAAAGGCCCGAAGACCGAAACTTTGAATTGTAGATTTGCATAAGAAAATCACCCTATTAGAATGTGTTAACTGCAAAGTTATGACCGTGGTTGTAGTATAAAATGAAAAAGTTAGACATTTTTATAATTTCGAACCTAGTAGAAAGTCATTAAATTGAAAACTTGTAAAATTTATAGCGCAATAAAACATTTAAATAAAGTTTTATCATGTTTCAGAGCCAAATATCGATTTCGTCTGTAAAATATTTCTAATACAAGATGGTTCCTCTCTCTTCGCTTTATAAAATAGTAGATAACTAAGATTTGAAGGTGATGATTAATTTAAAAGGAGATAAATCTTTTAACTTTGTAGGTTGCCATGATTTAATGGAATATTCAGCACGTGTTTTAATACACAACCATAATTGAATTTGCGTATTAAATAAGCATTTTATTATAAAAAAGATTTGAGGTTGAGGTATTCTATGGAATCCTCAAGTAATTACGAATCTAGTTCATTGGTTGTAAATTACAATGTAAAAATATTTAACATTACAAAATTTCAACATAATACCGGTGTATTTTGATGACTGCAATAAAAAGGGAATGTCTTATTTTACGGTAGATGGTGGGAATAAATGGGTGTTTGATTATTATTGAAATAATTTGCTGGAAAATTCGCAAATCCGTATTTAATCGTCAGTCCGTACATGAAATCGACATATTTTAAAGTATTTTAGTCAAATCATATTAAAATAGTTACGTAAGGTACACATTATAAATGTAGTAAAACCATGAAAGTACATTTTTAAGCACCTAGTAAATATATATAGGTACAGTCGGCTTCATAATTGCAACCCTCGGTAGAGTTCGAAAGTTACTATTATTGGAATGTTTTCATTCTAATAATTTTTGTTTAAATAATTGATGAGTACGAAAACTTTAAATTTCACCTAAAGCAGGTGTCCAGAATCTTGCTTGTGTTTAAAACATTCGTATAACAGCCATTTTGGAGCTCTACGGTGGGTCTGCAATTATGCAGCCGACCGTACCTACGACTTAGTTCTATCCTCGAAAACAAATAATTGAATTCAATATTGTAGCAAATTAGTTGTCGATACCAAGTCGATACCATACAATTTGTCAGACTTGTGTGTAAATGTAATAAATTTGTAACGCGGGGTTTGAAATGTTTTACATTTAGATAAATTTCGCAACATCCATTTATTTAAGGACGATATTTCGTTTGATTTTATTGGATAGAATAAATATAACTCCGTTATGTAAAGAGGAATTTAAATATATTCAAGGAAGAAATCGTACCTGCACGGTAAGCAGTTTAACCAACCTTAACCTCTTATAAGAGGTTAAGGTTGGTTAAAATTTTGGAAATGCGTTTTTCCTTCAACATATTTCCAGAAATGTGCTGGCTAACGCACGGAAATGTTAAAATCATTAAGAGTTCTTGAGATTTATTAAATTAATTTATAGGTAGATATATAGGTAGACTTCAAATTAAGCTAAGGACAGGAAGATGAAATGGGTATAGGTAAGCTATATAGGTGCATTAATAGTTCTGAATCTAATTTCTACATAAGGTGATGTCAAAGTAACGGCCCTCAATTTTTTTTTCGGTTTTCGTTAAAAAATAAGTTCGAAATCCAACATTATTCTGTGAAATGTGCCTTTGATTTATATAATTTGGCGGGCAAATAGGTCGAAATACCTTTAATAATGACACAGACAATTGAGATAAGATCCTAATTCATAGACAGCCTCACATACCTAGAGTTCACACAGTTGACTAAAGTCATACATAGCATTTCGGGAGACTACACCTGCAAAATGACTAGTAGTTTGACATTTATGTATCACGAAATTGGATACTACGAGGCACTGAAAATTTCGGGAATCAAGGAAGTGACACAACATTACTATTTAAAAATGTATTTATTGCTTTTCGAAGTATTCTCCGCGAAATTTGACACATTTTTCCATACGATGAAACCAATCATTAAAGCAACCATTCCATTCGGAAGTTGGGGTCTCCAAAATGGCCGTTTTGTAGGCGTCCACAGCTTCTTCAGGTGATGAAAATCTCTGACCACGCAATTTATTCTTTATTTTAGGGAAAGTATAGAAATCATTAGGGCTTAGGTCGGGGCTGTACGGCGGATGGTCTAATAATTCTATGTTTTCTTGCTCTAAAAACTCTTTTGTTCTGTTCGCGGTGTGAGAACTCGCATTGTCGTGATGGAGGATGATGCGGCGGCTGCAGTTCTCTTTACGGAGTTCAGAAACGACCTGTGGCAAACAAATGCTAGCATACCATTCTGCATTAACCGTTCTTTGTCCCTCAAGAGGAATAGTCACAACATGGCCGGTTTTGGAGACAAACGTGGCCACCATTTTTTTTGCAACACTCCGTGAACGAACAATTTTTGTTGGCTTTAACTCATTTTCGAACACCCAAACTCGTGACTGGATTTTTGTTTCGGGTTCGTACGCGTATATCCAGGATTCGTCACCTGATACGATGTTGTATACAGCATTTGAGGATCCTGCGTGGAATCTTTCGAGAGTTTTAAATTAAAAAGATTTAAATATGACAGGAACAGTGGAAATATTCCATTCCCGATACTTTTAGTGCAGCCTATGTATGTCGCTTTCACTATACATGAGTTGATGCGTGGTTGATGCAATTTCAAGAGACAAAGGATTGCACCTGGCCCAGACTTGGTTATATCGATTGGTATAGCAAATAGAGAATTTTGAAATATCACGGAACCAGTGTTTTGTGACATGAACTTTGGTTACATTGATCAAAATTTCAAACGTTAATTTTCGATATTTGTTTTCTATTTCTGTTCTGTTAATTTTGTTTTACGTACCTACTTACCTTGCATTCCTAGTAGATGAACTTATACGCCCATCTTTTTGCGTCCGGGGGTTAAAATCGATCAACGTTGAAACTAGCAGCTTTATAATACAACTAGCTTTTGCCCGCGACTTCATCCGCGTAAAAGACGAAAATGGACGAAGGAATCACGTTATCCCATACAAACTTTGCCCCCCTTTTTCACTCCCTTAGGGGTAGAATTTTGGAAAATCCTTTCTTATCGGATGCTTACGTCACACAAAGAATACACCCTCCAAGTTTCAGGTCTCTACGATCAGCGGTTTAGGCTGTGCGTTGATCCGTTAGTCAGTCATTCAGGACAAAGTATTTTATATGTATAGATAGGAAATAAATAGTTAGTTACACGTTTTGACATAAAATAGAATATAGAAAAAACACTTACAGTCTTCACTTACAGTCAAGCAAAAGCACAAATTCAACACGGCAAAAAGACAAAACTTCGTGAATTTTGTTTTATTTTATTTGTTACCTTTGTAAGAGATATTTAAGCCCTATCATTATCGATCAGTGTCATAAAATTACAGGGTGTTATTTTTGGATTTTAGTTCCCGAGTGTGCCAAGCATAATTTCAATTTCAAGTTCTGTTTTTTTTAAAAACAGACAGACAGACGGACAAGAAAGTGATCTTATACAGGTTACTTTTTTATCTTTTGAGGCACAGAACCCTAATAAAGTAAAGTTTCCTTTAAATAAAATTTGCTATCTCCAGTATTTAAAGTACTTTCCTTTTAGGTGCCATTCAAAAATTCCACCCTGTATAGTAATATAAAGAGGTAAAGTTTGGATGTAGGTATGTTTGTAAAGGGTAATCATGAACAATAGGGCAGACTTTGATGAAACTTGGTATGAGGATACATTGAATTTATGAGTAATGTAGGCTCATTTTTATCCCAATATTTCCACGGGATTGGCTTTTAGCGGGTGAAACCGCGGGACGCTGCTGTTGTAACTCATAAAATTAATGATTTTATGCGTCACATGTGTTATTTTAGAGGCACCAGATGTAGGTGTGTAATAGAGTGTCAAAACTGATTTCACGTTTCTCTTCACGTACATTATTTTGATCACTTAAAAAAAACTTTGATTTGTGTCTTCCTCTCCCTACTACGAGGATGTGACTGCCATAATAATATACTATTGTTGTAAACATATGCAACAAATATCAGAGTATAAGTGTGTGTGAGTGACCCAGAGTTCATTGGCATATCTGTAAAAAATATAGGATAAATTTACCTCTTTTGTTATTGTTTATATTGTATATTGTATTGTTAAAAAAATAGAATTAGGTAACATTACTCTACAATCTTACAGATTTGCGAGTGAGTTTTAGGTCACGTGGGGTTCAGCTAATTGGTAATGTGACAGTACCTACGTACTACCAAGATATAAACGTGTCAGTTAAATTCATTAATTTAATTTCAGTTGTTTTGTTCGCGTTCACGAAATATTAATTTCAGCTAAGAATAATATACGCGATAAATAACAAGATTTGTAAATTGTTATCGACTAACAAAGTTAATTGTAAATGAAAACCTTTACATTTTAGGAACACTCGTCGTTGCCCTTTGTGATTCTCTATAATCACGAGAGAGTAGACATAAGGCAGACAAGAGATAAAAGCCTGGGATTTACATTAAGGCCAGGTGCTACCAAAGCTACCAAAATCGACCTTTGTTTTAAGCAACTGTAAGTAATCAAATACTTTTTTTTTGTTATTTGGATATACGTAAATGGATATTGTAGTTTAATAACTATATTTTTGTTTATTGTGGTTGAAAACATGATATGAACAACTTCGTTCGATAAAAAAACGTTAGAAAACATAGAATTATTAGATCGCTTATCGGGTTTTATTCAAAAATAGTTAACGTTTGTTTCTAAAAATGAATCAAATGATAGGTTTTGACCTCTAGGAACTATATTTGTGGATAATAATGCTAAAATGTTTTGCATATCGATCAAATATAACAGTTAGCACGCAGCACGCTACGTCTTTGTGAGCGGGGGCTAAGGTAATGTAAATACCTACATACGGTACTGGAAGAGCGCCTTAACAGCTAAAAGCTCTGCTACCTCCAAACTAATTTATTATTAGGTATATTAAAATAAACAAAACCTTCTTATAAAAAGAGGATTATAGATTACTGGAATATCACTTCGAAGTATTTGCCGCCATTTTGAATTTGATGTACGTTGCGTCCGCCAAGATATTGACCCATATGCACTTGCCAAATGTATGAATAACTTTGAGATTAACTATCTCTCCTTTGTAGGGTGTCAAACTACACAACTCTAGATTAGGTATTATAAGTGTATCTAATTTATTTATGTAGGTCATCATCATGTTGGATACTGCAATAGCGTTCTAGCGCGTCTTCCTGCGAATGATGCTAGAATGCTATCAGAATAAAATAAATAATTATGGCAGGAAATTCCACACATCGCCATCTAGCCCCAAGCTAAGTATTAGACTTGTGTTATGGGTGCTAGACAACGGATATACTACTTATATATTTTTATTTTGCAAATATATACTTATAATACATAGAGACAACCAGACCACAGACAAATATCTAAGCATAAATACTTGTATGAGGCGGGAATCGAACCCGCAACCCTGTGTTTTTGCAGTCCGATATGGTGACCATTTTTCCAACTGGGTCGTCAACAAATATATAAAACTAGCATCACCTTGCGGTTTTACCAGTGTAACTTCCGATGCCGTGGTAATATCGAAAAAAGTGGCCTTTCAATGTATTCTCATACTAAGGTTTATCAAAATTGGTCCAGTAATTACGGAGCCGATTCAATGCAAACAAACAAACAAAAAATTTAATCTTTCCTCTTTATAATCTTAGTTTAATGCGTTTCTATTTAATCACTAGTTACAATAACTTGTTATTAATATATTACTAGCTGCGCTCCACGGTTTCGCGCGTTAGTCCCGATTCCGTGGGAATATCAAAATGAAAAGTAGCCTATAGCCTTCCTCGATAAATGGACTATCCAACACAAAAATAATTTTTCAATTTGAACCAGTAGTTCCTGAGACTAGCGCGTTCAAACAAACAAACAAACTCTTCAGCTTTATAATATATAGATAACTAGCAGCGCTCCGCGGTTTTACCCGCGTAACTCCCGATCCCGTGGGAATATCGGGATAAAAAGTAGCCTATAGCCTTCCTTGATAAATGGCCTATCCAACACAAAACGAATTTTTCAATTCGAACCAGTAGTTTCTGAGATTAGCGCGTTCAAACAAACAAACAAACAAACAAACTCTTCAGCTTTATAATATTAGTATAGATGTACACGTATAGAGCGTCATGATCAGGGCTCGAACTAAATCATCACCTAATAAAAACTAGATTTTTTCACTCTTTTTATTAACACTTGAATTTATCCCACAGACCGTGTATATGTAATCTGTTCTTTTACAACATTACGTTAATAAAATTTTAAAAGCTTTGTTTCAAATTGCTTCAAGTCAAAGTAATTTTGCGTATCTCGTTTTCTTTTAGGGAATATTAAATAAACATTTGTAAACGGTTTATCGCTGACAATTTTCCAGTTTTATAGACGAACCGTGACTGTTTTAGTTGGGTAAGCGTGGCTTAGATTTTTGAGCCGTTCGACGGGGATTTAACATCAATGTTTTAGTGGAATGTATGTTAGTAGCCAGTCATGTTGCTGTCATCGTATGATGTATGTTATGTGCAAGCCGTTTCTATCAGATATTTTCTATTTCTGTCACGACGCGGGTGGCGTACCGTAAATCCCGCAATATTTTTGTTAAAGTATATTATCCACATCTTTTTTCATTAGCTGAATGTGACCGCGGTCTGATAAATGCCCTTGCTAAACTAAGTTATTTATAAGAGGCGGTTACGAAAGCGGGAGATACATATTTGAGTTAGAATCATGAATTATGTACGTACGTTTCTAATTCTAGATTGCAAAAGTAGGTAAGTACATAAATAGAAGTGCTTTTACATAGTAGGTTGAGGTGGAAATGATAATTGCTTTTCAAAAAGGAATCGAGATTAGTAACTAGATCGAAAATTGTTAATTTAGTAATGTTAATCGACTAGGGATGTCGGAAATAATTGGCTTCGGTTGTTGTAGTTTAAATTGCCTTGAAATAGTATCTTAAATTTATGTGGAATACTTCGATCGAATAGTTGTTACGTAGCACCACTTCTATAAGGGTACTACTATTCTAATCTACATAAAATTGTAATAAAATATTACGCGTCGTGATTCCGTAAATGAAGCGACATTTTATTGTATAACATAAACCTTCAAGTTGTCTTACATGTAGTAAGATTCATGTGATTTAAAATAATCCCAACCTTAGAGGTTTAAAAGAAGGATCAATCCTACTTAATATTCAGACGTAAACCTTTACCTACATAAGTATGCAGCTAGGTATCCATGTCTTGTTACAGATTTCATTTTATTTCGATTTTATAGTCTTATAGTCTAACTATGCTTTACTTACAATGCAATTACACGACGACGGTACTGGAAAATAGAAATGCGCTCTACACAAGGAACGATATGAGCTCTAAGGAATCCCTCAAGCTCTCTGAACACATACTTACATAAACCTCAGGCAGGTAAGTTTTCTTTATCCTTAAACGTACCTAATTAAAATCTTGTTAAATAAGACTTTCATTTAATCCCAGTAATAAATATCTTTATCCAGGGATGTCAATAAATATTATTGCTTTTCTCGATATTAAAGTGTCAAACTAGAAGCCAACCGGATATTAGGAATATTGATAAAGTTACGTCCAATCGTAAAGTCAGTATTTGGTATGAAACCGCGATATGACGTTTCGGTCAGTTAAATCAAATGCAGATGCTGCAGATTGTTAAAGTTAGGCTTCGAGGAGGAAGACTCGATAGCCAACTTGATATTGAATCACTCCACAACAGAATAGCCGTAATATAACGTACCTACTTTATTTTGTTTTGTTACTTTAAACTTAGTTTAATATAGTCTTCAGAAAGTTGTGCAAACGTTGTATGTTAGAGAGAAAACAACAGAGATTTGGCGGCCGGGGCTTTTCCTGGGTTACACCGGATCTGAGGGTGTAACTAACTACACGACTCAAAATGTATTTCGCTACAAACATATCCGAGCTTTCCCGGTTTTCACCCACGACATGTACCTACGTTTTATTCGTTCATATTTTCTTTGACCCGCTAAAATGACATTTTAAATTTGTTTCCAATAAATGGTGGTGTGATTCCTTTAGTAATAAGTAAAATAATGAAAAATAAAGTGCTCGTGGATAACGAAATTGAGGAAGCTTAAAAAGGCTTAACAGTTTTACGGGGATTCCAAGACCGCCGATAGCGTTAGCTTCATATAAAATAAATTCATCTTATTTCGTACTATCTCTAAACGAAATATTCCTTTCACTACTAGTCATATACTCCGGTCGGACGACAAAAAGCTCGTATTCTTATTTCAGTAGACGTTTACGGCAGCTGCCATAACAATTCTTACAAATTGGATTTGAACCTACGAAAAACTTTGTTATAAACCTTTACGTATATTCTTGTGTCTGTTCTACCACGAAACATCGATGCGGTGGGAGTCGTATATTACGAGTGTATCTTGTTAGTAGGTACATAATACTCCCGTTTACTTACACACTGACGCGGTGTGTGTTTACGTGGGCCTATCTTCATAAAGGCGCTTCGATGCGCGAGCCATTTGTTATTATGGAGCTACGTAATGACGGACGGTAATGCAATGATAGTTTATCTCGTAATGAAACAATTCACTCTTTAAACCTACCGTTTTATCAAGATTAGATATGGATTGGACATCGTACGATGTTACAGGTACAATTTTTATGACGATTAATCTGTCAATCTACCTATTTGAAATCTTAATTGTATCAACTAGTTTAGATCCCGCCGATAAGTATTAAATGTGTGGAGGTATGAGTATATTGAGTATGTTTAAGCATCGTGGGTCAGAATTAACACCATTGTTTTCCTACTGATCGGATGTTCAGATTTGATATTGGAAGAGATTTTCAAGAAAACGCTACTCAAAATCACTTCGTACCTACTTACAAACAACCCCTTGCCGGAATAATAATAAACTTAAGCCATTATTAAAGAAGGACATTTAGCATTTCTATTATGGACATTTTTATACTAGTAGATAAGTGTATACAATTTATTCGAGAAAATACAATCCAATGTGTAAGAATTTTTACCGCTAGAGATTCCATTCTTGAGGGTTAGTGCATTCAAATAAACCCATCTCGCTATGTTTAGACTTCCTGTGTCGTTTAGCAATAAGTTGATGCTCGACTAAAGTGAATAGCTAGCGGGGACCATCCGGTGTGGCTCATACATACCATACGAATGAATATGACAGTCGTTTTTAGTTTCCTTTTTCCAAACGCGTCATTACCACTAAACGCGGTCAATAACTTATACAATTAACACGAAAACACATTTATTTCCATGTTTCATGTTCACACCTCATTTATAAAACGTTTCCTTACACTTTTTAGAATTGAAATTAACGTTTATTCTCAGAGATATAAATTCTAATATTAACGACCGTATCACAAAGTCCGTTTATCAATAACTGCTAGGCTGGTATTAAAACTTGGTTAACTTGAGACACTGCAAGTAACCGTGCTTACCAAGTTATACGTACCCGGGAGAGATATTAACGTAGTTTTAGATGTTAGTTACCTACCGAGTTCAAGACGCTATATCATTCGTTTATTTATTACTACAACAGAACATTACACGTTATTCGCAATGTACGATCAAAGTTTATAATGAAAACGACGAAACAAAAAGCGTTTTAATGAAGTTGTTACACAGAATTCTTTTAATTTTTACGGCTAAATCGCAGCTTAGCTGCGTTGCGCGTGGAAACAGGAGTAATTAAAACGTGTTGTTTAAATTCGATTTAACGTTCGAGAGGAGTTGACGTTTAATTTATATTTACAAAGATTGTCGCCGAAGCGAGGGGCTGTCATCATATTAAGTTAGTGGACAGCTGGTAGTCGGTCGGAGGCGGGGGCGGGGGCGGATGCATGGTCTCGAAATAAACTAACCGCTTCCATCTCCGGCAGAGAGCGGTGACGGGCACACTCACAGCACAGGTGCCACTTGCCTCGTGCATCATACTTCACAATGTAATTAACGCCTGAAAGATGCGCTTACATTACTTCTCACTGAAACGTCAACAACACTACACGGTTAATTATAACTTTTGCTTAGTTCTTTTACCGGTACCTACGTGTATTACACTGTTTATTCGTGATGGTGAGTCTAAGTAAATAATAGTGTAAACTTTCTATAAACAGTGATTTCACGCACTGGCCTTTTTGTAGTTTTCTACAATACCAGAATTCCAAGAAAATTAGGCAATTAATGTAACCGAGGTGGCCTTCAAGCGAAATACATTTACTTAACAGTCGTTTGTAACTTAACATAAATTTATTACGGAGTCAGAGACCTAATTAAAAGTATAATTAATATATTTAATTATGGCTACGTACATCACCGTAAGCTGACTATTTTAGTTGGGCTACATGTACTATTCGTTTTTCAAGCTTTTGTTCGAGGCTTGCTTAATTTAGAACATAAAATAAAATAGAACGTCAATTCTAAATTATTATCTGTATACCTGTGTAGCTGCGGGCGGAGCTACCTACCTAGTTAGTTACCTTCACAAGCTATTCCAAAACAAGCTGGAGGAATGTTCATATAATTTCATAAAGAAAATTCATAGTTTTTCTCCGCACAATGAATCTAGGAGCAGTGTTGCCAACTCGGATTTTGACAAATGGGTAGACCCCATTAGAAAAGTTCGTAAATCTACGTACTTTTTTCTGAGTGAAATGAACAGGAATATTAAAAATGAGTGTTTTAACTCTGCATAAATCCGCGCGCGGACCGTATCCAGTTCTTTCTTATGTTTATTTCCTCAGTTGCGTTCAAATAAATAGAAATTTGATAGATATCAAAAGAGCAAAACAACAGTAACTCTTTCGAATCGATAATATTTCAATTAAGTTTTTCTACAAGGCGAGCTGGTGAGACGAGACGTTTCGTTTTCCACAGTCACAGCTCTATGGAATGAAAACTTTGTTTCACTTGTGTATAACAATATTGACGAAAGTAGTATTGTGTTGGCGAAACGAGTATGCTTAAGATAAAACGGAAAGTTTATTAACATTTTTTTCGCGAATGTAAATGATATTATGCACATTCAGCTATTAGTTTCGTTATTTTACAAATTGATAGAAAATACGTAGATTCTAGGACTGAAGTTCATAGGTTTGCAGGAGAGGCCTAAAATACGTAGATCTACGTAAAAAGACGTAGAGTTGGCAACACTACCTAGGAGGAGTAATATTCAGAGTGATGTTTTTGACACACGTCAGGATTGTATGATTTAGGATGTGTTCTCATAACCCCAGCCTGTAAATATACCGTCAAAAATTGAACTATACCTATAAATTGTTGTTGTACCGTTGTTGTAGTAGATATTATGTAGTAGGTATATAGAGTAAGATTCCGCCTACCACCGAACTTTCGTGATTTTATAAAAGCTGAGAATTTCTCAGCGCATGCCCCCAAAACAATTATGAACGATGTGCAGTTAAGAAGTTCAGCCCATTGTGCTTGAAGTGTAATCAGGTAGCAAAGTCAAGAATAGAACCTGTTAATTTTGCAAAAAAGAAATCGTCAAAATGTTTGTACCAATCAATAATGTTGCTAATAGCTATTAATTTCTGGAATGCAACATGGTATGGCAAATGAAAGAAAATAGCTTATTTTTACAAGCTTTTGTTTTTATAGTTATACTACACTTTGATGATCATCTTTTGGTGGTCTGGAAGGTGTTGGAACTATTGAAACTGTCTAGTTATTAGCAACATCGATTGGTTCAAAATATACATAAGAGATTTATATTTTTGCAAAATTAACAGGTTCGATTCTTGGCTTTGCTACCTGATAACTCTCCAAGTCACCATGATCTGAACTTCATAATTGCACATCGTTCCTTACTGTGTTAGGGGCATGCGCTGAAAAATTCTCAGCTTTTATAAAATCCCGAAAGTTAGGTGGTACGCGAGATCTTTTTGTATCGCGTCCCTTGTTCTTTGAGTTTCAAAAACCTTTTTTCCTAAAATACCATTAATTTAGTTAACGTAACTAGGTACTTAAATGTATAAAGAAAAACGACGTTAGAAGAACGGTACTACTTAAAAATATTTTTCCTCTTTGTGAAATACTGGGAATATTCATTTAATTAAAGTAAAATCTTTGCGAAATGTGAGGAATATGTTCAAACACATTTACTGTGTAAAATGTCAGTAACGTTCATTCTTTGTATTAATGTTAATGGTAATGTGGTAGGTACAGTTCAATATATGATTCAAGAAAGTAGGTAATATTTAATGTACTTCTTCTTCTTCCTGTCAACTGCGGCCAATGCAATACACCTTGATCAAAGCACTCCCGCCCAAAACTTAGCCACGGCAATGGCATTATCTGTTGCCCTTTTAAGGTCGCCTGCAGAGCAGCTAACAGGGCAGAGAGAGCAAGCAGTCAAGTGAGCCATCGATCGGGCGGCCCTTCCACACTCACACAGAGTGTCTGATCCGGAGAAACCCCACCTAGCCATGTTCTCTTTGCAGCGGCCAAACTGGGTCCGCAGGCGATTTAGAAACTTCCAGGTTGGCCACTGCAGGTCACCGCCAGCAGGCAGGGATTCCGTGGGTGAAATGAAGTCTGGTGGAGAGGGGTAATTGGCAGCTCAAAGTTGCTTTTTGGCCTCAGCAGGGTTACAGCCTAGAGAGGTTGTGAGCCGAAGAAAACTCTTACGGCTGTTAAGGCGCCGCTGTGGCGTTTCTTGGTTATACAGTACTTTGTTATAGATATAAGTCGTAAACGCTAAAACGGTAACATACTCGGTGTAAACATAATATGTTTGATTTTTATGCTATTTCTTATCAAAATCAAAATGATTTAAGAGAATTTATGGTTCTGCAATAATGGTAGATGATTCAAATAAACCGCCTAATTGCAAGGACTCGACAAAGGGTTACGTACCATATTGAATAGGAGTACTACTTGTTTTTTTTCTGTTTTTAGTATTTGTTGTTAAAGCAAGAATAGATATACATAATTTGTGAAAATTTCAACTGTCTAGCTATCACGGTTCATAAGATACAGCCTGGTGACAGACAGACAGACGGACGCACGGAAGGACGGAGGGTCTTAGTAATAGGGTCCTGTTTTCACTCTTGAGGTACGGAATCCTAAAAAGCACATTTGATACACCACTTTAAGTCATAAATTCTTTAGTTGCGTGTGAAGAAACTAAAAGAATCGGTGTTTGTCAGGTATTATTAGAATACATTAGTATAGTGTGGCGAAAGTTCCGATGTTCGCGCCTTCTACGGATGTCGCCGCCCTATCTAAATTTCACCAGTCCTTGCAATTTTGATATTTCGACCAACCCTGGTTTAGCTTCGAGCCTGCATTGTTTATTGTGGTACATGTTTGGGCTAAATGACGTAAACAGAGTTAGAGTAGTTGAATTAGGGAACTTGGAAGACGAGATGTATGACTTAGTAATAAATCGCCATGTAAGCGACGACGTTACAACTGTGTGTGTTTCGACTTTACATTGCAAAATACCATGTGCGGATTCGATTACCATAAAAATGTAAGTTATGAATGATGTAGAGAAGGAGAAACGTCCGATTTTTTTTATGTCCGTCAACACTGAAATCGGAAAGAAAAGCAATAAAACTCGAGGCATACATGTGTGGTCGGCCTCAAATAAAAGGACAAGTGTGCCTCGGTCGGTAGTACAAAAAAATAAATCTACGAGGATATAGCCCCAGTGCCGCTCTCAGGCCATTAATAACGTCTTTATTATAAACACGAGGGCCGGAGCTAAATCATAAACATGTTTAAATTTGTGCCACTGGAATTATTTCACTCCTACACTTAAATTAAGTGTTCGTTCATTGAACCACAACATGTGATCTAGGGTCACTATAAAAACTTTGTAAACAAATTCCAATTCTGTTCGATGCATCGTAAAACATTGTTTTTAATTAAAAGACTCGTTGTTTGTGTTTAAAGCTAAACGTAAATGTTACCTACCCATCGCTCGGTGAAAAATTGTATTGGGATTGGGACAGAAATGAATTATGAGTGTTGGAAATATAACTCATTTTGCAACACGTGCTAACAATGGTCCAGTGAGAGTAACATTTTGTTTTGCTTGTAGGTAACTCATTTTATTCGCAATTATTAACGTGATAAATTGTAAATGGAAAAACTTATAAGGAAAAACTTTATAGCGTTAAATCAGTTGAACAATGATTTACCAGTAAATCTTGTACAATAGTTACATTAGTTCATTGTTGTTGTGACCTATTTTCTCTCAGTCGTTGAAATGTTACATCGATTAGTTTTGTATTTGAAGTGAGGTTGGAATAGTTTATAGTAAGTACAATAGAAGCAATTAATCTTTATCTATTGGAAGAGGTTATTCGCTTTGATATTTAAATTGAACTTCAAATCGAAGATGTTTTTCTAAAGTTAAATATTATACTCATCTAATAGCTGCTGACTAGAGATGACATATTAAAAGAAAACTCATAAAAATCTAATCTAAGGATCTAACTCATATAACGTTCAGTAAATAAAATTTAAAGGCCCTTTTTTGTGCCAATAAAATCAACAGACCCCCTACTTTATTTGATCTCAAAATAGATTTCTTGTAATCGTTTATTTACGTGCTATTAAATTGAATTTTCATAAAATTTAGCAATCTTATTTCTGGCGTAACTCTACCTAACCTTTACACAAGCCGGAAATTTGTATAGCTAAGTAAGTATAAGTAAGTAAATATCTAAACAAAAACGTTTTTATAGTAATTGTAAAGGTTGTACGTTTTTATTGTTGGAGGAATTACTAGAATAAGTTTTTGGCTCCTAAATTCGAACTTTTCAGAGAGTTTTAGTGGGTTTCGCGACATTTTTCGTGTGTTTGTATTGTATTTGCAATTTATTAGTGTTTTCTTGAGTAAGCACATAGTCTTAAGTTACCTCGTTGCTTGAATTCTCTAAGACAAGGATTTGTTAAAGATTGTCACTCGCTTTAGCGAATCAAGAAGATGAAAAAAAAAAATAGTACGTCTTTTGTGTCCTGAAAATTTTATATGAATGAATAGGTACCCATTGACTATAAAAATTATTAAAAATTAAGGGTCTTGCATGTCAACACGGCGATGACTACAAAGACAATGTCATCCGTATAATCGAGGTCTTGTAAATGTTCATTCAGATCTCATTTACTCCACGGAACTTTTACTCGAGGCATATTTCCATCGACTTTTACGAAAATCAGCAGAGGAGACAAGAGACAGCCTTGTCTTCAACAGCGTCGGCGAGGAGTTTGTCATGCCGTATAATAGAGTTAAGTACCAGGGCACTGCACTTCAAAACAGCAGACCCCAGGTCAGTCTGTTTTGCCCACGTCTTGTTCTCTCCGGGACTTTTTTCCTACAGACGCGTTGTAGCGCGTCGCCAATGAAAGCTGTATGTGTACGCACCGTAAGGGCACCAGTTCAAAAATCTTAAAATAGAATCGTTCAAAAGGGAGGAAACTCGAAATCCTACCGAGCCAGTCTCCAGGCTTTAAAACACCAGCCCCATTAGTATAAATTATTGTCCTATGGATGTCCATAGGACAATAATTTATACATTCATACTTGGTATTATATAGATGCTCCATTTCAAATAATACTTTAAAAAATTTGTAATATTGACCTTTGTGAGCTTCATCACATGAAAAAAAACCCCATGAGTTTCTTGTGCCTTCTTATCATTGGTGGCTGCGTTCTGAAAACACACCCATTCGTTTTTAAGACGTTTCTATGTACAAAATGTATAAGGCACCTAAATGAATAATTATTTTTGACTTTGACTTTAATTTATGAAAAAGTTAATAATAACAGTAAAAATTATTGGTATGTTACCTACATATGTAAAAAGCTAAGGTAAGTAATTAAATAATTTATGTAACATCTGATAGTATAACAAACAGAATCACCAAATTCATAACGTTCTTCATAACATAAAGCGTTGTCAAGTTCAAATAAGTTATTACTTTAATGGAAAGTATTTCACTAAATTGTTTATTCAGAAGCGGAGCAATTTAAATTATTAAATTATTGACATAATAGAGGGTTCCGTATACCTACTTCAAATAAATTTCAAGCTTCCATTATGTACTATTTGTATGTGAAATAAAATAAATAAAGTCAAAGTGTCAAACTAATTAAATAATATCAACCTTGTTATTGAAATATAATTTAATTTCAGATTACCCGTTAAATGCATTTACCTAGAATTTAGCTAAAATATCATGCAAGCCGCTTATTATAATGTATTTTTCATAAATATTATAATAAGTTTTTAGACAATTTAAATACAATTTATAATGTAAAATATGTATGTCTTTTTCTATTTGCGAGTATAATGTTTTCACTAAATTAATTTGGAATAAATCAGTTTTTAATTATACCTATTCTAAAAGTAATTTACGGTTGTTTCAAACCATGGCACACAAACAAAGTAAGTAGCTTTAGAAAGATGAATGACTAAATATTAAATTTTCAATCAATACACAATTCAGAAGCTAACTTAGCATGTTCCTTCTCCGCGTTTATTTTATTTAAATAAAAAGACGGTATTAAATTAACAATTCCCTAAAGACTAATCCTGAATGCTGTTAAGATTGAATTAAATGTTAGTAATCCTGTACTTAACGTCGGGTGACAACACAATAAAAAGAAATCCCCAGATTTTCAAGTATAAATCGGGTTTCGGGGCCGCTCTGCTGTATCGCTCTGTAAGTATAAATTCAGGATATTTTTTATTTTTTATTGTGCTGTATTTTTACGTCGAGAAATGTTGTGTTTTAATTAAAACGGAAAAAGGGAAGGTAGTCCAGATCCTACTTAGGCTTAGACGACCCAAGCGATGCTTCGTATGACAATTTTAAAGGTTTATAAAAACAATGTATTAGATCAGTGACTGATTCGACAAATAATAAACTTTCATGAAATATAGCTAGACCACTCACGGAAGCACAAATTACTTTATATGCACGGCTTTCAGAATAAACAAATCGCATTAAAATCGGTACGTTCGGATCGGAACTATCCATGCCATAGCATCGTTCCGAATGTATTAAAATTCAAATGCTTGACTGCCTGATTGACTTACATACAGTGGCGTAGCGTGGATCAATACCGCCCGGGGCGGTATCATAATTTGCCGCCCTTTTGACGTCATAAAAATGAGAAAATACGTTACGATATGAAAGAATTCAGCGAAAAATATTTATTTAAAACTACAAAACTACGTGACCGCACAAAATATATTTTTTCTCAATTTTACCGCCTTCTTAATGGTGGATCCGGTGATCCGCCCCTCCAACCCTTCGCCCCCTACAATAATCAGGCAGAAAATTGCAGACCTCCAAAACTGCTATACCTATTATAAGAGTGTTTGAAACATTGTTAGGTCCTGCTCGAGTTGAAGTTCAAACTCATGAATTGATTAGTTAGACAAATATTGCTACAATCAAAATATCCAATATTAATTATTTTAGAACTCTACACGGTGGGTCTGAAATTCTGTTGCATACTCAAAAGTCAAATTTAAAGTCAAAATTCTATAATCATTTGGAATTCTGCAATTTGCTATAAATCATATTGAAACGTTTTAAAACTAAGTTAGGATGTGTGGCTTCGGAACTGTACATGGCGCGCCACGTAAACAGACAAACAGTCATATGGATAAAACTTATAACACCCTTCATTTTTAATTTTGGGGGTTAACTATAAAAACTACATTACATAGAAGTGTTTTTAATTAATTTCAGTTTAAATATGCAATGGTTTACTAACTAATTAAGGTTGGATTAAGGTGGGCAAAGCAACTGGTATTATATGTGGTTACATACTTACGCTGTGCAATGTTACTAAAGAGGCTACTTCCAACCACGTTCACGTAGCAGTTAATTGCAGCGTTAGTTTAATGCATGACAACAGCTGACTCAGAGGTTGTTTTAGAGGTAATTTTGATAAACTAACCCAAGTTAGAATTGCCTGCGTTTTGACATTAAGGTGGTTATAACCTGCTACATCTTTAAACAAGTTTTTTTTAAAGAAATAAAATGTTTTTAGTAATCATAACAAGTAATCATCATTGGTGATTGTTGGACATTGTTACGGCAGGCGCAATAGCATTCATAATTTCTCATCATCCAGTCCACTACTATATCGCAGTAGCCCAAGTAGTTTTCTCCTGTAGTTTGTCAATATTTCTATCCAAACCGGAGGTTGTCCTTAGCTGCATTTTATAGTGCAGACAGACGTAATCGAAGGTTTGGTGCCTACATCATACTTTTCCATTAAACTTTTATTGTAAAGGGCCTCTACGTGTTGGCTTCGGCTCCACGCACGCCGTCTGGGGCTCCATAGCCCCGTGATATGGGACAAATAATAGGTAAAATATTAATAGGCAAACCTAATAACAAATGTTTACTATAATATTATGATAATTTTCATAATGTTTTTTATTTTTATTTTTCCTACTAATCCTTTTCCGTCGTTTGAACTGCACCAGGAGATCATGATTCCTGGTGCAGTTGATCCAATGCCTGGTATTGAGCCGTATTCACAGGTATATAGTTTTCAGTCAGTCTATTGTTTGGGGTTTAACTCTCAACTTTCCCCGTCACCAATAGCCGTTTGAGATTGTCAGAGCTGTCAACGCAACATGATCTAATAATAGTAGCACGCACTGCAAGCTTAAGGTGGAGACTCTTGGTGATCGTGCTGATAAGAAAATACTTGAATATACTTGAATATTTTTTAAAGGCTTAAAGCTCACTTATAATTTCGTTTTTATGATCTGGGTTGATTTTATTTTATTTTATTTTTGTGCATGACTATCCCAAGTAAAACAAGAAACAGAGAGAAAGGGTCAGGCTGAAAACCAGCGCTGTGCAGCTGCGTCTCACAGCATATGCTGAGCCTGCTCCTTTTGCCATACCTACTTTTATTAGTTTATTTACTGTATGAAATTGTAATGTTATGGCAATAAACGATTATTTATTTATTTTTTTTATTAAAATCTAAGCTATTCCATTCGTTATAAAACCTAAGTATATTTTTACTGCCTTTTGTATTAACATAAGTGCATATGTGAGCTATCCAACGACGCTTTTTGGTTTACAAAACACAGCGCAGGTTTAATAATGAATGATGTACTCTATAAGTAGTTCCAAGTAGATAAATTATTAAACAAGTTTGTACAAAAAAGAGCAAAAGATGAAAAAAAGTGCTTGTATATCTGTTTTCCTTTATATTCTTATTAAAAGTTTCCACAACTGCGGACCTGGGTCACTAGTTCCTATCCGCCGAATAAAGGTTGTCTTTTGAATTTCTCGAACGTGGTTCCCCACGATGTTTTTCTACTCGGTTAAAGGTAATTTGATTTTGTTAGATATCCGCCTTTGGATCTACGGTTTCGGAATAAAAAAGCACTTAACTATTGAACTTCAAATTGGACTGTTAACGGTTACGACGACGTTTAGTTGAAGATTATACGACTGTGAACATTGAAACTATCTACACAGACATAGTCAAAAAGCAATTGTGTTTCGTAAATGTGTCTGGAGATAGTAATTTAAAGTAGCATTATTTTCTTCAATGTTCTCAATAAACAATATTAACTTTAAATTAGAAGTCAATTTTGGCAATCCGGATAATTTCTCAAGGTTTAATCAGACTAAGTTAGTTGTAATTAATGTTCACTAAGGCCACACAATCTAGGAAAGCTTCGGCTTAGCCCGCTACGGAAATCGGAGTTAGAAGCGGGCTGGGCGGTTGGGCGGGCGGGAGCTGCGGCGGCGGCGGGATGGCCGGCAGCGGAGAACGCTCAGCCAGTGCCATGGGGGCTCGCGTCGCCGCGCCACGCACCGCGCTCCGACACACACATACTTACCCCAACCCCCCCTTACCGTGTACCGCGTACGTAACCGCCTCGCTCATCTCCCAAATCAAAACTCAATCAAACAAATAATTCCCTCGAATCTAATTACGCCCCGAGTGCCCTCGGCCTCGGTCCTTGGACACATTTGGAAGTTTGTGTGTTTGTTAGCTCCATTTTTGAGAGTTCGGGGGATGAATAACTTCTGAAAGACGGTATAATTAATTTAACTTCACTAAGAAAACAGATAGGAAACATAAATTTAAAAGAACATTTTTATAAAAGCTTTACTAGATACATTTACATTACTAAATACATATTAAAATACATAGATCCTTATTAACATAAATATAATACAATAAACTTGAAAGTAAGTCTCTATCTACTTAGCCAGCCAGTTATTACATTTATTTCCGGTTTAATTTAAGACATTAACATTAATAAGTAAGTACAATAAGATAGGTAGTAGCTACTTAAGTAAATACCTCCTAAAAAGGAATTACTCAAGGGTAGGTAATTAATGCTAAGAGGATACTTAAAGCGTTTCATTGTACTTCGTTAGGATTTTTCACATCTCTTTTGTTTAAACAAGATTTACTGTACCGCGATTTATTTTCATTACCTTCTTTCTTAATTCTGGGGTAATTCACTGTCTGTATAAATATTTTTTGTACTTTGGCAGGACACTTAATTAGCATACCTAATTGGTCCTTTGATTTTCATAATTTAAATTAATTACATAATGTTTTACCCCGCAATTATACTACAGAGCAACGATATTGGAGTTTAATTTGAAAATTAATTAATAGAATTATACTTTCAGCAGATTTACTTATATAATGTGAAGACTTAAGATAATCACAATCATTAAAGTCATTCTCTTTTATGTTTCCACGGAATCCTATTGTAGTTATTAGATCTTTACAACTTAGATTTTCCTGAAAAGGAGAGCGGTATCGACGGTTTTCTTTTGAGTCTGTTACATTGTAAGCTACCTAGTTTCATTAAATAATTTTACTTCTATCGCTGCCAAACTCTTTGTGAAACTAGGTATATTTCTTGATAACAAAGAAATAAACTTTTAATAGGATCTTAGGCTCTTAGTCAGCTAAGACTTAAATAGGTAACATGTTAAAATATTTCTACAAAGAGAATTTGTTTGTAGCTAAAAAAGGTAAAATGTACTAATAAAATGTGAAGTTTGAAGATGTAACTTAAGAGTTAATAATAATTAAAACATGGTTTGTGTGAATAGGCTCTTATCTAAATGTAAAATACTTCGATACCCAAGTGTATGAAGGCAACAAAATGAAGTCCATATGAGCTTTGCCCTAATCCCTTCCCTTTGTTTAATTTAAAACACACATAGGGATAAAACGATGAATATAAAGCAGAATATAAATTATATAGGAAGGTAACGATAGGTATCTAATGTAGGTACCTCTTTACACCTTGATTATAATAATGAACGAAATAGATATTTCGTTCATTATTATAATCAAATTTATTATAATCGGTTAGATAACCAAACAATCGTCAACACAAAATTGTAGGTTTAAACTCATATTGACATTATCGTTGGATATAATTGGTGTTTACTGTTAAATAGAGGGCAGATAGCCTTTATGTGGCACGTTTTAGTATTTATATATAAAGCAAAGTTTGAAATATATTTTTACCTATACATAACTTCTGACGTAGATAGATAGATAAACTCTTTATTGTACCACATTAAACCTTAATTCTAACAAAAACTCCTGTTACAAATACAATTTTAAACCTAACAATATGGCACAATGGGCGGCCTTATCGCTAAAAGCGATCTCTTCCAGGCAACCTTTGGATAGACAAGAATTAAAGAAGGGATGGGTGGGTTGTACATAACGTGATAGGAATATAAGGAGGAGAATAAAATAAACATTAACATACATAGAAAATAAAATATTCTAAATAATAATAATAAAATACATAATATTCAGTACGTTACGTATAGTGTTTTATAAAAGTTAGGTATCTCTGACGTAACAATAAATACTTATTACTACGTTCATCGAAATAGGCTTTTTACTATTACCGACAACTTTGAAAAAAATATCTGCAAGAAGAACTTCGTCACACTGAGTATTGAGGGGTTTCATTTCAAGTAACTAACTGTTCCTCAGTTGTTACAAATGTTTCTAAAGACCAACTTCATACAGAGATGACAGTCAAATTCTCAGTCTTTTATCGAAAACATTTCGGGCAGTGCAACAGAACTACACAACATCTTGTCATCTCCATTTGTTCGTCATACAACCAAGAAAACTGATATGCGACACCGATTCATGGTAGAAATTCCAGAAACCTGCACTAAACGTTTGCAGATTGGAATCAGTAGCCTGCGTTTGTCTTTCCTAACGTTTATAACTAAGGGGTCTTCAAGTCGCGAGTAAACAGATATGATATGTTTAGATATGATCTCTTTTTATTTAGTTCTAAGCTATCTCTTTAACACATTCAATTATTTATCATAAAATATGTATGTTAGTCTATTGAGGTATGTATCTATGGGCCTTTGTAGCCTGAAATAAATGATTTATTATTTATTATTATTATTTTTTATATGTCCTATATCACGGGACTATGGACTCCCAGACCTTTGGAAGGCATGCGTGGGGCCAAAGCCAACACGCAGACGCCCTTTACATAACAAGTTTAATGGCAAAGTATGATGTGGACATCAAACCGGCGATTATCCCTGTCTGTACTATAAAATGCAGCCGAGGACAACCTCCGGTTTGAATAGAACTAATGATAAACTACAAGAGAAAACTACTAAATGCTGACCTATCATTTGTAAAAAAAAGATGAGTTAGCTAAATTCGCGATAAAATTAATAAGGGACATAAAATACCGTAATACTAACATTGTATCTAGCTTGCCAAATTGCAGTACCTCCCCCGGAAGGTATAGGAAATACCTGCGCGCAAAGGAACTGACTACAAATCTCGGAACTCCCAACTTAACATTCCGATTTCTTTGGCAACTGTTACAGATACTTTTATTTTACTGCTCTGATCTATAAAAAGTTAAATATTTCAAGTAGGTATAACTTAACATAATAATTATAAATGTTTTATCTAATTCTAAATTTGTTCTCAATTTTACGGTGACCCATATTAAATAAGATAGTTATATAAATGTGACACCATTTTAGCTGGGATCCGGTTTTAGTTTGATCGTGACTTAAATATTTATTCATAGGCATTGATATTTGCAAACATAAATATCGGATACCACTTGTATACTCTACCGTAGGTATCCACACACTCTTTTATGCTCACTTTTGAAGTGATTACGTCTAATAAATTGACTGAACAAGTGTCACAGTAATATCGTGTGATGTCATGCATCATGGCAATATGACCAGACGCGTCATTGTAACTTAGGAAACAGAGTATTTCATAATAATATCGCTCATCTGGGCTTGTGTTATGGTGTGACGAGTGACGAATAGAAGACTTGTTTATACAAAAAGGAAAATGTATAGAAAAAAAATAAAATAAAGAAAAAACAAAAATAATCAAAAATTTTCCTCGTTTTCTTATAACGATATCACGTAAAACAATCATCCGTATACCGACTTTACAGACAACCATTTGTTGGCAGTGTTGTGCTTATTTGTAAAGTGACACATATGTTTGCGATAATAATTTTAATTCAAGTCATTGATTTTTACACTGATTTTATCTCACAGGCAGGGTTCCTCATCAAATGGGCCTGGTAACATATTGAACCGTTTCCCTTTTATCGAGACAGACATGCTCCTAAGTTGATTGGGGTTGCATCAATATTGACGACTTCCCCGAAAACCTTTGAAATTTCGACTTCCATGTACAGAAGCGCTTAACAAAATGATTTGGCTCTCAAAGTGTGAAAGGTTAAAATGGAAATGTTTTAAAACTCGCTTCAGCTGTGCGGTAGTCGAATGCTTTATTTAATATTTTTTTTACTGAGCGAACCCCGCTATCGATTCCGTTCGATTGACGTCGCTTGTCAGTGAGGCACTTTGTCTCTCCTAAAGTTGTTTATTACATCCGTTTTACGCGGAGACGACTTTCAAATAAAGATTGATGTTTTTCACACAGTTTTCTTGATACGTGATGTGTTGGTAAAGTTTCTGATGCATGACAAACCTTCACAAAATATGTATTCAGAAAATCATTCTAGTAGCAATTTTATTTGGTGGATTTGTACGTTGGTAAAAATGTATTTGATAGGAGTTGATTTTGTATACTTTCTTTTAAACCACGTCTTCTATTTCGAGAAGATGTTGAAAGGTTCTTTATTCACGTAGCACTTATAAAAGATTAGCTAAAAGCCTTCTTAAACCGACTGAAAAGAAATTAATTCCTTTACTGGTTAACGTTTAAACGTTCGCGTTCTTTCGAAGTGGAATTATTAAAACTTATTACAATATATATCCTTAACGTGAAAGGGTACCAACGGTCTCTCCACACAAACATAGGCGACTGTTTCTTCCCTGGATAATGACACTAGCACACATTTTTGTGCCATAAAACCTATAACTGGCATATGTTTTGTTTTTTATTTTCTAATTATCATAGAAATTAAGATTAAAAAAACAAACAAACATAGGGGCATGGTCATGGCAGTTATAGGTTTTACGCAACAAAAATATTTGCTCTAGTGTCATTATTCAGGGAGAAAACAGTCAACTACGTTTGTATGGAGAGAGCCCCCGGTACCCTTTCCTCTTAAATAAGAATAAAAGGTTTTATAATTCTTACAAAAGGTGAAAATAACCATATTAGTTTAAAATCTTAAGAAGACTAATTTAGCCTATATACAAAGGTGATGATAAATTAGAATCTCTCCACTTTCCAGGAACTTTAAGAATTTGACAGCTCGTAAAAACCATTTACCTATAACTAACATATGCATAAAAGCACACGCCCATAGAAATTGAAAAAAGTAAAACCGGAAGCTCAAGACAATGGGTAAACCAATATTATTTGGGAATTCGCCATTTACCAATATTTTGCCGTTAGCATCGCGACCCGCGTGTTTTAAGTAGGTATCCCGACCTATAAGTTGGTAACATGATGACAACGGTCCCTTTAATATAAGGGAGATCATGTACGTTTTGTTATTGCTTTCAGAGATCCCAAATGTAACCACACAATCTCGATAATAATAATATAAAATTCTTCTGAGGAATTTCTAAGGAAATTTCCAAATTTAATTTTGAATATCCCTTTAAAAATCCTCTGGAAGTAAGTCCTTTCTCTGCAGCGGGAAATAATTATAGGCTAACTTGTACTTATTTAAACGACTGTATTTTATTTTCAAAGAGATTAAAAAGCTATGGGGACTTGCTACTCGTTGGCAAGATAACATTTTTTGTGCGGATTTTCTTTAAAAAGTTAAAAGAACAAAATCATGAATACCGGGAAAAAATCTACATAGACTTATAAAAATGAAAATATTAGCAGCGCGACTACACTGGACATTTTCTATATTTATGAAAGTAAATTAGAAATTATAAATTGAATTATGTTTTCCTTTTAACTGTAGGTAAGTTACTACTTTGTTAAAATCTAAAATGTAACAGAAAGTAAACAAAGCAAGAGTTCATACGAACTATAAAGAATAAACGTTGGCGTATCATCTCGTTACAAAATATGGAGCGAGTTGTGGCTGTAGGTATGCGCTACGTGCTCAGCAAAATGTGTTCCATTGCTCTTTGTGTCGTTTTCTTTTGTTCAGTGATCTACCCCGGATGCCATATGCCATGAAGGTGTAGTGCTGTAGTGGTGTAGTTTACCTACACGGCTATTGTATATCTATTACTAATTAGAGAGAATATTTAGGTTTCAGTAATAAAAAGTAGAAACATAAAAAAGTTTGTCGAAATTTTGCTACCCATATCTTCTATATCAATAAAAATCAATGCCACTTTTCACAATTTTATAACTCAAGAACGAGCTCACCTATCCAAACCAAATGTTTAAGCTTTGTTCGGACTATTTAGTAGATGGTTTATTTGAAGTTTGCACAAAATCGGTCGAGCGGTTCTTCATTTATCACATTTTTGTAACAAATGAATTCAATAAATGGCGGATAATTTTGTTAATGGGGTATAGATATAAATATAACGTTTGCCGGGACAGCTAGTCTGATATATAAAATTCTCATGTGACAATGTTGGCCATACTTCTCCGAAACGGCTTGACCGATTTTCATGAAATTTTATATGCATATTCAGTAGGTCTGAGAATCGGCTACTATTTATTTCTTATTTTGTTTCCTTTAGTTTTTTTTTGTAAATGGCAACAATCTAATGTTTTTCTGGTCAGTTACAAACAATAATAAAACGAATTATATGAATACTTTGATAATAGAAAATTACCTTTCAATAACAATAGATAATTTAAAACAACAAAAAAAAAATAACAAATTCAAAAGGCAGGGAAAAGTAAACAGTCTCTTTGTGCGTTTCATTTTCAATGGAAAACATTTAATTGTTAAAATTTAGTTTCAAACAAATTATTACAATTACAAACATAACTTCAATGGTACTTGTACTTGTACTTGTATACAGGCTGTTTTCCGCCATTGGACCCTTTTTAATTGCGTCCTTTTTGCGTGAGGATGGAGTAGGCTTGCCCAGCACCTACTACCCTCTCAGCTTAGTCGACCATGTCCAGAGTAGAGAACTTGTTATACTTCTGGAGCCAACTAAGCCGCGGGTTTCATCACGATGTTTTCCTTCACCGTAAGAGCAATGTCAATTAGCGCACATAAATTTTTCTTAAGAAAATACATTGGTGCACGGCCGGCCGGAATTCGAACCCACGACCTTCAGAATGAAAGTCGAGGAATCTACCACTAAGCCAACACCGCTCTACTTCAATGGTTTAGGTATTTCAATTATGTTTGAAATATTAAATCGTCTTGAATAAATTGAATGATTAAATTGTGTCTGTGTCAATATGATAAGAGCTGTGAAAGGGCCGGCCAAATAAATGCAAATAGAAATGAGGATAAGGGGCGGTGAGCAGATTGGTCAGACGTGGTACACGATGAGAGCTACTCGATCCTTCATCTGTCATTGTTTGTCGTATTAGCTTGTTGTTTGTAGGAGACTATGTCCATATGAACGGTTCAAAAGTTGTTTGTAGGTATTACAGCTTCAAAGACATATGTGCTTGCGACCAGGCATTGGTTATGATCCGTTCTTACGAACATATGCCGTAATTTTCAGGCTGCTCTTCTTCACCTTATAATTAAGAAAAAGCGGAGGTAATTAATAATTACTAGATGTACTTAGTAATGCTAAAATAAGTGCTTGAAGTAGGTACATAATTATTATAATTAGGAACCTACTTGATTGATTACTCGAGGGGAAAGGGTACCGGCTCTCTCTCCATACAAACGTAGTCGATTGTTTCCTTCCTGGATAATAACACTAGAGCAAATATTTTTGTGGCATAAAACCTATAACTGCCATGACTATGCCCCTATGTCTTGAGTTTTTTTTCATTTTCTAATTATCATAGAAATTTGGATTTTAAAAACAAAACATAGGGACAAAAGTATTTGCTCTAGTGTCATTATCCAGGGAGGAAATAGTCGACTAAGTTAGTATGGAGAGAGTGAATGGTACCCTTTCCTCTTAAATATTGCAGGAAAAAACGTCACAGAATCAACTACAATACCATAGAAGGAAGTTGTTAAGCATATTGTCATTAAACGGTCGTAAAATTCGTTAAGGTATAAACAGTTTGATATGAAACGTATTATTCGATTTCATTTACTTCTAATTCCTTATATAATTCGTAACTTTAGGTAAACTACTTTATTTGCGACCTCTTTGTTTTCGAGGATATAAACAACAATCTCAATAATTATAACAAGAGTTTTCAATATTGTTTGGTCGATGTTTCAAAATCCGATAAACCATGAAACTGTTTCAGACTTGTCTTCTAAATTGTTTTGTTAGAATAATTCATAATAATACTGACTTAAACTTTGCCCAAGCTTAGTCTTAATCCGTTAAATTATTGCACAGACAAAAATACTACTTATCAAATAAGTTTCGTTATTATTATGTAGGTCGTGAAATTATTATTTCTCAAAGTTTTTTTTCGTATTATTCGTTAAGAATGTTTCATTTATCCTTTCTTAATAAAATCCCATATATTCCCGTACTTATATGACAACAAAAAATAATCAAAACAACACGGAACTCTTAACAACTTCCGAAGAAAAACTTGAATTGCGGACGCAACTTTTCCTGTCCGGAAGCTTGTGTCTAGGTGCCTACATACAATATCGCTTTGTCGTCTATGTTCCTGTATATGTCGTCTAACATTGTCATTCCAACAACGCTTTCCCTTACACTCTCTCTCTTAGGTACGAGTAAGCTAATAAAGGAAAATATGCAGTTTCCAGAAATTTCTAATTTATTTTGTAAACTAAAAACGAATTTTCAACAAAAACAAAAATATGAAAGAGGGATTTCCAATAATAACACGAACTTGGAACGTTTATTTTTAATTACACAAAATGTCAGTTGTTTTTTGTGAAGCCGCTGTAAAATGTAAACAACTCCTAAACCGTAACCTTAATATGCAAATTAATTAATTTGAAATTGCTTCTTTGTTCCCTTACTAAAACGCTAAATAGCTTTATTTGGCAGGAAGTGAAAGACTATGGTGAAATATGTGTGTGTTGTTGTGTCGAACTAAGTAATCAGGAATATGTTGTGGACTGCAAGGCTTATGTACTTTAATATAAGTGAATAGCGTCAATACGACGCAAGTGGTTGAAGTGTGGCACGATACCGGATATCAGGTGGCATGGAGGTTAATCCGGCGAAAGGAAGCCGCGTCATCGTGGCTTTTTTCACTATCGTCTTCTGGGGAATGGGTGAGTTTTATCTACCTTTTACTTATGTTCTGACATCTCGCGTTAACGCACCTCTTATAGTTGGAAATAAGCCAAGAGACACTATCTGATATTGTACTTGACAAACTATTCAATGTTAACTTTTATATTTTATGCAGGTAAGGAACAACAATTAAATTTAAATTCGTTATATTGCAGTTTCAATGGTAAACGCATTTTTAAGATAGAGTAATAATTCTTACGACGAAAATGTGTAGCTAACGTAGAATATTTTTTTTATTATTTTTCTATTTATAAGGACATAGTGGAAAACGGAGCTTCCAAAAAAGGTCATTTTCTAAATATCATTACATTCCGCTTGCCCTGTTAACGGGCTTTGATGAAATAACGTCATTGAATTGGATTTTAAATATCGGAAACAAGCTTTGTACTGAGTTATGTAATATAAAACCTTTGTATTTTCAGTTCAGTTGATTCGAAAAGAACGGAAGTTTATAAAATATTTTTCAGAAAAAATGTATTTAAATACACGAACTATTCAAAATGTTTATATAAACAAAATTAATTTCTTAAGTAAAAATACTCAACTAGAGGTAGGGGCCTATTTGATAGAAAGTCGAAAATTTACTATTCAATAAGAAAGCGGGGTAATTAAGTTAATTATTTCGTTGCTCCGTAATTCTAATTATTAGGAGTAGTACCCATTTCTGCTAAACAATTTATTATGTTCGGCTTTACTGAGTTAATTTCATGATTACACGAATAACAATTTGTAGGCAAATTCAATTTAACCAATAACTTGTAAACTAAACTATCTTCACTGAGTTTATGAATCCTCGCATTACGTAAGGCAAGATTAGTTTAAAATGAAGACGAGTCGGCTTCAATTGGCACTGACTGAGACTGATTGGTAGTATCCTGCTTGCAAGTGACACAAACGTTGCTAATGGCTCTAGCGAGACAACAGTTAATTTATTTGAAGGCGACGACCCGACTAGGCACTATTTCCTCTACCCAACTTTGAATCGAAACAAGATGTATCACTGAATCCTTTCATTAGAACGTGAAACATTTCGCTTAATACTCAATTTGAAACTACTCGTAGTTCTTTGTCTATACTTCAATAAGTTTGTTAGAAGCTTTAATAATAAAACTTTCGGCATTATTAAATTGCTATGGTCTACACCAACGTGCCTGTTCCTGGAAAAACAATAGTTTGCTGGAAGACGTCCCAGAGTCAATTGACCAAGTGCCTAAAGCACGAAGAGAGCCTAAACCTACCTACTACGTACATTTTTGTTTTCTCTCTTATTTTATCTGCCATCGGTCCTTTTACTCATAATCAGATTTGATCTTTATGATGGATTCAGCTTGAATGGGTGATGTAAAATAAATCCCTAAAATATTTCGTTTATTTTTATTTTCATGAAAGCTCATATTTACCCGTTTCATACAGAAATTATTTATATTGTATTATATTTACAATATAAAATAGCCTACAGCTCACAATATTTTGCTTCAGATTATAATGAGGAACATGTAACCTATAATGTATTTGAGCACTCCAGGTATATGTCAGACCAAAGCAAATACCTCTGAATTTATATTATTAATTGGCAAGATTGAATAACAATGCCTATTTTTACAAAATATTGATAAGCCTTTAACAACCCTTCATATTTACTTCATATTTATTAACATACATAAAATACACCTATTGTTCACTTCGAAAAAACACAGAGTACTCTAGCACGTGAAAAAAAACTATAGTTTATATGAAAAAGTTATAGACTCAATAGCTAGCAAAAATCGAAAAACTACGGGGTAAAACAAAAAATAATAAGATTGTTTCTATTGGCCATTCTAAAGCATTTTATTTTTGTTTCTAAATGTGTTTAATTATCCGTAACTTTTAACTTCTTCAGTAGAACTAGGGTTTCGTTTAAGCTGATTAATTTGGGTACCATCGCGTGTCGACTTTGTATTTAGTAAGTTTTAAAATGTGTCCCTTGGGGGAAATTTCTCTAAAATATTAGGTTTAATTAACTGGTTTGAATTCTTTTTAAGCTTTCTTTTTCAGTTTGGCTACCTACTCGTATTTCAACGACTCTTAACTTTAGGACCACGTCTTAATGTTAAGATCTAAGTTGAGAGTAAGTTTCTCAAACAAAAGATACAAAGACTTTGTCGTACAGTCGCAGTGGCAAAGTTAAATTTCATCAATCTTCTTTTGTTTTCTCAGCTTCCCGTCCATTTCATTTGCAATAGTTTTTGATTAATGAAATTAAAAACTTTAGGTACCTACTTACATTTTATGTTTATTGTCAAAATAACCCTGTATGTCTGTTAAGATATAAAAAGGAACCTGTATTTTTTGCAGATTCGAAAACAAGTAAAACTTTCCATGTATTTATTAGTGACTGTGTTAAAGTTAGTTTTCAGTTTTAAGTAAAGTTTTAGAGTTTTATTTTAATTTTATATTTATTTTGGGGATAATATGTACTGAAATTTAAAACCAAATAAGAAATATCAGTATTTAAATGACCCAAAACACATCTAGAACATTTTAACATTGACCGGCCATGTCGCGAGAGTTGCGCGCAACTCACTTTTTACAGTTGAAAGCAACTAGGTTCTTTGTTTTGGAATTGTAAAGGAATAGTCAAACAAATCACCTACTTATCGGGGATCAGAACCCCAAGTTGTTTTAGAAAGTGAGGTTGATGTAATTCAATGAGGCAAACAGCAGAGGGGTCGGCCGATATAAAGTGTACTCTACACTATACGAAGCCCTAAGTCATTGATATCTCGTCGGAGTGTCCACATGATTGATCGATGTACGTAAACCAACAACACCCCATTCAACTTTAGCTATATTGTAATATTTTATCAGTTATTTAGCTCGTGATTTGTTGGCTGAAATTCGTAAACGTTTTATCATTGGAATACTTGTGTAATAAATCATGACTGTAACATGATACATTTTGGACGTAACATGAATATTTCGTTATAAATTGCCGTATTAGGTTCAAGAGCAGTGATCGCTACAGCCGCGAGGCAACCAGACCCATTAAAGCCCTCAACTAAAGCTTTTTCTAGCTGTAACTGTAACTAATGGTAAGTGTAACTAATGGGTTAGGTAAGTGGTCATAAATACGAATATTTCATGTGACACATTATACAGTGAAAGAAAGCTTACAGATTGAATTACATCGGTATATTACATAGAACAGTCTGGGAGCATTGTTGAACGTTGTTTGTTTTTTAACTGACTTCAAAATAAGGAGGAGGTTCTTATTGGTGAAAGATTTTATTTGAGAAAGAAAAAGTACCTAAATAAATTACAACTACATCTCACTCTGTAGTCTAACCACATGTCTAACTACAAACTAACAAAAGAACAATTTAAATTCTCAAAGTATAGTCAAAGCAAAAGCTCATCGGTACAACGGTTTAGAACAGTTGAATTTTGTTAAGGTATCTATCTACCTAAAGATGCAGATAGAGTGGTGTTGGCCTAGTGACTAACTAGATACCTTGACTTTTATTCTGAAAGTCGTGAGTTTGAATCTCAATCGGCCGTGCAGCAATGGATTTTGAGTAGTTTCCATTTGTTCTATAGAACTGACGTCAATGGGACAAAAAAGAAAAAACATTCTCAATTGTTCCATAGAACATTTAGTACCTATTTTTCTCAAATTGTTCTATAGAACAAGACAACAAGACTTTTTGGTCAAATATTGACAATCAAATATTGACAAATATTGTATGGAACTGTTTTGGAAAACTTAATTCCCAATTTATATTAATGAGTAAACCCGGATGGACAGGCAAGTATGTAGTTCTATAGAACAAAATAAGAGAAAATTGCCTTTTTTTGTCCCGTTGACGTCAGTTCTATAGAACAAATGGGAACTACTCTGGATTTTGTTATGAAAAAATTACATGCGCTAATTAACATTGCTCTTATGGTGAATATCTGCGGCTTATTTAGGTCCAGACGTATTGACGAGTGCTTTCCTCTGGACATGGTTGACTAAGCTAAAAATATGGTATAGGTTCTAGATCTAAACTAAAACTTTGGGCACCTAATATTTACTTGATAAAAAGCATCTGTAACTAATTGAATATAAGTACGATCATCACTTTACGTTGAGTATTCAATGGATAATAAATTTAACGTTAATTGTTTTTTTCGAGTCAAAGAACATGAAATTTGCATTATTTTTTCAAGTTCTGTTACATTTTCATGCTTCAAATTCCTTTGATAACATTGCAGGATTTGTAGGATAAAAATCGAGATAAAACTCCTGATGTTTTCCTTCATCAAATAAAATGTCATAATGAATTGAAAAAGTACTTAATTTGCATTTTTATTATTCTACTGACTAAATGAAAGGAAGAGGGTAATGAAAAATATAAATTCCTGAGGTGTTTTAAAGCCGATTGGTTGTTAATTCCGTAGCATAAAGAAATTACTACCTGATAGGTGCGTATAGCTATTTTTGGTATGCGAAAAATTCCGACGGCACTGTAGAACTCCGTTCATTTTCAGATGTTACACAACCGATTGGCGATGAGAGGTGTTCTCTGCTGCGGCAGAATTTAATAAGTTGAAGGCTTTGAAGAAGCTCGTCTGAACATCTGTTGTATTGAAAACGATATTTTTGCGGGTAGATTATATATTTTGGGAGTCGGCAGAACCTCACTCTCGGAGTAGATGAGAAGTTGATTCTAGTAAAATAGGATTACTTACATTTAAGCCTATCAAATTCGTTTTCATCGTATTTTTTTTTTCTACAATTTGAAAATATTTAGTGAACGTTTAGAAATATATAAAGGTACTGGAGTGTAGAGCTGAAACCATCTTTAATGAGCAAATTCATTTCAATCCCAGAATACTATGACATCAGAATGTATGGAGATTTACACGTCTCATTATTAAATCTCATTATACTACTACAGACTAGTTCATACACATATACCTATGAAAAAAGAAACAAAACTCAAAATTCTTTATTCATTTGGAATCATAGAATTTGCGCACATAAAAGCGTCTATAAAAACTAAGTAAGGTTGTGTGCTTTCGAAACGCGCCCACCAATGAAAAGAAGGCATAAGAAACTTTGGGGATTTTTATTGATAAATCAATTAGATTGTTTTGCTAGGGCACGTATAAAATAGTGAATAATGAGTTTTTTTTCATTTCCACAGGTGTGCGAGGTCTTCATAACTTGGAAATAAACGTTCCGAATGCTGTCCTGGTCGGCGAGACGGTGACCCTCGAATGCAGTTGGCAGCTAGAAGACGAAGAAGCCCTCTACAGCGTCAAGTGGTACAGGGGACGCGAAGAGTTCTACAGATACATACCCAAAGAATTACCTCATACAAGAGTATTTCCTCTACCTGGAATTGAAGTTGATGTAAGTTTTTGTTATTATAATAATGCAAACATCAAACTAACAACAAGAAACCTTTCAAAAAGCTCTTAATAATCGTCTAAAGTTTAGACAGCCAGTAATGGTATTAAGATTATGCTCCACCTACATAGGTAAAGTAAAGGTTCGGAAGAAGAACAGTACGAAAAGTGTTTCGTTAGTGTGATATTTAAACATAAGCAATTTCCATTCGATAGTCCAAGAATCTGAATCCGAGCATAACGCTTTTTGTTAAGTATTTTATAATCCGAGCAAAGCGGAAATCGAGCATAGCAAAACTAACCGACAGCAAGAGGTTTTCTAGCTAAATTATGTTAATATTTGAATGTAGCAAAAACATGCATTTACTTCCGTCTTAAGTACCTACAGCAAGTTAAGTCAATACTCTTACCTAGTTTGATAAATTGAATGCGTTAAACTTTCTGTAGTTTATATTCCTAGATATCAGTAGGGACATGTGTTTTTTGAAGGTAAGCCGACAAAACACCAAATAAAACACGAAACAAGTTCCACTGAAAAAAAAGGAAGGTAGAGTCGGAGTAAGAATTGCATATGAGAATGTTTTAACTCAAGCAAGTTTCTAAGGTCTTGTTCAAGTTTAAATTTAAAGTCACACAGCAACACATGAATTTATAAGATAAATGAGAATAAAAACATTTTAATACATAAGTCATTTTAGACGTCAACGGCCGTACCTATGCCTGAATCCGTGAAGGTATGCAGTCAGGAATCGGGTTGTAAGAACCCTTCGCTACTATTAGGTATAAACCACAGTGTACTATTTCGACATAGCACTGCAGTTAGAACTTTATTGAACAGTATGGAGTGACACTATCGAGATCGATGTACAGTTTACAAGTCTTGGCGACAGCTCATCTATCACACTACTATCTCCAAGGAGTACTTATCGATTTAAGGTATCTATGTATAAAGCTATCTACGTTTCTATTTTATGGAACTTTGCAGATAGGAGTCTTAGTTCGATTTTATTGCTTAGTTTTACTGTTAAGTTAGCTAGAGAATCTAGACCATTCTAGACTAAGATAGCCTTTAAAATTCAATAAACCTCATTAGGCAGACTAAAATAACTAAGTAGGTCATCTTCTAATGTCACGATATATTTCTAAATATATATTTAGAAATATATCGTGACATAACGAAGTATATACTTTGAAGTGAATTTGTAATCTGTTGGTGGAAATTATATGTTGATTAATTCGAAATCAGTCTCGAAAATGTATTGAATCAATCGAGTTCAATCTAAATTTAAATGCATTACTCACACATTCATTACGAAGCTGTTCATTTCGAGCGGAAAGAACGTTCAAATCACACGACATTAGATCAGAGTAACTGATCAAAACGACGACGTCACAATGTAGATAGCTGAAATATTTTATAAATGATTAATAATGATAATAATAATGCCATAATACTCATAGTTCCCCAGTATCCAGTCCACTACCATCCCATCACAATAGCCCAAGTAGTAGTTTTCTCCTGTAGTTAATAAATAGTTCTAATCAAACCGGAGGTTGTCCTTGGCTGCATTTTATAGAGTAGACATGGATAATCGCCGGTTTGATGTCCACATCATACTTTGCCATTAATCTTGTTATATTGTAAAGGGCCTCTACATGTTGGCTTCGGCCCCACGCATGCCTTCCAAAGGTGCGGGACTCCATAGTCCCGTGATATAGGACATATATCACGGGACAGTAGGTACTCTGACTCTTAAACTAAGAAAACTTGTGTTTTAAAAGCCAGCGTCTTCCCTTTTATGTGCACAATACGAGTTTAACACGAAGAAAATAACTGTATAGCTGCGTCCCGCGGTTTTACCTCGGTTAGTCTCGATCTCAGATTCAAAGTCACTGCAGAGTACATTCTCGTTGCTTGTTCTCGCAACAGCGCATGAGTTCATAGTTTTTCATTGATCGATTTCGATAAAGAGTATATATACCACGACCTTCCCAGCCAACAGACCTATCAAATAATGAAAATTAGATTTTAACAGGTTGAGCAAAGTCACAGAGGGAAAAACAGACTAACAGACAGACAAAAATTAAGTTAAAAATACCATGAATTCGTGTAATTTTCTTATTCTAAGATTTTTGAGTTTAACTCTCGATTTTTTATTTGCTTCCACGTACGCACTTTTTATTATTTTTTTCATTATAATAAGAATAGGATAAGATCAAGACATCGACAAAAGACCTAAGACATATCGACAATAAATTTAATATTGTTAAAATAATAGGCCCTAGAGTTAAATAATTCATTCTAGAAAACTAACATCAGGAAATAGACTCTTCATAAATAGCTGTTGCACTATTACACTACAAATAGAATATGCAAGGTTTAATTAAATTTGCTTTTCATTGGGGACTACGTGTTGGAAGTTAATCATTCTAAAGCAGATATGCACTAGGTGATAATACCCGTATATAGTTGCAACTAATTGGCTTATAGTAAAGACAGTAAATTGTTTTCTTACAAAAGAATTGAGAAAAATAATACCTAATAAAAGATTTCTAGCTACAACGATCTATTGGCCGATGTGCCGTAAACTAATAAGTCTGTGCCTTATTAGTTTACGGTCTTTTCTATTATACCCAGTTTTATAAGCGTTATTTTTATAATAAGTAGGTCAGCGTTAGTAATGGTAAGTGACGATGCGGTATAAGATGTAGAACGCTTTCAAGATGCTTTTTACGCTCGTGACTCAAAGTCCCCCAAATAAACTGGGGTCTTCGAGAGGCGCGAGTGAAGGTAGGAAGAGAGCAGTGGAACAAAACTCCAATGTCAGTCTGTCTGTCACCAGGCTGTATCTATTGAACCGTGATAGCTAGACAGTTGAAATTTTCACAGATGATGTATTTCTGCAACAACAAGTACTTCTTCTTTCTTCTTCTCGTATAGTGGTGTGGCTCACCTATTGTAGAGTTTTCAGATCGCCTTAAAGCCTCTAACTTGACCTAACGATTACTAGAGATAGCAACCGGGACCAACGGCTTAACGTGCCTTCCGAAGCACGAAAGTGCTCACGAAAATTCATTTTTGCCACACAACTAATTGGCTACCCATCGAAGTAATGACCGCGCCAGGCGTCACTTAACCCGCACGACCGTAAACGATCAGCGAGCTTCGCTTAGCTGTGAGCCTCCAAAAGTACTAAAGACACAATATAAAGTAACGAAATCCTTCGCGCGTCCGACTCGCACTTGGCAAGTTTTTTACAACATCTTTGAGGTTTTAATTTAAATACATTTCTAATTTTCTTCTAAAATATATAGATTCGAGAAACCAATTTCAAGTAGAGCTATGGGACTTGTACAATATTAAATATTTATTGAAAAGCGAGGCTAGTCCATACATGCTCTCTGTGGAGGTGTTTCAATGTATAGACGAGACAAATACTTACCAGTGAGTTGGGTAAACACATCTACGTTTACTTGAGCGTATAAATAACATTTCTAGAGCTTTCACTTATTATTGAAAAAGGTTTCAGCAATGTAAGCATTATTTTAGGTACTTATCAAATATTAAAATGATTAGATTGTTGCTGTCCATCATGTCAGAGATAGGTATCAATGTGGTACCAAAGTATACGATTTCTACGTAGGTAATTTGAATTCAATTAATATCAGTCATCTTTATTAATACTGTTTCAATAGTGCTTTGAATTCGATGAATTTAATATGAGTAGATATTAATTATTCTATTCATAAATTCGTAGATAACTCAGTAATATTTAACTAGAAATAATTAGGCACAAATTAAATGTAGGTAAAATAAAGTGCTAAATAAATTTTAAGGCATTTTGGAGTTAGGCCTCTCATTAGTGTACTGAATGCTTTGAATAAATTTTGTAACATTTTCATTAAGCCCCGGTTTTCTCGGAAGCTCGCACAATTAACAATACTAATCCGTAAACTGATTTATTACGTTATTCTATCATTAGTGGTTTATGGCCGCGCATAATACTATACTAAATAAAGTATATTTTGAAAATCATACAACAGGTGATGTAGTAGGTACATATCAGTACTTGACATTCGTGACGATAAAATCCTACTATGTATCTTCTACTTATATAAAATTCTCGTGTCGTGGTGTTAGTTACCAAACTACGGAAACGGCTGAACCGATTTGTATGAAGTTTTTTGTGTAGGTATATTCGTTAGGTCTGAGAATCGAACATCATCATTTTTTTTTGTATATGGCAAAACAACGTTTGTCGGAACAGCTAGTACTTTTTCCTCCCTCACCCACAACGACTGAAACGATTGCGGTGAAACTCGGTACATAGGTAGCTGGAGACCTGGATCGGGACTTACGAGGGTGAAACCGCGGAGGGGGGGGGGGTGCAGCAGCTAGTGTTAACAATAACTCTATACAAAATTTTTCGATTATTAGGTGCCTGTTTACTACTGATTTCAAGACACGATACGCGATGGCCTCTCAGTAATGGCCATCACAGGCAGTATGTTTTACCGTAAAAAATATAAAACCTTCATGGAGAGAGCCTTCAAAGGTGACGTCATCGACTATTTTTGTGATGACGTCACTATTCAATTTAAAGTACAACACAACAATTACAACAATTCAAATTAAAGAAGAAAATATATTTTTTTCAACGATGTCACACTTTATTCATAAAAAAGGAGAGACAGTAAGAAATTTATAATAAATATTTGCTTCTTTTAAAATACTTACTGAAAAACTCACAAGGAGATAAAGAAGGCGATGTATAAAAATAATATCTACTATAATAAGTAATATTAAGCAAGATAAAATATAAGTTATTTTTATACATAGGTATTTTGTAAAAATGCATTAATGCAAAAGTCTTGCCGTAATAGGTACCTGTTTGTTTATACATATTTTTATCCAGAATCTGTGCCAAGTATTTTCATTTTCGTTAATGACATATTTCTACAATTTCATTCCGCCTTAAACAAGCTTTGTTAAGTATTTCGGCGCCTCGTTTCGACGTCAATATACATTTTGTTGTAATGGTGCATTATCACGAAAAATTCTTCTTGCCACTTTATATTAAACACGCACTACCTTCATCGCGGTTATTAAACTTTAAATTGTACCTAACACTCGAATATTTATAACTTTGTTTGTTTAAGTTGGATTAAGGCGAGATTACTGCGTAAGATAGCTTTATCAAATCATGGGTAAACTATGAGATAACTTTGAGATTAAGTATTCTTGTTCGATTAAAGTTTTAGGCTGCTGTCAACATTAGTAAAAGTGTATCCAAGCCCTAAAATACTCATCAACTTTCAAAATTCAATATTAAAATATGGGGAGACGTTATTAAGTTAATGGTTTAAACATGCGTGAAGTAATGAATGTTTAACGTAGGTGTCAAACCCTTGACACCTAAGTAATGCCGTTTTAGAGAATATTAGAACGTCACGTTTTGCTCGTCTGAACGTTGCGTGTTTTGAAATGATATTTTTCACGTCCTTTGTTCTACTCTCTGAAACGATTTTGTAACAACGCAATACGTTGTAATAATTTGGAATGGGCCCCTATCTACTTATTAAAGTAAAACTTTAACTTAAAAATAAGATGTGTTTTTAAAGTATCAAGCTGTGCCCAAGAAAAATAATCGAAAAATTTGATAGGTGCTGGTAACTCGACTGAGAATTTAATAATTGCTGCAATAGTTAGAATCTACTACACGCAGAGAAATCAGATTCAACTAGAAATACAAAACAGTTTAGTTAAATTATTTCACGACAATTTTAGTCTGAAATACTGTTTTGATTTGATTACTATAATTGATTTATAGATCGAATGAGACTCTACAATAATTACTGTAATGGGAACTAGAATATATTATTATATACTACAAAAAAATCTAGTTACGTTTACAAGAATCTAGTAAACATAACTAGATTTTTTCTCCGTGTATGTAGTCTAGTAGTGTTTACAATAATTTCTGGTTGGTTCTGAATAATAAATATTTGGTACAGACAACTAGAGAGTACTGCTGTCACGGATCCAAACAGAAGTTCTCGTTGCACTTACGAGATTTCTCGTACGTCTTACAACATTTTTCTCTGTGTGTAATTGTTGTTTTTAAATTAACCAATAAGTGTTTTGTACAGATTTCAAGATCGGGTGCCCGTCGCGTGGTGCTACAGCAGGCGACACCGGCGATGGCAGGCAGGTTTCGCTGTGAGGTATCGGCGGACGCGCCCACCTTCCACACAGAAATACGCTCTGCTCCTCTAGAAGTAGTCGGTAAGTCTACATCATGTTTAATGGACATATTAAAATGAAATTTGCGATAAATGCACCAAAAAGATTGTTTTGGTACAGCTTAAAACCGTAAAAGAAACGATCTCTACTATCTCACATTAATAATAAAATGCAAAGTAAGTTTATTTGCTTTGTCACCATGATCAAATAAGATAAGCATGAAACCCCTATGTATAAAGCCCTAATAGTTTTATATAAAACTTTTAACCCTGAGATATGGGTACCTAATTATGGGCAAAGCTGCGAATTAGTTTTAGTTTAATTGGTCATATTATATCAAATATCATTTCTTAAAAAAGTTAGAGCAAACGTGAAAACCCCGTAACACATACTTACCTACTAGACTAGGTAACCAGCTAACGAGCTTCAAATGAAACAGGTGGGCTAAATTGGTTCTAATGCTGAAATTTTAGCGTCCTTTTTTCGCTAATGAACAATGCTTTGTTATTTTCTCCAAAAGCTACGTTACACACGTAAAAGTTACATTTTTATTGGGCACACCTGCTGCTGAAATTAACTTTATCTTTGTCTGACGTGTAAATACGCAGTTAACGATATTAATAAACCAATATGTATATATCAATAGATAAGGTACCTAAATCAAAGGTGGATTAGGTACTCTTATATATTAGTCTTATCTTTTTAGTCTGCATTCACCAATATTATCTTTAGTCTGAATTCACCAATGTTATATTGTTACAAAAGCTTTCCCGACGAACGTTGTTTTGCCATATACAAAAAAAAAGATGTTGTTCGATTCTCAGACCTAACGAAAATACACAAAAAATTTCATTCAAATCGGTTCAGAGGTTTAGGCGGAGTTTGGCAACTAACACTGCGACATGATAATTTTATCTAAATAGGGATGATATAGATTTACACACCGCAAGACATACCTACTCCCATATTTTTGTGTTAGAAATCAATAGTTTTATAATTAAATCGAAAGGTATATTTAAATATGATTTATTATAGAGATACAACTTGGGTAAGGGAAGACGGAAGTTGATGTGAATAGATGTGGTCAAATAGATCTAATAGACTGCCAAATTTCGTTAGACGATGCGTTAGATAGAGCAAAATAAAAACCAGAAAGACAGACCGTGCCATTAAATGTGATTAATAACTGCACAGGAGAGATGGAGATAAAGAGAGATACAATTTAATAAGGCGAAGCTAGCTAATTGTATACGAAATAACAAAGTCACTTAAAATCAACATTAACACGTTGTTGTTTGTTAGTGGCAAAATAATAATATGCAAAATATATTAAGGTAGTCATAAATAGTTATAGATTATAGATACAATATAAACATTTTCAAAGCCAGTTGTTTTTGGCCAATAACTGATATATTCTAGGTCTTTGTGATGTTATGTAAACGCATATTAGTCATTAGAAATCAATCGATAAAACCTTGGTCACAGCATATTTTGCTTTTGAAAACATGTTTAAAATAAAGTATGAGAATTACCACATTGTACAAAATCTCTTAAAGACCAACACAAAAGAATATTAAAGAAATACTCTGGCAAGGAACGTTCACATTATTCTCATTTAATATTAAGGTATGATTTAAATTTATGATGCCGCTATTTCAGGGCGTACCAACTTGTTACATTAGATCTTTATTAAAAAGTAAATGTCATTGTATGAAGGGAATTGAAAACTCAAACATTAACAAATTATGATTAACTTATTGTGCATAGAGACTAATCTTGATAATGTTGGTTTTTATACTTTCACTTGGAAGGTCGATATTACAAATATAAAAGGAAAACGACAAATCTAATGAAAAATATATCAAATGATCGTCAGTTAAATTATGAATTCTTCTCTTCATTTTTTGTTATTTATTACGCTCGTAAAAATGAACAGCTATTTATAACATAAAACTTTTTCCTAAAAAATGTATATATAGATAATATTAAAGGTAAGGAATCATAGACAAAAAATCTACAGAAACTTATATATCACGTTTTATTTTAACATAATAACATAACTTCAAAAAATATATATATTAAAAACTATTGGCGGAGTCGTAATAGTAGGAGGCCAAAGTATTGAATCATTCCTTTGATATGGAAATGCGAAGTAACTATGCTTTCGATTTTATACATTCTGCGAACGCTTCCAATTTCTGATTTTTCGGAAGGTTTGTAGGTAGGTATATTATATTCGATATCAAGCAAGACAAAAACTTTAATATCTTATTGCTTGATAAGGAAAAACATGATGTAACGAATAAGTTTGTGAAGCTGACATATTTTACTTACTACCATTTACGATCGTTTATTGGCAATCGCAATACCTATTTTACAAAATAGAAATCCATTGTTAGGAAATGCATGGAACATTTCAGTACTCGGCTATCGTCAATGGTCACGCGACGATTACCGATATCGTGGTTCAAGCGATGTATTTGCAGAATTGTTTGTCTGTATACATTCTACCCAATTAGTCTAGAGCCCATAATTTAAAACTTAAAAACTTTGCAAACAGTACCTAATCCCTTTGAAAGTAACTCGAAAGTTATAATCAATACCCAATGGGTCTATATATATTATGGTAAAACTTTCCTTTGTATCCAACTTCTCTTTGCGAATAGGTACATGATTTATCAAACAATAGGTAATTGTAAGATATAACAAATGAGAAACGTTTATTTTAGGTTAGCTAGCTACCTCTAGGTTTATCTAGACCGTTTTCCTTGGAAAAGAACGGTAGTTCGTACTCGCTTTATAAATTAGCAGTCATTGTGCGAATTTACTTTAAGCTTTCATCAATTTACTTGGATGCGGGTCTACAAAGGCCGGATACACAAGGTCAAATCATGTTAGATAAATATAGATATGTTTTAGAGGAAACATTAGGCTTCAAAGGTTCGTAAAGCCATCATTAACGTAGGTTGTGATCACCCTGTTTATCGAAATAATGGGATATTCTCTTCGAGTAGATCGTCAGACTTCCGTTGATCGAAAACGGTTGGATATACCAAATGGCACTAAAGAATTTATCACAAACACATATAAGCAGGTATAAATTATTCGTTCAATAAGTAGGGTTTTTGTTGTTTTCTCTTTCAAAAAGCACTATGGTTTTATCGTAAATATTGGATTACTTTTCCACGAGGATTCCAAGACAGATGGAGGAAAACGAAGAATCTTGTTTGCATTGAAAAACTTGAACTACATCAACCATTCACCAACGAATAACAAGGAAAGTTCAATAAAAGCTTGTACAATCAGTTAACAGGTACGCAAGTACCTACTTTTACAAACACATTACCAAGTAACACAGAAGTTATTTAAAGTGTAGAAGTCCATTAAGATACGAAAGTATTTCAATGGTTCTCTTTTCGGAGTTGAAAGTAATCAATAACAGATATCTTCAAAATGTTTCTACATATTTTGATGATAGTATTAGAATATATGTACGCGGGTGAACCAACTGGTTTCCATCTTCTATACATACAAAATGCTTTGTCCTGAATGACTGACTGACGGATCAACGTATAGCCTAAACCGCTGATCGTAGATCTGAAACTTTGAGGGTGTGTTCTTTGTATAACGTAGGCATCCGATAAGAAAGGATTGTCCAAAATTCTACCCCTTAGGGGGTGAAAAGGGGGGCAAAGTTTGTATGGAACAACGTGATTGCTCGGTCCATTTTCGAAAAGCTATCTTATATAAATTCTTACTTCTAATATAAATTTAACAATATTATAGCCTATGTTTATAAGTTTGCAAAGCTTTGAATATTTAATTTATGGTTAAATCTTATCTGCTTGGGGTAAGGAAGGTAACTCCATTAACGGTTAGACTTTTGATCAGAATATACCGGATTTAGTAATCGACGAATAGAGCTAGATTAAAACATGAATAATTCAAAAACCCTTTCGAGATTAATGTTGCCCATCCAACGAGAATTCATATTTCATGTAATGACCTCAGTTATGATGAGAGAGCGTTTGTTTTATGCCCTAGAGTTTTATAGGATCATAATATTGATTGAAAGAACGATTGTAATTTGTTTTCCGATATTAAACCACCTTTTTTAAAAGCATATCGGAAGATACATTTTTGTTTTCGATCAATTTACTCATAATGTCTTGGAGAACGTATAAATCCTCACCAAAATTGCAAATCCACCATAGGGTTATAAAATTTCTATTATAAAATGTTTAGAACCAATTTTAAACTTAAGAGGAAAGGGTACCGGGGGCTTTCTCCATATAAACGTAGTCGACTGTTTTCTCCCTGGATAATGCCACTAGAGCAAATATTTTCAAACTACCATGCCCCTATGTTTACTTTGCCCCTGATAAGACCTTAAGTATTACTTTAAAAAAGTCTTGCTTGTGTATAAAACATTCTGATAATAGCAATTAAAGAATTCTACGGTGGGTTTGCAATTTTGTGGCCTAATTGTAGAAAACGTAATTGATTAACCTCCTACACACAAACTCACAAATCTTGTATCTTTCTACGAACATCGAATTAAACGACATCAGGTACCGAACACTGTTCTATCGTTGAACATAACATGTAAGAGACAAGGTACATAACCTTTCTACAACCATGTTATATTACGTAACAGAATTAGGCACTATGAATAGAATGTTCTTAGGTGTTAATTGCTATTGATTCACCGCTTATTCACATTACCTTTGAACCTTTCAAACTTTTGGGTTCTTCGGCAATTCCTTAGTAATTTTACCTTAAATCCATACTGAAGCTGCTGAAAGAAGCTGGAGAGTTTGTTTGTTTGTTTGTTTGATTGAACGTGCGAATTGAAAAAAAAATTAGAGTTGGATAGTCCATTTGTCGAGGAAGGTAGATAGGTTAGATAGGCTACTTTTTATTTTGATATTTCCACGGGATCGGGACTTACCGCGGGTGAAACCGCGGAACGTAGCTAGTAACAAACATTAAGCAGGTAATTGCCCTGCCATATATATGGAATTAGTCAGAAATGATGGAAACTACAACCTCTTAAAGGATCTAGGTCGATTTAACCTGTAACCCTGTATAAATATAATTTTATTAAAAACAAATACGCAAATATAAGGCTTACCCGTTACATAACCATATCTAACAGAAAATTATCAAACCAAAGCAGGATCAGAGTTATCATAGAAATATAGATATAAAATAAGTAGAAAATGTTATTTTTTCTTTCTTAAATCAATGTTCTCAATATTATGAGAGGCTGTCGTGTACCCAGAATTTTGATCGAGATCAGACCAATCCACAGAGGAAAGCAAACAGACGTGCCATAAACAGAGCTGCCAGTATTAATGCGATGGCTTTGAATAAACACCACCTGCAAATAAACACGAGATTGGTCGTGATTTTTGAACGAATAGTTTTAATCTCTATTTATTCCGAGAATCGACAGCGACGCTCATTTTGAGTTAAAATAGAATACCACGAATCAATAAATTGATATACTATCAAGCATTGACGGGTTTTAATTTTATTTAGTTTCAAATTGTTTTTAAGACGGGATAGGTATGTATTAGTAATCTAAGATCCCTTAAACAACGAAATTCATCGAACTGTTTAATGGATGAAAAGTATTTTATATCAAACTAGCTTTTGCCCGCGACTTCGTCCGCGTAGAAGCGCGAAAACTTATTGTAGATTGGAACAAAAAATCACGTTGTCCCATACAAACTTTGCCTCCCTTTTTCCAAAGGGGTACAATTTCAGGAACCTTTCTTATCGGATGCTTACGTCATACAAAAAACACACGCTCCAAGTTTCAGGTCTCTACGATCAGCGGTATAGGCTGTGCGTTGATCCGTCAGTCAGTCAGGACAAAGAATTTTATATGTATAGATACAAAATGATTTATATAGGTCAAAAATATATTGCAAAAGGGTTGTCTATAAGATTTCACTCAAAAATATCAAAAAGGATTCCATACTATAGGTATTTCTACCATTTTTTCACAACTTTGCTCGATTTAGCGACTATACATCACCATTTTAGTTTAAAAACCTATATTAAAATATCTATTATTTGTATGTTTCTTGTTATAGTTCCGTTTTATAGTTTAAAACAAGGTAGACAGAGGTGACATGGCAATAACCGTTAGGTGCCACCCGCCCTACCACAACGCAATAGGTACTTCCGTACATAACGGTTCAAACTAATACCGCCAGCATGAGAGCTTTCTCTTCGATAGTTAAAGCGAATTCTGTTTTAGTACTTACTCAAAGTTATAGGTATTAATGTGTAAGTTTCAAAATAGGTATGGTACACTTTATATGTAGGATTTTCTGGTTTATAATAATAATAATAATAATGTTCCTCACCTCCGGCTTGCCTTAGTTGGTTGGTCGGAGTGAAACCTGACGAGGAAGCGGTCCCCCGCCTCTGGCTTGCCTTCACCGGCCGTCCAGAGTGGAGCCACTATAGCAGAAATGCTCGAAGGATGGATGCTGAACGTCAGTGATGAGTTGGCCCGCTCGCTCGGACTACCAGCGATGACTTAAAATCCAGTGAGGCCTCTCCATCCTTCAGCCACTCACGTTCCTGTTGCCCCCTTGCTGTAATTTACTCGGCTAATTAGGGTGGCCCAGTCTGAGAGTTGGCGAGTCTCCGCCTGCCATTTTTACGTGTTTATTGAACATTGTTACGGCAGGTGCCATAGTATCCATAGTTCCCCAGTATCTAGTCCACTACCATCCCATCACAATAGCTCCAGTAGTTTTGTCCTGTAGATTATCAATAGTTTTCATCCAAACCGGAGGTTGTCCTTGGTTGCAATTTATAGTGTAGACAGGGATAATCGCCGGTTTAGAATCCACCCCATTGTTTGCTATTAAACTTGTTATTGTAAAGGGCCTCTACGTGTTGGCTTCGGCTCCACGCACGCCTTCCAAAGGTCCGGGGCTCCATAGCCCCGTGAGACAGGACATAATAATAATAATAAATCATTTATTTCAGGCTACAAAGGCCCATAGAAACATACCTTATAGACTAACATACATATTTTATAATAATAATTGAATTTGTTAAAGAGATAGCTTAGAACTATGTTAGTAGCACTTCCATGACACTACACTTTCGTCTTTGTCTGTTCTTGTGGAATTTGTCCGCGGAAGCGACGGAACACCACGTCCTTCGGCCAGAAGCTTTCATCCATAACGCGAGGCAGATAGCTATTCGGTACTCGCACCACATACGCCTTGAAATTGACGTTTCGATGCGACTCCAGCATATGCACCCTCAGCGTACAACCCAGCTTCCGGCGTACGTACTCGACGATGTCCTTCGTCCCGACGGTGTAGTGCAGGCGGGAGATGTACACCGGAGTGTTAGGCGGCGCAGCACGAACTCCCTGACTAGAATCAGTCGGGGCTGTACCGCAGCGATTCATGATAGGTCTTGGTCGCCGCTTCTTTTGCACCTTGACAAAACCTTCATCATCGTCGTCGTTCGGAACCTTTGGCTTCGAAACGACAAGGGCGCTCGCGGGGACTGAGGCCGCAGGCAAAGGCGGCGGGGCGGGGAGCGTAGGTCGTGCGGCGGCACGTGGAGGTGCCGCAGCGGTGCGGGACGCGCGGGGCACGCTGTCTACAAGCGGCGCACGAGGCGACGGCGACTGCGACAAAACTGCTGACGCGAAGCTATTATCTAGGACAGCTCCGCGCGGTGAGTTGACGTTCGTCACCGACACTGGTGACCTCGTTACCGCTCCGTTCTTGCGCAACTCGTCCACTTCTTTGCGTAGTTCGGAAACGGTATTTTGAGATGCATCCAGCTTCTCATGCACTTCCTTGAGACTCTTTTTCAGAAGGACGATGTCCTTCAGGAGGCTCGTAGCATCGACGTGGTCGAAAGTGATGGGAGGGAGCTTATTTAGGTCCCTCGCCACAAACGTAGGCACGTGGTCCGGGTCTGTCTCCTTAAACAACGTAATGATGTCCTGAACGCTTTTTCTAGTCCCGTCGCGACGACGAGACACCATTTGGTCACGCTTATTCAGCACCTCGAATAGCAACAGCTTGGCCGCCGCTATGTCCTCCTCACTGAAGTTCGATGAACAGATCTGAAGTGCAGACAACTCGTCCATCACGTCCAGTTTCTGCTGCAGGAACGCCAGCAACTCGTTCACCACAATGTTGTTATTCATTGTGATAAATTACGAACGGCAGCTTACGCTGCGTTATTCGTTACAAATACGCAAATAAATTATTATGTATGTGTCACGTCTGCATCATTGCGCGCTGCACAAGAGGGGGGAGAGTTTATGTGTTGTGATTTTATTTAAATAAATTAAATATATACAAGTACTTTCCTCTGTACATAATTATCCAATATTATAGTCCATTGACCTATCTTGTTTGCAATTTATTAAATCGTTAATATTTATTACTATGAAATGTTCACGTCATCATTTCTGATGGTTTGAATGGTACTTATATTCACAAACTCACTATAAAATACTGATGTTATTATTGAATTAAGCATGGTTTCGCAACTAATACATAAAATATTAAATCAATTCTAACCGAAAATTACCAGATTCTTTAATTATGCATTCTCAAGAATGAAAAACATGAAAATTAAAAGAAATAAAATTGAATTAGAATTAATTTTGATGTATGGCCGGCAGCATAATTGCAGACCCACGGTAGAGTTCTTAACACTATTATTGGAAAGTTTTCATTCTAATCATTTTTGTTTGATAAATTCATGAGTTAAAAGCAATTAAAGCAGGTGCGTAGAATCTTGCTTGTGTTGAAAATATTATTATAACAGCCGTTTTGGAACTCCTACGGTGGGTTTGTAATTATGCAGCCGACCGTACTTACCTTTCTATATAGTCAGTGATTTCAAACAATCAAAGTTCAATTTAAAACAAAATTCATATTATAATGTTCGTAAGGATACAGGTATCTCAAAGCCAGAACACTAAATATACCATTTAATAATGGAGAACAGCTTATCGTCATGTTAACGCGACACACATTGCATAACAAATGGCTGCACCAAATCTCACAGCCAAGCTCCGAGAAAATGTCTAATATTTTAGCAGGTTGAAGAATCATTATTAAGGGCAGGTGCTAATAAAGCTACCAAAATCGACCTTTGTTTTAAGCAACTCTAAGTAATCAAATACTCTTTTTTTGTTATTTGGATATAAATGAATATTGTAGTTTAATAACCATATTTTTGTTTATTGTGGTTGAAAACATGATATGAACAACTTCGTTCGATAAAAAAAAAATGTTAGAAAACAGATAATTATTAGATCGTTTATCGGGTTTTATTCAAAAATAGTTAACGTTTGTTTCTAAAAATGAATCAAATGATAGGTTTTGACCTCTAGGAACTATATTTGTGGATATTAATGCTAAAATGTTTTGCATATCGATCAAATATAACAGTTAGCACGCAGCACGCTACGTTTTTGAGAGCGGGGGCTAAGGTAATGTGAATACCTACACGCGGTACTGGAAGAGCGCCTTAATCTGTCTTCAGTTTATATAGTGTAACAGACTACAACATCGGCTGACAACTTGCAGATCCGAAGTGATTTTTTTGATTTGATTAGATTTCTAGGCGACTAGCTATAGGTACTTTCTATTAGCAACATAACTGCTTAATCAATCTCACATTATAATCATACTTTTTATTATATACTAGCAGTGCTCCGCGGTTTTACTCGCGTAACTCCAGATCCCGTGGGTATATTGGGATAGAAAGTAAGCCCAACCCAATAAATCAATGTATATAAATACCAAGTTTCATTAAAATCGGTTCCGTAGTTTCGGAGCCTGTTACAAATATAAAAACAAATAAAAAATCATTCCTGTTTAACTTTTTTGTGTAATTTTTTTATGTCTTATCTGTCTGTCCTATGAAAACCAAAATCATAAAATATATTGTTACCTACGTTTTGCTAGCTTACTATACATATTTCAGCTTTTCAGCGGAGGATCGTAGGTAACACCTACATTTGGGAAAATGTTGCCTATTTCAGCCTTATACAGATAATTAACTCTTCATTTCTGAGTCTGATCCACTTGTCAGTGAATAAGTTTTGGAATTTAATTATAACATACCTAAATCCAGCTAGGCGACTGTCACAATCCTTTGAAATATCAAATTTAAGGATAAGTATGCTGGTTTTCTGTTAAAGGTTCTGAGAATGTCAAATGGTTAACATTTCAAAGTCCACTTCGGTAAAAGGAAATCTATGAAAATACCTTCCTATAAAATAAATATTTCAGGACATTCCACACATCGCCATCTAGTCCCAAGCTAAGTAACTAGACTTGTGTTATAGGTGCTAGATGACGAATATACTACTTATATACTTTTCTTTTGTAAATATATACTTATAATACATAGAAACAACCAGACCACAGACAAATATTTAAGCATAAATATTTGTCTGAGGCGGGAATCGAACCCGCAACCCTGTGTTTGGCAGTCCGGCATGGTGACCATTGTGCCAACTGGGTCGTCTAAAATAAATGAATGTTAAAAAATGTTAAGGTAAAACATATAAACTGTATTTGCACTTAATTTAAGCTGTTCTATAGTATGCAGAGTTTCTGTGTGTTCATATGATTATTATTGAAGCGACGGGACGGACTTTAACAACATTTCGAATAAAACGTTGTAGACTGATTTACACAGACTACTTTTAATTCCAATATTCACAATGGATCAGAACTTACGCGAGAAAAACTGAAGGACGCAGCAAGTTTTCTATTCATGCCGTGATGTCGTATCGTGATTGTAAATATTTAAGGTTTTATGTTTGTTTCAGAGCCTCCAGAATGGGGTCCAAAGCTGGTATCAGACCGTTCTTGGTACGGCGTCGATTCCACTCTGCGAGCAACCTGCGCTTCACCGCCCGCGCAGCCTCCCGCTAATCTTACATTCGCTTTGAATGGACGAGAGGTAAGATGGTAATCTTTACATTTATAAAAACCCTTTCATCACCATCCGAGCGATGTTCCCGTTTGTATCCCTTACGGGAGCCCGGGGTCCGCTTTGCTACTTTTACGTCTCCACTTCGCGCATTTATGGCGACCCAGTTGGCACAATGGTCACCATGCCGGACTACCAAACACAGGGTTGCGGGTTCGATTCCCGCCTCAGACAAAAAAAATATGCTTAGATATTTGTCTGTGGTCTGGTTGTTTCTATGTATTATAAGTATATATTTACAAAAGAAAAGTATATAAGTAGTATGTCCGTTGCCTAGCACCCATAACACAAGTCTAGTTACTTACCTTGGGGCTAGATGGCGATGTGTGGTATGTCTTGCAATATTTATTTATTATTATTTATTTATTTATAAAACCCTTTGACCGTGAAGAATAACAGTCAAAAAGTTCCACCGACATGATTGCACAGCACAAAAGTTGATTGTAGTTTATAGGTACTTACTTTTAGATAACTTGTCATCTGTGTATTAAGCAGGGGAAGCTGTCGGTAAAAACTAGTTAGTACCAAATATACAAACAAAAAAAATTGCACACAGACATGTCAAACTTATAACACCCCGTCGTTTTTGGGTCGGGGGTTTAAAATGAAATAAACTCATTAAGGAAGCCAACACGTCTATGGATTCACAGAAATCGTATTAACCTTTTATAAAATAAATGCTCACAAACCAATTCATAAATAACACATACAATTTACTAAGTAATTCATAATTGTAAATACCACGAGTCTCCTAAACATTTTATAAAGGTTTCGTTTGTACAGGTAGATGCTTAAGTACTTAATGTAATATATTTCACCAACTCATTGTCGAATTATGTGCACTCACACAGGAATGAGAATTTTATGGAAATTGTAACGTACGTTATTCTTTTCAAGTGATATAACCACTTATATTAATAACTAGCTGCGCCCCGTGGTTTCACCCGTTTAAGTCCCGATCCTGTGGTAATATCGGGATAAAAAGTAGCCTATGTGTTAATCCAGGTCTCCAGCTATCTACATACCGAGTGTCATCGCAATCGGTCCAGTAGTTTTGGTGTGAAGGAGTAACAAACACACACACACACACACACAAACTTTCACCTTTATAATTAGTAGGATAATAATAAATATTGCAGGACATTTCACACATCGCTATCTAGCCCCGAGCTAAGTAACTAGACTTGTGTTATGGGTGCTAGACAACGGATACACTACTTTCATACTTTTCTTTTGTAAATATATACTTATAATACATAGAAACAACCAGACCACAGAGAAATATCTAAGCATAATACTTGTCTGAGGCGGGAATTGAACCTGCATACCTGTGTTTGGCAGTCCGCCATGGTGGTGACCATTGTGCCAACTGGGTCGTCATACCTACTTGGTGTCATTGTTATGATGAACCAATAAATAACGTGTGAAAAATAAATTTATATGAAGTTATATTTATAAAGTTTAATATAACTCAACAGGAAATATTTAAGTAGGTATGTAGAGCGAAAATAGATGCTGGAAAAAATATATTATACTTACTAGTTTGAAAAAAAAGACTTAAATATTTTCACAGCACTTACATTGAAACCACTTAGTGTAGTTTGTTTAGGTTTGAAAAACAACAACACCACTGAGTGATTGCTTTCATATTAGGTACGAAGCTCTTAAGAACTAGAGCAAAGACAGCTTGTCATTTTTTCATTATTATCCCGATACGTTTACATTGAATTTATTTAGGTAGATAAAATAGACCGTTCTTGTTAAACGTTTGAAGTAAGTACTGTGTTAAATAATTTAGTTTGACTCTAACCCTCTTATTCCAAAACGAGGTTTAAGGATAGTCCGAGATGTGGATTATAGTTCAGGAATATACTTCACGAGTAAATCTGTGTCTAAATACTATCCCTATAGATTATTAGGGATAGTGTTTAGACTATAGTTCACGAGTAAAACTGTGCCTAAATTTAATAATGGTTTAAATTCAAACGACATGCATTCAGCGAATAAAAACATTGCTCAACCGGTTCATAGAGTAGTTAACCGAGTTAAAGTTAATTAGTTGAACGAAAAGTCACGCGGTTAAATTGAAACAATGCGCAATGTTGGCACGATCGATACTCGAAAAGAAAATGTGTTTAACTGAAGCCGACCATTTGTTAACCTTCGGTTATGCGTGTAGCCATAATCTTAATTGTGTAGTGTTTACGTTGTTAGAAACTGCTAAGCTGTTTAAATAAATAAATTGGTGCAATGTTGCCCGTAATAGCCTTAAACCGGTCGTTACGGAAACGGGTTAGGTACCTCAACTAAAAATGGGGAAAATTTCATCTTGTTCAGATGTTATACGAAAATGGGTAGGTACCATCGTTATTAATTGACATTAACGACTTGCCCTAGAATTTAATTAACGAATTTCATTCCTCCTTAATACATCACTAACATTAATAGTGTTCCTAGTTCTTTAACGTATAAATAAATACCTACTTTTATAAGAAATTAAGTAAGGTGAGCCGTGTCTAATGTGTTAATTGTGGTTTTAACAATTTTATTAAACAATGCATTATTTTCTGGACAAAGGAAAAAGTATCCGTTCAGCGCTCACAGTAGCCATCGGCTCTGTTGTCAGACATGGGTACACAAGAGAACAATGATGCTCTACCTACTTTGACACGACCGTTGTTTTTGCGTACTGTTGCCGAGGCCGGTAGCCACTGCCGCGTAGACGAGTTCATTAATCACAAAGCAGCTCCCAGCTACATAGATAAGCGTCCCTTTTATCTCTAGCGCGGCACATCTGAGATACACCAGCCGCCATTCAATCGCGTTCCTCATTAAATTGACATCATTTTCCGCAGATTGATATGGAGTTTTTCGGTCACGAGCTACCGTCGTGGTTCAAATGGGATCCGCCACCCAAACCGGAGACCACAACGACCGACATCCCAGAGGATGACGTTAATTTTAACATTTTTCACGACGAAAGTAACATCCAATATTTAGACGAGACCTATATAAACTTGCATAAAGAAGAAATTAGGCGGCCGCCTAAAGAGAATTTAAAGGCTGAGTTTGAAAGGACGGGACCGGACAACAGGCTGGTGTCAGTGGGCGAGGTTGTGTTCGTGGTGAGACACGAGGCGTTCGAGCGCGGCAGTCTGCGGCTCACCTGCATCGCTAGTATGTACAACCTATACGCAGCACGCGCCGAACTAATTTTCGATATGGAGCAGCCAGAAGTTGCCTCCGTGCTAGGCGTTCGTAATAGTGCCGAAGGTAAGTGCTCGATATTCGATTTCCTAGTTTATTGTCTACTAAGTAATTAATGTTCTATCTTAAACAGTAAGATTACACTCTGATTACTCTCCAAGTTTGACGTCTTTGTAAGTTATTAGTTGTGTTTATCTAGGCTAATATTACACGATACAATATAAATAGCAATAATTATTTGTGCTTGTTAAGTGGGTTGTTAATAACAATATTTAGAAGGTTCTATGGGTAAGGAAATCCATTAGGAACATTTCTTGTAGCTAAAACCCGCATTAGTCATTTTCTTGTAGCTGTGACCATGAAAATGAAACGTTCATTTGTCGATTCGATCGATTGCTACAAAAGACCTATCAAGACAATATCTCGAATCATTTCTCACATTTGACACGTAGACATTTACCCGATTATGAAAGGAACTCGACTTTTACGACAAAAGTTGTTATCGGTTTGTAGATAAATTGTGAGAATAACTTTTGCCTTACGTTTAAATATTTTATATTGAAAGTTGATATCATCAATTCACAATTGAGTCTGTTTAAATGGGTAGGTCCTTAAGATTTAAACTGACTACTCGCTCTGCATTAATTGGCTACCTTTTAACATTTTCCAAATTGCCTTAGAGGAGAGGTTTCTCTACTTTCAACCATGCCATTTGTTCGCGGTATCAAGACAACAAAGAAACCACTAAATTAAACACAATTAACTTTTGCGACTATCTTAACAAAAATAGGGAAGATAATACAGGATGCTATTGTTTCAGATTCAGTCTCTGAGGGCGTTTGGCGAATAGCTACTTGTCTCGTGCCATTGTTATATAGTATCCGGTAGTTTGTTCTCGTTTAATAACTAAGTAAATTTATATTATCTAGAGATACCAGTTAATATAAGGCGACAGACAAACCGGTGTGCGACATTTTACAAATTACATCAAGTTTCATAACTTCGCGCACATGCATGCTGGCACAAGGGTACCGTGCTAAGTCATGCCGGTTTGTCTTGAGTTTAAAAGCGATTCTCATTTTGTACAAACTCATCAAACATATCTCTTTACGTTTACCTTCAAAAGGTGTGTAAAATAAGTCAAAGTTTTAAATGAATGATCAATGAATAACATAGTTAAGTGAGTGGAAACTACATAAGGTTTAGTCACGAACTCATGGAAGTTAAGTCACGGGTGGTGTCATAGCATTGTATTTAACACAAAAGTCAACAGCAAGTCGCGACAAAGCTACAAGTAAACTACAGATGGGTTTAATAACTCCAGTGAAACAGAAATGACAGTTTTTACGCCTCCCAACGTTCCGCCAAAGTACGGACAAACCGGGGCGGTGGCGCTAGGCGCGCCATCTGTGAAATATTGTGTGCTCGTGTGTTACTTTCCAACTTTCAAACGTGTGGTCGCAACTTGGTACAGTTTTTACCCAACCAATGTTTTTTGGTGAGTATTTATAACATTGTGCCCGTTGGTCATAGTTATAAAAAATAGCATTTGTTCTTCCTTCCCTCTAAATTAATGGTTTCATAAACAATTCGCATTTATCATAATAATGTGTTTGCGGTAACCGTATAACGTTATTACTATTTTAAGTGATTTATGTATAGTTTTCCTGGACCTTTTGTTATTTTGTCAGAATCAATGACATACCTACCTTATGAATAAACGCTGCTTAGTGGATTATTAGTTAATAAAGTGTGGCAAGACATAACCTATCAGTCGCTTAGTTACAGAGAGCAAAGTTCAATGAGGGTTTTAATAATTAAATTTCAGTGTTGTCTTATTATATTAAATTATAATATTTATTTACAAATGAGATCATAGAGTGTATTAGATTACGAATTAATTAAAAACTTCGTTTGATAATGTATGTGAAGGGTCGTCGTCTTAAAAAGATGTTAGTTGTAGATCAAAATGGCCAAAATGTAATTATTAATTTTATATACGAAATTAATGTTAGAAGACGACGTGTAAATAAATTAGGTCTTTTTAATTACCTAATGAAAAGCGATCCAGTAGATTTTGAGTAAACTAAATTATATATAAATAATGCAGGATATTTCACACAGCCCCAAAACTTAGTACTTTGGGAATCAAATAACGTATATACCTACTTATCTTTTGTAAATATACGTAGTATGATAATACTTACCTACATAGAAAAAAACCCGTATCTAAAACGAATTTCTTCTGTAGATAAACTGAAAATGAACTTGCTACGAACCGTAGAGATTTGCTACGAATCGTAACGGATCAGGTAGTTTTATCTTCTACGACGCTACGAATCGTAGTAATCGACGCATAAAAAATGTGGATAGAGATTAGATTTCATTTCAAAAAGAAGATTTAAGGGGAATTTTACTTTAAAATATTTTTAAACGGACTCTTCCCTCTTTCTCATTTGTTTATACTTCCTTAGAGCTGTTTCAGTTTCATATCAAATAAAGACTTGACTTCAACAAATTGAATTGAAGTTATATAACGTCTGTGCAAACGGACTGAGAGATATTCAAAATTAAATAAGCCGATGTTATTTTCGTACTACTCATCTCCAAGTACAGTAAAAGTAAATATAGTAAATGTCTATTATGTATATGTAAGAAGACTGAACATATGATTTTAGAAGGAAAAAAGATTTTATTGTAAAGTTCTGGGCCAACTGGTTTGGCTAGTCGCGTAACAAATTCTTATTATAAAAAGCTTATAAAAAGCGCCAATATTTAAACAAAGCAATTACGTTTGAATATCGTTTTTTTTATCTAAAAACTAAACTCTCTATGAATATTCTTAGCTAGATTCATCTATCGTTTCATGTTGTTAAATTAAATTAAACTTTTTTTTAAAATCATTATTGTATTTGTATGGAAGTTTGAGTACCGCATTGCTTCGTCTGGACTAGTCAATCCTGTTTGTCTTTAACTTAAACAGCAGATTCAATAAAAGTCTATATAATCTTGTTTTAATTCTGATGTATATTTAAGTAACTCCCAAACTCGACTGTTTCAACGAAAGTTAGTTAATTGTTAATTAAAACTTGTAAATACGTTTAGTTCTAAGGTAGTTGATGATCAATAAAATTGTAAATTTAAAAAGGTTTTAGTGTAAAAATAAACGGATGTTGAAATTGTATTTATTTATTTACAAATACCCACTAGTGCTAAAAAATTGATTTAATATTTTGGTATATAGGCTGATGGTTCTGACCGCTATGCTATTGAGGACTACTTTTTAAAGATTATTTATACCTATAATTTAAAAATAAACAACCTAATTTTTCTAAATAAATATTTAGTGGTGTTAAATATATCTTTTCATAATATGGATGAGTCTGGTATTTTAGGTTTAGCAAAATGTTGGCAATGGATCAATTTGAAAGGAAATTATTTAATAAGGGGTCTGCTTTCAAATTAAACAATCGGCTATCAGCCAATGAATATGTACAGTATGGGTCATAAGTAAATTATCAGTTTGCTACAATAATACTATCAACAAGTATTGGACTTACGACCTTCTTCTAAAAGACGTTACACGTAAACATTAAAACTTGAATTAAAAGTACTCAGTGTGATTATTATTTTCAACATGTTAGCTATGTCTTTAGTTGTGTGAGTGGTATAAGCCGCCACCCGCTACACCAACGACGTGGGTTCCATCCATAGGTTACAGTGTTATAATGTTCAAATAGTGCTACACAGGTTTTTAAAGGTTACGGTGGGCAGAGACTTTTGATCGTTGATTGTACGTAGTCTGCGTTCACCCTACAAGTAATGAAAATACATTTCGACATAACTATATCGATCACTACTTTAATAATGTAGGTAGAAGTTATTGATGGTACACGCTTCGCTGTAGGTCTTATAACAATAACGAAGTAATTTCGCATCGAAGGAGTTCCGAGAAGGCTTCAATCAATCATAGTGGGAGATTGAGTCTTCAATAAACACCAGACAAATCCCACCATTATCCTTATGGAAAAAAATCTATTGAGCAGTTATATTCAGAACGAATAGATTGTACGACGCAGATTCAAGCATGACGCATTAAGTACCCATTTAATGCCGATTTTTTTACTAATATCTTATTTATGTGTTTCTGACGTGATATTCTAACACAATACTTGAGCTTATTTTCTGAAAGCTTTCTTTTTATGTTTGGTTTTACAAACGGCTTAATAAGGTAAAAAAATATTTTCAGATATTTATATCGCAAAAAGAAATAATAGCTAGAGCGTATTATTTTAATGTATGTTAAAATAATGCCGAATGCTGAGTTTAACTGCAATTACTAATGGATAACATTGTTTTAAACCATAATTTAAGATTTGTAAGAAGATTCAACCTTTTTTTTCACCTTGGTAAAAGCTCGGTAGAATATTTATCTCTACAAATTTTTAGTTTTTCGTTTGGGTTTTTAGCCACCTTTAATAATAGACGGAGCAGGCATAATTTGCATGCGCCGTTGTTACAGCGTAGAAAACTTCTCTTCATTTTTCAACATTTACTGCTGTCGGCGGCTTTCGTGTAAATGCAAAACCAATAACAATCTGTTAGAGTTCTAAGGCCTTCACTCGTCGTCGGTTGGTTCCATTGTCTGCGCTGTTCGTTAGGTCGCTCTTTTCATTTACCCAGGCTCGTTGATTGGACAAAATCCATCACGGTCCGTAGTCTCCGCTCCGTCAGTCCATTGATTATTCCCCCAGCTTGTTCCTGCCTTTGAGAATGAAAGTTTTATGACTCGGTGATGGAAGCTCGCTACACTTTAACTATACTCACTCAATAGGATAGCGAGAATGTGTCTGAAATACTAAAGACTTTAAAATACTCTGATAATATATAAAACAATTGAATGGTTAACCGACTTTACAGACAAAGTCGGTTTACGGATGATAATTTGAGATATTTATTTTTGTTTTCCCTTTACTTTTATAATATATATTTTTTTCCTTTTTTCCATTATATAAGTATTTTATTCGTCACTATTCACCATAACACAAGCCCAGATGAGCGATATTATTATTAAACAATATAAAACAAACACGAGACGCTTATTTTTACCACGACGCTGTCATAGTACCGGAACATGACGGTGTCTGTTTCCTGGATTCATTTATTAGACGTTATCACGTCAAAATAATATTTAGTTTTTAGCCTAGTGGCAAAATGTAATTATCACTGCTCGCAAATATTACACTTCAAAGAGCAATGCAATGCAAATAATATTGCTACTAATTAGTGTCAGCGAGATCAATAATTTTCGACACGTGTTTCGCATCTACAGGGCGCGTTATATGATTTATTTTATCAGGAGAGTAGACATCAACCTTGTTTAATAACCGACGAGTATTAGATACGAAATAGCTTTTTAAAGCAGTGGCTCACTGGAATCTAGAAAAAGATTTATTTTCAAGTATCCTCTTACTATATCAATTATCTAAGAATCAGAGTCAGAAAATATTTTGTTGAAGAATTGAGTACAATATGGTGTTGGGGTTCTTACATAATACAGTGCTTAGCAGTTTATCCTTTACGGATGTACAATAATACGTAAAATTCTAAATAAATCAAAGGCTAATCTATAAGTTAAGTAAGTATGTATGTTTGTTAACTTCAAGTTGAGTAGGTAAGTAGATAAAGGACATGGTTATTTTAATAAAACGGTCACAATTTACATTTCAAACTTCTGCTCTATGATGCTAACACAAAAATATTCCGTTTTATTAAAATGTGCAAAGTATTTATAAGTTTTTACGGTTACATCAGTTTAACGACACAAGACGAATTCGAAACTTTTAAAGCTTGTATAAGAAAATTAGGAATCATGAGATTCGGAAATAAAGGGATCGGTCGCTAAAAGTTTGTCAAAAGTAGATAGGGTCTAAAAGCAAAGTTTGTTATCCGCGGCACCCTGTTATTGGTTGCTATAGAGTTCGGTGGCGGTTATCTGACTTTTCTACGGTTGTTGCACGATTTTCCCCTTGGCTACAAATTGTAATTCGATCAGCGAAGTGTAGATTCAACGTAAACTACATACACTTTCTTTGATCTTACATAATATTCGTGTTTGAATATTTATTTTGCTATTTTGTATTCGTATATGCCTACCTAAGATGACAAAATTATTGGAATATATGAAATATACAAACAACTTTTGAACATACAAATGGTTTTTGGTACGATTCCAGTGATGCAAAGTGGACACCCATGTCATAGGCACATCAAGTAAAAGTGTAAAATAAGTTTAATAAATATATTTGTGTTTGTAAGTGATTTAAATATAATCAAACAGTCTTTCCTTTACTTGATTCTTTTATTTATTTGACTGAAGAAACTACAGTTGTTATCTGGAGTCGGGAAAGATTTTTCACTGTAGGACTTCACATGATTAGTTTAGTAGAGGTTCTAGACATCAGTAGAATTTCTTGACATCTTATTAAACTCATACCCCCTTATTCGAAAACGAGGTTTAATGATAGTCCGAGATGTGGATTTAGATACAGATTTACTAGTGAACTATAATCTAAACACTTTCCCTATATAATCTTTAAGGATAGTGTTTAGAATTTAGTTCCCTATATAATCTATAGGAATAGTATTTAGACCATAGTTCACGAGTAAATCTGTGTCTAAATCTAAGGTTCAAATCCACATCTCGGACTATCCTTAAACCTTGTTTTGGAATAAGGGGAATAGACAACGAGCATCAACTAAAGAACCAATGTCCAACTTCGTCAACTGTCCAACTGTGCTCATCCGTGATGCTTTAAGTAAGACCATTAGAATGTAAAATGGAGATCCCTTGATGATTATTCAAGGGCAAGTACTCTTCAAACTGAAAGGAAATCTCGTTGAGAAACGAATTAATCCATGTTCCGCAGAGAATTCCTTATTTGCGTTAATCAGTTCACGGTTTACCCACTCTTTTTAAGCCTTTTGAAATACCATTTAAAATTAAACTTTTAATTACTAAGATGTAATTTAAATAAAAACTAGTTACCTATTTAAGGGCTTATTTGAGTTATATCCAAAAAATCTACTTATATTTTGTTATCTAAACTTTTTGTTCATAGTTGGAGTTCTAACCGTTGAAAAACAGATAGATAGACAAACACTTTATTTCACTAACAAACAAAACTAAATACGGGAAACAAATATAGAAAAAGATCCAAGAGATCAAAAGGTAAACATAAGCTACAAGTTAACTTAAAAAAAATATGTAGCTCTGAATATCTAAAATTGTTTGGGTACTCACACATACTGATCGATTTTATTATTTTTAAAGCAGATATATATAATAAATCTCTAATACGAGTAAATACTCCTACTTATTGAACGAGAGCTACCAACTTCTTTGTGTTCAGGCGACGACGGTGATAAATGCTCACAATTATTTCTCAGTTCACTTCCGGTCTAGAGAAGGTTTTTTGCTCATATTTCAGTCAATACCTCCTTGCTAGGTTTTCCTCACATCCAAGTAAGGAGTAATATGTTTTTTGTGTTTTTCAAATATCTATCTTATCTACTATTGAAGAGTATGAAACAGGCAGTGGCAGAATACGATAAAAAGTGATAACAGCTCTAAGAATGTCGATTTCCTATTCATGTGATAATTGCATAAGCGTATGCCTTTGATACATTTTTTTACGTAAAAGAGGCTTCATCTCACCTGATGGGAAGAAACGATGAGGTCGAGGGTGTAGCATGGTCTACTGGAAGGTGAACGGCCTGCCTGGTCAAAATGATAAAACGCAACGAGTCACTTGGCACCATGACTTTGACCATTATTAATAGTAGGATAATGCATTACTGCATATACGTAAACAAAATGAGTTTTTATACAAATAAATTTTTCATCTTATTCATATTTTATTCTATTCAAAAAGAAATTAAATTGAACTTTAACAAAATTGCCTCTTTTCTTTGCGTCTTTGCATTTCGTAGAGGGTCTACGAAATGTAGCGTAGCCCGTATTCGTATCAATCTTAGATATGAATCTAATTGACTAGAATTTCATGGTAGATCCTACTAATATTATAAATTCGTAGTTCATGTTACTTCTTTACCCAAAACTACTGAACCGATTGCAATTAAACTTGGTAAGTAAGGAGGAAAGCTGGTGTCCTGGAATAACTCAGCGGCTACTTTTTGTTACGTTATTTCCACGGGTTCAGGACTTCAAGGGTAGAACCGCAGACTTTAGCTAGATCAATAGATATTATAGTAACCATATCAATTATTAACGTCATAGGAAACACTTTTCACATTATGTGCAAAATCACATAGTTTTATACATAGTTTTTATGAAAATGAAATTGCTAATCCATTTGAGTATGTGTGGTCATAGGTATCTTATCTATCACAGATCTTGATAAAAGGATTAACTAAGATTTAAGACTATGCATTCCTTATTTATCTATGAAATGCTCAAAAGTAGTGGACGCAAACACAAATTAAGTAGATAACAACAATTGCATTGATAAGAAAAATATTATTAAGTATAAGAGTACAAGATGTTTTCACTGTTTTTTTTCTATAAAGAGTATTATTTTTCTATAGAGACTATTGAGAGTATTATTCAAATTGTGTTTTGAATTATAATATAATAATAACACCAACTTACAAAGTGAAGCTTTATCAATATTAAATTAATACATCGTAGCCTGCGTATTAAAGCCGACCGTCTACCGCCAACTACATTAGCTTAGCTCGATATTTTACATTAGCTTAGCTCGCAGTTAAAAGTTGCAGTTAAGTCTAGGTTCGGAACGTAAAACTAAATACTAATACTGCTATTACAGATAAAGAGTTCCGCTGGATTCAATCAACTTAGCTCGCAGTTTTTCAGTTTTACGTAGCTTAGCTTTGGCATAGTTTGTTGACGCACTTGTATGAAAAATTGGTCCAACTATGCGAGCTAAGCTAAACTAACTTAGCTTAGGTGGCGGCGGACAAACGGCTTAAGGTAACTTACCATTTGTTTATGAAGAACGAAACGTAACAAAATAAAATGATTTTACTTTTTCTGTGTGGAAAAGATTAATTTAAGTATAAGTAGATCGTAATATTTATGCAACCAAAATTAGTTCCTTTTTTGATCTAGCATAAGAAAACTATATGATTGTCTTACGATCTATGAATAGCCCAAGAAGGTAGATGTAGAAATACAATATCTTGTACAGGAGTTCGTTAGTTTAGTTTTACGGGGATGTTTCCGCACTTAATATTATCCTCTTTAGGAGTTCCTTGTGGTCGATGAGGGCACAGCTAGTTTTTTTTGTGTAATATGAGTAGCTATACTCTATTAAAGTCTATATTGGTTTAAGAAAACTCTCTCCCCGTTATTCCAAAACGAGGTTTTGGAATAAGAGAGTCTAAGTTTTTTATTGATGTACGGACAGCAACGGAAGCGATACGAATTGTCATTACAATGACGAAGTTAGTTCAACCACAAACTTAGTTAGGCTCATAAATACGAAAACAAAGTACAACCACCAGCTGCCACAGTCTTAAAAAAGATGTTATAAACAAGGCCAGCTCTCTTGATAAAATATGCAATGTTTAAACTTTTTGTCATTTTCTGAGGATAAAGAGGGAGGGCTTTTATCTATCTATCTAATGGTCTTACAGTTTAAAAATAAATACATGAACTCGTGTATAAATAATATATTAGAGACAAATGTAGATACACACAAATACAAAATAAAATGTTCCAATGTATAAATCGGTCTAAAACAGGGTTTAATTTCGTAATCCCAGTTTGCCGTTTTCGTTCTAAATGACGGACACGAGAGAGGCTTAATTAATTACATAATATTGTACGCAAAATTTAATGTAATTTCAAAACAAATATTTACAAATACCTACACTTGAAACAGCGTAACAACAGAGAGAATGTTATGTTTGGGATAGAGAAAAAAATGTTCGGGAAACGTCAACCTACATCAATTACCGGTGCCATATTCAGGGCCGAAGTCCTTTTTTTGGTAAAAGCACTGTGTACTTTATGACATAAACAGAAGCACTCATTGATTCTTATTATCGATTAGTGAGGAAATCAATTTTATTAAGCACTTTTAGCTTTTTAGCACTTAGTCTGCTTTTTCATTCAACTGTATTAAACTTGATTGATGTGTATTCACAGAAGTATAGGTGTTAGGTACTTATGTATATTGTTAGAATTTTGCTACCTGTTATGTTTTGATGTCTATTTTTTGGTAGGATCTATTTTGTTTTTGTCACCTATTTTGCGGCTATTTTATTTTGTCACTTGTTAAAATTTTGCTACCTGTTTTATTTTTGTTACCTATTTTACTGCCTATTATGTTTTGTCACTTGTTTTTTAAATTTTGTTAATATTGTAAAAAATTTGCCGCTTATTTTATTTTGTTACCTATTTTGCTACCTAGTTGCTACCTATTTTGCTACCCATTTTATTTTGTTTTGGTACCTCTTGTTAAAATTGTGTTATTTATTTTTGATGTAAAAATTGAAAGGCCAAAACAAAAGGATCACTTGTAAGTAGTATTCCCTGGTCTGATTTTAAGATTCAACTGTCGTCATTTCATAAGATTTCACGGACTGCGAGTATTTGTGTAACGGCAGAATCATCAGACTCCACATCGCGAATCCGGCAATGTTTACTTATTTGTTCAAACAGAAGATAAAACCAGCTTGTGTTTATTGTGTTATCTATTTACGTGACTTTTGATACGGGTACGTACTTAGAACTGCTATCGAGACCAGACCTTCCTCGGAACTCATTTAATATTAATAGAATTTCGTCAAAATATTTGTTCAATTACCTTTCTGTTCACATGTGAAGGTAGTGATAAGTAATCCAGCAGACGATCCCTTTTTCCGACTCTTATTACAAGAACGTGAGGTAATCAAGGTAATATAGAAAAGAAGCGAAGTAGATGAATGTTTCTTAGGTTCCTGCTTATAACACCTTGCACGATGTTACTAGATAGAGAAGGTACCTATTCTACAAGTTCATTCCGGAAACTACCTACTTTTACTAGAGTAAATAATTACTTGTAACCATAATGCCAACCTGTTTGGGTTGTTCGGATATACAGGGTGTTCCGAAATGAATGAATAAACGGGTACCGGTAGAAGAGAATGTGCCGGCACATTCTCTTCTACCGGTACCCGTTTATTCAGAAACATAAATGTTATGCTCAGTGAAAGTCTCTCGGTTTCTGAGATATGCAACATTTCAAAATTAAAAAGTTTATTTCCCTTCTCCATGCTTTTTAGTGCCAAGATGCTGCAAATGAAGGATTTATTTCAATCTGCTTTTTGGATAGTATTTCAGGATTAATGCGCTATCGAATACATTTTTATGACATAAGCAAAGTTTTTATTTTCACTAAGATTTAACTCAAACTTTATTTTTAATAATTACTTGAACTTTAACGTTTCGCGGTGTAAAAAAATCTATGGTCACCCTAGTGCCAAATTAAAAAAAACTTGCCTATTTCATTCAGATTCTGAAATGGTAAACTACGTGGTATTTATCCATATATTACGGAACACCTGTATAATTTTAAATAAGTGTAATTTTATTACTTTAGTACAAATCAACCTTAAAATAAGAAAGTATTTCTGTGTAACTCTAGTGACAATCTAACAGATCTAGTCAGGTATTATTATAATAATCCAGATCTAAAAATGTAATTATTATCACAACACAACTCTCTGGCTTTAAGTAGGTACTAACACCAACACCATTATAACTTTGTGTAATAGCTTTATGTAAAATATTAAAAATAACTTACATTTTTGATACGAGTTAAAATTTGATTTTAGCTTCTGTCAAAAATGCATAGATTAAATCGAAGCTTACTAAAATCGAGACTTTAAAATTTTGCTTGCATTATTAATTCACTAGACCTAACCACTGAACGTAAGAAATGAATGGATTTTATTTCAGAAATGGAACAGCGGCATGGATGTTTGGATATAATTAAACCTGACAATGAATTTTAGTGTGGTGACAAAGAAACCACCGTCTACAGAATATTAGGGCTTTACGGGTCCCGGCGGATATTGCGACTGAATGCCACCTTTGTTCTAAACTCAATAAAACTCATAACGTTTTGTGTTCACCACTACATTGAAATAAACAAGGCAATAAAGGGAAAGATTCTATCTCGATGAGATAAATTAACAAACCGCCTGTTTATTTAGAAAAAGTCCTGAAGAAGGTTCCTTTATCTGAAATAGGCTTCCCTGGCATTTCTGTTTTTCAATGAAATTTATGAAGGTTTGTAAAGGTTTACGCAGATAATACCTTTCTGAAAACAGAAAGTACACCGGCAGTCACAATCTACACAGTATGTATACGTCACACTGTATCGACGAACGAATGGAAAGCAACTGCAGCGGCCAGCATTGCAAATAATTTGGTAAAATACCTACAGGTAAGTAGTATTTATTTTATTTATTATGTTTGTATTATTATTATTTCTTTGTAAAATTAACTGGATCGGTTACTGGCTAGGGCAATGACTTTTTCAAAAATCTAATGATTCATTTTTAGGTTTGTCAAAATCAGACACACAACTCCTTTCAGAATTTTTTTTCACTGTCTCTTATAGCTTAGGAAATAATAAATAAATAAATATTGCAGGACGTTCCACACATCGCCATCTGACCCCAAGCTAAATAACTAGACTTGTGTTATGGGTGCTAGACAACGGATATACTACATAAATACTTTTCTTTTGTAAATATATACTTATAATACATACAAACAACCAGACCACAGACAAATATCTAAACATAAATACTTGTCTGAGGCGGGAGTCGAACCCGCAACCCTGTGTTTGGCAGTCCGGCATGGTGACCATTGTGCCAACTGGATCGTCAAATGGTCCGTAAGTAATTGTATAGTTAGGTAAGAAGTTTACCGAATTGATAAAATGAATTGAATAACTTAGTAAAAAGTTCGTCTACGCGAAAGCGAAAGCTACAATTCCAAAGAAAATGATTTTAAGGACATTTTACAATTCGACGCTGAATCGAATATGAAATCGTTAGTGAACATTCCTCTTTACTTTCAAACATAATTGAAAATACGAATCATTTTAATATTTAATAATAATAACTACAATGACATCTGGCTTCATTTAATTATTAAATACGTATGATAAACTATTCGGTTGATTAGTTATTTAAAATAGGCAACTGATTAATCCGATGATTTAAACCGTTTGGCTTGTAGAGTAAGATCCCGCATACCACTGCATACGCGATTTTATAAAAGAAAGAATTACTTAGAGCATATCTTCAATACAGTTATGAACGATGTGCGATTATGAAATTCAGAGCAACATTATCGATTGTTACAAAAATATAAACGATTTTTTTGCAATATTAACGCAATGTTAAGGTTTGATTTTTAGCTTTGCTACCTGATGCCGCTAACCTAATCACTATGTACACATATTAAGTTAATAATTGCACATTGTTCATAGTTATGAACAATGTGCGATGTACTTGGGCATGCTATCAACACATCAGTTGTGTTGGAGGCATGCGTTGAGTAATTCTCAGCTTTTATAAATCACGAAGGTCTGACAGTAGGCGGGATCTTGGTCTATTGTGTTTATCTGTTGTTATTTGACATTCACGGTAATACACACCATAACAGTCAGCAAATTACGTCACCAACCATTTAATTGGAAGATAAATTATGTACAAATACTGTTGTAACATAATTGTAATCATTGACTATATTAATTAATGTTTCTTGTTAGTGAATATGTAACCATGTAACATTAAATAGGTAGACTTTAAAACCAAATACGACCGTACAACAATGGATTGAATAGGTATGTCTATAGATGTTTTGTTAAGTCTTAAGAAAGTCGAGAATGATTTGCTTGAAACCAAGTACTCAGCAGTAGGTACCTGTTTTAAATTGGCAAAAAGGTATAGTAATAACATTGATCAAGAGACGCGTTCAATAGGGCAGCAATATTGCTATTTCCTTTACAAAGCGAATATAACTTTATTCGCAATTTATAGCAAGATATTTATTATAAAGGAAAGTTTTCTTATGGGAACGCAGAAACGTGGCAGACACAATAACGGAGTACAAGTGGGTAAATTGGATTCGCGCCCCGGGGAGGCGACAGCCGGTGACGGGCGGCAGCACCACTCAGGGACGCCTAATCATGTCACTGACGACGTCGGCGACGCGACGCGCGACGCACCACCCGCCCTTGTCATACCGCACGTCTAAAACTTACAAATCACTTTAATACGTCAAAAACCTTTTGTGAACATTCAAATGACATATTGGACCCCTTTAACTTTCCAGATTTTATAACTTTCGTTGTTACTTGTTTATAGTTTGGGACTGCGGCCCTCCGATCTGATGCCAACGGATGTTTTGTAGGTATCTATAGAGTGGGTTTCGATGTGTCAAATCATGGAAACAGCAGTTGTAGTGAATGTTATTTTCGAGATGTGTTTAGATAAAACCTTATAATTAACACATTTTTTGAATATTTCGATATTAAATGAGTTCAAATCAATTAGATATGTTATGGACCAAGTGATTCATTGGTTATACATTATACGTAATGTCCGGGCATAACGAATAATGATAAATGTGAGAGTGCAATGTGATTTTATCTAATGAAATAATTATATTGCCCGGGCATTATACATAATGCCTGTCACCTACTCATACTGTTCATACTGTTAAAAATAGCTTTTAAAGGAGCTTGGTACCCCATAGAATCTATCTCTATTATTACATTGTCCAACGATCAGGTAACAATATTCATAATGCCCAGTCAGTGTAATGAATATTAAAGTTTAGATGATAAATAATCACTTTGTCCAAAGTTGCTTGTCATTATTCATAATGCCCGAATTAATCACTGGGTCCATAACAGATATACAAGTTATCTTATCAATACAATGTTAAAATGAAGCAGAAAATACCTTCTGTGTGCTAAACTTGTTTGAAACAAGTTTGAAAACTTAACCAGATTCCAGCTGATAGAAACTCCCATGATCCAAGTTCCCAAGAAACTGTGACAGCGAGAGCGACAGCAGTAGCTATTGAATTCATTGGCACTAACAACGCTCTTATTTCCATTAGCCGAGGGTAATTTCCGCTGTACACAATAAAAGACTCGAACTTTACAAAACTAAACTTATTGAGCACGGACTGAATGGAGCAGTGTAGGCCAATTAAAGTAAATCGATAGTTCAGTCAGTCGACTCGATTTGTTGCTAAAATGTCCTCTTTTACATTAACTATGCTAGGAAAATGAAGTTCATTAAGTCATTCAGTAACATAAATTCATAATTAAGTGAAGTGCATACGTACAATCGGCGCTCAAAAGTCCACAAGGAGCGTAACGTTTACAATCCTGTGCACTATTTTAAACACCCTATGCAGTGTAATTACGTAACCTGTGGATCGAACCCACGTTTGTTAGTGTAGCGGGTGGCGGCATATACCTACCACTCGGCCAGCCAAAGATAAATATTATAGCTTATATGTTGAAAATAATAATCACATCGAGTACTTTTAATTAAAGTATTTATGTGTGTGTGTGTAACGTCTATTAGAAGAAGATCGTAAGTCCAATATTGGTTTATAGTATTGTTGTAGTGCTGATAGTGTACTTATGACGCATACTGTACCCTAATTCACATAAAATCATTTAATGATTATTACTTTTCTATGTGCCTCCAGGATTTCAAATATCTTCGTCGATCGAAGCTTAAATTGCGGTGCCACCTAATGAATTTCAAACAGTTCACCAGCTCAATTTGAAGGTCCATTTGGTGCTGAGATTATTTCCAATTAACCTACTGTCAGGAAGATAAGAATCTACTGACAGATTCTGTTACAGTATTTATGTTCGGTAGTCGTGTTGAATTTTGATGTTGTAGTTTAGGATATCTAACTTGTTACCATACCCCAATGTGCCTAATATAAAGCAAGATAATCCTCGTCAAACGCCTGTGGCAGTAGAAGATTGAATATTATCAAATATTATAAACCCCTTGTACCCCAATTTCAGAAAATTTGTTTTACTCAGTTTTACAACGAGATTTTGCATTGGTCGTTAGGTAAACAACGAATTTTATTTTTTACTAGCAGCGCTCCGCAGTTTCACCCGTGTAACCCGTGGGAATTTCAGGATAAAAAGTAGCCTATAGCCTTCCTCGATAAATGGACTATCCAACACAAAAAGAATTTTTCAATTCGAACCAGTAGTTCCTGAGATTAGCGCGTTCAAACAAACAAACAAACAAACAAACTCTTCAGCTTTATAATATAAGTATAGATTTCATTAAAAATATTTTATAATACTATTTATTGTTTCAGAGAAATAATATTGAGAATTTTCGTGTATAACTTTGCACATTTTCAGAGCGTTAAGTGTAGAATTGTATATATTATGTATTTTTGGAGACCGTCCATGATCCGTTCGTGAAACTTGGCGTGGAAAGCTTAGAGTGATAGATGTCCCTTCTCAATCTTTGTCTGTTAAGATTATCAAGAATTTAGATTTACTCCAGCGCCTACAACTTGACACTGTTTCCGTTGATCACTGTGATAAAATGCTGCGGAAATTATTAATCTGTTTCACTGAAAAATGATTACAATATATCTATACATTATTTGTCCTGAATGACTGACTGACGGACAACACACTATATCCCTTAGGGGGTGAAAAAAGGGGTCAAACTTTGTTTGGAACAACGTGATTCCTTGGTCCAATCCACTTAAAATTTTGAATAAACATTCTATCGACTTTTCTTTCTTCTTTGGCAAAAGCTAGATAATAATATAGACTGGATATCAGTAACATAAGCACAATGTACTAGTACGTAAATAATAAGCACCGATAACACAATATGGTAGGTATGCCGTGAAACATTCGAAGTACATTGATAATGTAATGAATTCCTTTAGTAATGTAGGTACGACCTACAAAAGAACAATGGTTGAGCAATCAATAGAAATTGCTCAACAAAATTCACTGCAGCTCAGTTGGAAAATAATTGTTTTCAGTTATTTCACTGTGCAATATTATTTCTTCAGCGGTGGCGACAGAATTTCCTCTTTTTCTGTTATGCCGGCTGTATTATTTTTAACTCCGATTGCGAATCTGAAAACTCGTCGGTGTATTAATATTTATTAGAACTTGACTATGTTTTTCTTTGTCTTATTAATCTGAATAATAATTGCAATTGTGGTTATGTATATAATGAGGGCATACCATATAGGTACGAAGCTAAAATTTCATTTCTATTATTTCAAAATAATAAGTACTTCTATTCGTAATACCTACGAATTATATAAAAGGGTCACAAGGTAGGTTACCTACCTATTTATCTATGCCTTGCCTTTTAAATCTCTTACACTTTCCTCTTACTTATATAAGTTGCTTTATTTTACCAGAAGCGAGCGCCTATGTCAAAAATAATGTGGTTTGACAAATGCGTAGTGCTTTTTTTAATAGTTCAGAGTCGGGATGCCTTTAATTTCAGGCAATTTATTACACTGTGTTGTCTTAGAAAAGTTTTAAATACTGGTATGGACAAAAAATCGGTTATAGGTACCTATTTTAAACTTTAAAACCGTTCGTAGCATGTAGTTCAATGTAGATAGATGAAAGTGTGGTATTAGTGCCTACTACAATGTGCACTGACTGTGAAGTGGTACCACTTTTAGAGGCATGAAGCTTTCCGTGTCCATGCTTTGCTTTTTGCTCGAAACATGCGCTTTGAGTGCATTTCTATCCGTCAGTGTGCTTACTAGACATTAATGCATTCCATTAGCAGTTTAGCTACGCTTATATGTAAATTAACACTCCATTCATAAGATTCATACCGATATCATTTGAGATGCGATTTGCGACTGATTCCAAATTTGACAAATTTCATGAATTGTACCAAAATCCTATAATTGAAAACTGAGTTTACTTAGTGTTATGTTAACAGTCTTCTCACGTACTTTACGAACGACTGCTGAATACAAATAATGATTTGTACTCAACGCATGTCATTCTTGTAACACTAATATTTTTTTGATATATTATTTTGACATTTAAAGGTTTGTATCGTTTTTTAAATTTTTGATACACTAGCTGTTGATTAAACTAGGGTTAGCAGAAAATTGTGGCGACATTTATCAGAAGAAGACTTAAAAGCGGTCCAATAGAAACTCGTGATGCTTTAATCCCGCACGTACTATGAGTTAATTGAGTAGGTACCTGAATGAAAAATGAAATAACAATTTCAAAACATTTCATAGAAATACAATTACTCTTTCAATTTACCAACATTAAACAACAGAAACACAGTCCCAAATTATTAACTATACCTACATTTAATGTAAATCTTGTTAACCTTGTCAACATAGAGATCTCATTTCGCAAACCGCTTGGGGGTGTCTACTCTTTTAACCTTATAAGATAGCTGGATCGTACAAACTAGAAACTGGCTACTTAATTGTGGGTCGATTGCCTAAAGCCTAAAGCTCCGAGCTTGGGTCTGTGATAAGAATAAATTTTGTACAATTTTTTATAATGATAAACTGAGCAGGATTTGTTAACCATATTTTATGACTACAAGCTTAAGTGAACTTAAGCGCTCTGAAGACGACAGAAACTGTAACACTATTATTTAAACGAGAATTAGCTACGATTCGGACATTCACAAGAGATAACGTTTTTAGTTTATAGTTTTTTTTTAAACAAATTTAAAGAACTAAAATGGCAGGGTATTTGCGGGAAGAAAAGTTTCTAGGTTTTACTTAATAGGCTCTACTTTGCGGGATCAAAAATCAGAGAGGAAATATTAGAGATGAAATGAAAGCAGTAAAACGACCCATATTTTTTTAGATATTACGTAGATATTATAAAGTAAAAGAAACGTTATCGGGACCCCTTCGCAATAAAATAACGTAGACATACGCTTCAAAGGTAGCATACTAAAAGCTCATTTACAAGATTCCGGGAGGTATTGTAAGAGCGGAAAACTTATATTTTATATGTACTATATCGGGGTTCGATGTACCTTTTGTACTGTTCGTTTAATAGCACCTTTGTTATTTTCATATCTACTAATGTCATAAATACTAATGACAATATTCAAAAAGGACTGGTTTTGTATCTTCGAAACAGTCTTTCCAAAGACATCGATGAAAAATGATGTAGGTACATACATCTAAGCTTTAGAGAGGTCATACAGTTTTAGGACACGGCCTCATATGGCCGTAGAATTTAGAACCATTGCATTTTCGAGTTCCACGCGGGCAGAGTCGCGGGCAATAGCTAGTATAGGTATATATATAATTTATCATATTTATCCGGGTATGAACGGTTCTTATAAATCTAACTAAACAGTTAGATTAATATTGAATAATATGTACCTAAATAAGTACAAATTATGATCGTTACTGGTAAAGATGAAACTGTGATAAGTAAAGGTTCATTTTACGAGTAGTTCTCCCACTATTGTCTGTATCATACTAGGACAAAGACTTTAAATGTTATTGCCAGATTTTGAGTCTATCTGTACTAGGAACTTTAACAAGAGCACACAAGGGCATATGAATGCATAAGCCAAGAGTCAATGACAAAGGAAATCGACAAAGAACGGCGAAAAATGCCAATTCGATTCCGCTTACTAGGGCGGAGACATTAAACAAGCGTAGCTTTGATGACGCCCCTAATAATTACATACGCTTATGTTACTTATGAGTTGATCTTGTGGTAACAATAACAATTCTTCGAAATTAAACAAAACACATCCGCACAAATTAGACACACATTTGCGGAAATTAAAATAAACGTTTCCGCCCGTTGCGGGGAGGGACGTGAGACTTGGTTTAAAGAGGGTGATTAGGGCTCACGTACGAGTTGAATACCGCAAACAGCGCGCCGCGCATCTCCCCGTTCAAGTCTCCGCAGACAAGTGCCGCTCATGTATGCTACTACAATTTGTCTTCAAACCAACAACTTACAAACAATATGAAACCTTATTCTCATTCCATTTCGTTTCGTTCGTCTCGTGTCCCATTTTTGTTTTCCATACCCATATCTTTACTGGCCAATTTATCATAACGAAATTATGTCGTCCTTCTTGTATATTTCAGGTATAAATAACGAGTAGATACGGGAGAGGCCAGCCGTCAGGTATACTATACAAGTGTGGATTGTCTATTATTTCGTCTGTGATATTGTCTAGTTCTATATTTCACCTCATCTCGGAAAAAATAGCTAATGAGACTAAATATTCAATTAAGGAATGCTTTATAACAACCCTGTGTTTGTTTCCAAGCAATAAACGTACTTCTAAGTAATCTTCTAGACATATACAATTCTTTGTCCTGAATGACTGACCGACTGATTGACGGATCAATGCACAGCCTAAACCGCTGATCGTAGAGACCTAAAACTTGGAGGGTGTATTCTTTGTGTGACGTAGGTATCCGATAAAAAAGGATTTTCCGTAATTTTAATTTTAAGGGGGTAAAAAAGGGGGGCAAAGTTTGTATGGGACACCGTGATTCCTCGGTCCATTTCCGACTTCTACGCGGACGAAGGCGCGGGCAAAAGCTAGTAAGTAAATGAAGAACGCCGCAAAGATAATTGCAATAAGCTAAATAGAAGCTAATAGAAAACCAAGTGCATATTACGACTTAAGCTATCTTGAGTACATTTATTTATCTGTGAATCTTCGCAGACTTTGCGAGCGAGCGTTTACTGCTTAGTGCATGTTTTCGCCAACGTTTATTTAATAACAGTTTGTTAGTTTTAGACAAAATTGAGTGTACTAACCTACTATGTTGTAACCACAACAGTAGAGCTGCAGGATCATCTAAACAATTTAGTAAGTTAGGTCTGACATATTTTGCTCTACGTATTATATTCCATAGCTTTTACTGAATAAAAACGAAAATATAGATGTTGCAAATGTAATTTCCAATGACGATTTTCATACACGATGTGAAAACTGCAGTCGAGATCTACGAGCACATTTTATATTGTAATGTACAATCGTGCACAAAAGCGACACCCACCGTTAACTTTTTAAATTGCTAATTATTTTCGATATTTGAGCATTTATTTAAGATTAAAATCTTTCAACTCAAGCCCCACGTTAAAGCCCTGTGTGAGTTTAAAACATTACAATAATATCATTTTTGTAGAAGACTTCTTAGCACGTAGGCACAACTTCACTAATATTATAAAGAGGAAAGATTTTTTGTTTGTATGTTTGTAACGAATAGACTCCGAAACTATTGGACGATGATGAAATTTGGTATGAGGATATATTGATTCACATGCTACTTTTCGTCCCGATATTTCTATTGGATTGGGAGTTACGCGGGTGAAACCGCGGAGCGCTGCTAGTTATACATATACATATTTTTGCAGCCAACACGTGATTGGGAGTAAACAATTCTGCATTTTAACAATTCGAATGACCTGAATAAACAGAAGATCGCAAAAACTTTTCACATAAAATGGTGCAATTCTATTGTCGTTGGAGTGGCAAATTTGAAATTGAAAATAGCAGTCGGAGTTGGTTGCAATGTTCCCGTTTATTTAGGAGACGCCCGACTTTGTTCTAATGTAACCACGAGATGCAGCATACAGGTAAAACTTTTATAATTTACTCTGTCACAACGGGGCCATATTAAATTGTTTCCATGACAAATACTAAATTTATAATGTACGTTGAATTGGTATACTTTTTGAATCGTATTGTAGTATTTTACAGTTGCATCTAATTTACTAACCTTTATAACGAAATTAAATAGGATTTTAAAAAACTTTTTTAAACTTTTTAACACACTATTTGTCTTAATCGCGTATTTCTAAAAAGGTCCTAAACTGTTTTTAGTAGGTAGTATATTTATTACCTAACTAGAATAAAATGAATAATAAAACTTCAAAAACCTTTACGCCTTTCATCTTATTATATCTCATGTTTTCTAAATACATTATATATTTATTTGATAAAAATGTGACACTGGAATTACCATTTGCGTGCGAGATATGAAGCAACTCAAAGTGATTTATGTGTTCATATTAATATCATTTTGGCTTATTTTTCATATAAGAAACTTTTGGGTAGTTTTATTGTAATGTCTTTTTTTATTGCATATCCTACTTTTCTTCTTCCTGACCTTATCGAAATTTATTTGAGGTCATAGGTTCTCGCATATCCTGTAATGAGAGAACCTGTGACCTAAGTTGTCCTCTTTCTATCTATCTATATTTCTATCTTTCTTTCCATTCCTCTGTGTTTATGCTCATCACCCTTGCGTCTTATCTCTCATCATCTTATAGCCATAACGCGCGTTGAACCACGAGGAGCAGCTACTATGTTTACCTATATATTATTCGGCCTAAACAAAAAAAATGGATACTGTAAAATCAGGTAGGAAGTCACCAACAAATTTAACCTTTACTGATAAGTTAGATGATGTATGTATACAGTGCAAGCAACCTTAATCCATAATATTCAGGCCGCTCGCTGTAGTGTCTGGAAAATGTATTAGATGGAGTAGTGTTGCCCAGCACCTATACGACCGTCTCGGCTTAGTCGATACTGATCTGGAGTCAACCTAGTCGATACTGATCTGGAGTCAACCAAGTCACGGAATCCATCACGATGTTTTTCTTGAGCAATGTTAATTAGCGCACATACATTTTTTATAAAAAAATCCATTCGTACACGACCGGGTGAGATTCGAACCTTTAGAACCAATGTCGAGGTATCTGCCACTTAGGCCAACACCGCTCTACCAACAAACAAATATTATTAAGGTAAAAACAAAACCTAAAATAAACGGTGCTGTGCCGCCTGCAAACAACGACTTCCAGTATCATTTTGCGGTTAGACCTTGTTTTATGTACCTTGATATACTTACACGTTACTTATAATTCAAGCTTACTTTTAGCATTCTCTTTTAAACTAGAAATGAATACTTTGCCTATTGCCACAGATGTAGCGCTATACCAGCACCGGATTCATAAACTTGTTATATAAAAAAGTTACTAGTACCTTTTAGTAGAATCACTTTATTAAAAATGTCGAAGATAAAACGTTCCGATTTCAAATCGAGGAAAAAAAAACAACTTTTATAGATTTCGAACATAAAAATTGGTTGCGGAGTTTGTGAACAGTTACAGTAAGTGGCTCGTTAATATTCCGTGGGCAGAGAGCGCGATAGCATTCATGTAAGCGTGTAAAGCCGAGGCCACGAAGTAAGCTACGCCGAAAGAGAAATAACCTAATAGAATACGGCTTCAGACCGCTTAGCTTTTAATATAAAGCCGCCCAGAGTACGATCAAAGGAAGAGAGCTCAAGTAAACCGCAAGCATGAAACTGCATCCATGTGAATACCCTGTTGACACTTAAATAAATATGTATGGCATTGTATCGCAATCTAAATAGACCTACGTATGATAATAGATAATATTTATATATTATTCTTCTGTAAATACATACTCGTACATTCAGAAACTTCCAGATCAGAAACAAATTTTTGAATAAATATAGATTATACAGATATTTATTATAAGATGGGTGTCGTAAAAGATGAAGGCCTTGTGCACACTATCTTACTTTGGGTCCTACACGCCATGGCGCATAAACCATCGCAGCACCAGCAAGAAAAGAGTCAGGCAAGCAGACGATCGTAAAATATTGCCGAATCATATTGAATGTAATAAAGGAAGACATACTGCACCGACAAAATAAATTTGGATAAGGGATAAGGGCAGGCAGAAGAAGAAGATGAAGAAGAAAGTGGAAATTACACCTGCGCCTTTTTTTGTTCGCTGGCAAGTGTTTACCCACCGTGCCACGGAAGTCGTTTAAATGCATCATTATAGCTTGTTGTAATGAACTACATCATGTCATCAAGCTGCACAGACGTTACAATTTTGCCAGTATCAAGAGGCTAACTATAATATTGATTTGTTCATTTGCAGCATTACAAGTTTAAGGACTTGAGATGATTTTGACCGTGACGGGGGTTTTTATGCTGCACTTCTACCTAAAACACTTTAATCCGGAAACTATAAACATTCTTCGATCGTATCGATTTCAATTTAGTGCACCCAGTTCTTGCAAACACGATACATAACCGTTTTCACAGTGGTTTTACTAGATAGGTCTACATGTAAGTATTACTCGCTCAGTTTATTAGCATTTTCAATCTGTTTTCTTCTAACCTGTTAAAGTATATTACCCGAAACAAAAATATTACCTACGCGGTCTCTGATGAAGATAAAACATGGTAAAAGCATCTACGTGATTTCTTTTTATAAATTAAGATCTATATGAGGTTGAATGTTTTCTAGTGGTAGATACCTCGACTTTCATTTCGAAGGTCGTGGGTTCTAATCCTGATTGTGCCAATGGATTTATCTTACGAAAAATTGTCAATACTTCTGGAGCCAACTAAGCCGCGGGTTTCATCACGATGTTTTCCTTCACCGTAAGAGCAATGTCAATTAGTGCACATACATTTTTCTTAAGAAAAATGCATTGGTGCACGGCCGGCCGGGATTCGAACCCACGATCTTCAGAATGAAAGTCGAGGTATCTACCGCTAAGCCAACATCGCTCTAATATAACGCCCTTTACAGTAACAAGTTTATTAAGAAAGTATGATGTGGGCACCAAAGCGTCGATTATCTCTACACTATAAAATGCAGCCAAGGACTACTTGTACTTGTATACAGACTGTTTTCAGCCATTGAACCCTTTTTAATTGGGTCCTTTTTTCGTGAAGATGGGGTAGGCTTGCCCAGCACCTACCACCCTATCAGCCTAGTCGACCATTTCCAGAGGAGAGAACTTGTCAATACTTCTGGAGCCTACTAAGCCGCGGGTTTCATCACGATGTTCTCCTTCACTGTAAGAGCAATGTCAGTTAGCGCACATATTTATTTCTTACGAAAAACACATTGGTGCACGGCCGGCCGGGATTCGAACCTACGACCTTCAGAATGAAAGTCGAGGTATCTCCCACTAAGCCAACGCCGCTCTCGACATTGCTCTTACGGTGAAGGAAAACATCCTGATAAATATCGCGGTTCAGTTGTCACCAGACATATTGACGACTTCTTTCCTCTGGACACGATCGACTAATCTGAGAGGTTGGTATAGTTCTGGACAAGTCTACTCCATCTAATATATGTTCCTGAATGACATGGATTAAGGTAGCTGGCGCTGTATATAAATATTGCAGGACATTCCACACATCGCCATTTAGCCCCAAGCGAAGTAACTAGACTTGTATTATGGGTACTAGACAACGGACATACTAGTTCTAAACTTTTCTTTTGTAAATATAAACTTATAATTTATAATTCAAAGAAACAACCAAACCACAGACAAATATCTAAGCCTAAATACTTGTCTGAAGCGGGAATCAAACCCGCAACCCTGTATTTGCCAGTCCGGCATGAAGACCTTTGTGCCAGATGGGTCGTCAATATATATGAGGTTGAAAAAAAGAGTTAGAAATATCCAGATTATTTTATTATTATTATTTTGTTTTGTCACAGTAAACTGCCAGTAATTTGAATCCGGGTCGCTTATTTAGTGACTTTAACAAAAAGTGAGGCACTTAACACTGGCATGCCGGCTCGCCGCCCGTCGCGCACAACTTTACTTGATTTAATGAGTGAAAGTAAAAGCTCACAATTTTAATTAAGACTAGTAAAACAAATTTTCTTTACGTCAGTAGGTCACGATGCAATTTACTGGAGTTTGTGTTTGGAACAGTTCCTGTTGATTTTAGGATGTAGGTACCTGCGTACAAGAACATCACAATAGCAGCACGTGTCTTAACCAAAAACTAACTTCAATAATATCTTCCCAACATGGATATTATATCAAAGTATTATTTGAGTAAGCCAAGAAAGTAGATTTATTAACTAATAAATTTACTTCAAAATCCAGACATTGTAAATGAACAGTCATAAATTTTAAGAATGACAAGATTACATCAATAAAAGTTAAAATATTAGTATCCAAGTCGACGCTTTGTTTTGTCCGAATACTAAATTGAATGAAGTTACTTTGGCTGTTAATTAAAACTTAAACATAATTTCATATAGAATTGGGGGCAAACTGGTACTATGTTCAATAAACAGAACATCGTAAAAGTTAGTTCAACCTGTCTTAAGATAACAAGAGGAGGAGAAACTCATTAAAGTTTTAAGTTTGGCGCTGGGTGAGCAAGCGACGCGAACGGTTGATCTTATCCTGAGATTTTTAGACCTAATTAACACGAGTAACTAAATTAGAGACATGCAACTAACTCGTATATTTTATGTTTGAAGCAGGAATGTGTTGAAACAGTTCCCTTAAGGGGGGGGGGGTTCCATACGCCAACGACTTTGGTACACAGCCTACTAAATAGTTACTACCGGCACCGGTCGCCTTCGTTGGTGAAAATGGTTACGAATGTGTTTTATTTTTCTCAAAAGTGCTGAGATGGATTTGTAGGTGAGATTTTTACCGACATATTGGTGTAAGTTTGAGCCAAAAATTCCCTAAAGCTTTGAAGCTAACTTAAATTAAGAATTCAAACTAGTCTAGCTTTGAAATGACAAGGAATTTCCGTCTCAAATTAAATCAAAATATTCGTGAAGATTTCACCTACAATTCCATATCATTTTTTTTTAAGAAAAACAAAACACATTTGTTACAATCAACAATGTTAGTCGTAAGCGACGGGTATTTCTGGCGCGTTGCGTTTGGCAGCTTAAATAGCCTTAAACTTCCTACTAATATTAAATCCTACTCGTTCGTTGAATTGACCCATGTTAAATAAATCTTCAAAAATATTTGTCATCTTGACCTGTGTCAGTATAATCACAAAAAAAACCATGAGTGTGCCTTCTTCTTATCTATGGGCGCGTTCCGAAGGCACACTTTCTAACTTAATTTATAAGACGTCTCAATGTGATTTTATAGAAATTTTATGATTCTAAATAAATGAATAAAGCTCTTTTTTTTAGAAAGACGGCCTATTGCAAAACGGGGATAATGCCACAGGGGTTCTATTCATTATGGCATCATAATTGATCTTTAAAAATAATTTCGCAATATTAAATTAAGCGACAAAATAGAGTACAAACAACAAAAATAATTGTACGTAATTATTTTTGTTGTTTGTTCATAAATTCAATATCTGTCCGCGATCACTATGTAAATGTGATAATCTAATCGCAAATAATTATTATTTAAGTAACGTAGTTGCGTTACAGTTCATTAAAATTATGCTATAGATATTATAGGTACTTATATTCTGATTTAAGTATTTGTATAAATTTATTAAACAACATTAAATTGAATTATGGAAGTCTGTTAAAACCTGTAGGTTTGAGTGTTATTAATTCAAAAGCTGTTGTTCTAATAACTTGTGAGCTCTGTCAAATAGTCTCTGGAGACAATGACGCGACCCAGGCGATGTGACGTACTCGAATTATAAAACACAACTCTAGTGATTTGTCAAGTGACGTCGAGTCTCATGGGTTACTCAGCTTGTCGTGCGAGTTTGTTTAACTGCCCTTTGTTTATCATTTATATGTATTACTAGCTGCGCCCCGCGGTTTTACCCGCGTAAGTCCCGATCCCGTGAGAATATCGAATATCGATAAAAAATAGCCTATGTGTTAATCCAGGTCTCCAGCTATCTAGATACCGAGTTTCATCGCAATCGGTCCAGTAGTTTTTGCGTGAAGGAGTAACAAACACACACACACACAAACTTTCACATTTATAATATTAGTAGGATTTTCGTAGGGTCTAAAATATTAGACCCTACGAAAATCCTACTAATAATACTGGATAATAATCCATAAAATGTTTTACAGGTACAGATTCGAGTGTAAATTCAATTATGTCATAATAACAGCAAGTCTTTACTGACTCTCCATATTAGTATTTCATTCACCATTAAATATTGAAGGACATTCACACTTCCCTATATAGCCTCAAGCTAAGTAACTAGACTTGTATTATGGGTGCTAGACAACGGATACACTACTTATATACTTCTTTTGTAAATATATAGAAACAACCAGACCAAAGACAAATATTTAAGGATAAATACTTGTCTGAGGCGGGAATCGAACCCGCAACCCTGTGTTTGGTAGTCCGGCATAGTGGCCATTGTACCAACTGGGTCGTCATTTTTTTCATGCAGATCGTCTTCCCCTTGTTCCTCTTTTCTATCTTACCTTTTTTATATTTCAGCCAAATTCTACGACCTGGAGTCCATATTTATTGGGTCAATTTCTCGTAGCCGCAGAAAAAGGTTGTGACTTATCGTGTTTGAAACGGTTTCAAACACATTGCTATTGGCGGCAGTGCCATTGAAATGGAGTTATTGAGCAAATTTAGAGTAAGTACATTCATTTTGTTCGTCGTGACTCAATAGAAATATTTTCTTTGTTCATTTTCGATCAGTTTCTCTATCTACGTACTCATACCAACCTATTATCTGAGTTTATCTTTTAAACGGAAACTCAATAAGTGCGAGTACTTCTACAATTATTGATACCTTTGCATTGTTATCAAATCTCTTCATAATCTGACATCAATGAATTATTATACAAATGTTCCTGAACATTTTAACGTTATTTAGCTGTCAATTAGAATACCACGTTTTTTTGTGAATCACACTTTAAGTTGGCGAAAGCGTGCCAATACGGTAATTAACTAATTAAAAGCCAAAAAACGTTTATAAGCAAAGAGGTACGTCTTTAGCATCAAAGACATCTAACCATTTTTTTACTAAAGTTTGTTTTGTTTTTCACAGAGCAAATACAAAGCGTTTTTTTAGATTTGGGGTACGCAATGACTGAATTGATGGTTCCTGTTTTCCAGTTAACGGACTCCTACCGACTCGATGAGCAGACATTTAGACAGATATCAAATACAAGGAAAATTAAATGCTGCAAAAGAAAATTTAATGAAAATTAAAAAAGAGTGTTTTAATAATTAATAAGACTAATCTAAAAAAAGTAATCTTATTAAACATAGGTACTACTATATAAAATGTTCGTTCTGTACCTATCTAATTAGTTAAAAGCAATGGCTGACACGTCTGCGTTTTCTTTAAATTCTATACCTAATGCTATTACTAGAATTATTGTCAATTCACAAAACGATTTCTCAGATATTCTAATAAAAATTAATCACCGAAGAAAGCAAATTGGGCGATTAGTGTACCTACCTAATTTTTTTAGGTACCTTACCAAAAGTCTAGTCACGTGTAGTCAGAATACATTCTACAGGCACAGCTCCAGTCAAATCGAATGCAGCCTGCACTCTGTACCACATCATTCATTGGTGCTTCCTTCGGAATACATATTAAGCCATAAGCCTAATGTCTCAAGACCATAGGCTTACCTACGGCTTAACGTGCCAACCGACTTTGCTATCTTTGATAGCAGTCGTTAGGTCAATTTAGATCCTGACTGGATGGTTTTCGTACTGTATTGAATAGGAAATGTTTTATATATTTAACACCTCGGCTTTTTGGTAAGTACTGACGCTTGAATGATAAGGCAACAGACGAGAGTAGTAAATTCAATAAACTTAGTATGGTTCTGTAAGTATGTAAATATATGAGTCGTTTATTTCCCCTCAAAGTTTCTTTAAGTATCCTTATTCCATATGACCTTGCTCGAGCCTTGGTATACAACAAGGAAAATATAATTTCCCAAACAACTTATTCCTAATATCCACATCTCGAAACTGCTTTTCGATAGCACACAGGCACTTACTTTGAGAAACGAACAGTGAACGTCATGAATTTATGTGCCTTATCTGTGAGAAACTGAATTTTATGCCTCATTTCTCTCCTGACTGGCATCCATTACATTATTTTATATTAGCTCTGAGTATCTAGGTTTTTAGCTTACATGTTCCAAATACGTAATTTAAATAGCCGTTACATCTAACCTAGTTGATGTATATTTACATATACGGGTATGCAACAATTTTAATTCACGCTATTCAGGGCGCTGTGTATTAAAGTCGCGGGAAGTCGTTGGACGCAGAGAGCATGCGATCGATTGCTCTGGAAGTCTTTGAAGATATGATGATGAGGACGCTGTAGTGTTTAGGACATGTATCAGAAGGAGCAGAGTTGCCCAAAACCTATATCACCATATTCACCATCTCACCTTAAAATTTATAAAAAAATTATGTGAACTTTTCAAATTAAACTATATTAAGAAAAAAAATCATAAGGAATTCTCAACTACAAATGAAACTACTGATAAAAAGTCACCCAGAAGTGGACAAAACAGGTGTCGTAGGCCTTCCCGATCCCGGTTGGCAGGCCATTTCTATCGCATTTATTTAAAAGAAATGACGAATCCGCAGGAAACCTTCGATTAACTGAAATGTAAGTTTCACCTTCGATTAACTGAAAAGTGAGTTGGATCGTCGCCTATTAGATATCCTACATGTACAGACAGTACCTGCATTTGTATGAACATCAAAATAAGATCGAGATTGTCGAAAAGTGTCGGTTCGGTTATATTCCTTCCGGTAAAGTGCGCCAGAGAGCTGAGAGAGAAATAATTTATCATCAAAGTAAAATCAACATGTTCATCGTATTGTCGGGGAGCAAAAGTAATTTTATGATTCTCCATCACTCCATCTGCACAATAAACAGTTTCCAACTCCGAGAATTAGCTCAAACAATTTCGAAAAAGAAAAGAGGCCAGTTATGTTATCGGTAGAAAAAATTAATTAGTATCGACTCAGGTCGTCTAAGGTAGCAACTCGTCTAAAACGCAACTGGGAACTCGTCTTAAAAGCATTTTGTCTAACACTCAGGTGGTTTATGGTAGTAACTCGTCGAAAACGCAACTGGGAACTCGTCTTAAAAGCATTTCGTCTATCTCTCAGGTAGAAAATGTTTTTTTCTTTCAAGATATTGTTAGTTAAGTATTACAAAACTGTAATAATTTATATTAATTTAAGTGTGCGTGTAAATATACTATCAATAAATGATTGAATAAATATTTTAGAGAAAATAAATAATGCAGTATATTTACTTTGCTCCATGCACGAGTATTTTGATAAAATATATTTGCCTTTTACGCAAATGAAAATGGCTTCGTCCGCCAAGACTACCACCACGTAGGCCATATATACATTATACATTGGGTTAAACTGATGTCTGCTCAGTATTACATGGCACAAATTTTATTAAGTATCTACTTTCTTAGATTAAAACAATTTGAGTTTTTGATCGTTTTTTTATAATAAATAAGTAGGTCAGCGTTTGACCACTATCCCACATGATGGTAAGTGACTAGCACGCTTTCTTAGAGCTCGCTTCGTGAATAAACGGGGGATAACGAATAAACAGGGGGATCGTCTTTGTTATGGTCAATTTATCTAAAAAAGCGTCACACTTTATGTACGTACTATTAACGCCTCTATCTTTGATGAATCCTTGATTAATATTTCGCCAAAAGATATTCCCAAGATATTAAACCAAGAGCCAGACAAGCCAAAGCCAGATGACCAGACAAATGTTTTACTTAAGAACATATGTAATATATGTATTTTACTTGTTCTGTGTGTTAATAATGTATTAAGTATCATTATTGAAAAAAAATTATATTGTCTAAACATAACTCGGTTAATAGTACATTACGATACCAGTGTGGTAAATCGATAATTGCATAGAGGCGGTTTATGACGCGCGAGCGGACTGCGAGCGCGTTTAAAAGCCGACATGCAATGATTAATAATCCACGACGTTTTTTATCACAGTAAAAGAAAAGATTTGTTAAAATAGTAAAAGTTAACAAAATATTTGTGTCTAAGGAGGCAATTAATTTTTTTAAATATTCTAGGTCCAGGTTATATAATGCCAAGTCTTTTTAAAATTCGAACTGTTTTCGCTGGTTAAAAATCTTTTTACACAGTATAACCCCGTTAAATTAAGAATGTTTCATCTACATAACATGTAAGTAATTAGCAGTAAGATACGAATTTAACTTATTGGGATAACTTTACAGCATTGGTGCGTTATGGTAAAGTAAAACGCACGCGTGCGTAATACGTTGGATTATGAGCCTAAAAGCGGTTTGATAAAATCTGCTTTACAAGCAACTGATAAAAAAACATTATCAGTCTTAGCCATCACCACAATCTTATAAGAAACCATAAGTACATAAGTAGTATTCCATTATTTAATAACCTACTTACCTTAATTTAATACCACGCTAAATCTGTAACTGAAAAGGATAATCCATGACTCACTAGATAATATCTAATGTTGACGTTATCTATCTGTTTTCCGTTGACTTTCAGTGATTCATAACTTTGATTCCTAAGAACTTGTGGCCGATAAGATTTATTGTAGGCGTTCGTTCATTGATCAAAACTAATTGATAAAATCCATTGATAAACATTGGGCTATTAACCTATTCATTAACGAAATTAAGCTCGTGGTAAGCTTATCTATCACAAACAGAGACAGATAGATAGATAGAAAACTTTATTTGACACCCAAGTTATAAAAAATATTTAAAAATCAAACTAGTAAAATAAATTTGAGAGGTGTCAAGGGACACCCGGATGGAACGAAGTTCCTTTCGATTAATTAGTGAAGGAATTGTAATTAAAACAAATTAAAGTTATAATTTATTATTTTTTGTTATTTATTATTCTTAAATATAAGTGGGATCGCGACTCTTACTCCATACAGATGGGGTTGACTGTTTCCTCCCTGGATAATGATACTAGAGCAAATATTTTCGTAGCATAAACCTATAACTGCCATGACCACGCCCCTATGTCTCGTTTTTTTTTATTCTAATTATATAAGAAGTAAGAATCTTAAAAAATATTAAGAAAGAGCCAGTACCCTTTCCTATATTACGAATGAATGGCAAATGTTCAAAGTATGGTTAAATATATTTAAACAGCGAATACTCAATGTTATTTTACTAGTAAATGCTTTAGTCTATACCCACCTTTCAGAAAGTGCCAATTTATAAAAGCAATTATTTTATTAACGCCTAACAAAAAAAACTTGCGCTTGCTTAGTATTTTATCCAGAACTAGATGCGCCCCGAAGTTTCACCCGCGTAAGTCCCGATCTCGTGGGAATATCAAAATAAAAAGTGGCCTATAGCATGTCTCGATAAATGAACTGTTTAACAAAAATATTTTTTCAATTCGAATACATTCAGCTTTATAATTTAATATTAGTATAGATATACCTACTTAGTATTCAATTGTCAGCTACTTAGTATTAACTGGGCGGGGTCAATGAAACGGTAGTGTGGACGTTGACATTAAATTGACGAGACCCATGTTTTATCAGACTTGCTTTAAAATTTTAACAACTCGATTTTTTTTAATACAGTCAAGGGGCTTAAGAGTTGGGATTTAGTACAATTAAAAAAAGTGTTACAGCGTGTGAGCGGTGTTGGCTGAGTGGTAGATACCTCGACTTTCATTCTGAAGGTCGTGGTTTCGAATCCGGCCGGCCGTGCACCAATGGATTTTTTTATGTGCGCTAATTGACATTGCTCGGTGAAGGAAAACATCGTGATTAAACCCGCGGCTTAGTTGACTCCAGAAGTATTGACAAGTTCTCTACTCTGGACATGGTCGACTAAGCTGAGAGGTTAGTAGGTGCTGGGCAAGCCTACTCCAACCTCACGCAAAAAGGACCCAAAAAATGGTCTAATGACGGAAAACAGCCTGTATACAAGTACAAGTACAAGCATATTCAGTAGGTCTGAGAATCAGCTACTATCTATTTTATTTTTATTATTTTTTATTTTGTTTTGGGGATAGCTAGTTTGATATAAAATACTTTTCATCCAATAGACAGCTCGATTAAGGTCGTTCTTAATAGATCTCAGACTTTAGTATAATCCTAATGTTATAAATCCGAAAGTCTATCAAACGACTGGACCGATTTTGATGAAAATCGGCATAGTGGTAGTTTAGGAGATGGTAAAGGACATAGGATACTTTTGTTTCAGAAACCGTAAAAACGGGATCTAGTAAAACCGCGAGGTGCACCTAGTAAACAATAAGTGACTAAAATTAGTAATAATCATAGTGTTAAAATCAAACGAAATTAAATTAACTGTAATTTAGATCACGATTCACTAAGTATTTATCTATGCATACGTTATCAAGTTATAAAATCAGAATAAAATACGTACATACAATTACAAATTATGAACGCGAATGACGTGATATTTGCCTCTTTTATCGTAAATGAACATCGGATTAACTAAAAAGTATCTCCAACCACACCTAATTATCCGGTATAATCCCTACCTACATGGAGGTAGATAAATATCATTTTGTTCCGATTATAGAGATGCCTTTAGGTGCTTTGTTGCATAAAACCTATGCCGTGACTATGTTTTGTTTTTTTTTTCATTTTCTAATCATCATAGAAATTAAGATTTCAATAACAAAAAGAAGAACAAAAACAGGGGCATGGTCATGGCATTTATAAGTTTTATGCAACAAAAATATTTGCTCTAGTGTCATTATCCAGGGAGAAAATAATCGACTACGTTTGTATGGAGAGAGCCCCCGGTAACCTTTCCTCTTAAGAAAGAGCCGGTACCCTTTCCTCTAACGGTGAGTATAGACTGGAGCATTTCCTCGAGCATTTCAACGTAATGTAACTTTCTCACGAATGAATGGTACAGTACAGGCAAATGTTCAAAGTGTGGTCAAGTAAATTTAAACAGTGAATGCTCAATGTTATCCGGTAAAATCACTACCTACATAGAGCGGTGTTGGCTTAGTGGTAGATACCTCGACTTTCATTCTGAAGGTCGTGGGTTCGAATCCCGGCCGGCCGTGCACCAATGTATTTTTCTTAAGAAAAATTTATGTGCGCTAATTGACATTGCTCTTACGGTGAAGGAAAACATCGTGATGAAACCCGCGGCTTAGTTGGCTCCAGAAGTATTGACAAGTTCTCTCCTCTGGACTCGGTCGACAATGCTGAGAGGGTAGTAGGTGCTGGGCAAGCCTACTCCATCCCCACGCAAAAAGGACCCAATTAAAAAAGAGTCTAGTTGCGGAAAAAAGCCCACATACATACATACCTACATGGAGGTAGATAAATATCATTTTGTTCCGATTATAGAGATGCCTTTAGGTGCTTTGTGGATAGGCGAACTCCAAGTTTAATGGATATCAAGCTGGCTGGTCTATGTCTGTATGGGAATCGGTCGTATTTATGAAATTAATTACGATGTACGGTCGGCTGCATAATTACGGACCCACCGTAGAGCTCCAAAACGGCTGTTTTAAGAATGTTTCCAACACGTGCAAGATTCTAGACACCTGCTTTAGGTGAAGCCTTCTTACTCATCAATTAATCAAACAAAAATTATTAGAATGAAAACATTCCAATTATAGTAATTTTGAACTATACCGGGGGCTGCAATTATGCAGCCGACTGTACCTAACTAAAGCCAGTAGTCATCATCATCAGAGCGATGTTCCCGGTTGTATGCCTCTCGGGAGCCCGAAGTCCGCTTTCCTGCTTATACACCTCCACTTCGCACGATCTTCGGCATCCTGGTTTGTAAGGCCATTTGCACGCATATTACCCTTTATAACGTCAATCCAGCACTTCTTGGGTCTACCCAGTCTGCCACGACCCGGCGGAGGCGCCATGGCAAGACATTTGTTCCCCACGTAACTAGCCGATTTTCGCAATCCTAAGGTTAACTTAAGCCAGTAGTAATGTATACTAATATTATAAAGCTGAGGAGTTTATTTGTTTGAACAGCTGGTCAAACAATATAAGTACAACTCTTGACTTTTAACTAACTCCACAGAAAGAGTTATGTTTTTATTATTTTTAATCAGGTATTAGATAAAGGTAAATCGTAATATTTGTCTAACAACGCATGTCGTAGCAGAGTTTCTTTAACTTAGCACTCAAATAAAACTCTTGCCTAATAATACATATTATTTTTCTCATTCATTTATTCATAATAAATATTATTTTATATTTTTTAATTTAAAAGACAAAATACATATTATTTTTATTCTTTCTCAATAATAACAAAACTTACTTTCTTTTTACGAGTATAATTGATATCATTTTAGTAAACACATTCGAAATCTTCATACATTATTCATAAAAACCGGCCAAGTACGAGTCGCGCACGAAGGGTTCTGTACCATATTGCATGAGAGTCTCTACTTAATTTTTATTTCTGTTTTGCGTACAATGAAAAACGTGAAAATTTCAGCTGTTTACCTATCACAATTCATGAGATACAGCCCGGTGACAGACAGACTCACGAATGGACGGACGGACAAACAAGTCTTAGTAATAGGGTCCCGTTGAGAGCTGTGTTGGCTTAGTAGTAGATACCTCGACTTTCATTCTGAAGGTCGTGTGTTCAAATCCAAGCCGACCGTGCACCGATGAATTTTTCTTAAAAAAAATTTATGTGCGCTAATTGACATTGCTCTTACGGTGAAGGAAAACATCGTGATGGAACCCGCGGCTTAGTTGGGTCCAAAAGTAATGACAAGTTCTCTCCTCTGGACATGGTCGACTAAGCTGAGGGGGTAGTAGGTGCTGGGCAAGCCTACTCCATCCTCACGCAAAATGGACCCAATTAAAAAGAGTCTAACTGCGGAAAACAGCCCGCATACAAGTACAAGTAGGGTCCCCTTTTTACCCTTTGGGTACGGAACCCTAAGAACTAAATAGGTAACCGTGCCGTTGTAGGTAAGTACTTATTAAATGAAGAAAAGATAAGATAACATTTCTAATAACAATATGAGTAACCCGTAGATGCTTATACTGGTGAGTAACTCTGTACACGAGCCATTAGATAGTAGGTAAGTACGTGTAAGTATACCAAACTGTAAATTTTAACCCAACTTAAATGGGATAGTATCTACTTGTTCTGAAAGTTTTTGAATTGTAAACTTTAGTTAACCTTCTTACTTAGTTATTAGTAAGTTATTCTGTAGACACAGCTGCTGTAAAGTTACAAGAAGTAGGTAAATGTCTTACTTATAATGACTTCAAAAGATTTTATTCTATATCTCTGAAAAGTATGTAAATGTAGATAACGAGCAGCGCTCCGCGGTTTCTCCCGCGTAACTCCCGATCCCGTGGGAATATCGAGATAAAAAGTAGCCAATGTTACTCCCAATGAATCAATGTATCCTGATACTAAGTTTCATCAAAATCGGTCCAGTTTTTTCGGAGCCTATTCGTTACAAACATAAGAACAAAAAAATACGTGTGGCACTCGGGGACTGCCGCGGTAAAGCTATTGCATCGTGCGAGCTTTGTACAGTCGTACCATATAAATACACGTTAAGCGAACGCTCGGCCGAGCTACATGGTAGGCGGAGTGGGGGGTGTTAGGTTTTATTTTCGTTACGAAATTTCTTGATTGAAAGCCCGCGATAAAACCTATTAAAAATCTTACCACTTTATAATTTTAGTTTAGATATACATATAGATGGAGTTGGTAACGCAAGACAGAGTCACTCGCCGCGCCGTTCGTGAACTTAGCTAGACTTATTTTTCTCACGCTCTGATTCATTTTACATGTGCTCTGAGTCGACACAAGTCTTGATATGCAACAGGAAAAGTATTATTCAGAAAATTCACATATTCTGACTTAGATATACTGATATTTTAAATGAAATAATCTCCGCCACACTAACTTGACTTCTGTCACGTTAGCTAGCACATAAAAAGTGTGTGAAACCATTAATATATTTTTCTAATCTTTTCTTGTACCCACCGATTAGGTCTGGTCTGATAAAATATCAAACGATTGAAGATAATGATAGATTTTTTACGCATTTATGTAATAATTAAAAATAATTGTAATAACCCGAATTTAAGAAAACTGTTTTGTGCCTATATTTTATAATTTTTTATTTATTTAAAACCGTTAAAATCGCATATTTTGTATTACATATTTTATTTTTGTCTTATGTATCTATGTATGTAGATAGGTATTTTTGCCCAAATTCGGCAAAAATCTCCTTTCTCCACAAATAATGTTAAGGTTGACCTAATAAGCAAATTTTAACTTTTTTTAACTTATGTTGGAAAATAGTTATTCAAATCATATTTTTAATACCTACATTTATGCTAGAATTGGCCGCACTAGTTTGTAAAACGAAATGTCTTTTTATTGTCACGCTTTTCAACGCTAGGCCAATATTGAGTCGTGAGTGTCCTTTTTATTGTTGTTGTAACACCTGCAATTACGAATTTAAATTGTTTTATTTGCATTTATATTTTCATTATTTATTTGTTGTGTTAAATATATATATTTACCTTTTATCTGTTAAGTGTGTAAGAAATATAAGTGTATACTATGCGGTGGTCTTTATTAATTACCAGGTAGGTATAGATTGGTAATAGGTAGGTACCTATAGATCGAGATTGTAATCTTGCCTCCGGTACCGTCACTGATTTTGATAAATACCTACCTGTATAGATAATGTGTCTTATCACATTAATGTAAAATGGATTAAATAACAAACAACAAAATCATCAATAAGCATTATGTCCCGCATGATTTTCGTTAAGAATATTGACCACTATTAATAATAATGTTATTTTTTGGATAATATTATCTTTTAAGAATATTGACCGCAAAAAAATGTAAAAAAAAACTTTGGTTAATTATATTTCAATTAACCAAAGTTTTTTTTTTTGGGAAAACACTTTTTTCTTTAATTGAAAAAGAATATAAAATCTAGCACTGCGTATATAGAAATAAAACGGTCTCGCTGAAGCGCCATGCCATCTTTGCTCTAATAATGACGACACGAGTGAGGGCATTAACCGACACCACAAAAAAACATCACGCAATATTTCCTCATTAGAAACAAAATATGTAGTATATGTATAAATATGTAGGTACTCACTATACCTACATATATATTCACAAGTGGTGTTTATATATTTTGTAACAATCCAGCAACACGTGACTTTCTTAGGTAAAAAAAATAATAATATTAGATAGTTTTCCTTAATTAATTAAAACCATTCAAATGTCACACTTAAAAATTAAACACAATAACCGAGAGAGTTGATCAGTTTGATAAATTCTACTAAAATATTCAATCTGCCCAGTTATCTATACTAATATTATAAAGTTTTAATGTATGTTTCTTTACTCGTTGTATTATTTGTTACCTTTTTCTTTGTGTGTGTTTAATTTTAAAGTTGTCGTGTGCTTGTACCAAACAAATCTTTTTCTTTCTTTCTTTCTTAAAGTTGAAGAGTTTGTTTGAACGCGCTAATCTCAGGAACTACTGGTTCGAATCAAAAAATCTTTTTGTGTTGATAGTCCATTTATCGAGGAAGGCTATAGGCTACTTTTTATCCCGAAATTCCCACGGGATCAGGAGTTACGGGGGTGAAACCGCGGAGCGCTGCTAGTTATACATAATGACCAAATCAGTCTTGGTCTATTTGATAAATAGATGCAAGTCTGGGCTGTTTGATAAAAAAATTGCATTGATTTATTAAATTTTTCAAGACGAAGTGGCCTTTATATGTATAAAATGGCCGGGAGTTTTATTAATTTAGTATTACAAAGATGCTCCGTCAGTTCTTCTTTGTCTCTGTTCTCTCCGTGTCCGAATAGTTTACTAGCATGATTATTTATTTTATTATTTTCTATGCGATTTCTTTGTTGTCGTTTTGTGTATATTTCATTTTTATTTTCGTTATATACTGCGCTCTGTAGGTTCCCGTCGAAAAATTGGGTATTATAGTCACCAGCACAAGATACATAATAGTTACAGAATTGCCAAAAATCCTTTCTTAGCGCTACGTTCTTGGTGACCGCCTACGTCCTAAATTGCGAAGTTTCAAACTAGTAGGTCTTGTAGTTTTAGAACTTTCTTGATGAGTCCTTTTCTGTTTTAAATACGTAGATAGATATTCTTTCACTTACGCTGTTTTATAAATTCTTATCCTTTTTTTATTTGTGACTGTCCGTAACTTGCTTTCTGTTTCTACTTCCTTGTCTACTTTGTAAGTTGAGCTAGACTGTCCGAAGAAAAGAAAGGTAGACTCCACCATCAGATGGGATTAATAACCGCACAGGAAAGAGAGAGCTGTAGACTGTCCGTAATAAATAGAATTAATACATTTAAATAACTGCGAGCCCCAGAAATTGAAATGCTAGTTAAGCCCTAAAAAAAGATTCATGGCTATTTTATTTTGTTCTACCTAAGTATAAAAAATATTTTTTTTATCCCGAAAATGTAAAGCTTTCAAAAATGTCCACGGAATCGTTTAAACAAACTTACTTACAAAATTATTATTGTCAGCTTAATCTTCTACTTAGCACTGATCATATGATAACACAAAATAATAATCACTTCTTATTGCTATCTTTTCAATTTATTGACGTCAATATCCGCAGCCCACGCCAATTAAATAAATCTGTAGCAATCAAATCTTAGCCGAAATTTGTCTATAAAAGCCTGATAAAACGGAACTATACGGCAGTATCTGATTTGTAAGCCGACTTATTCGGTCCTCATTAAAACTCATACGACGATATAAATTAACTCTGTAAATATGTTGGACAAATTCCCAATGAGAAAATACACTACTTCTTTGAAGTTCAAAGCGGCTCAGAAATATAATATATCACCCGAAAAATGTCATCTTGGGCACGTGATTCTGCAAGGATTGTTGGCGAACCCTGAAGCGATACATCAGGTAAGAAAATTTAAGAGGGAAGAGTACTGACGCTCTCTCCATACAAACGTAGTCGAGTGTTTCCTCCCTGGATAATGACACTATAGCAAATATGTTGCATAAAACTTATAACAGCCATGACCTAAGTTTTATTATTTTTTTATCTTAATTAGAAAATGAAAAAAAATCAAGACATAGTGGCACAGTCATGACAGTTATAGGTTATATGCAACAAAAATATTTGGTATAGTGTCCAGGGAGGACACAGTCGACTACGTTTGTATGGACTGAGCGCAGGTACCCTTTCACCTCAAGTAATCAATCAAGTAGGTACCTAATTATAATTGTTATGTATCTACTTCAAGCACTTATTTTGCCATTAATAATTACATCTAGTAATTATTGATATATTAATATAGTAAATTAATTTCAAAATTAATTAAGTACTATCAAGCGTTAGTCCCTTCTTAATTATTTGAAATGGAGAACATTTTGTCCAATAGTTAAAGTTACAATTCAGGGATGTGTAAACTGTTCAACGCTAAGTTATTATAACTTAGATTGGCTTATACAACAAAAAATAAATTGATTTTAGACCTTAAACATGATGACAAATGGCAAAGTATCAAACTGATTAAATAATACTAACCTAGTAGTTATTAAAATATTATTTAATTTTAATTTACCTGTTAAGTGAATTTAGTTAAATTTATTTAAGGAGAATTATATGCAAGCCGCCCTTAGTGTTTAAAATGTACAAATAAAATTTGTGTTATGGGATATAGTGTCTGAAAGATTTAGTTTAACCTAACCAACTTAACTGATTTTATGTAGACATAGCTTAGATAGTTGAAATAGCATCGTAGGCTAATATCCTAATATTCCGATGGGATTACGCGGGACCTACACTGAAAACTACAAAGCAAAACTAGTATTGAAATAAAAAAATTCTCAGCAAAATTTAAACAACGCAATTTCAATTAATTTAACTCTAGGTCAGAGAATACAGTAGGTACCTAAAGTACCTATAAATAGACTAAAATGTAATGTAAAGTTCCTATAAATAGACCTTAATTAAGTAGGTAAGTTTTTACAATCATCCAAGATATATAATCATTTTCATAATGATTTTCAATGTCAATTAACTTTTCGATCAAATATTAATAGGAACTTTTACAAGCACAGTTCCTATTAGTATTTGTTATGTATTAGCAGCTTATTACCCTCAGGAACCGTGGCTCTAAGAAAAGCATCCAACCAAACGTCTTCGCCAACAATCCAACAATCATCAAAAATTTGTATTTTAATGAATATTGTTTGCTCTACAGATCGATGCAGCAACAGATGAAAGGGAAAGCAACATTTCAGTTGCAAACCGTAGCATGCAACTTGCTGTTGCTATGGACAAGCACGGATTGAAGCCTGGGGATGCAGTTGTGATAACGGGTCAAAACCACCTTGATATTGTCATACCATTCTATGCTTGCCTTTTTAACGGATACTCTGTGTGCGCCATTGATGGCTCTGCCATGACTACAAGTAAGTTACATAGTTTACTTAGTTATTACCCAACTGCAAGGAATAGTTATGATTTTCGCACCTAGCTTTGTGTTTGTTAAATTCTTTATTCCCTCATATCTTCCAAACCACTGAATGTATTTCTTTAAATAAGGTATCGTTACATTCGTCTTCTTTTTATTACATTCTTGAATGACTCATAAACTGAGATTTATCCCAATTTCGGACTTGCGTGGATAAACCGTGGGGCGCGTAGTATAATATAATAGTATAATTATGAGGAAAACAGTATCTTCCAACTTGTTGATTGTTGTAATCAAAAGAAGATTTTTCTTTCGATTGGAACTACATTTTAAGAGTGCAAGGTTTTGTATTAGTACACATATATTTTACAGTCGTGATCAATATATAAACCTCAAGTAACATATTTAATATTTAATCTACCTCTATAATAATAATATAAAAATTGTAGGTATAGAGTTATTTTTTGTAAAGATACATACATAGGAACATTTTGCAAAACAAATTGCTGTGTAAGCCTACGTAAAAGCTGGACACTTGAAAATACCACCTGAAAATGTTATCACTTATAAATCACACTAATTACCACCTATTACGTTTTTATCTATCAGATCGTGCCTTCGTAGTTGGATAAAATAAATCAAATCGTATCGTTAATTCAATATTATTTGCTATGTGATTTATATACTTAACGTTTTATGATAAATATCATTTAAAAATAGATAATACACTTATCTGGTACGATATGCTTGACTAGTTTTTACCACGACGTACAAGTAGGGTTTGAATTTGCAAAAAAAAACTTAGTGGATACCTAGATACGTTATTACAGTTATCTGAATACTGAATTTCATCCCAATCCGTCCATTGTTTGAGCTGTAGGTTTATATAACAGCGAGGGCGGCTTGCATGACAAATTTAGCTGAAATCTAGCTTAATGCATTTAACGGGTAATCTAAAATTAAATTCTATTTGAATAACCACAAGGTTGATATTAAATAATCAGTTTGTCACTTTGATAATCATGTTTAAAGTCTTAAATCTATTTATTTTTGCCGTGCAAGTTTACCTCAGTCAGTCAGGAATTTTATTAGAGATAAAAAAAATCCGTTTCGTATTTTCTAGAATGATATCTAATTTATTTTATATCTAATTTAATTGCCAAGCGTTCATATCTAATCAATTCTAATCAAATTATTATTAGATCAGCATAGTTAATTATCTTTCGCAATAGTTTTCCCTGTACGATATTGGATCGTGTTTAACTAAGACTACATAAGTTAACACTTTAGCAACTATGATTTAATCAATCAACTTTTTAATGAAGGCATCAATGTCGTAAATTAATTGAATGATTAGTACCCTCGTGATTAATTTGGTGTTAAACTCATGAGGAATCTTGGCATCGTGTATAATTTAATAAGAGGTTATTACTAATTAAAAGTAACTCGATAGTTACTTTAGGTTTAGTTATTAGGTACATATTATATTATAGAAAACATTTCCAAAGTTTCGTCTCAGTAGCGTTCAAATCTGCGAGAGAGATTACGGGTAATTAAAATTACAATGTTATACAATTTTGTTTCAGGTGATTTTGAATCATTATTCCAGACCATCGTACCTAAAATGGTGTTTTGCCAAAAAGCGAATGAAGAAAAAGTAAAAACCGCATTCACAGCAAACGGCCTGAAAGGAGAAGTCGTAATATTTGACGATGAAAATTGCGATTTGAAAGTTTTCACACGCGAACATCAAGTAATCGAAGCCAACTTTAGGTGTGCACTCCAGTCTCTTTAATTTAATTAAGATTGTCAACTTAGACTGATGCTATTTAGCACAATGTATAAAAAACTCTAACCTAAAAAGGTTAATCAGTTAAACTTGTATTTGAATTATTTTGGCATTATATTTGACATATGATTTTACCCTGCCATTTGATCTGTTTTAATTCTTTGATTTTGTTTTTCAGACCAGCGGTATTCGATCAATCCAAAATACCAGCTTGGTTGATGCTGACTAGTGGAACAACAGGACAGCCTAAAGCAGCTATAGTACCCTACGATACTTGTTACAACACCGTATGTTCTTGGTGGTAAGGATTGTTATACAAACTTAACTGATCGATTATATCCAAACGGATGGAGCCCTTTCAGCTTAGTCGATCGTCTCCAGAGGAAAGCACTCGTCAATACGTCTATGCATAAAATTGAGAAGACGTCAATCGTTTGATTAACTCCTGTAGCTAGCCGCTTCTAGCTAAGGCTTTTAGCGATGTTTTTTTTGCGACTTTAAAGCCTGCATATCTAAAATATGAACAGAGCGCAAATTCATGCTTACAGATTGAACTTGACAATAATCCTTGATAGTATTCTGAGTGTTTAGATAGAAATAGTCAAGCGTTAATCGTTTGATACAACTTTACAGGGATAGAACAGACCAAGAATTTGAATCTGTACTGGCAATGGCTACTCTACATTGGATTTCTGCACTTATATTCTTTACCAGCGCACCGCTAAAACGTTTTACAAGGATACAATCCTCAGTACAACTCACACCGCAATTACTTGTTTATATTGTCAACAAATACAAGGTGAGTTCGTTTATTTCGGTTTCAATGTACTATACCTTTAAGTAGTAATAGGTACTTACTGCTTATTCATATTTTAAATCGTTATCTACTGATAATAATATTAAATTGATAAATAAATGAGTAAAAGATAATAAGTACTTAGTAGATTAAATTACCGGATGTCAATATTTTATTAATAAAAATATATTGTTTCAGCCAAATGTCACAGCTTGGACACCTTACATACTGGGTCAATTCATAGTAGCCGCTGAAAAAGGGTGTGACTTATCGTGCTTCAAACACATTGTTATTGGAGGTAGTGCCATTGAAAAAGGACTACTAAAGAAATTTAGAGTAAGGATTATTACTTCGACTAATGTTTAATTAAGAGATGCTGATTTGTTAGAAACTCTACAATAAACATATTTTTATTTGTTTTAGGCCAAATACACAGCTTTCTTAGATTTAGTGTATGGTATGACAGAATTATGTGTGCCTATATTTGATTATGATGAAAAGACACCGGCAGATTCCAGTGGTACACCTTTAGATAAATATCAATTCAAGGTAATTTATATTATGGATTTGATTAGTTACTATAAATACTTATTAAACCTCCCTCCGTTATACCTATTTATAACTTTGTAATATTATTTCAGCTTGTTGATGAGGAAGGCAATATAGTCAAAGAAAATAATAAATCCGGAGAGTTGTGGGTCAAGGGGGACGACTTCTTCAAGGTAAAATAAATTTTAAATCAAATATTATTAATTAAATATCCCGTCTTAGATTATGAAAACTTCAATGCTTGTGTTTCGATTGCAGGGTTACATGAACAATCCTGAAGAAACTGCACTGGTATTAACAGATGATGGTTGGCTCCGAACTGGGGACATGTTTTACAGAGACGAACAGGATTATTACTACTTTGTTGAAAGGAAACGACTTTTGATTAAACACTTCGGAATCTTAGTAAGTTTTTAGGCTTTCAGCTCATCATACATCATAATTAGCTAATTTCTAATTTATTTCATTTAATAGTCCAAAATATTGCTAAATTATGATTTTCCTTCTACAGATTTCTCCACTGCAATTGGAAGAAGTTATCAAACGTCACCCACAAGTAGCTGAAGCTTGCGTCGTCGGTCTCCCCGATCCTGAGTGTCAGGAAATTCCAATTGCGGCGATACAAAAGAAAAATGGCACGAATATAGATCCAGAAGAAATCTTCGCTCTCATCAGAAGTAAGTACAACAAACACCTATGTATTTGTACCAAAAGACTGTTCTTGTTTTTGTGCCATAAGTACTGATATCTACTGATTTCCGGCATATCAAGAATGACCTATTTTGCTCAGAACAGAATAGATAGGTATTGGTGTAGCATCCTACTAATATTATAAATGTGAAAGTTTGTGTGTGCGTGTCTGTGTGTGTGAGTGTGTGTGTTTGTTACTCCTTCACGCAAAATCTACTGGACCGATTACGATGAAACTCGGTATGTAGATAGCTGGAGACCTGGATTAACACATAGGCTATATTTTTATCCCGATATTCCCACGGGATCGGGACTTACGCGGGTAAAACCGCGGGGCGCAGCTAGTTCAATTATATATTGTCACACAAGACATTCTTCCTTCTGCCTTCTGTCAACGTCCTTTCCTCGCTTAGTCAAACTGTAAGTTTCTCACAACGCCCCATTTTATTACAGATTCACCAGAGTTGTCGGAGCGCAAGCAAATCCGTGGCGGCTTATTCTTCATTGATTCGTGTCCAATCACTCCATCAGGAAAAATAAACAGAGCTAAAATTACTGACTTAGCGCTAATAACTCCAAAAATTTTACCGAAGTAAATGTTGCTTTTAGATTTATAACTAAGTATATTACAATAAAGAAAGAACGTGTTAAGTGTCGAATGATCTGCTATTTAGACAAAGATTAAGTAAAATTTGGTTTAGGTCGATATAATGTAAGTATAGAAAGAATTTTATTAATAAGTAGGTTCTTCAGTTTATTTTTATAAAACATTTGTTAGTTTGCGTGAATGGTTTATGACTTCTTCTGTAGAGTCTTTAGGTACGGTCAGCTGCATAATTGCAGACCCACCGTAGAGCTCCAAAACGGCTGTTATAAGAATTTTTTCAACACAAGCAAGGTTGTACACACCTGCTTTAGTTGAAGTTTAAAGTCTTCTAACTCATCTATTTATCAAACAAAAAAGAATAGAATTAAAACATTCCAATAATAGTAATTTTAGAATTCTACCGGGGGGTGCTATGCAGCCGACTGTACGTAAGTAGAATAATTAATTAAATAGAATAATATGCAGTGAATAAGTGATTTAATAACTAAATTATTTAGTAATTACAACATTAATAACAAGTAAGTAATTTAGGAAAAATATGCAAAAATATACATTATTTTTATATTAATCCTTTTACAAATAAAAATATTAAAATAATTAACTGTTTTATTACCTGTTGGAATCGTTTACAATCTAAACTATTAACTAGTTATAAAACATAATGATCATACAGTGTACCTACGTACCTATTTTTTATTCTAGGGTTTCATATTTAATTCTATTTTTTTAGTAATCTGTTCCTACATATATTATTGTATAATATATATTAAGGTACGTAAAATTTAACTACGAAACCCTAGAATAGATCTATATCTATTCTAGGGTTTCGCGTACCTTCTTTTTTTACCCCATTAATGAAGCGAAACAAGTACGTGGAGTTTAGAAATTTCTATTACAAGTATACCAAACCAATATATGTAAGCTTTTTCGAGTTTTTTCGTATTGCGACCACGTTTGGGTAAACGAGAAAATTGTATGGGAATTTAAAGCTTCGCAATACGTCCGCTTTTCAAGTTTCCATACAAGTTTTTCGTTTACACCAACCTAGTAGTAGCGCTTGGTTGTTACGTACGAAAAATATGTATAATGTACACCACACTTCTATCACAATTCACAGCCCCCAGCTAATATCTTTCCAGTAGCAATAACATGGAAAACTGCAAGTCTGGCGTCTGTCTGTATGCAACTCAGGTAAGTTAGATAGAACCTAAGCCATATAAAATGGATTCTCTATAAAGTGGATGTACCTATCCACCAGTGCTGGCAAGGCATCAAAGTTTCAAATTCACGTTGATCGAACGCTTGTCGTGACCTACCTGAATTTATCTCAAAAGTCGAAAACGTTACACTTATTTCTTCTAAACAAATTGGTTTCTACGTGCTATTTATACCAATTTTGTTTATTTTAAGGAAAAATATTGAATATGAAATAAATTCAATATTTTCCAGCTAACTTAAGTCTTTTGTGGGTAAATGCGACTGATCAAGCAGTTGCTAAACGATGGGTAAACTCTATCTAAGGAAATGATATAATACTCGAGTCATATTACATTGTGTTCGACCTTCTTTTTGAGACTTGTAATATGAAATGTCTCATGCACCAATCATCTATATTATTATACCTTTGTTTATCTGTTATAAATAAAAATGAATCCCTATTTCCTTTGCTTACGCCGTAACTTGAGATCGGCTGGGCCGATTTGGATAAAACTAATAATTAAGTTACATTCTGAATTCAAGGGAGAGTTTTTGACTATATTTTATGAAAGTTCTAGTATATATTTCACTAGTTGTTATTTGGTAACGATTTGTCGTTAATGATTGGCAACTTTTGCAGCGAGCGGCATTGTTAACGAACTCAATCGGATGAAGGTAATTTTATTTCCGTACGACATCGAATTCAATCAAGCTCAGAAGGCAAAAAGTCAAATGAAACTTGTCGGCAACGTCTAATTAATTACCGAGAGCAGTCGTCTAATCAATCCTTGGGAAACAGCTAAAAGAGCTCAAAAGGTATCTCACTTAGGGTTTCCGCAAACTACTGATTTTTATCGGCCGATAGTTTACATTGGTAGAGAAATATTTGATAAATTAGTCGTCACTTGCCACTGTAGCTATACTTATAAGCGTTAACCACTAGGTTAGTGTAGATACTTTTATCTCGCCTTTGGGAGTGACATTCAAATGCTTATACGACACAGCTTAGGAACGTTTATAACTACATACTGTTATCAAACTATCGGCTAAAGGAAGTTCAACAGTCTGCGAGGGCCCTTACTTGCCCTTGTTTACCTCATCTGTATTCAAACAGGCGACACAAGCTTCATTACAGTTCTTTTTTAAGCAACGTTTTAAATTAGTTTACAAATTGCCAATCTTACAACATTTTTGATGTTTACGTTAGGGCCACAATTTTATTTCAAACGAAACGGCTCATTCAGTTCTGATGAGACCAAAAATTGAAAAACAAGTTTTTTTTAAATTATCCAGGGTTGTATCACTGCTGGGCAAAGGTTTTCTTCATCTCTTTTCACCCATCGCGGTCCTCTACGAATTTCGGCCACTTTGGTTCAAAGCGGTCAAGATCAACTCGCGACCGTTTACGCGGTCGACCTCGAAATCGCTGAGCATTCGGGGTTGTGGGATGATTTTTAATTATAAAAAAGCAAAATTTCCTTAATTAAGTCGTCAGTTCATGTAGTCGGAGGTCGTACCGCGGCGACGTGGTCTTAAATCTAATTCTTTTAAAAAGGAACTAGTGACTTAAAAATACATCAGTAGTTTCTTCATGGAACTGTTATTGGTACTAGTTACAACGAACCGGTCTTTTCGGCCCAACGGCTGTCAGGCTCTGTGCGTCACTGTGGACGCGGAGGGCATGCGATGAATCGCTCTGGAAGTCTTTGGGGGAGGCCTTTGTTCAACAGTGGACGTCCAGTGGACCTCCTTTAATAAATTGTTTGATTGTAACTAATCCATGCAAAAATAAATAGCTATTTTAGCTCCACTTAATATTTATCCAATTATTGTTTATCAGTATTCTTTTTTTTGTATTTTTTGTACAATAATTGGATAAATATTCACTATGATGAATATTTATCCAATTATTGTTTATCAGTATTCTTTTTTTTTGTATAAGTCCTGTGTTAAAATTATACTTTATTTTGAAATTATAATATATTTAAGTCTAGAAAACAAACGCGTTTGGTATCAATAACATAACATTTTGTTGAAATTAAAGCTATGAAAACATATATGCCTGGGAGCAAAAAATCCTTCAAGAAATGTCATTGGTATGAGATTATTTTTATAAATTCAGAAACGATTTATTAGTATTAGAACCCTTAAGTGTAATTAGACACGTTTCTCTGTGGAAATGTGGCGCAGAGAGGCTATGGTAGGTAGGTACCTACTGATTAATGGAAAGCTTGGGATTAATGGCTTACTGCATCAACCTCCTACGGGTTAACGTTGAGCAAGCATGTTACTTAGATTCATGGGGAAGCCGTTAAATATAATATTAATTAGGTGTACTTGTATATAATATATCAATGGAAAATATTAATATTTCAACTGTTTTATTATCTTTCCTATTATATTATGTATCATAGAAGCTCTTATATTACCGCAATAAAGATCTACAATGCTCTTCCAACTGACCTCAAAGCTCTACAATAATATATATTAATAATAATAATATATAGTAATAATATATTTAAGTCAAAGTTAAAAAAGTGGCTCATAGAAAAAACCTTTTTATAGTTTGTCTGAGTTTTATGAAGAAACAAATATATATTTTTAAATTGCCTACCTACCTATAGTATTATGAAAATATTCATATATAAGTATATTATATTGCATGCCTGTAATGTAAGTTATTGTTACTTAATTAAGCCTATTTTAAGATCTTTGTGTACATAACTTTGCAATAAATGTCTTGATTTCTTGAAATCTGTAAAGTTTGTTTATTTATTCTTCATGGACAAATGACTGGGCTTACTTATTACAAAACTAAATTCCTATTGTTTATTAAATATGGGTAACCGACGGATTTTAACGAAATTTGATATGAAGATACATTAAATTCTTGGAAGTATCATATTTTTATCCCGTGGAAATATTACGGGGTGAAACCAGAAAGCACATGGATGCTGTTGTACTTATTATTGAGCGTTGTGCATTTATGTTCGGCGTTCTAGTTTAGTGTAGTGTAGACACAGATGTTAGCGACGTGTTACACGAGACGACTAAATAATGACACGAACGCGACTCGATGCCACATCCACTCGACACTTGACTGTTTCAAAATTGCATGCAAATGTCACGTTTTTCTCCGGTATAATTAAACTCGAACAATGTGAAATACAATGCCATGTATTCTACACTACTTTATTCTACAGTAGAGTTAATCTTGTTTTAACTAGGTACGGTCGGAGTCAGAATTACAGACCCACTGTAGAGTTCTAAAATTACTATTTTAGGAAAGTCAATAATAAAGATAACGTCTTGAAGTTTCCTAAACTTTTCAACTCCTTAAGACCTTAGAATCTTGCTTGACTTGAAAATATTCTAATAATAGCAGTTTTGCAACTCTACAGTGGGTCTACATGAGAAATAGTATTAGTTCTGGAAAAAATTGAATGACTTGTAGTATCTTTTACGCAAAATACTGGGTACTACAAACAAGCACACTACAAGAACGCATCTTGTGGTACTTACTTTTGCTAGGGTCGTGTATCGTTGACAGCGGTCTACGGTATAGTCTTCGCTACGACGAAGAAGTAGCGTAGCACTTTCGTAGCGCGTGCTACGAAGGCGTTCTTTGTATAAGCTTTATTTGTAAGTATATAAGTATTTGACGACCCAGTTGGCACAATGGTCACCATACCGGACTGCCAAACACAGGGTTGCGGGTTCGATTCCCGCCTCAGACAAGTATTTATGCTTAGATATTTGTCTGTGGTCTGGTTGTTTCTATGTATTATGAGTATATATTTACAAAAGAAAAGTATATAAGTAGTATATCCGTTGTCTAGCACCCATAATACAAGTCTAGTTACTTAGCTTGGGGCTAGATGGCGATGTGTGGAATGTCCTGCAGTATAATTTTGAACTTGTAAAAATATCTGATTTGTCAGATCCGCTCATTTCAGTGTACTCCGAATTCAGAAGAAGTATAGGAGCACGTCGTCCCTTAACATACATACCGTTACTTAAATCTATTTTTTTTTTGCCACTCTTTTTGGTGCGATGCCGCTTGGACGTGGTATTTTATTTACAACAAAAATTCTAAAAAATACCCTATCGTGTTCAGCTAACGATTTTAAGACGACCTGTGTATTTTTTTCTGGATATTTTACAATTATAGATTTTTATCTACAGATCTATATATATAAAAGGGAAAATCACTGACTCACTCACTCATCACGAAATCTCAGAAACTACAAGTGCTAGGAGTCTCAAATTTTGCATGGGTTCCTTTTATGACGTAGGTGCTCACTAAGACGGGATTTTGCGAAATTCAACCCCTAATGGGGGGTGGAAGTTTGTATGAAGGTTTGATTTTTTTTAAAGGTAGAAACTTGAAAATTAGTATTATATCTTCTTATCATAAATAAATGATGACGTGTTTCAGGGATTTTCAATTTTCCTATTTTAAGGAGGGGAAATGTTTGTAAAAAATGAGTTTGTTAAGAGTCTGTTGCTGTGGTACCTACTTTTGGTTGCTGTAGTTTACATAGCTACTCAATAGATGGCGTTACTGGTAATCCTACTAATATTATAAATGTGAAAGTTTGTGTGTGTGTGTGTATGTTTGTTACTCCTTCACGCTAAAACTACTGGACCGATTGCGATGAAACTCGGTATGTAGATAGCTGGAGACCTGGATTAACACATAGGCTAATTTTTATCTCAAAATTCTCACAGGATCGGGACTTACGCGGGTGAAACCGCGGGGCGCAGCTAGTTTATTATATGTATAGATTTAAACTTGTTTACTTAGTTTTAATAAGGTTTTTTTCTTTTTATATTTAATTTTAAATCATCTTTTTATCATATCATGTTTTTATAGATAATGTGTTTATGTTTAAACAAGGTAAGGTCCGTCCGTCAGTTTGTTTCTCTCTAACTTTCTTAGTTTAACCTAGTTTCCACGTCTACATTACTGGTCGCCATTGTAGCTAGGAACTTTTACCACATCTTTTACTTTTAAAGCATAATATCTAACACTTTTTTCCATAAACGAACACAAAGTAGCGAAACTTATTTTCAACCACTAAGAAAAGTGGGCACTTATAAGTTTTATCTTTTAACTTTTCAAGTATTTGCGAAGTGTTTGTTAAGGTTGTAATATTTTTACCCTACTGTAGGAGGGTTATGTTTTTGACTTGAAATATGGTCTTTAATGGAAAAAGCTAGAGAAGGCCTATGCCAGGAGGCACTCAGAATAACGCGACTATAGAAAAACATTGTTATATATTTTAATGTAACCTAAATTCTGAATAAAGGGCTTATTATTATGGTATTTTGTACTAATGATAGGTTGATTACTATCACATTTAGATGTAGATGTAGATGTAGATGACGATGCGTTCTAAGATGTAGCCCGCTTTCTTATAAGATACCTACTTGTTCACTCGCGACTTGAATACCACCAAATTGTACACGTCAGGTACCTTAGCCCTAGTAGGAACCAAAATGCTTAACTCATTTTGATACACACAGATTCGTCATGCTAGAGCGGTAACTCTTTAAAAAACGTGCAAAAATATTTTTGTTCTGTAACTACGCTATTTTGGAATATCGATTCAGTCCCAATTCATACGATTTGAAACTTATGTTCAATTTATCCCTTTCTACAGGGATAAATTGGACATTACAAGGTACAGTCGGCTGCAAAATTGCAGCCCCCGGTAGAGTTCGAAAATTACTGTTATTGGAATGTTTTCATTCTAATAATTTTGGTTTGATAAATTGATGAGTTAGAAGACTTTAAACTTCAACTAAAGCAGGTGCCTAGAATCTTGCTTGTGTTGAAAACATTCTTATAACAGCAGTTTCGGAGCTCTACGGTGGGTGTGCAATTATGCAGCCGACCGTACCTACTTAATGTATAGATGACATAAACAGTGTATTATATTATTATTAAATAGCTATTGTATTTCCTAATACATCTAAATTATAATCAAACATATTGTTACATAATAAATAATACTAGTTGTATGTTTCGTAATAAAGTATTTTCTTATAAGAAAACTTTTATTTGTTATTGACTCACTCCAGACGTTGACCATTATATACTTAACAATTTATTACAGTAGGTAGAAATGATGATATTTTTCCAAGAGATGCTTCTTGAACGTATTAAACGTGGAAAATTACATTTCAACAGAACAAACAGCTACTTATTTATTCTCAGGATCACTCAAGCCTTTTTAAATCTCAAGGTTCGTTCACTTGAGTCCTGAATGTAGACTTATTCAATTTTGGAGTCAAGAGTGATGGGTGAAATACAGTGGTTCTTTTTATTGAAACAATAAAGTGCTTTGCGACCGCAATAAGCCTAAAGATTATAAGATAAAAGTTTAATATTACAGAGCTATTTCATTAACTTTATAATATCTAGTTAGTATATACTAAAATATTGTAAGTATATAGTAAAAATTTAATAGAGAACATAATTATTAAGTTCTCTCTCGATCATAATCTATATTTTTCTACGTGGAAGTCTACAATACCCATCAACTGGACTGGAAGACCTCTTCGGTGTCAATGATGCTATGCACTGGGACAGGCCATTAATTGGAATAATTGAACTTTTGTGAGAAAAGATTTTAGTAGGATCAAATACCAAGAAATCTTCACTGAAATTTGTAAACTGTAGGTGCTGCTGGCCTACATTCATTCACGCCGGATGCGTGTGTCGTGTCGGGGCCACAGAACCTGCTAGTCTGCAGACTGCCTGTGACGTCACAACAATTCCGCCTCCAGGGAGATGCCGCCGCCTTCCGTCGCTATGTCAACTACTACCCCTGTTTTCGTGACTTCGCTCCGTACACTTCGCCGTTCACCCGTTTATTACCCGGACAGGTTTGCCAGTTCACTGTTCCAAAACTGGACTCTATACAATATAGAGTTAAGATGAAGTAGGTAGTTAACAATTTGCTATTCCTAAAAACTAGGGTCAAAATAAAATATACCGTACTTAGTTGAATATTTTATAAAAAAAACTAAATAAATTTAGCTTTGTTCAAAAGTAAAAATAACTTTATGCACCGTTTTATTTGAACAAATAATATTTTTCTTTTAAAAAACCTGTGCTCTCTCAGTGTTAGCTAAAATAAATATAAAAACACAAAAAGAATATAGAGAACGGACATGTTACTTTACTGAAATTTAAATAAATGTCACACTGGCTGGCGCTCTACCAACCGACACTTTTTGATTCATGCAAAAAAACACGAGCTAAAATGAGATTTGAAGACTCGACATTTACAAAAATGATTTATTTTTATTGTTCTTTTTTGTGATTTAGGTTTGGCATTAATCATAAACTCCGAAAAAATTCATTGCTTAATTGAAATGGCTTAGGAGTAAGCACCTACTAATAAAATAATTCGGTAAAGGTAAACTCGCTGGAACTAAATGTATAAAGAAATTGCATCTTTATAACTTTATAGGTGTCAGTAAATCCCAATTTTTGCCGGAATTTCACAATATCACGTCTTGGTGCTTACTTTAATTGCAGTTGGACATTTCCACAAAATTCAATTTAGTAGCGCACCTAAGACACAAAGCTTTTTGTGTGCATTTCATATTTTTAGACATCAAGCTTTCGACTGTAGGTATGCGTTGGCTGAATAAACAAATACCTATTTCATACTTACAAAAGTTTAATGTTGACGATTTCGAATAAATGGCTTTTACTTTGTACAGCTAGCCATTCGGAAAACCACTAGGTCGTTAGATACAGAAATATCGAAACACTAGTGGCAACAGCGATTATTTCGGCAATTAAAAGCACTCGGCGAAAGATTTCAGCACATTGACATGACCCTCATGGCCGTGGCTGCGATTAAAATCGCAATCGCCATTTGGACTGTGTCCTATTTCTGTTAATTAGCTGAAGCTGAAATTTTACACAATACAAACAAATTATTTTAAGTTTGTGTATAACGTAGAGCGAGCATAGTACGAGTTTTGACAAGTACTGAAACTAAGATCTTCTTCTCGTATAGTGGTGTGGCTCACCCATTGTTAGAGTTTTCAGATCGCCCTAAGGCCTCTAACTTGATCTAACAACTGTTACTAGAGATAGCAGCCGGGACCAACGGCTTAATGTGCCTGCCGAAGCACGGAGGGGTTCACGGAAATACATTTTTCCCACACTACTAATTGTTCACCTATCGAAGTAATAACCTCATCAGGCGTCGCTTAACCCGCACGACCGTAAACGATCAGCGAGCGTCGCTAAGCTGTGTGCCTCCCTAAAGAAAATAAGATAAATAGGCTATTTGAGAGTTCCTACGAAGTTTAAGTTAGTTTAAAATATCTCAAAAATAATTATTTATAGCTCTTCAATATTTATTTTGATTTTCATACTTCTGTAACAAAATTAGATACGACCCATTTCCGAGCTCTGTATCAATTTCGTTACCAGATTTAGTGTGTTTGCACATCACAGAAAGTGTAATAGAATACGAAAGCATTTTACCACTATCAAAATGTTTGTGTACACAGTGAGACAATTATTCTAAGTTTACTCTAGGTACTTACGCATGTATATGTATACAAATTGGATCCAACTATTTGTATAAGGAAACGGTTGAGAATGTCGTCGTCTCTGTTATTTAACACTTCAAAGCAAGAAGCACAATATATAGCTAGGTATCTAAATAGTTATAAGACACGATTTCTGTTAAGAAAGCATATAGATAGGTAATATATGGGAAAGCTGTAAATCAGTGGTACATATAGAGCAATAAATTCTAAAACGCATTAGAAACGGTACGTTCAGAAAAGTGAACGACATATCAATCGTCTCACTCGATATAAGGTGAATGGGTAGGTATCTATCCTACATGAAGGGATTATGTTGAATGACAATTTAACATGTTAAAAAGGTTCTTTGAAAGCCAACCAATTTGAAAATTGAAAAGGTAATAAATTGCTTGACGTACAAAATTAGAAAAAAACGACTAGGTATTCAGTTTCAGAAGGTCTAAAAATTTATAGGTATTTTTAGGTGCAATGATGACTAGGACTGAACGCAAACGTACGTTTTTCCGAATGCGGTTATCGCATGCGGTTTCCAATTCGAGATTTCGCTCGCCTAGCGCATATGTACGTTTTTTATCCTGCGGAATATAACCTGCCACTACGACTAGCGACAGCGTTGCCAATGCACGGCAATGGTGGGCGACGATTTATTGGCAATTGCACTTTTGTTATCAGTGAAAAATGAAACTTTGGGTGTTGGGTACATCCATTGAATACTGCAGAGTCAATTTTTCTAAGAATTTATCAATTAATTAATTTAAAATCAATTTTCATCTAGCGCTAAGCCACGCGTGGCGCGATTTAGATTTGTAATTTCCTGACGTGTGCAAAATGTATAAAAAAGCGCGTTGCGTACGTTCCGTATGACGTCATTAGGTTTTTTCCCGTACGGTCTCTCCGAACAAAAGGGCTAGCAATTGAAACGTAAGTACGTACAGAATCGATTCCGTCCGAAAAAAAAAACGTGTGCGGTGACAGACCATTTTGTATGGTTTGACGTATTCGGGAACCCGAATGCGTTCCGTATGCGATAACCGCATACGGAAAACGCATGTATGCGGCCAGGCTTAAGCAGTAGCAAAAAATAATTAAAAAACTATCCAGTGGCTTAAAAGAAATTATCAGGAAATAAGGAATAATACAAACAAATATAGGCGCGAAAACAAAACCCGGGTAAAAACATTTAGTTCAAACTGATAAAATGAGTTATTATTAACATGAATTAACATCATTCCATTATTTAACAATGTTATTCACGTAGGTTGGCAGATATATATGTAGTTTACAACTTTGATACAAATATGTTTAGACGGATGACAGAAAGAGATAGATAGAGGCTTTACCCATGTTTGTGACTCCCAAATTGGTATCTCGTCATGGAATACAGGATTTACTTCTTATTGAAGTACAAGCTTTTGCCCGAGACTTCGTCCGCGTAGAAGTCGAAAATAGACCAAGTAACTACGTTATTCCATACAAACTTTGCCTCCTTTTTCACCCCCTTAGGGGCAGAATTTTGGAAAATCCTTTCTTATCGGATGTTTGTACAATTTCGTAGTTAATAAGCTTTCTCATCCTTTTTGTTATATTTAATGTTTTGTGTGTTGTACAAACAAAGTGTTTATCTATATATCTACGTCATACAAAGAACATCTCCTCCAAGTTTCAGGTCTCTACGATCAGCGGTTTAGGCTGTGCGTTGATCCGTCAGTCAGTCAGTCAGTCATTTAGGACAAAGCATTTTATATGTATAAATTAGATAGCTCCACCTCCCTAATAACTTAGGGAAGATTTCTATTCGATATTACGATTTGCTAATCATGTGTTTAGAAATCAAAGTAATGATAGCTTATCTGTTTACTATAAAGGATTTTGAAACTTTAGATAATTGATTATTTGATCGATCACCCTTTTATTATTCACATAAATATCGGTTCATGCGACTGTGACGTTGGTACGACTACAGTCAGCAACAAAAGTGTAGTCAGTACGTTGGAGTCTTAAAATTGCTATTAGGTATAAAAAATGGTTCAACTTTAATGGATTTAATCTTCAATACTATCTAAACTTATTAATATATAAAATAATCTATAATTATTAATATTTGTTTAAATTGTTTGTTTGTTTGAGCGAGCGAGCTAATCTCAGGAACTACTGCTTAGAATTGAAAAAATATTTTTGTGTTGGATTTTTAGTTTCCCACGGGATCAGGACCGACGCAGGTGAAACAGCGGAGCGCAGCTAGTTACTAAAATAAAGTTTTTTAATAACTTTAAAAAAGCTACGGTGAACCTCCACTCTTATTACCTCATTTTGTATAAAAAAACATGCTTGCAAGTAACTACCGAACGTACTCAGAAACACTAAATATTAAAACTTAACAATAATAGAGTCTTTAAATCATAGTTTCGTTGTTAGCCTAACAAATAATTTCAAACCGGTCTTTAATTATAAATTATTAATAGAAAGAGAATATGCTATTAACAGTAATAATCAACCAAAATTGCTTGTTTAATACCTACTCTCTGGAGTTTGGTTAAATATTTAACTAAATTTTGGGTTTTACGTAACAGTTACAGCTATTGATTCAAGTTCATTCAGTTTGCTTACCTTCAACACAATTTTCATTTCATTTTGTGTTTGGATTTCTGAAAGCGTTCGTTTCGTTGTCATTTCGATGTAAAGTCACAAACTAATCGAAACAACACGAAACTCTTACGTTTTCAAATTTCTAAAGAACCCTTCCCTGCCAATTAATAATCGTAAGTGATAACTTTTAGGAATTTAACTCAAAGGCATCAAATAATATATATGATTTTAAGCAAATTACATATAATACTTAAAAAAAAAAATCTTTTAATACGTAAAGTCTTTGCTTGCATTTATTTCCTTAAACCCAGTCTCCTGAGAAAAATACTTAGGTTCCCTCGAATCTACTCTTGTAATTCAATTATTTGCTCAATTGAATAAAAATAGCAAGAAACGTCTAATTTCATCGAGGTTACGAAAATTTGGTAAAATAAAAGAAAAGCTAGATGTAAATATTTAACTTTGTACCCTCATACACTTAGATCCCTAATTAAAAATCTGAAGCGTTTTTTCTATTGTTTGATTTCGTTTCGTTTACCGTTCAGCCTACTTATCAACGTCAGTCCTTTTATCCCCTATAAATGTTGTGAAAGAAGAGGGACCTTTAATTATTCCTAATTACGAAAGTATAAAACCTTAATTCACGAAATAATCGTCTAAATAAAATTTAAGTGTGTGTAAATACATACTGAAATTTTACTATTTGCAATTTGTTGAAGTTACTTCTTACTAAGTCTAAAATGTTATAAAATACAATTCAGAGCTTTCTCAATACTTACTAATTACTTCTAGCTTACTTTACAGTCTCAACTTATAACAATATCAAGTCAAGACTACTCAATTGCAAGAATTAAATATAGCAGGACATTCCACACATCGCCAACTAGCCCCAAGCTAAGTAACTAGAGTTGTGTTATGGAAGCTAGACAACGGATATACTACTTAAATACTTTTCTTTTGTAAATATATAAGGCCGCCCATTTGTGCAACTCATACTTTCTAGCTATTACTTTACTTGGTGTATATAGTGTTCTGTTTCTTCTTGTGTTGTACAAATATATACTTATAAAACATAGAAACAACCAGACCACAGACAAATATCTAAGAATAAATACTTGTCTGAGGCGGAAATCGACCCCGCAACCCTGTATGGGTCGTCAATAACTTCATTGTAGCTTGGTACCCGAAAAAATATAATATTATAAGTATAAGAAAATCGAGGTAGAAATGTAATAGTTCACAATTCGAGATATCAAGTGTATCCAACAAATCTTCATATTACAGTTTTAGTGTCGCTGGGCAGCAAAAGTTTCAGGGGCGTAAATCACTCGGTTCTTGGAGATCGTAGTTAGGAAACCACAGGAGTGCCATAATGTAGCGCCGCCTGCGCTCGGGTTCAGGCTACTGATAATAATAAATGGTCTACCGAAATTCAACTGCTATTAAAATCACTAAACCATGAGCTTGAAATTTTATTCACCACTTGAGAAAGATTTTTAACTTTTACTAATGAGGCTCGAATTAATAATCTCTTTTAAAGAGTAGACAGTAAATTAACCCACAAAAAGACAACGAACAGATTGTTGACATCGTATTACCCTCTATTATCCAATACGCTACGTTGGAAATATAATGTTTAGCGAATGCAAAATGGAGTCGAAAAGGCATCTGGAATATTTATGTATTCCAACGAGTTTTGTTTACATTAGAGACAACAGATAGGTACCACAATGTGCATTGTGCTCTGTCTCGACATTCGAATGAGTTTCACGCGATCTGAACACGATTTCAAAGCAAAGCATAATAAAGATATTTGCTGTAAAAGCAGGAACGTTTTCTGAAAATGCCTTTCGCATTTTTCCTGTTTTTATTTAAGACGATTGACAAGGTAGATAAAAGTTGTTGGGCAGTAAGAAAGTAAGCAGGTACTATGTACCTAAACAATAGCTGACGCTCGCAGAATTTCGATGAAGTCTTTGTAATTTTATACGTCTAATAAAATGAAATATCCATTCAATTCACACATTGTGTTCTCATATTTTAGTGTTCATTCAACCGTTATTATGAAAACAGTTAGAGCGTGAAAATTCAAAGTCAATTGGGAGTAAAATACAAAAGCTGCGAATCGTTTAAAAGTTTCACGTAAAATTCAGTTCGCTATTAAAATTACTCGTATTTAGTCGAAGTTTTGAGTGAGAATGTCAAAACACATGGTACGCAAGTAATGAGAGGTAGCTAAACGTGTGGTACTTGCAAATGGCGGCTTCGACTTCGGCTTCGACTCCAGCTGAATCGAGAACTCATTAGCAAGTCGAACAACATCGCAAGTCATCGCACGCCGCGAGGGTCGAGTATGCCAATTCATCCACTATACAATACTATACATAGTTTCACAGCGTCTCATCTTTGCCCCTCAGTGAGAACTCATTACGGTTCTTTGAGCTATAGCGACCACGTCCATTAATTTACCCGAAAAACAATAAGGATTTCACCCCACCATTTTATTGTAATAACATTATGTAAATGGGCAGGTATTATAATATACTGCGTTTGTTGCTTTGTATATTATGTACCTATTCATAGTAGCGTTCGGTAAATAAATAAGCACTGGATAAAACTGATTAGGTTGATACACTACTCTAGGTAAGTAGGTACTCTTGATAAATAGGTAAAAACAAACTTCTATCTACTAAGAATGTAGATTACTTATGTAACTGATATCTAGAAAAATCACAGTCATGATAGTGAACACAGCTCTTCCGCACTTGATCGGATTGTATTTATCATTATCAAACATAATTTGCCTGTTCCACGTGGATCTACACAATTAAGTCTACAGAATAAAAAATCGTAGAAAATTAGTTTAGTTTAGTTTTACGGGGCTGTTTCCGCACTTAACCTCATTATTTGGGCCATTATTGTGCGTATCGTAGAAACTTAAGCCGTTTCTTTTTTGTTTAATCTGTAAAAAGGTATTAATTTTGCACTCGCTTTGCTTTTAACTATGATGATAACAATGTAAGCACCTACATAAGTGGTTTTATACTTTTGTTCAGTTCAACCCCAGAGTTGAACTCGGAACTTACCGGATGTACGAAATGTTTGCGCAGATGCAAACAACATTTTATGCAAAATCACGTCCTCCACTCAGATCTTTTATTGAAATTGCCACTTCCAAGTGTCTTTTCACGTTTAATTTACAACTTCAATCTTTTATGATGGAAATATCAGAATTTGAGTACTCATTTTTACGATAAAAATGTTTTATAAGTAGATAGATGGTGCGTGCGTTCCGAGTTATTTTATGACGAGATTATCCATACGTATTGCGCGTCTTATTGCGCAATAAAAATGACACAATGCAAAAGTTAAAAGCAGAGTATGATATGTGACTTGTTAGGTGTTGGTATAAAATATGAAAGAAGCATTTCCTTTATCATAATGAATGCATTGTTCATGAATAATGTTAACCAAGACGATTACACACTCTGCTTGCATGCATAGGTAGGTACTTTAATTTTACTTCAATTAAAGATTTATAATGCGTAATGGAAATCCGATTAAAACACGACATAGTTTGATAAAGAGGTGCGCTGCGCCCCAACCTGAAAGTAAGCGAAGAAGAAATGTCATTACACTTGGAGGCGGCAGAGAATTTGGCCTCTTTCCTCTCCATTTATAATATTAGCAAACTCTCGAGGAAACTTCCCTAATTAGACCCACGTTAACCGAAACTTAATGTAAAGTACAGACTTCTGCTCTTTTAAAGTCACGTAGATCTTACTTTTATAAGTTATATATCTTTTTGTATCTGTTCAAGTGTGAAACTTTCTTATCTCTTACAATTACGTTCTACTTGTTTGATCATTTGGTGATTAATTTTATTTAATTTTTAGAAAATTTAATATTTTGTATAGTTTATGTTGCAATCAGAAGATTCCGTTTGAAATCTGTTCGTCATGACATTATTTTCAGGTAAAAATCGTAAACAGACATCAAAATTGTACTACTTTTCTTTTTATATATATATAATTCTACTGTACGTGTGTATGTCACTGAACTCCTCCTAAATTTGAATAATTTTTTTGTGTGCGTTTGGGTGGCGCCCTGAATGTTTAGTATCACAAATCAGCCTTGTGTTTTGTTTAATGGCAAAACAAGGTTTTCCGGTACAGCTAGTGAATTATAAGTCCAAATGTTAATGTCTCACAAAGATTCATGCTTGAGAATTGATTAAGAAACTTCACAATTACAACAAACTTGAAACAGCCCTTAAGGAATACAAGTTCATCGTGTAAACAAAGCCACCGTCTGGACGACCAAATGTTGTAGTTCAAGACATAAGTTTCAAATTAGGGCAGTTGTGTGTGTAGGTAGCAGTCTGCTCATTTAAAATACGCTGAACTGGTTAATTAAGAGAACCAGCAGAGTGTGAAATTGTAAACGTATGTGAAAACATTCGGCGGTTCCTACCGAGGGACGCTTCCCTTAACATTTGCTGGCTAGCGTTTAAAAAAATAACACTCGTTCGAAAATTAATTCGAGTTTACTATAGATAGGTTAGTATATAAACAGAAGAATTTTATTAAAATAGTAGCTGTGCCCCGCGGTTTCACTCGCATAACTCCTGATCCCGTGGGAATATTGGGATAAAAGTAGCCTATATGTTAATCCAGTCCTCAAGCTATCTACATACCGAATTTCATTGCAATCGGTCCAGTAGTTCGCACACACAAACTTTCACTTTATAATATTAGTAGGATACCTTTCTAAGCTGTTTCCATAACATGGCGTAGAATAAGTAGCAAAAACAACTTAGGTATTTATATTCTATTGTGAGGGATAGTGAAAAAATAAGTTTTCATAGAACAAAATTATCATACCTAAGTATACTTTAGCGACAAATAAATACAAGACAAAATATTTTTCCTGTATTTTTATTTTTTTCGTAGAATAAGCGCTACGAGCTACGAAATAATTTTCAACTACAAAAAGTTGTTCAACGACGTATACGTTACACGATTACTTAGTTGATATTTTGAAGTCTTTCTTTATAATAATAGAATTCGTACTATTTCGTAGCTAGGTAGATATATAAAAGAGACAAAGTGAAAGAAAAATGATAATTATTTGAGTGCCTATCACTACATCCCTACTATAAAACTAAATCCTTCGCCGCGTCTGACTGAAATCAGAAATCATTTATTCTTCTTCTTCTTGTATAGTGGTGTGGCTCACCTATTGTTAGAGTTTTCAGATCGCCTTAAGGCCTCTAACTTGACCTAACGACTACTACTAGAGGTAGCAACCGGGACCAATGGCCTAAAGTGCCTTCCGAAGTACGGAGGGGCTCACAAAAACACATTTTTGCCAAACTCCTAATTGGCCACCCATCGAATTAATGACCGCGCCAGACGTCGCTTAACCCGCACGACCGTAAACGATCAGCGAACGTCGCTTAGCTGTGAGCTTCCTCATTTATTGATTGACCATGTGTTTTTCGGATAATAGGTATACAGATGGTATGTTATATTGGAAAAAAATAGGTAACAACAGCAATGTTCAATAATTAATTTAATCATAATTTTAAAAATTTACTTAAGTCATTTACTTAGATATACCTACAACCCTAACATAGGCATCTATCTGTCTGTTTGCTATAAACTCAAAAACTACTGCACCGATTTTCATGCTATTTTCACCAATGGATAGAGTGGTTCTCGAGGAAGGTTTTAGTATATTAATCAAAACTACCACGCGTACGAAGTCGCGGGCAATACAGGGTTATTGGTAACTATGCTAGCAAGCTGTCTACTTCTGTGCACATTGACGATCAACTTTTGTTCTACGACTTTTGTTAGAACCTAATACATTGCTAAAAAAAATTAAGTGTTTCTAGTACTGTCTGGCTATTTTCTATATCTATCCGGCACAGAAAGCGCGCGGCGTTTGCGCGGTTAGGCACGATATCTCGCCCGCGCTTTACCACTATGATTGATTCTGTGGCCTATGGCGAGTTGAGTATTATTTGAGCGAATGGATTTATTTTTTTAATTTTGAATTCATTCATTTTATAATGAATTTCCAAATATCCTAGAATAAAAGTAGATCGTTAAGGTGCACAGAAGTAGTCTTGCTAGTATAGTTATACTAGCAAGCCATTGAGGAAATATTTATATACATATACAGGGTTATTGGTAACTACCAATAACCCTGTATATGTATATAAATATTATATACATATACAGGGTTATAAATATTTCCAATAAGTAATTTCTAGAACAAATACCCAAGAGACACAAAAATAGATACAATAAAATAATCTTCTATACATATAAAATCCTTTTTATCACAGTTGCTCATAAAGTGGATCTTATTCAACGGCTTTTAGGCTCATAATCCAACATATTATGCACGCGTGCGTTTTAGATTTGTTAACTAGTGCTGTAAAGTTATCCCGAAAAGGTAGGTACCAAAGAGTTTATAACTAGCAAAAATGGTTGTCTCTAAAGTCGGTTTACGAACGAAAATTTTACGTGATAATTACTTAGAAAACGATTAAAAATTGAGTTGTTTATTTTTTGTTTTTTCTTTACTTAAAAATATTGTTTTTCCGTACCATTGTATTTTGTTCTTAACCCCCGACGCAAAAACAAATAGAAAAACCCTAAAAAATAATGTATGTCACACGAGGATGTATAGGTTAAAAGTCTTTAGCCTGGCCTTTCCGGAGCATAATTAACAAAAAAATATTGCCTTAAAAATGTAAACATAAAGTTATCACAAATATTTTGTTAATTATTATTTTGTTTTCTTTTCAAGTCTTTTCTTTTATTCGCAACTGTGATAAAAAACGTCGTACGATATACGTGTGGAATTGATATTTGCATCTTGGCTTCTATAACACGCTCGCTGCCGCTCGCGCGTCATATACCGCCTCTATGCAAAGATCAATTTACCACACTTATATCGTAATGTACTATTGTCTTGAATGACTGATTGACGGATCAACGCACAGCCTAAACCGCTGATCGTAGAAACCTGAAACTTGGAGGGTGTGTTCTTTGTGTGACGTAGGCATCCGATAAGAAAGGATTTTCCGAAAGGATTCTACCCCTGAGGACCCCCTCAGGGGTAGAATCCTTTCGGAAAATCCTTTTCACCCGAAAAGGCCCCCCTTTTCACCCCCTTAGTGGTAGAATTTCGGACAAGTTTGTATGGGACAACGTGATTCATGGTCCATTTTCGACTTTTACGCGGACGAAGTCGCGGGCAAAAGCTAATCTAGGTATATTTATTTTCATTTTCAAACAAGAGGCAGCTATAGATAGAACAGATTGTAAACCTAAAATCCGGTGTAATAACGTAACAATCGCGGGTCTGATTAAGTGTCAGAAACAAAACGTTCCCTAAGGCTTCAGTGTTCTGTTGGGGAGTGGACAGTGAATTGTTGAAAAGTGAATGAATTCCATTAACGGAAGTGGAATTAAAGCCATCTCCGGCTGCTTGATAATTTAGCTGCGAGAGTAATTTCAACCGACTCGTTACATCGTTCAATGATAATGCTTTTAAGTTTGACTCAAAGGGTATTGTTTAGATGTTATACCTACTTTATTATAATACGGGTGAAGTGACGGGTGGTTAGACAGGGGTGCACTTTTACTTTTGAGTAAAAAGACAAATAAACAAAACAAAAAAAACCTACTATTATTATAAATGTGGAAGTTCGTGTGTGTATGTAAACTTGGTATGTAAATAGCTGGATTAACATATAGGTTACTTTTTATCCCGATATTCCTAAGGGATCGGGACTTACGCAGGCGAAACAGCGGGGCGCAACTAGTAAGTACCAAAGTTAAAGTAAACAAATAAAAGTAGTTTTATATTTAAAGAAACAAGATTTTCATCACCAACATCACTGAAGCAACTGTTTTACTTTCATTAATTCTTTGGTGAATTAAAATAATCATATTTTAGGAGCTATTGAATTGAAAAATTTTGCTCCCGTATATTATTATTAATCACCTACAATGTTACTTTAAGGCGATGTGATTTTCAATGATTTCCGCGTTCGACTAACATCTTTGATTTACTCTAATACCCACTTTATTTTAATTTTTCGGACCAAACGTGTTGAAAGTCGTGAAGAGCCATCTTAAAATGGCCGGGTCGATTTGGTGGGTTAAAATTCTCAGAAGTGAGCCCCGTGATTCCTGAAATAAAGGAATATTTTACAGGGACTTCACGTTACCTACATCATCATAGCCAGGTACCAACATCACTAAACTCTGAAGTATTCGACTACCGTCCTACCTTTAATAAATAAATAAGTTGATGTTTTGAGGTTAAGAAAATTTTAGCCGCATGAATTCATAATACGTTTGCTCAAACGAAAGATTATTCTGCTAAGTGGAGCTTTACTTTGAAACTTGTTAAACTTACTTTGTGTCGTGTGTTTGTAGAAGAAGTATTAAAGTAAGTAAGTATTAGATATCGATGAGAGGAGGCCGATGGCTGTTGATGATAGGTACCTTCTTAGTAGGATCCTTTTTAAAAGGTGCCGGTGAAAGGTTTTTTTTCGTCGATTGTACCCAAGAAACTTAGAGTTGTGAGGTACCTACGAACGTAAAATTCTATGATTGTACGGTCGGCTGCATAATTGCAGACCCACCGTAGAGCTCCAAAACGGCTGTTTTAAGAACGTTTTCAACACAAGCAAGACTCAAGGCACCTGCTTTAGTTGAAGTTTAAAGTCTTCTAACTCATCAATTTGTCAAACAAAAATTATTAGAATGAAAACATTCCAATAATAGCAATTTTCAAACTCTACCGGGGGCTGTAATAATGCAGCCGACTGTACCTAAATGAGTCGTGAAAATAGTGATATCTTTGTCATCAAAATATAAAGTGTAAATTGACCGTTATTCATTTATCTATTTATAACTCGTGAAAGGTTGGACCGATTGCGATTGAACTCGAAATTTATAGATAGTTGAAGACCAAGCTACGTTAGATCTAGATATTCTAACGGAATCGGAACTTACGCGAGTAGTTTACTCATAAAGAATAGGTACGCCTGTCACAGAGATACAAAATATTCTTATACTTAGTTAGATAAGCATATAAATGTTCGGTACTTATCGGCAAGTGTGAATTTTGTATGGGTATAGATATTTTAGAAATCAGAAATAATTTATTGATTGACTGTATTTTCGGATGTTAGGTTTACAGATGTTATGTAATATAGGAAACAAACAAAAAAACTAAATCAAAATCGGTTCATCCGTTCGGGAGCTACGATGTCACAGCAGTGGCGGATTTACCAGCAGGCTGAGTAGGCTGGAGCCTAGGGCGGCAAATTTTAAGGGGCGGCAAGTTTAGTTCACAAATTAGTGTGGTATTAGTAAAAAAGTGGTTTACAAATTTAAAAAAAATATTAAACACACACATAATACAAATTTCGAAAATTGGAGAGAAATTAAAATATTTAACAAAAATCGAAATATTCTCATATACAGTGCTAATTAATAAATATTTCAACATCTCTGCATAAACAATTCCTAAACGCTTTACTAATTATACATTAATGATTATGAACTTTTAGAATATCGCAATAGCGATTCGATATTATAATCGAAATTTAGTCATTTTTACATATATTCTTCACTGATAACTGCTATAATTTTTTCTCCGTGTACCTAATAATTATGAGATCTGCTTACCCAATTCAATCGATATAATATCGATGGTCTAATAAAACAATGTACTGACTAAAATTGACTAATTTTTATTAAATAAAAAACTAGTTCAATATCTTATAGAGATAATATTAATCAAATAACTGATAGTTGAACGACTGTGACTTGACAATTAAAAAATTCCCTCCACAAAATATGAAGTGAGACAATTTGCTCATTAGAAAATTGATACATTTTATCAGTTAATTATTTTATTTGTAGTAAGAAAAAGTTTGGAAAATCCAAATGAGCAGCCTTAAGCGCTCATGTCGTACACGAATTATTTAAATTAAATGTTTACATCCGTAGATTTGATAACTTTTTTGCTAAGCCAACTTTTTCAGAAAATGCCAATCGGAATGAATTAATTATAATAAGATAAAACAATACTCAGCTGCAATTTTTTATTCAACGGCTTCTCTCCAGTTAAACAAGTATATTAAAAAAAAATTGAAGTGAAAAAATTATTTTTTCGAAAGTTATCGTATTTACTGTGAACACGATCATCCAAAATCCATACGATTTGGCATTAAAATTACTTCCTTTTAAATAAAAAATTATTAATCATAACCGAAAAAATATTTTTTATAAGCTCAGCGATCATTTTTCTTTCCGATAAGTTGCTTTTTAAATAATATTCATGTACATCATATTTGTTAGGTACGGTTTAATGTGAGAAAACGTCGGATTTAGATTTTTAGGCAAGAGTAGAGCATACCTACTACGCGCTTCGCACATTTGCGTAGTCGTATTTGTATTGTAACGCCAGAACAAACGACATGACGATTCGGTAAGAGTGTCTGGCTGAATGGATAGCACAAGTGCAGCGCGATAGGGTTACTATACCCTTTCCAATCGTTTATTTAACTTTTGACAGCTCTAATACTTAGTCAAATAGTGATACCCAGACCCGTTACCGATTCGATTTATTTTATCGATCGATTTAATTCATGAAGAAGTTTTAATCGATTTTTCGTAATTTTATGATTAAAAAAACGAACACAATCTCTACGAAATAGTGGTTTGTTCCGTGGTCAAAAATCTTCTTTGGCAAAGGTATTGAAAGACATTGGATTCTTATACCAAAAATGTGACAAACGAAAAATTTTAATGGAACGCAATGATATTGCTTTGTATCGATGCGAATTTTTAAGACAAGCGAAAAAAAATAGAAGATTGGTCGAATGTTGTTTTCACAGATGAAACTTGACTCAATGCGAATCATACGCTGTCAAAAACTTGGACTGACAACACTGCTGGCTCCACTTCTGCAGTGCCAATGGGAAAAGGCGAACGACTGATAATATGCCATGCAGAAACAGTAAAAGGATTTGTGACAGACGTTCTATTAGCTTTTAAATCCCAGAAAACAGGAGATTATCATGAGGAGATGAATTCGAACTTGTATGAAAAGTGCTTCAGAGAAATGCTTACATCACTTGAAGAGTGGACTAAGATATCAAAATTTAGAGGCGGCAAAAATTGAATAGCCTACGGGCGGCAAATGTATAAATCCGCCACTGTGTCACAGAAGACACACACACACACACACAGAAACTAATATCACCCCGTCGTTGTTGCGTCGGGGGTTAAACAACAGACATGTCTGGACCAGACGTTCAACAATTAATAGTTATTTTAACATTAAATAAACGCAGTATACCCAACTTACTCTATTCTGCAAGTACCTTTACCTTCACGTAACAATAAATAGGAACGTTAAAAGGTATCATAATAGAAATATAAATCTCCGGCGAATCCCGCAGTCCCACGATTTATAGAGCCAACGAGTCACCCTTTATATTAGTCACGTTTGAAACATGAAAGAAAATTCTTCCAACTTTACTAAACGAAACGAAATATTATCCTCGGCGACGACTTTGTCATTGTCGACAAGTGCAGGTACATATACCTATTTACATACATAGGCATTGACTATTATGTACATATTACTAGTAATAAGTAAGTCAATTTACATAGGTACCTACCTATTATGTTCATTATCGAATTTATAATTTACTTTGTTTTGTTTGTTCTAGCATTTAATTAAACAATTACAAATGACTAATTGAAAAAGTTAATTTATAGAAAAATAAATAAAACAACAAATGGTTGTCTGTAAAGTCGGTTTACGGACGATAATTTTACGTGATAACGTTTTACGAGTATGAAAACGATGAAACGATGAGTTTTTTTTGTTATTCCTATTTATATATAGGTATTTTCCTTTTTTTATTTTCATTTATATAAGTCTTCTATTTGTCACTCGTCACCATAACACAAGCCCAGATGATCGATGTTATTATTAAATACTCTGTTTCCTAAGTTACCATGACACGTCCTGGTCATATTACCATGACGCATGACGTTATCACGTCATAAAGAAAACTAATACGTAATTATCTAAGTTCTAAGTTACCTACATAGCCCTCGTGAGCTTCTAGGACAGGCATTTTAAAATGGAACTAGTGATAACAAGATTTACTCAACATTAATTCCATTTATGTTCAGATTCATGTAAAAAAGAACTAGTGATAAAAAAAACATCGGTAGGTACCTACTGATGTTTTTTTTAGTTCCATTATGGAACTGTTAATGGTACCTACTAGTGGCAACGAAGCGTATTTACTCACTAAAACTGGTAAAAAGTAAAAATGAAATCACGAAGAACGTTGTGATATGAGTAAAAATCAAAGAGGCCGTAAAGCTTATGAGAAGAATAGCGACACGAAGCTAGCAACACTGAAACAACAGTTAGGTAATTCCTTTTGAACTTTTGAAAGCAAAAACTAAGACGGTATTTTCTCGGCAGGCTCCAGTAATGGTTCGTTGAAATGTTTATAGCATCAGACTCGCGTCCTGCGAGCTCGGGCTTCGGGCTCCGAGCAACAAATCTCAGATCACAATAAATCGTTCGACGTACCTACTGTACCGAGATTTATTCTTTGATTAGCGTGTTTCTATTCACAAAATATATACTACCTACCACCTACACAAACAAACTGAATTGAAAAGGTAAAAACAAATAAAGTAAAATAAAATAAAATTGTATAGGTTTACTTTAGTGAAAAGATAGATAGGTATAGTAGGTAGATATAGGTAGGCGTACCTACCCTATGCCCAGCGAGGGGCGAAACGCCTTGCAGTGGGTTGAAAATGGTTAATTATTTCCATATTATTATTTCGCCAATTTTTTTATTAGAATTGATAACTGATAAGTATGACTTTGTTATATGTACGCTTAGTTAAAATACTAAGCTTAGAAACTACAAAGTAGTCGTCGGCTTACAATTTAAAAAAAATTGAAAAACATTTCCCCTACTAACGGTACACATAACAATGGAATTATTAACAATTCTGTTTTACGCGAAAGGAATTTTTCTTTAGCTCCTAAGGGTAGGTAAACCTTAAAATAATTATACTTTTAAGTACTTATTTCTTATAGTAGGTATAATGAAATAAGTAACTACCCATAGACATAGATATTTACGTAAGTACCTGCTTCGTATATCTACCCTACTACTTTGTACATAATAGCTATAGTTTTTGTTTTTAAGTGCCAAATGAAGTAGGTTTTTACCTATGATTTCACAAATTAATAGATTTTATCTAATGGGTGACCTTATGTTTTACGTCTAAGCACGATCGCCTAAAATATTCCTCTTGAGTACAATTTAATTATCTAGACAAAACCTCTGAAACATAAGGTGGGCGCGATGGTATGTAGCTAGGTGCCTACCTCGAACTTGCCGGTGTAGTTTAGTTGCCACTTTGGTTACCGGACTACCGAAACTTTTAAGTTGCAGTTGTCTGGTTGAGGGGCGTTGGTTACTCTTAGCAGATCTTGATAGTGGAAAAGTCATAGGAAAATCAAATGAAAATCACGTTTGATTAAATATCCCGTTTCCGAAACGCTTTAGTGGTTTGGTGTGAAGGCAATATTTGTTCACCTTAATGCTTCGACCATAGATAGATAACATTATTTGTACAACACAGGAAACAGAACACGATATACACAAAGTACCTAAAGTAATACCTAGAAAGTATAAGTTGCACTAATGGGCGGCCTTATCGCTGAATGCGATTTTTTCCAGGCATCCTTTTGATGGAGACGAACTAATTCAGCTAGATTGGAATAGCCATATATAGATTGAAATAGGTCTCAGATCGTAGCGATGGTACCTGTTAAGACTAGATGTCTGTCTAAACATGTGCCTATACGTAGCTAATGACATAAACACGACTGAAAGTGATGTGGATATCCAACTCTAAGCAGAGATTATGTATGTGTGCGGAGAAAGGGGTTATACATATTACGGACGGGCAAGACTGCTTTGCACGACTTTGATGCAAATTGAAACTGGGTATATGTGCAAGTCGTGCTAAGCTAAAATTGAAAAAAAACCACCAACGGATGACGTTTGACGTTGGCAGCAATTTGACATTGACATTAGAGTAAACCTACATGTTTCGTCAATGTTACCAGAATAGGATAATTTCCTAAAATTGAGAAATATTTCGACAAATTGATCTCTTGATTATTCGATTATTTTGACTCTTCGACTAGATAAATCTTTATTTATCTAGTCGAAGAGTCGAAATAAAAGCCCAACTTCACATATAAAATTCCTAGTAATCCTTAGTATTGTCTGGGTATTTGTACTGTCAAAAAACCATCGATTTAGGTTTTGCATGAGTACATTTAAAATAGTTTGTTTTGATGAAAGCTGTAAGGTTTTTTTTATTTTGGTATTGGCAATACAGAAAAAGGGGATTTTGAGTCTCGAATTCAAAGGTTTTTATTGATGGCTAACATTCGTGGGTCCAAAGAAGAAAAAAATAGGTTAACTTTTTTTTCAACTTTCAAAAAGTTTACAAACTTTTACAATGGTGAACGTTCTTCCGAAAATATTTGGTAGGTATGAATTAAAATAGTAAAATAATATGCCTTTGGATAGGCATTGCTGTTTTATCTAAATTGTATTTTATTTATCTCTTGTCTTCTTTTTAGAACCAGACATGGTTAAAAAAGTGTACGTATCCAAGTATCAAGTAGAGTCCCAAATCAAAGTAATATTAGAAAACAACCCAGTTACCGAACCTAAGAACTTTAAACGTTGGTTGCTAAAGGCTATATCTTTGATTGATCTGACTACTCTCTCTGGCGATGACACCCCATCCAATGTATATAGATTGTGTGAAAAGGTAAGTACTAAATAGCTAAGTATTTTATGCATTTATCATCTACTAGAACTGGAGTGAATAGGTATCTTCTAGGAAAGCATACATCTTATACATTTTATCGTCACCTACCATCAGGCGTCAGGCAGGTGTGATAGTGGTCAAATGCTGACCTATTACTTGTAAAAAGAAATATAGCTACATGTAATATGTATAGACTACCTACTTGCCATTTCATTCACTCTGGGTAAAACTTGTACATAAATGTGATTAATATTTTAAATAATTTTGTCTAAAACATCCTTCGCAGGCTGCCTCACCATTGCCAGAAAGAGTAACAAAGAAATTAAAAATAGAAAAACCAATAAGCACTGCTGCAGTTTGTGTTTATCCAAATCGAGTGCCTGATTGTGTCCGTGCTATTAAGTGCTTGGATATGACAGACAAAATTAATATTGCATCAGGTAGGTACTTGTTAAACTATATTTTAATGTGTAACAGAATTGTACATTATTTTAAATAATGATATTGGCATCTATCATCTTCCATGCTACTTATAATAAAGGAAGACGGGACAAAAAGTATGTACAGTCGACAACATATTTGCCAACCTACCATAGAGTTGCTATTATTCAAAATGTAAACCTAAAAATCCTACTTGAGTGCAAATCATTCTACAATAAAAATATAAGAACTCTACAGTGGGTCTGCATGTCTCTTCTGTTTGTGTTACTGTGCAATTAAAACAACTGAATCTATTGAAATCTAGTTTTCACAATTGGATAGTTGTATTTTCTGGAAGATTATGGTCTACACATAAAATGATCAAGGAACTATCCCGTGGGAAAAAGTAGCCTATGGTATTTCCAATAAATCAGTGTATCCCCCCCCCCCATAGCAAATTTCATCAATATCGGTTCAGTAGTATTTGGAGCCTATTTGTAATAATAATTAAAACAAAAAGTGTGTAACGCCTAGTGTAAAACTAAAACTAAAACTAAGGAATAAAGGTAGTTCTAAGAATGATGCTAATTTTCATAATATTTTTAGTGGCTACGGGTTTCCCATCAGGCCTATATCCTCTCGAGACAAGACTACTTGAAATCAAGACCGTTGTAGCCAACGGCGCTGATGAAATAGATGTGGTATTGGACCGTAGCCTGGTTCTGACAGGACAGTGGCGTGAGTTGTTTGATGAGGTACATCGCATGAAGAAAGCCTGCGGCGATGCACATCTTAAGGTCATTCTTGGAGTCGGTGAATTGGTCTCCTATGCAAATGTAAGTTAACATAACAAGAATTTATAGGTTAAGAAGATATATTAAGTTTTTGTTTGGTGACGACCCAGTTGGCACAATGGTCACCATGCCGGACTGCCAAACACAGGGTTGCGGGTTCGATTCCCGCCTCAGACATGTATTTATGCTTAGATATTTGTCTGTGGGTCTGGTTGTTTCTATGTATTATAAGTACATATTTACAAAAGAAAACTATATAAGTAGTAAATCCGTTGTCTAGCACCCATAACACAAGTCTAGTTACTTAGCTTGGGGCTATATGGCGATGTGTGGAATGTCCTTGCAATATTTATTTATTTTATTTTAAAGGGGCAGAATGTCAAGCATTTTGAGTAGGTACTTATATTTTTTTATAGGTGTATAAGGCATCAATGATATCTATGCTTGCTGGAGCAGATTTCATCAAAACTTCTACAGGCAAAGAGGCAGTCAATGCTACTCTACCTATAGGCCTGATCATGTGCCGTGCTATCAGGAAGTTTTATAAAGTGACGGGTAAAAAGGTAATACTTATAATAAAAAATATAATCCTTTTATTCCCAATTTAGGTTGTACAATTATTGATGTCTGAACTAGCTAATCTATTATAGAAAATCTCTAAGTTCGGTGTGCCTTTTGGCATAGGCCTCCTCCAACTCCAACAATACTTATAATACAATTAAATATCCCATTAATTTCATACTTGTTTATGCAAAAACTACTGAAACTGATTGCAGTTACAGACCATTCTCTGCTAAAGATGCTGGGTCTAGAAAGAAACGAGAAAGGACAACAAACACAGGACAGGAAAGGAAGAGGAAAGGATTCCTCGTATCTGTAACCATAAGCAAATACTAAAAAAAATATTTCAACTCATTTTTACGAGTCAAGAAATATTAATACTACACACTACACATGGGTCACAACCTTTATATCTACTAGTTATTCTACTCGATGTTTCGATAGTAGTCACGGGAAAACGTCATACCGCGATCACGACCCGTGTTTATAGAATGAATAAAAAAGATTTTTGTAAATTATCAAAATGCTCACGGGGTGTAATTTTTTTTAGGTGGGTCTAAAACCCGCTGGAGGAATTAAAACTCCTCAAGATGCAGTCAATTGGTTGATCTTGGTCCACACTGAGTTGGGCCCGGAATGGCTTACGCCAAAGCTGTTCCGCATTGGTGCCTCGAGCCTGCTGGACGTCATAGTTAAGCATTTAGATAAGTATTATGAAGAAGAGTAATGAACCATTCTTCAGTCTCACCAAACTATTCGGATATAAAAGTTAAACGAATCAACAAGACCATTATGTAGGTAGAAATAAATCGACCCAATGTCATTCTGTTGGGCTAACAATGATTACATAGTATCCATAGTTCCCCAGTATCCAGTCCACTACTATCCCATCACAGTAGCCCAAGTAGTTATCTCTTGTAGTTTGTCAATAGTTCTATCCAAACCGGAGGTTGTCCTTGGCTGCATTTTATAATGCATACAGGGATAATCGCCGGTTTGGTGTCCAGTGTCCACATCATACTTTGGTTAAATTAGTATTTGTAAAAGCCGTCTGCGTGTTGGCTTCGGCTCCACGCACGCTTTCCAAAGGTCAGGGGGCTCCACAACCCCGTGGTATGGGGCACTTAACATACAAACATTGACATTATTTGAAAACATTGTTATTTCCATGAAATAGTGATAGTAGCGATAGAAGCGAAGCTACTCATGAGCCAGATAAGTTGTTCAGACTATATATTTTTATTCAAATCAAATATATTAATTGATAAACGTGTTAGTTTTTACTAGAATTATGTGCCATTTTAACAAATGTTTACTTACTTATACAGCGTTATTGGTAATTATACTAGCAAGCCGTTGAGGGCTACTTCTGTGCACTTTTTGTTCAACAAACAACTTTTGTTCTACGACTTTTGGAATTTCGAAAAAAATATGAAAATTTTGTGGTCATGTAAATTCGGAAAACACTTTTTTTAAAACAGGTCATTCAGACTAAGAACAGTAGATAAAACTTAAAAAATAAGTAACATTTTAAGGTTAATGACCTCTCCGTGTATGAAACAGCTGATTTTAAGCTAAATTTAAAAAAAATATCGAATTTCCAAAAGTTGTTTGTTTAGGTGCACAGAAGTAGCCCTCAACGGCTTGCTAGTGTAATTACCAATATCCCTGTATAATTCGTACTTAAACATACTTAATACTTACATTTTGATAATTTTTATGACAATATAAAAAAATGTAGTACAAGGTGCTTGTGATTTTAATAGTTTTAAAGTATTGAATTTATTTTTTTAAACGATATTATCTATATTCATTTATATGCATTTATATAATAATACTTATACATTTTATTTACGGACTGTATGTAAAAATAATATTTACCAATACCAAAAACATACATAATCTCTAAGTAAAGTCATTTTTGTGTCATTTGATATTTTCTTGATGAGTAAACAAAAATAAATAAACTGTTATTTTATTAATTTTTATTTATTTTATTTATTATTTTCACTTTTCTCTATTAACATAAATAACGTTATCTTAATTGCTATGTATGACACTTAAGGTAACAATAACATACATTTACAGAAAATATTTCCAAAAATTGGCTTTGGAAGGATTCGAACCTGTGTCCTCGAACCACATTAAAATACTCTAAAATATTATTAAGTAACTAAATATATTTATACTAATCGATACTTCTAAAGATTTTGACGTGATAACGACGATAATCTTATTAATTGATGAACACTGTATGCACTCACAAAAAAGTGTCATGTTCTGTTGACACGGTAGGTAACTATAGCAACGTATTTACATCAATGTTTTCTAAAGACGTTATCACGAAAAAATATCATCGGTAAACCGACTTTACAGACAAATGTTTTTTTTTTGTTCGTTTGTAATGCTTCGAAACTACTGAACCGATTTTGATGAAAATTGGTATGAGGATAAGTTATCCCGATATTCCCACGGGATCGGGAGTTACGCGGGGGAATCCACGGAGCGCTCCTAGAATAATATAAATATAATAATATATGTAGTCAGAATCATTTGCATAAAACTTCAAACAAATACAGTATTAAGATTATTCTCGTAGTACGAATATAATATCTCTATACATATAAAATGCTTTGTCCTGCTGGCTTACAGCTTAAACCGCTGATCGTAGGAACCTGAAACTTCGAGGGCATATTCTTTGTATGACGCCATTAAGAAAGGATTTTCCGAATTCTACCCCTAAGGGGTTGAAAAGGGGGGAGGGAGCAAAGTTTGTATGGGCAAACGTGATTCCTTGGTCCAATCCTATTAGCTGCCATTTTCGACTGTCATGCGGACGAAGTCGCGGGCATAAGCTAGTTCAGTGATAAAAGGAAAGGTCAAAAGCCATTTACATTCAAAACAAAGATTAAGTAATATTTTATTTAAAGTATGATAATTTATGTACTTTATATCGGTTGTATGTGGTCCGTTTATTCTTACTCGTAAACCAACATTAAAATAAGAAGGTTTCTATTTCCATCTCAATATGCAATTCTTAATTAATTTAAGTAGGTACTTACACGGAGATTTTTTCATTCTCTTCTTATACCTAACATACTATGTCGGCAACTTCTAATAATACACAGGTACCTATATACAAGAAGCTGGGCGAGCATGCTAAACCCTTATTTTTGCTTGTTATCAGGTGAGATGAGCGGTGTGGGAACTCAAATGCAAGCCTATTGTGTAAAAATAACTATGAAATCTATACTAATATTATAAAGCTAAGGAGTTTGTTTGTTTGAACGCGCTAATCTCAGGGACTACTGGTTCGAATTGAAAAAATATTGTTGTGTTGGATAGTCCATTTATCAAGGAAGGCTATAGGCTACTTTTTATCCCGATATTCTCACGGGATCGGGAATTACGCGGATGAAACTGCGGAGCGTTGTTAGTGTTTGATAAACTGAGAAGATTTAAGCGCGCTATTGGTTTATCAAAGTAAGCGATTGGTTGATCAAAGTATGATAAAAGTGCTCGATTGGCAGATTTGTATTTTGAAAATGATTCTTGACCATTCAGTTTGTACCCACTTTACGCCCGTATTCACAAACAGTACTTAAGATGCTCTTGGATGAGTGAACGCACTGCGCTAAATTCGGCCCTATGATTGGTAAATTTTGTGCTGCTCTCTTCACTCTAGGGAATCAGCGTCTTATTTGCGGCTCTATGCATTCGCGCGCACTATGCAATCTCATAGGGTTGATTGTGAATATGGTTGTTACATCTTATCTGCCTCTTCTTTTGTCTCGTGATTTGTTTAATCTTTCTCAACCGGTGCATCTGCTTGGAATCCAGTCTTAGGGTCGGCACTATAGTTGACAACTCTAAGTTTCCCACGTTTATCCATGTATCCGTAGTGGCCTTTCACTGTGCCATCGTTATCGCGTTCTTCGTATCGAAACTGGCGATTTTTTCTGTAAATTAATTGGTATATGTGTGATAACAATCAAACGGACATCCTTTTTCCTTTTATTTGGATATGTAAATAACTTTCTAACTATGCGACAACCCAGTTGGCACAATGGTCACCATGCCGGACTGCCAGACACAGGGTTACGGGTTCGATTCCCGCCTCAGACAAGTGGTTAGATATTTGTCTTTGGTCTGGTTGTTTCTGTGTATTAAGTATAAGTATATATTTACAAAAGAAAAGTATGTAAGTAGTATATCCGTTGTCTGGCACCCATAAGACAAGTCTAGTTACTTAGTTTGGGGCTAGATGGCGATGTGTGGAATGTCGTGCAATATTTATTTATTTATTTTATATATACGTTTTCTTTTAATATTGCATATTTTTTGAAGAAATATTTTTTTACCAAAATAATAATTTTGTAAGAGCATTAAGTTAAATTCATTTTTTGCGATGCAGGTAAAATATCGATTATTAGACAATTTTGTGATACAGGTAATGACTACTTTGAAACTCATGCCTGTCTTCTACTTACCCTTTGCCGGTATCGAATCCAAACTGGTAACTATGTGGTCCCTTCATTCCATGCATTCTAAATTCGGTACGTTCGTCTGGCGCTGGCGGAGCAGCAGCACTGGTGTCTTGATGAGGCGTGGGCGCAGCCTGTCTCAATGGTGCTGGGTATACGTTCCCTGTAGTTAAAAGATGTGTGTTGATTCAGTGATTCAAACGACATCAGTTCTTGGGTTTTTCGACTTAGATCTATCTAGCTACTTACTGCCTGGATGTCTTATTGTGTTATGTGTCTCTGAAGCATCTTGTTCCGATGATGTCGGTCTGTATTCGTCTTCTATCAAAATATCTGACGCGGGTTCCTGCAAAATTATTTAGTCGAAAAGTTAAATTACTTGCCGGATTAAAATTAATTAGGTCCGTAACTGATTAGAAAATAAATTTAACGTTCTAACTTACCTGCGTAATTTCTTCGCCTTTCAACTTTCGTTTGTGCTCAGCTTTTCTGTAAAGGTAATTAATCTTCTCGTCAGTTGGAGTCAAGTAGTCGGTTTCTGTGCTTGGCAATGGCTTATATAATTTTACGGGTCTTGCCCTTGGAATTTTTGATGCTGACTCATCGGCATATTGAGCTATCGGTATGGGAACTGGTTTGAACTCACCACCGTACTTCTTCGGGTACAGTTTGGTTGGTGTTTTGGAATTCGAAAACTCTGGCTCCGGAGGAAGGAGATGCAGTGATAAAGTCGGCTCTACTTTGGTTCGATAGTTAATTTTTTGTTTCTTCGATACTACTATAGGTCGATCGTAATCGCTTTCATGTGAAACTTTTATAGGTCGCCTTGTGTCCTCAAAGGGAAGATTAACTTGTTCTGTAATGGGTACAAAATAGTCGTTCGGTGCATCTATTTTGGGAGGCTCCAATTCTGTTGAAGGTACAGGGACCGTATTTCGGTCTCTTTCGTGAGCTTTTGCTTTTCTTAATTTTTGCACAATAGGATAAGGGTCAGACTGATTTATGTTTAAGTAAATGGGGATATGTTCTTGTTGCGGTGATTGTGCTATGGGGTACCAGTCTGATTGTTGCTCCGGTTCTGTGGGATTGTAGTAGTAGTCTGGATGTTTTCCTGGTGTCGGTGGTAAAAGATATGAAGCGGGAGTGACTATTATATCAGGTAACACTTGTTCAAGTCTGTGTGGGTTCGGAGGTATGAGATAACTGTCCACGTTCGCTTCATCGTCGTTTATATAGTACACAGGTGTAATTTTTGTAGGATCTGATCTATCGACGCTATCGTCGGTAGGTTCAGGATCTTCACCGTGAGATTCTCGATCGTTATCTACTGGAACTTTTATCCCATTTGTAAAACACGTTAACGCCAACACCTGCAACAAAAAAGATACAATTAAAACTCATTTTAAACTAAATTAATGTAACCTAGTTTCAGAGCCTTTTGTTAGTAAATAAAAGACCGCTATGTTAAGTAATTTTCAATTAAATTTTTATAAAGAATTGTGTCACAAAGCCGAAAAAAGTTCTTATGCCATCTGAAGTAGAAATGTATTATAAGGTAAGCGTCCACTCGTTCAGTGTCTTTTTAAATAATGTAATATATTACATCACACATATTTAACTTGAACTTTTGTCGAATAAACATACGAGTGTAGATAGATAGATAGATAGCTTTATTCGTACAACACAGGAAGCAACAGAACACTATATACACAAAGTAAAGTAATAGCTAGAAAGTATAAGTTGCACAAATGGGCGGCCTTATCGCCTTTGGATGTGTACAAAAATACCTGCAAAAAATACTAGGTATATCTCTTTGATCTTTAAGAAATTAATTGCTAACTTTCACTGACTCAATAATATTATCTTTTATATTTATAAAACCCACAATAATTAAGAATATAGTTATAATATCTGATTTTAAAAAACTTGTTTATTTTGTGGAGCTCGATATTTCGATACAGTTACTGGATTCGATTCTCGTGAAAATGATGCTTGTAACAGCATTAAAATATAGAGAACCACCTAATAAAAACATGGTAGGTAAATATCCAGTAAAATAACTTTAGTAATCATAATATCTCCCGTTTTATGTGCGACTATCTTTATATTGTTATGCTTGCTTTTAAATAGGTACATACCTACTTACTCTTGTTCTTGCAACCAATTGCTGTTTATTAGACCGAAACGAAAGATACTACTTTATATTTGTCGTCTTTTTCAAGTAAACAACACTAATTTTAAATAAACAACTTTTATATTGCTCGCAGTTTAACGATGGCATATAATTGCCTTCTTTTTATTTCTCTACTTCTGATAAAAAGTAGCCTATGTGTAAATTCAGCTATCTACATACCAAGTTTCATCTAAATCGGTCCAGTAGTTTCGGAGCCTATTCGTTACAAACAAACAGTTTTTTTTCTCTATAATATTAGTGTAGATAAATATACAATGTGTACTAATATTATAAAAAGGAAAGATTTTTATGTTTGTAACGAATAGGCTTCGAAATTTCTGTACCGATTTTGATGAATCTTAGTATGAGGATATTGGGAGTAACAAAGGCTACTTTTTATCCCGATATTCCCACGGGATCGGGAGTTACACGGGTGAAACCGCGGAGCGTTGCTAGTTTCTTAGAAATTTAAATAAGTTCTCTTATCCGGAAATGAACTAATACAACTGCATTCCTTTTAAACTCTGGTCAGAATTAAATCAACATATCAAAGGAAATCTTAGAAATATCTGGACGAGTTAATCAAGTTTCTATGAATCTCGTTCGATTCAGGAAATTAGTACTACTATGACATAACAATCAATATGTAACAGTTATTTATGGCTACTTATGCTGCCAAACGCAACGTGCCAGAAATATCAACTAACATTGTTGATTGTAACGATTGTGTTTTGTTTTTCTCAAAAGTCCTGAGATGGAATTGTAGGTGAAATCTTTACCGATATTTTGGGGTAATTTGAGACGCAAATTCCTTGGCATTTCAAAGCTAGACTAGTTTTAATTCTTAATTTTAGGATAGATTCAAAACTATAAGGAATTTTTGGCTCAAAGTCACACCAAAATGTCGGTAAAAATCTCACCTACAATTTCATCTCAGCACTTTGAAAAAAACACATTCGTAACAATCAACAATTTTAAGCAAACTTAACGTAACCTACCTGCATAAGTGCGATACCTCTACCTACTTAGGAGCTGTCCCTTAATCATGGTGATATTTTTTTAGCATGTTTAACAACACCCTCCTCCCCTTCGTGAATCCCCCCACCCAAAGTCGGGTGTATATTTTTATTCCTACAAAGAATTTTAAAAATTTTAGAATATTATTTTTAAATACAGGTATAAATTATAATCTATTTTAATTCTGAAACAAAATCAAAGCCTAAATTAAAATTTATTATTTGGATAGGGCTAAATTTAGAAATATAAGTTCGTTTATTTTATAAGTCGCGCGGTTGAAAAATAAATATACGTGATATCTGACTACACCCCCCTCCCCCATGTGATACGTCGTGATTTTTGCCAAACCCCTTCCCCCACTTTCGAGCCTCACGGGACTAATAGACGGCCCCTTATTATTTATTTTGTAACTAACTGATGGAGTGTTAAGTCGGAGTTTACCCTTAGTATTGAAAAACTCGATCGTGACAAATGAGCCGTGCACGGAAATAATTTACACTTTCGACCGGTATCTGCATAGTGTAGTGTTGCGTATAGTGATCGATAGTCGACTATCGCTGAATAATCGATTATAGTTCAAAACGTGGCAATACTATTTACAGTGTTTTTTTTATTTTCGAGCAACAATACTATCGATAGGCCAATCGATAGTAATGGCTTTTTCAGATGAAAACTACCTACTATCGATAGATTTTTTTATTTTCTAGCAACAATACCTATAGTATACTTGATAGGCCAATCGATAGTATAGGCTTTTTCAGATGAAAACTACTTACTACCAATAGTTTTTTTTTCATTTTCGAGCAACAATACTATCCATAGTTTATTCTTCGGGAGCAACAATGCTATCGATAGCATCGATAGTATCGATAGTATTGCCACATTTTGAGCTATCGATAATATCGATAGGGCAATCGATAGTATAGGCTTTTTCAGATGAAAACTATCGATAGTAAAACTATTGACAGTTCGGCAACACTAGTATAGTAACAATGAAAGTATATTTACTGTAAAACATATATTTCAATTAATTATCGAACTATAATTAATTAAAATTAATGTACATTGAACGCGAGTTATAGTTATAAGTATAACTTATGCAAACAAAGACGAAAAGCGTTTAAAAGGAAAGGTACCGGGCGCTCTCGATCTCCATACAAACGTAGTCGACTGTTTCCTCCCTGAATAATGACACTAGCACAAATACCACAAATATTATTAAAAAATATATTTGTTGCATAATAGTACATTACGATATAAGTGTGGTAAATTGATCTTTGCATAGAGGCGGTTTATGACGCGCGAGCGGCAGCGAGCGTGTTATAGAAGCCAAGATGCAAATATCAATTCCACACGTATATCGTACGACGTTTTTTATCACAGTTGCGAATAAAAGAAAAGACTTGAAAAGAAAACAAAATAATAATTAACAAAATATTTGTGATAACTCTATGTTTACATTTTTTTAAGGCAATATTTTTTTGTTAATTATGCTCCGGAAAGGCCAGGCTAAAGACTTTTAACCTATACATCCTCGTGTGACATACATTATTTTTTAGGGTTTTTCTATTTGTTTTTGCGTCGGGGGTTAAGAACAAAATACAATGGTACGGAAAAACAATATATTTAAGCAAAGAAAAGACAAAAAATAAACAACTCAATTTTTAATCGTTTTCTAAGCCATTATCACGTAAAATTTTCGTTCGTAAACCGACTTTAGAGACAACCATTTTTGCTAGCTAAAAAACTCTTTGGTACCTACCTTTTCGGGATAACTTTACAGCACTAGTTAACAAATCTAAAACGCACGCGTGCATAATATGTTGGATTATGAGCCTAAAAGCCGTTGAATAAGATCCACTTTATGAGCAACTGTGATAAAAAACCTATAACTGTCATGACTAAGCCCCTATGCTAATATTATAAAGCTGAAGAGTTTGTTTATTTGAACGCGCTAATCTCAGGAACTATTCGTTCGAATTCAAAAAATATTTTTGTGTTGGATAATCCATTTATCGAGGAAGGCTATATGCTACTTTTTATTTTGATATTCCCACGGGATCGGGACTTATGCGGGTATGACATAGTGGGTATTACACAGCCTAAACCGCTAATCGTAGAGACCTGAAACTTGAAGGGTGTGTTCGTTATATGACGTAGGCATCCGATTAGAAACAAAACAATAGATTTTGAAACAATTCAACGACTACGCAGACGAAGTCGCGGGTGAAAGCTAGTCATATTATTGGTACGTTTTTTAGCAAACTTAAGCAAAAAAATGGTTGTCTATAAAGTTGGTTTACGGACGATAATTTTACGTGATAACATCATAAGAAAACGATAAAATGAAAAGAAATCCTTTATACATATAAGTCTTCTATTCGATAACAAACGTTTTATATTGCTGCGTGCTGTGTGATTTCAACGGAACGTGACAATGACGACACACAATAGGAACGTGACAATGACGTTAACTTTTTTGTGAATGCAAGTGTTCCATCAATTTACAATTTTCATTTTTTTTTAAATTTAATATAATTATTTTGCTATTTTATTTTATTGTGTGTATGTGGGTGCGTATGACGATGCACGATGGTAGCGGGTTTGGCCGGAAGACCAGCTCTGCAGCCAAGTTACGCTTGACTGTGGCTTACAGCTGAGGTCGACCCATTTGGGCAGCATATGGCTTCTTAAATATTCTTAGGCTTAGTCTATGTTTCTTTCTTCGTTGTATAATTGTTACCTTTTTCTTTGTGTGTGTTTAATTTTAAAGTTGTCGTGTGCCTGTAAACCAAATAAATGTTTTTCTTTCTTTCTTTCTAGGCGTTATCACGTCAAAAAAACCTTATAATATTTTGTAACTTCCTCGATTAGTTTGGCTAATGTTATTGGGTAAACTTATGGCACTTAAAACAACACAGGAATAAGTTATTGTTATAGTTCTCTAGGTATTATAGCCACTTCGATAGCGGTCGGTGGTCGGACTAATGGCGTCGATATTTTATTACCTATCGGCTTTCTAGGATTGTTGTCTATAGAAAGTTGTTGTTGGCTCAGATTAAATTACATAGGCACTAAATGCAGGTTACTTTGAGTTCGGTCTCAAGTTTAAAGTCTTGATTAGTTTAGGCTTCTCATTGACTTTCTTCGTTTAAATTTTAATACCTACTTAAATTATTGTTTTGTAGATAAAAGTACGGTGGTTATTTTGATAAAAAATCCGGTAGGTACAGTCGAATTACCAATTAGCTGAACCCCACGTGACCCACAGCTCACTCGCATATCTGTTAAAAATGTAGTATTTACCTAATTTTGTTATTTTTTTATATTGCATTTTTTACTCCGCGGTTTCACCCGCGTAACTCTCGATCCCGTGGGAATATTGGGATAATAAGTAACCAATAGCTTTCTTCGATAAATGAACTATCCAACACAAAAATATTTTTTCAATACGAACCAGTAGTTCCTGAAGTTAGCTCGAACAAACAAACTCTTCAGCTTTATAATATTAGTATTGTATGGTACCTATATTGTTTAAAAAATCAGAATCAGGTAACATTACTTTACAACCTGATAGATGTGCGAGTTAGATCTGGGTCACGTGGGGTTCAGCTAATTGGTATTCCGACTGTACGTATATCATATACCAGCATGTCAGTTAATTTCCTGTGTTATTCATTGCTTTCTATCACTAAAATGTGATCATTTCCAGCTCTATCACACCTTATATCGGCTCATACTCAACAAAGATACAATAACTGCTTGTTACTCCTCTAAACACAATATCTTCGATATAGGTCAAGAAACTTAAGTATAAGTTACAAGTACCCGACAATGTAGCTAAGTTGTACATCTAATAGCAAAGATTTGAGAAACTTGCTAACTTTGCTATCGACCGTGCGGTGCTCAGTTCCGGATAACATTGGATAGTTTAAGCACCTACTAAGTTAAACGTACCTGTAACTTTATGTTTTGTTCTGTTTTTACTTTATTAGGTACATTGTAATGCGATATAAGTAAATTTTATAAGTACGTCTTTATTATATTTTCCTTATTCACTGTAATTGCAACTGTTTTTATACATATTATACATATAAACCTTAGAGCGGTGTTGGCTTTGTGGTAGATACCTCGAATTTTATTGGTCGTGGGTTTGAATCCCGGCCGGCCGTGCACCAAAGTGTTTTTCTTAAGAAAAAAATATGTGCGCTAATTGACATTGCTCTTACGGTGAAGGAAAACATCGTGATGAAACCCGCGGCTTAGTAGGCTCCAGAAGTATTGACAAGTTCTCTCCTCTGGAAATGGTCGACTAGGCTGAGAGGGTAGTAAGTGCTGGGCAAGCCTACTCAATCCTCACGCAAAAAAGAACCAATTAAAAAGGTTCTAATTGCGAAAAACAGCCCGTTCAAGTACAAGTACATATAAACCTTCCTCTTGAATTACTCTATCTATTAAAAAAATCCGAATCAAAATCCGTTGCGTAATTTTAAAGATCTAAGCCTACATAGGGACATACAGCGGAAAGTGACTTTGTTTTATACTATGTAATGATAGGGTTGGGATTTGAATTTACAATCCTCGAATTAAGTAGAGGCTACAAAGTGTGACAAAATATGGGACAAAGCCGCGCGGTTGAAATCGGGTTATTAACGTTTTAAATTAACGTTTTAATACTTCAGTTAGTAAGTTATTTCAGATTTTAAATAAGTAGATAAGTACTTTTGAGCACATGAGCTTGTGAATTCCAGTTTTCCTAAAGACTAAAAAAAGTTGGTAGAAAAAAGGTTAATAGCAGTAAAGTCAGAAGATAAGTACTTACTTACTTTTTAATTTTAGTTTTCCTCAATGCTTAAACAAAGTTAGTAAAAAAAGGTAAACAGCAATAAAGGTCACGATACAAAGTCGCAACAGCGTTCTTTAATGTCATGTAGTTAATGGTTGAAATCTTGAGACAGCTAAGTGTTATGTCGAACATTAAATGCAGCGTGACACTTGTCTCAACGACAATATCGTGATAACGTAAAAACAGCGTTTAGCGTTACGTTATTAGTGCGAAAAATTCAACAGTGTGTAGCATCTTAATAGCCATCTGTAGATACCTAGATTACCTTAGCTGCGTCGCTTTACGAGCGTTTTGTTAGAGCCCTCGCAGACATATATTTTATATCGGTCGATAGTTCTGTCCCCTTAGACAAGATTACTTTTCATTAGCGATATCGCCTATCGACAGATTTTTTGTATGAAATTGACAAAAGTCATCGATCTTCGATGGTATTACGTGCTTGCGTTAGAGAAAAATAAATTGTAAACAATTTTCATCCTACGTCAACATCATCTAATGCTTTGATTATGTCAATTTCATACAAAAAATAGTCGATTAGCCGGGTCCTGACTGAGCGAGCATCCTCGCGAGGCAGCCTCGGAGGTTTGCAGCTTCGGTCTGTGGAGTTTGTCTCGGGCGAGGCACGTCCGATCGACCGAGGTAGGACCCGGCTATTGGCGATACCGCAAGTGTCGGAAAAACTAGATAATTCGAAAGTCTATCGTCTGCGACTGTCCTTAATCTACAAGTACCAACGATATTTTTTTATGAGGACCTAGTATCTGTTAGATATAAAACGTCAAATGTTTTGCCGATCATTTGAGATTTGGTTTTGCATGGGAAATCCCAAAGCTTTCTTGACAGGTAGGTACATAAAGCTTTTATGACGTTCCAATCAATCTAGTACCCTCTATAAATTGTTTAGATAGATTAATTAGACACCTAAAGCAGAAGTAAAAAAGTCGGTTTACGGACGATAATTTTACGTGACTGATAACGTCATACTCTGACGCTGAGGCCGATCGTGCCTCTATATATCGTTTTTTCCGCGATCTCGCTTAAACCGTAACGTGACCGGAACATGACACTTTTTTGTGAGTGCAATGCGGTGTTCATCGATTTTTAAAATGCAAAATCTACCTATATACATACTGAAAAATTTGGTTCTACGTCTGATTTACTTAAAGAAATCTGTGTGTTACCTATCTTTGCTTAGTGGAGATTAATATTAATACGTTTTCTAATAAGCTATCTCCAGATTTGATTATTTAGAAAGACATTGAAATGAAAGTGAAACTAACAACTTAAGGCCGATGAACAAATTGACGAGAAAATTTTGAACCGAAATGCCCTTGTTGTTGAGAATCTGAGGTCGATGCTATGTCACGGATATCAGTGGATTTGATCTGCTTTGATGAGACTTAGCTAATACCGAGCTAACACTGTAATTTGATAGGTATGTAATGCACCTCACCTTAATTGAAATTAACTAGATAATCTCTAATTTACCTGGCGGTAGTGCCTAGATTTCTTCGTTAGATGAAACTCAGTTATTTACTTATTTATTAGATGTCAATGGATTTGTTTCCGCTAGAAATTTGATAGCTTTATATAATGTACCTTCAACTTATAGAAAGAAAGAAAACATTTATTTGGACAAGCAAACGACACAAGCCAATCAGAAAAGTATAAAGTACTTGCAGCGCTCCGCGGTTTCACCCCCGTAACTCCTGATCCCGTGGGAATTTCGGGATAAAAAGTAGCCTATAGCCTTCCTCGATAAATGGACTATACAACACAAAAAGATTTTTACAATTCGAACCAGTAGTTCCTGAGATTAGCGCGTTCAAACAAACAAACTCTTCAGCTTTATAATATTAGTATAGATAAAACTTATAGGTAACTTAACTATACCTAGATATCGGAAATTATGCATTTGCATTATGTAAATGCATATTGTAGCAGCTTTTTTACCGATAGTGTTATATTTCCGCGCCAAATTTGAATAATTTAAACGCTGTTCTGTATAAAAATCAGATTTTTGAATAATGAATACCAATTGCACTGTTCAAACTCTGTCTCAAAAGAAAACTTATTATTGTCAAGTATAGGTACCTACCTAAGTTGGTAGGTACCTAACTATACTAACTTAAGCATGACCAATAGGCTGGCTTAAGTAAGTACTTAAGCATGCGTATTGGTCCATAGAATACCCCTACCTAATTTAAATTCTAACGGTAATATAATATAATATGGCCTATAGCCTTCCTCGATAAATGGACTATCCAACACAAAAATATTTTTTCAATTCGAACCAGTAGTTCCTGAGATTATCGCGTACAAACAAACAAACAAACTCATCAGCTTTATAATATTGGTATAGAATGAGGTCCCTTCACGATTCTACCCCTTACACGTTCTGAAAGCTTCATTTTTCTGGAAATGTTTCCTTACTTTTTACCCGACTACGGCGAAGCCAAAAGGGAGGGTTAACTTTTTTAAGGTAGGTAGCAATACATATCCTTTTGCAATGAAAAGTTATCGTTCAATTATACATAATTACCTAGTGTTTTTCTTATTCAACTATTCAAAAACGGTAGCTTATCGTTGGGCACGATCATTTTGAAGTTAGGTACTCATTTTCGATGTATTTTCCTAAGCTTACTTAAACATTTTCTAAAGGAGAATGGGAAAAAATGTACAGAGCTTGGGCCTGGAGGCCTCATGAAACGAGTCATATATCAAATGAAAGGTGGTTTCAAGAGGAACATTTTATTGTATGACCACTTTTTCAAATTAGTTGTGAGATCGGAGTTATAGGTCAATAATGATAGGTGGTCGATTCACTCTCCGTACACCAGTAGGGAGTATTAACGCCTTAATATAATCAAATGTAGCCATCGTATAGCAATGAGTCATATATCAAATGATAGGTTATTTCAAAAGAAATAATTTAATGTATGATGATTTTTTAAATTATTTTTATTTTTAGAGTTATAGGCCATTTTTGCTAAGTAGTAGGTATAGGTGTCTGAGGTCTTCTCTTGTGCAATGCAAAAGCTTGATTAGAATCAGATGTTGGTCTCCTCATGAAACGAGGCATATATCAAATGAAAGGTGGTTTCAAGAAAAACATTTTATTTTAAGACCACTTTTTCAAAATAGTTGTGGATTCAGAGTTATAGGTCAATAATGGTAGGTGATCGGTACACTTGCGAATTTTCTCTGTACACCACTAGGGAGTGTTAAGACCAGAATAGAATCAGATGTAGCCATCGTATAGTAACGAGTCTTACACCAAATAATAGTTTATTTCAAGAGGAATAATTCAGTGTATCATGACTTTCAAAAAAATATTTTTATTTTTAGAGTTATAGGCTAAGTAGTAGTAGGTATAGGTGATTGAGGTTTTCCCTTGTGCAATACAAACGCTTGGTTAGAACCAGATGTTGCACTCCTCATAAAACGAGGCATATATCAAATGAAAGGTGGTTTCAAGAAAAACATTTTATTATATGACCACTTTTTCAAAATAGTTGTGGATTCGAAGTTTTAGGTTAATAATGGTAGGTGGTCGGTACACTTGCGAACTTTCTCTGTACACCACTAGGGAGTATTAACACCAGAATAGAATCAGATGTAGCCATCGTATAGTTATGAGTCATATTATATCAAATAATAGTTTATTTCAAGATAAATAATTTAGTGTATCATGACTTTTTAAAATTATTTCTATTTTAGGGGATATAGGTCATTTCTGTTAATTAGTAGATATCGGTGACTAAGGTCTTTCCTTATGCAATGCAGATGCTTGGCTATAAACAGAATATTATGTTGCCCTCCTCATGAAACAAGTCATATATCAAATGAGAGGTGGTTTTAAGGGAAACATTTTATTGTATGACTACTTTTTCGAAATATTAGTGGTTTCGAAGTAAGAGATCGTTAAATGTACTTAAGTAAGTATTCGGTAGTATCAGAAATTGTTGACAATGTCTGTCGTGATATAGATATCACTATTTAGCATTATTTAGTGACACAACAGGCTGATAAAAAGCATGATACTTATCGTAACCGAGGTATAGGTACCATCACGAGTCGTGAGCTCAGATGTAGAGTCATACGCAAGCCATTTTGATGTTGATGGTTTTGCTTTGTCGGAACCTATTGCAATCAATAAGTTCCGACAAAGCAAAACCATCTTTTTTGGACTAGGTATCTTCAAAAAACAAAAGGTACTCTTCATTATTCATACTCCGAAGGTGCCTAACGAGCGTGTTGAAAGTAAAACTTTCAGCCATAGGGAAAATCGCTTTCACTGACAACTTTCATGTCAAATCATAGCTTCGCACTGCTTGTATATATTGCCAGAGTTTAGTCCTTAGTAGGTTTTTTCTCAGTAATCGAATTCAAGTATTTAGTTCAAGATATTATTATCTTATTTAACAAAATAAATGTAAAGACGAAAATGGCCAAAACGTCGTATGACCATGCTGCGCCGCCGCCAGCGCCCTGTCGTGATGCTGCTGATGTGGCTTTATACGACCGTACGGTCAGTGTTGTTCCTTTATTTGAAAAAAATGTGTGGCACCCGGGGACTGCCGCGGTAAAGCTATTGCATCGTGCGAGCTTCGTACCATATACATACACTTATGCGAACGCTCGGCCGAGCTACATGGTGGGTGGAGTCGGGGGTGTTAGGTTTTATTCTTGATTCGGGCGCTGCGCTCAAAGCCCGCGATAAAAGCTATGCAATAGCTTATGCAGATGCAGCAAATGCATTTTTAATTAGTTTATTAATTAGTTAGTAATATCTTTTGTTATTTTATTATGTTTTTGTGTTAAGTTTAATGTGGTTTTTCATTTATTATTGCGTATTTTGTGTAAATAATATTTTCTCGACAAACCGTGTTCTGTTATTTAACGAAATAATTTAAATCTTCAGACTTCGCGTCATGAATGTCCAACGGGACTCTGAACAGTCCCGTGGTCCAACTATTTAAAAAGTTGAACCACGACCTATAGTTGGAGGCCCAAGTGTGCGGTGGTTCAACGCGGATTGTGAATACAGAATTAATGAAATAGAGGATTATTCCTTTCTACTCCCGCTTAATGGGCCCTATGGTTGGACCACCACCCGCACTTTTATTATTGAGTGGAGGTCGTAAGATTTTTCCTTACGGCCCCTATAAGCGGGAGTCGAAAGGAATAACCCTTGAAAATTATTCCTCTCAATTAAATTGATAACGAAGATTCATAGTTGCATCAGCGTTAGTCTCTATTCAGTGGGAATATCGAGTTAAAAATAATATTTTGTGTTAATCTAGGTCTCCAACAATTTCCATACCGAGTTTCATCACAATCGATTTAGTCGATTAGAAAAATACCTAGTCCCTAAACAGGAAAATCTGAATAGATATTATTGCAGTAACAAAAGAAACGCACGATAGGTACTCGTAGAAAGGTATGTGGTATCATTATTGTACCTATTGTACAAGACCCGTCACGAGACATGAGCATTCTTTTCTTGTGTGGTTTGCAGGACATTGAACCTATTTATAATCCTACTTAGGTATCATAACCTATATCTCGGTTACGATAAGCATCATGCTTTTTATCAGCCTGCTATGCCACTAAATAGTATTAGGTAGTGATGACTAAATCACGACAACTATTTCTGATACAACTGAATACTTACTTAAGTACATTTATCGATCTCTTACTATGAAACCACTACTATTTCGAAAATATAGTCTTACAATAAAATGGTTTCCCTTAAAACCACCTTTCATTTTATAAATGACTCGTTTCATGAGGAGGGCAACATCAGCTTCTAACCAAGCATCTGTATTGCACAAGTGAAGACCTCAGTCACCTATACAAAGTGTTTGTTTGTTTGTTTGAACGCTCTGATCTCAGAAACTACTGGTTCGGATAGAAAAAAATATTTTTATGTTGAATAGTCCATTGTTGAATAAGGGTTTAGACTATTTTATATTTCGATATTACGCACGTAGTTACGCGGGTGAAACCGCGGAGCGCTGCTAGTTTGATATACGACTCGTTGCTATATGATGGGTACATCTGGTTCTATTCAAGCGTTAATACTCCCTAGCGGTGTACGGAAAAAACTCGCAAGTGAAACGACCACCTACCATTAATGACCTATATCTCCGAACCCACAACTATTTTGAAAAAGTGGTCTTAAAATAAAATGTTTTTCTTGAAACCACCTTTCATTTGATATATGCCTCGTTTCATGAGGAGACCAACATCTGATTCTAATCAAGCTTTTGCATTGCACAAGAGAAGACCTCAGACACCTATACCTACTACTTAGCAAAAATGGCCAATAACTCTAAAAATAAAAATAATTTAAAAAATCATCATACATTAAATTATTTCTTTTGAAATAACCTATCATTTGATATATGACTCATTCCTATACGATGGCTACATTTGATTATATTAAGGCGTTAATACTCCCTACTGGTGTACGGAGAGTGAATCGACCACCTATCATTATTGACCTATAACTCCGATCTCACAACTAATTTGAAAAAGTGGTCATACAATAAAATGTTCCTCTTGAAACCACCTTTCATTTGATATATGACTCGTTTCATGAGGCCTCCAGGCCCAGAAAGACCATTCTCCTTTCTTTTAAAATATTGTTATCAATAAAGGTACTTACGAGAAATGCCGGGAACCACATCTTAAGAAAACAAATTATTATTATTTAATACAATTCACTATTTATCATGAAGCCACAACACTATCCTTCGAGCAGCCGAGATGCCAGTGGCAGAAATTGTTGAAAAGTACTGCGTCCGCGCCTCCCTACCTATCTTTCTTAATAGAGGCGAACGGCGACCACAATCGTATTTTATATAACATTGCCAATCTATAGCGAGCGACTCAATATAATATAATTTAGCTCAAAATCAATGTTGTTTTGTTTTGCACAAGTTAGATAAGTCATCTTAACTTTGCAGATCAACTCATGCGAGAAATCACAGATCCAGTCTTTGGCTAGTCCGCTCAACGCCTAATCGTTAATTGGTGGGCAAGTGCGTATAAAAACTGCATGCCGAATTACGGAAGTCGAGGCTTTGCCCCGTTGACCTAGTTATTTAAATTTGGTTTATTGCAGTTTGGTTAGATGCAACGACAGAAAATTTAAATCCTACTAATATTATAAATGTGAAAGTTTGTGTGTATGTATGTTTGTTACTCCTTCACGCAAAAACTACTAGACCGATTGCGATGAAACTTGGCATCTAGATAGCTGGAGACCTGGATTACCATATAGGCTAGTTTTTATCTCTATATTCCCACGGGATCGGAACAAACGCGGGTAAAACCGCGGGGCGCAGCTAGTTATGTATATAAGTTATTTATTTATATCACAAGTTTTAAAATATTTTAAACAGCATTCACAACAATGGCGTAGCGTGGGTCACTGTCGCCTGAGGCGGAGTCATAATTTTCCGCCCTTTTGACGTCATAAAAATAATAATGTTGGCAATTTGCCGCCCCTTTGACGTCATACAAATAATAATGTTGGCAATTTGCCGCCCCTTTGACGTCATACAAATAATAATGTTGGCAATTTGCCGCCCCTTTGACGTCATACAAATAATAATGTTGGTGTTTGTAAGAAAAACCGTAACGATATAGAAGAATTGAGCGAAAAATAGTTATTTCAAAACCATGTAAGGAAGGATGAGGGGTAACTTGTGATTTGGAACAACTATATTGGGCGGGAGAGACATTAAATATATGCAAGAGAGTAAGAGGTAACTTCTTGATAAACTAATTGTCTGACTGACCGCACAAAATAAGTATGTTTTCTCAATTTTGCCGCCCTCCTAATGGTGGGGCCCGGGGCGGTCCGCCCTTCCGCCCTCCCTCACTACGCTACTGATTCACAAAGATCCAGTTAATGTATAACGCAGTATCACTACGCTAAACCAAACGCTTGATACCTACTCTAGCAATAACTCCTGGTAAGTAAGAGTCTGCACATGCTGGACATTCCCGGATACAATGCCGACTAGGACAACGTAGATAATCCCTTACTAAGTTAAGTACTTATGTAATACCTACTTGCCTCTTACATTTTTTTATCTACCTATGTTGTCCCAAAGGTTTCCCACACCTGTTTTAAATCTATAGGTAAGTACTATCCTACTATAATCCTATCCTACTAATATTATAAATGTGAAAGTGTGTGTGTGTGTGTTTGTTACTCCTTCACGCAAAAACTACTAGACCGATTGCGATGAAACTCGGTTTGTAGATAGCTGGAGATCTGGATTAACACATAGGCTACTTTTCATTTTGATCCCCACGGGATCGGTCCCGTTGGGATATCAAAATGAAAAGTACGCGGATACACCCGCGTAAGTCCCGAGACTTACGCGGGTGAAACCGCGGAGCGCACCTAGTATCTTTGTAATTTTAAAATAACAATTAAGGGGTTACCTACTTCTAATCAATAATAATAATATCATGCTTTATTAATGACAAGGTTGGAACTAAAGGATTAGAAGAATCACATAAAAATATAGATGTTTATTTTTTAGTACCTTACTTAATAACCTTTACGTAAGTAAATTCAAACACAAGTAACCAAACAACTTTTTGCAAATGCTTGTAAAAACTGTGTCTTCCCCAAAACGCTGGTCATCGCCCTCCTGTTGTTCTTAAGTACCTATATTAATACTAGCAGTGTTCCGTGATTTCACGCGCTGTAAGTTCCGATCCTGTGGGAATATGGGAAGAAAAAATTGCCTGTTACTCCTGAAAGCATTGGGTGCCGGTAGATGGTGTACGAGGTCGAGGCAGACCCAGAAATCGGTGACATGACGATCTCAACGAATTTCGAAGATGACAGGAACTGGCGCAGATTCGTGGCATTTGGAAGAAAGTAAGAGAGACCTTTGCCTTGCACTAGGACACTATAGTTTTATATTATAAAAATTGTTTCTCCCAATAAATCAATGTATCTTCATCCCAAGTTTTATCCAAATCTATTCAGTAGTTTTGGAGCCTATTACAAACAAACAAATCTTTCCTCCTTATATTTATAGTGTTGATTAAGAGGATAAAACAACAAACAAAAACTTTCATGTAAATCTGTCTAAATATTAATTATTAAACGTTAAATTATGTAGGTAGGTAGGTAGGTACCTAAATACTAACAAAATAGTCAAAACTAGCAGCTTTCCGCGGTTTCGCCCGTTTAACTCCTGATCCCGTGGGAATATCGGGATAAAAAGTAGTAGTAGCTTTCCTCGATAAATGGACTACCTAACACAAAAATATTTTTTCAATTCAAACCAGTAGTTCCTGAGATTAAAGCGTTCAAACATACAAACAAACTCTTCAGCGTATATCTTATCTTAGTATAGATATAAAATTAAATCAATTTGTCTAATAATTATTTTCGTACCTACCTAGCTCTGCTTACTACTCCTACTAGGTACTTATTTCTATGAAAATTATGAGAAAGTTATACAAATATCATAGTAAAATGCTTGAATAATCAAATCAATATGCCGATGGCTTCCGTCCTATTCTACATAATAAAATAACTAGTAGGTAGGTGCCTAGGTAAATATAATTAATATGAAGTGTGTATGTTCCGTTATACCAACACATAACGTAGTACCTACATAATCAAATCATTATAATGTAGATTTACTTAGTTATGAAGTTACAAGGAAATCGTATAGGGGATTAATTGGGATCGTGATTACAATCGCATGTCAGAAATATCATAATCATCTTCTATAATAACTATGTCCTTTATCTGACAAGGAAGGGAAGGAGTAATATTATACCTACTTGTTTGTTGAGAATTATAATATTGCACTAGGCTAAACAAGAATTGCATACGTCCAATCTACGCGTCCAATTAATAGTACAATTAATGCCACTACTAACATTAATAACGTGTGTTAGTCGCATTTGCAACGCGATACAGAAGCGATGGCAACGTGTTACTTACGCGCTACTAACGCACTACGTTTACAATGTATTTTAAGCGAAGGGGTTCTAATACAAAAGGGGGTTGTTCTAGACGTATAGGTGGACTTTTGTTCCACGACTTTTGGAAATTCGAACATTTCGTTCGAAGTTATTGTATGAAACAACTGATTTACACTAAAGGCCATTGATTTACACGTAAAAATTCCCTCAGAATTATCGAAAAATATGTTAGAATTTCCAAAAGTTGTAGAACAAAAGTTGTTCGCCTAGACGTCTGGAACAACCCCCTTTCGTATTAAAACACCTTCGTTGAAACACATTGTATACCTACGCTGTGCCGCGTTTGCATCGCGATAGTATCGCGCTCGTGTGGGCGAAAGCAAACAGCTAGCGACCGCATTGCGACTGTAGCGATGCTAACATCGCTACAAAAAGTCACCTTGGGCGAGAGCCCTTAGACCTCATCTGTGTACCCAGGAACATCTAGCTTCCAAGACCTCGTAATCCGAAATGCACTTATATACCATACCTACTCTAAAAAGCTTATTTTATTCTCTGAAAACTAAATAAAAAGGCCTTTTAATCACTGTTTTGGTGTTTGTATAATCAACATCCATCTCAATAGTTATACAACCTCCATGCGCAAAAAATACTGTCTGTCTGTGTCTGTCGTCTCAGTCTATTGTTTGAGTCTATTGTCTGAGTCTGTAGTCTGAGTCTGTTGCCTGAGTCTGTTGTCTGAGTCTGTTGTCTGAGTCTGTTGTCTGAGTCTGTCTGCGTCTGTCTGCCTGTGTGTCCTACGACGCGTTATGTTTTTTCTTTTTCTCGTAGTCATGGTGTAGTCAAGGTGTAGGTATGCAATTGAGGGCCATGAATCAATCGCGTCGCTCAGGATTCTACACTTGAATCACTCGCTACGCTCGTGATTCAATAGTCATGAATCCCTCCCTACGGTCGTGATTCAGTTGTTAGAATCCTTCGCTTGCTCGTGATTCATCTATGGCCATCGCTTTAAATCCGTCCTTTATTCACTAGTTGCATAATATATTATACTATCAGGCAGGTGTGATAATGGTTAAACGCTGATCACTTGGAAAAAAATCTCATGGTAGGTAGGTACAGACAGTACAAGTATGGATAGGTACTTGGTATGAATCGCCGACTGAGTTTTACCTAGTCTGTGGTTCTATAGCGCGAGCGCCTTTATGAATTTCAGTGTTATTGCAATCTGTGGTCATTGTTTTGTGATTACAAGTAGTTACAACAAAGTATTAAAGTTCCAAAATAAATAAAAATTAAATAAGATTCGTCGTTCATGATTCTTTGTACATATTTCTCGCAATAACAAAGTTTCAATTATTTTATCGAAACTGAATCATTACTTCTTACTCGGTGACAGGTGACCACGACCATCACTAATCGTCTATTATTTTCCTCCACGCAATTGTATTTACACAATAGAACTTCTTGAGTAAATCTTGAACAAACTACAGAGTGCAAGGTCAGTAGATACCTAACTTTTTTCATGCCATCACAGTTTCGGTCGTACCGCGATACCATAGCCAATCGACTTATGAAATTAATGCGAAATCTATACCAATATTATAAAGCTGAAGAGTTTGTTTGAACGCGCTAATCTCAGAAGCTACTGGTTCGAATTAAAAAATATTTTTGTGTTGGATATGCCATTTATCGAGGAAGGCTATAGGCTACTTTTTATCCCGATATTCCCACGGGATCGGGAGTTACGCGGGTGAAACTGCGGAGCGCTGCTAGTCAGATATTAAGTTAGCCTAGCTACAGTATGCGTCATAAGTCCACTATCAGTTTGAGACAATCTATACATATAAAATTCTTTGTCCTGAATAACTGACTGACGGATCAACGCACAGCCTAAACTGCTGATCGTAGAGACCTGAAACTTGGAGGGTGTGTGCTTTGCATGACGTAGGCATCCGATAAGAAAGGATTTTCCGAAATTCTACCCCTTAGGTAAAAAGGGGGCAAAGTTTGTATGGACCTACGTGACTCCTTGGTCCATTTTCGACTTTAACGCGGAGAAAGTCGCGAGCAAAAGCTAGCAATACTATAAACAAGTATTAGATTTACGACCTTCTTCTAATAGACGTTACACACAAACATAAATACTCGAATGAAAAGTACTCAATGTGATTATTATTTTCAACTTGTTAGATAATGTCTTTAGTAGTGTGAGTGGTATAAGCCGCTACCAGCTACACCAACTGACGTAGGTTCGATCCACAAGTTACGTTGTTATGTTCAAATAGTGCTGCACATAATTGTAAACATTACGGTGAGAAGAGACTTTTGACCGTTGATTGAACCTACTCCTCTCAGAGGGAGCTATTAGGGTACCTATACCTACTTTACCTGTGATTTGGTGGAAGAACTCCCATACAACAGGTTACCTACTGGTTCGATTCCCGCCGTCGAACTAATATTTGTGTACAGATATGTCTCTGTTTATAAGTATTTCTTTACATAAAAATAGGTATACTTACATATTATAATCTATCTATACTCACTGATATTATGAAGAGAAAAGATTTGATTGTTTGTTTGCAATGAATAGGCCCCGAAACTACTGGACCGATTTCGATAAAACTTGGAACTTGGTACATTGATTTATTGGGAGTGTCATAGGCTACGTTCAATCCTGATATTCCCAAGGGATCGGGAGTTACGCGGGTGAAATGCTCTAATATATTTCTGTGGGTATCACGACATAGTATAAAACAAATTGCTTCCCGCTGTCTGTCTGTCCCTATGTACGCTAAGATCATCAAAACTACGCAATGGATTTCGATGTGGTTTTTTTTAAACAGATAAATTGATTCAAGGAGAAAGGTTTTAGTATATAAAACAAAACTATCACGCGTACGAAGTCGCAGGCAACAGCTAGTATGAGAATAAAACGATTGTGTATATTATTTTTCCAGTTTCTTTATTAGTTATCATCGGTACAGAACTAGTCGACCAATTTTCAAATGCATTTATTATCGTATCACTTCCGCTATTTGTACACAGGACAACATACACAAAAACTAAGTATTATTATTATGTATGAGAATAATTCAATTTATAGAAAAAAAATGTTTATTTTTGTCTGGTGTGTGTATTAGGTCTTCCATATCAATATAGGTACATATTATTATGTATTAGGTGATAACTATAATTGATTATTATGCTAGAGCCAAGAACATAAACATATTAAGGTATGGTCGGCTGCATAATCGCAGCCCCCGGTAGAGTTAAAAAATTACTATTATTGTTTGATAAATTCATGAGTTAGAAGACTATAAACTTCAACTAAAGCAGGTGTATAGAATCTTGCTTGTGTTGAAAACATTATTATAACAGCCGTTTTGGAGCTCTATGGTGGGTCTGCAATTATGCAGCCGACCGTACCTGCGGGTAATAAGGCTACTAACAAGACGAGTCAAACGAGCCTAAACTCGATGAGGTCGTGTTGTTCCATTACGAAGTTCCTATGGCCACCTTCCAGGTCCATCATCGGATCAGCACCGTATCATCATAATATTGCATTGTCACGCGATTTACACATATTGTATAAAAATTTCAGCTCATTTGGTAATCGGGAAGTGGATCAAAATTAAGTTGAAAGATTCCAACCGAACAAACATACCTACATACATTGCAAGTTAAATAAAAGCTTTAATACAAAAAAGGAATTTTAAAAATAATTCACGTCGAAAGTTTAAAAAAAATCTTGATATTAGTGCAAAATAACCAGAAAATAAACAAATGAATTGTTTTCAGAAAATATTCGCACTCAGCGCTATCCCTTTCCCCCACGCGCCGCGGATTGGCCGTTTTTTAATAAAATTGATCATTCATGAATGAAAAATTTCAATGATTGACAAAACAGCCGGGCAGAAACTAGATTACTGTAACGACTATCTAAACAAGAAAGTTTCGTGTTGATAGTCATTATAGTTTTTACGATATATCGTAAAAGAATTTTAAAAAGCCTAGTTTTAAAAAAAATACAAGTCTATCGAGAAAAATAACGTTATCATGTTTTCATTCGGGGAAAAATTGCTCAAAGATCTGAAGATAAATTCTAAATTAGTGTTGTAGATGTAGCGGAAGTTACTTAATTTTTCATTTGAAAAAGGGGCTTTTCTGGTCATACCGGCCCTTAAGAAGTTTTTCTGTATTTACGAAATATTTCGTTTTTAAATAAGGCAGGTGGCCCTTATTAACCGCAGGTACGTTATGTTGATAATGATTATAATTCATTATTATGTTATAGCAAAGAAACAATAGATTTGTTTCTGGTTTTTCCTAGTACATTCCTCAAACAAGAGATAACGTCTCATCATAGAGAAATTGAATGTCGAATATGTAAATGTCCCAAACAAATCTTACCCTAGTTTTATAATCTCTTAAACATATTCACAAACGAAAAATAATACTGCTAACAAGGACATTGACAAATAACAAAAATAAGTAAATAAATGAACTAAATACGTACATAAACAACTGGCCATGTCTATTTAGTATAAAAAAGAGAAAAGTATTGTTACCCGACTGCAAGGAAGGAGTTATGTTTTTCGCGCCTATCTTGGTAGGTATGTTTGTTTGAATAATTCTATATTTTAGTATCAGCTAGTAACATAAAAAAAGCTTTAAGAGCCGTTGTCGGCCGATACTTCTATTGGCCGACCAAGAGTGTCGGGCCCCTAATGCGTAGAAAAAATGTGAATACATCACACAGGCTAAGCCTGCAACAATCAACTCTGCCAATTTTTTTGTGCCACAGCACTATAGAATAATAAATTAATACAAAACTAAAAACACACCAAACAAAAATATATATAGTATGATTCTACTTAGTCGATATCGCATTCAGATCATGTCAGTTAAACACATAAATATCTAAAAAAATAGATAATAAAAAACCTACTCATATTGCATATTGAGATACAATGTAAAAAAGTTCAAGAGATTCTCAGGCATTGCCACGTGACTTTTAATAAACCTACTGGTTTTATGATTGCGGAAAATAACCTACCTGGTGCAATTACTATGGCTTTGTTTTTTGTATAATAATCGAATAAAATACGTCACTCAATACCGAGATCCCTTAAACATATCACGGATTTGTCAGCTGGAAGGACTTAAACGCCTATTATAGTCCATCCAATACACTAGATCACTTTTGACAGCCCATACCAATTAAACGTATGTAATTATTTGTACCAGAAAGAAATTTCATTTAGCGTCTTTATAAATCCACAATTTTTCTTTCAAGTTACTTAGTATACTATGGAAGTTATTGCTTTTAATTATTTGTTAGACGCCCAGTACAAAGTTACGATACGTCAACTTTGTATGAGCTGTCAGAAAGTAGTTAACACATTGGACAGACTATAGTTCAGAAATCGAATCCTAACTATATTTAAGAATGATAAATACTTCGTAAAGGCTACTCTTATTTTGGACTTAGAATTAAATAGCAACATATCACATCCATTGATCGTACCATAGCCATATTACTCACTCACTCACATTGCAATCAATACTTAGGTATGTACTTTGTAACGTCACTACAGATACATACTAAACACTAAAACTTAAATAAATAATAGGATATTCGATTGTATATTACGCTGCTGATCGTAAATATGATCGTTAGAACAATTCATTTGTTCCTATAACGCTAAATAGATAAGTACTAAGAGTTCAAATATCTCTTTGAACAATCCCATCAACATTTTAGGCATAAAAATGAAACGGGGTCCAGTTCGTCCAAAGAAACTTCATATTTTATATAAATTAAATTGTTTTTGACTGATATTCTTATGAATTCATAGTTTACTCTAAGAAACTTAAAAAATTCTAAAACTTTCGAAGATTCCTTAGTATATTTTTACTATAAATAAACTAGATACTACTTCATAGGCAAGTATCGTTAGCAAATGTCTCCTTACAATCATTAATAGAAATTACTTAAATGAATCTACATTTATTATAATACACGGTGTTTCAGATTATATAGATACATACAAAATAGAATAAAGACTATTTGACTAACGCTTGGGGAACCGCGACGGGTAAAAATTCACAAAGAAACTCATCACAATAATATTTTTAAAGCCACTACTTTAAATTAGTTCGGAGGTTTACCACTGGGGGTTAGGCGGCATGTAGCCTTCGGGGGCATGGGGCGGGGGCAGCACGGGAGCTGGGGCCGGCGCGGGCGCCGCGTATCCTGGCGGGGGAGCCGCGCCGTATCCCGGGTAGTACCCAGGCCCGCCGCCATACCCGCCATAGTACGCTGGGCTGGGGTACGCTCCGTATCCCATGCCGTATCCTAAACAAATGACAAGTAATTATGCAATATGGTTCACAATGTTATTTTTTTATGGTTTCGTAACCAAAGGGTAAAAACGAGACCCTTTTACTAAGATTCTACTGTCCGTCTGTCTGTCTGTCACCAGGCTGTATCTCATGAAGTGATAGCAAGACAGTTGAGAATTTCACATTTATGTATTTCTGTTGCTCTGCCGCGATGCCGTTATAACAAATACTACAGAATATAATGATAAATATCGCGTAGCGAGTCGCACCCGCGCTTGGCCGGTTTTTTAAACAATTATTAGCTTTTACTAGAGTGAAAACGTGAGTGAAACTTTAACTTAAAATGTCAGTTTTTAGATTTTCATAGATGATGAAAGCATATTATATTTACCTGGTGGATATTGACCATAGTCCGGCGGGGGGTTGGCAGCGGGATACGGTTGTACAGGACTAGGCATTGGATTCGATGGTATTGCGCTAACAGGATGGGGAACGTTCGCCGGCGAACCTTTAGTCATATCGACCCCAGCCGGCGACGGAGATCCCGCGGTCAACAGACCCATATTCAACGGCATCGATGACATTATGTTTTCATGGGGCATAGGCCTGGTCATTCGAGAATTTTCTATCGGAGCGACTGGTGCTGTATTCTGTCCCAAATCGGCCTTCCTCGCTTTCTGCTGTACAGTCCCTCCTGAGCCGAGTAGACTGGACACGCTGTGAGACATCGTTATTGGCTTTTCCGCTTGAGATTCTGATCCCTCCGGTTTGTTCGGTGATTTCTTTTTCTTTGATTTTACCGTCTTCTCCTCACCGTTGGGAGAGTACGATTGCGTAATATCATCTAAGTTCTTCCGGAAGTCGGGCATGCCCTCCTTATTGAGAACGCTTGCGGTTCTCTCTAATTGGCTCAAACTCGATTCCGTTTGAGTTCTGTTCACGGGTCGTTGATGCCGGTAATTCTTTAGTAAATTAATTTTTTTCTCCATTCGCATGCTATTAGAATTCTCGTGTTCTCGTGACGCGTCTTGTTGGGATGAGTAGTCCGACAGTCGTTCCTCCGAAGTTTTAGTTTCGAGAGCCTCTTCCGAGGGTAACTTTTCGTCGGTCGTCAAAACGATAGGCGTTTGTGGTTCTTGATTAGACTCATTGTCATTCCGTTTGTTTTCGTTCTCTGAGATATTGGTTCTTGAGTCAAAACTGTCTGTTTGTCTGACCTCTGCCCGTGTTTCAGTCTCTTTAAGCGACGGTTTATTTATGTTTCTGACGTCCTCTTCATCACTATCGAGTATCTGAGTGTCATCATCAGACATTGTTTCCCCTTTATTGCCAGAATCGTCATCAGACTTCTTGGGGTCTCTCGTTATTTTAGTGATGCTTACTGATCCTGGTAAATTTGGCCTTAGCATTCTACCTTGCATCGGGGATCTGGCGCGCATTGCATTGTAAGACTTTAAGTCTCCGAATCGACTTCTAATTTCATTAATTTTCTGTCCTGGCATCATTGGTCTCATTCTGTTGCCGCCTATGATAGGTCTATTTGTTACTCTTTGGAAACCTGGTCTTGGTCCTGACCGAGACGTGATCGTGATTGCAGAGTTATTTTTTAAAGATCCAGGGATGTTAGTAGACGATGGGCGATTACCTACAACTAAAAAAAATGATATTTAGGACCAAGCATTATTATAAAACCCCAACCAAAAACCATCCAATAAGTACATACTTTTCTTACCAACGGGGCCTTCTTTACTATCGCCGCCTTTCTGTAGCCCTTTGAATGACGTTTTGATGGCAATGATCTTTCCAGATTCGAGTTGCATGTAAATTCCTTTAGGTGACTTCAGGACCATAACTCGTTGACCTGCCTTCAATACAATGTTCGTCTTTTCGGCGGAGTTCGTAGGGATTACAACGTCTGAAACGAAATAAATCATAATCTAAAATGTCATATTCATAGGTATGTCATATTCATAGGTAATATTGGACAAAAGTGCTTGACCACCGTCAATAAATTAAAGTTTGAAAAATTACTTTGAAGAAAGATATCTTAAGTTAACGACTATAAAGTAATAAACTTTAGTATTTTACTATACATTGAAGTAGTTCTGGACTTATAAACACTTTAACTTAGTGACGGTGGTCAATCACTTATGTCTCCTGACCGTACCTGAATGTTATAAATATGTGATATTTATTATTAATTGGATAGGTAGAGTACCTACTCTACACAGCTATCTGTCCAAAGTACCATGTATAATAGAGTTTATAAACAAAAGTACTTTGGCATATGCGGGACTAATATTAGTAAACCTTGCCTGCACAGACACACTTGTACATAAAAACATGTGCAAATAGAACGTACCGAGTGGTAGCGTCATTTCCTGTGCGGTCATGCCTTGCCGGCGCCACACGTCGGCCGGTATCCACCTCGCACCGTGCTGCATTGGCCGCACGGAGGCCACTGGACGCTGCACTATACTACCGTCAGCGGTGCGAACTGTACGGTAAGCGGTCGTCGGTTTCGGTGCTAAAGCTGCTTTCTTTTCTAGTTCATATCTAGATATAAGACATTATAATTAGTACCATTTCTACGTGAAAGTAAGACATTAACGATAGTATAAGTAAGTAAATATTCTCGCAATAAAGTTTCTGTGTTAATGGGTGTGTGTGTATGTTTGTTACTCACGCAAAAACTACTAAACCGATTGCAATTAAACTCGGTATGTAGATAGTTAGAGATCTGGATTAACATATAGGCTACTTTTAATCCGATATTCCCACAGGATCGGAACTTACGCGTGTGAAACCGCGGGGCGCAGCTAAGTCCTAAGTTCAAAATAAGCAGAACTTACCCCCTTTGCGCTAATCTCTTCTCAGCACTAGACAGCTTCTTTTCTTTCCTATCGACCAACAAAGATTCGTGTTGGAATGGCTCCTTGCTCAGTTGAGTCCCGTGATGTGTTATAATACCTTGCATTAACACGTCGATGTATTTATCTCTGTGCTCTGAAAGATCTTTTGGTTCACTTTCCTGTAAGAAAATTTGAATTAGATTTGGGGTGCTACACCAAAGGCTTTATGTGACAAAGTAGAACAATAATCCAGCTCATGTAGTATCATCTATATACATAAATATATAATTCTAGTGTCGCGGTGTTAGTTACCAGACTCCTCCTAAACGGCTGAACCGATTTGTATGATTTTTTTGTGTAATATATTCTTTACGCTGAGAATCGACCAACATCTTCTTTTTTCTCTTTTTTTTGTATAGGTATGACAAAACGTTTTTCGGGAGAGCTAGTAATAATATAATAGCAATTCATTTGAATCACATAGCGTTGCACTTTGAGACTGGTAGATAAAATGTCTTATTTGCCTATTTTAACTATTACACATATTTATCTACAGGTATGAAAAATACTCCTCACGAAATCCCTAAAACTGTGAGAGCAACGAGTCTGAAACTTCGTATGTGGTTCCTTTTAGGACGTAGTTGCGCTAAGAAATAATTTTTAGAAATTCGACCTCTAAAGTGGTAAAAAGAGCTTTCAAAGTTTGTACTTCGTAGTAACTGTGTTTGTAGGAAATCAATAGAATTTTTAAAGAGACACTAACGCAGGTAAAACATCGGGGCGCAGCTAGTTCTTTATAAAATGGAACCCAACAGCGCTAGAATATAAAAATAGGTATACTACCATAGCAATACTTTACTACTAACAAATATTAACTTGTTTAATAAAACAACACTGATTTTATTCTAAAATATACCTTTTCATCATTATCAAAGCATAGGTTAGTGATTTCCTTCATAGACAACACTGCATCAGGATTGCACTCGTCTACGACTCGATCGGCCATTCCTTGCTTGTTTATCTGTCTATCATAGATTTTCTTTTCGAGACAACAATCCATTACGAAGCGGTATACAAAGCAGGGTTTCCTTTGACCATACCTACGAAAAAAAAAACAATTGTTATTCTAAAGCTAATGTAGCTTATTTGAACATGACTGAAAGAATAATGGCAAAACTTCGAACAAAAATTATTTGTTTTCAAGAAGGTTAGGTTCTTGAAGTTCCTGTATGTGTAATGGCGTCAGATGCTGATGAAGAAAATGAAAAACACGTGATTTAAATGCTTATATCTGTTTTCCTCATCTAGTACTGTCATTTTAATTGTAATCTACAAAAATGGAGAATTTTATCTTATTTTTTCTATTTGTGTATTTGCTCAAGTATTGCGATGCCATTATTCTTTATTTATTACATTTAGATCTTGGCTATTTAAGCTGCACGCTATATTGGCTAAATGGACAGCTCAAGTAATATCAAGCCATAATTTAAAAAAAAAAATAGAAAATCAGTGTTTTTTACCTGTAAACTCTACAAACAGCCTGCGTATCGTGACAAGGATTCCAACTAGCATCGAACACAATAACTCTATTAGCGCCAACGAGATTGATTCCTAAAGACCCCGCCCTAGTAGACACGAGGAACAAATAAATATGAGGATTTGCGTTGAACTCATTTATCAGTTTCTCTCTTTCTAACGCATGCGTTGAGCCGTCCAAACCTGTACACAAAGATAAATTTAGTTAGAAAAATTAATTAATTATGATTAAACTTCAAAAATATTTTGTATTGTAGTTCCAATAGTTATCTGTCACACTTTGTCCACAGATTAGACAATGACATTGTTAGGCATTGGAATAATATGCACAATTCTATAGCTAATTTTCGTTGGTAGTTCTATATTAAGTTTTTCTTTTATCTTTAATTTATGTGTTTTAAGTTTTGATTATTGTATGGATTTCGGTCTGAATAATAAACATATATTATATTATTGTAGATACTTACGGTAATAATTCTTATTCCTTTCCCAAAGACAGTTACTTCCCGGAATATAATTACGTTCTAAGAAGTCTTCAATGAGATTCAATGTGAACAAACTTTGACTGAACAGTAACAACCTATCTCCAAGTTTAATGCTCTCATTGAGGATGTAGAAGAAAAGTTCCATTTTTGCTGAGTTCTCTATTATTCCCGGTATATAATCCTTTAGTAACTCAGTTGCCCAATCGTATGTCATTTCTTCCGCTTTCTTTACCATTGCTAATTCTTCTTCTCTATTCATCTTCTCTTCTTTTTCACTCTCCTCGGATTCTGAATCTTCGTTTGTTTTTTCCTTTGAAGTCTTTCTATCTTTACGACCTTTCGCTTTTCCTTTGTTTTTAGCTCTAGATTTGTCTTGTTTTTTATTATCTTTAGGTTTGGGTCCCCTTTTCCCTTTCTTAACGACTTCTTCCTCTGATTCTGTCCCATCACTTTTCCCTGGTTCTTTAGAATCTTTTTCTTTCGGTTTTGGTGGATCAGGTTTTACTGATTTAGGTCGTGTTGCAGCAGTCGAACCAAGTTTCTTCGATTCATCTTTCACTATTTTCTTGGTGTCTAAGTCGGCGATTTTGACTTCGCCATCAGATTCCGACTTCACTTCTTTCTCTTCAGCTTTCAATTTGTCTATTTCTGTCTTTATTTCAGTTAGAGGCCACGAAGTAAGCGGGCTTCCAGAGCTAGCGCTACCCAAAGGCTGTTCAGTTTTGAGATGAGATGGGAAGGGATATGGATTTTGATAGTTATTGCCGTTGTCATTTTCTTGTTGATTAGGGAAGGCAGAAGTATTTGGCGGGTACGAGTAGTTAGGATTGCCGTATGGAGGCGGAGCATTTTGCGGGCTATTCTGAGGCATTGAAGGTGAAAAATTCTGTTGCATAGCAGGTGGTATATTTGAAGGAGGATGCCCCAAACCTACATTCGAAGCTACATTAGGTGGCATATTAGGCTCAGTTTTCACCTCTGCCGGATATGGCTGTGGTTCTGATTTGATGGCTTGGTTTTGATTCGAGTAACCAGGGTAGTTTTGGTTTTCGTATTGATTATATGGCGCTGGGTTTTGTCCATATGGTGTGGGATTGCCGGTGTACGGAGGCGGGAACTGCTGGTTAGGGTAATCCTGAGGCGGATTGTTATATGGCGCTTGATTATTTTGGTTATATTCTGGATACCCTGGCTGATTTGGATAACCTTGAAAAGGTGGTCGGTTACTATAACCTTCTTGGTTCTGATAAGGTTGCATCGCATTTCCAGGGTAAGGTTGCTCATTTGGCGGTGCGTTGTAATTCGGTGGATATTGACTGTTATAATCTGGAGGCGGGTTCCCTCTGTAATCCTGGGGTGGCTGATTGTTCGGATACTGTGGGTTATTGTAATAACCCTGGTTGCCATAGTAGTTATTACCCCAGTAGTTTTGGTTGTAGCCTTCAGGGTTATTTTGAGGGTATTGATTCGGATAGTTATTACCATAAGGCTGTTGTTGGTTATAGTAATTGCTATCATAATTTTGGCCATAACCTTGGTTAGGTGGGTAGTAACCTGGTTGATTTTGATAATTGGGGGGAGGTGGAGGGTATTGATTTGGCTGATCCGCTCTGTAAGGTTGTGGTGGTCCGTACGGTCCATTGTTAGGGTAGGAACTGCTAAAAGAGTTTGGATCTTGCCGAGGTTGTATAGCAGTTGTTGTGTTTGGAGGTATTGTGGCTGCAGGTTTCTTAGATGCTCCTCCCTTAAAAGGAAATTCAACTTTTTACCTGTTATTAAATAAATGAGTTTATATTGAGTTTTTACTATTAAGGATATTTATGAACGTAAGTGTTAGACTCTCCAAATATAATATAATCCAATTTGAATTTTAGGACCAATTACTAAAGTAGAGTATGTAAAACGAACATAAAATTAATCTCTGTGGTCTCGGTTGAAAGCCGTGACTTGTTCTTTTCTATATAGATTCATTCCGAACCATGGATACTTGGTCTATCATAAGTTAATAATATTAAAAAACTTTTAATTCCTTTTATACTAATCTATCTGTCTATTTGCTTACACGTGGTTTAGGACCTCTTCGCGCTGCTTTGCTATTTTTAGCACGACCCGTTTTCGTGACTCCCCCAATCTCTTCTAAATCTAAGTCCTCTTCAATAGCCGCGTTCACTTCGCTACGTTTTTTCAGAAAATTATACAGTACATCTGGATGATTCCATATCTGAAATATAGAAAAATTTGTTAATTCTTTAATCAAACTCATTACTGCCGCCTTTACTGACCAGAGTTCTCCTACCTGACCAATTAATTCTACTAATATACTAAAAGAGAAAGTTGGAATAAATTTCCTTATCGCGCGTTGCGAAAGGGGGCTATACGGAAAAAATTAAGATCAAATACTTTTTGATTTTATTATAATTAATCGAAAAAAATTCGTTCCATTCGGGTGTCCCTTGACACTTCTCAAGTTTTTTTTATATGTTCCTGCCTTATGTGTGTGTCAATCATGAACAAACTACTGAACCGATTTCGATGAGATTTGGTATTAGTCAAACCACTGGAATAATGGATAGCTGGACCTGTCCTGACAAAGGTGCAACTTTTTTTATGTTATGTTTGTTTGTCAACATTTCCTAACTTCAAATCCAATTGTCCAAATAAATGTTTTTCTATTCTATTCTATTCAATTGCGGGGCGTAGCTAGCTATAAAATTAACGTTAAATTAAATGTTCCCTACCTTACAACAAATAGCAAATGCTTTCAATGGATTTGGCACAGAAGTAGAACGGACCACTTCGTTCATGAATCTCTCGTACAGTTTACGTTGTAACGGCGTCATACGTATCAGAAGAACATATTCTTCTTTTTGAGGCAATGTTGACTGAAGTACTGCGTGTGATCGCCTGGGAAAAAAAGCAGTATTATTTTTATATTACAGTACAATCAGAAATCTTTCAAATAAGCGTGTAATTCACCAACAATATAAAAACAGATACTTCAACTAATACAATTTATATGCGAAAGTTTGGTTGTTTGATCCCTCATGACAGACAATGTGTGGTACTACTACCATATATTGTCTGTCTAATGAATGGAGAACAAAGGAGCACAACTAGTATTGTGACATTTTGTGTATTAGTTTGTTAGTTCTTTACGCTGAAACAGATTTTGGAATAAAATTTGGACACAAAGGCTTCTTTTATCCCGATATTCCGAGATTTGACGACCCAGTTGACACAATGGTCACCATGCCGGACTGCAAAACACAGGGTCGCGGGTTCGATTGATCGATCTGGTTGTTTCTATGAATTATTTATAATTCATAGAAACAACCAGACCACAGACAAATATCTAAGCATAAATACTTGTTTGAGGCGGGAATCGGTGCTAGACCATGGATATACTACTTATATACTTTTCTTTTGTAAATATATACTTATATCCCGATATTCCGAGATTTGACGACCCAGTTGGCACAATGGTCACCATGCCGGACTGCAAAACACAGGGTCGCGGGTTTGATTGATCGATCTGGTTTTTCTATGAATGATTTATAATTCATAGAAACAACCAGACCACAGACAAATATCTAAGCATAAATACTTGTATGAGGCGGGAATCGAACCCGCAACCCTGTGTTTTGCAGTCCGGCATGGTGACCATTGTGCCAACTGGGTCGTCAAATCTCGGAATATCGGGATATAAGTATATATTTACAAAAGAAAAGTATATGAGTAGTATATCCATGGTCTAGCACCCATAACACAAGTCTAGTTACTTAACTTGGGTCTAGATGGCGATGTGTGGAATGTCCTGCAATATTTATTTATTTTATATTCCTATAATAGCACTGGAGGACAGCAGTGGAACTTACTCGGGCAAAATCATGAGGGTTATCTAGTTTCATCATAAAATATAACAATTATTTACCTTTGTACAAAACCGACGAGCAAAGAATGTAAGACGTGAGCTCTATAACGCATAAGCCGTATATCCTGCGGCGTAGAGTCTATACATTGTCCATTCTGGATCGGTCGCTCGAACATATTGCAAAATTCCGTCTTACTACCGAGGTAGTTTGGTCGGACGAAGTCTACCATACACCAATATTCCAGCAAGTTGTTTTGGAGGGGATAACCTGCGAAATAATATCATTTTATTATATATACATACAAGTTACAATTTGCTTTCTGACATTATCTCAATTTATTTCAGGTTGGCGCAGTAGGGCTCTAGTATGCGCTAGTTCACTACAAAGTGATTGTGTGCAATGATTCTGGCCAGATGCCTGTCAGAAAAGCTAATTCTTGTTGGGAATGCTGTTGTTGTGGATGCATTACCCTTTACCACGCGAAATCTAGGTTGTAATAAAATCAAAACAAGATGGGAAACTATATGTGGCCATTATTAATTGCTTTCTTGTAATTTCAATAAATATATATTTCCTACACTGAAGAGTGGGGTGGTTTTAAACTAGGCTACGTAAAGTAAGTTTTCTTACAGAGACCATGTGTTTAGGACAGTATGATTGTAAAATATTTACCCGTCAAAACAACTCTGCGTTTAGTTCGCATTTGTTTCAGAGCAAATGATATGTTTGAATGTGAATTCTTGATGCGATGCCCTTCATCGCAGATTACTAAATCAGGACCTGGTTTTACGAGAGCTTCGTACATTTCTGTAATAAAACATTTTGTTAAATTTAATTTCGGCGATAAATTAAAGCACAAAACAAAAGATGAGTGTCGGATTGGCGGACATAGGCATGAAGCTAAGGTACCTGCGCTTCTTCCTTGTTACGCAGTTTTTTTTTATTCAACATGTTTACCTACAATTTTAACTGTTAATGAAGTATTAATAAAACAGGAACTAGATATCTCTAAGCATTTGATATTCAACCAGAAGACCAACAGCATTTAAAGCTGAAAGTCGTCTGTTGAAATCTCAGCGTAGTGCACGTTTGGTTAGAGAATACTCAAAAGATTACAGGACTTAGGAAGTAAATGAAGATGCAGAGATTGCGTTAAGAAGGGTATGAGAGAAAGGAGAGACGCGAACTTGCCGGGGTATAGAGTGAAGAAGGACATGTTGAGCCAACATGGGAAAAGAGAAGGAAGAAGACTAAGTATTCGCGCAGACTGCAGGCTTTTCGGCCAATAGTTTATACTCACCATCTAATAGTTTCTTGTCTTCATCAGCCACAGTATTTTCAGTTTTATCTTCTTTCTTAACGTCGTTATCGTCCGTTTTAATAGACGGATCACCATCTTCTTTTGTTTCCTCGGGTTTCGAAAGATTTGTCATGTCTGAACTCTACAATAGAGAAACAATGAAATATATTTTATATGAAATATACGAAATAGAATAATGATATTCTAAAGTCTAGAGCTCATGTTATAGGCATTTTGTGAACCTAAGCTACCTTAAGAGGAAAGATACCGGGTTGCTTCTCCATGCAAATTAGAGCAAATGTTTTTTGTGCCATAAGACCTGTAACTACCATGACCATGCCCCTATGTTTTGTTTTTTTTTGATATTCCAACTGTTATAGGAAGTAAGAGTCTTAAAAAACAAAAAATATAAAAAATAAGGCATAGGGGCATGGTCATGGCAGTTTTAGGTTTTATGGCACAAAGTATTTGCTCTTGTGTCATTATCTAGGGAGGAAACAGTCGACTATGTTTGTATGAAAGGTACCAGGTAGTAACAAGATTGTCATTTCTTTAAGTAAACAGACTTAAAACTATTAACATCTACTCTCAGGGCTTAAAACAAGAGCCTATTTTTTATTTGACGTTTTGCCCTCGTATAAATTCTGATTCCGGTTGATATGTTAAGTATTTAACATCTTACACACATAAAACTGCGATTTCTTAGTACATTACCTGTGTGTCATCATTAACACCTTCGCTAGCTTTCTTTTCCTCTTTTTCCTTCTCAGCTTCTGCTTTGGCATCATTCTTTCTTTTCTTACGAGGTTTTTTATCTTTTTTCATACTGAGCAGTCTGTATAGCTCATATCCTATCATGAGGACACCGCCCGTAGTTGTCCAATCCTTAAATTAAACATTATTTAAGTTTTATAAAAATAGATTTTTTTTATTAATGCTGTCAACATTGACCGTTAGTGTTCATTTATGACAATAAGGAACCATTTTAAAACTACATGTTTCTAGATACAGTGGTTTTGAATTTACTTTTTATAGATTAATATGAAAGGGAATTGTTTTAGACGTCTAGGCGAAAACTATTGTTCTACGACTTTTCTAAATTCTATCTATTGACAGATTTATTGTACAACTAGCTTTAGCCCGCGACTTCGTCCGCGTAGGAGTCGAAAATGGGCGAAGGAATCACGTTGTCCCATACAAACTTTGCCCCTCCCCCTTTTTCACCCCTAGGGGGTAGAATTTCGGAAAATCCTTTCTTTTCGTATTCCTACGTCATACAAAGTTCACACCCTCCAAGTTCCAGGTCTCTACGATCAGCGGTTTAGGCTGTGCATTGATCCGTCAGTCAGTCATTCAGGACAAAGCATTTTGTAAGTATAGATTCAGGACAAAGCATTTAATGTGGATAAATTTAAAAAAAATTAAGTAAAAAATATTTTGTAGTCTATACCTTAACAACTTTGGCTCGCATTTGCAAAGTTTTGTGACTATCATTGAGAACGTAAATGGGAAAATTACGAGGTCGCACTTCACCGTGAGCGGCTAAAGGGCTCGAGTTTGCGTCGAGTGGAAGCCATATGTTGAACTCTGCCACCTGAAAACGATATAAAAAGGCGTAGAATATCCTTAAAATCGTAAAAAATATCCCTATATACTTGTACTTGTATACGGGCTGTTTTCCGCCATTGGACCCTGATTAATTGGGTCCTTTTTGCGTGAGGATGGAGTAGGCTTGCCCAGCACCTACTACCCTCTCAGCTTAGTCGACCATGTCCAGAGGAGACAACTTGTCAATACTTCTGGAGCCAACTAAGCCGCTGGAGCCAACTAATTTCATCACGATGTTTTCCTTCACCGTAAGAGCAATGTCAATTAGCGCACATTTTTTTTTTCTTGGAGTTACTGCGATCAGTCTATGACAGACTTTAATCAGTATTGTTGCGAGTAGGGTGAGATTTAAGGCGCAGTGGCCATCGCCAATGCTTCCTCTACGTTCATACAACGTCCAGCCTTTTCAGTCTGCGTGTCTTGATTGTGGTGTCAATTAGCTGGCAAGCAAGTGGATTTGGATGGGCAGTGAGGCGCTCAATATGGCTCCTTTGTTGTTTGGCAATTTCCTCAGCGACTGTTGGCACCTCAAGGTACTCATGAATTTCATCGTTTCTAGTGAACCATGGAGCGTTGACTATATTGCGAAGTATGGAGTTTTGGACACGTTGGATACAGATTATGTTGCTCTTACTGGCTACTCCCCACAACTGGATACCATATAGCCAGAACGGTTTGAGAACTGCATTATATAGGAGAAGTTTGTTGTCCACAGATAATACTGAGTTACGAGACATCAGCCACGAAAGGTTTTTATATCTCAGGTTCATTTGGTCTCTTTTGTGCTTGATGTGAGTTTTCCACGTGAGACGTCTGTCCAGATGAAACCCGAGGTATTTGACGCAGTCGTGTTGCGGAAGTGTGTCGTTGCCCAGCTTCACTTCAGGGCAGGTCTCTTTTCTTAGAGTGAAGGTAACGTGGCATGATTTTTGCGCACTAGCACGGATTCGCCATTTGCGTTGCCATTTATGTGTCTCATCCAATGCCCTTTGAAGTTTTGTACTTGCTGCACGGTGGTCCCGGTCAGTGCTTAGGTATGCCACGTCATCCGCATAGGTAGCGATAGTTATATCATCCATTACTGGGAGATCTGCTGTAAATATATTGTACAAGACAGAGCCAAGCACAGATCCCTGTGGAACTCCTGCTGCTATTCTGCGAAAAGTTGATCTAGCGTCTTCGTGCCTTACTTGAAATGCTCTATCAGCAAGATATGATGCTATAATCGAGTATGCAGTGTGAGGTAGGTTTGTTTTGATCTTGTATAAGAGTCCCTCGTGCCAAACACGGTCGAACGCTTGTTGGACGTCTAAAAAGGCCGCAGAACAGTACATTTTGCGTTCAAAGCACTGTCTCACAGTATCATAGACCCGATGGACTTGTTCTGTCTTAGAATGAAACTTTCGAAAGCCAAATTGATGTGTGGGAATCAACTCGGATTCATCTAGGAATTGCTGAAGCCGAGGTAAGAATATCCGTTCCCACAGCTTAGAGAGCATAGGTGTGAGGGTAATAGGTCTATAAGAAGCTGCTTCTTCAGGTGGTTTTCCAGGTTTGTGCAGCATTATTATTTGTGAGAACTTCCATAACAAGGGAAAGTACGACAGTCTAAAGATGGCATTGAACAGACATGCCAGGAATGTAATGCATTTCTTGGGGGGTTCTTTAAGCACTTTTGGTGTGATTAGGACATAGCCCGGTGCCTTTTTTAAATCTAGGGATCTAATCTGGTTCGCTATTTCTCTTGGTGACGTGGGTTTGACAGGCAAACACATTTGAAAGTCCTGGTGCAGAGCTTCATCAATCACAGATTCCTCATTGCAGTCTCCGTCATTTGGTTTAAAAACGTTTTCCAGGTGCCTTGCAAAGGTTTCGGCTTTGTCACTGTTCGTTCGAGCCCATGTTGATCCCATTCTAATAGGAGGGGAGAAAGCTTTAGGTTTTCCACTATTTCTAACTGCATTCCACAGCGAGTTTTGACCTTTGCCAGAAGGGGTCATTGAATTTATGCAATCTTTGACTCTTAGGTTCTCAGCATTTCTAAGTAGTGCTTTAAGGTTTCTTGCTGCTTGGTGTAGACGAGTTTTATCTGACCTTAGACGCGACTGCTGCCATTGTCTTCTGATTCGTCGTTTTTCCGAGATCTTTTCTTTTATTTCTGCTGATAGAGTTAGTGGTTGTGGACTATTTTTGATCTCAGGAGTGTTGATCCAGGCGGCTGACTGAATAAGGTTCGTAATATAAAGGCAGGCTTCATCAATGTCGCTGGTGGATTTAAGACGTACCTTTAAGTCAATCTTTGAGTTCAAGTAGTCTCGAAACTCCACCCAAATTAGCGCACATAAATTTTTCTTAAGAAAAATGCATTGGTGCACGGCCGGCCAGGATTCGAACCCACGACCTTCAGAATGAAAGTCGAGGTATCTACCACTAAGCCGACACCGCTGTCTTCCCTTTAAATAAAATTTTCATGTCGCGATGTTAGTTGCCAATCTCTACCTAAATGGCTGAACCGATTTGTATGAAATTTTTTGTTAGGTCTGAGAATCGAACATCTATTTTTTTAAAGCTTTTATTTAACTTGTATGTATGTATGTTTGTTCGGGTGGAATCTTGCAACTTAATTTTTTATTTTCCTTTATTTTTTTGTAAATGGCAAAACGTTTGCCGAGACAGCTAGTTTAAGTATAAAAGCAAACAATAAAAGTCTGGACATACCCAATTCTGTAGAGTATTTATAGGCATGATACATAGAACAGTCTTAGAGCTCGTGTGCCGCAAGAATATATCGCAGAAGCACACAATCTGTAACGTTTTTCCGAGACCCATAGAATGCGCTAGAATACATCCAAATCCAGTTGATGTAGAAAATCTCTCCGTGGATTCTATAATATTGTCGAATAAGAACCGTACGCCCCCAATCTAGAATAAAAAATATCGTATTAAACTTTATCACAAAAAATGTTCTTTATTCCACAGGTGTTTAATTTAGTGGTCTTCAAGATTAGGTCTCTTCTAGGATATTTAAGATCGCATTGTCTCTTACTAGCTGTTGTTCGTACGTGTGGTAGTTTTATTTAAAGAACTAAAACAGCATCAAAATCTGTTGTGTAGTTTTTAAGATCTAAGCATACATAGGGACAGACAGACAGCGGGAAGCGCCTTTGTTTTATACTAGTGATTCAGCTCTAACTTTTAGACTATTAAATACGTCTACAGATATAAATCAAGTTACCTGATGAGGCTTTATAATTCTTGCAATCTGTGGCGCCAAGAATATATCTTCCTCAGTCTCTGGGTGACCAACATTTATCTGGACGCGCCCTTGTTCATCCGGAATGTTGTACGCATCGTTTACATGGAGACCTGAGGATAATATTCATTTTATACTAATATCTGATAACATAGGACCCTCGCATTCAACCTAACAGACTCTAAGGAGAAGGAGGCCTTAGAGAAGAGGTCTTAGAGGACTTTAAACATTGCCCATTGTACTTCCCTAAGTATAATGGGCAATGTTTATGGGTTAATGGGTCCAAGGATAATAGTTTTTGTGGCTTCTTTCTATAGGAGGGTGCGTTCTATATTCACATCCTAAATTACTTTTATGACGCATGCAAGTGTTCATTTGAGTTTAAGATCATTTGATTCAGTGCAATTTGAGGTATAAGTTTAAATATTCCTTTTAAACTTATACCTCAAAAGGATATTGTTCCACAATACTCACACAGGGAATAAGGTAGGTACATTTTTTTTTACAAAACCTAAATTTTCCAGTATAATGATTCATTGTTTTTTCCACGCCTATTTAAAAGTCAATAGCCTTACCGGAATTATTAGGATCATCTTCAGCCTCGGGACTTGGCGGAACTTCGGAGTCAGACAGCATGATGCAGTCATCAGAGTCGGAGGAAGACGATGACGATTCCTCGCCGCTACTGCTGTCCACTATCTCAACAACCTATTGAAAAAAGATCGTCATTTTATATCAAACTGATGTATGTGTCAAAAAATTACAGACTCTCTACTTATGCAAGTTTAGTGCAAGTCATACTAGATGGCTTTGAAATTAGATGCAAGGGGTTGCTCAACAGCAAAATGTTGGAATCCCCTAGTTTGTACAATCGACGTTCAAAAGTCCCCTGCCACCGTTACTTCCGTTCCGTTCAAAGATTACTTCCAAGACATATATTTGGTTAAGGTGTAACCATACCTCTTTCTTATCAGTCTTTAGTTCAGGTTTCTGCGAACCCGCCCCAGATGTTGTTGGCTTTGATATCTTAGTTACTTCCAACTGGCCATGCTTTACTGTCTTCTTTTGAAGATCATTGGACTGCATCTTCATCATTACTCGATTTGGTAAACTGTAATCATTAGTAAAGTAAATGTTGATATATATTGAAATATCTATTTTTAATTAATGCTAAAGTTTAGATTGTTCATCATTGAGGATGCCTCCTGCGGGTTAAACAACATGGAGCATATCCCACAACAATAAGGGTGATCAAAATATTTTCTAGTGCTAATCCCTGGTATCGGCAATAAGATTAAGTTAAAGGCCTGAGAGCGACAGAAACATTCAAGAAAATTCAATACTGTGTGTACTATCCAGAACCACTATTTGCTATTTATAAGAAAAAATTAATGTACCTCGCTTTCTGTCCAGGTGTAGCTTTTTTTAATATAGAAGACCCTCCTTGTAGAAGTGACAGTGTCTTTTGATGAATTTTGTTCTGTCTGTTCATTGCAATCTGCCTTTGCACCTGAAGAAGATACAAATTTAGTAACAAACACATGTCTAGTCATTCTTAGTGCATGTTAAATCTCTATTTAGTATGGTTTCTTTATTTCCTACCTCTCTAATAATCCTCTGTTGTTCCTGTACTCTGGCCAAACGCTCAGACTCCTGTCGTTGAGCTGCTAATGTGGAAGCGTCCAGATTCTTCTCATCCATCACTTCTCTGATGTTTCTTCTAACATTTAGCGCATTGGGGTTGGCTGGCTTTTTCTGTGAGATAAAAATGAAATGATTAGAAGATTAAATTATTATTAAGAGCCTACACTGTCCCACTGCACCTCTCTACCTGAAGATACAATAATTACTACATAGTATAAAACAAAGTCGCTTCCATCTGTGCCTGATCTTTAAAACCAAGCAACAGATTTTGATGCAGTTTATAGAGAAGAGGAAGGTTTTAGTAATCTATATAATATTATAAAGCTGAAGAGTCTGTTAGTTTGTTTGAACGCACTAATCTCAGGATATACTGGTTCGAATTGAAAAATTATTTTTGTGTTGGATAGCTCATTTATCGAGGCTATAGGCTACTTTTCATTTTGATATTCCCACTTACGCGGGTGAAACTGCAGAGAATAAAATTTTGATTAAAATAATAAGATTTAATGCAAATTTTATTTTGAACATTGATATGTTCCACTACAGGGTAAGGGGAAGGGTGAGGCAATAAGTCTCCATGAGTGCCTAGTTAGGATTGACTGGCTGAATGAGTACTATATAGCTATATTGGCACGTAATTTTCATAAAAATGTATTTCGTTGCTTATGAGCAAGTGAAATGATTCTTGTAATATAATTTTAAACCTAAAATTTCTAAAAATTGTAAATTGAATTATAGGATGACTAAAACATACAAATAAAAATGTATATTGTTATAATCAAATGGCCAAATGATGGCTTTCTGAGAGGACCTGATAGTTGGAGTGACAAGTAGGATATTTTCACACGCACAATGGCCCAAATAAGAGGGTTAAGTGCAGAAACAGCCATAAAACTAAGGTCAAATGATCAATGAAACTGAATGTTGTGTATGAAGAGATAATTATGATATTATCTACTTACATCATCTTCATTTTCAGGACTCTTCTCTTCTTCATTTTCAGGGGTTTCCTCATCCTCTTTCTTCACAGGTTTCACACTAATTTCTCCCATTTCCTTCAATTTCTCTGTTATATCAAAGTCCTGATCTTGGCTTCCGTCTTCTTGTTCCTGTTTTAGTAATTCCTCTGCTGTTTTCTCAGTGCACAATTCACTTTCCTCGACTTCAGCTATTTCTACATTCTTTGAATCTAAAATGCCTTCATCAATAATATCACTGATTGAGAGGGTTTTAGGTGCTTCTAAAGGAATATCTGTTTCCATTTCTATACTTTTTCTATTTCTAGGTGGTGGCTGTTCAAATTCTTTCTCTTGTTCAGTGTTCATCTTCTGTTTTCCCTGCACTATGTCACCAGTCTCAGGATCGATGTAGCTCTCGTTTTCTTCAGTTAAATCTTTAACAGCATTCGGATCGACACTGAACTCTTCTTCGGACAGCCCATCGCTATCAGATTCACTTGTTTCACTAGAAAAGTCACTCAATTCTAACAAATTGTTACCAACAAGCCCTCGAATTTTTATACCAGTGTCCTGTTTGAGTTTCTTTGTGAAGTCATGGAAGGTTTTGACTGCCTCGATTTTTCTTTTCTGGCTCATGCGACGTCCTCGAGGAGCTGAACGGCGGCGGGATGTCATAGCAGCCGCCTGTGCGTAGTGGGCACGCTGTATTCTCGCTATCGTCTCGTCGTCACCCTCGCTGTCCCACACTTCCTCCTCCGAATCATCTTCATCGTCTTGAACCCGCGAAGACATCTTATTCTTAACAGATTTAGTTCCACCGGCATCATCCATCATTGAAAGAAACAGCAAAGATCCTCAGGACTAAGCTAGCAATGCCAAAGGATTATTTTCGTCAATTTCATCATCGTACATCTTTTTTTAGTTTACCAACAACTAAATTGTGATGCATTGTAGTCACTAGTGTCTATTGCACGGCTGGAACCTTTTCTAATGCAAACAAAATAATATTTTTCATTGTTTCTTTGTAGCTTGAGACGCGGCTCCGGTTATAATTCAATGGTCTTAGTGAAAATCATTGACCGGCGATTATTCTACACACACATTCCACATAAAAAAATATTTAACTTCAATCAAAACTACAATGATCACTACAATAAAATTCTGCAATTATATTTTAGGAAGCCATTACTTCCGCAATAAATTCAAGTTCTATTCATTCATCTATAGAAAATTGTGTATTCCACAAGCGTGTTTACAAAAATTTTACATTTTTTCAACGACGTGAATATCAGCAAGCTTTTAATGGTAGTCGGCATTAGGGTTTAAATTTGTGTGACATTTCATCAAGAGCATAGGAAGTAATTTACAGAATTTAATCCGCAAGTGTCGAGGAAATTGCGCCTTTGTTGACATACAACAATACGTCAAAAAGTTAGCTGGCAAATATTTTTATAAAGTGGCAACATTATTGATTTTCTACCAAATTAGTATGTTTAGGTTGGTACGCTGAAAATAGTCTATGACATGTCGTTCATGTTCATTGAATTGTCTATGTTTTTATTCCACAGATTAATAAAATAATGTTGATTTTACACGCTCATTAACATACAGTTTCGTTTACACTATAATTTATAACAGATATCAAAGGTTTTCAATTTGGGCATATCTTCGATCTTTGAATGTTTTGATTATGACGCCACGATTTCTTATACAACCTGGATGACCGAGCTTTGCTCTGTATTTTTTTTTTACTTAGTCTAACCTCAAAGCAAACACTCATTGACTTCGGGTTACTTAACAACGCCATCTGCTGGAATAACTTTATTGCTCACAAAAAATAGTATTAGTAGTTTGCCAATAGATGTCAGGAAGAGTCATATTTATCAGATAAAAAAAAGTAAGTTTCGATAAAACACGAATAAAATGACATTTTCTAAAAATGATTCCTAGCTAGATCGATTTATCGCCCCCGAAACCCCCTATATACCAAATTTCATGAAAATCGTTGGAGCCGATTCCGAGATTCCAATTATATATATATATATATACAAGAATTGCTCATTTAAAGATATAAGATATCAATTGCAATTGCTGTTTTCTCTAATGTTAAGGTATGGAGGTATTAGCATTCAAGTTCAAGAATAAAACACATTGAAAACAAGAAAAGAAGTTTAATTTATGTCTATTTTTACACCATTAATTAATGATTTCTACTTCATCCCAGTTGAATCAATAGTTATTACACTAAGCAACCCCAACAAGTCTGTTTTCTCGCAGCCTGAGACGACGTTCACGTTCAAACTCCTTCATACGCATAACATAACTGTAAAACCAAGAAGAAATACATGTTAAACAAAGTTATCATAAAAAGGCTCCATTTAAAAATTACATTATTTTCTAGTCTGTGAATCTAGAACATAATTTTCCAACCAATCAAATCTTAGGTTTTTATACTATGTATTATTTTTTACCTTTATTGTTGTGAGTGTTTTCATAATTATGTAGAAAATTAAGTAATAGACACGCACTCTACAATACTCAATAATTAGCTGAGTTTTGAGCCACATAAGTACAGGTCTTGTTGTGAATATCAGAATAACAAGTATGCTGTGTGTTAATACACAGGATACTTTTTATCCTACTATCTACATACCATGTTTTATTGCAATTGGTACAATAGTTTTTGCGTGTAGTAGTAACAAACATTATTATATACACAAATGCACATTCTAACACACATTCAGCCAGTAAGCAATCACGTGCCAGAATAAATTTTTTGGAACAACTGAAAGACAACCCACGGCTTAAACTGCTGCATCTAGCGTCTACAACCTGAGTTCTTCAAATAGAGATGAGTACAAAAGTTTTCTCATATTTTAACCAGTTAACTGCAAATATTTAATTAATTTACTTACTCTTGATGTTCACAGTTGAGATATGCATGTCTCTCATGAGCACACTTGTACATCATCGGTACATGCTTGTAACGACAGACTTGATACTCCATCAGGAGGTGACCACAATAGTCACGGAAATCAGGAGGAATCCTGGCAGATACAAACTCTTCTTCAGTTATTAATGATTCTGTTGATTAAAAAAAGAAAACTTCCAAGTTATTTATAGTTATATATTTATTCAGCTATGATTAAGTATTGTTTTTTTATTGTTGCCTTCCAATGGAAGGAACAGGCAACAAATATTAAGTAGAAATAAATATTAGACAGAAGTAAAAAGGTTTAGGGTCAACCACTTTATAAATTGTTGACCAAAACATAACCTCTACATATATTATTATGTAACTTATTTTATACGTTATCCAAGTATATAATAGGTAAAAAATATCGCAAACAACAAAATAGAACACAAATTATAGATTAATTTTGGTCTAAAACTGCTAAATTACCTCGTTTTTTCCTTTCGTAGTCGAATCCAGTTTGAGGATCAAAGGTAGGTTTATCGTTCATATTGAGACCCACATCGCGGGCATTCATCGAACCCATAAATTGTCCCATTTTAGCTGTTATTTGTGAACCTACAGGGGAGAAATTATGCCTGTTTAATGTTTATTTCTCCCCAAATTTACGAAACTATTTTACGCGACTATTTTTGACATTGACATGTAGACCACAGACTACTAGAGATGTGTAGGCGTAAATCAGTTTTTTTGGGTCGACTTCTAGTATTTTTATCCATATTACTCCTAATAATTCGTCTAAACGAACCTTAACTCGGTTTATACTCTATGGCATCGATTAATTTTTTAAAGGCGGGTATTTTTGAAATTGGAATACCTACCTACACATCGGTGCTGATGGTTTGTAACGAAATGGTGTGATGAACTTGCTATGGTCGAAAATGGATATTAGAAAAAGATTTAAAAAATATGATTTAACTGTATTGAAGACTGTTGGTAAAGGAACTTATGGGTATGTTAAATTTAACTTTGTCACCAAAGTAGGTATATAGGTCCAAGCGCACAGCGTAATATTTAATTATTTTTACCTTTATTTGGCAGAAATGTATATCTATGTGAAAATCGGAAAGACAATAAACTGTCTATAGTAAAAGACATTGAACTCAACATCAAAATAAATGGACAAAAAGTGGTGAGTCAGTTGAAATAGCCATAGTACTTACTACAACAGGGTTAATAATTAAGCACAGCCGTAGACTGCAGTGTAGTGATACTTCTTTACGTTTTCTAGGACATAGCAAACGAAATAAGAATACTATCTTCAATGAAACACCCCAATATAATAAAGTTTCAAGACTGTTTCTACACTGACGACTATGTTATGATTGCAATGGAATACGCCACTAGCGGGAATCTAGCGGAATATTTGTATCAAAAATGCCCGAAAATTGTAAAGGAGCAGGTAAATTAAATGACGCGCGGGAATCGAACCTGCGACCTATCGTCATGAGTCGTGAACATACATGGACAGTCACAGACGAGAGCGCCTGAATATTATTATTGGTTTGTCTTTCGAAACTATTGTTTCCTACGAGCATTGACTGATGGACCAATGCTGTGAAGCTTTCGACCAATGAAAATTGAAGTACCTACCTGAATAGCGGGTTTGAAACGTGCAGGGCCTGATTTACCCTTATAGTCCATTGAAATGTTACATTTTTTAGGCCTTACCTTGCGTTTTTTAGAGGACGCAATTTTATTTTTTTGATGTGTAGGGGGGGTCAGTGTAAAGCTAAAACCAAGTTTGTGGGGTCGCAACCTTTGTCCCACGGCCGCCATCTTGAAAATAGGGGTTGAAATGGTTTTTACGGTATATCTCTTAAACTATTTATTTGAGAAAAAAAATTTGTTAACATTTTTTGTTGCAAATTAAATTCTCTACAACTTTGGTCCAGTAACTTTTTATCGTAGAACTATAAATAAAAAAGTTATAATTGAAAATCTTCAGAAATTCGAAAAAAAAAATTATATTTTTCGATGTAACTTTTTTTTTTATCATTTTACGAAAAAATGATATCTGACCACTTTTGTAGATCGTTTTTTGAGGAACAACTTTTATTTGAATCATTTTTTCATTAAGTCAATAGCTAAGGTTTTACAGCGCTCCGAAGTGAGTATTATTTTTTAGTACTCTTAACTATACATACCTATATTATACGTGTGTACTAATAATATGTCATCAGTTATTTTTTTTATTTTGTTATTATAACTTTTTTAATTACAAATTTTGCAATATTATTAATAATTAATTATTGACTCTTTTCCCCACCACCCACGAGGTAGAGTCTAGAGGCGCGTTTTTTTTACGTGGTATCCCCAATAGGCATAATCCACGGTGATTTTCTAAATTATAACTACTCCGTCCTCAGTCGTTTCGATGGACCAGGCTGCGGCTCAGCATCTGATCGGCTTTCTGAATTAAATACCAGTGGGAGAACTGGCGAAGGAAGGGGTGTTAATGTTGGCGGTTCATCATCAAAGTCATTTTCATTTATTAATTCTGAGAGTTCCATTACGTTGCTGCAAGTCTCTCCAGAACAATGGAAGCACACTGCAGAACATTTCAGTCCTGCTTTTCGACATCCACACATCGCTCCACAGTTTCCTTTGCATTTGCAAAAGATCAATTTTAGGAGCTCAGGGGGTGCTGGAGGTTTAGAGTTCTGCACTGGCATCAATAATTTTCCACATTTTTTCCAGCCCCAGTCTTCAGGATCATTATAATTACCAAGCCACGACTGGACCTGTAATAATAATGACCTGACCTGGAATAATAATAACAATAGCAGGCAGCTGTTCTTTTATTCCCTCATGCTCACTTGGGTATTTTCTACCTGAACAGTATTCTCGGTAACGGCTATCAGATTTAAAATTATTTTAAAAATCAGTAATTGTTAAATTCTGTTATGGAGTGAAAAAGAGTCAATAATTAATTTTTAACAATATTGCAAAATTAATAATCAAAAAAATTATATTACCAAGTAAAAAAAAAAATAAAAAAAAATAAAAAAAAAATAAAAAAAAAATAAAATAACTGATGACATATTATTAGTACACACGTATAATATAGGTATAGTTAAGAGTACTAAAAAATAGTACTCACTTCGGAGCGCTGTAAAACCTTAGCTATTGACTTAATGAAAAAATGATGCAAATAAAAGTTGTTCCTCAAAAAACGATCTACAAAAGTGGTCAGATATCATTTTTTCGTAAAATGATTAAAAAAAAAGTTACATCGAAAAATATAATTTTTTTTCTCGGATTTCTGAAGATTTTTGCTTATAACTTTTTTATTTACAGTTCTACGATAAAAAGTTACTAGACCAAAGTTGTAGAGAATTTAATTTACAACAAAAAATGTTAACAAATTTTTTTTCTCAAATAAATAGTTTAAGAGATATACCGTAAAAACCATTTCAACCCCTATTTTCAAGATGGCGGCCGTGGGACAAGGGTGGCGACCCCACAAACTTGGTTTTAGCTTTACACTGACCACATCAAAAAAATAAAATTGCGTCCTCTAAAAAACGCAACCCCAAATGTAACTTTTCAATGGACTATTAGGCTAATTAGGCTGCAGCCTAGGGCGCGAGGATCTGGAGGGGCGCGCTAAAATCGTGTCTTTGCATGCACTAATCTAGCATCATTGCATCTGCCCTACACCTACATATTTCAACTAGACCGAGACAAAACACTAACCGTACCGGGGATACCAAATATCTTGTACTTTCAGTACAAAATCTACTCCAAATGTAAATTTAAAAATCACTTAAATTTTTTAATTTTTTACGGTTTTAGTAATTGAATAATTATGTTTTAGCGTCCTGAATGAACACTAGATGACCGCGCTCATGGTCAATGCCAATGGCAACTAAGTTGTCTATAGAAACTAAGAATGGTAAATTGATCATTTCATCGAGGCGGTAGAAAAGAAAATAATAAAATATAACAAAATATTTGGTGATAAGTCTATGTTTACAATTTTTTTTAGGAAATATTTTTTGTTAATTATACTCCCGAAAGGCCAGGCAAAAGACTTTTAACCTATACAGCCTCGTCTGACATACAATATTTTTTAGGGTTTTTTCCATTTGTCGGGGATTAAAACAGAATATAATGGTACGGAAAAAACTATATTTAAGTAAAGAAAAAACAACATTACCTTTTTAATAATTTTTAAGACGTTATCACGTAAAATTATCGTTCGTAAACCGACTTTATAGACAACCTTTATTGGTGGAGTAAAACCTCTTTTTTTCTACCTACTTTATTTTATCCATCAAAACAGTATAACCCAGATAAATTGGCGGAAACGAGTTAACCCCTGACTTGACGGACTATGACGACTTTGACTGTATTGAAACACTTTAGGCCCGATTTATGAAAAATCGGGTCATAATTTGATGCAAAATATAACTTGACACTGGCTAAATGCACACGTGCGAAGCCATAATAAAAGAAAAAAAAAAACATGTCGTGCTGCAGTTTTATTTTCATGAAACTTAGTTGTAACCCGAGTTGAATTGTATAATTCTGGTGGAATGTTATTCAATTTAGTTCTGTGAAAGTGCACAAGTGTAGTGAAAGTAAAAATCAGTGTCAAACATGAAGTTTTCTCGTTGCCTCCAAATCTCCTATTAAGGTTATGGTAAACTTGCCACCGCTTTACTATAGGTATTATCTAAGTTTCATCACACTATCAGATAGGTAAATTATCTGGCTAGTCAATGGCGTTTACGGAGCTATGATAGGTAGTCTAGATCAATTTTTATAGGCATTTATCTGACGTGAGACCTAAATCTAGATCTAGTGCGAGATGCGCGGGAGCAGTTATCACCTGTGCGAATTTTAGAGCAAAAAATTTGGTTGGCTGAATGGTTCCCCTGACTTGACGGACTATGACGACTTTGACTTTTTTGAAATACTTTAGGCCCGATTTATGAAAAATCGGGTCATTAGTTTAGTTTAGTTTTACGGGGCTGTTTCCGCACTTAGCCTCATTATTTGGGCCATTGTGCGTTAGGGTCGGGTCATAATTTGATGCAAAATATAACTTGACTATAAAATGCACAAGCCGTGCGAAGCCATAATTAATAGAAAAAAAATTAAGAATGTTTCATCTACCTATCATGTAATTAGCAGTAAGATACCAATTTAACTTATCAGGATAACTTGTTACACACGAAGTTCCTTATCGCGCGTTGTAAAAGGGGGCTAAACGGAAAAAAAAATAAAACCAAAAGTTGTAACGACACTTTTTGATTTTATTACATTTCCTTTACTAATTGATTGAAAGAAACTTCGTTCCATCCGGGTGTCCCTTGACACCTCTCAAGTTTTTATACACTAGTGGTGTCAAGGTAATCTAAAACACACGCGTGCGTAATACATTGGATTATGAGCCTAAAAGCGGTTGAATAAGATCCACTTTATGAGCAACTGTGATAAAAAATACAATACAAGTCATGCGGCCAAACACGACATGGATTTGGTTTTCTACTTGGCAGCCTACAGTCACTTCTCATGATTTTGGTCTTATAATGCGTGAGGTACTTTGCCTTTATGTAGGGTCAGCTTTAAAAATGCCACCCTAAGGTTGGTTGAATGTCATATAGTCCATTGAAATGTTACATTTTTTAGGCCTCACCTTGCGTTTTTTAGAGGACGCAATTTTATTTTTTTGATGTGTAGGGGGGGTCAGTGTAAAGCTAAAACCAAGTTTGTGGGGTCGCAACCCTTGTCCCACGGCCGCCATCTTGAAAATAGGGGTTGAAATGGTTTTTACGGTATATCTCTTAAACTATTTATTTGATCAAAAAAATTTGTTAACATTTTTTGTTGCAAATTAAATTCTCTACAACTTTGGTTCAGTAACTTTTTGTCGTAGAACTATAAATAAAAAAGTTATAAGCGAAAATGTTCAGAAATTCGAGAAAAAAAAAATATTTTTCGATGTAACTTTTTTTTTATCATTTTACGAAAAAATGATATCTGACCATTTTTGTAAATCGTTTTTTGAGGAACAACTTTTATTCGCAACATTTTTTCATTAAGTCAATAGCTAAGGTTTTACAGCGCTCCGAAGTGAGTACTATTTTTCAGTTCTCTTAACTATACCTATATTATACGTGTGTACTAATAATGGGTTATCAGTTATTTTTTTTCTATTTATTTTGTTATTTAAATAAAAAAGTTATAAGCGAAAATGTTCAGAAATTCGAGAAAAAAATATATTTTTCAATATAACTTTTTTTTACATTTTACGAAAAAAAAATATCTGACTATTTTGCAATATTATTGATAAATAATAATACTATAAATAATTAATTATCAATAATATTGCAAAATTTATAATCATAATAACAAAATAAATAGAAAAAAAATAAAAAAATAACTGATAACTCATTATTAGTACACACGTATAATAAAGGTATAGTTAAGAGAACTGAAAAATAGTACTCACTTCGGAGCGCTGTAAAACCTTAGCTATTGACTTAATGAAAAAATGTTGCGAATAAAAGTTGTTCCTCAAAAAACGATCTACAAAAATGGTCAGATATCATTTTTTCGTAAAATGATAAAAAAAAGTTATATCGAAAAATATTTTTTTTTTCTCGAATTTCTGAACATTTTCGCTTATAACTTTTTTATTTATAGTTCTACGACAAAAAGTTACTGAACCAAAGTTGTAGAGAATTTAATTTGCAACAAAAAATGTTAACAATTTTTTTTGATCAAATAAATAGTTTAAGAGATATACCGTAAAAACCATTCCAACCCCTATTTTCAAGATGGCGGCCGTGGGACAAGGGTGGCGACCCCACAAACTTGGTTTTAGCTTTACACTGACCCCCCCTAAACATCAAAAAAATAAAATTGCGTCCTCTAAAAAACGCAACCCCAAATGTAACTTTTCAATGGACTAATACAGATAGGACAACGTTAGTTTCGCTTGCAGTTTGATCTGATAACTTTTATAGGTAGCATGAACCATGTTAAAATTTTCACACTACTTCTCTACTCACTTACTACACACCTAGCGGGGCGCGTCCTCATAATTAGCCTAGGGCGGTCTGAACTCTAAATCAGGCACTGGAAACGTAGCGGAGCGAATTTTTTAAAATTAATTCTTATTCTGTTTTCGCAGGAAATACTCTTCTTTTTCTCTCAAATATTGCTCGGAGTGAATTACATACATAGCATGGACATAATTCACAGAGATTTGAAAGCTGAAAACATATTGCTGACTGGTAAAAAGGGTATCTTGGTCAAAATCGGCGATTTTGGAATTTCAAAGATGTTAGAAAGGTACCTATTTACTTTGCTCTACATACTTTCAAGATTCAACTAAATGATACCGGGGGTTCACATGAGGTCTTGTATACTTGTACTTGTATACATGCTGTTTTCCGCAATTAGACTCTTTTTAATTGAGTCCATTTTGCGTGAGGATGGAGTAGGCTTGCCCAGCACCTACTACCCTCTCAGCTTAGTCGACCAAGTCCAGAGGAGAGAACTTGTCAATAGTTCTGGAGCCTTCTAAGCCGCGAGTTTCATCACGTTTTTCTTCACCGTAAGGGCAATGTCAATTAGCGCACATAAACTTTTCTTAAGAAAAATACATTGCTGCCCGGCTGGTATTCGAACCCACGACCTTCAGAATGAAAGTCGAGGTATCTACCACTAAGCCAACACAGCTTTTTCACAGGAGGTCTCACTATTTGTTAAGATATTTCTACATTTTAGTGCAAAACAGACATCAACTGTAATCGGCACACCTTATTATTTGGCGCCAGAGTTGTGTGAAGGGAAGCCTTACGACACGAAGAGCGACGTGTGGGCTCTCGGATGTCTTTTGTATGAAATGTGCACACATAAGCGAGCATTTGAGGCAGAGGTAGGTTTACATATCATTACATATGCATAAATAACATTTAGAAAATAACTACTTTATATGGGCTAACTAGATGCGCCCCGCAGTTTCTCCTTCGTAAGCCATGTTTACCCGTTTAGGGGTCCAGGAATTTCGGAGGGGCGGATTTCCTAAAGGGAACCCCATGCTAAATACCTCGAAGGTCTTGTAGTTTCAGAGATTTTGTGATAGTCTTTATCTTTTTTGTAATAGATGTAATAGCATAATAATCAACACTAGCTGCGCTTCGCGGTTTTACCCGCGTAAGTTGGTTATTCATTTTCTACTTGGCGGATTTTGATGTAAAGTGTGCCAACCAACATCCCAAAAAATAGAGCTATAACAATTACTGTCTTTATCTATACTTTTATATTATAAAGCTGAAGAGTTTGTTTGTTTGAACGCGCTAATCTCAGGAACTACTGGTTCGAATTGAAAAATTCTTTTTGTGTTGGAAAGTCCATTTATCGAGGAAGGCTATAGGCTACTTTTATCCTGATATTCCCACGGGATCGGGAGTTACGCGGGTGAAACTGCGGAGCGCTGCTAGTAACTAAATAAATTTTGTAGAACATTTTACACAGCGCCATCTAGCTTCAAGTTAAGCAACTGGGCTTGTGTTATGGGTGCTAGATAACGGATAGAATACACATACTTTTTTTTGTAATTACATACCTACTTATTATATATACACACACTCAGACCAGAAACTAATATCTATAGCGTAAATATTTGTTTGATGCGGGAATCGAACCCGCAACCTTCAGCGTCGCTTTTTGATCTACTGCTTTTTGGAGTGCGTTGCTCCGGCAAAATGTTGTCGAATTTTGCATTTCTGTCTTGATAGAAAATTAGTGGGCCAGCTTCTGTAACTTTCGTAACTTGTTTGACCGCAGTTTTCTCGTAATTTGCAAAAAACAGACTCCGCTGAGATAAAGTTACACAACCCAGATGTTTTTCGATTTAAAGGGTATTTTGTCTTTCTTTATAGACTCTAGTGGGCCTAGTGAAAGCAATAACCAGCGGCAGCGTGCATCCCATAGATCTAAAAGAATACGCTCGAGGCATGCAAGATCTCATCGACTCCATGTTATCAGTGCTACCAGATAAGAGACCAACTATAAAAGAACTTATGGGTCGAAACATCCTACTATCTATGATTTACTCAGTGTTTTTAGATGCTGGCAACGATGAATTTCTTGAAAATATAATCGAGAATTAACTAATTTTTTTGAAATGTATTTTAATAAAACTAATTTTGACATGCTGAAAATGACTTTAATTTCATAATACACTCGATTAGGATTCGCTTCAGATATAGATTTTAAAATCTTTAGTAGTGTTCTGTCCTTTTTGCCTAATAAATGTAGGTAGTGTAGTATCAATTTCTTATAAAATATTGCTGTTATACCACTATCTCTTATGGATAATACGAAAAAATATGCGCCTAATAAGGATGTTAAATGACAAAGTTCAGCCTCATCCCTATGTATATACTAGCGACCCGCTCCGGCTTCGCACGGCTATATTATGCATGAATTACATATAAACCTTTCTCTTGAATCACTCTATCTATTACAACAAGCCGCATCAAAATCCGTTGCGTAGTTTTAAAGATCTAAGCATACATAGGGACAGACAGAGGAAAGTGACTTTGTTTTATACTATGTAATGATAATTCTCGTGTAGCGGTGTTAGTTACCTATGTCCACCTAAAAGGCTCAACCGATTTGTGTGAAATTATTTGTGAAAAATCGTTAGGTCTGAGAATCGAACAACATCTATTCTTTTCCTTATTTTTTTTGTATATGGCAAAACAATGTTTCCTGGGATAGCTAGTATACTACAAAAGCATACTCCATCTAATACATGCACTACCGCGCCCTGTATAGCGTGGATCATGTATTCGTAAAGGCAAATAATATTATAACACCATAATTCAAAGCCCACAATTCGTAATAATTTATAAACTGTGACGTTTTTGCTAGACAAAAGTACCTCGTCTACACTAGCTTTAAGTCTATATGGGTTCCGTTTAGTATCGTTTAATGTATGGAACCCTAAAAATGTATGTCAATAAGAGATATTGGTAATTCAACAGCAGTAGTTCCATTCTTATCAGCTTAAAATACATCTAATTAAAGAAAACCTAAGTAATCTGTTCTTACAGCTATACCATCCGTCCGTCCATTGCTAACCGTTCATTTGATCAGTCTCCATTTCCTCATCACCATCTTTCTCTGAAATCAGAATAAGTTAAATTAAAACGATATTAGAAGATTGATTAAATATGGTTAATCACCAGGAATCAACTTCTCCACTGTGAGCAACATATCTGTAAATATTTTAGAACATTATTCGTCAACATACATACAATTTACACAGAATCATTGTGACTACTTGACATTGCTGTTAAGTGGTAATAACAAACTCAAAACTAAACTCCAATGGACTGATCAAAGATTTTGCTCCATACTGTCAGCAGGCATTGTCATCTTCACTCTTTGTTTGTACACTTTGTTAGTAAAGTTACTGAACAAATTCTTCAAGTTTAAAGCATTGGAGAAGGAAAACATAGCAAGAAAAGTGGCACATCCTGGAACTCAACAATGTTTGAAAACATTGTGCAGGTGTCAGTAGCATTAAGAGGCGGATAACCCAGCGGTGATATACCTATTAATCTACTTATTACAAAATGAATGAAAATCTTACGTTGGCCATTGCTCTGAGTGGCTGGTTGTAAAGGCTTCTGTCCAGGGATTTGTCCTGATTGTAGCATACGTGTCAACCTCTCAACCTCTTGTAGTGATGATGCATTCTTGATTGCTTCTCTGATTTTGTGAATTTCTTGCGGCGTAAGGTCTGGAACACAAGGATAAATATAATTGAAATATTTACTTTATATTGTATTATTTGTATTTTGATAGGAAAAGGCAAACATGCTTTACTTTCACTCCTTATTTTTAGTTTCTGTCGCACTGGGTAAATTGTTATTACCATTTACCTTATTGTGTATGTTCACTTTACTATTATAATGTTGTACAAAATGTTTCTGATCAGATAATGTGGATGGGTTAATGGCAAATATCCTAACTTAAAGTGAAACGACAATATCCCTGCTGGATTGATTATTTGGCCATAGGTATTTATTGTCAACCTAATAGGCCCACTGCACCAGTGATTAATGGGCAAAGGCCTTTTTTGGACGTTACCAAAAAATGAAGACTTACTTGTAACTTTAGGATCAGGCATATTGCCTCCAGGAACAAAAGTCTTAGCCTTCCTCGTGATTTCTTTTTGTATCTCCTTTCCTTTCTTACTTTTGAATAGTGAATTAGCTTCTTCTCTTTCCTTTTGTTTTATCTTTCTGAAATCTAGTAATCTTAGTTCTGGCAGTTTATAGGCCAGATATGCTCTGAAATAAATATGACATAGTGGTAAAAACGGCCAAGTGCTAGTCGGACTCGCATATGAAGGTTCCGTAACCTAATTTTTTATAGTATTTGTTGTTAAAGTGGCAACAAAAACACATCATCTGTAAATTTTAATTGTCTAGCTATTACGGTTCGTGAGATACAGCCTGATGACAGAAGGACAGTGGAGTCTTAGTAAAACGGTCCCGTTTTACCCTTTGGGTATGGGATCCTAAAAATGACTGGGTAAATAAGTTTTGAATTACTTTTTCTCTAACAAAACTGATCATTTACAATTTTTGTTTTGTAGATTGAAATGGCAACATAACTTGGTAAATATCTTATATATACTAATATTATAAAGAGGAAAGATTCTGTTTGCAATCAATAGGCTCCGTTTCGATTAATTTCGGTTCCGATTTGGTTAATAACTCAAGTAATTTTACATCCCGATATTCCCAAGGGTTCAGGACTTATACAAGTTAAACCCCAGGGCACTGCTAGGTTTAAATAATTCAAATCATGTGAAGGTGTGAGTTACCTGTAGTGTTGTTTGTTAGCCACTGGATTGTGCATCAAGGACAATGTCTTCAGTTTTGGCAACGTGGCCAGCGGATCTAAATCACCTAACTCTGTTATATTGTTGTTGGTCAATATAAGAGACTCCAAATTAGGGATGTACTGTTCTAAGTTCTCACTGATTCTCCTAAAACAAGGAATTGAAAAATATAAACTAAATCAACAGTTTATGAGCTAATAACTAGAAAAGCATTTAGAACTTTCAATTGAAATAGGTAACCACATTCAAGTCGATTCATGCCTTTGCAACTTTGGAGTCAAAATGATCACATCTCTTGTCAGGAATTTATATTTGAGTAGATACTGAGCTACAAAATAAAGCGTGTGAAGTATAGAAAATAGATTGATTTTACTTACACAATTCTATTGTTATTCAACAGGAGACACTTTAGCCGTTTGAGAAGCGGAAATCCATCAAGTTTTCTGACGTCGTTATCAGAAAAATCTATAGTATCAAACTGATCTAATGTAGCTCCCATATTCTCTATTTGTGGTATTTTGTAACCTGAAACGAAAGGACACATTTTACATGAGAATTTTACACTACCTTACCACTAAAAGCTAGTAATCAATTTTGTAGTCGGTTCTAAACTAACCTCTGAGATCAAGTTCTCGATCTCTGCAAGGGTTCACATATTGCATAGAATTTTGAATTAGTTCTGTTGTTAGTTTCACCATGATGAATAAACTTTACGATAATCACAGGAAAACAAGAAACAAATCAAAAATGTTTAAAATAAAGCACGCACGCAACAAATCCAAACATCCAAACAATGTTGCCAGTTTTGACTTTTTTGTACTTAAACTTTGTTTATTAAGGTTATGATTTCGGTATTTAAATTACTGCCAATGTTTTTGCAGATATTTAGAAACTTTTGAATCTTTTTTTATCAGCCCTTTTAATTATTTTGAAATGGAATTTGGTTACAAGACAATGGTTTAATGCCAGACCGTAGATGTTGTCAGAAGTTACTAAAAATGGATCTATTTGTTTATATGGCAGCACTCCTATACTTTTTTTTTTATTGATTCCACAGATAAAAAATAAAACGAAACTAAGGCGATTGCGAATCAATGAATGACAATTGTTCATGACATGACAATTTTTTTTCCATAATTAATAGAAAAAAAAAGCCAACCGCCGGAGTTTTGGCGGGAACGAGTTAACAATTACATGTCGTGCTGCAGTTTTATTTTCATAAAACTTAGTTGTAACCCGAGTTGAACAGTATTATTCTGGTGGAATATTATTCAATTCAGTTCTGTGAAAGTGCACAAATGTAGTGAAAGTAAAAATCAGTGTCAAACATAAAGTTTTCTCGTTGCCTCCAAATCTCCTATTAAGGTTATGGTAAACTTGCCACCGCTTTACTATAGCCCCTGACTTGACGGACTATGACGACTTTGACTGTTTTGAAACACTTTAGGCCCGATTTATGAAAAATCAGGTCATAATTTGATGCAAAATATAACTTAACACTGGCTAAATGCACAAGCCGTGCGAAGCCATAATTAATAGCAAAAAAGCCAACCGCCAACCAAGACTATCGGACTGAAAGCACATCTGAAAGTCTGAAAGTGAATGGAAATGGCTATCAACTGCTTGCACGACATTGCCTAAGATTTAAAATACGTTAGTATTTTTACGTCTGTCGATAAAAAGCAATCGCTTGATATTGTATTAAATATTTGGTAAAAATAAATGATTCCGTAATTGACGATTTTAGTAGGTAAGTACCTACCTAAATACCATAGGTACTAAGTACTCACCCACACCACACCACCAACTGGTGGGTAAGCTAAGGCCTAGTGCAAAAGCAAATTACTGAGATTGGTAAGTGGTTATCTTTATGGAGGCCTGGCCAAAGTTCCTTGGGATAAGGTTGGGACAAGAACTGAGGTAGGTATAAGTTAAAATGGGACTACCACTCCACACTCAAAATTACTAATTAGTATCTGTTAGGTGGGTAACATCTTTTCGTTTTTTTTAGTCACACTTTAGTCTAACACCATCTATGGAAATGGAAATTTAGTATTTAGTAGGTAACTACATCGCTTTTATTATGAAAGCTTCAAAAGATCTTGACCTAGGTATCTCTACGAGTTTCATAAGTTTACAGTTATTTTATAGTGTAATAAAACAAGGAAATACCGCGTAAATTGAAGTTAAATTCCAGCTTAAAGGAAAGTAGGTCATAGGAGAACGTAAAAATATCCTTTTTATTTTATCTATCCACGTAAATTAAGTTGGTCGTCAATTTATTACCACCCGCACTGGTGTGGGGTACTTAGACCTACCTAGTGGTAGGTATAAGGAGATGTCTATAATGTATCTGCTTACGTAGGTACGGTCGGAGTCAGAATTACAGACCAGAATTAGAGTTCTAAAATTGATGGTACTTTCATAAAAACGTTTCATCGTCCTTGAGTCTTGCTTGAGTTGAAAACTCCCAATAATAGCAGTTTTGGAGCTCTACGCTGGGTCTTCAATTCTGACTCCGACCGTACGTACTTATTATTTGCTTTGAAGAAATACCTTTCGTGGCCGTGCCGTGAGCTTGTAATTTTTTGGGTTAGACAAGCAACAATATCAGCGTTTTTATCAGTTGTTTTTCTTTTACCACCTACTAATATGTAGGTAGGTAGATTGCTGGAATTTAAATTTAAGTAGGTGTTGCCTCAAGTTTGATGCGTCAAAAAAGAGAGCTTGTTGCAAGTAGGTATGTGAAAGGCTTTTTATTGAAATAAGTAAATGCAATCTTATTTTACTAAAAAAAAATGGTTGTCTGTAAAGTCGGTTTACGGACGCTAATTTTACGTGATAATGATAACGTCATAAAAAAATTGAGTTCTTTTTCTTCATTTATGTCTTCTATTCGTCACTCGTCACCATAACACAAGACCAGATGAACGATATTATTATTAAATACTCTGTTTCTTAACGGGAGCGGACGCGTCATGCGGTCATGTTACCATGACGCATGTGACCGTGACACTTTTTTGTGTGTGCAAGTGTTCCATCAATTTATTAGACGTTATCACATCAAAAATAATCTATACATATAAAATGCTTTGTCCTGAATGACTGAGGGATCAACGCACAGCCTAAACCGCTGATCGTAGAGACCTGAAACTTAGAGGGTGTGTTCTTTGTGTGACGTAGGCATCCGATAAGAAAGGATTTATCAAAATTTTACTCCTAAGGTGGTGAAAAAGGGGGCCATAGTTTGTATGGGACAACGTAATTCCTTGGTCCATTTTCGACTTTTACGCGGACGAAGTCGCAGGCAAAAGCTAGTTTATTATATAAAATTTGTGGCTTCTTCTGAGGGAAGAATTCGAAGGCGCCAGGAAGTATCACACGACGTTTCTGAATTTTATTATTATAGGTTACAATTCTTACCTACCTTGTATTGGGTCGAGGTCGGGCAGCGGTCGACACATGATATTAACGTAGGAAGTTCGACATGGTGTGATTGTAAATGTTTTACGGTTCACAATACCCTTAAAATTCTACTCGTTAAAAATAATGGAAGGTCTATCAACCAAGTACCTTCCCCAGGCCACTGGTTGATATAAGAGACAAAATAACAAGAAAATAAACAAATGAATTGATTTTCTTTAATGACTTGTTTTTATTTTTATTCCCTATTTTTACTAAAGATTTTATTTTTTAATTAAGGTGGCCCTTACTATCCGCAGGTACCTTTTTTTTTTTGCTATAAATTATGGCTTCGCACGGTTTGTGCATTTAGCCAGTGTCAAGTTATATTTTGCATCAAATTGTGACCCGATTTTTCGTAAATCGGGCCTAAAGTGTTTCAAAACAGTCAAAATCGCCATAGTCCGTCAAGTCAGGGGCTATAGTAAAGCGGTGGCAAGTTTACCATAACCTTAATAGGAGATTTGGAGACAACGGGAAAACTTCATGTTTGACACTGATTTTTTCTTTCACTACACTAGTGCACTTTCACATGACTTTCACAGAACTAAATTGAATAACAACTAAGTTTAATGAAAATAAAACTGCAGCACGACATGTTGTTGACTCGTTCCCGCCAAAACTCCGCAGGTACCTTACTAGGCAGAAAATGTTAAGGGGATGTTAAAATTTTGCATTATAGCAGGGGTCGGCAACTTTTAGAGTCAGAAGAATAAAAAATAATGATTTACAAAATTTCCAAGTTTTTAAAGAGCCACACAATTTTTTCTTGCCAACAATAAATTGCGTTTAAGAATTATTTAAACTGACGATATGGTAGAATACTTTTGACAAGCTACTGTTATCAATCTTGATAACTCAAATTCATGACCTAAACAAAGCGCTACTTGCTACTTATACAGTGAAACGTAAGAATTTCGTGTAATATTTTGCTCTGAAGAATCGTTGTTGTTCCTTTATTTTTCCTGTCATACTTCAGGCTCCATCAGTTAACTATTGATACGATTTTATTTGAATCGATCTTATTATTTCCGAGGATTTTTTTGCACGGCATTCGCTATATCTTCCCCTCTAGTTTTACCAGAGAGGGGTAGCAATCCTAGAAGTTTCTCTTTTGGACCTTGAGAAGACATATACCTGACAAAAAGGGCAACTTGAGCCGTGTTTATGGAACAAAAGAGCCGCAGCTTCACGTCCAAACAGCCGCATATGGCTCACGAACCGCAGGTTGCCGACCTCTGCGTTAGAGCCATTTTAATTAAACCTCTTCCTTTTTTAAATGCCGTTGTATTTTTTTGCTGAATATGGCCTGTACTTATATTTTACTTCAAATTGAATAAATTATTAATTAAAATAAAATTATAATACGTTTTAGACTTAGTCTTAAACTTTTATTTTCTGCACATTATAGAAATTCCTACGTCACAATCTAAGCTATGTACCTGCCTAGTTACTTTTTGAATTTCAAGATGAATATACGTCTGTATCAATGAGTCTTCCTTCTCTGTTTTTTTTTTTGCAATTATATATTTTTTCAACTGTATGCTGCTAGTAATCTCAACAAATAAAACGACAAATGAAACCTTTTTTTTTTATAAAAAAATGATTTTGTTTTTGAACTCAACTTTTTAGTTTTTCCCACTTATTAGTATCTTTGTTCTTTTATTTATTCTCCTAGAGGCACATGCTTAGAGGCAAAAGTGGTGACTTAATTACTTATTTGAATTAATCGTATGTCTACTTTACCAACTTTACTAGGTAGGTCAATTTTTTTATTATTTATCTTACTATCAGTTTAAAATATGTAAAATGTTATGTTTGATTTGTTTCAGGCACAAAAACTTATAAATAAAGACACACAATATGATACCTATACCTTCCTAAGATACATATTTATATAATATGTACCTATACCGAAGCACCTACAATAGTTTGTAATGAATAAACTATTAAATTACTTAACCGATTTTGATAAAACCTAGAATGATTTATTATCCCGATATTTCTACATGATCGAGAGTCGGGACTTACACGTGTGGTACAGCGGAACACTGCTAGTTATGAATTAACAATAAAGACGTAACCTTGGTGGGTTTCAATCGGCTCATTACTAATTCAAATTCAACAACCATCCATCCACCTTTCCGGAAAAAGGAATCTTTTTTGTAATAAAAAATATTTATTTACTTTACTTGTAGCGAGGTAAAAATACACTTCGTAAAGAAATGAAAAAGTAATTTGGTTCGGCGAATGATGCTGCCTATACCAATCTAGTTGTCTTGATGTTAGGATCCAAGAAGGTGCCTTGATAAATAAGGCTTAGATATCTATATTTACCGAGTATCTTTCTTATCTTAGGCTAGGTACGCAACAACGGTTCGTTCGCATGTGGTTAGCCGTATGGTCGACCGCAAGATGCGGTTGCGATTGCGGCTAACCGCATGACGGTTAGCCGTATTGGTACAGAATTCTATATAGTTTTATGGAGGAAAATGTTATAATACGTCGAAACCGCACTGTTTGGTGCAATCGGCAATCGTCAAGTCAGCTGTCGTTAGGTCCGCTGCGCTGCGGAAAGTTCGGACGGACGGCAACCGGATTATAGTGCGTATTATTGTAGAGAAATGATTTTTTAATACATATTTTTGGTTGCAGCCAACCGGATGGCTGACCGCACTAAAGGGATTCGATATAGTGTCCTTCTAGATTTGTTGAATTAGCGGGGAGAGTTTCACAAACCTACGTGATAAGTCCGTACGTACTGGGCCCTAAAATGTACCTTTATTACCTACTAGCTGCGCCCCGCGGTTTCACCAGCGTAAGTCCCGATCCCGTGGGAATATCGGGATAAAAAGCCTATATGTTAATCCAGATCTCTAGCTATCTACATACCGAATTTCATTGCAATTGGTTCAGTAGTTTTAGCGTGAAGGAGTAACAAACACACACACACACACACACACACTTACACACACACAAACTTTCACATTTATCATATTAGTAGGAAAGGATACTCTTCAAAGATCTTATACTTACAATCATCAACAAATATATTTCGAAAGAGATTATTACAGGATTTTATGTTGATAAAAAACTCTATGGCCCATAACTCATTAATAGGTACCAACTCTTAACATCTTACACACGTGATAACTTTTAAACGAAATATCCGATTGAGATGAAACAAAAAGTATTTTACATCCACATAAATTCTTGATAACATAATGCTTAATTTTGATAAAGATTTAATATTACGTTTTAACGTAATATTATATTAATAATATTAATACGTAATATTAATATTTAACGTAGTTTTTTTCTTCAGACGATTTAATAATTATTTTGAACACAAAATCGGTTATTGTGATTAAACCATGATAGCTAGATATCATGGTTTAATATATGTTTTCGCGGACTTTTTTGTAGGTCTTAATAGGATCTACAAACCCGTAGTACATCATTTTGTTCTATTGTCAATCGTTTTTGCAGCGCACGCAAAAAAAGGATTTCGATTAACACCTTGTGATACAAAATAGCAATTTTATTACGGATCCCTAATTTTGAAAAAAAAAACATAGCCTATAGCCTTCCTCGATAAATGGACTACCCAACACTGAAAGAATCATTCAAATCGGACCAGTAGTTCCAGAGATTAGCGCGTTCAAACAAACAAACAAACAAACACACTCTTCAGCTTTATAATATTAGTATAGATTACTAAAGATAATGCCTCGTGAACTTCTTAGACGGTAGGTACCTATTTTAATTTATATAATGTAATAGGAAATACCTGCCTAAAGAGCGTCCCATTGGCGTTAATTTGGTTGGAGTTATTGAGATAAATTGAGATGGGTCAGAATCGTTGACCTACATACGCTAGTGATTTAGTAATATTTCAGGGTGCTGCATATTTTCAGCCCTGTTAAGGCTATATTTCGTTTTATTTTAATAAGAAGGTACGATTTTGGGGGTTTTGATTGGCCTGATTTTTATTCAACTTTATTAAGTCATTAAATTGGTATTTCTCTTCTTACAGTTCGTTTGATTTATCTACTTTCTTCATCAAATAGGCACCTAATTTTAGTGTTAAAATTTTCGTTTACAATCCTCAGTAGGTTACAACTATTAATTAATTAATTTACAGGTAATAAGCAAATGGCTCTTTAGGTTTAGGTACCCTTGGGACAAAATGTTTTAGCCTTTTTATAAAATTAACGACCACACCTAATTCAATAATTTTTATTATACTTCTAGTCTAAGGTTTAGTTAACTAACTAGACCACTTTGATTGGGACCTTTTTGCGTTGGGTTAGAGGCTTTAACAGCACACTCTCAGCTTAGTCGATCGGAGTCCGGGTACCGGGCCTGGAGCCTACTAAGCCACGGGTTTCATTACGATGTTTTCCTTTACCGCAAGAGCAATTAGCGCATATGAGTTTTTCGTAAGAAAATCAGTACGGTATTTGAACCTACGACCTTCGGATCAAAAGTCGAGATATCTACAACTAGGCTAATACCGCTCTTTATCTAAGTTTTGTCTAAGTACCATTTATTACTAAGGTAGCTGCGGGTAATAAGGGCAACCTGTCATCTCAATTAAATAATAAATATTTCGAAAAATAGGGAAAACTACTTAAAACAACCTAACTAATTAGATAAATATTTGCTTTAAAGTCAATCTGAAAAACAATTCATTTGTTTCATTTGTCACTAATATCAAGGTTTTTTAACCGACTTTAAAAAAAGGATTCTCAATTCGGTTGCATGTATTTTTTTAATAAACCTTTTAGTGGTTAACCTCAGAAACATCCAGTATTTAGTGATTACTGACATTGCTGTCCGTTTGAAGATATAAGTACAATTATAGTCTATTACAGCCGGAGTCTCATGAAAATTATCTTTAAGATTGAAGTCGTAAAAGTTAATGTGTTTGTGCACTCTTTTATACTAATTGGGTCGAAGCACAATAACAATTAAAATAACTTTTCTCTTTATGGTAATTGTACTAGAAAGGTTAAGATTGCAGAAACTGACACGGTCATAGTCAATCTAATGTAAAAAAAACTTTATTCTTCTACTAGCTGCGCCCCGCGGTTTCACCCGCGTAAGTCCAGATCCCGTGGGAATATCGGGATAAAAAGGAGCCTATGTGTTAATCCAGGTCTCCAGCTATCTAGATACCGAGTTTCATCGCAATTGATCCAGTGGTTTTTGCGTGAAGGAGTAACAAACATACACACATACACACACACACGCACACACAAACTTTCACATTTATAATATTAGTAGGATGAAACAGACATAATATTCAATTTACAATAAAAAAGGAATAAATAAGCCAATCAGAATTAAAATTACAAATTCTAAGTCAAATACAATTTAAATAGAAAATTAAGGTCAATAAAGTCGAACCACATTAACAAATAAAATAAATAAATAAATATTGCAGGACTTTCCACACATCGCCATCTAGCCCCTAAGCTAAGTAACTAGACTTGTGTATGAGAGAGTAGACAACGGATATACTACTTAAGTATATACTTTTAAATATATACTTATAATACATAGAAACAACCAGACCACAGACAAATATCGAAGCATAGATACATGTCTGAGGTGGGAATCGAACTCGCAACCCTATGTTTGGCAGTTCGGTATGGTGACCATTGTGCCAACAGGGTCGTCAAAAATAAATTCAAATCAAGTCAGCTATAGTCTAAAAGTACTGCAGTACTAGCATAGACATGCAGAATCTATAGGTAGTTCTTTGATTAGATAACCCTTGATCCAAAAAGAGAGGTATTATAAGTTTGACATGTTAAGATTTTTGGAGTTTGAATCTGTTCGTCTGTCTAAGTCATCGTAGCTCCCCAACGGTTAACCCGATTTTAATTTTTATCTTTGTATGAACGAACAGTGACTTATTTTTACAAAGTTGAGCAATTTATTTCCCGAGTATTGTTATTTTTATTTAATTTTATTATGTTTATAACAGCTCATAAATGGTGTGTAGACTTAATTTTATGTATCTTATTCTTTATTGTTCACTGACTACTTTCAGAAAAAAATAAAATAAACGAGACTTTACATTTTACACATAATGTAGTAGAACTAGAACCAGTATATTGATTTTATGACATTCTAGAATCGTATCTATTGCCACACGATTTAAATTTTAAATTAGCCTAGTAGCATGTTAAATAATTATGTTCTACGTATTATATGTACGTCGTACGAATACTTTCTTTTATAACTTACTAGCTGCGCCCCGCGGTTTCACCCGCGTAAGTCCCGATCCCGTGGGCATATTGGGATAAAAAGTATCTTATGTCCGTCTCCTGGCTCTAAGCTACCTCCCTACCAATTTTCACCCAAATCTGTTCTGCCGTTCTTGAGTTATAAGTGGTGTAACTAACACGACTTTCTTTTATATATATAGATTTAGCTTATAACTTCTCGTATAACGTCTCACGTATAACTGTTGTTACATATAAATAACTAGCTATTGCCCGCGACTTCGTCCGCGTAAAAGTCGAAAATGGACAAAGGAATCACGTTGTCCCATACAAACTTTGCCCCCCCCCTTTTTCACCCCTTTAGGGGTATAATTTCGGAAAAACCTTTCTTATCGGATGCCTACGCCATACAAAGAATACACCCTCCAAGTTTCAGGTCTCTACGACCAGCGGTTTAGGCTGTGCGTTGATCCGTCAGTCAGTCAGTCAGTCAGTAGTTCAGGACAAAGCATTTTATATGTATAGATTAGAATTTATATACTTAGTAGGGACAGTCAGAAGCTAAACGTGCATTACCAACATTTGATTTACAAACGTTCTAATTAACTAGTTAATAGTAAAATAAAGAATAAATAAAATAAAATAAAAATAGTACTCAAGTAAGTGTGTGAATGTGCTTACATCACAAAATTCTAATGCATAATTCTAGTGCAGTTGAAAAACCTAATAATATCAACTTCAGAATTGTCAGGTGAAAATGCATTTTTGTTGAGGTGATCTTGACTGTACATAGAGCATAGACATTCGACAGCGTGGTTATAACAGAATTATACAATGTGTTTCAGCGAAGGGGTTTTAATACGAAATGAGGTTGTTCTAGACGTCTACTTACAACTTTTGTTCTACGACTTTTGGAAATTTGAACTTATTTCGACAATTCTGAAGAAATTTTCACTTGAAAATCAGCTGTTTCATACAAAAACTTCGAACGAAACTTTTTTTTAATTCTAAAAAAAAAGTTGTTCGCCTAGACGTCTAGAACAACCCTCTTTCTTATTAAAACCCCTTTGCTAAAACAAATTGTTTAGATACTTACTAAATTACTTAAAAATTTAAGGAGTAAGTACCCATAGATGATGACTTTATCAATATGAAATATAAAATGGAAATAAAAAATATACTTTCGCTACGCAATCTCGACTGAATAAAACTTACTACTTAGTAATAATGTAAAAAATTTCATTAGTTTACGCAAAAAGCCTGAAGCTAATTAGAGCTTAATTTTGTAATTAAAAATGAATAAAGGTACTTCAAAATGGATTTTATTAGAACTAGATAATATGTAAAAAATATAGAACTGTGGAAACCTCTCAAAGGTAATAGAATCCCCCACACTAGGTTACACTGTATTGTTTTTCTCCCGTGATATGTTTCAAATATAATACGAATTATTATTATACTAGCTGCGCCCCCCGGTTTCACCCGCGCAAGTCCCGATCCCGTGGGAATATCGGCATAAAAAAGCCTATGTGTTAATCCAGGTTTCTAGCTATCTAGATACTGAGTTTCATCGCAATCGGTCCAGTAGTTTTTGCGTGAAGGAGTAACAAACATACACACGCACAAACTTTCGCATTTATAATTTTATTTATAGGATTTTTATATGACCTCCTAGCTGCGGCCCGCGGTTCCTGTATGCGATACCTACCAATAATATATGAAAACCATATTAATGAGAAAAAACGTTTTGTTTAAACTATTAAAAAAAGAGAAAAGAAAACTTTAAACAACGGTTTTGGCGGGAACGAGTTAACAACATGTCGTGCTGCAGTTTTATTTTCATGAAACTTAGTTGTAACCCGAGTTGAATTGTATAATTCTGGTGGAATGTTATTCAATTTATTTCTGTGAAAGTGCACAAGTGTAGTGAAAGTAAAAATCAGTGTCAAACATGAAGTTTTCTCGTTGCCTCCAAATCTCCTATCAAGGTTATGGTAAACTTGCCACCGCTTTACTATAGCCCCTGACTTGACAGACTATGACGACTTTGACTGTTTTGAAACACTTTAGGCCCGATTTATGGAAAATCGGGTCATAATTTGATGCAAAATATAACTTGACACTGGCTAAATGCACAAACCGTGCGAAGCCATAATTAATAGAAAAAAACGCTAATTAATAATTATATTACTAGGATAGTAGGATTGTCGGTTCAATCCTTGATCTTAACATTCATTGAAGTTATATTAAGTACATTTATCCATACGACATATGGAGGTACAATAGCGTAAAGTAATTATGCAGTCAAATGTGATATTTATCAGCGATGTTATGATAAGCAGACACGCTATGTCGCGACGGTTGTTTACTGAACGAATGAACGTAGCTACGAGTAAGTGTAAAGACTCGAACTCTATAGCAGAGTCAGTCGGCACGCCATGTATAGATAGATCAGATATAGATGTGTAACTATACAATGTGCTGCGACGAGGGTAATTTAAGACGAAAGGGGGTTATTAAATAAATAAATAAAAGGAACTAGGCTAGTGTTATGGGTGCTAGATAACGGATATAATACTTATATACTTTTCTTTTGTAAATATATACTTATAATACATAGAACCCCGACACGCCACAGAGGTATTCAAAACGTTTATGCGAAAGTTGTTGAACTACTTTTTTTAAACAAAACTTGATTTCTAGAAAACACTGACTGATACTTATATATTTAATACTAGCTGCGCCCTGCGGGTTCACCCGTATAAGTCCCGATCCCGTTGGAATATCAAAATAGAACGTAGCCTATAGCCTTCTTCGACAAATGGACTATTCAACACATTAATATTTTTTCAATTCTAACCAGTAGTTCCTGAGATGAGCGCGTTCAAACAATCAAACAAACAAACTCTTCAGCTTAATAATATTAGTATAGAATAATTTCAACCATCTGTAATAATTATTACTCATGAAAACAATGAATAAATGAATATGAAATGACGTTTAGATAATTTAATTTAAACTCTTTGGGTACATACACATTTATGAGTAAAAGGAATCATAAATACTTCAAGGGGTCCGTTATCACGATTGACACCCTGTATATCTATATAGGTGACGTATCTACAATAGGTGAGAGCTGTGCAAGCCGGTTCAGTGCGACGCGTTCACTCGACAGTCGCCTTTCGTATGCCCATCGGCCTTAACGTGCTACGCGCCGCCTACGCTACGAATAAACGCGCTACGTCGTAGCGTCTACACAACATAACAACAACACAAAAAAATAACTTTCATTACATTTGGAACTAATATTGGAACACTGTGAAAAACTTTGTTATAGTTTTCTATTTTCATTAGTTACTTTGTTCTACGTGTTCGTGATTTCATGTTTATGTAAATATTAAGAACAAATTGTAAAGATGTGATGAGTGCGACCTTACATAAATTACATGTGAAACTGTGTTACAAACATTTTGTAATTTGGTAAGTTTGTTTTTGAATTTATTTTAACAAAGGGGAAATTTCGTAATTACGTTCGTGCGTGGTACGAGGGGATTCAGGCTATTGAAAATAATGGTTTTTCCAAAATAGAATAGTGTTCTTGGTAACTATTCCTATAGCCAATTTGAAAAATGGTTGATATAAACATGACGATGCTGACACTATTCTATACTATAATTACATTAATCGCTTACTAAACTATAGCCCAATTTACTAAATTTCAACCCCACTAACATAATAAATTTAAAAGTTTTTTTAGGTAGTGTATTTGTTACCATCACGTAAAAACTACTGAATCGATTGCAATTAAACTTTGTACGAAGATAGCTGAGATCTTAGTTGATATATTTGTTACTTTTAGTTTTAGCTATCTTCTATATAAATAAAAATGTATCGCCGAAATGTGACAACGCTCTAACTTCCGAACGACTGCACCAAATTGGATAATTAAATAAATAAATAAACAATGCAGGATATTCCACACATCGCCATCTAGCCCCAAGCTAAGTAACTAGACTTGTGTTATGGGTGCTAGACAACGGATACACTACATAAATACTTTTCTTTCGTAAATATATACTTATAATACATAGAAATAACCAGACCACAGACCAATATATAGGCATAAATACTTGTCTGAGGCGGGAATCGATCCCGCAACCCTGTGTTTGGCAGTCCGGCATGGTAACCATTGTGCCAACTGGCTCGTCGAATAATTCTATTTTTTTTAAGATCAATATTGTCAGGACAAAGCTTGTATATAAGAATTGAATTAATGAATTTACTCTTTTTGAATTTATTCGAAACAACTCGTTAAACATTATGTACCTCGATGTTTATATAATGACATTTTGAAATATAAATTTGAGTAAATACGACTGTTGATGTTTATTTACAGTTTAATTGCGCTAATAATGTATTGTTATCTATCAAAGATAACGCGTTCGAATTTCTACATAATACTATTAACGAAAATAACACCTAGGTATTTTTTTGATAGATAAAGTTATCGGCATTAATCTTAAGTCCAAGTACTTAGCGCTCAAATAACTTATTTTTTTGAGTTTTCATGAAATATGGGATGCGTGGCTTTGACTGGAAATTGCTAAACCGCTCGAGGTGTCTCCTTTTTAGGTATGTACTTTATAAGTCTTTCGAGAAAGCTTTTATGTTTGAATCATTGAGTTGAAAGAATTTGAGTAATCACAAAAAGCTAACGATGTACAAAAAACTGATTTTCTGGAATGAATAACATTACAGTAAATGTCAGTTGAGTACTTTATTTGTCCTTCTACCAAAGTAGTTATTTATGAAAGTTATTGTTATACTGTGGACTTGCCTTGACGGATGCAGGCATAGGGACTTTCCTAAACCTACCTATTTAGAGACAAGTATATACGAAAATCACCACCATCATATCAGCTTCAGGACGTTCACTTCTGAACATAGACCTCGCCCAAAGACTTCTAGAGCAATCGGCCTCATGACCTCGGCGTCTAACAACATAATAAAAAAAAAATTCTTTTAATAGTACTCCGTCTGCGTGTTTTTTTTAGTTAAAGACTGACCCTTTTCATCGGCTTACCTTTAAAGAAATTTTACCCCTCGCGACTGATACCTATGTACATTTTAGATATATCTAAATTACAGTCATAGATATACCATAGGCACATGACGTAGGTCTATCATCATCATCATCATCATATCAGCCACAGGACGTCCACTGCTGAACATAGGCCTCCCCCAAAGACTTCCAGAGCGATCGATCGCATGCTCTCTGCGTTCAACGACTTTCCGCGACCTTAATTAAGTCGTCCGTCCATCTATTCGGAGGCCTCCGACTTACTTACTCTATTTTACTGTAATCATAGGTCTATGATTACATTAAAATATAGAATACTAACTGCGCCCCGCGGTTTTACCCGCGTAAGTATCGATCCCGTGGGAATATCGGGATAAAAAGGAGTAACAAACATACACACACAAACTTTCACATTTATAATATTAGTAGGATTAGAATAAGAAAACTGAACGTTTTCAAAGAAGTGTGTTTGCAATACATATTTAGCTATTCTTATCTACCGTGTTCACTGTTTAGAGATATTTCTTCATAGTTGTAATAATTGCTAGATTATTGTATCTTCTTAGATAAGTACCTATAGATATTCTAACAGTGTTGTTACCAAGTCAACATTCGATAAATGTATCTAATATTCACTAACGAGACACTCCAACTCGATACCTACTCTATTGGTACAACGCTGATCGCTCGCTTGTAAACGAAGAGTGAGCTTTCATGGAAAATCGAATCGTTTAACTGAAATTGATTTTCGTTATGTTAATATAAATATTAAATGGATATTAATAATTTTTCGTAGGTTTTCGTAGCAATATGTCCATGTAGATTGTATAGAAAACGTACCTTTATACCTATTCTGATAAATTGGGCTTTACATTGTAGATGATTACGTCGTCAGCAAATGTAGTGTCCGGGACATTTATTAGATGGAATAGGCTTGCCGCTGGGCAATCTATGTATATGTCACTGTCAGCTAAATTGGCCGTAGCGAGAGTAAAAAAATGTAGCATGAAGCCTGAGTGGTCTAAGTTCTGGCAAAATACTATTTGATTTCTAGGACGGCTATATCGCTGTAAATTGGAAGATAGATAGATAGATACACGCTTTATTTGTACATAGAAAATTATGTAACAAAGATTTAAAAACAGACAGCAAGAAAATACTTTATCCTAAAAGCGACCAGCGTTAAAAGCGTTCTTCCAGGCAACCACCACCATAATGTGTGGAGGCTATGGTGTTGGGAGCACCATAGTGTATGGAGGCCTGTGCCCAGAAGTGAGACAGACATAGCAAATAAATAATAGAGTTAATTAATAAATAATAGTGCTCTGTGACGTCAGTGTTCAATTGCTCCAATACTATTGATGGATCAAATATAGGTCTAACCAAACAAAAGGTGTCCGCGAAGGGTTTCTAACGCGAAAAGGGGTTGTTCTACGACTTTTGGAAATTCGAAAAGAAAACGAAGTTTTTGTATGATTTTAGAGTAAAAATTCCCTTAGAATAAGTATTGAAAATAAGTTCCAATTTCCGAAAGTCGAAGAACAAAAGTTGTTCGCCAAGACGTGAAGAACAACCCTTTTTTTCAAGACGCTTCAAAGTGATGCATTGCATACTTCCAATTGAATTAAAAAAAAATGATATTTGTATTAGAAACTCTTCGCGGAATACGTTGTATAGCACAGTATCCGGTCTGGTTTTAGACATAGGTATGTAAGGTACTCTCTTGATATTCTTTGGCCGTTGAATCCGTTGTGCGGTCCATTGCTGGAACGAAACTGCGACGTAGACCCTTCCTGTACTCTGTTGTAAAACGAACAAACCTATCTTTCCACCGTGGTAGAGGTTCTATTCAAGACGTTTTGTGTGTGGGTTGAATACTACATTTAAGTACAGTTGGCAGCAAAAGTAACTGTCTAAAAAACAAGTACTTACAGAGTACTTGTTTTTTTAGGTACTAGAAATATCGAACGGCGCGCGGCCCCCGACGTAAAAACGACAGGTTGTTATAAGTTTGACAGGTCTGTGTGTGTGTGTCTGTCTGTGGCATCGTAGCTCTCGAACGGATGAACCAATTTTGATTTTGTTTCTTTTGTTTGAAAGGTGAATTAGTCGGGAGTGTTCTTAGCTATGTTTGATCGAAATCAGTTCATTGTGTACATTGTCAGCTACTTTTCCCGCTGACTATACCAAGCTACCACGATAAGATGTATTCCTAATCTGATATTTCCCTTTACTTTCGATTGCGGATACGATCCATCAAATAACTTATTCGTTTACAATATTGATGAGGAAAGACAAAAAGTTTATCTTTCTTTATGGACCGCTGATCAATGTTGACCTATATAGGTATTATACTTTAATTCAGCGGCACTAACTCTGATTTCAAATGGAAAATAACTTAAATCATAAAAAAATGCGTAAAGAAATATACCTATTGGATCCTCTTATTATAGGGAAGACATTAAATTTCTGTTTAATTAATTTTCTTAAACACTTTTTAACCGACTTCAAAAACAGGAGGAGGTTCAAAATTCGGTTGTATGTATTTTTTTTATGGATGTTCGCGCATATATTTTTTTTATTAACCGGTTTTGATTAATCTTTTTTACGGAATCGATACAAGTTTACTATAAGTTTCTATAATTAATACAGTTTCTTAATTAACCTTTAAAAATATATGTCTACTATCCTTAATGCCGACAATATTCTGCATAAAATGGACTATGAAAATACACAGGTATTCTACAGAGATTGCTATAATTAAACTTTGTTGATACGTTTACTCGGTAAAGCAGTTTTGTCGCAATAATTTCATTTCTAAACAAGTTCTGTTCTATTAGTTGTATACTAGGTATTGCTATTACCTATTATATTCGTCAGTAGCATTCAAACCTACGTACGCCTTGATTGACCGAGCAAGCGAATTATCTTCGGGGATTCAACTTTGGGGCTTTTTGAGTGGAGGCGAACTTTGAAATGAATATCTAAATAATAAATATTGCAGGACATTCCACACATCGCCATCTAACCCCAAACTAAGTAGGTAACTAGACTTGTGTTATGGGTGCTAGACAATGGATATACTACTTATATATTTTTATTTTGTAAATATATACTCATAATACATAGAAACAACCACACCACAGACAAATATCTAAGCATAAATACTTGTCTGAGGCGGGAATCGACCCCGCAACCCTGTATATGGCAGTTCGGCATGGTTACCATTGTGCCAACTGGAGCACTCTCATCATAAAACTTCACAATTTATGTACTTGCGAGTCTGTCGCAAAACTACCAATTAAGAGATGAATATTCCCATATAATAACTACACTTAGACAAATTAACATCTAACTAATACGAATTCTACTACCCATACATAAGATAACATTTGATTAGGTTATCTGCGCCGCTAATAATGAATTTAGAACGTCAAAGAAGTGGATGCAAAGGAAAATGACAATACTTAAAGTAAGAGGCGACTCTAAAAATTAGAACAGGAATCTACTTGGGTTGGTTAGGTACGCACACAGATAGACCATAAAAAATAGATGTCCCGGCAAATATTGTTTTGCCATTTTAAAAAAACCCGGGCTGATTTATGAATCTAAACCATCCAGGGCGCCACCCAAACGCATACAAAAAAATCATTCAAATCGGTCCAGCTGTTTAAGAGGAGTTCAGTGACATACACACGTACAGTGGAATTAATGCACATAAAAATCCTGAAATGAGATTACTAAATTTGACTACGAATTCGATTGAAGATTGATGAAATATAACTTTGAAGATGAGTGAATATAAGTAAAAAGTTTTTACTCAGACCAAATATTAATGTATGGATATTATTCCCAATAGATACCAAAATATCTATTACGAATAACATTTAGATGCGAAGTTTTATTTTAATGAATTACCTACCTAAAACCACTTTTATAGATTGAACCTTATACATTCGTAGGTTATCTTTATATTTATAATTCTACTGTAGGTGTGTATGCCACTGAATTTCTTCTAAACGGCTGGACCGATTTGAATGTATTTTTAACCCCCGACGCAAAAACGACGGGGTGTTATAAGTTTTTAACCGACTTTTTGTATGCATGTGGGTTGCGCCCTGGATGGTTTAGATTCACAAATCAGCCTAGTTTTTAACCTATTGCATAGCTTTTATCGCGGGCTTTATGCGCGGCGACCGAATCAAGAAATTCCGTAACGAAAATAAAACCTAACACCCCCCACTCCGCCTACCATGTAGCTCGGCCGAGCGTTCGCTTAACGTGTATGTTTATGGTACGACTGTACGAAGCTCGCACGATGCAATAGCTTTGTACCGCGGCAGTCCCCGAGTGCCACATGTTTTTGTTTTACATTGGCAAAACAACGTTTGCCGGGACAGCTAGTATTATATAGATCTGTAGTAAAATGTACTTATTATTAACGAGTATTTAACGATCCAAAAAATAAATTGTGAAGTACCGTAGCGCGCAGCGTTGCAGCTAACTACCGTGATAATTCTATAACATCACATAGTTTTTCAGGTAGTTAATTCTGAATTCATGGATATTGATTTTAGCTATTTGTTACAATGATATAGATAGATTCGAGAAAGCTTTATTGTACACAAACCGATCATTCCCAAAAAATCAATTTAGTGACATATTTTTTTCTCATTGGATCCAGATTTCGAGATGTGGATCTAATAAGATTTTTCTTTCTTAGTTGATTCTTTCCCAGATCTATCATGGATCTAATCAGATATGTATTTCTCATAAACAACCTTAAAATAAAAAAATAAGTCTCAAATTTAACATGGTACAAAAAGCGGTTTCTTCCAAGCAACCTTAAATTCAAATACATGAATAAAATAAAGTAGTGATTTAAAAAAGGATAATCTCAATCTAATACAATATTAACCAAATAAACCATACAGTCCAATTGAGAACCTTCTCCATGTTGAAGTAGGTTAAAAAGTTATAAGCATCGTGAATATCAAGCGAACATGGCTGATAGAAATGAGAAAAGCCATTGGAACTTCTTGTAGGAATTGGGTGCGAGCAGCATAGTTTTTAATTGTCGAGCCAAAGCGTTTAAAGGTTTCGTGGTAAATTTAAACGTAAAGCGTTTAAACTAATCAAAACTTTAAACTTCAGAGTTTGGGGACGGGGGTGGTTAAGGTTACAGAATAAGAATATATGACACTTACTTCATTATTCCATTAAAGTTATAATGCAAGTAAAAAAGGTTCTAGGTACTAAACGAGAAATGAATGTGGTAAACCAGTACAAAAAGTGCTACATTTAGCACCAAAATAACTGAATTGACTTCATTGTAAAAGTTAGGTTAACGGTGCAAGTTAAAAACAATAGAAAATATAATAAAACAAAATGCAATCAAAGTGTGAACCTTGGAGACAGGTCGCTCGGAGATTTACTCGTTTAAAATACGTCAATCAGAAAGAGGCAAAACGAAACCGTGATTTGGAGTTTTGGCGGGAACGAGTTAACAACATGTCGTGATGCAGTTTTATTTTCATGAAACTTAGTTGTAACCCGAGTTGAATTGTATAATTCTGGTGGAATGTTATTCAATTTAGTTCTGTGAAAGTGCACAAGTGTAGTGAAAGTCAAAATCAGTGTCAAACATGAAGTTTTCTCGTTGCCTCCAAATCTCCTATTAAGGTTATGGTAAACTTGCCGCCGCTTTACTGTAGCCCCTGACTTGACGGACTATGACGACTTTGACTGTTTTGAAACACTTTAGGCCCGATTTATGAAAAATCGGGTCATAATTTGATGCAAAATATAACTTGACACTGGCTAAATGCACAAGCCGTGCGAAGCCATAATTATTAGTAAAAAAAACCGTGGATAATAATTCAAACTACTTTTATATATTTAGTACCTAGGAATCTTACGTCATCCATTGAAAATAGGTAACAATATTTCCTACAGTTTCATCTGATCAGAGAATCTATGTCAGTGGATATCAGTGATCTACTCTGAGTTATTTCTTTATTCTTCTTACTCTCATAAAAGATTGGCAGTTTGTAGATACATTTTTATTTATCCTATTGTCCTACTGCCAATACGGTAACACAAATCATATAAGAAATATTTTTTTAGTGTGTGATAGACCTACCGATAATGATAAAATAATATATCTACACTTATAATATACTAGCTGTTGCCCGCGACTTCGATCGCGATGTGGTTTTGGGTTATTTAGAATACCTAGCATTTTTCTGCATAGATACAATTTATCATTCGGTGTAAGTTATAAAAACAAAATAGGTAGTTACATTGTTTTTAAACTATATTATTAATTGATTTGGCAAAGGCAATTCTTATTCTAGGCTTACTCATACTACGAAAGTAGGTCTAAAGATGCCTGAAGAGCGTGTAGAAAGAAAAACTTTCGGCCCTAGGGAAAATCGCTTTCACTGACAGCTGTCATGTTAAATTATGGCTTCGCGCGGCTTGTGCAATGTGTTTGTAGCCAGTATCAGTATCATTACGCATTAGGGACTTCAAAAACCTAACCTCCTTGATTTAGGTAACACCGAAGAATAACAATTATGGCTTCGCACGGCTCATCCATACTGCCAGAGTTTAGTACATAATAGGTTTTTTCTTAGTAATCGAATTCAGGTAGATATATTTAGTTCAAGATATTTTATTTAATAAAATAAATGTAAAGATGAAAATGGTCAAAGCGACGTATGACCATGCTGCGCCTCTACCGGCGCCCTGTCAAGATGTTGCAGATGTGGCTTTATGTGACCGTGCGGTCAGTGTCGTTTCTTGAGTAAAAAATACTGGCGGGAAATGCTTGCATTTTGAATGATTTTAATTAGTATTATCTTTTGTTATTTTATTATGTTTTTGTGTTAAGTTTAATCTGGTTTTTCATTTATGATTGTGTATTTTGTGTAAAAAACATTTTCTAGACAAACCGTGTTACAAAAACTGTAATTTAAATCTACGGACTTCGCGTCATCACTCAGTGTTGGATAAACTAATTTATAAAAATCTCTTCGGTTAGTACAGACGTATTTGAGTATTGAAAACATGTTGAAAACAAATAGCATAAGCAAAAAATCTACATAATGTCCCAACCTTGTAAGAGGATCAGGTAGTATGGAGTCTCTCATTCACTCTCGTTATTAGGAAGAATTTTATGTTTATTCGTAATGAAAAGCACAGTGTTTACCTCGGGTTTGTTTTGTTTGCCCAAGGTGTGAAAGTCACTCATTTAGTCCCTCGAAGTATTAGCGCCCTCGCTACGCTCGGGCGCCAAACTCCGTCTCGGGACTCAATGAGTGACTTTCACACCTTGGGTAACAATGTACTATTTTTGTTAATTTTTCACAAATAAAACATAATAAACAACAATATGATAAGCTAAAGCTAAGTCCAATTTTTATTAGCACAAAATGTCCTATGAATCCCATTTTCTGAATTCTTGACCAAAATAACCAGTTTTTTTTATTAGGTAGCTGGCAGGGCTACGTAATTTTGGAAAAAAAAATGATTTTTACAAATGACTATTACCTGTATATTTTTTAACCGACATCAAAAAAGGTGGACGTTCTCAATTCGTCACGTAAATATATATTTTTTATGTATGTTCGCTGATTACTCGTAAACTCTTGGAGCGATTTGGATAATTCTTTTTTGTTTTTACTATCTAAGGTTTCCGCTACTTGAACTCATAATTCAAACTATAGCAGGAGAAAAGCGCGATAGAAGTGTAACATCGGAGGTCTTCGGTAAAGGAGATCGGTAATATTATGTAGTAGTACCTCTTTGTATTAACCTCATTTTCAGTTTCACGTAGGTAGTATTTTTTTTTTTTTTTTTTTTCTTTTATTATGGCTTCGCACGTGTGCATTTAGCCAGTTTCAAGTTATATTTTGCACCAAATCACGACCCGATCCTTCATAAATCGGGCCTAAAGTATTTCAATACAGTCAAAGTCGTCATAGTCCATCAAGTCAGGGGCTATAGTAAAGCGGTGGCAAGTTTACCATAACCTTAATAGGAGATTTGGAGGCAACGAGAAAACTGCATGTTTGACACTGATTTTTACTTTCACTACACTTGTGCACTTTCACAGAACTAAATTGAATAACATTCCACCAGAATTATACAATTCAACTCGGGTTACATCTAAGTTTCATGAAAATAAAACTGCAGCACGACATGTTGTTAACTCGTTCCCGCCAAAACTCCGTAGGTAGTATTAAATACAAACTATTTGGTTTTATGTCAGCTGTCATCTTGAACGGAGGCATGTACTGCACCCCTACCATGACTTTTTGAAGAACTCGATATAAAAGAAACCCTTTTTCGATCACTCTTTTGTCCGTTTGTCTGTCGGTGTGTCACTACCGATATTCTCAGAGACGGGTGGACCTAGTAAGTTGATTTTTAGGAAGTTTCATAGTGTATACTCAATATAGTATGTTTAATCGAATACGTAAAAAACCCGTGGTAAGGGTACTGTTCCCTTCTGACGTTCGATTACGTTTTACCACGAAAAATATTTCGATTTCTTATTTTTTAAATGTTTTTTTATCAAATATCTTAATTATTGTATTAAAGTTAAATTAAAACATACCCTAAATGTTATTCTGATATATTCTGAACATATTCGTGTGGACCTTTTTAAAATCTGTTCTGTAGTTTATGAGATTACCTGGTTCAAACAAACAAACAGACAGACAAACAGACAAACAGACAAAAATTCTAAAAAGTACCCTATCGTGTTCAGCTAACGATTTTAAGGCGACCTGTGTATTTTTTTTCTGGATATCTTACAATTACAGATTTTTTGATGTCTACAGATTTATTATATGTATAGATAGATTTCAGATTTCAGTTGTTTTTATAATTAATAGGCTCCGAAACGCCTGGACGGATTTTGTTGAAACTTGATTAATTAGAAGTAAAATAAGCTACGTTGTATTCCGATATTCCCACGGGATCGGGAGTTACGCGGGTGTAACAGCAAAGCGGTATAAAAATAAGTAGAGGTTAATACTTGTTTTTTTTTGTATTTTATAAATTATTTCAGAGCCCATTCGTTACAATGAAAAAAAAAATCCTCTTTATAATGTTAGTGTAGATAGAATATATTTGTAAATGTAAAGAGCTTTAAAAATAATAGCAATTTCCATTATAATAGGTCTCAAGTATAATATTTATTATACCTTATTTTCCACACATTAACAATGGGCTGAAGTAAACTGATCCGCGCAGGGTGAAAATTCAGAGATATTTTTGGACCAGAATATCAGATTGCAGCACGAATACCTTCGAATTTTGATATAACGTAAAACGAAGAATTGCTTGTGCATTGAAAAAAAAAACACACACTTATATATTTTTACAAAAATCGACGCTTGTTATCTAGAGGGATTACCCTCAAATAATATTTTACTAAGCCGTTTCTAAATGCTTATCACCTTCATTGCGTATTATTTTTGCACAAGTAAGCTACGTAAAATAATACTGACCATTTGCCAGGTAACGTATTTCTCGTCGGTTAGGTCGAGCGACTGAACCGCCTTGTTGTCAGTTGCTCGACCGAAGCGACAACAAATAGGTACAGTAGGAATACCAATTAGCTGAACTCCACGTGACCCAGACCTCACTCGCTCTGTAATCTGTAAGAATGTTAGTATTTACCTATTTTGTTATTTCTTTTATATTGTATTGTATAGTATATTGTTTAAGATGAAGACTAATAGGAGTGAATGGAAGAAGAAGACTTACTGTGCTGACACCAAACAAATTGGGATAAGGGCAGGAAGGTGATGATGAGTATATTGTTTAAAAATAAAACAAAATCAGGTCACGTGGGGTTCAGCTAATTGGTATTCCGACTGTACATTGTCTGGCATATGGTCGCGCTCTAGCCACGTTAATTTTTGCAAACCTGTGTTGTTTCACAATATACCTCTCTAAACCTTTCAAAACAAAACCATGTGGTTTGTGTTATAATTAAGCTTTTGAGCTACCAATTAGCTTAATTAAAGGGGCTTTAAAATGAGCTTCTATCGGTCACATGTAAACTAACGCCGTGTGGGAATTACTAACAATCAGATTAATATTTGATCGATAAGTTTTGATAGAGGTCTAGGTAATTCAATGTGTTGTGATAACTTATCACAGAGAAGATACAGCACATTTAGTCGCATTAGCATATTATTATTATTCTAAATTATTACTTATAATCTCATATTTATTTTTGGTTTTTCATCCAGACTAGTAGCAGTGTGTAAATATGTAGTTAATTTGAATGTGAAAACATTTAATTGGTTCTTAGCCACTATTTTAGTTTTGTAAGCAGAATATTTATAACTGTTTGTTCTCCAAATAAAATAAAATAATTAAATAAAATACAGCATAACCTTCGTCTAGAGTGCATGCACTTTCAATAAATTATAACATATTAGAAAGTGTCCTATAGAGCGGTGTTGGCTTAGTGGTAGATACCCCGACTTTCATTCTGAAGGTCGTGGGTTCGAATCCCAGCCGGCCGTTCACCAATGTATTTTTCTTAAGAAAAATTTATGTGCGCTAATTAACATTGCTCTTACGGTGAAGGAAAACATCGTGATGAAACCCGTGACTTAGTTGGCTCCAAAAGTATTGACATGTTCTCTCCTCTGGACACGGTCTACTAAGCTGGGAGGGTAGTCGATGCTGGGTAAGCCTACTCCATCCTCACGCAAAAAGGACCCAATTAAAAAGAGTCTAGTTGCGGAAAAAAAGCCCGTATACATACATACAAAAGTTCTATATTTGTAAACCACTAAATAAATATAGAGCCCATAGCCCATATCAACAGTAATTGTGGTTATTTGGCCCCGTAATAATACTTGGTACAATATACCAACTACCCTCGATTATGTCCACGTACCAACAATCCTATTTCTAAAGGATTATGCTATACCTATCTATATCTAGTGAAAGGACAAATAGTTACACAATACGATAGGTAACTTTAAATTGTTTCTGCGCCTACTGTAACCAACTTCCTTTCAACCGTTCTATTTCTTTATTATGTTATGTACCACTGTTACGGTTTTGGCTTCTCTTTACAAAGAATTTTATTTATTACTGTGACTATCGATCCTGTACGAACGGAGATTGTAACTCACAAATATCGCTTACCAAAGATTGTAGGTAATTTATTACATACAATCAAATTTTTTTAAGGTGATGTCAAGCTAAGGGGCCATTTTTTTGTTTTATGTTTTCGTAAAAAGCCCCAAATGGAAATGTAACGTTATTTTATAATCCATCATTCTAGAACATAAATTTTCAACTAGTAAACTACCCAAAATTTAAATGTTGTGTCGTTTATGAATTATGAATGAATGAACGGTTATAGGATTTTAAAGCAACATGGTTATTTTCACAATACTAAAGTTATTTTAAATGGGATACACCTACCATGTTTTTTGTTTTGATTTTGTGGAGCTTCATATTTTATGCTGTAATCCCGTTTTAAATATTTTAGTGAAAATAAACCATGTTAGTATTGTTAATGGCGTTGTCATTTCAATTTGGGATAGTTTCAAGAACTAATAGGTTTTCATTTTTGGAAAATTATGTTTTAAAGTTTCTACGACTAACTGGGTCATTTTTACGAAACTTTTACTTTTTAATTCTTCCGGTGAGAATCCGGTAAGAAATACCCAGCATGTAACAAAGATGTTTGCTCACGCTAACAGCTGAGTAACTTGACACGTAATCGCGAACACATTCAGTATAATAGTTCTAATTTCATTTTCGTGCCTTTCCATTACGATGAGGACTTAGGATATTTGTCAAGCCTCTTATTCGAGTCGATGCAAAGTATGCGAATGGATTTCAGTATAATAATACTTACCTACTTATTCTTTGCTGTATTCCGTGACAAATACTCATAAAGAATTCAGTGTTTTCGATGGAACTTCTTTTTAACTTACAAATACAATTGGTATTGTTAAATGTAGGTGAAACCATTGTTTATTTTTCTTTATTGTTAAAATTTTAAAAGCCGCGAATCACTTGCTCACTCTCCGTTCAATTCAAATGCCGAATCATCTTAAAGGCATTTATTGAATGTAAACAAAATTAGTGTAAAACATCTTTTATGATCGCCGAAATAAGAATTTGCATCATTGTATAAAAACACCGGACTCTGTTGTTGTATTTAAACATCGACTATTGAATGAAAACACGCGATGGATTAACAAAACGTAGATCTACCAACCTACCTATGGTCTATTTACATTCACACTATTATCACTATTTTTTATAGTTTCCTTTACCGCTACCTATTTATTTTATTGACGATAATTATCTAATCTACTTGCTTACTATTTGCATTACATAGTGAATTGTTATTTAATTTGTCGAAATGTTAGATTAAGTACCGAAAAATACCTGTGTTTCGACACCTTGCAGGCGGGTTGTATATCTACCTAATCTAAATTTGTCTATTTACTGTACTTATCTATGTATTGACACGACGATAACCTTACCTTATCTCTTAATAATATAGAGATATCAAGTTGATCTTTCGGAAAAATTACAATTGTCTGTTCTCTACTTGTTAAAGCAAGCATGACATTGAGATCGGTTAAAGCCCTTTAGGCATAGCTGTCTACAAGAATCTGCCAAACGCAGCTATTCAATAGTAGATGTATTCCCCAAGTTACCTATTTCTATCACTCAACGAAAATTCGATAGGTACCTACCTACGTATCTACAAAGTATATACACATAGAAACCTTCTAAATTTATATACATTTACTTAGGAAGAATGTAACTTATTTCGTTTGCGCGGTTGATGTTGTGACTGACGTACGTCGACGTTGCCGGGTTGCCACAACAATGGGGTTAAGTACCTACCTACCAACATCTCGGTCCCTTTGGGTAACATGCTCTTTACTAAGGTAGTCGTTGACTTCTTACAAGCTTACTTCGAAAACAAAACTCGCTTTCATTCAAATACAGAATGTAATTGTATTTCTGCAAATAAAAGGTAAAACAGTTGCTCTTATTTTGGGTTACCAATTCATAAGTTGTCACTGTTTGTTGATAGTTTCCATGCGAATTACGTGATGCAGTGTAAAAACAGCAAGGTATACAAAAAAAAATGCAATGTGTTTTACATCCTACTAATATTATAAATGTGAAAGTTTGTGTGTGTGTATGTGTATGTTTGTTACTCCTTCACGCAAAAACTACTGGATAGATTGCGATGAAACTCGGTATCTAGATACCTGGAGACCTGGATTAACACATAGGCTACTTTTTATCCCGATATTCTCACGGGATCGGGATTTACGCGAGTGAAACCGCGGGGCGTAGCTAGTATTATTATAAACTAACAATAAATGCACAAAATTCGGGGTATTCGATAGCAATAATTTTCGCCCATAATTTGAGTAATTTTTTTCCCACCAAGCGGTTATCTACAGCTCAATCAACCAATCATAACACATGTTTACGCAGTGGCTTGACGTTATAAGGTTATTTTATCATTTTAGTTATATAATAAAAGGAAAATACAGATTGATGAATCCAATCTAATGAAGGACGTATTAATCCATCGACCGTGAACTTGGACGAAATCACAAACCGAGAGAATAACCGGGTTTACGATTTGGTATTTACATTAAGGTACTGACATAGTCAGTTTGAAGGTTCTTGCCATTGATTTTCAGAAGATAAGAGACGCCTTTGTATGTGAGTATTTTGTAATTGGCATTCTTCCTAATATATAAGGCGCAATTATGATTTTATTGCAATGAAGCCGAAAAAAACAAGAGTTCCTGAAGTGGATAATAACGAGTTTTTATTTCAACTTTTATTTGGGAGGTTGTCTTTTTTGACGTGAATTGGGGTCTCCCCTAAAGTTTACCTGGAAGATTTCAGGTAAGCTTGCTATATCTTAGACAATAATCTACACCGTCACTTACGATTGTGTGATAGTTAACGCGGAATTTATTAAGTTTGGGGAACAGTATTAATTACTCAGCCAAATACCGGCCTATTATTTTAAAAAATACCATCAACTCCCGGTTTCACGTAAGTCCTGATTCCGAGGGAATATTGGAATAAAAAGTAGCATATGTCACTCCCAATTGATCATTGTTTCCTCATACCAAGTTTCATCAAAATCGGTCCAGTAGCTTCAGAGCCTACAAACAAAAAATCTTTATTTTTTATAATCTAGTATAGAATTGAGGAGGCTCACATCTAGTCGTTTACGGTAGTGCGGGTTAAATCTGAAATCTGAAAACTCTAACAATAGGTGAGCCATACCACTATACGAGAAGAGTATAGAAGATGTTACTATTTTCAAGTTGATGGCTCCGTTCACCGTTGTTTTACTCTCAAATAGGGGATGCTATGCGGTATTTTTAAATAATCTAAAATCTGACCCAGTCGCAGACATATTCGCAAATAACGTGATGAAGGTTTGACATCGAACTCCCTAGAGTGTAAAATCACGAATTTGCGGTACTACTATAACAAGAACTCTCGGAATATCAAAGCTAGTCGTTGCGACATCAGAATGTAGGCTACGTCTGTCTAAAATATAATATCTTTCATTACATATTACATAGTATAAAACAAATTCACTTTCTGCGGTCTGTCCCTATATATGCTTAGATCTTTAAACTACGCAACGGATTTTGATGTGGTTTTTTTTAAATAGATAGAGTGATTCAAGATAATGGTTTATATGCGTAAATTGTATAATATAGCCGTGCGAAGCCGGAGCGGGTTGCTAGTTCTGAATAAATGTAAGTGACTATAATACTACCATGATCGCTTTTCTAACAAATATCTATTGGTTTGGCTTAGTAGCAGAATGGACTGGTCTTGCCAATAAGTAGACCGTCGGTATTGTTGACATTTTGGTTTCTAAATAGCAGTGGCACGTGGGGGGAAAACAAAGACACGGTGGGGAAATAACAGAGGCACGTGGGGGAAAAGTAATGGGCATAGCAGTGGTACATGTGGTAAATTAGATTAAAAATTCGTTTTAAAAATAAATTCTAAACTCTAAAGTTATCGATATGAAAATTCCAGGTATGATAAAATATCAATTTCCGCAGCGACCCGTTTAGTATTTTAATGTTGCTGAGGATCACAAATCACAGATGTTCGTGGCATTGATACGTTTAAACCTCCTACATTATTTATATCTTTGAAAATGTATGCATTGAAATTCAATCATTTTTAGAGTGTAAAATTAGCTTGACCTGTTTAGTACCTGGTATTAAACAGGCCAAGCTAAAAATACACAAAATACAATTTATTTTAGTAATCAAAACTTCTGAGCGTTATTTTGTTAATGTTTTTTTATTTATCCGTGAGTTTCGTGAGACATTTCTCCTAGTCTAGGTTTCCGTTAGGCCCCCCATCCCGACCTCAACAAAAACTCTTTTGTACTCTTCTTTCTCCCGCTATTCTCATTTTTCTCTTTTCCTAAAAGAGGACTGGACAGTGTATGAAGATAGCAATAAGCTCCTCTTCTTTCTCTCTTAATAAAATCTAACCCAACTTTTGGCGGTAGGTTAAAGCGTGTTTTTAAAAACACGTCTAATCTTTTTCAAAATTGCTTATCTTTCTAAGCTATCTGCGCCTCGTAACAAGTTTTAAAAAGTTTTGGAAAGTCAAATAAGGAAGACTAGGGGGATATCAAGGTAAATTAAATATCGTTTAAAGCACCTACCTTTCAGGTAAACGTGTTTATTTAAAGGAATAAAAATAGGAAAGGCACAGATAAAAATAGCGTGACGTAGCATAGCTAAGAGCACGCTGCGACTACTGGACTATTGAGAAAAAATCCTCAGAGAAAATTAAGATGAATCATGACTAGTTTATTAATTTAATTCCTTGATAAAACACAATAGCAGCTTTTTGACAGCTAGCATTTTTTTGAGAGTCGAAACTTAGTAAGTACTAGCTGTGCCCCGCGGTTTCACCTGCGTAAGTCCCGATCCCGTGGGAATATCGAAAAAAATATCCTATGTCCGTCTTCTGATTGTAAGCTACCTCCCCACCAATTTTCAGCCAAATCGGTTTAGCCGTTCCCGAGTTATAAATGGTGTAACTAACACGACTTTCTTTTATAAATATATATAAGATTAATTTATTTTGTCTCTATACAATTTTACTTTATTTTTCTTAGGTATTACTTTAAGCGGTGTCTCGTAATAGAGATAATAAATTAAAATTAGAAGGTAAAGGATTGTCTCCCAAGTCTCCAAGGTTTACAAGACAAAGCCTTTTGAGAGATTAATCTACAAACCAAGTTTAAAACGTGGATCATATTTTTCTCCCTTTTGAATTCTGTTTAAGGTCCGTAAATTCAGTTATTGTATCCGTCGGTTTGTTTTGTGAACTCTGAAAAATAAATCATTTTGAAAGTAAATCCTCTATTTATATAAATTATCTATTTTTATATAATATTTCGCCGAAATAAAATCTTTTTATCGCCGAATGGCCTTTTATCTGATGTATTATTATAAGTCCAAAGCATACCTCTAAATACACAAGCGTGAGTGCTAAGAATATCGATCGACTCCTGAAACCAGCCGTTTACATAGATCGCATTATGCTTAATTTTTTTTTAGCTAGTATATAGACGTAGTTACTCATCAAACGTCCTTGGTATTAGTCTATTCTGTCAACAATGTCAAGACTGAAGGATTTTACGCGTACGAGGTTTCATGTGGCTTGAGCTTGGTGATTGATCATGTGGACTTTAATTTACTAACTTCAGCTATTAACGTATACATTGTGTAACAAAACCCTATTATTCTATATTCTATCTATACTTCAGAACATATTTTTAGCATAAAACAAAATAATTATTATAAATTAAAGCTTGAGAACATTCAGTACTTACCATTTTATACGGAATATTTAAGGAATTTCCAAGATGTGGCAACTATATTATTGGTAGCGTGCCCTTAAGTAAATAACAACTTGTCGCCACATCTAACAAATCCTGGGTTATTTGTTATATTTTTATTTTATTAAATATAAAATTAATATTCTACGTTACAGTAAAAATTTACGACGTAATTTAATCTTCTTCTTATGATGCCTCTCCGATCAACGAAGGTTGGTAGTCAATTTAGAATATTCTTCTCTATTTCTAGCGAGGCGAAAGAGTTCTGCTACTCTCGCTATCCCCGTCCACTCCCGGATGTTACGCAGCCGGGATTTTTTCTCCGACTGACACGTCTTTTGCCCGCGAATTTTCCCATCATAATTAGTTGCAGTAACTCATACCAATCATGTCTCAATACATGTCCTAGGTAGGCAACTTTTCTTTGTTCGATGGTCTGCAAAAGTTCAAGTTTCTGCTTTACTCGTCGGAGAACCTTGTTATTATTCGGAAACCGTAATTTAATTAAAAAATATTATTGATTTAAAAAATCTAAATATGTATCCCATGGTAGGCTGGCTGCATTGCCTCTTTGGATGGCAATGCCGATCATTTAGCCAAAGTAGCAGCCAGTCTTTTGGTCACCTGAAGCTAATACTAATAACTTTGATATAGTTTTATAAAAATCTAAGGCTTCAGGTCCCCACCAGGTCCCCTCCAGAAATATGTTTCAAAATTATTTTATATTTATCCAATTTTTTTTGGCTAAGGCCGGGGGTTACCTTGGCGTACCTGTAAGAGTGATGATAGGGTTTGCAGTACACAGTATACAACAACGATACGAAATGCTTGTCATGTAGAATATCAACAGATATGACTGTATTGGATTTGTCACAATAGCGTCGTAACACTGATTGCACCAACCGATTTCATTGTGCAATCCCATCAATAGATCCAGTAACAGCTGTACCTTGAATGGACTATTAGGCTATCATATCAATAGCATCTAGGAACATGACTGTCATATTTAATTCAATGTGCACATCTCATTCAATACAATATAACAGAGAAAAATACTTAACATAGACCCTTTTCAGTACCTAGCTATAATTTCAGTAACCTGCCCATTGGGCTGGAGGAATTCTACGCTAAATTGACCTTCAAAACTAACTTATATGTACCTACATAGTTGTTAACTCAGCAGCTCTATTGTTCTCGTCACTCTTGGTGTGAAAATGCATTTTAAAAAACTAAAAGCTTTAAGAGGACACGGTACCGGGCGCTCTCTCCATACAAACGTAGTCGACTGTTTCCTCCCTGGATAATGACACTAAGGCAAATATTTTTGTTGCATAAAACTTATAACTGCCATGACTATGCCATGTTTTGTTTTTTAAATCTTAATTTCTAGGATAATTAGAAAATGAAAAAAACCAAGACATAGTCATGGCAGTTATAAGTTTTATGCAACAAATTATTTGCTCTAGTGTCATTATCCAGGAAGGAAACAGTCGATTACGTTTGTATGGGAAGAGGGCCGGTACCCTTTCACCTTAAAAGCTTCATGGAATATTCTTTTCGGTAAAGGTAACTGACAGAATGATGAACCTTTTTTTCACGAAATTCTCCTCTAAAAACGTAGAATCTGACAGGTTATTATTAAAAAAGTAACTCTTACATATTTACAGCGGTTATCAAAGTGAAAATAAATACTAACGTAAGATTGGTTATTGCTTTTATACAAATTGTTATACCTACTTTATGTTTTAACTAAAAAGCTTCGCATTTCTTATGTTTATACTGTATAGCATCATCGAACGTGTTGCTTAGTATTCTAATTATTCCATAGATTCGAATTAATATTTTTTTGGTTCAATAAAAGCCGGTTGCATTATGAATCTAGGAATCTAGGTTAATAAACAAGTATTATATTATAAATTAGTTACACTGTTTATTCTTTTCAAAAACCTATTAATATTAGGTACCAACAGACCTCAACATATTGGCATTCAATGTACTCACCGAACGTGTTAACAAAACAGTATAACCCAGATAAATTAAGAATGTTTCATCTACCTAACATCTAAGTAGATAGTTAGTTTTTATTTGATAACAAATACCTATCCTAATATACAACTAGAAAAAGACATATTTAACATTATAAATAAAAAGAACTCTTTTGTATAGTTAACATTCCCATTTTGCACACTTTAATATGTTTCTATAGTTACGTTGTCAATAACGGTAACGTAATATGACGTCACTATTTTTTGTGAGTGCAGGAGTTGATCGATTTATAAGACGTTATTACGTCAAAATAGGCTTGTATGAATAAATAAACACGTAAATCTTGGTTTGCGCATAAGAGACTCCTTATAAAAGCAGCAATGTAGAGGCAACCAGACACAGGCAATTAGCATTTATATTAACCCTTAAGAAAACAGGTTTGTGTAAATTTCAGTAAATTAGATTGCACATTTTCCTTTTTGTAGCGGTTTATGACGCTCAAAAATTAATTTAAAGGCTGTAAAGAGATTTAATGGGTATTCATAAGTTACTTTATGTTACAAAGTTAAGACGAGAAGAGCCTAATATTTTATAGCAATAACTTAAAAAAGATTTCGCTCAGCTTTGTGTTTGTTATTATTCGATAAGATTTGGCTTATTTTGAAATTGGAATGTTACCTTAATTTTGAGAACGGGATAACGCAGACAGAGCCTAGATACCACTAAGTCTAGAAATGATAACGCGAAATTTTGCTTTTTCGTAGGCCTATTAACTATTTTGTGTTTGGGATATATACCTAGCCTCTAACCTATTAAACAGTATCAATTTGTGAACCACAGGCTTGTCAATAATATGTACGAATATTTTGACGTGATAAAGTCTAGTAAATTGATGGGATAAAAAAGTGTCATGGTAATTTCACATGTAATATTGTGTGACGTCATGCGTCCCGTTCCCAATGTGTGACATCATGCGTCATGTTCCGGTAACATGATGCGTCCGTCCCGTTAGGAAGCAAGAGTATTTAATAATAATAATATCGATCATCTGGGCTTGTGTTATGGTGACGAATGATGAATAGAAGACTTATAAGGAAAAAAAAGACTTAATTAAAAAAAGGAATAACAAACTTTTTTTATTGTTATCGTTTTCTTTTGACGTTTTCACGTAAAATTATTATCTGTAAACCGACATTACGGACAACCATTTTATTTTTAGTTTAGATTAGATATTTATTATTACCAAAACACCTAATAATAGAAAGTTAAAGCTGGTCGTATATGTTTGTCGCCCTGTGCTACCACCACATATAGGTACCCAAGGAAAATCGATAATCCATTGACCCTTGTAATGTAGGTAGCTCGGGATTTCCCACATAACTTAGTATACTTTGTCAAGTTTGTGAACAGTGAATGTGGTTTCCACGTTTTGACATAACATGAAACGTTTCACACAATATTCATCTGAGAGTTGTTTGTTAAAATCTAGGTACTTAAGTAAATTTCATTAATTATTTTATTTTAATCAAAATCTGTTTTGGTAAATAATGGTGGAATATTTGAACGTTTATAATTTCAATAGTTTTCAAGTTTTAATTGGCTTCCAACTGGAATCTTAAAAGGATTATAATTTTAAGGACGAAATGAAATAAAATTTGTTTCTAAGAATTTCGAGAATTCAATCTAATATTCTTTAAATTACTAGGTTGATAAACTAGTGAAGCAAAATAAATATAATTAATACATTTTAAAATAATTCCTTAATTATAGTTAATACATATTAAAATAATTCCTTATTTTTTTTTAAGGAGAATCGTAATTAACTTTGTAATGATTTACAAAACATTTTTAATCTAGACACAGGTCTTATAGGTACCCACATAATATTTTATATTTAATTAATATAATTGTGTACTCATGTAAAATAATATTATTATTTTACTTATTAAGCGATTGAAAGTAAGTACCTACCTAAGTTTTGACCTGGTTTACTTTACACTCTGAAGACAGAGACGTGGTGACAACGATTTCAGAGCTATAAGGATCCCTTTTAAACTTCGGCTGAATAAACACCAGAGAAGGGAGACCGAATCAAAATACAGACTCATTTACATACAAAACCTAAATATATTGTCACCCGAAAAAAGGGTATGACAATTGTATTTCAGAGCATTTTCAGAGCATAAGTAAATGCCTAAAACCATTACGTCAAAAGAATGGTTTCATAGTAAGCCACTGTTAGATAACAATAGATGTACTATATTTTACACATGTAAATGTGCTAGAGGCTGGCATTATGCCTCGTAACTAGTCTCACTTATTTGCGGCTTAGTAAGAGCAACATTAAACAATTAACTAAAACAATTTGCAGACTTTAAACTTAATCAAAACAGAAAGTCTTGCTCGGTAAACAATGAGTTAATTTGATTAATATCGCCAAAGCGTCTAAACTAGATCCAGAAGAAGTAGATGGAAAACTCAAATGAATCACGGCGAATATCCGAGAAACATGTTTTGTTAAAGCCACCCATTATTTCTCATTTCGGCTCCTGACAAATTCAATTTCCAAGTTTTAGAAGTGTTAACTTATTTAAGCCCATAACTGAAAACGCCTATTAACTACGGTAAAGCTTTCTACCTAAATTGAATCATTTACCTTTTACGAGTTTCGTATCGACAGCCAAATTATTTCACTAAATTTTTGGAGAAAAGAACTTGAGTGTAAAGTACATCAATATTAAGTTACTTAAAACAAATCGATTTACCAATAGATCATCTATGAATATAAAAAAAGTCCTGACTGACTGAATTCTCGAATCAAACCATAGCTATGGCAATGAATGTATCCTGTAAGAAAGGATTTAAGAAAAAACTTAACTCTATACTGAAAACTAGTTTTTGATTTCTTGGTTTCCCTATACCTGAGCATACTAGAAATTATATCGGTCCACTGACGTATAAGTTACCCTAGTGGTGACAACAATATTCAAATTTATTTGAGGTTATGTTACCCGCGATTTCATTTTCAAAAAGAATACTACACAAAACAGGGCAAAAAACTGACATCTACATTCTTTAACAAGTTCCTCAATAACTATACTCCAATTTTCGAAGAGCTGAAAGAAATAAATGTAAATAGCTTACTTATTCAATTGTTTCTCGTCACAAACACCGGTTCAATGTCTCAATAATGATGTCAAGCAAGCCATCTACTTAAAAAAAATATCTGAGAAATCGCTGTGGGCCTTTTCTCCTCTACGGCCATCTTTCCTTGACTTACCCTAATATTTCCCTATACCTGAGCTTACTAGAAATGACATCGATCCACTGAAGTATAAGTTACCCTAGTGGTGACATGTCAAACAAAAGTTTGCACCGAACCGACAGCACGGAGTGTGCGAGCATGTGTCAAAAGTAATTGGTTTAGCGGTTTTTGTTTGATATGTCAACTGTAGTGGAACATAGGAACTCAGTGAATGGCACTGACATTTTCACCGTACTTTGTCGATCGGCTTTTGTCGTTGGTGGATGACGTTTTAATACAAATTCATGTGTGACGTCGTCACGGACCGGTTCAGTTCCTAGTATGTTTCGGTACACTGTTCGCAGACCTTAAGAGGAAAGGGTACCGGGGGCTCTCTCCATATAAAGGGAGGAAACAGTCGATTACTTTTATATGGAGAAAGCGTCGGTACCCTTTCACCTTAAGGCTGGGAAAACCGGAAAACGACGAAAATCAAATAATATAATTTGGGTACCGAACTAAAACTCGAAATGAAAGAACTTTTAAACACCGCGCAACTTTACCACATTAAAATAATTTAAATGCCTTTTGTTTCATAACTCAATCGAACTTATATTTCTAATATTTAAAGTTTATAGGGGGGATTTAAATAAAGAAGTTTTGATATTATAAGTACGTAAAGTGTCTTTTGTGTATGATACCCCCCCATCTCCTTAACTTAATAAATATTATTGCCAACCTAAAAAATAATTAATTTGTTTATTTTCTTGTTATTTTGTCACTTATATATTATCAAGGTTTTTAAAAAACGTCTCAAATGTCTTGCCATGGCGCCTCCGCCGGGCCGTGGCAGACTGGGTGGATCCAAGAAGTACTGGCTGGACGTTGTAAAGGGTGATATTCGTGCAAATTACATTACAAACCAGGATGCCGAAGACCGTGCGAAGTGGAGGCATAAAAGCAGGAAAGCGGACCCCGGGGTCCCGAGAGGGATGCAACCTGAAATATCGCTCGGATGATGATGAAGATTTTTAAAAAACATTTTAGTGGCCCTTATTACCCGGAGTCACCTTATAGGTAATTAATTACCTACTATTGACTCTAAAATTATTAAGTCTCACTACTGGGCAAGGGCCTCCTTTTAGAGAGGTTAAGCAGTAAAAGTTCTCGGGTGACTAGTGCCTACGCCAAATTTTTCTTTAAATTTCCTTTGAAAAAAAACTCAAACTCACCACACCGTGGTGAGTTTTAGGTTATATGCATGCAGTGCTCATTTTGATATTAGGACATTTTAAAGTAAAGTTTTAAAGTCATTGTGATATAGTGAACCAAGCGATGAGGCAGTCTAACTGCGTAGAATTTTTTACATCATCTTGTTGTTTCTCGCTTTTAATGCCTTCCCAATATCACTCAATTTCGCACCAAATTGATTTGTTCTCCAAAAGCAATTGGTAAATTCAGAACAGTTTCTGCGAAGGTCTTGAATGTAACCACAGATAGCGGTCGCAGCGCTTTACGTTCTATTCTATCTATAGGTACCTACTCCGTTTGCTTGTTTACACATAGGATATTTAATGATGTTTGGGTAAATCACTTGGCGTTAACTGATAAGTCTACGTAAATAGGCAAAGTTAATACAAGTGGAAACTATTTTATTTTTTATATATATATTTTTAGGGTTTCGTATCCAAAGGGTAAAAACGGGACCCTATAACTAAGACTCCACTGTCTGTCTGTCCGTCTGTCTGTCTGTTACCAGGCTGCATCTCATGATAGCTAAAGAGTTGAGATATTCACATATTATGTAGGTATTTCTGTTGCCGCTTTAACAAAAAATACTAAAAACAGAATATAATGGTACGGAACCCTTCGTCCACGAGTTCGACTCGCACTTGTTAAAATTGTCGACATTTGATTGAAACATAGGATTGAAAGATTAATTCTGCACGCCCCTAATTCTAAACACAATCATTGAGGTTGATTTAAATTGCTTGTAAACAAAAATCTCTATTACATCGCTGGCATGGAATATTACGTTGTTGGCATGAGAGCGGTGTTGGCCTAGTGATACCTCGACTTTGATTCCGTAGGTCATGGGTTCGAATCCCGGCCGGCCGCACACCAATAGATTTTTCTTACAAAAATGTATGTACAACATAGCTTTTACTGTGAAGGAAAAAATGTTAGCGCAGTCAAACAAACAAACTCTTCAGCTTTATAATACTATAAAGTATTAATGTTACGTAACAGTGATTCGATTCCGTAGGTTTATGTTATTTCACTCGTCCTTCACATTGGAATCGAGTTCGTTCCGTTATTTCCGTCTGACTCGGTCGATTGTGGTTTCCTATAAAACAGGACGTAGTATTACATATAATGTCATATCGCTTTTGCTCCAGTTTGATGTTAGAACCCTCTTACGTTCATTTCTTATTAGTTTTGCTTACAATCTACACACCCCTTTACTTACTTCTTGTTACGGTTCCGTACCCGGTCCGTCTGTCCATCTGTCCGTCTGTCCGTCTGTCCGTCTGTCCGTCTGTCCGTCTGTCCGTCTGTCCGTCTGTCCGTCTGTCCGTCTGTCCGTCTGTCCGTCTGTCCGTCTGTCCGTCTGTCCGTCTGTCCGTCTGTCCGTCTGTCCGTCTGTCCGTCTGTCCGTCTGTCCGTCTGTCCGTCTGTCCGTCTGTCCGTCTGTCCGTCTGTCCGTCTGTCCGTCTGTCCGTCTGTCCGTCTGTCCGTCTGTCCGTCTGTCCGTCTGTCCGTCTGTCCGTCTGTCCGTCTGTCCGTCTGTCCGTCTGTCCGTCTGTCCGTCTGTCCGTCTGTCCGTCTGTCCGTCTGTCCGTCTGTCCGTCTGTCCGTCTGTCCGTCTGTCCGTCTGTCCGTCTGTCCGTCTGTCCGTCTGTCCGTCTGTCCGTCTGTCCGTCTGTCCGTCTGTCCGTCTGTCCGTCTGTCCGTCTGTCCGTCTGTCCGTCTGTCCGTCTGTCCGTCTGTCGGTCTGTCCGTCTGTCCGTCTGTCCGTCTGTCCGTCTGTCCGTCTGTCCGTCTGTCCGTTCATTTTTATCGAGCAGAGATAGCTAGACAAACTTCCAACACTTCGTCCGCAAGTCCGACTAGCACTTCGCCATTTTTTTTACTTTTCACATGATATTGTCACTACAAAAGACATTTAGCATTACTATGTTTTTGTTTTTATTTTGTGGATCTCAACATTTCGCAATCTTTGCAAGTACCATGTTCTCGAGACACTACAAAAACAGAAATATGAACAGCAACAATAATGAAATAAATACAAAAACATGCAAAATGTTCTGTTTTAAATAACTTCGTAGTATAATTCTTGTTCAGTGCTGAGGCATTTAATCTTTTAAGACACTAATTAGAAATACCTAGACTGGCTTGCAATTTCGTGAAATAGTACCGTGGTTTCACCCGCGTTACTCTCGATCCGAATATCAGGATAAAAAGTAGCCTATATTACTTCCAATAAATAATGTATCCTCATACCAAGTTTCATCAAAATCGGTCCAGTAGTTCCGGAGCCTATTTGTTACAAACAAAAAATAATTAAAGTCGGTTTACGGACGATAATTTTTCGTGATAACTTCATATGAAAACATTGATGTACATAAATAGCAACGTATTTTCGTTGCTATGGTTACCTTGTCAATAACTCACGCTCCCGGAAAGTGAGTGCCTTTGCTATGGTTACCTTGTCAATAACGGAACGTGAGGGATGATGTCACACTTTTTTGTAAGTGCTGCCGGTGTTCATCGATTATCGTTGCTATGGTTACCTTGTCAATAACTCACGCTCCCGGAAAGTGAGTGCCTTTGCTATGGTTACATTGTCAATAACGGAACGTGAGAGATGATGTCACACTTTTTTTGTGAGTGCTGCCGGTGTTCATCGATTATCGTTGCTATGGTTACCTTGTCAATAACTCACGCTCCCGGAAAGTGAGTGCCCTTGCTATGGTTACCTTGTCAATAACGGAACGTGAGGGACGATGTCACACTTTTTTTGTGAGTGCTGCCGGTGTTCATCGATTATCGTTGCTATGGTTACCTTGTCAATAACGAAATGTAAGCAATGACGTCACACTTTTTTGTGAGTGCTGCCGGTATTTATCGATTTATAAGAAGCCAAAAAAACTTTCCTCTTTATATTAGTATAGATAAAACTTACTTAATATTATCTCATGTACTGGAGACCTACCTAGGCAGTAATTTTGCTGAAAGCAAAGACGGGGCCACCTTCACTTCAACAATGGAACACCGAGCATGCCACTTCACTCGACAACTCACCATTTGTTTCTAGAACAATTTATTAGATGCTTTTAAATTGAAAATGCACACCTTGAGAAAAGATTTACTGCCTTCAGCTGTTAGTAGTTTGACTTTTGCAATTAATGTGAACAAAATAACAGACAGACAGACATGCGAACAGACGGACAGTGGAGTCGTAGTAAAGGGGTCCCGTTTACCCCTTGGGTACGAAACCCTAAAAACTGCAATAAACGTGACTGCTGTAGGTTACCATAAACCGGCCAAGTGCGAGTAGGACTTGCGCACGGAGGATTCCGTACCCTTATATTCTGTTTTTAATCCCCGACGCAAAACCAAATGAAAAAACCCTAAAAAATATTGTAGGTATGTCAGACGAGGCTGTATAGGTTAAAAGTATTTTGTCTGCACTTTTGGGAGTATAATTGACAAAAAAAATTGCCTAAAAATAGTAAATATAACCAAAAATTTAAAAAAATTCTTAAATGTTTTTTTTTTCTTTTGTTGATATAGCGGCAACAGAAATATTTCATCTGTAAAAATTTCAACTGTGTAGCTATCACGGTCCATGAGATACAGTCTAACAGACAGACGGACAGAGGAGCCGTAGTAAAAGGGTTCTGTTTTTACCCTTTGGGTATGGAACCCTGAAAACTGAAATTAACGTGACTACGGCTGTACCTATGGCAAAAATAACCCTTTCGTAATCGGCTAAAAAGGAAATTGCATTTTTATCGAGCAGAGACTAAATTAAAAAGAGATTTTAAAACGTCCCAAAGCGCCCCATTTACTTATTTCATTTTACATCCTGGATATCTATTTGTAAAAAAAACACCCTGGCTACCTTCACTTATCTGTTAAGTAAGCGGTCCTCAAGGAACAGTCTTTTCTTAATCTCTCCATAGGGAGATTCTAAAGTTAGTTAAAATTAATAAAGTCTTATAAGACTAATATGAAATGTGGCCTGACTGACCATCCATCAACAATTTGTATCTTGGTCAATTAGATTATTATCAGAATATCCATATGATGAGTTAAGATGATATTGTCTTTTTACAAGACTATGTCATCTTAACGGAAATAGGCATTAACGTTAAATGCCCTAGTAGCAAAAGGTCTAAATCATAAATACCGTATTTCTTTAGTACTCTGGTAGCAATCGTCTAGCTAGATAGTTACTGTTCGCGTTGAATGACCTAGAATCAGATATTCTGGATCTATTAAGAAAATGCAATATTCTCACTATTGCACTTCTTGGTCCAAGACCCAAAGCAGATCTGGTGACACCTGGCCTGAACATTACCAGAATTTTAAAAAGTTTGAATTTCAAATAGTCTTTTAACAAAAGTTGAAAGTTAAGAAATACAGAAATACCCCTTGACCGCTTTCTTATAGAATTACCAATATCTCTGTATAGGTGTAATGTGTGCGTAGCGAATAGAGTACCTTCTTGAGTGCGAGGTCGGTCTTTGTTGATAGATCAATTTGTCTTCTGAGATAGTGCGCTTAATAGTAGGCCAATTGAAGTAAATTAGATCCTTCTCATTGAGCTGTCTTAAGACGAGGTGGTAAGACCAGAATATACGATAGTAGAAACCGTTTTTGGGTATCAACCACTAAATAATATAGAATGATATTCATACTGTCGCAAAGGTGAAGAAATGCTTTGCATTGTCATACACTTCGAAACACGATTAGAGTGATTTGCCCTGATAAAAAAATCGTGAAAATCTTAAAAAAATCGTCATTATTTTATAATTTATCAATTTTACGGCGATTGTAAAGAAAAAACATAAACGAAATTTATATTTTCATAAACCTTACATTAAATCCCATAAGGTAGTACAGATAGTTTTTCACTAAAATAGTAGTCTTTTAATTACATAAAACAGTTAAAACGGCCATTTCGCGGCGCGCGGTGGAAAGGGATAGAGTCACCGCGCGGCACGCGCGTGGGAAAAGGATAGGGGTTTTCAGGTCCTACTTCCCCTTAACAAACTCGATAACGTTGATGTAATGGGTCAAACATAAATGTACTATTAGTACCTACCAGAATCCTCTCAAAAACAAACGTCTCGTTTTAGAACAACTTTAAATACTTACCGCAAGTCAGTGCAAAACTAATTTTCCATTTAAGTACGTTACGAGCGAACGTCTGCAGTAATTGCAAATATTTGCAGTTATAGTGGATCCGAACTAATAAAACTGGTTAAGTACTTTCAGTGAAGGCCATCTGATGAATACGACCCGCTAATAAAGTTCGCCCTGTGTTCAAACGAAAATGATAAAGTAATTTCTTTGCTGAGCATTCCTATTGCCTGCCTGTACCTACATACTTGTCTTGGGTCTTTCAGTAAACAACACATTAATGAGAAAAGTTAAGGGTAGATATCTACTTGCGTTGCCTTTGCTCTACCTACGTAGATAACTTAGGTATTATGTGCCCATCATAAAAGAATATACGAGTCTCAGACGTAAAATGCCTAGATATCCCACTTGTAATTTTCTAAAAAAAAAATATTTATTATTATTTATTTATTATTTCACACACAATATAAAACATAATACACACCGCTTAATTAGAGCCAAAACTATGTATTAGGTATAGTATCTGCTAAGGTGTTTATGACAGTAGCCACCCATATAGATCAATAGATCCGTGCTTGGGTGAACCACATAAATAGCGACACATTCATTGTTCATACGCGGGGTACTTGGGTACTTTAAATATATTTGAAGAATTGATTTAAGGTCGCGGGAAGTCGTTGGAGGCAGAGAGCATGCGACCAATCGCTCGGGAAGTCTTTGGGGGAGGCCTATGTTCAGCAGTGGATGTCCTGTGGCTGATATGATGAAAGTATTGATTATAGATATTGTGTTATAGAGCCTCGAATCTAATCCTTAGTTAAATAACCGCTCGAACAGAAGTGGCCTTTAGAGGCCACTGATTTTAATTCAGAGGTCAGATTGTATTTTTGCTTTTGTTCGTTTCTCTCGTCCGATATTGATTTTACGAATTATTGTTTTATTTCTAGACCTAAAATGCCTAGGCATCCTATATCTACTGTAAACTTATAATTTGTTAAAATTAAACGTACTTATTTAAAGTGTCGTTTGTAGAATATTGTGCAATAGAGACTCAAATCTTATCCGTCGATAGATAGGTAAGAAATTAATTTTATAGAATTAATTACTTATCTTAATTAAGGGCTATTTCTGTGCACCCTAACAATCAACTTTGTTCTACTACTTTTGGAAATTCGATTTTTTTTCACTTTTCAATGTTTTGTGTGTTGTACAAATAAGGTGTTTATCTATCTAAAATCAGCTGTTACTTACACGGAGTGGTCATCAACCTTAATATTATGCTTATTTTTGAAGTTTTATTGACTTTCTAAGTCTAAACAACCTTTATTTAAGGTCGAATTGAAATTGAAGTAACATAAAACCTCAAAAACTTCCAAAATAATGTTTGAATTTTAAAAAAGTGGTAAAACAAAAGTTGATTGAGGTGCACAGAAAAAGCCCTAAATAGCTTTTATAAATAACTAGCTTTTGCCCGCGACTTCGTCCGCGAAGAAGTCCAAAATTTGAAGTAGATTGGACCAAGGAATCACGTCTTCCCATTCAAACTTTTCCCCCCTTTTTCACCCCCTTAGGAGTAGAATTTTGAAAAATCCTTTCTTATTGGATGCCTACGTCATACGAAGAACACACCCTCCAAGTTTCAGGTCTCTACGATCAGCTGTGCGTTGATCCGTCAGTCAGTCAGTCAGTCATTCAGGACAAAGAATTTTATATGTATAGATAACTAGCTGCACCCCGCGGTTTCACCCGCGTAAGTCCCGATCCCGTGGGAATATCGAAAAAAATATCCTATGTCCGTCTCCTGGCTCTAAGCTACATCCCTACCAATTTTCACCCAAATCTGTTCTGCCGTTCCCGAGTTATAAGTGGTGTAACTAACACGACTTTCTTTTATATATATAGACTAGCTGTTGCCCGCGACTTCGTTTGCGATGTGGTTTTGGGTTATATAGAATACCTAGCATTTTTCGGCATAGATACAATTTATCATTCGGTGTAAGTTATAAAACAAAATAGGTAGTTACATTGTTTTTAAACTATATTTTTAATTGATTTGGCGAAGGCATTTTACTTACTCATACTCCGAAAGTAGGTCTAAAGATGCCTGAAGAGCGTGTAGAAAGAAAAACTTTCAGCCCTAAAGAAAATCGCTTTCACTGACAGCTGTCATGTCAAATTATGGCTTCGCACGGCTCATCCATACTGCCAGAGTACTGACAGAGAGTACATAATAGGTTTTTTCTTAGTAATCGAATTCAGGTAGATATATTTAGTTCAAGATATCTTATTTAATAAAATAAATGTAAAGGTGAAAATGGTCAAAGCGACGTATGACCATGCTGCGCCTCTGCCGGCGCCCTGTAAAGATGTTGCAGATGTGGCTTTATGCGACCGTGCGGTCAGTGTTGTTCCTTGAGTAAAAAAATACTGGCAGGAAATGCTTGCATTTTGAATGATTTTAATTAGTATTATCTTTTGTTTTTTTTATTATGTTTTTGTGTTAAGTTCTGGTTTTTCATTTATGATTGTGTATTTTGTGTAAATAACATTTTCTAGGCAAACCGTGTTACAAAAACTGTAATTTAAATCTACGGACTTCGCGTCATTACTCAGTGTTGGATAAACTAATTAATAAAAATCACTTCGGTAAGTACCGACGTATTTGAGTATTGAAAACATATTGAAAACAAACAGCAAAAACAAAAAAATCTACATAATCTATAACCTCTTTGGTCCCAACCTTGTAAGAGGATCAGGTAGTATGGAGTCTCTCATTCACTCTCGTTATTAGGAAGAATTTTATGTTTATTCGTAATGAAAAGCACGGTGTTTTACCTCGGGTTTGTTTTGTTTACACAAACTGTGAAATTCACTCATTTAGTCCCTCGAACTATTAGCGCCCTCGCTACGCTCGGGCGCCAAACTCCGTCTCGGGACTCAATGAGTGACTTTCACACCTTGGGTAACAATGTACTATTTTTGTTAATTTTTCACAAATAAAACATAATACACAACAATATGATAAGCTAAAACTAAGTCCAATTTCTATTCGCACAAATTTTTCAAAATACTTTGTCTTCCTAGTTATCTTTAGATTTTTGTAAATTAATGAAAAAATAATTATCAACTACCTTTGTGTCTCGATTCATATTCTTCAATTAATCATATAAGAGGTTATTATAGTATTTATTACACCAACATCATGCAAATAATAATCTATTTTGGTGCAAATAATAATATACATTGTTTTTATTATCAAATAATAATATTAATGATTAAAAAGAAAGGCCATTGGACAGAACAAATACTAATACTTAAAATAACGCGATGCACATTGAGATCCTTACATATTGATAGCAGGCATTACGTTGAACAAAAAATGCTTTCACACCAAACATCTAAAGCATCTCGGAAACGGGGTATTTGAAGGAACGTGATGTCCTATGATTTCACAAAAGTGCACGGTGCTCTTTGAGACTCATACCTATCGATAGAGGGCATCGAAAAAAAAAACAAATAATAAAAACACCAACCCTCTAAAGCGTTTTCGATACAGGGTTTTTGAAGAAACGTGATGTTCCTTGATTTTCTAAGAGTGCGCAGTGACTTTATGCCAAAAATAATTGTGTATAATAATTAGCCTAGTTTAGGTTTTTATGTCAAAACCGATTATTCCAAAACCTTTATGCCAAACTACAAAAGGACATTCAACTTCTAAAGCGAGACGTTTCGGAAATGGAATATTTAAAAAAAAATGATAACCTATAATTTTTCAAAAGTTTGCGGTTCACTTTGAGTCCCATACCTATCGAAAATGACAAATAATGCCATCAAACAAAACCTATAAAGCGTTGGGCATAATTTATTCATCGGGTCTAAAATCACAGCGCAAAAAACATAACATAACATATAACCACGCTACCATACTGAATGGCCGGACCCCTTTTCCAATTTTCTAAATTCTTGACCAAAATACCCAGTTTTTTTATTAGGTAGCTGGCAGGCCTACGTAATTTTGGGAAAAAAATGATTTTTACATATAACTACCTGTATATTTTTTAACCGACATCAAAAAAGGAGGAGGTTCTCAATTCGTCACGTATATATTTATTTTTTTATGTATGCTTGCTGATTACTCGTAAACTCTTGGAGCGATTTGGAAAATTCTTTTCTTGTTTTTACTATTTAAGGTTTCCGCTACTTGAACTCATAATTCAAACTATAGCAGGAGAAAAGCGCGATAGAAGTGTACCATCGGAGGTCTTCGGTAAAGGAGATCGGTAATATTATGTAGTAGTACCTCTTTGTACTAACCTCATTTTCAGTTTCACGTAGGTAGTATTAAATGCAAACTATTTGGTTTTATGACAGCTGTCACCTTGAGCGGAGGCATGTACTGCAGCCCTACCATGACTTTTTGAAGAACTCGAAAAAAAGAAACACTTTTTCGATCACTCTCTTGTCCGTTTGTCTGTCAGTGTGTCACTACCGATATTCTCAGAGACGGGTGGACCTAGTAAGTTGATTTTTAGGAAGTTTCATAGTAAATACTCAATATATTATGTTTAATCGAATACGTAAAAAACCCGTGGTAAGGGTACTGTTCCCTTCTGACGTTCGATTACGTTTTACCACGGAAAAATGTTTCGATTTCACATTTTTTAAATGGTTTTTTATCAAATATCTTAATTATTGTATTAAACTCAAATTGAAACATACCCTAAATGTTAATCTGATATTTCCTGAACATATTTGTGTGGACCTTGTCGAAATCTGTTCTGTAGTTTATGAGATTACCTGGTTCAAACAAACAAACAGACAGACAAACAGACAAACAGACAAACAGACAAACAGACAAACAGACAAACAGACAAACAGACAAAAATTCTAAAAACCACCCTATCGTGTTCAGCTAACGATTTAAAGACGACCTGTGTATTTTTTTTCTGGATAACTTACAATTACAGATTTTTTGATGTCTACAGATTTATTATATGTATAGATTACCAATAGGTACCCCGTATATAGGTAGACACGTACGCAGTAGCAGGTAATGGGATAGTTAAATTTATCTTTCAAAAAATTATAAAGTTACTAAGCTCTTGGACTAATTCAAGTTTTTTAAACTTCCGTTAAAACCAGTTTAATTATAATGTTCATCGTAATGAAGAAACTGCGTAAACTCTATTATGTAGAAATAAGTGGAAGGTAAGCCTAGCCTAGCTTTACTCGGAAGATTGCTTTGCTCCTCCCCATGGTTTTTAATTAAAGTACTGTAACAAGTCATTATTAGAGATTACAAAATTAATTAAAAAGCTGCCTTTTACCTAATACTGTTCTATATTTTAAAACTTTTTAATCTTTTTTACCTTAGCCCAGGCATGGGACAATATACCTTAAAATATTTTATTAGGAAAAATGCGTCTTCAAAAATTGCAACTGAGACGAATACCTTTTAAGTGCTCTTACCAATTACGCCACTCAGTCAAGTACCGTCATAGTTGAATTTAAGAATCGCATTAAAAAATTCTAAAATAAAATATTTATAAGGTAGTAATTACTATTTCATATTGTTAAATATTCGAAATTGTCTGTAACTCATTATCGTTGACTACAGAACACCGTAGGACAGCACAGTAGATAAATCTTAAAATTTGGGACAGACACTGCTAAAATGTTAATAATTAGAGTTATCTAAAAACCTCATCAATCTTTTCTATCTTCTTCGATAATTTGGGTACCCTCTGGCAAATTATCTGGATTAAGTTTCAGCCGCTTTCAATGATAATTAATTAAAATAGATATTTTCTCGTAAATATTTCTTCGAGATTGAAAATGGTTCAATTTCGCTAGAGTATTTGAAATTCAAGTGAAAATATATTATGAAAACTTACTGTAAAAGTTTAGGCCAAGGTAAGTTAGGACTAGTAAACTAAGTAGGTATTTTTACAACAATACTAAAAGTATTTTTCAATCCATCCAGATTTCCAGATTACTTTTCAAGTACATAGGTATATCACATGACGGCCCAGTTGGCACAATGGTCACCATGCCGGACTGCCAAACACAGCGTTGCGGATTCAATCCCCGCCTCAGACAAGTATTTAAGCTTAGATATTTGTCTGTGGTCTGGTTGTTTCTATGTCTTCTTCTTCTTCAGCAGCATGTACTAGCCCACTGCAGGACATATGCCTCTCCAACGCCTCTCCACAACGTTCTGTCACCGGTCCTTCTGGACCACGCTGCCCCAGCATGAGCTTTTATGTCGTCGGACCATCTGGCAGGTGGTCTGCCCACACTTCTCTTCCCGATTCTTGGTCTCCATTCGAGAACAGCTTTGCTCCACCTTCCGTCTCCCCTTCGACACACATGTCCAGCCCACGCCCATTTTAATTTAGCGACGCGGTACCCTACCTCTATTACTTTGGTGCGTTGTCGAATGATGGTGTTGCGCACTTTGTCTCGTAGAGATATTCCGAGCATAATGCGTTCCATGGCTCTCTGTGTGACTTTCAGTCTGCGGACCAGCTTTATGGTTGTCAAGCTTCAGATTTTTTGATTTTCTGGGTTAATTTTTGCTGAAAATAAATCACGTTCAAAAATGCCACGAAACTACCTACGTTTATTTAAAAAAATATTTACAATTTGTTAATTATTGAGTACCATATAATTGGATAAAATAACAAGCAAACTCATGAAATGTATCAGTATAAATAACTATAGGTAAATACATAATTAGGTTATAGCATTTGCATATGCGGTTGCTCTACAATAGTACATTACTTACATTACATTAGATCTTTGCATAGAGGCGGTTTATGACGCGCGAGCGGTAGCTAGCGTGTTAAATAAGCCAAGATGCAAATATCAATTCCACACGTATATCGTACGACGTTTTTTATCACAGTTGCGAATAAAAGAAAAGACTTGAAAAGAAAACAAAATAATAATTAACAAAATATTTGTGATAAGTCTATGTTTACATTTTTTTAAGGCAATATTTTTTGTTAATTATGCTCCGGAAAGCTCAGGCTAAAGACTTTTAACCTATACAGCCTTGTCTGACATACAATATTTTTTAGGGTTTTTTCTATTTGTTTTTGCGTCGGGGGTTAAGAACAAAATACAATGGTACGGAAAAACAATATATTTAAGTAAAGAAAAAACAAAAAATAAACAACTGAATTTTTAATCGTTTTCTAAGTCATTATCACGTAAAATTTTCGTTCGTAAACCGACTTTAGAGACAACCATTTTTGCTAGCTAAAAATCTCTTTGGTACCTACCTTTTTTATACATCAAAATAGTATGTAATTAGCAGTAAGATACGTATAAATACGTATCTTACTGCTAATTACATAGCAAAATTACAAAGTTATCCCGATAGGTTAAAACCTATCGGGATAACTTTACTGCACTAGGTTGGCAATGTAAAACGCACGCGTGCATAATATGTTGGATTATGAGCCTAAAAGCCGTTGAATAAGATCCACTTTATGAGCAACTGTGATAAAAAATTAATTATGAAATAACAACGAAGTTATTAAGCTAGTGATTGCTTCTATTAACTTGACCATTTGCGACTAGCATGACGTCAATATGATTTGATTAATGTTCTATTACGTTTGCATCACAATTTCTTAACCTATTTAGAAAATCTTGATTAAAAACTTAAGATTAACATCCGACAGTGGTGAATCCAGGATTTTGGTTTAAACGGGTAAATGTTGTTAAGCCCCCTCCCCTCCTAGCAATAGTAGATACTTGAGGGGGAAGAACCTACTCAAAATAATACGTTTTTATTATATTTAATTTATAGTTTTTGACGTGATAACGTTTAGTAAATTCATAGAACACCTGCATACACAAAAAAGTGTCACGGTAACATTGTGTGACGTCATGCGTCATAGTAGGTAATATACCAGACGCGTCATTGTAACTTAGGAAACAGAGTATTTAATAATAATATCGCTTATCTGGACTTGTGCTTGTGACGAGTGACGAATATAAGATTTATAAAACGAAAAAAAAAGGAAAAAAATCTCATTTTGATCGTTTTCTTATGACGTTATCACGTAAAATTATCGTCCGTAAACCGACATTTGATTTTGGCTGATGAGCAAAAATCGACGTAAATATTAGGTGTAGAAAAAAATGCAATTGGAGCTTGCATACAAGCGATATCAGTTTAAAAATATCTAGATCACTACGTAGTATACAAACTCACCGACAAAAGAGAACATAAACAAACTAAGAACGGCGATAAATGCGAGGAATACCGGATACGATTCTAATACGATGCTATCTGTATGTACAATCAACGTTCAAAAGTATACTGGCACCGTAACGTTGACAATCCTGTACAGCACTATTTGAACATTATAACAATAAATCGATCCCACGTCGGTTGGTATAGCGGGTGGCGGCTTATACCACTCGGCCAACTAAAAACATAGTTAACATGTTGATAATAATAATCACACTTTTACTTCATTCACACTTTTATTTCAAGTATTTATGTTTGTATGTAACCTGTATTAGAAGAAGGTCGTAAGTCCAATACTTGTCTATAGTATTAATGTAGCAAACTGATAGTGTACTTATGACGCATACTGTACCTACAGTGGGATTAGACTTTTGAAAGAATTGAAATTAACATTCCTACCTGCTTCAGAATACGTATTGTATTGTTTGTTTTATTGTAAACTTTGTATGATGTGAGGAACACAATGTTTTGTTGAAAATAACATGAAATGAAACAATACATTCTGTGTCTATTGTGTAAAAGAAATGAGAACAGATGGTATGGTATATGATATCTGTAATAGGCATTCCAATGGTATAGAAAACTCTTGATTTTATTTGATCGAGATACGAGTCGATACCAACATTGTCATGTACAGTATGAGTCATAAGTCCATTTGAATAGTAATTATTTTCCTGGGTCTTAATCGCGTATTTGTTATTTCTCTTACCTCTACTACTATATAACACTACTACTATTACTACTCATATAACATAGTACTATTGTAACATAGTCGAAACGTCGAGGTAAGAGAAATAAAAATAATACGCGATTAAGACCCGGAAAAATAATTACTATGAATACAAATTGTGTGAGTATAAAAAGTAATTATCAGTTTGCTACCATAATAATATCAACAAGTATTGGACTTACGACCTTCTTATAATAAACGTTACACACAAAAATAAATACTTGTATTAAAAGTACTCAGTGTGATTATTATTTTTAACATGTTAGCTATGTATACAGTTGGCAGAGTGGTATAAACCGCCACCCGCTACACCAACCGACGTGGGGTCGATTACAGGTTACGTTGTTATAATTAGTGTGATTATTATTGTTAGCTATGTATACAGTTGGCAGAGTGGTATAAACCGCCACCCGCTACACCAACCGACGCGGGGTCGATTACAGGTTACGTTGTTATAATTAGTGTGATTATTATTTTCAACATATTAGCTATGTATTCAGTTGCCAGAGTGGTATAAACCGCCACCCGCTACACCAACCGACGTGGGGTCGATTACAGGTTACGTTGTTATAATTAGTGTGATTATTATTTTCAACATATTAGCTATGTATTCAGTTGGCAGAGTGGTATAAACCGCCACCCGCTACACCAACCGACGACGTGGGGTCGATTTACAGGTTACGTTGTTATAATGTTCAAAAAGTGCTGCACAGGTTTGTAAACGTTACGGTGCCAGTGACTTTTGAACGTTGATTGTACATACAAACTAAGTAGGCCGTGATTTTCGATATGCTACCACAACCTAGGAATTCTTAAGCTGTGATGCTACCATTAACTTAGCCAGAAAGGTTTATAAGAAAAAATCTTGAATATATTTCTAGGTTAAGATAATATACGATAGGAAAGATAAAGAGAGAGTACAAAGTCAAAGCAATGTTAAGTACCTATCTAATCTACCATCCTACTAATCCTATCAATATTATAAACTAGCTGCGCCCCGCGGTTTTACCCGCGTAATCATTTTCTGCGTGAGGATTAGCGAAATCGGTTCAGCTGTTCTCGAGATTTGTACTTAGTAACACATTCAGCGATTCATTTTAATATTATAGAAGACGATACTCAAGACTCGGTTTAAAACGTGGGTTGGAGCTAGTATTATAAATAATCTGAAAATACCAATCAGCCTTTGTTCTGAAATAGCGTGGGTATTAAAGGTAAATGAGACGATGTGATATCGATAATTACCAAACTTAGACCAAGTTTCACAAAAGTTTACAGACAACTTACGTTCTTTTGTTTTTACGAGTTTCTATTTCAGTGAACAAGTTAAATTATAGAGCTAATTAAATAGGTATAATTTGATAAGGTACTTGCGTATGTCGTGTAAATTGAATAAAACAGTTTTAGGTTCATTAAGCAGGTGTGGTTGAAAGATTCATAAGGTAATAACTAGGTACAAAAGGGCTGTGTGCATATTAATAAGACATATAAAGTATAATTTAATTCACTAAGTATAATTAATTCATGTAGTCACGAACTTTTTAACTAAATAAGATATGGCCCCTCTACATGATGGGCCAGCATGTGGAGGGCGTAGTGGTGTCTGATGGCTTATCGGTCGCACATTATGGCCCATCTACATGATAGGCCATCATGCTGGCCCACTAATATGGGCCAGCGTGTAGAGGGCGTAGTGGTGTCTGATGGCTTATGATTCGTGGGATGGCGACTGGATTGCCACGGTGTCGGTTTTTCGGTCGCACCTGTGCGAACGTGGCCATCGTGTAGTTGCGTTTCAACTCTAGCATGGCAATCTCGCCGGTCCAGTGCTGGGCTATCATGTAGAGGGGCCATCAAAGGAAGTGGCCAACGATGGCTGAACGTGGCCATCGTGTAGTTGCGTTTCAACTCTCGCATGGCCATCTCGCTGGTTCAGTGCTGGGCCATCATGTAGAGGGGTTATTAAGATTCCTTCATCTTAGTCTAATACACTTCCTAAAATATAATAAGAAAGATATCAATATAGATAGACTAAACCACTCTACGTTAGGCATTTCAAAGTTACTATGCGCCAGGGTATCATAGGTAAGTATTTAGATAACATGGGTAAAGGTTTTCCTCATCGATTCATTATTTCCAATAAACTGTCAAACCATCTTTCTAAAAGATATCAGAATATACGCGGGTGAAACGACGGGGCGCTGCTATAGTCTACACTTTTATATTTTAGGGGTAAATATTTTTTTTGTTTTGTTGTTTGTAACTAATAGGTTCCGAAACTACGGGACCGATGAAACTTGGTATGATGGTATTCATTGGGACTGACTTTTTATACCGATATTCCCACGGGATCGGGAGTTACGCGGATGAAATCGCAGAGCGCTGCTAGTCTTTTCATAAAATTGTATACTATAGATTGGTAGATACTTACTTCTTATTTGTATTATGAATCTCGAACTTGAATATAAATATAAGACCTTTCGACTTCTGACGGCGAGAATTGGCGACATGTTTTTAAGGAAATGTTGTTTGTGAGGTTATGATTGACATAATAAAAAACTTTGAACAGGGAAAATCAAAAGTTTGATATACCCAGTCGTATTAGTGGTCGTTATCGTGGAAATTCTTTGAAATACCACCTACTATTATTTAAATTGTAAATGTTGTTAAAAGGCGGTTGCTATTTGCATAAAACTGAAGTCTGCCTTCAGAGTATTACGATAACAAACAAATATAGGCGCGAAGCATATAAGCCTTTCCTTGCAGTCGGGTAAAAAGAGAAGTTAAACGTTTCACAATTCACAAGTAGGTCAGATACTGCGACGTGCCGCGATCGCCTGGTCTCAGAACTTTACAGACCGATAGTTTTCCGACAGTTCGCATTTGATAACAACTTAAGATAGAAATCATCACACTGATCACTTTGTTAAATCGATATTTATAACGGCCGACAGAAAGTATACAGTTCACTTGAACTTACAGGCCAAGGGTCAAAGGCCTTCCCCGGACTGTTCACCCCAGAATGCAATGTTTGCAGCGAATTACTTAACCTAATTTTATACCATTTAGCACGAACCGCTTCCTCGATACAAGTGAATTTATTAGGCAATTTTAGCACTTCAATTAAAAGGATAAAAGTTATACTATGAATAAAGTAAACGGAAATCACAAAAGATTCGGGACAAAAGAGTGAATTTCACGGAGCTACGAAGTTTTAAAAGTAATACTCGTATTTTTGGTAGAGTTCTCAGTAAAAGCTTTTATTCTATACCTACTCTACCCCTACTATGAATTGTGATAATATTCGATAAACGATAACGTTTAAATATACCTAATGTTTTATTACTACTTAGCTGATATAATTTTTCAGTGTCTATAATTATGTTAATAAGGAAAAATATTTTTTTTTAATTTATGAATCCTCGTACCTTTTACAATTCCCATTGACATTATACAAGCTCATAAATACTACATGGTAAAAAAGTTTTTATAAGTGTTTTCCCTCGAGAACGAAAAACTTTTTTTGACTGTGTTGTTTGTTGCGTGATTCTAAATCATTTCTCTTTTAATATTATGATAATTTATACCGTAAAACCGCAAAAAATATAGTGTTACATTTATTAATAACAAATTAACATAGAGGTGCTAAATGTACGCTAGTTCATAAGGGCATAGACCTTATCTTCGCCCTTCTGAACTGAACATAATCCGTACATGTGTCCGTACTTTGTCGATCTTCTTATGTCGTTGACTCTTGACGTTTCGATACAAATTCGTATACCTACCTAGAGTATAGCGGGCGAACACTTTAACTCGGAAAATTCAGCCGTAAAAATTGGTCGTAACATTGTAATCTTCGCTTTCTTTTCCCTAAACGAGATTTAAAATTAAAGTGTTGGTCTCTGGATATTATTCGATTAAATTAATGAAAGAGGCGACGATGATGTCAATTCGTATAGAACGAAGATAATTCTACTAATATTATAAATGTGAAAGTTTGTGTGTGTGTGTGTTTGTTTGTTACTCCATCACGCAAAAACTACTGAACTGATTACGATGAAACTCGGTATCTAAATAGCTGGAGATCTGGATTTACACATAAGCTTACTATTTTTATTGCTATACTTTTTATCCTGATATTCCCACGGGATAGGGACATACGCGAGTGAAACCGCGGGGCGCAGCTAGTATAGAAATACTTGTGACAGCAGACTATACAGATTTTTTATCTATCGGCTGAAGTATATTCCAAAACTAGGGAAAAGATAATTTTAGAATTATAATTGAGAGATCAGTATGGTTATCCACGAAAAGTTCCGAAGGATGCGTTGCGATAAGAAACCAATTTTCAGTAAAGCATACGTACAGTTCAAAAACTATGTGATTTCAAAACAGACTATTGCCGACCGTCAAAGACGAATAATAATAAAAAAACAAGGGAATGTCTGCTTTCAAATAGAACGATCGGGGATAGAAAATTCCGTAGTATTTCCACCCTTAACCACCGCACCATTAAACCAAGTTTATTTAACTATCGCTTGTACATAAACCAGCGCTTTTGTTCCACTGGTTGCGAGAACCGCACTGTTATTGTTTAACTCTGATTTATGTTGATAATAAGGTGTTGTGTGCATGTTGTGTTTTAGATTTATTTCGTAACATAAAATAGACACGAACCTACAAAAATGTTTCTAATTATTATAGGTCCTAGCTGTCCCGCAAACATTGTTTTGAAAAAAATAAAAAATATATGTTGCTCGATTCTCAGACCTAACGAATATACACTAAATTTCATACAAATCGGTTCAGCCGTTTAAGTAGAGATTGGTAACTGACACCGCGACACGATCATTTTATATGTAAAGGGGCAGGTTGGCAAAAAATAAATATTTAAGATGCCTCTGTCCTTGCATTGGAGTGTTTTATAATTTTTTTTACTTTTTACAGTAGGTACAAAGTGACAAAAAATGTAGAACGTACTACACAAATCTAACTGATTAATTATATGCGATGAAATGTCAGAATGAAAATGACAATTTGAGCTGTCGAAAAATTCGTTTCATTTCATAACTTTTAACAAACTGCTGGTACGTAAGCACAGTGTACACGGACGGCCTATATTCGGTTTCAAACCGAGAAAAAAACGTACCTACAAAAAACGTATTTGTATACGTGTATAGTGTAGGTATATTGGTATTTGCAGATAGATACATAAGGTTGGTTTCCTCATCGTCTAATTAAAATTAATTTAACAGCTTATGTTTATGCAAGAAAGCATCTGAAATCAAAAAGTTACTTTTAATAAGGAAAATTTACAAAATAAACTAAATCGTGCTTATAAATGCTTTTTTCTAATATGATTGCCTTTTCCTCGTCTTTTCCGTCATTTTTTATGTTAGAGAGTAAATATGTTCTTTTACGCTCTACTGTCATTTCCAATTTTTTTATATGTACTAGGTGTGTCGATATTTCCTCATTTTTATTTGAGATATATTTATCGTAGTGTACGAGTGTTTGAAGATCACAGTTATATGGAACTTCTTTGCATTACATTCACATGTAAAGGGAAAAACAAGTGAAAATCTTTCGGTCATTAAAATAAATTAATAATACTAAATATTGCAGGATATTCCACACATCGCCATCTAGCCCCAAATCTAAGTAACTAGACTTGTGTTATGTTTGCAAGACAACGGATATATAGTGCTTATATACTTCTCTTTTGTAAAAATATATATTTATATCAAATAGAAATAACCAGACCCTAGACAAATATCTAAGCATAAATACTTGTCCGAGGCGGGAATCGAACCCGCAACCCTGTGTTCGTCAGTCCGGCATGGTGACCATCGTGCCAACTGGGTCGTCTGGTCATTGACCTTTCCAATTTTAAGTTCCTATGTTACTACGAGTAGATATAAAATAATAAAACATTTTTCTCGAACATTTAATTATCGCTTTCTTGTCGTTAAGCCTCGTTTTTATGTCTCATAGTATTAACAGCTGACAGATATTATCTAGTTTGACGGATTATCTCTAGTTTGAAACAGACCGACCGTCTGAAATAGAGCTGTTAGGACCGACGCTTCGCCTTGCCACCAACAGATGGCGCCACTAAGCCGATCGTAGATCCTAGATCGAACAAAGTTTTTCTGAAGATAAGCTCATATACAAGTTCCAACGAAACATCGTTGGGCCTGAACACCTGCCCGGTGGAAAATCTTCCCTTCGGAGGTACTTACCATCAACTACCTCCAAAGACCCATAGCCAACTGTGATGTAAAACAAAACATAATTTGCATAAAAACATAAGATTAGAAGTCACGAAGGTATCAAGACATACCTACTTAGCATTTAGAATTATCTTAGAGTAACATGAGTAGGAAACTTTAGCTTTAATTAAGTCAAAGAGGGTTTTCATTTGCATATAAATTAAACCACAATTATAAATTCGCGTCAGTTTTTATAGAAAGTTACTGGAAAGCCTCGTTTATTCACTAACACAAACAAAATCCGTGGCAGCATATTTTACAATGTGTTTCAGCGAAGGGGTTTTAATACGAAAGGGGGTTGTTCTAGACGTCTAGGCGAACAACTTTTGTTCTGCGACTTTTGGAAATTCGAACTTTTTTTTCGATAAGTTTGTGGAAATTTTAACTTAAAAATCAGCTGTTTCAGACAAAAACTTCGACCGAAATGTTCGAATTTCCAAAAGTCGTAAAACAAAAGTTGTTCGCCTAGACGTCTAAAACAACCCTCTGTTCTGCTAGAACCTACCTAACGTTACGTACCATGAATAAAGTTATAATAGTTGTTGAATTTGCAAGTTACACTTAAGTAATTACGTGAGTGGTTAGAACGTTTCAATCAAATCAAACTAATTTGATAAGCTGTTACAAATTTTCCTTATATAATTATGTTTATGTTAGCATTTCGTGACTTTTCGGCTTTTCCCGCAGGAACTACTTGTTACTTCAGGATGATTTCTATCCTGTCTGATACTCGGTTGCGCTCTATAAAATATGAGAGTGAAATGTTTTCCCTAACAACCTGAATTATTAGCTTCGTAAATTCTTTGTGTGAAACGCGTGAAACTCACATTATTGTAACGTCGTTCTGCGTTAGTAGGTAGGTTGTTATATTACGTAAGATGGTTGAATTATTTCCTCGGTTAGAATCTTAGAAACTTGGGAACATGCACGTCATTTTTTGATACGTCTAATAAATTGATGGAACACCTGCATTCATACAAAAGTGTCATGTCACTGTAACATGACGCGTACCGTACCCGATGTGTGACGTCATGATACCATGAGAGTATTTAATAAAAATATCGCTCATCTGGGCTTCTGTTATGGTGACGAGTGACGAATAGAAGACTTATATAAAGGAAAAAAATATTATGAAGAAAAAAAATATTTAAAGGAATAACAAATAATCTCAATTTTTCATCGTTTTCTTATAACGTTATCACGTAAAATTATCGTCCGTAAACCGACTTTACAGACAGTTTTTTTATAGGAAACTGGCTGTTGCCCGCGACTTCGTGTGTGTGGTAGTTTTGTTTTATATATTAAAATCTTCCTCTTGAATCAGTTTATCTATTTAAAAAAACCGCATCATAATTCGTTGCGTAGTTTTTAAGATATGAGCATATATAGGGACAGACAGACAGCGGGAAGCGCCTTCTTTTATACTATGTAGTGATTATTAAACTAAACTTTGTATAGTTTGTGAGCAAACTGGAAGTAATTGGTGCTTTTCATTGTTGCAGATGAAACTCTACCGTTGGAGAAGTGAAAGCGCATAATATTTTGTAAACTCATTCAACAGTGTATTAAGTGAACTTTTATTGTAAAGATAGTGATGTCAGCTTGTGTGGTCGAGGAAGGGAGGGAAGAAGGGGGCGGTAGTGATGTGTGCGAGTCGGGAAGTAGCACGGATGAGGCCATGGTAGAGAGGCCGCGGAGGGAGGTGCTGCTCAGCGCTAGAGGCAGGAGGGCCTGCTCTGAGCAGGGGCCACATCCATCACCACATCTGCGTAAGTATCTTAATAATCGCTATAAAATAAAGAAAAATAATGGAATGTTTTAAAATTGGAATGGTTCATAATTCGATATAACAACGCCTTACAAAAGCAATGTTACTAAGATTTGTTTCAGTTCCGATCGTCTTTTGCTTCCATTTCGATTGTCTTTTACTTGATTAATGAGCTAGAAAAAAATCTAAAACAGTTCAGCGCTTAACGGTTCCCCTGGAGAACATAGGGGGACCGTAAGACTCTAAATTTTATTAAGTTAGCGCTTATTCCGTTTTCAGTAGGGGTTTCAGATCGTTAATTGTGAACCGAAATTTTCTGGAAGTGGAAAGTTCTGACTATTTTTATCTTCCATACATAGTAGTAGTGTTGTTTATTATAAAGGAAAGGGCGTAGTGAGGTGAGCTGCCTCAGTTCTTTTGAATTTATTACTTACCTAACATCCAATTAATATAGTGCAAGTACTATTATTAGTTAGGCGGCCGGCCCGCTACGTAATTTACCGTTCTATTTCCCTTAACAAAATAGACATTTAGGGACTTATTTATAAATATATATATTTTTTAAACAAAATAGGCTTGCATTTGATCTCATCTCATCTGATGGGAAGATAAGGTCGAAGATGTAGCATGCTCTACTAGAAGGTACCTATTCACTCTAGACTTGAAGACTCCAAGGTTGTAGTTTTGTGGGAACAGCGACGCGGGTAGATAGTTCTTAGCATATAGGTACATAAGCTTTGGGCTATAGTTATTTACCACTAAATTTCAATGGAATATCCTCTAAGTACAGAGTACGACAGATATAATACGTATGAGTTGGGATGATTCACAAAAGCAAGGGTATGTTCAACGGGAGATACCATCCGTGATTCAAAACATAATAGTTCGTAACGTTTACATTTAGGTACATTTAAGGGTGAATAACAAGGAACACAAAATTTAGTAAAAAATAAATATATTTATGTAAAATGTAGTGAAGAGGTCCTGGCGTAGTAGTCGCCTTAAACATTTTTTTTCGGATAACTATGTCAACTTGGACAAGATCGTCCTAGGGGGCTTGCACAGCTTGGGCTAGGGGGACGGATAAGCTTGAAAAAATTTAACACTGTTCAACTATGTGTGAAATAGATCTTGACATTACTGTTAGGGGGACGGTCAATCGTGAACCGTCATAACAGCTATATGTTCCTACACAAAATGTTTGCCCGATATGTTCATTGGTGCATTGATGGATCAGTCAATCTAGTTTTCCTCCTATGTCTAGAAGACTAGAATAATTTATACGATTTTCTTTTATATTTTTCGGAAATACCTGGCTAGCACCGTTAATAGCAAAAGTAAACCTGAGCTGAAAACTATGGAGAACTTTGATATATTCGTTCATTAGACCGAATGTAGTAACACTTGTAGGTTTCTTTTTGTAATATAATAGATACCTAGGTACGGTCGGCTGCATAATTGCAGACCCACCGTAGAGTTTTAAAACGGGTGTTATAAGAATGTTTTCAACAGAAGCAAGATTCTAGACACCTGCTTTAGTTGAAGTTTAAAGTCTTCTTACTCATCAATTTTTTAAACAAAATATATTAGAATGAAAACATTCCAATAATAGTTATTTTCGAACTCTACCGGAGACTGCAATTATGCAGCCGACTGTACATTCTATATTGCTTATCGTCACGCAGATAAATATAGTTTGATTCGCTTTTTTAGTTTCATTAAAGCAAGCGTGCGCTAATAAAACCGAAAGCTATTCCATGTAGACTGCGTATTAAAACGTGCACCTGTTCTTTGTAAATAGTGTAAAAGTGTAAAGCTCCTAATGGATCGGAATAAAATAAATCATACTTATTTCAACCAAAGGTACTCAGTCAGATTCTGCGAACAAGTCGTTACTAGAGATAACAAAATAATACGAATGTAGGTAGCAGCAGGCAGTCAAGGTGTCAACACACAATGCTACAGATCAATAATCTACAAACCATCCCTGACTTCACTCTTTAATCTTAATTATTTAATATTTTTATATAAAAACAATTTCAACACGAATGGTAAAATTACACCTACAAGTACAAAAATAAGCGTAAGTAAAATAAAATAAAAGTCTCTTTAATTAATGAAACCATCTTTACCATTTTGTCTAACATAAGATTAATTAAACTAAAAAGCTGGTAGTATAAGTAAATTAAAAAGCACCCTGATAAATATTTGTTTAATTTAAATTTACAATATTATGTTCCCAAAAAATGGTCTAACTGTTTCGCAGTCACATGAAAATCTGTTGATATATTAAATTAATCAAGCTCGCTCGGGCAAAATTTATGAAATAACCATTATTGCGATCCCTTAATATTGTTTTACATTACCTACAATGTCGCTGTTTACGTCGTAAATTGAATATGTTGCTTAACATTTTTGAAGGGTTATTGAAGTGTATGAGTGAGAATGTGCTGCCACGTAGCTGAATTTTCAACTTGAACACGACATACTTAATTTCCATATGCAAAGGCGATAAAAAGAGTTTGCCATGGATCGATATGGGACGCAGCATTTTATGATTAGTACTGTAGCTGCACTTAGTTGTTATATCCGTGTTAAATATTAGTAATTTACTAATACTAGTAAAAATCGTAGAGCGCATATTCCTAATTAAGTTTCCACTTGGTAAATTTTGATGTAAAGTATACCTACAACAACTTTTACAACTTTACAACTTTTCAGGAAATAGAGCTACCTATTTAGATTTCAATCGGTTTGGAAGTTATTAATTGCATAGGAATAAAAACAGACAACCAGACTCTAAATAATTTTTAAAACTATGAATTCGTGTTCTGCAGGTTATATTTTTTTTTGATTTGCTTCAAAGTACAGTTTTTAGGCCTCTCATTCTTAATTATAAGTATAAATTGAAGATAGATATATAACTGGAAAACATTTTTTGTTTTTGGAACAACGAAATGTACCTACATAACTAACACTTAACACATTAACATTCAGAACACGAATTAACACCTAAACTTTTAACAGATAGGTATACACAACTCAGTAAAACTAACTAAATGTCCAACAGAATTAAATGTTTCGTTTTTACTACGGGACTCAGTGTTACAATGTCTTTCGGCAAAGGGATTTCAATACAAAAGGGGACTTGTTCTAGACGTCTAGGCGAACAACTTTTGTTCTACGACTTTTAGAAATTCATACATTACGTTCGAAGTTTATATATGAAACAGCTGATTTTCAAGTAAAAAAATCCCTCAAATTATCGAAAAAAAATCGAATTTCCAAAAGTCGTGGTACAAAAGTTGTTCGCCTAGACGTCTAGAACAACCCCCTTTCGTATTAGAACCCCTTCACTGAAACACATTGTATAGAACACAGCCAAGTTCACACTTGACTGATTTTTATAAAACTTGAATCAAATTGGCAGTTAGTATTTACTTGCTCACTAAGTCAGTAGAAGTACCTAGTTAAGAAATGTAAATTCAGAAAGCTTGTGAACCTAATTTTCCTAAGTAAAAACTGACTAAAGCCGCATTGCCGATGTTTAGTTAAAATGCTAAACATAGTCTTTCGTGACCTGTTTACCATTTATACGCTTAGCTGCGTGGAAGAATCTTGAAAACACTGATTTTCTTGACACTAAGACAAATGTACATTCAAAATGCAGTCAAAGTCAAAATGAAAGCTAGCTTCACTGGAAAATGGTCTCCATGCTTTAGTTCAGAAGGCACGCGTTAGATATTCTAAGTAGTCTGTGGGCACACTAACCATTCCGTTTATGGTTTATTAGTAGTAATCACAGAGTACATTATTATATGTAGTAATCTGTGCATTTGATTCAATCTGGAGGCCTTCAGGCGACCTGAGAACTTTCAATAACCGCCTTATTACTTTAATGTCTTAGGACATGACTAGGTAACTGGAAAATGCAGTTTAGAAATTTTTTTTACAATAGAAATCGTAGGTTTTGTAGCTCTAGCGTCTGAAGACGACTTGTTTTTATTAGGTTATTTTGTTTACAGAGTATGGAACATCACACCTATGGGGTTCCAACAACAGCAAACGAGGTTGGAGTCGCAAGCGTACCTCCGCGCCACAGATGAGTAGCAACCTGCATGGATCTATGCCGCGGGTAGCGCTGGTTCTACGTTCCAGGCGAAGCTGGCCCGTCGCGCCGCAATCTTATCGCAGGTACGAATCTCTTGTCTTCTCTTCAGTCTCTTATTTTATATTGGCTGATACTGTATAATCCAGTAACTTTGGTTCGCTTAAGAATCTTCTCTAGGTGGACAAACGACTAAATCGAAGTTGGATGTAGAGAGAGAGCATGCGACCGATCGCGGAAGTCTTTAGGGGAGGGCTATGTTTAGCAGTGGACGTCCTATGGCTGATATGATGATGATTGATATGTCTATTGTATTTTGGCTTCGCTTTGAACTGAGGTTGGAGCGAAGTACATGAAAGTACTTAGGTATACATTATCTGATTAAAGACGAACATAGCTAAGTTATGTAGGTGGTAAGGTATAAGATGAAAAGAAAATAAGTACTTACCTACTAAAATGGTCTGGTATGGTGTATAGTGTTTTTTTACATTTTTTCCTGTTAGGTATCACCATACCTATCCCTGCCTATGTCAGCATTTGTAACCTTCCTAATACCTTTGGACTTCTGGTATTTGGTACAGAGGACTGGTAATCTTTATGACTTGTCAGCAGAACCCTCAGTAAATGAATCAGAGGTAAAACATCGCTTAATCCATATCAATTGTCCCAAATATAGTAGTGATAAATATCTCTGTTTTAGTCTAGTTTTCTTTACGTAACACTTTTATTTAATAAGGTACTTGCAGATAATATAAGGGCCACCTGCCTCATTGATTAAAAACAAAACATTTCGGTACCTACTTAAAAACATGTCAATAAAACAATTCATTGGTTTATTTTCTTGTTATTTTCTCACTAATATCAAGGTTTTTAAAAAACTTTTAGTGGTGCTTGTTACTCGCAGGTACCTTATTATACTTTGTAGTTACAGTCCTACATTAACCAGGACCCAGTTCGTTTTATAATATGTGAACAGTTAAAATAAAGTTAAATAAAACAGCTTTATAGGTAAGTAACACAAGTCACTGATGATATTTAACAGACCTTACCTTCACTTCTGGATATATATATTTTTCTTGTCATAATACTGTGCCACTCCAACCGTATTTCAAAACTTTAGACGTTATGATACGAGGCATTGTAAATACTTACTCACTTTTACCACAGAATATATTATAACAGCTTTTACCTATATAGGGTTGCTGTGTTTACACGATATAGAAATATAAAGAGTTTACGGTTTAGGTGCACAGAAGAAGCCCGTCTCCGCCAACTGCTTTGTTATATAACTACCAATTATCCTGTATAATCGTATAGAGGTTTACATTTGTGTATTTATGATGCTCGGATTGTTGTGTCAAGTGCCTACCACAGTTAAATAAATATATTGTCGGATTTCCAGGGACGTAATTTAAGAATAATGCTGAAGCTTAGATTTACATTTCTCTTACCTCTTAGATACATGCCTATTCACTACTGTGAATAAGGTACTCCTTAAAAGTCAAAAGTTCGAGATCGTAGAAAAAAAATCACTGTTAACCGCGAAGTTGTGTGAGTAACTTTTCATCGTTATCCTTTTGCTCTTTAAGCCACAATAATAAAATGTTTAGTTTTGCATTCCTTCTTGACAACTGGAAGAGTTAAACTGATTCTCAATTAATCATTATCTAACTTTATAAAGCCGTCGAACTGCTTGAAATTCTTGTGAAATTAAGAAAATTGGGACCGGAACGAATGACTTCAATTAATCAACGTCAACCCACCTAACTTAATTAGATGTAGGAAGCGAAGGTAAAGTATTTTAAATTTTGTTCTGATATTGATTAAATTTTTTAAATGTAGAAAGTTTCATAAAAAATCTCTGAAACGCTACAACTAAATTATTAAAAGAGTTTACTTTAATTAAATTTTACGGATTGCAGGATAAACTTTTAAAGAATTGAAAGAGAAATCTTAAGTTCTTATTTATTAAACTTTGTTGAGCCTGTTCACTTATTTAGAGCTAAGTTTCATAGAATTTAAAGTACCTACCTTGGCACCTAACTACTTTTTTGCCAAAGAGTTGAGAAGCTACTGGACTTACACTGTCAATTCTGTCTGTGAAAAAATGGAACTGAAATTCTGAAAATTGGTGTCGACTTTCGTATGAATGGTGAATTCTTATATTTATTATTCTTATTCTAGATTTTCTAGTTTAGTGGATTATTTATCTGTTGACGATGAACAAAACGAGAATTTGCAAACAAAGCAGATCTGACCAATCACGGTGAAAGTGCATCCTTTTTACTATAAAATACAATTGAGCAAAAGGTGTTTTAAAGGTGGTGATTTATAGCTAGGTAATTTGCTATACCTACTTATTAGACATTCCTTTTAAGTATTAAACTTTGTAGACGAATTGAAACTTAGACCCTGATCATAAAGTGTATTGTTGAATAGATTTTGCATTGTACTGATACACGCTCATTGTGTCGCTTTGGTGGCGCGACTACTGCCATGTGAGTATAAAGGCCCACAAACACAATGCCCGATCCTTAAGTGATTCAGTAAAGGACGAATTAATTTGAAGCAAATGCTGTCTATAGATTTTACGATCGGGCGATAGCTTACCGACACCGTTCAATTGGGATTGACCAAATTTCCTGACCTATGGTTTCAAATTATTTTCCGTAAATATAGACTTATTTTGAGATACTAATTTGAATATTATTGAGATGTTCTCACTAGTTCTTTTGGACGTGATAACGTCTAATAAATTGATGGAACACCTGCATTCACAAAAAAAGTGTCTGACGAAATATCGTGTGACGTCATGCGTAATGTAACATTAGGAAACAGAGTATTTCATAATAATATCGCTCATCTGGGCTTGGGGTTATGGTGACGAGTGACGAATAGAAGACTTATGTAAAGGAAAAAAATATATTAAGAAAAAAATAGAAATAAATTTATATATACTTATATAGGAATAACAAAAAATAAACCTCAATTTTTCATCGTTTTCTTATGATGTTATGACAAAAAAAATATCTTCCGTAAACCGACTTTACAGACAACCATTTGTTTTTTTAATACATTTTTTAATATTTATAAAGTGTTGAACGCGGTGACGTCACCAATGGCGTAATATCAATGTCTTCCATTGCCTAAGTTGTGTGAAAAAAGTGTGTCTATATTTATTAGTTGGCTGACGATTTATTTTCATCATAAAGCCGATAGTGACGTCATCAGAGTGCAAGTGAAGGTCAGTTTGGCTTCAAATTAAACGGTCTACGAACTATCAGCTCATTTAAAAGTCTATTGTCTGCGTTTGCCCTTATGAAAATATTTGCAAACAAGTCCGCATTTACCGCACTATTGTATAAAATTAATCATTCACGTATTCAAGTCAGTTAAATAGCACACTTTAATTAACTTGTCACGGTTTCTTCACGCTAACAAATAATAAAAATAAGACGGGCTACTTAACCTCAACTAAGTCAAGAAGGGTGTCTTTGCATGGCAGTGTGCCAAAAACAATGCCTATAATTCTTAACTGAGCCACAGTATAGGTCAAAAAGCGAATCATGGCCCCTGTCGGAAAGTGGAAGGGGTATGCGCTTTTAGGCGCGTTTAGCGGGGGGATAGGAGTGAAGAGTGGGTCAGTTGCTCCCATCATTGCTCTCTGTTCCGCACATATGTCTCTAACCGCGCTCTGTCCCGCTTCCACACGTGTTTAGTCGTCTATGTACTGTCACGCACATAAAACCCACACACCTAACTTCGCCTAAGACTAAAATGAAAAATTGGATAACCTAATGCATTAAAATTCAATTTCATTTTAGTTCCGGTGCAATACATTGCCTAATCATCTAATTTAAAGGAATGTTTTTTGGTTTGGGCAAAATATTAAACGAGGGTGAAAGTATTATGATTAGGCTATAGTAATTCTGTGCGCGATTGTACATGCACAAACAATCCCCACCAATTTTCGCTGGGGGCCATCATTCGTTGCCCGACCTAAACTTTCTTTATTCTTATAATTCCATATGAGCACATTTTATTACTATTGTTATGAGAAAGTTGGTAAAAATTTAGTCCTTATTGCCTATTATATACCTGGATGATATAAAATGCGATTCGACGAGGGATTTGTAATACTAAGAGAACTTATCTAGAAGTATAGGCGACCAACTTTTGTTCTGCGACTTTTAAACATAAACTTCGAAATATTAGAGCATTAAAAATAAAATTTGAAAATAAAATAGATTTATTTATATTTTTATTAATATAATTTACATTCTTAATATACCTACTATACAGGGGCAGGGTTAATTATATAAGAAAGCTATTGAGCACGTGTGCACTTTAACAAACAACTTTTGTACCATGACTTTTGGAAATTAGAAGAGGTTATGGTTAATTCGAAAAAAAAGCAGATTTTTTTAAATAGAGGTCCTTCAGACTGTAACCGATAACTTCAAAAATAAGTAAAATCTTATGGAAATTCCTTGTAAGTAGCGGTAGATTTTCGGGTAAACGTAACTTTAAAATTTTCAAAAATATATTCGAATTTCTAAAAGTTGTAGAACAAATGTTGATTGTTAAAATGCAGAAGTAGCCTTCAACTGTTTTCTTATACAATTGGTTTCAGCGAAGAAGTTTTATTACAAAAGAGGGTTGTTCTAGACGTCTAGGCGAACAACTTTTGTTCTACGACTTTTGGAAATTCTTTCAAGTTTTTGTATGAAACAGCTGATTTTCCCTCAGAATTATCGAAAATGTATTACAAAACTTGTTCGCCTAGACGTCTAGAACAACTCCCTTTCATATTAAAACCTCCTCGCTTAAGCATATTGTATATTAACAATACATAACATTAACACAATTTCAGTCAGTCTCAGTCAATACAGAGTTAATTTAAACATTCGACTATCCCAAACTTTTGGCTAATCTGAACCATTTTATGCGTTCATAAAAACTATTCATGGGAGGACGAGTAAGGTCGTTGCTATTTTTTTTATTATTACTTTTATATACTGGAACACATCTAAAACCATTTTGAACTTTCATGTAACTTTTGCCAATAGGGCAATTTACTGGTGTTCTTCTTTGCCTGGTGGACTGCTTTTTTAAATGTATAAATATTTCAACTTTATCTCCATAATCTCTAGTTTTCTGAAGTTCTTTGATTTTCCTGTGTTCATCAATGATAGAATGAGTTGTTTTTGGTTCATCTGTGATGAGGTTTATTTTTGGAACAAGTTGATTTTCTCTTGGAACTGCTGGTGACACAGTATTCAACTTTACAGTCAACATTATAACCACAAATTTTATTAAAGGTGCCATTCTACTTATTAATTAAAAGGCCACAAATAATAAAAGTTTACCTGAAACAAAGAAAATTAGGATATTATAGATAGGTAGTATTAGGTAGGTTGTTCTTTTTTGACGTGATAACGTATAATAAATTGGTGGAACACCTGCATTCACAAAAAAGTGTCACGGTAATATTGTCTGACGTCATGCGTCATAGTAATATGGCCAGACGCGTCATGGTGACTTAGGAAACACAGTATTTAATAACAATATATCTTATCTGAGCTTGTGTTATGGTGTGACGAGTGACGAATAGAAGACATAAACAAAGATTTAAAAACATACAGAAAAAATAAGAAAAAAATAAAGGAATAACCAAAATAACTATTTTTATTTTTCATCGTTTTCTTATGACGGTATCACGTGAAATTATCGTCCGTAAACCGACTTTACAGACAACTGTTTTTTTTTAAATTATAATTGTTTTAAATTTCATTGTACATTTTTGTGGAGAACTTACCATCAATAAAATGTTAAAAAGAAATAAATCACTAAAACTTTATGCAGTACAGTGTGACTCTAAAGTGATTGACTATATTCGTCAAAACACCATTTTGTAAACTACACGTACTATAACTCAGCATTTTGTTAAATAGATCAGAATTTTCCAAAAAAAAACAACAATTGCGGTTTCATTCCTGTCAATTTGACCGCAATGGACCTATCTGGATTTTAACATACGTCATTAAAAATATTTTCATAATTTACTGTATGGAAATAGATGAGAAAGGTATTTAGACTCTAATGCAACTTGTCATCAAAATATAGGTACCTAATTAACTTATACGTACGAGGTAACAGAAGGTACCTACATTATGACTCTACTGCAACTTGTCATCAAAATATAGGTACCTAATTAACTTATACGTACGAGGTAACAGAAGGTACCTACATTATGACTCTACTGCAACTTGTCATCAAAATATAGGTACCTAATTAACTTATACGTACGAGGTAACAGAAGGTACCTACATTATGACTCTACTGCAACTTGTCATCAAAATATAGGTACCTAATTAACTTATACGTACGAGCTAACAGAAGGTACCTACATTTTGACTCTACTGCAACTTGTCATCAAAATATAGGTACCTAATTAACTTATACGTACGAGGTAACAGAAGGTACCTACATTATGACTCTACTGCAACTTGTCATCAAAATATAGGTACCTAATTAACTTATACGTACGAGGTAACAGAAGGTACCTACATTTTGACTCTACTGCAACTTGTCATCAAAATATAGGTACCTAATTAACTTATACGTACGAGGTAACAGAAGGTACCTACATTATGACTCTACTGCAACTTGTCATCAAAATATAGGTAACTAATTAAGTTATACGTACGAGGTAACAGAAGGTACCTACATTATGACTCTACTGCAACTTGTCATCAAAATATACCTAACTTATTTAAGAGGAAAGGGTACCGGGGACTCTCTCCATACAAACGTTGTCGATGTTTCCTCCCTGGATATAGACACTAGAGCAAATGTTTTTTTTTGCATAAAACTTATAACTGCCAATGACCATACACCAATGTTTTTTTTTGTTTTTAAATCTTTATTTCTATGATAATTAGAAAATGAAAAAAACCAAGACGTGGCAGTTACAGGTTTTATGCATTAATATATTTGTAGGTTTTATAGGTTTTATGTATGGAGAGAGCGCCGGTACCCTTTCACCTTAATTATACGCACGTAACCGCGTCAATTTTATTAATTAAAAAGACGGACTCGTTACGGACTAGTCGTTCTGGATCAGCCGATCGCATTTGTATACAAACGCAAACAGTATGTGAAATTTTGCTTACAAATTGAACGGCCAGCAAGCTATTGAAAAGTTTCCAGCCTGCGTTGACTCTCGAACCACGTCATCGAACCGTCCACGTCCCATCAAAGCCATGTTTACGATCAAGTCGAGGGCTGTTAAACTACTTAATACCCAATTAGGTCGAGTAAAGTTTTCTAACCTACCCCTAATACGAGTTAGGTAAGTGATTGTGCCATTCTTTAAATGTTAGAGGACTATAAATTAAAGGGTTTAATTAAATCGCATGTTAAGTAGAAAAGTTTAAATAACGAATAAGCTAATGTTTTATTTTATTGTTATGTCTGTTATGATTGCCATTCATTCATTATTCATGATGACGTCTGTGGCGTGGTTGGCAACACCCGCCTGCGAACTAGAAGGTTGTAGGTTTTATTCCCATCTCGAACAAATACTTAAGGCGCTCTTCCAGTACCGTGTGTAGGTATTCACATTACCTTAGCCCGCGCTCTCAAAGACGTAGCGTGCTGCGTGCTAACTGTTATATTTGATCGATATGCAAAACATTTTAGCATTATTATCCACAAATATAGTTCCTAGAGGTCAAAACCTATCATTTGATTCATTTTTAGTAACAAACGTTAACTATTTTTGAATAAAACCCGATAAACGATCAAAAAATTCTCTGTTTTCTAACATTTTTTTTATCGAACGAAGTTGTTCATATCATGTTTTCAACCACAATAAACAAAAATATGGTTATTAAACTACAATATCCATTTATATCCAAATAACAAAAAAAGAGTATTTGATTACTTAGAGTTGCTTAAAACAAAGGTCGATTTTGGTAGCTTTATTAGCACCTGCCCTTAAGTAAAGGTTTGGGTGTTTTTGTATGTGTGTGTATACCACTTTATGAAAGAAAAATTGGTAGTCTTGCTCGGTGTTAGATAAATAAATAAATATTGCACACCATTCCACACATCGTCATCTAGCCACATGCTAAGTAACTAGACTTGTGTTATGGGTGCTTGACAACGGATATACTACTTATATACTTTTCTTTTATAAATAAATACTTAAAATGTGACCAGACCAGAGACAAAATCTAAGCATAAATACTTGTCTGAGGCGGGAATCGAACCCGCAACTTTGTGTTTGGCAGTCCGGCATGGTGACCATTGTGCCAACTGGGTCGTCAAAAGTTAATACCAAGTAAATTCCTTGTCATATACCTACCTAGTTATTCACTTCAACCTAATAAGTAGATGCCTAAGTATGCGAAAATACGTAATCAGTACAAAATTGACACTAAATTTTCCTTAAAGACATATTCGAGTTTTTACTTCAAAGTTAATAAAGGGAGAATATTATCTAACGTGGAACGCAATGAAGGAAAATTGAGCGTTATTGAGGCTCATTTCAGTCTTTCTGCAACTTCGTGCCTAAAACATTCTAAAGTAGGTATTAATTAAATTATACCTTCGTGATCTACATAATAGGATATATCGTACATAGCTGTGATATACTGATAGATAGATAGATAAACACTTTATACTTTAGAACACTTTATTACAAAACGAAAAATGATTACATAAAAAAGTAAATCAAATAAGATAAATTCTAACCTATGTCTGCTAAAAGAAAATAAATAATACCAAACAATACGGCACAATGGGCGACCTTATCGCTAAAAGCGATCTCTTCCTGGCAACCTGATATAGGTGGTTGCAGACAGGTGTTTCTAGAATCAATTTAGATGTTGTAGGAGTATTATCTATTCTGTGGTACTAGCTAGCTAATTCTAATTACAATTTTTCTACGTTGTGTGAAACATTTTAAATCTAATCCTTTTATTAGATGAGCACAAAAAACCATGATTCTTACATCATTTAACTGTCTTTTTTTTAAATAGCCTGAAATGGTAATTTAAAAGCGAAACTATGAACGTCGCCACTACTACTGGATAAAAGCGTTAGGTTGGCGTTGGTCTATTCCGCACACACCAAACTTCCAAATAGTTATAATTCAACAAATCATTCATCTGACTAAATTCCAGTGGACATTAATTCTGCAATTAATTAATTTAAACTGTACCCTCACACGAAAAGAAGGAGAAGAGAGTGAACATAAATTCTTAGAATATATACCTATACAATTTGTTTCAGCGAAGGGGTTTTAATACGAAAGGGGGTTGTTCTAGACGGACCTTCATAACCTCTCTACGAAGAATACCTATTTAGCACTACGGAGGGTGCTACCTACTTTGTATCTGTCTAAAACGTTGTTCTGGAATTCCTCAAAGTCACTTTTATTCATCTTCGAAATTATGTAAGTAATCAACTTAAAACAAAAATAAGATATTTGGGTCAAGTAACATTTACTCAAACTATAAGAATCAATGTTGGTCGATCGATTTAAGAGGAAAGGGTACCGGGCGTTCTCTCCATAGAAACGTACTCGACTGTTTCCTCCCTGGATAATGACGCTAGAGCACATATTTTTGTAGCATAATAGTACATTACGATATAAGTGTGGTAAATTGATCTTTGCATAGAGGCGGTTTATGACGCGCGAGCGGCAGCGAGCGTGTTATAGAAGCCAAGATGCAAATATCAATTCCGCACGTATATCGTACGACGTTTTTTATCACAGTTGCGAATAAAAGAAAAGACTTGAAAAGAAAACAAAATAATAATTAACAAAATATTTGTGATAACTCTATGTTTACATTTTTTTAAGGCAATATTTTTTTGTTAATTATGCTCCGGAAAGGCCAGGCTAAAGACTTTTAACCTATACATCCTCGTGTGACATACATTATTTTTTAGGGTTTTTCTATTTGTTTTTGCGTCGGGGGTTAAGAACAAAATACAATGGTACGGAAAAACAATATATTTAAGTAAAGAAAAAACAAAAAATAAACAACTCAATTTTTAATCGTTTTCTAAGTCATTATCACGTAAAATTTTCGTTCGTAAACCGACTTTAGAGACAACCATTTTTGCTAGCTAAAAAACTCTTTGGTACCTACCTTTTCGGGATAACTTTACAGCACTAGTTAACAAATCTAAAACGCACGCGTGCATAATATGTTGGATTATAAGCCTAAAAGCCGTTGAATAAGATCCACTTTATGAGCAACTGTGATAAAAAACTTATATCCATGCCCCTATGTTTTGTTTCTTTTTGTTTTTTAAATCTTAATTTCTATGATAATTAGAAAATAAAAAAATGATGACATGGGCATAGTCATGACAGTTATAGGTTTTATGGCACAAAAATATTTGTGCTAGTGTCATTATCCAGGGAGGAAACAGTCGACTACGTGTATGGAGAGAGCACCGGTACCCTTTCACCTTAACACAGTGGTTGGGTTTGTTTATTTGTGTAAGTAAATAATGAGTATTGAATATTTAAGTAATCAATAAAAGAGTTATGCCTAGAATTCTAAGAATAAATGTTCTCTTCTACTTATCTTATGTTATCTTCTATTTATCTTATATTTATCAACCCCCTTTCGTATTAAAACCCCTTCGCTGAAACAAATTGTATAGGTATATATTCTAAGAATTTATGTTCACTCTCTTCTACTTCTTTTCATGGGAGGGTAAAGTTTAAATTAATCAATTAATTGCAGAGTTAATGTTCACTAGAATTTATTCAGAATACTTTGTTTAATTATAATTATTTGTAGTTTTAGTGTGTGCGGAATAAACCAACGCCAACCTAACGCTTTAATCTAGTAAATTCTTTTGTAGCGACGTCATACTTTTAAATTACCATTTTTGGCTATTTAAAAACATACATAAAGTACTTACCTATCATTTTACAATTAGGTATCACTGTTGAGTTATATTATACCTATAGAATCAGATTCGAGTTTATGAGGGTTCGTTTGATCTCATTTCACCTTCTTATCACCTTCATTTGAAGACTTTTTTGCACGCGCTTCAATTAGGTGCCATGTTTGTATCTTTATTCAAGTAGAATTCCAGATATATTCAGTTCAAAATCGTAGACAGTAACCTAGTTTGTTTTTTATGTGAATAGTATAGTTTCTACTACAAAGCTATAGATATAAAAATAATCAAAATACCCTATGAAATGTTAGGTAGTAAATAAATAAATAAAAATTGCAGGACATTCCACACGTCACCATCTAGCCCCAAGCTAAGTAACTAGACTTGTGTTATGGGTGCTAGACAACGGATATACTACTTATATACTTTTCTTTTGTAAATATATACTTATATACATAGAAACAATCAGACCACAGACAAATATCTAAGCATAAATACTTGTCTGAGGCGGGAATCGAACCCGCAACCCTATGTTTGGCAGTCCGGCATGGTGACCATTGTGCAACCGGGTCGAGTAACATTAAATCAAATTATTTTATTTTATAATTAACTGACGAGGAAATTCCGGAATAATAAAATCAAGTCGAATTGTAGAACATACCTAACACCAAATGTAACTAAAAAGAGCTGTAAAACAAAACAATATTAGATTTTATTACAATAATTTGTTTTCTTAGAACGATGTTAGTGTAATAATAAACCAAACTTATGGTGTCTACGTCGTACTTATATCAAACTTGTTATTGTAAAGGTTTCTACGTGTTGGCTTCGGCTCCACGCAAGGCTTCCAAAGGTCCGGGGCTCGATAGTCCTGTGATATGTGACACACAAAAAACTTAAATATACTAAGATAAAAAAGAAATATTGCATTCCTTTATCTTCTTACTAATCAGACTGATGGTAAGTAGGTAGCATGAGGTAGCTTTTCTAAATTACAGTGTTTTTGTTAAATTGCTTTCAGGAAAATTGGGTCTCTATCACGAATTAGGAAGGGTTCACTGGTCTCTCCTTACACGAGACGTGACGTTAAACTGTTCTCAATTAACTGTTAATGGTGAAACCCTGAAATATTTGCTTTATTTTCATTACAATTCAAAATTGATTAATGTGTCTAGCATTGCGTTGTTGCACCTAATAAACGTTATACAATAAATGTTAACTTTACCTTTGTGGAGCGGTAAACGAACACCCACCTGCGTAACGGTTGCGACCCCGAAGGCATTTTTTATTTTATAATATAGGTCAACGTTTGACCACTATCTGACCCGGTGTTAAGTAACGATGTACACGATACCTAAACCTAGACCTAGAGGTCTTCAAGTATTTACTTGAAGACCTCTAAATAAGCGACGGCCTTAGAAGGACGCAAGTGAAGGTAGGACGCCAGTGGTAGTGGAACGAGAACTTTTCCGATCCTTTCTTCTTTTTTGGCTAAATCCGCTTGGAGATACGATTTAGGCGGATGGTTGCCAGAAGGTTGCGGGTTCGATTACCGTTTAAAACAAATATTTAAGTATAGATATTTGTTTCGTATGTGTATTTCTGTATGTATACTAAGTATCCTATCCGTTGTAAGGTAACTAAAACACAAGTCAAGTTGCTTAACTTGATTCGGCATTATTAATTATAACTTAACCCAAATTGGTGCATTAGTTTCGGAAATAAAAAAGAGGGAAAATAACTTTCAAAATGTATCAAAACTTTATGATATTGTATTTTTCCGATAAGAATAGCCATCAGAATGACTACAAGTGTGTACGAAAGGAGTCACGTAGGAGTGTCTTTTATGTGAAATGTGCAAGAGACTTCTATTGTTTTCGTGAGGTATTTCGACAAATTTAAAGTATATGTTCGAACCTCATACACTTTTTTTACTTGAGGGTAGAATTACTACGCTTGGTCAATTACATAGAATTGGTTGAAGACTCGCTTCATCGACGTCTTATAAGACATACGCATCTTGTCGCCGGGAGTCTCACCGGGATATTCGTGGATTTTATCGCGATATACGTCGAAGAAACCGTGTCATCACAAGGAGTGCTTATTGATATCTTTGGAGGGCGCATCTTATGTGCTGTATTTCCACCGGGCTACTTACCCGGAAGCGTGTGACGCATTAGGACTTATAGTGTGCATACCAGAGTGACAATTATTATCGCCATTTATCTTAAATACTAACGTACCGAGGATCCTGAAACTACCATCCAGGGGAAAACCGGTGCCGATTGAACTAGGTAAGTGGCCAACGATTTGTTTCTCCCGCATAAGTGTGTAAAGGTTTCTTCAGTGCGTATCTTAATTACTTAAAATCTTATTTTGGCAGAAGCCAGTGGTCCTTCTTATTAACTTAAAAATCCAACGACCTATCGATATACAAAAAAGTCCACAGTGTACATGATTAATAAATTTAGTTTAGTGTGTGTCGTTTAAAATATTAAATAATTTAATACAGCCATGGGAATCCCAAGGCGTTAGGACCTACCTAGTTTGGTTTGGTGTGTGTTGGTTAAAATATTAAATATTTTAATACAATCTAATTTTGTGAAAATAGGTCGATTTCCCAAGGTGCTAGGTACCTACCTAGGTACATTAAATGTAATTAAAAAGTGGTTGTCTGTAAAGTCGGTTTACGGACGATAATTTTACGTGATAACGTCATAAGAAAACGATGAAAAATATATGTTTTTTGTTATTCCTTATATTTTTTCTACTTTTTTTGCTTTATTTTTCCTTTATTATATCTTCTATTCGTCACTTCTCACCATAACACAAGCCTAGTCACGCACACACGCGCGACAAGCTTGTAGTAGTGTATTTATCACAGAGCGTTGTATGAAACCTTACAATCCTTGTTTAATCATGTGGCACCAGCAACGATAAAACGTTGCCATGGTTACCTTGTCAATAACATGACGCGTTCCCGGAACGGGGCGCATGACGTCATCTTTTTTTTGTGAATGCAGGTGTTCCATAAAATATTAGCCATTATCACTTCAAAAACTTTTCATCATCATCATATCAGCCACAGGACGTCCACTGCTGAACATAGGCCAAAAACTTCCAGAGCGATCGGTCGCATGCTCTCTGCGTCCAACAACTTCCCGCGACCTTAATTAAGTCGTCCATCCATCTAGTCGGAGGCCGTCCCGCGCTGCGCTTCCCGGTACGTGGTCTCCAATCTAAGACTTTTCGGCTCCAACGGCCATCAGTTCTACGAGCCACATGTCCCGCCCAATGCCACTTCAGCTTACTAATTCTTTGGCCTAAAAACTTTTAAGCTGACAAAATAACAAGGTTACATTTAATTAAAATTCTACATTTATACGTTACTTAGTAGCAAACAAACTGGGGACACTTGATTGGAATTTCTAAGACGAAGTGATTGCAAATTGGTTTCGAACCAATCCTGTTGATATAGTGACTATATTGTACTGTAAATTAATTCCATGGGTTCCTTTAAAACGTACCATTCTGAAGGTCGTGGGTTCGAATCCCGGCCGGCCGTGCACCAATGTATTTTTCTTAAGAAACATGTATGTGCGCTAATTGACATTGCTCTTACGGTGAAGGAAAACATCGTGATGAAACCCGCGGCTTAGTCGGCTCCAGAAGTATTGACAAGTTCTCTCCTCTGGACATGGTCGACTAAGCTGAGAGGGTAGTAGGTGCTGGGCAAGCCTACTCCATCCTCACGCAAAAAGGACCCAATTAAAAAGGGTCCAATGGCGGAAAACAGCCTGTATACAAGTACAAGTACAACACGTACCTAGTTGACTACGCGTTAGTTGACTAGTTTTAGAGAAGTAAAATAAATTGAACAGTTTTAGTGTTGTACTTACTTTGGTTGATGTTATAGATATTTTAACAAGTATGAAATACTGAGTGTAAGTAGTTATGTAATAAACTCACGGTTTCACCCGCTTAAGTCCCGATCCCGTGGGAATATCGGGATAGAAAGTATGTTCCTTCCAATGAATCAATGTATCCTCATCCCAAGTTTCATCAAAATACGTCCAGTAGTTTCGGAGCCTATTCAATTCAAACAAACAAGCAAATAATCAAATCTTTCCTCTTTATAATATTACTAGCCGTCCCGGCGTTGTTTTGGCATATACCAAAAAATATTTACCATATTTTTGGTACACAAAATTTCATACAAATCGGTTCAGCCCTTTCGAAGAAGTTTGGTTACTAACTGCGCGACACGAGAATCTATACTAATATTATAAAGCTGAAGAGTTTGTTTGTTTGTTTGCTCAGGAACTACTGGTTCGAATTGAAATATTCATTCTGTGTTGGATAGTGCATTTATCGAAGAAGGCTATAGGCTACTTTTTATTTTGATATTCCCACGGGATCGGGACATACGCGAGTGAAACCGCGGGGCACAGCTAGTTTTATATATAAACTAGCAGCGCTCCGCAGTCTCACCCGCGTAACTCCCGATCCCGTGGGAACATCAGGATAAAAAGTAGCCTATAGCCTTCTTCGATAAATGCACTATCCAACACAGAATGAATATTTCAATTCGAACCAGTAGTTCCTGAGATTAGCGCGTTCAAACAAACAAACAAACAGTAGCTATTGTAGTTTCAGAGATTTTTGGATGAGTCTTTTTCTATTTTAACTTCATTTATTTATAGATTTAGGTAGGTATATCATGTACCTGTAAACCTGTAAGTAAAGAATATCTAGGTAGATAAAAACTATTACGTTTTATTTCGGTGGAACTGGCAAATAAAAGAACTAGGTACACGAAACTACCCACATATATTTTTACTAACGATACATAAAATCTTAACCTATTATTAACCCTAGTGCCTAACTAAAGAACTAAACCTAAACCAAACGTTCTTAACTTATGAATTAACTTAGCGATATTATTATTATGTTTGTGGACGCCAGGAGGGTTTTCACATAAGTTGGAAGTATGAGGAACCCTGCCAATCCCGGTAGGTAAATTAGCTCAGCGAACATGAGATCATGGTACGGTGCTATGTTGATAATAGTCCCCGCTACTATCTTCGTGATATCCGAAAAGGGCGTTGCGATAGGCTAAAACAATACATATAACAAATCTTAGCTACACGGTCGGGGAATATGTAACTACCTACTGATTATTTAATGGGTTTATTCAAACACTCACCCCTTCGACAGCAACCACACTTTCACAGTAATAGCTATATTACTTATAAGGTTGTTTTAATAATATTTCCGCAATTAGTACTTATTATGCACTTTTCCAAAATATTATTTCGCACGGTAACTCAAGGACAACACTTGTGCCACGCCTTGCGGTCTCAGTTCGAATGTCACTATCAAGGACAAAGCTGCACGTCTTATAAAACAAATTTGCCTAACAAAAAGAGTTGACACCTACGAGACACGAACGCGCATCGTCGGAACGGCAGGCAAGGCATATACGGACTTTGCTACCGCGTCGCTAACAAGCGAGACGAAATAAAGCGTCCCTATTAAGCAATGTCAATGTGAGAAGATCATGGACACCTAACAAATATCTCCCTCCCCAATGAAAAAAAAAACAACCTAGTTTTTTTTTTTTTTTTTTTTACATATTGTAGATATTATTTGTCATTTAACTACTTACACCGGCTTTATATCTTTAACATGCCATGAACCTAAATCTTTGCCAGCCATACTTGATAATCTATAAATGTTGTTTGAAATTTTATCAGTAATTACTGTTTTTTCAAATTTTGGCGCTAATTTAGACATAAACTTATTATTTGCATTTGATAAAAACTTAGTCCGCTTCCACACCGTGTCTCCGATTTCAAAATTAGCTGATCTTTTTCTTAAATTATAAGTTTTCACGCTGTTCTCATGAGCGTTTCTTAACTGTTTTCCTACTTCTTGAAAAATTTCATCCCTTTTATGTAATTCTTCTATAAATCTCTCAACATTAATCTTAATAGGGTCATTATTAACTGTTAAACTTGATTCTTTTGAGGTGAGAGGAAGAGCTATGTCGGCAATGCTTGTCTCTCTTCCAAAGAACAAATATGACGGTGTAAAACCAGTAGCGTCATGGACAGCTGTCCGAATTGCATGACCTATCTCACCCAGGTGAATATCCCATTCATTATGTCTCTTGCATTTGATGTAAGATGAAATCATTGTACCTATGACTCTGTTAACCCTTTCCGTTGGATTGCCCTGTGGATGGTAGTTTGGCGTAAACCACAACTTGTAGTTGTACTTAGTGGCTAGTTCCCTAAACAAGTTACCACTGAATTGTTTCCCATTATCACATATAATAGCAGATGGTGAGCCGTATAGTAATATCTGATCCTCCAAAATTTCACAAATTTTATCTGCCTTAGCTGTACGCAAAGGGAATAAAAAGTTAATTTTACTAAATAGGCATGTAATAACAAGTAACATTGTGTTTCCTCTTTTGCTTTTGGGGAATGGACCCATAAGATCCAACGAGATGATTTGCCAAGGGGAAGTTACCTCCCGATGTCGTCCCATTTTGCCGAGAGGAAGATCTTGTACTACTTTGTGTTTCGCGCATATTACACAATTTTTTACATACGATTCAACATCGTAAAACATTTTTGGCCAGTAGTAATCCCTCTTAATCCTATATAAGGTTTTACGAATCCCGAAATGTCCAGCCTTCGGATCATCATGGCACAATTTCAAGATTTCAGGTCTTAAAGCTTCAGGAATATACAGTTTCCATACGTGTTCACTATTAGGGTATTGCTTTAAGTTTACATTTTTATATAACAACCCGTTGTCGACCATCCACCCGGTCGATCTATCTTTACTCAAGTTCAAATCTATTACCTTAGTATGGTAAAATTCATCTTTATATCTATCGGCTATTTCCAACACGTTTAATTCAATAGCAGCGCGAGAAAGCGCATCAGGCACTACATTACATTTGCCTGGTTTATGTATTATGTCGAAGGAAAATTGCTGCAGCTTCATGGCCCACCTTGCCAGCCTACCATGCGGATCTTTCATTTTGTGTAACCACTGCATCGCACTGTGATCAGTGATTACTGTAAAATGGAGTCCATCTATATATGGGCGAAACTTCTCGATTGCATAAACTACACTCAATAGTTCCCTTTCCGAGGTGGAATATCTCTTTTCTACTTCAGATAATTTACGACTCAAAAATGCTACCGGCTGATCAGTACCATCTGTTTTTTGACACAAGACAGCACCTATGCCTTCGTTAGAAGCATCACATTGTAAGATAAAAGGCTTAGAGAAATCAGGACAGGACATCACCGGAGTTGATGTTAAGAGTGTTTTTAGCTTTAAAAACGCCTCCTCCGCCTCCGGTGTCCACTTTAACTGTTTCTTCTTGCCTTTAGTGAGGTCATGTAAGGGTGCTGCAATCATAGAAAAGTTCTTTACGAATCTTCTATACCAGCTCGCCAAACCCACGAATCGTTTTAGTTCTGTGTAATTGTTAGGTCTTGGAAAGTTCAAAATTGCCGAAACTTTTTCTGGATCTGTTCGAAGCCCGTCTCTGTCAACCACGTAACCCAAGTACTTCAAACTTGACCTAGCAAACTTACACTTTTCGAAGTTTATAGTTAAATTGGCTTCCTTTAGGACCTTCGTAACATATCTCAACGAGTCTAGATGCTCCTCAAAAGTGGCTGAACTAATAATTACGTCATCAAGATACGTCCAAATTTTGTATTCGTGTGACTGAAATAAGATGTCCATCAGCCTTTGTTGTGACTGTGATGCATTCACTAAGCCAAAGGGCATAACCTTGAACTGGAATAGACCACGGCCAGCGACAGCGAAAGCGGTCTTCTCCTTGCTGGTCTCATCCAGTGGCAATTGCCAGAAAGCTGATTTCAGATCAATGGAGCTGAGAAATTTTGCGTTATTTAACTTGTCTAGTATAGCAGAGACGCGAGGTAGTGGGTAAGTATCTCGTTTAGTGATTTTATTTAACTGACGACTATCTAAACACAATCTATTCTCACCATTTGGCTTCTTAACTATTACCACAGGCGAACACCATTCACTATATGATCGTTCAACCACATCCGTACTTAACATCTTATCCAGTTCAGCTTCAATTTGTCTGTTTATGACTGGCGAAAATTCATATTGCTTTTGTCTTATTGGCTTATGACTCCCTGTGTCGATAGTGTGTTTTATGAAGGAAGTTCTTCCTAACCCTTGGCCGATATTTTGCTTCATTTCATCTATAATTTCAGTAAGAGCTTTTAATTGATTAGCATCTAGCTCACTCTTATCTATTATTGCCTGATCGTCTGATAAGTTGCAGATCATGTCATTGCCTATAACTGGAGTATTTCTAAAGATAAGGGATACCCCAAATCTATCAAAAAAGTCTTTCCCTAATATCAACTGATGAACCGACCTTTCTAACACTCCTAACGATATAACCTGAAATTGATCATCAAATTTAATCGGAACATCAAATGTTTGTGTCAAGTTATATCTCGCACCATCTGCAGTTGACACCTTTGAACAATGTCTTGAATGCGGTTTTAGGCCAAGACCTTTAAGTTTGTCAGCAAATTCAAAATTAATTACTGAGCAGTTAGCACCACTATCTAACAAGCCTACAAACTTCCGCTCTAGGATACTAATTTCAATATATGTCCTATTGTCATAAGGTTTCCTTAAAACCAGGGGACACAATTCTTCGCGTGCAAATACTTTGTTTATTTTACGGAGCCAATTCTGCCATTCCTCACTTTTACGATCCAGGGAAAGGTTTAGTTGGCAGCCTTGGGTAACCTTTCCCCTTGTTCGTTTCCCTTACATGAACACTTATTAGATGTGTTGCCAAATTTTCCACAACGGAAACAGAAAAGACGCTGCCGCGGTAACTTACAAAACCTGAATGTATGACCTACCTCACGGCAATTCCAACAACGCTTATTGTCTGCTAAGATTGCGTCTAATTCTACGGGTTGGATAGCGCACACGTTCTCAGAGACTTTATATGCTAGATCAGGTTCCAAAGTTGACTTTAAAACTTTTGGTTCCTCGAAGGTTTCACAGCTGAGCTTCGTTCTTTCAATAATACGCAACACACTAGTCAATTCTGCGATTGAGGAAAATTCGTCGCGACATACCGCTCTTTGAAAGTAAGGTTGAAGGTTTTTTAGTATAATCGATATTTTTTCCCTTACGTTTAGTTTATTTGGAAGCCTGTTGAACATGTTCTGCATGACCGAAACAAAAATAGTGACTGACTCATCTTTGCCCTGAGTCCTAGCGTGTATTTCTCTAAGTAGCCGCTCTTGATAATCTGGTGCCTGAAATGTGCGTTTCAATAATGTGACTAATTCTGACCAGCACGCGACATATTCTTTATTGGCCCTAAACCAGATGAGAGCATCACCTTCAAAAAAATCAATCGCATATTGCCATAAGTCATCATTATCAGCATTCCTAGCGTTTTTAAGCTCATCTACTCTTTCAATGAAAGCATTAACACTAGAATTACTACTACCAGAAAACTTAACACCCCACTGACTAATTGGCACTAACTTGCGCTTGGTGTAGCCGTCATCAACAGTTGAGGCTCTAAACAATTTTGACGTTTTTAATTTTGACTGATTCTTCTCATTATCATTTTTGTGGAAAAACATTTCTTCATTTACATTATCGTCAAAAGCAACCGAAACCTGTTTAGTTAACTGTTTTTCACCCTCTAATTTCCTGATTATTTTATTTCCTAGATCGCCTAAAGTTTCCTGCAATATCTTTTTATCATCCATCGATAAATCACCTTCATCTGGCATTTCATCCCGTGTTTCTAATTTCACTAATAGATCTTCTGCTTTACTTTTAAGATCGTCCCGAGTAACCGTCTCAGTTTCAGTCTGTGGCACTAGAAAGTCTAGCCTATTTTGAACGTGGTACAATCTAGAGATAAGACGCCTAAACAAATTTCTGTCAGGTTTGTCGGTGGTTTCTGTTATATAGTTACTAAGAATTTCAAGCTTAGAAGCACATGTCTCCAATTCCGAGCTTGGATTTTCCAGACTTACTTGAGGTGCTTTGATACCGTATGATGCCTCACCCGCATTTTCCGACGCAAGTAACTCTTTTAATAATTTCTTTTGTACCGACACTAAATTTTTGATGAATATGCCCCTGCATGACAATTCGAACTCTAATTCATCTTTTAGTAAAAAATTTGGATCCATTTTGAGTAAGTAATATAACAAGTACAATGGAAGTAAGTGGGTATGCCTGATGACTTAATGAAACCAATGTAACTTATTGACCAATCCTTAGTTAAATTTCACATAAAAAAAATACTTATTTTTTTTTTTTTTTTTTTTTTAGGGTCAACTACGCATTTATCACCAAATTCCTGCTAGGATGAACTATACATTTATAACCAATAATTTCGCTAGCTTAACTATTGCTGCTACGTTATAACAAATGTATGACAGTCAACGTCTCTAGTACCTACCTATTTGCCTCACCAGTTCAAACGCCAATTTCCACCCGTAACACCAAAATACATAACAGGGCTTAATAATTTTCAGTTATTTTAATGTTTTTTTACGTTGTGCGCCATTTATTACGTTTTATTTCGGTGGAACTGGCAAATAAAAGAACTAGGTACACGAAACTACCCACATATATTTTTACTAACGATACATAAAATCTAAACCTATTATTAACCCTAGTGCCTAACTAAAGAACTAAACCTAAACCAAACGTTCTTAACTTATGAATTAACTTAGCGATATTATTATTATGTTTGTGGACGCCAGGAGGGTTTTCACATAAGTTGGAAGTATGAGGAACCCTGCCAATCCCGGTAGGTAAATTAGCTCAGCGAACATGAGATCATGGTACGGTGCTATGTTGATAATAGTCCCCGCTACTATCTTCGTGATATCCGAAAAGGGCGTTGCGATAGGCTAAAACAATACATATAACAAATCTTAGCTACACGGTCGGGGAATATGTAACTACCTACTGATTATTTAATGGGTTTATTCAAACACTCACCCCTTCGACAGCAACCACACTTTCACAGTAATAGCTATATTACTTATAAGGTTGTTTTAATAATATTTCCGCAATTAGTACTTATTATGCACTTTTCCAAAATATTATTTCGCACGGTAACTCAAGGACAACACTTGTGCCACGCCTTGCGGTCTCAGTTCGAATGTCACTATCAAGGACAAAGCTGCACGTCTTATAAAACAAATTTGCCTAACAAAAAGAGTTGACACCTACGAGACACGAACGCGCATCGTCGGAACGGCAGGCAAGGCATATACGGACTTTGCTACCGCGTCGCTAACAAGCGAGACGAAATAAAGCGTCCCTATTAAGCAATGTCAATGTGAGAAGATCATGGACACCTAACAAAACGGCTAAACCGTTTTCATTCAAACAAACAAACAGCTACCTATTTGTAACGTACGAATCATGCCCTTTCATTTGATACCCTACTCGAGCATATCTACTTACATTCGGTTTTTAATCCTGACTTATATCCCTCATAACTTTCAAACGGCTGAACCGATTTCAATCAAACATTCTCGACTAATTCACCTTTCAAACAAAAAAAACTAATAAAAATCGGTTCATTCGTTCGGGAGCTACGATGACACAGACACACACACACACACACACACACAGACACGTCAAACTTATAACACCCCGTCGTTTTTGCGTCGGGGGTTAAAAAACAAATCCAGCAGTTTAAACATCAATATAGTTTTTAAAGTAAAATCAGTAAATTAACTGAAATTTTATAAGAGGATTAGTAAAATTTTCTTAATTTACTTAATTCCACAGGTGTTCCTAAAATGTTTGAACACCGTATTTAATAGCCGTACCTAAAATTACGGGATGAATTTGTTTTAGAATTATTGAGCGAATTTCTAACATTCTTCATGTAAGTTGTTACACTAAATCGTTCGACGACGAAAGTTCAGCTTTGACGAAAAATTTATAGAATTTCTCGGATGAGGCGGACGGGAGCCGATATCTAACTCTACATTTTTAGATAGAGTCCAATACGAAATTCCTAGAAAAATTTCATCCGAAAAGCGGATTTATCATATTCGACAGAGAAAAAACAAACATAACCTACATAATGTTAGCGTATGGAAATTGTATAAACAAATCAGTTGAAAACAGCAGTTTTAGAAACAACAGCTGCTTCAAGTAACATATTGCGCAACTAAAAATATACGAATACTCACTGAAGAATAATAAATTCATTACTCTCTGTGTTTGTTTATCACTTCAGGCAGCCTGTGATCGATGACTTTGGATCCTTTATGCTTATTATTATTATTACTTATAATTGAAGTGAAAACTTCTTTAGCGGCGTTGAGCACTTTTTCTGTAATGGGTATAAAATCTTAAACTCGCGTCAGGACACGTGACCTGATCGAAAAAGCGTAAGGCGTCAGGACACGTGACCTGATCGAAAAAGCGTAAGACGTCAGGGTCCTAACAGCTAGTACATTTTTGTCAATGTATGGGAGAAAAATGTCTGTCGTTAGTCAAGAGATGGCGCTTGTTTACTTTTAATTACCATAATAAAAAACAACAAATTTCAAATCTTTAAGATTTATAGAGGATCTAACTCGAAATAATTTATATAAATTTACAGAATACAAAGAAAAAATCAAATCAAAACATTTATTATAGTGCAATTGCAACACCTAATATTACCGACCACAGATGTTGATATTTTTATTTTCCATTTCACGCATATTTTTTGTATTTTTCAAAAAGATCTATGTTCCAATCATTATGAATTGTAACACAAACACATTATAACATATATAACACTGAATAAACCAGTGCCGGTAAACTGAAGTGCCAGATCAGCGAGACCAGTCTATTTATATAAAGTTATATCTACATAGACTACATACTAAAAACAATAAAATAATTACATATATACAGGATCTGCCATAACGAGACCACCTCTTATGGATATGACAAATATTCAAGGAAACAGCAACATTCTGACTGCAAATTTCCCACCTCAAGAACCACCAACTGAGATATCAGCTTCTTATCGCAAAGAAAGTAAGTTATTTTTTCGATAAATAAATATCACACTAGTATTATAAAAATGTGAATAGGTAGTTGCTTATGTCCTTCTCCAAGGTCCAATTATTTATTTATATACCAAAATTCATCAAAATTGGCTGTCAATTTAACAAACAAGAGTACCTTTTTCATTTATAATAAATAAATATTACGCAACATTTACACATCGCCATTTAGCCCCAAGCTAAGCAACTAAATGCTTGTGTTATGGGTGCTTGACAACGGATATATATATATATAATACATAGAAACGACCAGACCACAAACAAATATCGAAGCATAAATACTTGTCTGAGGCAGGAATCGAACCCGCGACCCTGTGTTCGGGAGTCCGGCATGGTAACCATTGTGCCAATCGGGTCGTCAAATTATACTAGAGACTTGTTACTTCCCAGGTTTTATGAACAATAGGGATGCATCCTCATACCAAGTTTCATCAAAATCGGTCTTGTAGTTTAGAGTCTATTCATTTCAAATTAAAGGAATAAATATTTTCTATTTATAATACTATTGATTTCCTTTATATGTTTTCAGAAATTTCAAAAAAAGTACTGAATGTGCAACTTACTAAAGACATAAAAAAACTGAAAGAGAAGAATAACTCGTATCGGAGGAGATTGAAGAAGGCAGTTAAACTTGGTACAAATACTGCATTTCAAAGTGCATTACAAAAATTTAAGACATTGGCTGCCATTTTTACGGTTATGCAGTTCCGTGAAATAAGCAAACCGAAGATGGGAAGAAGATTTACCAATGATGAAAAAACTATGGCTCTCAGTGTCTATAAAATGGGACCAAAGGCATATAGATGGTTAAGTAAAATATTTGTTTTGCCATCTCCAGTCACACTTAGTAGAATGGTCTCCAGAGCCAATTTGAAACCAGGCATAAATGAAAATATTTTCGAACAATTAAAAAAAAGAATTGTGAAGATGAAGGACGATGATAAGTTATGCGCAGTCCTTTTCGATGAAATGGCTATAACCCCTCATTTTGAGTACAATCAAAGGAAAGATAAAATATCAGGATTCGTAGACAAAGATGGTAATTCACAAAAAAAAATTGCTGACCATGTCCTGGTATTTATGATTAGAGGGCTTATAAGGAATTATAAGCAGCCCATTTACTATTCATTTTGTTCAGGCAGTACGACTAAAGAAAGTTTGGCGGCTAATTTCGAATGAAAATAAATGAAATAAAATGATAATAAATAATCTCCGTTTTTTCAGAGAAAGAAAAGAAAAAAAAAATTATGGATGAAAGTTGATTTTTCGGAGAGATAAACTTTTTAATGTAAAATAATTGTAATAGTTTTAAAGTGTTAAATTTTTAATGTAATATAAATTGTCATGTTTGTGTACGATAGCGCAATAAATGAATATTGTATTCTACCACATAAATGATAGTACTTTTATACTGATAAAGCAATTGGTGCAAAATTATTCCCTAACCATTCCAAAATATCAAACATGCTCAACGTTAATAATCAAGTTTTCACTTCTGCCGGCACTCCCGGAGTGCAACCCGTTTTTTTTAGTTAGTAAGTAGGTATTTACTCATTAAGGAATCTGCACAAGAACTGCAGTCTACGCCCTCTGTTTAGTTTCATACTAAGTACTACTAGCTAAGTATTTGCTACGACGTTGCTACGCCGTAGCTAAGGTCAGGTGCAAAATATTATATTAGGTAGCCGTCGTAGGGTACCGCGGAATACTTGCTTGATAACGGCGTAACAACGTCGTAACGTTGCTACGCCGTAGCTAAGGTCAGGTACAAAATATCAGGTAGCTGTCGTAGGGTACCGCGGAATACTTGCTTGATAACGTCGTAACAACGTCGTAACGTTGCTACGCCGTAGCTAAGGTCAGGTACAAAATATCAGGTAGCCGTCGTAGGTTACCGCGGAATACTTGCTTGCTTTACGGCGTAACAACGTCGTAACGTTGCTACGCCGTAGCTAAGGTCAGGTATAAAATATCAGGTAGCCGTCGTAGCGCACCGCGGAATACTTGCTTAACTTTTCCGTAGTCCTGACAATGAGACTAGTCAGAAACCGGTGGTGTTTTTAGTGGGTAAACCTCTGGTCGCCTTCCACCTATAGACAAGAGGAAGCCCCACATACCCTCGCTGTTCCCCCTAAAAACGGCGGGCTGATGGCATAAGGGCGCATTTTCTGGTATTTTGACCCTTAGCCGTTGCCTATAACCTCATTAAACTGATCCACAGTCTATAAATCACAACCATAACTGTCTCTACAGTGTAGGTATAGACACATGCCCTGCAGTGAGACATGATGCTGTAAAAGAAGAACAGAAAAAATATATTTTCCATCCGTTTTGGTCGTTATTTTCATAACTCTTTTATGCAAATGCTGGACAAAAGCGAGCTGTTCCTTTTGTCACACCGACCTAAACCCTTAATTTGACTTTACTCACTACGGCTATGCTACGGCTCCCAAGAGTAACATTTGATTATATTTATGATGAGCTTATTATGAAAAAGACGCATAAAAATTTACATGAAGTGAAACTTCAGTTTACGTGACAAAACGAAGAGGACAATACAATGACCTAGTTTTGAAACTACGCGTTTTCAATTTACTACGTTCACTTACATGAGTGTTGTATCGTACGTACGTAACTCGAGTGAGGGTCGAGTTGAGTTTACACTTTCTTTAGATGTACATGTGCTCTTCAACAAACAAACATAATGCCTCAGTTTTTAAGGAATGTTTCTTTTACTTATAAAGGAGTAGTTTTTCATTTCCTGTTCCTTAATAATGATGTAAGCTTTTTCTAGAGCTCATCTTATCATATTATTATAGTACTTATACGTGATGCGTGAAGTACCTACCTATATTAAGTTATAGTTGCCAAGTAGCTAACTTAATAAGCTGCAATTAAGCTGACCTAAATAGCTACTAATTGCCTACTTAAATCGTATAATATAGAAGATTTTATTGAACGAAAATCATAATTCCATATTTGGTGAGTGCACTCGATTTTATAAACTAGGTAAACCACAAAAATGTTGGTAAAACCACAGATACTGTGGGTAAAACTAAAAATAAACATTTAAGTAGTTTATATATAACAGCGCCATCTGTCGCACACATTTGTCATATGGAAAATTCGTGTAGGGTGGTGAGTAAAATACACCTACGACTTCATGTATTTTAGGAAAATTCCGCCAGATGGCGTTAGGAGTCCACTTGTTGCTGAGGTTGAGAAGTTCTGAAAGATGTCGTTGATATACGCTGAATAAAAAAATAATGAATTCAATCGCGAGACGATCTCGACAATAGGTCAAACTGGCCGTAGGTCGCAGAGGATCGCAAAAGAGATCGGGGAAACCTGTATACTTAGTTTTAGACTTTTCGGTATCATAATATTAACTTAATACTATACAGATATAAAACTGGTACCTACTATTTGATCACAGTAGCATTTATAAAATTTTTAATACAAACATAAAAGTATCGTAGTTAGCTGTAAAAGAAAACATAGCAAATGTTTAGGTACCTATATGTGGACGCATTATCAAGTCGTTCATAAAATAATACGTAATAGGTTTTTTATATCGCTGTCGCCTTTCTAAGTGGTTACGCATTCATATGGGCCTATGAAATTACATGTCATTCTGGCTCTCCCAACTTTGTGTGATCCTCGTGGTTAGCCTGAGTTATGATTATTGCGTGCCACAAATACAAATGTGTTAATATTATTCCAGTTATACGACGGAAAAGCTGTGAAAAAGTAAGATAAATTTGAATAACTAATTTAGCTTTAAATCTTTTTTTTAACTTTACTCACTAGCAATTAAGTATCAAACTAGAAACTATTGCAGAATATATAATAAAATAAAATAAATGTAGATAGATAGATAGATACATTCTTTATTGTAAACACCATTTTCAAATAACATTAAATAAAAACAAAGCTTAAGTCTAAGTGTTACAAAGGGCGGCCTTTTCGCTCAAAGCGATCTCTTCCAGGCAACCTTTGGATGGACAAGAAGTTGAGGAAGGTGTTCAAACTTAGTACAATTAACTAAGATGCAAATAACAACATGTAATAATATTATTAAGTCTCTGTGGTAAAAAACATAGATGTTTTCACATAATTGGACTCGCAGGAAGGAAGTGCAGCGCCGTTGTCGCCCGTAACGATATGTCAGAGTTCAGGAAATAGGTAGTAAACTTAATTCAATTCCTTCCACCTGGCCTTTGATATTACACTTTCGAACCATTATAAAGGATCGGTAAACGTATTAACGGGCCAGTATTAAAAACTTTTTCTCATAGTCTCATTTCATAAACTCGATTAGCATTTCTTGCTAATAACGATCTAACAGATTAATAAAACTGTTCTTTCAAGCTTACATTTAAACGGAAGTCATTTTCTTAAGTCGTTAATTTAAATATTATAATCTTTTTAACTGCTTTCAGTTCTAAATGGTACAATTACATCTATTTTATTGGCGCTTAAATTTGTTGTGAAATCTTTACGATTTGCATGGATTTGTTTGGTCGAAATCTCTGTTTTACGGTTTTAACTAACTTGACGGTAGCTAAAATCATATGACAGATATTTCGTCTAACCGAATGAGTTTTAAATCAATAATTTGTTGCTCATGGCTATGCTCACAATTTTACATCTGGCCGAAAAACAAAAAAAAAATCTTCCACAAAATTGAAAATCGTATTTTGAAACGTGCATGTGTGTTGTGCTCGTTAAAGTTCAACATTTTATCAATTAAAATATGTTTATTTGAGGGCAACCTTTGTCGATTAGACCTTTTCCAATATTTATGTAAAATAATAATTAATGACATTTTACCCTCGGAAAATTCCGAACGAATTGATACCGACCGCTCGACCGGCATAACTTACCCAACATTTATAGCTGAGACCTGAATAAAGAACAAGGAGAACAGAAACGTATTCAAATTCAAGAGAATTAGTTATGCTTAATGTCCTGTGGTGGGCTAATGTTACAAATATCGACATTGCACGCTTCTATTTTAAGCACGTGAAAAGTGTAGGGTGAGGTGAACGGTAGGGTGTGAGGGGGATGGCATTCAACAGGCGGCGCGCGGCGGTCGATACGGCCGACGCGCGGCGCAGCACCGATTCCCTACCTTACCCTACCCTACCCTACATACCTACTACTTGGCTCGGCTTGGCTCGCTGTAACACCATGTCCTCTGTCCCATTTTTACAACGTTTACCCCGTTGTCACTTGGAGGGTTCTAATTTTCTGTTGTAATTACACTCTTAAAGATAAACGTCTGGTGTTTGTAAATATTTTATTTGTAATTTTCTAAACGAATATCTTTTAGACAAAATTTAATAGGTTTTTAACCAAAATGGTTTAGTTTGACTTCTTCCTTTTATAAATATAAATTGACTTTATCAAAACCTTTACAAAAATCTAAACAAAACACTCCAGAGCTAAAGTCATAAAGTCTTATTACACGGTGTTTTAAAAAGACTTCAGAGAAACTTGGGTATAAAGTCTTATTTATAACACGATGCTTTATAAGAAGTTCAATTAAGTCCGAACCACGTTCAAGTTTGTCAGCTGTCTGTACACTGTGGCACTCGAGCCCGTTTTGCGCTTCACTACAAGTAGATTTGAACGAAGATTGTGTCCCAGATCCCTGCGCGTCTCGGCTTGGCTACCGACTTTATAAACGACGTTCCACGCCTCTTCTAGACTAGACTGCAAAATACTTGTAAACAGGCGCTGCAACTGAGTTATTTTACATTGTGTCGCGTAATAGTACATAATTTCAAAGGCCGGGAAATAAGCAATAGCAGGTCGAGTATGAGTTTCATTAATACGAGACAGGCAATTGCCATTTCCGAAGAAGCATATATCATATATACTGCTTTTCTCAAAATAATGCAGGTAAATAAAATATTATCATAATTTTCGAATACGCGAGGTGTCGAGTAGCGGACAAGAAGAATCAAATCCATTGCAGGAGCGTTTTTTGAATTCGGAACATTACACCGCTCCAGAAATTTTGTATGAAACGTACTAACGCTTCTGCAATGGATTTAACTTTCTTTGTCCGTAAATTCGATACTTCGTATGTTCTTTTTTCGAAAATAATGACAATATTTTCATGTATGTTTGAGAAAAATAAGTTAGCTTAACCACAGCTTAACTTCACGTAGCCGTTAAACGTCTACGATTCGAGCAGATTTTTTATTTAGAGAGTAACGATAAGCTGGGACATTGTGTGTTACAGCATTTAAATCGTTGGATATGAATATTAAATTGAGCTACATTTCGTTTGTTAATTAACTGTTTTTTTAACTGACTTCAAAAAAAGAAGAACAAGGTTCTTAATTCATCGCGTATTTTTTTAAATGTACTGACGACTCAACCTATGAAGAAGATTGTGGTTTTTATACGATAGGTTAGCGCTTCACCACTATTCTAGCTGCGCCCCGTGATTTCACCATCGTAAGTCCCGATCGCGTTGGAATATCGGGATAAAAAGTAGCCTATGTGTCAATCCAGAATATCTCCAGCTATCTAGATACCGAGTTTCATCGCCATTGGTCCAGTAGTTTTTGCGTTAAGGAGTATCAAACAAACGTACACACACAAACTTTCTAATTTATAATATTAGTAGGATATTACGGATACATTTTTATACCATTACTTGTATAAGAACACTAGCAAACCCGGCGAACTCCGTTTCGCCACCAGATTTTCCTGAATTTTCTTTGCTATAAACCTCACGGAGCCCGAGACCTTTCCAACGGATGCAAAACCGTGGAAATCGGTTCGTGCGTTCTGGAGTATAACTCCAGAACGCACGAACCGAAGCGTCAGGAAGGAAAACCTGACTTATTTTTATATATTCGATAAGGATTTTTAGGATTCCGTACCCAAAGAGTAAAAAAAATTGGTTGCCTGTAAAGTCGGTATACGGGCGAAAGTTTTACGTGACAACGACTTTGAGTGGTAAAATATAGACATGAACCGGTGTGTATGCCTATCTCTCTCACTCTCTCTCTCTCGCTCTGTCTCTCTCGCTCTTAGGCGGGCTAACTGTGCTCGAGTGGAAGGGACGCGTGCCTTTCACTTTTTATGTCTGTCTCTCTCGCTCTTAGGCGGGCTAACCATGCCCGAGTGGAAGGGACGCGTGCCTCTCACTCGCTCTCATTGTGAGCGCATAACGTGAGCGGAGCGTAACGCAGTTTCTTGAAGTGTCACCCGGCAAACCAATTTATAAGACGTTGTCACGTCAAAACTGGATGCTACTACTAAGACTTCATTGTTCGTTAGTACGTTTGCTTGTCTACCACAGGCTGTACCTCAATAACCGCGATACTTAAACAGTTGGAATTTTCACAGATTATGTATTTCTATTGCCGCTATAACAAAAAAAACTACACAGAAAAAAAGTGGGGCTTATACAATGTGTTTCAGCGAAGGGGTTTTAATACGAAAGGGGGTTATTCTAGACATCTTGACGAACGACTTTTGTTCTACGACTTTTGGAAATTCGACATTTTTTTATAATTCTGAGAGAATTCAGAAAATCAGCTGTTTCATACAAAAACTTCGAACGAAATGTTAGAATTTCCAAAAGTCGTCGAATAAAAGTTGTTCGCCTAGACGTCTAGAAAAACCCCCTTATACATTAGAACCCCTTCGCTGAATAACATTGTATATAAATTATGGTGGTTTATTTATTATGAAACCCTTCGTGCGCGAGTCCAACTCGTACTTGGCCAGTTTTATTAAATAAATAATAATTTAAATTAAAAAAAAAAATTTCGTTTATTTTTTCCCATGCATGCTTATTTACAACTTATCATAATCACAAATAGGTATGTTCTTAAGGATCAAAATAAAAATAAAGTAAAGTATAATATCACATGAGAGACAGGAGCCCAAACTAGGTAAAACCTGTGCTATGGGTCTCCTGGTCCTCCCTTCCTCATATTATCCTCATATTAAATTGAATGATTACAACATTAGTCCTCTTTGTTTTCCTTTATCATAATATTAACTGAGTGATGTCTTGCTTCGTGCTCACCACAGCCACTGGAAATGTTCACGGTCCTCCACAGACGCTTGAGACGAGACGCGACTCGTTCTCGTAAACTTACTAATGTATAAGTACAGTTGGGTAACAAAACTGGAGACTCACCGTAGAGTTCTGATATTTGTTTTGAATGAATGAATGAATAATTATTTATTTCAGGCTAATTTGCCCATATATCCTTAATTAGATACAAATAAAATAAAAAAATATACAGAAACAAACGGATACAGAATAATAAAAATACAATGACAATTAAAAGTACCTATCTACATAAAGAGGCTTACTTAATTATGCATGCATGCATAAATATTATGCATAACTTATGCTGTCACTATGTTTTATTTTTAACGTGATAACGTCTACCTAATATATTGGTGGATCACCTACTGCATTCACAAAAAAACGGTAATATTGTGTGACGTCATGCGTCATGGTAACTTAGGAAACAGAGTATTCCATAATAATATCGCTCATCTGGGTTTGTTTTATGGTGACCGTGACAAATAGAAGACTTATATAAATGAAAATATATAAAGAAAAAAAATAATATATAAATTTATAACAAAAAAATCTCAGTTTTCATCGTTTTCTTATGACGTTATTACGTAAATTAATTATCGTTAATAAACCGACTTTACAGTCAACCATTTATTTAATAATGTTTTTAGTTTATTTTAAGCTACAATCATAAGTATTATATGATTATCTATCTATGTTAATATTATAAAGAGGAAATATTTGATTGTTTATTTGCATTGAATAGGCTCCGAAAATACTGGACCGATTTTGATGAAACTTGGTATGAGGATACATTGAATCATTGGAAGTGACACAGCTACCATACGGTTTAGACATTCGTTAAGTATGGTCTTTAGCAAAATTCAAACCCTCTACGGACGAAGTCGTGGGCAAAACCTATTAAGTAGTCTAAAAAAATTAAGTCCTGACTGAATGACAGACTGACTATCAACGCACAACTCAAACCAATGAATGGATCGGGCTTGAATTTGGCTTACAGTTGTTACAACGTAGGCGTAAAAATTAAGTCCTGACTGTATGACATACTGACTATCAACTCACAACTCAAACCAATGAATGGATCGGGCTTGAATTTGGCTTACAGTTGTTACAACGTAGGCGTAAAAATTAAGTCCTGACTGTATGACATACTGACTATCAACTCACAACTCAAACCAATGAATGGATCGGGCTTGAATTTGGCTTACAGTTGTTACAACGTAGGCGTAAATATTAGGTCCTGACTGTATGACATACTGACTATCAACTCACAACTCAAACCAATGAATGGATCGGGCTTGAATTTGGCTAACAGCTGTTACAACGTTGGCGTACAGTCAGACCGTAGGCGTACAGTCAGAACGTAGGCGTACAGTCAGCATAGGACTGAGGGTAGCAGGTGCATATCTAAAAGTTTTAATATAATTTTTGGTTATTCTGCGTGAAACAACTAACACATCGAAAGCTTTAGGGATATCAAGCAGAATCATAAATTGAGAGGCTCAGCGAAGCTCGATGATCGTTTACGGTCGTGCGGGTTAAGCGACGCCTGGCGCGGTCATTACTTTGATGGGTGACCAATTAGTAGTGTGGCAAAAATATGTTTTCGTGAGCCCCTCCGTGCTTCGGAAGGCCCGTTAAATTGTTGGTCCCGGTTGCTACCTCTAGTAGCAGTCGTTCGTTCAAGTTAGAGGCCTAAAGGCGATCTGAAAACTCTAACAATAGGTGAGCCACACCACCATACGAGAAGAAGAAGAAGCAGAATAATTATTAATTACTGAAAATTAAAACTTTAAAATATGCACCTGGTACCCTCAGTCATTTTGCTGACTTTACATCAAAGGATTTTGGAAATCACGGGCATATAACAATTTGAGCATTCTACGGTGGACCTCTACTTTTGTTGCTGACTCTACTTACTTGAAGTCACTGTTGAAGAAAAGTACCGTACTAATGTTTTTAAATATTTACGTAAGTAAGTACAACAGTTGCTTATTTACTAACTAGCTTTTGCCCGCGACTTCGTCCGCGTAAAAGTTGAAAATGGACCAAGGAATCACGTTGTCCCATACAAACTTTGCCCCCCTTTTTACCCCCTTAGGAGAGAATTTCGGAAAATCCTTTCTTATCCAATGCCTACGTCACACAAAGAACATATCCTCCAAGTTTCAGGTCTCTACGATCAGCGGTTTAGGATGTGCGTTGATCCGTTAGTCAGTCATTCAGGACAAAGAATTTTATATGTTTAGATATAATAATCTACACTAATCCTACCAATTTTATAAATGTGAAAGTTTGTGTGTGCGTGTGTGTGTATTTATGTTTGTTAGTTCTTCCCACAAAAACAACTGGACCGATTGCGATGAAACTCGCTCAGTAGATAGCTGGAGACTTGGATTAACAATCCTATACAATACTATTTATCCCGATATTCCCACGGGATCGGGGCTTACGCGGGTGAAACCGCACGGCGCGCTATTATAAAAAGGAAAGTTTTCTTGTTTTTTTTTTGTAACGAATAGGCTTCGAAACTACTGTACCGGGCAAGAACGTGGTTTTTCTTTATCCTGGATACCGATTTTTCGGGATACCGGATTCAAATTATCTGATCCGAAGCCGAGTTTACCGTTTGATTCGTTTCTAGTAATAAATGAGAGACATTTTCGGGATACCGGATTCAAATTATCTGATCCGAAGCCAAGTTTACCATTTGATTAGTTTCTGGTACTAAATGAGACATTTTCGGGATACCAGATTCAAATTATCTGATCCGAAGCCGAGTTTACCATTTGATTTGTTTCTAGTACTAAATGAGAGACATTTTCGGGATACCGGATTCAAATTATCTGATCCGAAGCCGAGTTTACCATTTGATTAGTTTCTGGTACTAAATGAGACATTTTCGGGATACCGGATTCAAATTATCTGATCCGAAGCCGAGTTTACCATTTGATTTGTTTTTAGTATTAAAGACACATATATGTAAATACATATATGTAGTCGAAAGTTATTTAATGATAAATCCCTTTCAACTCAATCAAGATGTTTCCATTCGTGAAATTCTTGAGTTCGATCCCCAATGTAAGTTTACTTTTGAAGCCATCAAACTTTGTGCGCGCCTGCAGACTTGTGTTACTTGAAGAAGATGAATGATAAGTATCTGACGTAAAGGAATCTACGTAGATAACAAATCTACATGTTTGCCGTGACTTCTGCCTTTTATTTATACGCTACCTATGATTGATTTATCTATACATATAAAATGCTTTGTCCTGAATGACTGACGGATCAACGCACAGCCTAAACCGCTGATCGTAGAGATCTGAAACTTGGAGGGTGTGTTCTTTGTATGACGAAGGCATCCGATGAGAAAGGATTTTCCGAAACTCTAAGCCTAAGGAGGTAAAAAAGGGGGGCAAAGTTTGTATGGGACAACGTGATTCCTTGGTTCAATCTATTTTTTTTGCAAAAACATCCTTTAACGGAATTTATGGAAGATGTGTTTCGTATTTTATTCGAATTCATCGCTAACGGGGTTAAAAAGAGGTAGAAAGTAATTTTGGGGTGATTTTTAACTTCTACGCGGACAAAGTCGCGGGCAGGCTAGTTAGCTAGTTGTTTTTATAAAGATATCGCGGATTCGAATCCCAACGGGATGAATTTCTGGAACGTCTTAAACAATGTGTTCCAACGAGAGTATTTTAAGACATCTTGAAAACAACTTTTGTTCTACGACTTTTGAAAATTCGAACTTTTTCAGTAATCTGTCAGCTGTAAGCAGCTGTATTTGGAGTCAGAGGTCATTGGCCCTGAGGCGTTTAATTGTTTATTGTGTTTGGATTATTACTTTGTACATTAATGGTATTTATTTAAAAAGAAACAGCTTATTTTCAAAGAAATGTTTAAATTTTCATACATTGTCCATAAAAATAAAAGTTGTTCTCCTAGAAGACTTCTAGAATAACCTGCTTTCGTATTACATTACCCTTGTGAAAAAACATTGTATAGGGAGAGGGACGCAGGTTTGAATATAAACTTTATAAAAAATTTAAACCTATTCTTCTGTAAATCGAGTACATCCTTTTTTTGTCTAAATAGTATTAATTTAACCAATAATAAACCATGACAAGAAAATACTTGATTGAAATCCTACTAATATTTAAATGTGACAGTTTGTGTGTGTATGTCTGTTTGTTACTCCTTCACGCAAAAACTTCTGGACCGATTGCGATGAAACTCGGAATCTAGATAGCTTAAGACCTGGATTAACACATAGGCTACTTTTTATTCCGATAAACCCACAGGATCGGGACTTATGCGGGTGAAACCGCGGGGTTCAGCTAGTATGTACATAATATCAAAATTGATTTGAGCTGTTGACAATAATTTGAGAAGTAATTAGTAGTGTTTGATGTAAAGACAAATTTCACATCGTAACAATCAAAGTCTTGAATTAACTATCATTTAATATTGTCAACATAGTTCAAAGTACCGAGCTTTATTAATACATCATCTTGAACAGAATTATATCAAATTTCTATTAAGCGAAAGTAAGTAAGGAGTAGCATTTTAAAATATAGCAGTGTGATGAAATAACTGACTACCATAGGGTAGTCAGTTATTTCATCACACGCTTCCAAGTTAGCATTAACCCTGGTATTGCCGAAAATTGGTATTGGTCTTCCGACTCAAAAGGTTACCGACCCCCTGGTCTATACCAGGGAGTGAAAACTTACAATTTACAAAATTTCAAAGTTTTTACAGAGCCAACTATAAATAGTAAAGTACTTGCGTAAATAAAGTTTTTTAAAGATAATCAGCACTTCAAATGCCAACTTCTTCACTTTACTGTAGCAATCGGGAAGAATATTCCATGCGTCGAATATAAGTGCCTCAACTAGCAGTATTTCTTTAAAATATATAATTCTAGCTGCGCCCTGTGGTTTCACCCGCGTAAGTTCCCGTGGGAATATCGGGATAAAAAGTATCCTTTATGTTAATCCAGGTCTCCAACTATCTAGATACCGAGTTTAATCGCAATCGATAGGTACTTGTAAATTGTAGGTACCCCCAGTAACTGTACATTATAAAAATTACCGTAATTACTCAATATTTGAGGATTTTTCAAGATGTGGCAACAAAATAAGAAGCTAAATAATGGTGTTGTTATATTTTGAAAATTCCCCTCATCTTTGGGTTTAGGCTCAGAATATATTATAATAGTACGTTTAAGCTAATTTTTCAGAACATTTTTATTTTATTTTTTTGTAAGAAACTGCTTTTTCTAAGATATTTTTTCAACGTCTTTTTTATTGCTTTTATTAAGATCTTTTATGGTTCCTGTTCCACTGCTTTTATTTTGCCCCTTTTCTAACTCTTTCTAGTCCTTTCTTTCTCTATTATAATCATTACGGCCGTCTACGGAACCGTAGTTTCTTAACCAGTTACGAAGTAAACACATTTCGTTGATTCAAACACAAACACTTCTGTAATCCTGTAATCCAATCTTTCGTATCTCGGTAAGAGATTTAATTGCCTTTGTTGTTCGAATGTCGCTCCGTATAAATAGGTAAATGAGTATTGATGATAACGAGGGAAATTGGTTTACTGCCAAGTGTCAAATCATTTAATAATCAAGCCGTCATCTCAATAGGGTATTTAATTAAAACAGTGTTGGGTTTAATATTCGGGGGTTAACTATTAAGTCTTGTTTTCAGAAACGGTTGGGATGGATGGGATGTCGTTAGCGATGGATACTCATCTAAAGATACTATAAGCATTCTAGCTGCGCTCCGCGGTTTCACCCGCGTAAGTCCCGATTCCGTTGGAATATCTAAATGAAAAGTAGCCTATAGCCTTCCTCGATAAATGGACTATATAACACAAAAATATTTTTTAAATTCGAACCAGTAGTTCCGGAGATTAGCGCGTTCAAACAAACAAACGAACTCTTCAGCTTTGTAATATTAAAAAAAAACCTGAAAACAATAACTAAAAAAAGGGAAAAATAAGACGGGTCACTAAGACAGCAGATAACTTAAACATACTTGGAAGTCGGACTGGGTGACCCCATGTTTCTATAAATAATCTGGTTTTTAAATAAAAATGTGTATGTCATCGTGCTGCGCGCAAATTACAGTGTGTAACAAAACCTTCCTACTAGTAGATTTACAGCAAATTTAAAAAAATGCATAAAAATGAAAGAATGGTTTCAATTTAAAGTTCTGGAAAATTACTTTAATTTCCAGAAAATAAAAGGAATTTCCAAGATTAGGCAAAACCACTAGGTACTGGCAGCAAGCCCTTAGGTACATGACGGTGTGGTTCCATTCCAAAACTCCCCGAACACTGTGAAAAAGTTTATTAAATTAGAGAAAAGAAATTTAAAATAATCCTCATTTTACAATTTTTATTTTTTGTTTTTTGATAACATCCGAGTATACTTACATATACCAATGGATGAACTAAAGGCAAAATAAATCAGTAATAAAATGTCATTAGGTGAAATGAAGCATCGGTGTAATATAATTTGTCATAACGAAGCTTAGTTCAATTTAGCTTCGGTATGGTAAGTCGTCATAGTTAAAATGTAAGAAATGGAAACGTGTTTTGGTGTGGCGTAGTGAACCCCGTACCTAAGGGGAAAGGTTCCATAGTTACCCGTCACAATATGCGGACTTAGAAAGGGCCTATTTGTTTAACAGTATGAACATATTAATTGGGTTCACGGTTTAACAGCAAATAACGTCTAACAACTTCATCTAAGTAATTTTCAATGAAGTTGGAACGAAATTATGCTTTCAACCGACCTCAAAAAAGAAGGAGGTGCTTAATTCGTCGCGTTTTTATCTTTTATGACTTTATTAGCTGCGATTACTATGATAGTTTTCCTTTTAACTTCGTAATAGTACATTACGATACAAGTGTGGGAAATGAATCATTGTATAGAGGCGGTTTATGACGCGCGTGTTTAAAAGCCGAGATAAAATGATCAATAATCCACACGCGTACCGTGCGACATTTTCGAAAGAAAAGACTTGTTAAAATAGTAAAAAGTTAACAAAATATTGGTGTTCTGAGGCTAAAATATTTTTTTAATGGTTTAGGTCCAGTTAATATAATGCCATTTGTTTCAATTCTTTTTTTAATTTAAATAAAATTATTAAAAATAATATAATTTTTAAAAAAATTCAATCTGTGTTTAATTTATGAACACCTGCATTCCCAAAAAAGTGTGACGTCATGTCACGTTCCGGGAATGTGACGTCATGTCAAGTTCCGATAGCGTCTCGCTAGTCTGGGCTTGTGTTATGGTGACGAGTGACGAATAGAAGACTTATACACAGGAAAAAAAATATACATGTAAATAAAAAATATAAAGCACAAAAATATATATAAAGGAAAAAAATATAAAGAAACCACCAATTTTAATTGCTTTCCTAAGGCGTTATTACGTAAAATTATTATTATTGTTCGTAAACCGACTTGGTGCACAGCCATAACATAAAAAAAACCGGCATCACTGACAACCATTTTTGCTGACTTATAAATTATTTGTTGGTACGTACCTTTTTAATACATTAAAACAGTATAACCCATTTAAATTAAGATTGTTTTATCTACATAATATGTAATTAGCAGTAAGATACCAATTTAACTTATCCGGATAACTTTTTAGCACGCGTGCGTAATACGTTGGATTATGAGCCTAAAAGCGGTTTGATACGATCCAATTTATGAGCAACTGTGATAAAATAAAATAGGTATAGCCAAGTTTTTATTAGTTTTTATTTTTACCACCTTGCCAGCGTGATTAATATGTAAACCGCGAACGAAGGGACATGACATAACTACAAGTAAGTTCCAACCTGTTTATAAATCTAATTAGGTACAGTCGGCTGCATAACTGCAGCCCTCGGTAGAGTTCAAAAATTAGTATTATTGGAATGTTTGCATTTTAATAATTTTTGTTTGATTAATTTATGAATTAGAAGACCTTAAACTTCAACTACAGCAGGTGCCTTGCTTGTGTTGAAATCATCTTATAACAGCCGTTTTGGAGCTTTACGATGGGTCTGCAATTATGCAGCCGACCGTACCTACTACATAAAGTAAAAACATCATAAAAATTCATGCTCCAATAAAATCAAAACAACACGAGGCAAAGAATACTTAAATTAGAGGCAAAACGTGTGCTGCTAACTTGCTGCTAATGACATAACTCACACTACAAAAATGAAAGACCCTCCAACGCTGGGATGATGGTGCCTTCCATTTTAATTACGACAGGAAGAAAAACAAACATTTGTCTAAACAAAATATTGTGACAACAATGTAATTCGAACTTTTAAAAGAAGAAATCAGAGATCAAATAGAGACAGAATAGAGGTAGATAAATGGTTTGTTCCAATTTCTACAGATTTCATTAACATATTACCAATTCTACAGATTTTCAATTCTACAGATTCCCAACCCAACAGATTCATAATTCTACAGAATTACTTTACATACTCTTAATCCAACGGATTTCCATCTCCACAGAATCCCAATTAAACTCAACAGATTTATTATTTTTAGGCTGATTACTGTTATATAAACATAAACAAGTTTTAGGTTGACTCGCACAACAAACATCAACTGCTTTTAAGATCCTAAACATGTTTCACCAACTGTCACTGTAGATAAAAAAACGTGTGGCACTTGGGGACTGCCGCGGTAAAGCTATTGCATCATGCGAGCTTCGCACAGTCGTACCATATACATACACGTTAAGCGAACGCTCGGCCGAGCTACTTGGTAGGCAGAATGGGGGTGTTAGGTTTTATTTTCGTTACGAAATTTCTTGATTCGGTCGCCACAATCAAAGCCCGCGACAAAAGCTACGTATGCAATAGCTTAATTATAAAAACCACATGATTATTATGATATAATTTATTTTAGAATACCCATTAAAAGCATTTGGCTAAATATGTTTAAACATAGTCTCACGCAAGCCCGCCCTAATCCCTCTTTTTCTTAAATAGACAACAAATTCTCTATTTTGTCTAAGAAAGACAAAAACAACCGGACAGAGAGTAAATAAATCAATGTTTACATAGAAAACTTATTGTTATTGGATCTGAATCGGAATCAAAAGTTTCAATAAGGGTTGACAACAATGTTTACGGTTTCACAAAGGGTGTATTTTTCTTTTTGGTCCCCACACAATGATCGGTTTGCACGGGGCGTAAATAACGTCACCCTTTTACGGACATTTATTTAATACGGTGTATTTTTTAAGTTTCAAAGTTCTTTTAGTTATATTCTTCTTAAGAATACCTATTATGAACACGAACACATTAAACTCTTTCATAATACAACCTAAGATCTTTGAAATCAAATTTGAAAAATTTGCGCAATTTATTTTTTATCTATACATGTAAAATTATTTGTCCTGAATGACTGACTGACGGATCAACGCACAGCCTAAACCGCTGATCGTAGAGACCTAAAACTTGGAGGGTGTATTATTTGTGTGACGTTGGCAAAGTGTGTATGGGACAATGTGATTCCTCGGTCCATTTCCGACTTCTACGCGGACGAAGTCGCGGGCAAAAGCTAGTTTCAAATATGATTCGAAGACGAATTTCATTCTGCTATAAGTACTTAATTCTATACAGTTCCCTATGGAGCAGTAGATAACTCTAACCCATGTAACCACATGAAATTGTTTAATATCCGGTACATTACCACACGACTCACGTTGTGCCAATCATCTATATTACTATCATGTACCTGTTATGCTATTAAACTAGTTGTGCTAGTTTACATGTAGATATTTCTATGTGATTGCATTTGTGTACCAACAATGCTCTTAATACGATCAATTCAGCAAGCATGAAACTACACACGCGTGAGGTGAAAGAATACAATAAAAAACCCAATATTCTTACTTACAGATTTAGATTATCTCACCTGTCATATTGAAATTAAAGGATAGGCCTTCGAAGTGTATTTTAGGAGTTGGATTAAATAAATATGATTGTAATAAGTATGTAGGTTCGTAAAGAAACAAGGCGCGCACCAGATGGCTGGCTCAGATGGGATCGATACTGCCATGAATAATTAAGATGTATGTGCTTTAGGAGTTCGTATTGCGAGGACTGTCTATAAATTCACTTTTGTGTGCGTCTTTCGTGTTGCTATGGATCAATTTTGAAACTTATATTAATTATTCTGTGGGTTAAACGAAAGTTGGGCTCGAATTTGTCAGGTTTCAGTTTCAATGTCGGTCCAAGTAGCAATAAAAGTTTCTTTTGCGTAGTTGAAACGGAAAATTTTGTTTCCACGAAAGTGTTTACATGGAATACTACCTTCTGACCGCGACTTCGCCCGATAAATCACCCTCTAAGTAATTGAATATCAAAAACCCCATCTTAGTAGTAGTATCCCTACACTTTACAAAGAACATACCATAAATTTCTCTAGGGCTAGCTGTGCGTTGATATATTATATCAGTCAGGACTTTGAATTTTATATTTATAGATTATGAAACCGCAATAAGAAAACCGATCTACATTTGTGTACCTATCTACTATACCTATATACACCTTACTGAAAGATCATTATACTTTTTGTCAATTAATTGATTAATCGTCAATTTTAGGTACATAATCTTTCTGACACGTCTTTATTCTTCACATTAATCAGCTATCAAATTATCCGCCAATGTTAAATTGTTAACTTAGGATCTACGTTCCGAATTTAATAAAGAAAATTGCCCGCCAATCAAAATATTAGATTGTAAGAAACTTTAAATTAATATCAGCTTCTTATTTTATAAGCAACAATGAAAAACGTACTAAGGGGAGATAAAACAATGAAATTGTTCCTTCGTAAATGAAAATATTCGTTTTCCATTTCACTTTTTCCAAGTAATTCAAAATGAAGGAACAGGTACTTACCTATCTACCTGAGAAATAGATAAAATAATTAAATTATTCATGGTGTGTTAAAATCCTACACTATGGAATTATTAATTACATTTTCTGAATAGTATGTAGTTACTATTTGCATATTCAATTTGAACGTTGTGTTCAAAATTTCCATAAAATGTATCAGTTCATAAAACTTTTTTATTTCAAGAAGATCACAAATGCGGCCGATAGTTCAATTCGAGTAGTCAACATTTCTAAGATTTTATTTTTGATGATAAGTTAATTAATTAATTAAACAGCCATGTGCCTAACCATGTGGTTAGAGAAGACATTTGACCCAAGGTCCATTTAGAACTTTAAAAATTCTTTACTATGAGGATTTTGGATAGCTCCGTCAGATTCCGTATAGGTATTTTACTTTTTGTCAATGTTTTTTATCTCTAACTTGCTGCGCCCCGCAGTTTCACCCGAGTAAGAATTTACTACGCAATTTTCTTATTTTTTTTCTTTCTCCTATCTCCTGACAATAATAAATACAACAAAAAAGAATTAGCGATATCGGTTCAGCTGTTCTCGATTTGCGTTTAGCAACACATTCAGCGATTCGTTTTTATATTATAGAAGATTTAAATCGATTTTTAATTTGACAGTTTATTTTCTGTTTATCGTAATCATAAGGGTAAAAACATTCATACCTCCGTAAGATTGTAAGTTCAGTGGCACTTATTAAAATTCCTAAGTAAAATTCCTTATCGTGATTGTCAGCGAACCAGTCCCAGAAGACGTTTGTATAGCTAGATGCCACTTGAAAAGCTTTTAGTCCAAATGAAATGGATGCTCTACCAACAGTATGTATACTTACATTATTTGAAAACGATAGATGAAGTTCTTAATACAAGTAAAGTAACAACCAAGACGCAAATTTGTTATTTCGAACATATCATGAAATCACGTAACATGGTATATTATTTTCCCAAATTGGTTACAGAGTTCGTAAAAATATTGGAAGTTCAAACGAAATTATATCAATGTTGTTCTATGAAATAGACTTGGTACGTAAAATGGTTAACCTCATGTATTTTTCTAGTATAACATTGAAAGTCCTAATTAACTGGCTGATATATTAAAGCACAGCTTATACCGCCCAAGAAATATGTTTGAAGAGTGCGTTAGCCCCAAGCTAAGTAACTAGACTTGTGTTATGGGTGCTAGACAACGGATATACTATTGATATACTTTTGCTTTTGTAAATATATACTTTTAATACATAGAACAACCAGACCACAGACAAATATCTAAGCATAAATACTTGTCTGACGCGGGAATCGAATCCGCAACCCTGTGTTTGGCAGTCCAGAATGGTGACCATTGTGTCAACTGAGTCGACAAAGTGTGTTTATGAAGTGTTGGTGTGTAGGGTTTTCAAAACTTCGTTTCTACGCTTCCGAAGACGCGGGTAGAAGCATGTGATTTATGTAAAAAAACCGCTAATCTACTGAAATGGCAAATAAGAAGTAAAAGGGTTAGGTTATTTTTTTTACCGGAAAAAAAATCATTATTCTTGTCAAATCATTATAGTCAAGTATTATATCGATGAGTGAAGTGGTGTATTTAGTTAAGTAAAGTTTCAAGGATCCTCGGAAAATCGAACTTCCACTGAGTCTAAACAAGATCTTGATTGAACATTGAAGAGTTGGAGAGCCAATGCAAGATTAAACATTCTAAATGTAGCACCCTGTGGTAAATAAGGATATAACTTTAATTAGGGATAAGCTGAACTGAAACCTTTAATGTCAGTCAGCTTTTCATGCCCAAACCCCTATTCATGTGACTTTGAGGGAAGCATGAAATAATTTGCAAATTCACCGGCTGAATTAAATTAATGTAACCAGCGAACTGTTAATTCAGCCGCACTAGTCTCGATTTTACTGGGCTTAAACCTATACTTAGTTGATGAAATTAATTAGTTGTCTAATTAGTGTTTCATTTAGCGGAATATCGAATCTTAACGGTTATCATAAATTAGCTCCTTAGTGCTGAAATTAAATAGCAAAGTACCATTTCATTTGAAACTACTAAACGTATACAGTATAATATAACTAACTTCAAACAAAGTTCATTTTAACTAAAAACTTTTCCGTTTAAATATATGATAAGAAAATTCTACGTTTTCCAATCAAAAACGTCGGCTTCAGCGTCGGAAGGCGAAAGTCGACGTCTCGGTTCTATATTGACGGTATATTGGCCAAATGCAATATAAGAGAAGTTGAGAAGAAAATTTAGGTCGAATTGAGGCCGCCCAGCTTCAAACGCATCTGAGTTATTTTGGATATGAGAGCGTTGCAGTTAATTCGAGAACATCATCGCCTTAATACACTTAACCATGGTGAGTTGGTTGACGTGATTCCGACGAGTGGTGGTAAAAGTACATAGTAAACTTTGTATCTATGTGAATAGGTTTGTTGTTTACGAACCAAGATTTGCGGAACGTAGGACTATTGACAGGTTGAGATTAAATCTCTTACAAAGTGCAAAAGTCAAATTCCATGATATCAAGAGCTGTTAATAATAAATGGTTTTTATTTAATTAGAACTCCGTTTACATTATTTAGTCTGTTTATTATACTATTTGTTCTGAAATATTCATACCTAAACTACGCTTAGGAACTACGTTAAGTTCGAGATTATTTCATATTTTAAGCTCTAATTTTACTAAACCGCTAACCCGAAGTTGCCTGTAAATACCCTATTTGTAGCCGCAACAAAAGGTTGTCCCTGACCGTTGATGTTTATCCTTACATAAAAAGTAATCAAACCTTCTTCGGTGTTTTGAATCAAGTGATATGTACAGCCGTAATACATAAAGACGTAAATAATAAGAATTAATTTGAATAATAAGAAAAAACATCGGATAAAGGGTGTAATTACGAACACACGGCGCCGATCGGGCGTAGTCCATAGTAATTGTTGTGACAACGATATAACGCAATTACCGCTTCGACCGCTCGATTTCACTCAAATTGTGTTGTACTCCGAGTTGGGGGTTAAACACTAGATGACGTTACTGACAGCGATATTATCGTTTAATCGCACTGTATAAAAAGCAATTAATCGTTCTCGTTAGGGTTTTGCTTGAGTTACACCAACGCAAAAACACATATTTTTAACGTCACCCTTACATGACCACATAAACCCTTTACCTATATAAAGTTTTTACAATTGTATTATTCAGCACTTCCACGACAGATAAACAACCTAAAGTAATAAGAGAATTTCGTATTTAATTTGGTTTAATTACTTTAATTAACGATTCCTCTGTTTACATTGAGTAAATTTGAGAACCAATTAATCTCTCTAATGTAGTAGACAAATAGTAGTTTAAGATTTTAATCCAGGGCACGAACTGTTTCCGAATTCAGTGCTAATCTCTTTAGTTCACTGTTTGCGATAGGGTTGATTGTAGATACCCAATTAGCGATAAACAATAGACAAGTTTACATAACTGTGACTAAAAATTGAACGTTGAGTAAATTGAAGTAAAAAGGAATACCCATCTACAAATATAGGAAATAATTAGAATCTATAAGTGCTTGTACTTTACGGGCTGTTTGCTTAGATGAGTTCCTTTTGAGTGAGATTGTCAGGGGACCCAGCTCTTTCATAAAGTTTGCCATAAAAATGTGGTTTTACGAAAGTTTCTGGATGGCTGTTGACGTTGCTATTTGTCTTAAGTTTAATCTCCGCAGTTTCTGCCAGTAGTTGTACTTGTACTTGTATACGGGCTGTTTTCCGTAATTAGACCCTTTTAATTGGGTCCTTTTTGCGTGAGGATGGCTTGCCCAGTACCTCGTCAACAGCATCGCAGCCTTTCGAGACGCTCTGTGCCCTTTGATTCACCTAGTCTATTGAATATCACGTGACTTTCGTATCAGGATTGAATGGTTTTACAAGTACGTGGAGTATTGTGCGGTAATATTCCACGTAGTCGACAAGATTCTTATATTATGAATAGTAGTATAAAATTACAGAAAACTATAAAAATTATCTATTTCCTTTGATTTGACATACTTTATTTGTTACCAAGAATTTATTTCTATCAGAAACACTATCGATTTGTATAAAAATGATTATTTTATTGCTAAATCAATAGGTCCGATTTATGGCTAGGCTATGTAATTCAATTTTCAAAATCTAATGATCCAGTTAATGATCCAGTTTATAAAAAATCGGTCGCACAACTCCTTTCAGGATTTTTTACTATCTCTTATAGTTGAGGATATTATAACCCTGATACCCATGTAAAAAAATGCTGTATATCGAGACATCTCTGGCCAACGCATTTTACGCGGCCTGTATAATACATACATACATCTGCAAGTGTTATTATTAATTATACATACTGGAGACTCTGGAAAACGGGTAAGACTAATCTTAAGACCCAAACGATGACGCGACGAGACGTGCGTCAATTGATAAACCACTGTTTTGTTAGAAGATTAGTTGGGTTAGTTTAACGGGCACTCGTAAACCTACCGGAGTGGAAGATTACTCAAAACTTTAAAAATAAATTGTGACAACCCTTTTTGAACAAAAGGATCCAGGTGAGACGAGGCGAACCTGTGAAAATATCTCTGTAAACAGTAGCTACAATAATAATTATCTTTTGATTTATCTCTAAAGTTAAATCCACAAGCGTCAGGTTACCCACCGTCTGGCTTGAAATACGACGAGTTGGTTAAGTTTGTATTTCAATGTTGCAAGCCGTTCCATCTTAACCGGAATTAAAATCCACTGTGATAAACTTTACTGTATCTACTTTTGTTAAATTAAGTCATAAGTTTGTGATCTGGAGCTATAGATGCTTAGCAATGGAACACTATAGATTCACTTAAAATATTATGATCTAAGAGACTCATTTATCTTCACTAGCATCCACGGTATCATCACCCTCGTAACTCCCGATCCCGTGAGAATATAAAAATATAAAATAGCCTATAGTCTTCCTCGACAAATGGACTATCCAACACAAAAGAATTTTTAAATTTTTTAAAAGATCACTCAATTGTCTGTTTGTCAAGAGCTCAGACCAAATGGGTCTGACTTCAAACCGACTTAAAAAAGGAGGAGGTTCTCAATTCGGTTGTATGTATTTTTTATGGTTGTTTCCATAGGTCTATTTCACTTTAAGACTTATAGACGACGCCTTAGCAGGTCCCCAAAGGCGACTCAAACAACCTATTAAGAGGAGACGAAACTTTTCCCTTGAATCGTACGAACAGCCATATGATTAAATACTAATGGATGGAATGCTCGACTCGAACTTGACCAATTTTTTTTCTTTTGTTTCAGGTGAGTGCTGCACGAAAATAAATTAGATCTAATCTGCTAAGGTAATATTTTTAAGAAAACCATTTTTCGACGTGGCAACATTTAGTAAAACAAACAATGTTCCATAAAAACGCAATATTATTCTAACAAATTCAATTAAGTACGTAAGAAAGTTAGAAAATCAACCAAACTCAAACCTAAGTAAACATTTATGAGGTAAATTGAAAAGTTTTTACTGGAAACGAATTGTTCTACTTATGTGAAATCTTACATCAAAAAGTAAGACTTCGAAAGCCACTGAATTCCAAATAAGAGCCCCTACACACTACAGGTACCCCACCATCAAGAGTTGTGATAGTATTCGGTAAATTATGAGCTTGTTGAGCCTGTCCGCAAGAGCGATGTCGACTCGCACGGCAGGAAGGCAGAGCGACGCGGTATGGCGTGTGTCGTAGACATACCAAAGAAATTTTACAATGGATAAGGTTCATATTTACTATCTGGGCTCATTTCACAAATTAAATGCAGTAAATTAGATTTTACTTACTGTACAGAATTTAACGACTACCTAAAAGTCTTATAACTGTTAACTTAAACTGTGGCTAACGTAGATAATGAAATATTACAACTTACAAAGAACTTTAAATTCAAGTGCACCCGCAAAGCTGAGAGCTTTCAAGCTTCAAATTGAGGTAATCAAAATTTGAATTTAAAATTCAGTGTAGTAACGACGACACTTTGAAATGCATTTTACAGTTACTGATAATAACAGTTAAGTTTTTTGTTCTTATAACAGACTCTGCCCGTATTTTGTGAGGTTTTTTGGATAACAATAGCACGTGGGAAACTCCTTTCTCGGTGCTAACTTAATACATACCTAAGTAGGGATGCTTTGTGAAAATTTTATGTTTTTAAAGCTATGGCCGGCTTGCTTTTATTTAAATAGATAAGTGACTATTTTGAATTTGCAAATAGTGCTTGAATTGTCTTGTAGTCTTGTCCTTGTACAGCAGTGGTCAGGATAGTTAGAAGACCAATCAAATGTGTCGTTTAGCGGGGCGAAAGTTATGACTTACCGTGGGAAAGATACGGGTCCAAAGCGACCTTTTCCGAGCAAGGATGACAAAAATACTTTGCTACTGTTGTTTGCAACAAAGAAGCATTGGTCTTCTGAGAATTGAAGTAATGATTTCAAGCAACGCTGTTACTTATTTTGAAAGCAAGTGAATGTTACATAAGTTTTCGAATTTCGAAGTTACGTAAAAAGGTTTTTTATTGACTTTGATTTGATTTTCTTTCTCTTCTTTCTATTATTTAAAATTAATACCAATAGGGTACTAGTTTGTTTTAAATCGTTTCTTTATTGTAACACTGAACAAAGATACCGACCTAAATAAAGTTAAAAAGGTTTAGCTGTTAGCCAAGAACGTGGAGGATGGGTAAATAGATCTTAGAAATTGTTCGACCGTCCTAGAAATAAGGAAAAGGCAGACCCAAATTATAATTTGAAACTTTGTTCCGACAAAAAGATTAAAAGACGTTTCTTTAATTGTAAAGTAAATACAATTTTAACTTTCTAATTTGGTAGTTAACTTTGTTTAACACTTTAAGACAGCAAAATAAAAACTGCCGTAAACATTTGATTGTCTTTTTTCATTCCTTAAATTAAACCAGCAGAAGTAAGAAAAAGAAATATTTTGTGAAATTATTCAGTGGTTTTTCGCTTGGTATACCTAAAATTTAAAAAAATTCTAACCTATTACGTCATTTTTTCATACACCTAGGTACTTAATAACTCACATTTTATGAAAAAAATACATTTTCATGACAATAAATTCCGTATTTTACACAGCAATAAATGTTTTATAACTCTGTAGCGAAATTAACTTTCCTTATCAACCGTTCTTTGTGAAAATCACCTTTGACAGACAGATAAAAGTAATTTTCTGCGAGGGTCTCGTTTTTCAATTTTTATTGATTCTGTGTCATAAATAAACAGAACACATATTATGGCACATTCCATATAAATATTTATCTGTTCGGAAATGGATACCTACCTAAATTAGCATAAAAAATTCACTAGCATCCACGGTATCATCACCCTCGTAACTCCCGATCCCGTGGGAATATCAAAATATAAAATAGCCTATAGTCTTCCTCGACAAATGGACTATCCAACACAAAAATAATTTTTATTTTTTTTACACAGCAATAAATGTTTTATAACTCTGTAGCGAAATTAACTTTCCTTATCAACCGTTCTTTGTGAAAATCACCTTTGACAGACAGATAAAATTAATTTTCTGCGAGGGTCTCGTTTTCCAGTTTTTATTGATTCTGTGTCATAAATAAACAGAACACATATTATGGCACATTCCATATAAATATTTATCTGTTCGGAAATGGATACCTACCTAAATTAGCATAAAAAAGACTGATATTAATGTTCGAAAAATAAAGTTGCCAATTCTATTTTAAGCGTGTTATAGTTACTCTTTGTTGTGTTTAAAATCTGGTGTGTGTACTTTGAAAAGCTCATTCTGTTTACAGTTGGGTCGTCACGTGCCCAACTTTTCGTGTAAGCAAATGAAGCGCAGAGAGTATTCGCCTGTATTCGATAAATGGGAATTGCTATCCCTTCCCCACATGCACCGATTTCACTTTCATGTTGCTATTTCATAGGTATAATAAACTTGCCTAATTGAAACAAACACTGGAAATTCTGTTTATATTTAATCTCTCTAAAGATTAATCTAGGTAAATCTAAAACTAATCTGATCCTGTTCGGATCTCTAAATAAATAAATACAATAAATATTGTAGGACATTCCACACATCGCCATATAGCCCTAAATAAATATAATACATAGAAAACAACCAGACCACGCAGACAAATGTCTAAGCATAAATACTTGTCTCAGGCGGGAACCGAACCCGCAACCCTGTGTTTGGCAGTACGGCATGGTGACCCTTGTGCCAACTGGGCCTTCAAAGTGGATTACAGTAAAACATTGAGGTAAGTACGTTAATAGACCCAGAGCATGCGGAATATAAAAATCAGTGAAATCAAATCCATAGTAGGATATTAAAGTGAAACAAAAACTAGAAATAAGAAATAGTTTGGATAAGAGTGGAACAGAGGAAGCGTGCTATTTAGGCATTGTGTTTTAGTCAACAGAAAGATAATTATCTTACATTACAATTTTTCCGTTAAGGAAAATTCTCTGTAATGGATTCAGGGATTTTATGTACAAACATGGTAGAAGAATGATTCCAATTTATGGATTTCGTCAATCTGGTATGGGTTGCGTTGTATAAATATTAATTTTGTACGTGTGGCGATTTGGAAATGTGGCCGTAGTATGAGAGTGACTATATAATGTAATCACTTCGACATAAAGGGATTTTGTATATAAATGTATAAGATCTAGTCTTATGTTTTATGTATTATCTCTGTAACTCAGTCTAGTTGTACTTATACAGTATTTAATAAATAAATGTTGCAAAATATTCCACACATCGCCACCTAGTAGACTTGTGTTATGGGTGCTAGACAACGGATATACTACTTATATACTTTTCTTTTGTAAATATATACTTATAATACATAGAAACAACCAGACCACAGACAAATATCTAAGCATAAATACATGTCTGAGGCAGGAATCTTACATTCGTCGTCAATATATACTAATATATATTGACGACCCAACGACCAGTTGGCACAATGGTCACCATGTCGGACTGCCAAACACAGGGTTGCGGGTTCGATTCCTGCCTCAGACATGTATTTATGCTTAGATATTTGTCTGTGGTCTGGTTGTTTCTATGTATTATAAGTATATATTCGTCGTCAATATATACTAATATATATTGACGACCCAACGACCAGTTGGCACAATGGTCACTATGTCGGACTGCCAAACACAGGGTTGCGCTTAGATATTTGTCTGTGGTCTGGTTGTTTCTATGTATTACGTATATTTACTTATGAGAGAATCTATCCATATATTATAAAGCTGAAGACTTTGTCTGTTCGAACGCGCTAATCTCAGGAACCACTGGTTCGAATTGAAAAATTATTTTTGTGTTGGATAGTCCATTTATCGAGGAAGACTAAATAGGATACTTTTTATTTTGATATTCCCACGGGATCGGGACTTATGCGGGTGAAACCTCAGGGCGTAGCTAGTAAAAGGATAAAGATGGATAGTCGTTGGATACAGGTCATCTATTTAATGAAGATCGCGACTACAGAAAGAGAGAATAATTATTTAACATTTAATTCGAGTAAAATATGGCCAAAAAATAATAATTTTGAATAGTTTGCCTCCGATAAAGGTACAAAGTATCTTCTTAATTTCATTTGTTAGTCGAGCTTCTATGTATATACATAGATATTCTATGTGTATGTTCTATATTTTTTAGGTCATTCTCTTTGTTAAATATACACACACACACACCCACTCACATTCTCACATACCTGTTGCAAACCAGTGAATACCTAGTAATAAAATTGAATTTATGTTTATTTATTTGTTAGTTTATTTTTATTTTATTTTTTTATTGTCTTCCTCAACAAAAGGCCGTTTATTTTCTTACTCAACGAAACATGATAATTTTATTTTTAAATAGTATTTCACTCTGGGTTCATGCGATTCAAGCATTCTGCTTAGTGCAGAACCCGCTGTTACTTCTTGCTTGTTGCACTTATCATTACATTGTTTAAAGATCGCTCTTAAGTTTAATATTTATTTTTATATAGTTTAAAGTTAACTTGATAGTTTAAATTTACTAATCAAAAATATTGTAACCTCATACAAGCTGTAATCTTTTTGGTAAATAAAATTTATTATTTAATATAGTACTGTATATTACTGTGTTGTGCATTTTAAGTTATAATACACAACAAAATCAAGCCTAACAACAACAATAACAAGCTTAGTTATAATACACAACAAAATCAAGCCTAATAACAAAAACAAGCTTAGTTATAATACACAACAAAATCAAGCCTAACAACAACAACAACAAGCTTAGTTATAATACACAACAAAATCAAGCCTAACAACAACAACAACAAGCTTAGTTATAATACACAACAAAATCAAGCCTAACAACAACAATAACAAGCTTGGTTATAATACACAACAAAATAATATCCATCGTATATTTACTCTACGTATTTAGTCAAAACGACCTTCATCACTAACGGACCACAAGTAATTAATCCCCTCTTATTATCATTAAGACATAATGGGCTTTCCTACGAACGGGCCTTAAAAGATGATCACGATGCGAAACTTATGTAAGTATTTATCCAGTAAGTGTACTAATAAAATAAGCTGGGGTTCCTATAAAATATGGAATTATTACAATACTAGCTGCGCCCCGCGGTTTCACCCGCGTTTGTCCCGATCCCGTGGGAAGATTTTTTCTCGCCTTTTAAACCTTCCCTAGACCTCCACGAACATTTCAAGACTAAGATAAGATAAATCCGTTCAGCCGTTCTCGAGTTTTAATCAGACTAACGAACAACAATTCATTTTTATTTATATAGATAGATATATATATAGAAGATGTGCAAAAAGAGCTTGTGAAGTGTTGAAAATCCTCACAATCTCGATGATAAAGAAACCAAAATTCAGGACCGGATATATGGTCCTGGTTGGTACTCTTATTAAGCGGTACCTTAATATTTTCTAAGGTTTTCGCATCTTAAACTCATAATGAAACTATTTTATCGGGTAGAATCGCATCAGGTTTTAACATAAGACAAAATAAACGCGATTGTTTCCGTTGAAATAGTTTAATTATAATGCGTAAATTCAAATAGTAACAGAATTAAGGTGAAAGGGTGCCGGCGCTCTCTTCATACAAACGTAGTCGACTGTTTCTTCCCTGGATAGTGATAATAGAGCAAATATTTTTGTGGCATAAAACTTATAACTGCCATGACTATGCCCCTATGTCTTGTATTTTTTTTTAATTTTCTAATTATCATTAAGATATTGAAAACAAAAACAAAACATAGGGGCATTGTCACGGCAGTTATAAGTTTAATGCAAAAATAATATTTGCTATAGTGTCATTATTCAGGGAGGAAACAGTCGACTACGTTTGTATAAAAAGAGCGCCCGGTACCCTTTCCTCTTAAAATTAAATCTAAAGATAGAGTAAGAAACTTTAATCTGCATGAATGGATAGTTTTTAAACAAGTCGTTCTTATTCGTAAGAAAGTAAGCTTTTTTTATTGCGCCTTAAATACTCAGACAAAAGGCGCGATTATATTTCGTGATGTTAAGTGAAAAGTCTTTTAGTTAAACTGTAAAAAACGATTTGAAGGTAACTTAGCTGGAAATTGTTATTTTTTTCTTTAAAATTATTTTCCCGTAGTATTTTTACTTGCCGTGATTAGTACCTGCCCTGTAATAATTATTACGCAATATTATCTTATTTTCACGTACGAAACATCCCTTCCAAATAAAATAATAATATAACTCACAAATGTTTTGATAAATTACAAGGCTACCTTTGCAATTATACTTCGTGTAATTTATCTAGCAATTTCGGAGGGATAAAGAAATTCTGTCGACCCATTTAACTGATCCTTTGGTATGATACAATTAAATGTACCTACAACTTTACGTCCTTTTGAGCGCGCATAAAAACTAAATGGTTTATGTCTTGTTATTGCTTATGCTGGTAAAGGAATTTTAAATTTACCAGATTTTAAGAGGAAAGGGTACCGGGGGCTCTCTCCATACAAACGTAATCGACTGTTTCCTCACTGAATAATGACACAACTAGAGCAAATATTTTTGTTGCATAAAACTTATAACTGCCATGACCATGCCTCTTTGTGTTACTTTTAAAAAAAATGAACTCTTATTTTCTATGATAATTAAAAATGAAAAAAAAAAACAAGATATAGGGGCATAGTCATGGCAGTTATAGGTTTCATGCAACAAAAATATTTGTGCTAGTGTCATTATCCAGGAAGGAAACAGTCGACTACGTTTGTATGGAGAGAGCGCCGGTACCCTTTCACCTGAAGTTCATCACCAATTCAGACCAAAACCACCATAGAGCTTAGTTATTACGTCCCAGTTGGCACAATGGTCACCAAGCCGGACTGCCAAACACAGGGTTGCGGTTTCGATACCCGCCTCAGACATGTATTTATGCTTAGATATTATCCTGTGGTCTGGTTGTTTCTATGGATTATAAGTATATATTTACAAAATAAAAGTATATAAATAGTATAGCTCGGGGCTAGATGGCGATGTGTGGAATGTCCTGCAATATTTATTTATTAGTCCACTATTGAAGTCCTGTGAAGACTTAGTATAGTTAGTTAGAGTTAATAGCTTAAAAGTGATAACTTAGTTAGAAGTATAGCAGAAAATAAATGCCGAAAGAAAAATATTTCTAAACAAGAGTTCTATTGAACAACAAATTTCAGGCGCTCGTTTTATAAGACACCTACCTAAGAATAATACGGGCTAATAACAAAACATTATTTCAAATGGGAATACACACATGGTTTATGATTATTGAACCTGATCATTTATTATGTTAACAAACATATCAATTGGCTGTCTGGCGCTCGGGCGGCCATTGTTTATCTCTCAACACTTCAATTTTCTTCCGCCTGAAACTGAAAATACGAAACATTTCGCGTACTTGCCTAGCTATGTATATATCTACATCCGACAGAAATAAAGTACTTAATCATACCGTGAAGTTTGAACCAGTTATTAGTCCATTAAAATGCTATAAACTTGTGCACGCACAGGTGTCGTAGATTTACCAAAGGAGATGGCCAATGTAAACATAGCCATTATTTCGAAGGAATTAATGCCTATCTAAACTTTAAGTAGATTCTAAATAATAAATGGTAATGAGAAATTTTATTTGGTAATCTGTTACGTAGTCTGCTTCAGTTGTGAGTTACGTCGACTGACACTAACTAAATGAGGCATATTATTATACTTGGTCGGTTCTATTTTCTTTTCGATTATTTGAGTCTTCATGTTAATTCATACAGACTGTGACTATTAAAGAAATGCTATCTTCTTTACATGAAGTCCAAATATATGTGAAATATACTCTCTACTCTAAGAAAAAGATTTCCGCGAGAGAATATTTTATTGATTTTATTAAACAAATAATGATAAGAAATATTCTTCAATTAAGAATACTGCTTATTATTTTCAAGGACACGAAGAGGATTATTCATGACTTCCAAAAATTCTTTTTTATATGTCGCCAATCAAAAAATATGTACACTACTACGGATTTGCGTTCTATTTTAAAACTCGAATTAAAAATGATTGGAGTGTTTATTTGACTCGCAACTAACACGTGCTCAGTTATAAATAGTGATTGATTTGGCGTGCAATTGATGCTGCGATGTGACCCATTCAGCAAACATCTAGAGCGGATGTCAAGTGTCATTATACCTAATAGAATAGTTTAACTCATTTCTATGTCAATATTCATTAGGTATGTAATGTGTATACAAGTAGGTTTATCTGGCGACCTCTGTGACGCAGAAGGATGCGAACACCCGCCTGAGACGCATAGAAGGTTGTGGGTTCAATTCCCTCAAACAAATATTTGTATTTACAGATATTTGTATCTAGTCTAAAATTATACTATCTGTGGTTGCGCCACCATAACACAAGCCTAGTTGCTTAGAGCTAGATGGCATTGTGTAAAGTATATTTTTAATATTTATTTATCTGTAGATGGAGGTTTCTTAATTTTCGATTAAACTAATCTGTCCTGTAATCACTGATGGGAAGGGATATAACATATTCATTTTGCATAAAAATTACATACCATAAATTAATCATTAACGGTTTGCCGTAAACAAACAAAATTAAAAAATAAATTGAGCATATCATAATTTTTTTTTATAATTCTACAACAACTGGACAATTAAAAAAAAAGCGAAAAAATAGTTATATGTAGTTTCCATATTTTCTTTATGATGTTGCAACGCTTTGGTTGCAACCTCTGTGTTTTTGTTCTTTCAACCTTTTCGTACAAAATAAAAATGAAAAGTGAGCTGTTAGTTCTCTGGATAAAGTTCCAAGGAACGTTGAGTGAAAAATGGATTCAGGAAAATGAAAAATGCTGATGGAAATAGATATGCATTTATTTTCGACATCAATTCACGTTGCAGATCTCCCACTCTGTATGAAGTGACCGATAAACAAGCGAAGAGTGACATTGTACTTGTACTTGAAAGTTGGACTGTTTTTCGTAATCAGACCCTTTTTAATTGGGTCCTTTTTTGCGTGAGGATGGAGTAGGCTTACCCAGCTCCTACTACCCTCTCAGCTTAGTCGACCATTTCCAAAGAAGAGAACTTGTCAATACTTCTGGAGTCAACGTAGCACGATGGTTTTCTTCAAAGTAAGAGCAATGTCAATTAGCGCACACACATTTTTCATAAGAAAATTACATTGTTGCACGGCCGGCCGGGATTGGAACCCACGACCTTAAGAATAAAAGTAGAGGTATCTACCACTAAGAGTGACATTTTGTCTATTATTATTGTCTCGAAATATAGACGAAATATCTCATTAGTCTTAGGCTTATTAATCACACTGACGGATACATAAACTGCATCATAGTGCAAGACGACATTGAAATAATAAAAAAAATATTTCAAAATCTTGTACTATGATTTTTAACTCAACAAGAGTTTCTGAACAATAACATGGGATAAAAAAAATTGTATCAAAAGTTTGCATAGGTACTTATTAAAATAATTCATTATAAAGTAATCCCGAACTTTGATGCAGTTTATGAGTACCTACGTTTGTTTATTTTCCCAGGTCTCAATCGCGTATTTTATTAAAAGCTTTTATTTAACTTGCTATGTATGTATGTAAGTATGTATGTTTGTACGGGTCAAATCTTGCAACTTAATTTTGATCCACTTCCCGGTTACCGATTGAGCTGAAATTTTGCATACATGTGTAAATCGGGTGCCAATGCAATATTATGATGACATGGTGCTGATCTGATGATGGAGTTTGGGCTCGTTATTTATTACTCTTACCGCAAAGTTTTGACTATATTACAACAGTCATGGTCGCGAGGAGACTGGAGCAGTGGTGTCATCTCATGCTGATAGTTGAGGGTAGTAACCGAGGGTAGGCCGAGTACCGACAGTCGATTTAATAAACATTTTTGTTAATAAAAATAAAAATACTTACGCGATTAAGAGTAAAGGGTACCGGGGGCTCTCTCCATACAAACGTAGTCGACTGTTTTCTCTCTGGATAATGACACTAGAACAAATATTTTTGTTACATAAAACTTATAACTGCCATGACCATGCCCATATACTTTGTTTTTTTATTTATTTTTGTTTTTTAAATCTTATATTCTATGATAATTAGAAAATGAAAAAAAAATCAAAACATAGGGGCATAGTTATGGCAGTTATAAGCAGTTTATGTCACAAAAATATATGTGCTAATATAATAGTATTTGTGCTAGTGTCATTATCCAGAGAGGAAAGAGTCGACTACGTTTGTATGGAGAGAGTGCCGATACCCTTTCACCTTAAAACTCTGGAAAATAATTACTATGAATACAAATCGTGTTAGTTTAAAAAGTTTATTAAGATTTTATTCAAAGTTATTGGAAAACTTTAGTGCAAGCAGAACGTTAAAGTTCTCCAGTCAAGTTATAATACGTTAGGTACTACTTGTTATTGCTCGCCTTTATGACCTCTGTTCTAATTAACCGTTCAACTTTACTCATAATGTTGTTAATGTTATAGTAGGGCAGACAAATGTCTATTTGTCTACGGAGGAAGTTTGATTATTCTTTGATCCTTACTATGTCAAACATGACGAGATACGTTTGTGACAATATTGCGGCAAACTTTTTGATCCGCTTTCCACTATATAAAGTAAGTGACACAATAAGATTTCCTTTGATTATTGGGTACCTACGTCAAATAGGTACTTAAGAAATATTGACAATATGGCCCGAAGTCATCAAGAAATATTGATAATATTGCTGCAAACCTGTAACCGCCAGAAGTCTTCAAGAAATATCGACAATATTGCTGCAAACCTGTAACCGCCAGAAGTCTTCAAGAAAAATGTACAATATTGCTGCAAACTTGTAACCGCCAGAAGTCTTCAAGAAATATTGACAAAATTGCTGGAAACCTGTAACCGCCAGAAGTCTTCAAGAAATATTGAAAATATTGCTGCACACTTGTAACCGCCAGAAGTCTTCAAGAAATATTGAAAATATTGCTGCACACTTGTAACTGCCAGAAGTCTTCAAGAAATATTGACAATATTGCTGCAAACCTGTAACCGCCAGAAGTCTTCAAGAAAAATTTACAATATTGCTGCAAACTTGTAACCGCCAGAAGTCTTCAAGAAATATTGACAATATTGCTGCAAACCTGTAACCGCCAGAAGTCTTCAAGAAAAATTTACAATATTGCTGCAAACTTGTAACCGCCAGAAGTCTTCAAGAAATATTGAAAATATTGCTGCACACTTGTAACCGCTCGACGTCTTCAAGAAATATTGATATTATTGCTGCAAACTTGTAAAATGTCTTCAACAACTCCGAGCTCACAACTCAGCTCATCAGTCTCTGAGATACCGAAAATGGGTTTAGTTGGGAAATCCTGAAGTTTTTAGCTCTTCAAGTAATATCACGATTGTAGTTTATCAGGAGAAGGTTTAAGTTTGAGTTTGTCGTCACCTTAAACCAACTTTATCGCCTGACTAGAAAGTTTAATTTAAACTTGCTGCAAGTTTATAAACTCAATGAACTTGCATGTTAAACTTGTAACAAGTTTTTTCCCTTCATGTATCAAACTTGTGGCGAGTTGGACTCAAGTTTACTTTGTTGTCTGGGAGGTAATGGATAACTGTTCCCATCGGTCGTAACATACTAATAAATTATACTAGACTAACTAGTAGGTTTGACTTTCTTTGAAGGTCAAATCTTATTGCAACATAACAACCTATCATTTACAATCTTTATCTATCTATCTTTCTATCTATCTATCATTTAGTTAGTGGGTATATAACATACAAATTACAGTGTTTGAATTTTCAGGGATATTTTCTCGTGAGACTTTAGATTTTTAAGTTCTAAAAGCTTGCGAGTTTAATATAGTACGACCTTTCAAAAGTTATTTAGAGTTAAGTAACTTTTTAGAATGAAAATTTTGGTATTCAATATATTATATTCCGCTTACGACAGCATGTCAATCGAATCCCAATGGAACAATAAATCTTTACGGCTCCAATGAGTGCACGACTAAAACACGTTCACGGCCAAACAACAAAACTACGCTCGATAATGACATAACGTCAAAACGAGCTATAGCATACAAAAGGCCACACAGCATCTCTACCTCTAGTCCGTACCGTACGTAACATTGTTCAAGGGATCGGACGTTCGCGGGGTGAAAACCCTTTTGCGGTCACACAAAAACATAAGAGACTCGTGGCGAACAAAGTAAAATGAGAATCAAGTAGTAAGATTGAAGAGCTAGATTCGTAGTTGAGGCGCAGCGGCTACGAGTATGTTCGTCCCGCTCGCGCGGCGCCCTAGGCTGCGACGCGCAGTGACGCTCCAGTCGCGGTCTGCCGGCCGTCGCGACGCTCGGGGCCGCCCGCCGCCTCACGCTCGTCGCGCTTTCCACTCCCCGAGATGCACTGAAACTGAAACCTGACGCGGTCAGCCCTCACCACGCATACGCGCACACGGTGCACTTTACTCCGCCTTTATGGCATTGTTTCGTGTGTGTGTGTATTTTGATACGTCATATCTGTGACGAGTTTCGCCGGTGATCTAGTTATCGTGTCAGCCGATGAAAGGCTCACAATTTTGGTATGCTATCGGATCGCAGAGCGCGTAACCGCGTGCTAGAACTCCACCTGACGGAGGTGTCATTCGTGCCACATTATAATAATGTTACGACGTATAAAGATAACAGATTAATCCCAATATCAAACAGTAAATAACATGCATTAGCGCTTTACGCAGTGTCGTTTACGAGTGCCCGATGTGTAAAATATAATTCTATAGAGTGTCAAGGTTGTACGGTACACGAGAATGGTTTTACCGCTGAATTGGAATACTAGCCTAATTTATAGTACGATTAGGTATTATTTATGCTGGATCACAATTACAATAAGACCGTTATAGTGGCCAAGGTAGGTAAACCAGAACATAATGTAACGTTGTTCTAGTAGGATGTGTTATACCTTATCCATTCGGTATCCTACTTAATTAAATAAATTGTGCTAAAAAGTCGTAAACAACAGTAAACTACGAACGTTCACAACATTTGCAGTTGATGTTTTGTAGGCCTCCTATTTCAGCATAGGTCTTCATCACTAAAAACATCAAAACATCACTAAAAACTACGACATTTTTAGTTGTTTACTTAGAGAAAATAGCTAAAAAGGTGCACAGACACATATACATAGATCGATGCTGTGATTGACATTGAAAACAACTTGTTGATTTTGGCTCAATTCCGCCTAATAGACAATTTACAATGAAATAAATATGAATCAATAAACTTATCAAACGACAAAATTGTAATCTCTAGTGTTATTAACTATCACGACATAATTTTTAAACAATATAGATAATATTCGTTTTGATGTAGTTACTCTATCAAATTCTATTAAATTTGAATGACGAGGTAATGCGTCATACAAGTACTTAAGTTGCTTTTTAGGGTTCCATACCCAAAGGGTAAAAACGGGACCCTTTACTAAGACTTCACTGTCCGTTCGTCTATCTATTACCAGGCTGTATCTCATATCCGTGATAATTAGCCCGTTTACATTTTCACTGATTATGTATTTCAGTTGCTGCTACTACAACAAAAACGGAATAAAAAATTAAATAGGGCTCCCATACAACTTGGGACGGAACCTTTCGCACGCGAGTTCGACTGGCACTTGCCCTGTTTTTAACATTAAAATATTTCGATAGTACGCATGTACTATTAGTGAATTGTATTCCTTGGTTTTATCTATCTAGTAATTCAAAGAAAGATAAACTTGAAAAATTCATATTTATTTTAATAACATTTATTTTTATTTTCTACATTAAAAATAGCTAGATCCCTTTTATTTGTAAGCACTCTGTCATCAATTTTGTTTACGTCACTTTCTTACTTATTTATATCCCGAGTTACGCTATTTATTTCACGATTCCCAGGTATTAAAACGATATTTTTATGCGGCAATGACATTTAATGTCGGTTTTACTTTTAACATTATTGGTAGGTATCCTTATTTTTTACTGCTATCGAATATATTTAAGTAATTTTTGCACAGTTACTTACAACATGACCTGCCCTGATTATTTTTAAAGCTTTTATTTAACTTGCACTGTTCGCATGTAAATAATTTGTTAATCTTTAGTCCAAATTCAAACATGATTTATTGCCTTGTTGTATCGAATATTATCTTAGATTATTTTATTTACAATTCAATAAAATCAGGTTAAATACATAGCTAAAGTATACAAGGTAACGTAAATATTTTAAAAGATATTAATTAATCTCAAGCCAAAGAATGTTTTTTAAATCTTTGTTCCAAACACATTCTACATTAAAAATTGTAAGGCAGCTTATCACTCATATTTATTGTTAGGTTTAAAAAAAGTAGAGATCATAAATAACGGTAAAAATATGAGTTTCAGGCAATGTAATCATATTTGAGATTAGTCTTTGAAACACTAACACCAGAGTAATCTCTCTAATAACAGGACATATTCGTGTCAATGACGTAACACCTACCATCTACGTCACAAACTTCTAATGAATGGCATGCGGTATCTAATATTTCCTTATGAAATCATGACTAATTCATGTTTAGGAGATGAAATATATTTTTAGATGAAGGCCTTAATAAAAATGAAGTTGCAAATTGGGTTGCCAGTGATGGCGGAACATTATTTTTCTCAGTCTGCCCGATATTGTTATCTTTCTGGCTTGGAACAAGTGTTTTTCATCTGACGACGAAATGACGCTGAGTTATTGTAATTGGTGGCGTCGTCGCTCGTCGGTCGTCATGTTGGAGTACGCAACATTGCCTGTCTCATAGCCAGAGCTAACAAGATTGACGTGTATTGTTAGCTTGAGAAATTTTATTTCGAAGCTGTTCGATAAAAACACGCCAGTGTATTCACTCATATACCGACAGTCACAAGACCAAAACGAGTTCACAATTGAAACCAGCGACCGCTCAACGAGTTGTAATTGATTGCAGTGGTCGTTATATTTGTGCCGGCAATTCCTTACAGGCCATAGCAATATCAATTATTCCCTATCATTGTTTCGGGCTCATTGAATAAATAAAAACGTGATTGTTATAAGTGATTGCACTTATTGTAGGTACTGTCTGTGCAATGAATTTGCACCAAATAAGCACTGTGTCAATGTCACGTTAACCTAATCAAGAGGACATCTAACTTCAAGTGCCATTGTTTTGCGCATCTATACCCATATATTTATAAAATTCTCGTGTCGCGGTGTTAGTTGCCAAACTCCATATAAAAGGCTGAACCGATTTGTATGTTTTTTTTTGTATTGTATATTCGTTAGGTCTGAGCATCGAACACTATTCTATTTTTTTTCGTTCTTTATATATTTTTTTGTATATGACAAAACAACGTTTGCCGGGACAGCTAGTGTCATATAAAATTACAAGCACTGTAGTAGAGAGTGGTTATAGTAAATAAAAATAATGCAGTCTTATTTAAATTTAAAAAACATCCCTACACCCTTTATAAGTATCCGTAAATGGAACACATTCAAGGTGATTATTCTACGAACAAACATTATATAAAAAGTAAGGTAAAACAAGAATTTAGATACTTAAAATTCTCTTCATGAAAGGGTAACTTTATGTCGCATTTGTGTGACAGAAAGATTAGGAAAATTGTTTGCGCGAAAACCAAAGACCCCGATTTCATCAACAAAACAGACAAGGAGAGCATTCCAGTTTCAGCGTAGTCACCATTCTTCAAATGTTTGAACAACCTTGACCGTGGAAAAAATAATTTAGTTTAATCGTTTGAAGACAAACGATTAAACTAAATTATTAGTTATTTAAAGAAGTATCATTGTTGTATTTTTCTCAAACATTTATTAACACTTTTCAATTTTAATTTCCGTAAATTATCCATTTTTTGACTTGTATTTTACTAGCGCGAAACAATAAAGTTGTTAATTATTATCCCTATAAGCCCTATTAATATGAAAGCTAATTGTAAGTGTTTGGTTAAGATCGTTATTAAAGTTCAGGGAGGATATTATTAGGTTTAATATGTAGGTGTTTATAATGAATTTAACAATATTTACCAAGCCAATATGTTATGTGAAGAGAAGCTAGATAATATTACATTAAAGGTCAATAAGAACAAAGTTAATGTTGGTGTTTTATTAAGTTCGTTAACTTTTGTGAAAAGATAGGTACTATACATCTACGCTTAAATATCTGAAAATAGAAATAACTAATTTAACAATATCTGCCTACAAATTGAAGCGATACTTCACCTAAAGGTCAATTGTGAGGTTTAATATTCCAGATTATAATTACTTACTTTTTCATTTACATGTCTATAATTAAAGCTGATTCCGATGTTTTAAATGTTCATCAACGTACCTAATATAGAAAACTCTCGTGAAATAAGCTTTTACTAGAATTAAATGTGTGAATGTGGTAATTAACAATTCACATAATTTTATCGCCGCAATTAATTACCAATAACGTCAAAATTGATCGGGACACCACTTGAACTGCGGTTGTAAGGTCAGGTGACATGTGGGATAATCACAGATAACTCTCTTTTAGGTTTGGACGTCACATTTCCGACTGATACTTATGTTCACTTCACGATTAATGTAGAAAGTGACCCACATCACACATATATTTAATTAAATAGCTTTTTATTCTCAAAACAAAGTAATATGATAGTGAACTATGAATGAGTACAGATCTGTTGCCTTCGTATGTATTTATATAAACTCTTGCATTGTTTGCGCTTCATCCAAACAACATTGGCAAAAATAAATAGGAATTTAAAATTTTATGGTCTACTTACTTTAATAAAAACATTAATGGCGTTTCCATTAGATTTAATATTGTGTGGTTTATTGACCCTGAATATATTTTATGCTTTTTTCTAATACTTCCTGACAATTTATTAATACAATCATTAATACGTTTCAATTTAAATAAAACCGAAAGTAATCCCGATGCTCAGAAACCACGTGTTTTGTGGCTGATAGCCAACGAATACCGGCTTCTCGACTAAGCACTTTGATCACAGATGTAATATCGTGAGCGGTAATGAATAAATTCATTTTATCAAACGTTAATTATAAATGACACCTCAAACGCGTAATTCCAATGTTAAATTAGGTATAAATTCAGACATGCACGCTATATCACTCTCAATACGGTACTTATTATTAATTGATGATGAGATTAATATTCGCAACATAGGTTATATAGAATGGAACTAGCAAATTTGGTATTCGGTATTCAGTATACATTGCGCGAAACGATAGCATACAAATATTGTAATTACTGTGTTTCAACAGGATGTGTCACATCAGGTTCGCTGCTATGGGTTAAAAGGACTTTGATATGAAACGTATTGTATTATTTATACAACAATGATACCTAAGAAACTTTTGTGAGAAAGGACTCTCCGGCGAAGAGTAGTTGCCGAACTTAAACAATATTTCTTTTCCACATGTCCCTTCCTCTTCCCACTACCGAAACTCTCCCTTGTGAAACCTTTAACTAAACGTTCTTATAAATCGACTGACATATCGATACTTTAACATTATCTTACTTTTAAGCCAACTTTCAAGACTGAACTATCGTTGTACCTTAATAATAATAAACTAGCAAGAAGTGCCAAGTTAGTGCTTTATTGCTACTTTTGTATATTGAAGAGACGGTTCAGTGAAGTGACAGTTAAACGCATGGTGATTGTATTGAGTGTTGAATGCGTATGCGTCCCTTGTGGTGCGTGTGCGCCGACGTTGGCTAGGGGTGCGCGCACGGCTCCAAAGTGGTCGGAGGCGGGGTGTTCCGTTGCTGCGTGCCCTGGTGCGGGGCGCGCGGTGCGCCGTCCGCCGACGACGCCGACTATGCCCTAAGGGACGGCAGCCCTCACCTGTCCCACGAAGAATACGGTAAGTTATTTTACGTTTACTTTTTATTATTATAACTTATTCAAACTCTAGTCAAACTGGGTGAGGAAATATTAATTTAAATAAATAAATAGTATAGGAGTACTTTCATAGATAAACAATTATTGCACAAAAGTTAGTTATATATTTTGAATCTGAAACAGAAACTGAACTAACCTAAACGGCATACATTAAAATTTCTCCTAGCATCCTCCGAGATAGTTAAACTCAGTACGAATTGTCAAACTTTGCATCAAGGTGGGATATGAATTATTAAGGTCAAAGTCATTGTAAAAAATGCCGGGAACAGGCGACGGCACTTTGGTAGCGGAACGGTATAGTCTATTTTTTTCTTCAAAAAGAAAGAAATCTACGTTTTCTTTGATGATAAAATGTGTGCAAATTTTATATTACTGTATATGGCTTAAGGCTTAAAAGAAAACAAGTTCTATTATTTTCAGAGTCGTGCTGCTTTGCGTAGATACTAAATTATTAAATCAGAAGTTTATTTTTAAAATCCCTCTGAGATATTTAGTCAAGGTAATCATTTTGAAAAGTTCCTGTTTTATAAGAAAGATGTTTTATGTTGGGTAAAAACCTTCTACGCGACGTTTATTGAGGAAATAAAAATGTCACCTAATTTTATAAAATGTCAGGCAGGTTGCTCACAAAAGGTCTCGTAACCCTAGAAAATTCTTGTCTGAAAGAGTTTCCGACACAAAAATAAATGAAAGATAAATTAAGTCGATACCTACTTATTTATTTAAATTGCTTTTTATGAGGATAACATTGCAATAAAATGTTTAAAAACAAACATCTAAACACATTTAGAAAAAGCTTTTAAACAGCAATAGGCAAATTAGTAAAATTGATATTAAAATTACTTGAACCGATAATTCGAAGAGCGTAACTTTGAAGATGTCGTATTTGAATTGTTTTCGGACCACAATTAGAAACATGTTGTGACTTCGATATAAAGACCTTTAAACCCGAAACTTTGGGTAACTTCATGTTTAGGACATTGGGTCATTACGGTAAATTGTGGACCTCGTTAGTGTAAGAGCCCAAAATAAAATCACCTCTGTTTATGATCATAGAAATCAAAGGCATCAAGGCTGCGTACCGTATAGGTATAGCTAATTATATAATTATGTATCTGATTTTTTACTGCAATAACTGAGGTTCACCTACATTTTACCCGACTGCAAGAAAAGAGTTTGGTTTTGATGCCCATATTTGCAATTTTATTTATTGAATAGGTAACTATTTATACCAAACTCCATAAAATTACTTGTAGAACGATTTTTATCATTTTAATATGCAAATTTCAAATACCTACATAAATAATAGAATATTAATGAAAAAAATCAACGCCTCTTTTCATTAAAAATACCAAAAAAATATGGGGGTGACTGCCGCTCCGGCTTGTTTCTGGCGCAGAGGTTAGCCATCGCCATTCAGCGTGATGCTTCTAGCATTATGGGAACCTTTACGCCGGTACGATAAGCGGTGGGTTATTTGACTAACTGGTCACTTCATTTTTTGTATTTATAATGTTAAATATGTATGTCTTTTTCTATTAATATAATACAAGAAAATAGGTACAAGTACCTAAGTCGTAAGATAAAAGTGAACTAAAAAATAAACAAATTTTCGGCGTAAACCTAAGTAAATAGTGTTTGAACAGTAGACGTTCAACAATAAATCTTCTAATATTTACTTACCTTTGTTCGACTTTGTACGTAAATGGAGACCAGAAGTTTGCTGAACGACATTAAATTAGTTAGTAAAGTTAAAGGTTACGCTGTAGTTACAAAATGCTATGTCTTTCTATGTTTATTTAACCGTTTCCTTGAACTTGGTTTTATAAACTTTTTAAGTGTGCTGCTTTCAAAATAGTAGCCTTTATTTTATGTTTGAAATATACGTAGTTACCTACTGAACTTTACTATTTACAAATAAGCTGGTTTGGTTGATTAACACAAGCTGTTTTAAGTATTTTTCTCATTAGACGATCGTTTGTCACTATCTACTATCGGTTTTCCGAGCTATAAGTTTCTATTCCGAGATAACAAGATACTATATAAATGCTAAACTGACGGCTTTAGATTTATTGGATACGCTCGGAGATTCAATAACCATTGTGCGTGGAACTGCCTTTATTAACGTCGGTCGTACGACGTATTGCTGATGGCTATTGCAAATAAACGTGCAACTTTAACTCGAACCTGGAATGGACTGCAGACTTGAAATCGGCTGATAGTTCATAGTAGGAATCAGCTAAATGATTATTCGTGCTTTTTGACGTCATAACATCTAATAAATTGATGGCACAATTGCATTCACAAAAAAGTGTCATGGTAATATTGTGTGACGTCATGCGTCCCGTACCTATATGTGACGTAATGCGTCATGGTAACATGACCATGACGCGCCCGTTCCCGTTAAGAAACAGAGTATTTAATAATATCGCTCATCTGGGCTTGTGTTATAGTGACGAGTGACAAATAGAAGACTTATATAAAGGAAAAAAAGAAAAATAAATAAATAAGGAAAACGAAAAAAATAAACAATTGTTCATCGTTTTCTTATGACGTTATCACGTAAAATTATCGTCCGTAAACTGACTTTATATACAACCATTTTTTATTAAATTCTGAATATTTCTTAAATTACCAAAAAAAATCACAAACTAACGATGAACAAAGTTCGTAAGTAGCTATTGCGTCTACTTTTCAATAGTGGTTTCAATTCATATTTTCTTAAAAACGCTATTTCTGATTCGTATGTCGCGCTCGACATCATCAAATAGTCATATGGAATTCATCTCTATTTCAGCGAGAATCGCCTTCCTAGCCATGTAGACACGACCACAACGCGGGCCGGACCTGCTGATCCGCTTTGGTTACGTGCTTCCGCCCGAGGCTAAAGGCGAGACGATGACGAACCGTTTCCGAGTTGATAATAATACCACAGATAATACCTATGTGTGCTATGAACCTCTGTAGTCTGCGATGGCCATTATGCCATACGATTGTTTACGTTCCAAAGCGAGACTGGATCGATGCGAGACAGCCGTAGTGCTTTTCCCTCTTTTTGTTGTTAATACTAAATCCGGCCTAATAGAAATAATACTAAAGTACCTCCTATAAACTCATAACTCTGTGAAAATTATGCTATGTCATGTTTTTCTGAGTGACATTTTACGTCAGCAAAGGCGTGACAAAACTGTGATAACTAATCACACGTCAAGCAGCTTTAATAAAGAATCGCTATACAGCCTTAATTTGAAAAAATCACAAAGAAAATTGCCAACTCGTAAAGATAACAACGAAGAGCACGATTAAATTTGAACTGTTTTACGCGTAAAAGACCGTTTGAAGAGACAATAACGATCCATGCAGTATTAAGATTTATGGACAACTTCAACAATTCGCGAAGTTATAGACGAATAGACGACGGTTAAGTTTTAATGAGATTAATAAACAGCGAACCTTCAGCTAGGTCTAGACGAAATTGATTAAATTTTCAACTTCACAGAACGGTAGAGTTGCTGTTTGCTGCTATCGGCACGTACATCCTTTTAAATCCTTCTTCTCCATCCAAAAATTCTTTACCACGGCTACGTAACTTCTATATGAAGATTCGGCTATGCTATAAGACACGTCAAAATAATTCAGGAAGGTACGCAGGTCTACTTTAAAATTTTAGCACATATTTAAAGTTTTGGTTTACACTACGTTGTACGAAAACAAATGTGTATAATTTTACATATTGTTTCGCAAAACATAAACAAATTTCGAATGCTTACAGTGTAGATGTTATTTTAAGAAATTAAACGAATTGCATTTGTCTATAGAAACAAACAAAAAAGTACCTATGATAATTAAGTAAAGTCCTTTCAAAAATAACTTCGATGACTTCTCTAACTCGTCGACTTACGTGACCTTCCTAAATGAAACACTTTACATTTACGATAGCTAGTAATAGTGCATCATTATTTCTTTATTAATATGTGCAGTCATGAGTATTTTCAGCAGATCAATATAGTGTTCTGTTTTTATTCTTTAACCTGTCCCGGCTCAACTTTAACAGAGGCCGGATTTAAATTGAACCATTTATTGGACTTCATACGATAGTTCGCTAAAGGTTTACGTTTCATTTGTTTTTTTGACGTGAAAGATTGATAGATTTATTCAGAGCAAAGGGGCACGAGAGACATACGCATTTAGAAAGAACAGTTGAAAACTTTGGGGGTCACTTTCAAAAATGAAATATATTGGATATTACTTGTAACGGATATAATATATAGTTAATCCAACAAGCTCTTTTGATCATTAGGATTATTGCATTAAAAATGAGACATGACATTCTCATTTTCCGCCACTGCGTCCTCAGGGACGAAGTATATGCAGATATAGCCCACTCATTTTTTACCCTATTTGCCTCGAAAGGTCTGTGAGATGTTGACCAATGGAAAATCTCAAATTCGTTATGTTTAATGACTTTGGATCATATTAAATCTAATTCCTATCTGTTTTATGTAACATCCCATGTAATAAAATCAATAAACTACCGTGTTCCTCTAACATTACATTGTATTCAAATATCCATTACTATTAGCTAACGCTTTATTAGTAAAGTGTTTCATAGCAATATCTTGGAAGACTTCATAGTTAATTCAAAGAGCGAGTATATAGAGCGTCTCTACATTGTAACTAATGTCAAAGGAAATTGAAACTACAAATTAAAACCTTCATTTTCCGATATTACTTAGATTGCCACAACAACCATAGATTTACTACAATTTCTTCAGTTTTGTACGCTGTGTATCGATTTTAATATAGCCTTCAAATGTATAATTAAATAGCATTTTACCGTTCATTCTATAGCATTCTATTGTTGCTATACGTAGATGTTTAAGTTCTTTGTTCACCTCAATGTAAAATATTCTAATTATTAGCAGCTACAAATAATATCCGATTCAACCCAATCATTTATCTTGTGTAGTATTTAATTGGTGTTTATAATATCTATGTTCAGCATTTAAGGGGTGTCTATACGCCAATGACCTTGGTACACAGCCTACTAAATAGTTACTACCGGCACCGGTCGCTTTCGTTAGTGAAAATTGTTGATTGTTACGAATGTGTTCTGTTTTTCTCAAAAATGCTGAGATAGAATTGTAGGTGAGATCTTTATCGACATTTTGGTGTAACTTTGAGCTAAAATTTCGCTATAGTTTTGGAGCTATTCTAAAATTAAGAATTAAATCTAGTCTAGCTTTGAAATGACGAGGAATTTTCGTCTCAAATTACCACAAAACATCTATAAAGATTTCACCTACAATTCTATCTCAGCACTTTTGAGAAAAACAAAACACATTCGTTACAATCAACAATGATAGTTGTAAGCGACGAGTATTTTGGGCGCGTTGCGTTTGGCAGCATAAGCAGCCTTAATGTAATGCTTTGATCAGTTTCCCTTTAACATTATAATAACTTATACCTATAAAATATATCGAAGTTTAACAAAAACACGTCTCAAAGTACTTACATCTGGATACAAGGCAAGAATACTTTATCCATTTTGCGACGAGCTGTACTTTAAGAGGATAGGGTACCGAGCGCTCTCTTCATACAAACGTAATCGACTGTTTCCTCCCTGGATAATGACACTAGAACAAATATTTTTGTTGCATAAAACTTATAACTGCCATGATCATGCACCTATGTTTTTTGTTTTTAAAATCTTAATTTTTATGATAATTGGAAAATGAAAATAACCAAGAAATAGGGACATAGTCGTAGCAGGTTTTATGCAACAAAAATATTTGCTCTAGTGTCCTTATCCAGGGAGGAAACAGTCGAAGACGTAAAAATATAGTCGACTGTTTCCTCCCTGGATGCCCTACACTCTCTCCATACAAATGGAGATAGCGTCGGTACCCTTTCACCTTAACATAGCCACTTAATCTAAATTTCTCTTCACGTAACTTCATATGACTTCGGAGTTAAGTGCACTTTGTGACCAATATTTTTCTTTCCCTCAGTTACACTGACTGAAACTTCATTCCCTTCCTAAAGTCACCATACAGACTTCACTACTTTAATTGTAACAAAGTTCGGATAGTTTTATTACCTAGTTAAAGGAAACCAAATAGATGCCTTAGTTAGTTACGTATAAATAAAGGTTTAATAACGCAGTTAACTACGAAATTTTCAAAATAAAACAAAATTTCTCGTAGAAAATGTATAAGATAAATAAAACTAGATTCGAATGTCAATTTTATTTAATTTAAAGTTACCTAAACTTGAAGTAAGGAAATTTTGAAGTAAATATTGAGTAAATGTAAATTCATTTCCAACAAGAAATGAATATTTTCTCCTCAATTTAAGGACAAAAATACTTTGCTTTTAAGCTAATGTTCCCTAATTGTGTTAATTTAGATTTCTGAGCTCCAAGCAAACGGCGACAGTCACTTTGATTTTCATTATTTGGCAAAAAATGAGATTTTATTTTTTACTTGCGTTTTGTCAACTATATTTATTTTCGAATATCAGGTATTTTTAATTGTTTATTCAACGTTAATGGTAAAAAATAAGTGAGTTTAATCTAAGGTTAGTTAAATACTGTAGACCTACATAAATCCAATTTTTTGACCCTTGAAGCCTGAAATTCTGCAAACCCCTGATAATTCAGACAAGATAGTTGATGGCACCGATTAGCAATCTTCTCAAATCAGAGCATAAGAAAGTAGTTACCTAAACGATTACCACATCTCTAGCCAGACAGTGATAGATGATGAATCAGTTAAATTACGGAGAAAATTCAAATTACAGTCTAAGCTGTGGTAAAAGAAACGCAAAATACTCCTAAGTAATTCTCAAAAATCGAAAGCATACTAATTCTTATGACAATATTAGTATGATTATAAGTTTTGAAATAGTGGATCAACATTCTAATACAACATTCACGACACGTTTTAGTATTTTTGGATATAAATAAATTTGTAAACATAGTAAATAATATTGACAATTTGGCAGTCGTCCACGCCCAAGGACTATCCGTATTTTTATAACAACGATAGATATATTGTGACATTTTATATCAGCTAGAACTAGGATGCTAACATTTATTGACAAATAAATATTTGTTATAATACCTTTTCAGAGGGATTCATGATAATGAACGCAAATTACAGTAGTTGTTGATAAAATATAACAGAAACGATGTAATTTCATAACGAATACGAATGAATCTTCTAAAATTAAAAAGTAGTCACGTGGGCCTTCGATTTAAATATTATGAATACTTCCTTTTTATTATAAAAGCCAGAATTAAATCTTTTGACGTTGTATCTAATTAAGGATGGATCGATAAAATAATAACAAAGCTGTTTTTTATTCTGATCAACACTGAACTCAATTTCTCCGGAGGGTGGAAATTACGCGTTAAAACCGTATCCAGGAACGCAGCACAACGAGCTCTGAATACCTAATTTCAATAAGTACTAACAGAACTTGATCATAATTCTAGCAGCCATTATGACAATTACGCCTGAGGGAAATGCGATTACATAGTAATGTAGAATAATTCTACATAGGACCTAAAACAGCCACACAGCATCTAAATGAAGCAATTAAATTTTATTCATGAGTTTAAATAAACGTAGGCATGTATCAGATATAGATAACTTTTATATTAGTCTGTCTTACATTTTACAAAAGGGTAAATATCTAGAATTTATCGCATCCATAGTTTAGGTATTAGGAATAAGGAAAGATGTATATTTAGAGATCCTAAATTCAAAGTCTTGGAAATATCCCAACCTAATTAGCTTTGATCCCAGGTTGTTTTACAAACCTTGGTTCCACATAAGTAGTTCCTACTCGTATCTCCCGACAGAAAATCCAAGTTTGTTTGTTGATCTCTTTTATTGGTTGTTTGCAGTCGTTCCAGAGCCTGTAATAAGCTCACCCCGTCCGATCGGTCAACAGTCACCGCTTCCGGGGATCGAGGAGGAGGACGATTCCGACTGGCCCCTCGAGGACGCCACAGACGCTACTATAACACCCTCTTACAAAAGCACTAGAAGTAGCACTGATACAGCTTACACATCATCGAGAAGTTCGGGGAAGAAACGTTTCGGTAGTCCTTCATCTGTGAAGATATGCATATCTGCTGCGGCGAGGAAGTCGAATAAAGCACGTAAGCGTGGCTCTGGAGCCGGAGCAGCTGGGCAGGCCGAGGAGGCCACGCCCGCGCCGCCGCTACTCGGCAAGATGCAGGCCGAACAGGGGAGCATCGGTGAGCTGCAGAAGTACCACGGCAGATACCTCAAGAGTCGCCGGCATACCCTCGCAAATGTTCGGTAAGTTTTTACCTACCTACGTTTATCAACAAAGGAAAAATATCCAAATAAACCAATATTAATTTAAACCAATTACTTGTAATATACCGAAATTAATTAATAAATATTAACATGTATTACTTGAACGATAAAAACAGAGTAAAAAAACATCTGCCATTGAAAACCTATAACTACAAATATACCAATTTGCTAGGAAGATCATTTTCTTTTTAACTAACCTATATTGTTATATTGGTATATTGGCCTATATTGGTTATAATTGATGCAGTTAATTCTGTATCGTTCGATATTTGACTTTGTACTGATAATATAGTTAGTAGGAAAATGAGATTAAAATAAATACATTACTGAATTTAATGTATTAATCTACAGCCTACAAGCGATTTCGAATCAACATTATTATCGATACGGTGCTTGATTGTTATGAAATAGAAATATTTAGTTTCGGCTTGTTATTACAAAACAAAATTAAATTTGCAAACCACGATCGTTTATACTTAACACATTATCTATAAGCTCATGTGCTCAACGCTGGGAAAAGCTTACAACTAAAAACTGTAAACAATAAAGTACATCACATTGTCTTCAACTTCATCGAGATTTATATCTAAGCGTTGCGACTTTTCCTTGATCTTTTCCTTTTCTTTTGACTATTGAGTATCGCGTAACGTAGACAACCTTGTGTGTCAGATAGAGTAATCCGACAATGTTTTCTACGCTACAATTTCATATATATTACACAAAAGAAAGAAAGAAATACGAAATATTGTACGTTGGTAATCCAAGCTTTATATTCATAGTAAACTGCCTTCGACCCTTGTCTCTCAAATTGTTAATAGAAACCGAACTATTAGTAACACATACTTTGTACATATTAAGGGTGTGTGGTGTTGTGGTGTGTCGGTAAACGCAACAGGGTGTTACTATACGCCTGTCAGCAATGATTGATCGAACAAGGCCTACACAGGTGATTGATTTTGGAATGTACCCGATGGATACGCAAACGCACCGACCCCATTTGCCATATTAGATAGAAACGTGCCCTGGTATGTACCGCGGATGATGAATTCATTTCACTCTCACAATGGATGTTAGAGCTGGGTTAGCTACTTGTACTTTTATAGAAAGCTTTATGAACTGTTATCTGATGCATGTAAATAACTAGGGCCTGAATAATATTCCTATTTAAAACACAATAATATATACCCATAAATGTACTACAATATTATGGAAACATAGTTTTGTGAATGGGATTTTACAATCATAATGTTTTGAAGATACCTTGTACTTAACTCTTTTACACATCACTTTAAATTAAAGTAGGTAAGTATTAATTTATTCATTGTCGTGAAACCGCGCGAATTATAGAATTTAGGCTAATATTACATGGACATTGGACAGACTACAGAAAATCAGTTTTCCTTTTTAACCGACTTCAAAAAGGAGGAGGTTATCAATGCGTCGGGTTTTTTTAATGTATGTTACCCGATTACTCGGAGACGTCTAGACCGATTTGGAAAATTCCTTTTATGTTTGAAAGAAGATACTTCACAAGTGGTCCCTTAAAAAAATTGTGAAGATCGGATGAGGATCTTCGGAGTGATGAACAGAATTGTTGTATGTTTAACTTATTTATTGTATATGTGGGCGTTGTTTTAATGAAAGATTCCATGACGCAAATTGTTTTATGCGTAAATAGAAGTATAGTTACAACTCGTAGTATCTACGTATGAGAAACATCAATCACCTAAAGAATGACGAGTAACGATTACGATGCGTTACGTCGTCGGAGCATAGTTTTTATTCGTTGTTTGTAATTAGTGACCAGACGGTGCGCACACGCAACTTTATAACTAACGGAAATAGCGAACGCTACGAACCCGTAAATAAAGCTCGCTTTATTCACAAGTTAATAGTTATTTATGTAAACAAACAAATTAAGTGCAAAGGTTTTAGAACAATTGTATCATACATATTTACTTGATTCGCGTATTCTTTTCGGCATTTCGCACTTATTCTTACTTTCGAGATGAATAAAAACTCCTACATACTACCATTATTTAATAAATCGGCATAACTTTACCTATATTTTGAATATAAGTAAATGTAAGTACACAAATCACAAAAATCCAATTAACCACAACGCAAATAACAAAATGGTATCAAGTCCTCACATACCAGGTTGACAAAAAGAACGCAATCTTTCAAACGCGTCCCTTCTGTAAATACAAGAAGATATATATATATGTATCTTCCAGTGGCGCAACTAAGAGTGTCAGGTACCCAGCCCGGGGGCAAAATGCTACGGCGGGCGGGCCCCAGTCTGAGAGGACTGTGAGCGTAGGAAGATCCTAACATTCATTCAACATTCTTAAATTTATTTTTTGTCGTAACTCGAATTTGCGATCGCTCAATTTACAGCCACACGCTGTCAATTTTCCTTTTCTTTTAGTTTGTGAAAATTGTCGTTATTAAAAACTACTGCTTACAAAAAACATTGATTTGTAATTTTATTATTTTCTTATAAAATACTCTTAAAAGAGAGAACAATTTTCGATCTTTTGCAAAAGAAAATGAAATATCAATTCACTACAAAAAGACAACGAGGCAGATAGTTTTATTTAAGGATCAAAAAAGCATATTTTATATATTACAGCTAACTACAAAATAATTGCATAGCAAAGTTAGTTGAACTTTATATTGAGGGCCCCATCCGATAAATTAGCCACCACGGGCCCCGAGGACCTAGTTACGCCACTGTGAGCTTCTTACACATAGTTCCAAGTATTCGAGTATTCTCAAAGGGTAAAAGGTAAAACAGGTTGAATCGTTCTGCAGTAGTCATAAGATTAAAATGACGACATGAAAGTGTTTCTTATTCAACCACCTTGAGGGTTTCGCTTCGGGCTCTTGCTCAAAGCAGGTCGGGGCAACCGTTTCTTGGTACACTAGCTGTTTGTGATGTCCATCCGTTCCCTGTTTATGTTATCTTCATCTGAAGAACTACATACAAATACGGTAAATATCAATTCTAAAATGAATATATTTTCATAATATTTTCTAACACATAAACACACGTTCATTTCTCTATACCTACATTCATACAAAAATACACTTCTCATTTCCAACAGTACAAAATGCTAGGAAAAACAACGTCGTCCTTCATTGATGCGCCAATAGAATCGTTGCCTCCGGTGTGTATTGACCCAAGTGTCAAAATGTCCAAGGCGTCTAGATGTCCAGATGCCATAAACACCATAAATCAATTTGGCCTGAGTTAGCAAGGTAATGTCGAAGTAGCGGCACGACAAATTCAATTATATTACAGTTTTTCGTTAAAATGACCAAGTTACAAATCGAAATCTAACAACAGTACATAATTTTCCAACTACATATAAATTACAAGGTTTCGAAATGATCCAAAGTTTAAATGAAAGTATCGGACATGAATTAACCGGCAAATTATTCTTAATTACACTCTTTTATAAATTTCTCTTTCGGTTCTCAATTCGACGCGTATATAAATAAATATTGCAGGACATTCCACACATCGCCATCTAGCCCCAAGCTAGACTTGTGTTATGGGTACTAGACAACGGATAAACTACTTATATACTTTTCTTTTGTAAATATATACTTATAATACATAGAAACAACCAGATCACAGACAAACATCTAAGCATAAATACTTGTCTGAGGCGGGAATCGAACCCACAACCCTGTGTTTGGCAGGCATGGTGACCATTGTGACAACTGGGTCGAATATATTTTATGATTATTTTTTATGTTTAATCACCGATTGACATGGTCATTTTTGTGTTAGAAATAGCAAGGGTGGTCCCATTTTGCCTAGATACTATAAAATAAAGCTAACTAACATGACTACCTAAATCGCGGCGAAGAGTAGTAGGTATTGTTGAGACCCTCCAAGTCATTTTCTAATGAAACGCACGTCGCTAGTGATTGAGCGGTTGCGGTGAACATTCAAAGGTACGAGTACTGTAAAGAAATGAAAAACAGCGTATTGCAACACATCGAGTAGCTGAACAATTGCTCTACGTTCTACTTTGTTTTATTTTCTCATTATTGCAAACGTGTTATGGGCAAAAATTAACTCTTGGTTAATTGTGAAGTAGTTAAATATCATGTTTAACGTGCTAATGTATTTAAAGTTTTAGGGCCTAAGCAGATTACAGACTATATAATTAAATAAAACACAAAAAAATTACGGAACATTTTGCTATCGATTGATCGAAAAGTCTATGGTTTGCATTCGCCCTTAAAGGAAACAACATCAATGTACTACAATGAAAAATCCTTTCTGGTGATAGATGTGGTTTAGTACAAAAGTTCAAAGATTTATACGAAACGAAACCCAAATATTTGTCCTGTAGGCAGTTGTGAAGGAATGTCAAGTCCGAAGTGAGGAACAATGTAGTTCAGTGGCGGGTGGTGTCCTGAATATATTTCGGCCTCAACTGTCTACGTTTGAGTGTACAAGACGTACTCAAGAAATTAAACTTTACTACCTAACATAGTAAATGAAAGTGTTTTACGGACTTTACTACTTTTACTCGTTGTTTGATTATAAGAATACCAGGAGCTCCATTCCGTACAACAAAACCGACGAACGAAAACGGATCAACGATTTCATTTTTTTCGTTGGTCCGATGGGAATAATACTAATAATATAATTAAAAGAATATTAAAGTACTAAATTAGTATCGGAGCTAAAGTAAAAAAAAAACATTAGACATTAAAACAATGCATTTTATTGAACAAAACAGTAACGTTATTTCATATATTGGAAATTTTATTACCTCGTTCAAAAGTTGCTTATAGTTCTCAACATACTATTTTATCTAATAACAAACTTTCAAAGTATACCTACCTACTTAAATTAACTACTTTTATCGATTGTTGCTATACCTACTTTTAATGGAAAAAGAAACATTTAAATGAAAGTCGACCGCAGCTGGGAAGTTATTTGACATCTATTGGAATTCTTTAGCAATTGGTTCGATAAAATCTGACACTACATTACCACAATTGCCACTATCTGCTACTATCTAGTCTTGGCACTATTAATTCTTTTTGTAAAAGGTTTCGATAATTCGTTTCTAAATACCTATATTTATTGGTGATACTTAGAATTATCTGCACAGATATTATTGTATAGTTCATAAGATACCTAATACGCAAAAATCACTAGGCTTATAATTTGTTCAAAAATGATTTCACTGTGTATTTAGTATTTTTGGATTTTTTACATGTTCAATATTTTCGTTTTTTGCTACATTCGTAAAGAGGGCAACGGAAGGTTCTTTTGTCTTGACGTAGCTGTCAGAACGTCTCCGTCCGTCTTGTCGTCGGTCTGTCATAGAACTCATGCATGATGAATAGGAGACAGTTCCACATTTAGAACTTCATTTATGTAAGTTTAGGAGAGAGTAATATTGTACTGTAGCCATACTGTTGTAAACCAGTAATATGCAGACTGCGTAGTTACGCAATAAGTGTATAGTTATACAACAAGTAGTACCTATTTGTTCTACGAGTTTTTAACAACACACTTATTTGACAAGTTTATTTGTATACCTACGTATAGTAAGGAAAGCCTCGACCTGTCACCGCACGCAATTGCAATGCCCGGCAGGACTCATATGTGAACTTGTGTGCCTATTGTAACATCTATTGTACCTACCATATGAATGCAAATAAATGAAATGAAATGAACATTCGATAAAAAAGAACTAAAATATTAATTTATGTTCATTCCCGTTACATAAATCGCTAAGGCTTCAACGCAATTTTGGGCCATCATTTAACCATTGGATAGTTCATTCAAAAGTCAGCTGATTATTGAGCAAAGATTCTAAGGACTTAATAATAAAATAGTTAATAAAACTTGAGAAAAGGTAATTTTCATTGACTTCTCTGTGTTAGTAAAAACTTATAAGTTGTTGTAACAGAGAAGTCAATGACCTAAGATTTAACCTTCTGCTGGTTGGGTGACCATAAACCTCAAAATTTGCCATATTTTTTTTCGAATTCCCAAAAGTCGTAAAATAATACTTGGATGATTGGATAAATCCAAACTTTTTATGTAGGATAAAATTCTGTGCTTTGATTTTGGACAAAACCATAGAAAGTCTTGGCTTTCGAAAAATAGGTAGGTGAAAAATATGTTTTCCGTATTCAACTTACCTAACTAGCTAGTATAATATTGAAATCGACATCTTTATTTGACGTAGGTACTTACATATAAGTATGTGGACTAGACGAATGACGCGCCTGTGTAGGCGTATTTTACCTAATAACAAGACAGAGTCGTGAAATAAAATTAATGACATCCTGCTTAGAATCGAATAGAAGTATCCTGATACTAAGGACGCAATTCAATACGTCTGAATTGAACGCACGTCACGTAAAATAGCCGCTGAATAGGACACAGTCATTGTATGATTTATTTATTTGCCTCAAACTCTATTCATTTTAACGGACGCGTAGTTTCTTGTAGTAAGTAATTTTTATCAGTACAGTACCTGTAGGTAAACATGTGCTCTCCTATTTTCATTTAACAAGAATAATGGTACCACTTTCCCGTCATTTTCTACGAATTCGACCGTGTTACCAGTATTTACAAATAAAATAGTTACAGCTGAACCGCTGTTTTCAATATGTTTATTTTTAATCTTCATACTGAATCAAACTAAGTAAAAGGTAGGTAAGTAGGTATATTATAATAACAAACTCATAAATTCAGATGAGATTATGGATTTAAAACTGAGGGGCGATCAAAGCTTTATAAGTAAACATTCAAGTTTGAACCCCTCGATATTGGCAAAGGCAAATCATATATTATAGCTTTCCATATAACACACTGAGCGGAGATACGTACTTCTATGGTGAAAAGCTCATCCAATTATATTCTTATGAACATTCGACTTGATTTACTTCGCCCTTGGCGCGTGAGTTATATGAACGAAGACGCCTAAATTCTCATTACTCCGTCGTCATAATATTGGCGAGCGACAGAAATTAAATCAAGCCAAATAAGATCCAGTAAAAAAATTCTGGAAATTTCAAAGGGATTATAAAGTTCATCTGCGGTTTATTTTAAACGAGCTTAGAGTCTAAATCCACTGCCTTTTGATCCTTTGTTATATTATAAAGGTGACAGATATTGGGCATTTCATAAATAAATTAGAGGTACCATCTAATATCTGCCAAGTAAATACCATTTTCTATTTTTTTATTTGGTAAATAACTTCGCTATATATATAAAATTCTCGTGTCCCGGTGTTACTAGCCAAACTCCACCTAAACGGCTGAACCGATTTGTATGATTTTATTGTGTAAGTATATTCGTTAGGTCTGAGAATCGAAGAAGTATTTCTTTTTCCCTTTTTATTAATTTATTTATTATAAGTATATATTTACAAAAGAAAAGTACATATATAAGTAGATATCTGTTGTCTAGCACCTATAACACAAGTCTAGTTCCTTAGCTTGGGGCTAGATGGCGATGTGTGGAATGTACTGCATTTTTTTTAACCCCCGACGCAAAAACGACGAGGTGTTATAAGTTTGACGCGAGTGTGTGTGTGTCTGTGGCATCGTAGCTCCCGAACGGATGAACCGATTTTAATTTATTTCTTTTTTTTGTAAGTATATGGCAAAACAACGTTTGCCGGGACAGCTAGTTAGTAAATAAAAATGAGAAACATCGTACAATGTGTAAGTAGGTACCTACTCTGTTTGTTTACTCTTACCTAGTTTGGATCTACTCCAACCATTGCTAGTAAATTGAAATACTCTTTAGTAGGTATAGTGATATGGCTATAAAGAAGTTTACATTTCTATACATAGGGTTTCGTGTAGTAATTGCATGCATCATGTTTACAATATATTATTTACTTAATAATTGATTTATATCCAAATTGACTAAAGATTAAAGTAAAGACATACGATTTGAAAAGAACTCTATCAGTTTACCTCTATTACATCGATGAGTATCTTTGTATTATTATTTTTAAAGTCTCATTAAAATTTCAGTCACTGTAATAAAAATAAATGGGAGAATTATTTTGTCATTGACTTCTTTAACTCTGCTCCTTTGAAGCCATCGCATCGTCACCATTATCTTTTAGTTATTATCAAAGAAAGACTATAATCTAAAAAAATAATGTGTAAATAGAAGATAAACGACTTGATCACAGACCATTGAGCTTGTCACGGGTCATTTAGCTGCGAGCTGACAACATAACGCTCATGAACAGCTCATGAATAAGGATGTATGCTAGAAGTAGAGCGATGACATCAAATCACAGTTTACTCGTCTATCCATAATTCGTAATAACAATTATGTGTACTGCTGATTGGCAGGTGGAAAATTTTTGAGCACTGTAACGTATTCTCAACTGTTCTTCTGAAAGAAAATAATGAAACGTAAAATCCAGTTTAAAACGGAACCGTGAAAATTTATTTAATTCGATGCTGTCCAATTGCTTTATTTGATCCTCTTTTAATTTGCTAAAGTGCGTTAATATAATTCAATGGCATTTTATTCAGTTATAGATTTATCTGTTTCTACGTATGATGAACAATATTCATAAGTTATATATGTGAGTTATGTTTAAGGAACAAACTGATAGCCTTCATAATAAGCTTGATAAATATCTCAAACGCTTAAATAACAAACCCAAAAACTTGTAGGAAGTTTTATATTAATAGAGAAAACATTTTATGAGCGTTCCGGAGAGGTGGCACACAAACATTTTCTTTATAACTTTTAGTAGTACGGCCTACACGAACCTACCTTGTGTTTATTCCTACAAACACATAGGTTTTGTGCGATATTTTTAAAATATGTTGATAAATATGAATTTTAAATTAAACGTTCACTTGCCATCTGACTCACAATCAGATTCAAAATGAGTACTGAATAAATCATGAAATAGATTTTTCTTTTTGCATCCTTGATGTGCTCTCGTTCTTCTGATTTTTTATTGTTTGAGTAAGTAAGGTTTTTCTTCTTATTGTGTGCTGTATGCCATATAATCGGGATTACTTCGAATGAATGTATACGTAATAATATTATTTAATTAATAGTTTATTATTTAATTTACTGTGGCCACTTATTGGACTGGATTTGGCATGATATTTATAGTAATTAAAAAAATAAAATAAATCTAGAATACTATAAAATGTAAAAAGTAAAAAGCCTTAAAAAGTACTCAAACTTAAGATTAAATATATATATTTTATTCATTTTAAACTTTAAAATTTTACATGTTCTCAGACGAAAATTCACACTCTTACGCTCGGTTAAAATCTTTAATTAATGTGAAACCCAAATGACTTTGAATTACCATCTCAATGGTTTCCACAATTAACGTCCATTGTAGGTACTGAACTGAACTCCAAAAAATTAAATACACCTGTTTCTCTCATTCCAAATGAATGGTCTACTTAAACCGTTACAAAAGCTGAAAATACTCTGTTATGAAAGGGAGTAATTTTTGTGAAACCACTGAAACGGAACCTATTTAATATAACAACCGTTTTACCTGGCTAGAGGTATGACAGGGTATCACAGACCCTCTTCGTCTATAAGTCATCTGCCCTCGTAAACCGTTTATTGGTATTCAGATGAATTTGATTCGTAAACGGATAAGGCTGTGACGACTGATTATCCGGTATCCTCTTTATACTGAAATAGAAAATTATCACTTTAACGAAATCGGAGAAGTTTTGTAATAAGGAATTCCAATAATATTATTTCGGATTTATGTATAAATGAGGAATGTTATAGTTTAGAGAAATAAATGATCCATGATTGCTAAATGTATGTCGCCGATGTCTAAAATTCTAAATATTGCATGGATTTTTTTTCTTGTTTGTACCGATTGTAGATGAGTTCTTTGTTTATCCAAAATAATTTGAATTGCAATTGCTTTATCTTTCTTTATTATATGCACTATGCAGTCCGAAAGTGGTCAACTAGCCCCTGTTGCAATCCCTTTAAATTTAACTAATTACTAGCTATGAATATCTATATTATGCTTAATTAGGCACATGAAGTTCAACACGATAAATTATAATTATCTTGAAACTTGTTTCAAGCATCTATACATACCTACATAGAGTCTAGTTAAGATAATATATTGTATATAACTTGTTATAGGTTTATATCCATCGACATCGTTCTTCATGTGCTTCTATTGATAATACGCTCATTACCACAAAACACAGGTACCTACTGTTAATTATATTATCCCCTCGGGTTCAAAATAATTAGTAGCATCGGTTACGTTTTAACTTTTAACAAGATGCTTTGTTACATCGGCATTGAAATATTGGTGAAAAGTACAGGCTAGACAAACGATGAACGTGGGTTATCTGCGCCGGATATAGGGTCCGATACCGTGGAAATATTAGAATAAAAAAGAGAATAAATGATATTCTAAAGCCCGGCTATCGACACATGTAATTTGAAGTGTCGATAGCAGAACCCAGGAATAACATTCCAGGACCCAACGCAATCAATTCAGTAGTGTTTGCGTTAAATATATAGCTAAGAACACAGACGGCACCTATAAACCAATCATGAAATACATTTTATAGATAAAAAAAACTATGAAATATTCAGTTTTCAGATTTTAAAAAACCAGTTAAGTGCGTGTTGACTTGAAAACGAGGGTTAAGGATAGTCCGAGATTTAGACACAGATTTTCTCGTGTATATAGTACACGAGAAAATCTGTGGCTAAACACTATCCCTATATAATCTATAATATGGATAGTGTTTAGACTATAGTTCCCTATATAATCTATAGGGATAGTGTTGAGACTATAGTTTACGAGTAAATCTGTGTATAAATCTAAGGTTTAAATTCACGTCTCGGAATATCCTTAAACCTCGTTTTGGAATAAGGGGGTAAGGGTTTCTTGAACCAGAACCCTAAAAACCGCTTTAAAATCTGTTCACTTATTACGAACGTCCCGAACACAGGCAGACAAACAGATTAATGCAAATAAAGCTTAATTTACATCACTGCTCTTTTGTAATTCCGGGGTTAAAAAACGATGCTCATATCTACTCCCAGCTTTTAAGGGTTCCCTGTACATCTACCTTATACCTAAACATTATACAGGACAAAGCAATTTACTTGGATCCCTTGAAGGTCGTAAACAACGGGTATTCTATTCTATTTTGTTTTTTACCTTCATCCTGACTGTAAACTAACACGTCACTAGGTTTTTACGAAACATTAAGTTTTTCTTATCGCTAGTGAACTTTATAGGTAAAAATTCTCTTCGAATATATCAGCTGACTTACCTAAAATATTCTCATATTGTAGGTAAGTCAGCTGATATATTATACTCAAATCTTACCAATATTATAATAGATTTAAAACACAGCGTTTGATTTTCATACTTTCTATACCTACCTAAATATTATAGGTACGGTCGGCTGCAAAATTGCAGACCCACCGTAGAGCTCCAAAACGGCTGTTATAAGAATGTTTTCAACACAAGCTAGATTCTAGACACCTGCTTTAGTTGAAGTATAAAGTCTTGAAACTCATCAATTAATCAAACAAAAATTATTAGAATGCAAACATTCCAATAATAGTAATTTTCGAACTCTACCGAGGGCTGCAATTATGCAGCCGACTGTACCTATGTGTTGATTTAAGAAGTAAGTCAGCTGATATATTATACTCAAATCTTACCAATATTATAATAGATTTAAAACACAGCGTTTAATTTTCATACTTTCTATATCTACCTAAATATTATAGGTACCTATGTGTTGATTTTAGAAGTAAGTCAGCTGATATATTATACTCCATTTTTTTATTATACTCAAATCTTAACTATATGAGTGACAGAATTGACTCACTCAATTATCAACGCACGCCTCAAGCCAATGGACGCATTATGACGTAGGCATCCGCTAAAAGAGAATTTTTAAAAATTATATCCCTACACGGCTTAAAGCACACCTAAAGTAGCTAATATTGCTAAAAGGTCAACCTCACATAACATTATTTGAATGGATTTCAGAATTTAATTTCTAATACGAAACTACGCTTAGAAATCTTTAACAACTATTAAACCGAGCGGTGACCGAGCGTAGACGCGGGTAATATCTATTAACGACTAGCTGCGCCCCGCGGTTTCACCCGCGTTTGTCCCGATCCCGTGGGAATATCTCACCTTTTAAACCTTCCCTAGACCTCCACGAACATTTTAAGACTAAGATCAGGTAGATCCGTTCAGCCGTTCTCGAGTTTTAGTGAGACTAACGAACAGCAATTCATTTTTATATATAAGATGGCTAAAAAGCTCTTGAAATACTTCTACGGAAAATTGTGGTTAATCGATAGAGAATGAACTCGGTCAAGTGAGTCTCGGACGAAAATCGTAGCTCAGTATTACTAGATGACAAACTTATAAATTTTCAGACGAAGAATATTTAAATTTATAAGCTTCAACACTTGGCAAAGATATTATAAAATGAGTTACTGCTGAAGGACATTTCGGAACAACGTGGAATGGAATTTCGTGTTAGACACGAATTCTTTGTTGTAAATCAAAGTTTTCAGTATAAAATTTAATTTAACGACAGCTTTACGCCTGTTTTATTTATACAATAATTAGAAGTTCATTAGTCCGAGCCATAAAGAATCTATTCTTATTTTATAGGAGGGATATTTTCGTAGACAAGTATAAAAATAACACCTGTCTATATTTTTCCCGTGTAGGAAGTAAGGTACCTGGCTTAAATGCAAAATGTAGGTAAATAACGGGCGCTGAAAATAATATTCTCTATCACTAGACTTCACCGCGCTCGTTTGAGTGGCGTTATGATTTTCATGAATTCTCAAACACCGTTTAAACGTAGGTGTTTAAGCTTTTAGCTCTGTTTTCATAGCATTATGCAATTACACGTTGTTATATTTCGTACAGTGCAAACAGGTACGGTAAGTAATAAATTTTATTTAAGTAGCTAATATAATATTATAAGGGAACAGTGTTGATTTAGTGGAAGATAGCTCGACTTTCAATCCAAAGTTCGTGAATTCTTAAATTTTTCTGTACTTACGAAAAAATATGACTAGTGGACACATGTTCATGAAAAAAGAAATCTTAGGGAAACACACTGTAAAAACTAAATTAAAATCAGTTCATCCGTTCGGGAGCTACGATGCCAAAGACAGACACACACACAAACACGTCAAACTTATAACACCCCGTCGTTTTTGCGTCGGGAGTTAAAAATTAACAAAACAGCGAAGCGATTCAAATATAAAAATTTCATGAATTCAATACCTTGAAATTGTTGCGAAATTGCGTGGAACATATCTTACACGTGGAAACACTTCAAAAAGAACTTGCCATAAGTTTAAAAGCGAATGGACGTAGTTACCATACGTCAGCTGTCAGTGAGAATCGGAGATAATCTCGTGATCAGTAGCAGTTGCCCTCGTTATCTCAGGATCAAAGTATTCACTATTTCACACTTTATGATTATTTTTACCAAACCATCCTTAACATTCAGTCTTCAATTTTAAAAAATAAAAGTTAACATAAATTACTTAAACAGCCAACATTTTCGAAATTCAGCATTTATAAAATTCAAAAATTTTGAAATGCGGTAATGGAAATCAGTTCGAAAGAACACTTGTGAATAAAAGTTTTACGCTGTAAAATAAAAATCCATGCACAGTAACTTTTAATTATTGCTTTTATTTTTATTTAACTGCGTAACTTTTTTAATTTATCTACTCATAGATATCTGTAACTGTCGTAACTCAAAGCGGATTTTAATTTCTAGTCAGAATTCTAATTAATGTTTTGGCGAGTTTGACATCAAACGTTTGATATTGAAAAGGACCCAAGGATCTGAATCACGAAGGGTTTTGAACGAATCGGTAACAATTAAATAAAAACTCGGGTTATTTTTTAATCATAAATGTGACTTAATCTCTGTCCTTTCATTTTATGAATCGCAAGAACTTACATTTAATTTATGATACTTACGTTATTATTTTCTAAGGCACATAATAGAAGATTAGATAGATTGCAACTTTTTGTTTATTTATTTGTTTTTTTTTTCATTAGATAAATATTTGTTTATTTTCTTGTTATTTTATCACTAACTAGCTGTTGCCCGCGACTTCGTTCGTGATGTGGTTTTGGGTTATTTAGAATTCATTTTTCTGCATGGATACAATTTATCATTCGGTGTAAGTTTTAAAAACAAAATAGGTAGTTACATTGTTTTTACACTATATTTTTAATTGATTTGGCAAAGGCACTTTACTTACTCATACTTTGAAAGTAGGTCTAAAGATGCTTGAAGAGCGTGTAGAAAGAAAAACTTTCAGCCCTAGGGAAAATCGCTTTCACTGACAGCTGTCATGTCAAATTATGGCTTCGCGCGGCTTGTGCAATGTAGCCAGTATCAGTACGCATTAGGAACTTCAAAAACCTAACCTCCTTGCTTTAGGTAACACCAAAGAATAACAATTATGGCTTCGCACGGCTCATCCATACTGTCAGAGTTTAGTACATAATAGGTTTTTTTTTAATAATCGAATTCAGGTAGATATATTTAGTTCAAGATATCTTATTAATAAAATAAATGTAAAGATGAAAATGGTCAAAGCGACGTATGACCATGCTGCGCCTCTGCCGGCGCCCTGTCAAGATGTTGCAGATGTGGCTTTATGCGACAGTGCGGTCAGTGTCGTTCCTTGAGTAAAAAAATACTGGCGGGAAATGCTTGCATTTTGAATGATTTTAATTAGTATTATCTTTTGTTATTTTATTATGTTTTAGTGTTAAGTTTAATCTGGTTTTTCATTTATGATTGTGTATTTTGTGTAAATAACCTTTTCTAGACAAACCGTGTTACAAAAACTGTAATTTAAATCTACGGACTTCGCGTCATCACTCAGTGTTGGATAAACTAATTTATAAAAATCTCTTCGGTTAGTACCGACGTATTTGAGTATTGAAAACATGTTGAAAACAAATAGCAAAAGCAAAAAATCTACATAATGTATAACCTCTTTGGTCCCAACCTTGTAAGAGGATCAGGTAGTATGGAGTCTCTCATTCACTCTCGTTATTAGAAAGAATTTTATGTTTATTCGTAATGAAAATCAGTGTTTACCTCGGGTTTGTTTTGTTTACCCAAGGTGTGAAAGTCACTCATTTAGTCCCTCGAAGTATTAGCGCCCTCGCTCGGGCGCCAAACTCCGTCTCGGGACTCAATGAGTGACTTTCACACCTTGGGTAACAATGTACTATTTTTGTTAGTTTTTACAAATAAAACATAATACAACAATATGATAAGCTGAAACTAAGTCCAATTTCTATACGCACAAAACTTTCAACATACTTTGTCTTCCTAGTTATCTTTAGATTTTTGTAAATTAAAGAAAAAATAATTATCAACTACCTTTGTGTCTCGATTCATATTCTTCAATTAATAATATAAGAGGCTATTATAGTATTTATAACAACAACATCATGCAAATAATAATCTATTTTGGTGCAAATAATATTTTACATTGTTTTTATTATCAAATAATAATATTATGTAATGATTAAAAAGAAAGGCAATTCGACAGAACAAATACTAATACTTAAAATAACGCGATGCACATTGAGATCCTTACATATTGATAGCAGGCATTACGCTGAACAAAAAATGCTTTCACACCAAACATCTAAAGCGTCTCGGAAACGGGGTATTTGAAGGAACGTGATGTCCTATGAATCCAATTTTCTGAATTCTTGACCAAAATACCCAGCTTTTTTTATTAGGTAGCTGGCAGGGCTACGTAACTTTGGGAAAAAAAATGATTTTTACAAATGACTATTACCTGTATATTTTTTAACCCACATCAAAAAAGGTGGAGGTTCTCAATTCGTCACGTATATATATATTTTTTTATGTATGTTCGCTGATTACTCGTAAACTCTTGGAGCGATTTGGATAATTCTTTTTTGTTTTTACTATCTAAGGTTTCCGCTACTTGAACTCATAATTCAAACTATAGCAGGAGAAAAGCGCGATAGAAGTGTAACATCGGAGGTCTTCGGTAAAGGAGATCGGTAATATTATGTAGTAGATACCTCTTTGTACTAACCTCATTTTCAGTTTCACGTAGGTAGTATTAAATGCAAACTATTTGGTTTTATGACAGCTGTCATCTTGAGCGGAGGCATGTACTGCATGTACCCCTACCATGACTTTTTGAAGAACTCGAAAAAAAGAAACCCTTTTTCGATCACTCTCTTGTCCGTTTGTCTGTCGGTGTGTCACTACCGATATTCTTAGAGACGGGTGGACCTAGTCAGTTGATTTTTAGGAAGTTTCATAGTAAATACTCAATATAGTATGTTAAATCGAATACGCAAAAAACCCGTGGTAAGAGTACTGTTCCCTTCTGACGTTCGATTACGTTTTACCACGGAAAAATATTTCGATTTCACATTTTTTAAATGTTTTTTTATCAAATATCTTAATTATTGTATTAAAGTTAAATTAAAACATACCCTAAATGTTATTCTGATATATTCTGAACATATTCGTGTGGACCTTGTTAAAATCTGTTCTGTAGTTTATGAGATTACCTGGTTCAAACAAACAAACAGACAGACAAACAGACAAACAGACAAACAGACAAACAGACAAACAGACAAAAATTCTAAAAACTACCCTATCGTGTTCAGCTAACGATTTTAAGGCGTATTTTTTTTCTGGATATCTTACAATTACAGATTTTTTGATGTCTACAGATTTATTATATGTATAGATATCAAGGTTTTGATATTAGAGGTTATAGTCAATTTATTCCAATTTAAAACACAAAATTAAATGTCAATATTACAAATTACAAGGATATATCTAATTACAAAACACAAAATAACAATAAAAGAACTATACAAATGTCATACTTCAAACAAAAGTTTAACATTAAACACCACAGGCACAAACAAAAAAATATATAAATACAAATAATTATAATAATCCACAACATTCAAATTCAAATTTGTTTGTTCGACTGGACCGATTTGGATGAAAATCAGATACTGGTAGTTTATGAGATGGTTAGGTGCATAGGATACTTTTATGATTCCGAAATTGCCACGGGATCGGGACTAACGCGGGTGAAACCAGGGCGCAGGTACTATACAATAATGATTGAAATTGCATAACAATTTGTTAAGGCACTTATTGATTATATGACAATAATACATTGCATATTTTTTAAGGAAATAATGAGTGTGTCGTGTATCCTCCAATTAAACCATTTCCTTTTTCTATAGATATGTCTATTTCCGTTAGGACTATTTCTAAATAGAGACATTGACGTAGTTATCGTCCAGTAACATTTAATACCCCCGTATAAAGGTCGTGCTTCCGGTAACCATATATTTTGTCCATGGAAATATCGAGTATCCGTAATGTGTTTATTTTTTCGTCACCCTGGTAGTGACAACAATCTTGGGACGTTAATGTACCATCATTAGCAGCAGTAATTGACACAATCTCTACAATCGAACCATTAAATTACTAATACTAAATAATGCTTCTATCTATTACTATAGTAGTAATAAACGCATTTGAGATAAAGTGACTTCATTACAAATCAATAAATAAAGATACACAACTTGTATTTTATTTAGGAAAATTTCATCTGCAGAATTACAATCACAAATAAAGTTTACAAAAATATGTTTCAAACATATTTTTAGAATTACAAATAAAATTAAAGTAAGAACTGCTAGAAAAAAGTACTTCTACTACCAGTAGAAGTATTATGTATGAAGGTGTATTTTTATATATTGAATTACCGAATGATGTCAAAAATTGTAAAACCTTAAGATTATTTATAAATAAACTAAAACAATATGTATATTCTATGCCAGACTAACTGGGTTTCAATTAAGCTCAATATAAGTGAACTCTGTTATTTTTTGGTTAACCTCAAGATACCTTGAATTATATTTCAGCTAACTAGTAACGAGGTTTCACCCTGATTTCATGTCATCCAACTGAAAAGGTCATTCCGATAGTGACTCTTATCTATTAAATAATTTGCTGCACGGTTTTATACCTGCGTTGCTTTTGATCTCGAGGCAAAAATTGGGATATATTGTAGCCGCAGAACGCATTTTCATATGACAATCACAGTTTGATGAACTGAAGAATCGGTGCTTGCCTTAATTTATCCTAAATCAAATGGACTAAAATGCAATTTCAATTGAATGAACATTTCAAATCTTTAAGAAAATTGACAGTGATCCTATCTTAGAAATAAACTATAAAAAAAACTTCGTTAAAACCAAAATAATAGCAATTGGAAAACTCTACGGTGAGTTTCTTTTGTCGCTTGATTGTACGTTCTACTAGTATTTAGTGCAAAATATAAAATGATAATTTGAAAATGACACAATTAAAAAAGCAACTACTTTTTGTTTCTAAATTTCTTCCTGTTGATATATTATTATCGTATAATGATCTAATTATAATAGATTGATGTGAATTCTATTGTGTCTAGTACAATAGAACCAAACACTAGAAACAATAGTTCCGTGATGACAAAACATGATAAATCTACACAACACCATACGTTTTGTGTCGTGACTCCGTACCTACTATTTCATAACTGTAATGTATTAAGTTGCGTCCGAAATAGTCGCACCTATTTGTCATTCTTCATTACCTACCAGAACGCCGAAAATATGGCATTTCTATCCAACAAAAAAATAAAACTGTTTCTTATTTAAAAATTGTTTCTTCGGCTTTACTTTTCCATTCGAATGGCTCAGAGTGATTTAAAGATTTAACATCTAAACAACGGAGTCAGGACGTTGCTCCATCTTAGCACACATCCGCAGTTTTACGAGTATGTTGGGGTACCTACCTGATGCGGTAGTAAAACGTACAAGCAAACATTTTATCCAATGTTAGTCTCGGTAGCGTACATTAAATCCTTAAAGGTAATTGTTGCAGTCATTTTAAGTACTATCTCGCTTTATGTTGTCTGCTTGAATTGGTTTAAACTTTGTAAAATCTTATTCTTCTTCTCCCATTCGCCAGAGTAGAAGCCTCCCAACTCTAAACGATTGACTAGAGCCTCTACGCCGCTACGGCCGACCTAAATTATATTTTTAAGCTTTTATTAGTGTAAAGTATACAAATCAAATCAACAAAGGTATTTCGAAACATAACACAACTTAATATCAAAGAAACCTTATGATGCCGTTATCAGTATACTACCACAAAGACTTCTTTATAATTTAATCTCTCGAAGTTAAACAGAAATCAAATTAGACTGCGTACAATAAAGCGTGTTTGAATTGACGTAGATAACGCGGGAATCCGTTGAGAGATACCTACTGTATACGATAACGTAGTACCTACCTACTACGATTATTTTTATAGTTGATATTGATGCGTAAACAAAAATGTTAATTTTTACGCTATTTCGCGGCTTCCGTTATCAGGGGCTCTCCAGGTAATTACAAACGCCGGCCGCTCTACATTTTTCGCGTCCCATTTATTAATAAGTAAAAAATGATAAATTTAACGCTTCGTTGTTGTTCCCTGCCCTTTTGTAGGTAAACGTTACTTGTGCTGATTATTGTTTTTGTTATTGCCGCGGAAAGAAAGGGTTTTAGTTTAGTAAAATTACTTTGCTGAAAATAAATAGTTTTGTGAATTTGATATTTAAGCAGTGTTGACGTAGTGGTACATACCTCGATTTTTATTCTGAAGTTCGTGAGTTCGAATCTCGGCCAGCCGTGCACCAGTTGATTTTACTTATGAATTAGTTATGTGTGCTAATTAACACTGATCTTACGGTAACGTAAAATATTATGATGAAACCCGCGGCTTAGTTTGCTCCAGACGTATTGAAGAGTTTTTTCCTTTAGACACACGGATTAGAGTTGCTGGTGTTGTATAAATCCTTTAGATTATATGTAGAGGCCAATATTGAGGTACATAACCACATAAGTACAAACACTATCTACTTTTAAAGTTATAGTTTTAACGTGTTTTTATTATATTAAACCCTCGACCTCCAGCTCCTAATTTATGCTCAAAATTATCTTTGCTAAGCTTAGTCATAATCACAAATTGTTATCACTTCAAAAGGTGAAAATAATTAGGTAAGTAAATATTCATGCTCTAATTATTCTGCTTGATGTTTATTATTTGCGACGTAGACTGTATTATTTAAATGATCTAGATGTAGCTGTATTTTGCCATTTCTTAATAACGAACTGTCTTCCTAAGATGTTATTACATTCGCAAATTGTACACGAATGCATTTTTTACATAAAAATGCGTAGAAAAATATCGTGGAGAACGGGAATCGAGTTGCCCTTGACCTTATCAATCGACTGCGGACAATCACCAATCCAGAGTAGGCACCCGTGGCCAGTAATAATGTCTAACCCCATCCACAGAAGCCAGTATCCTGCAGTGGTTTGTTAATGGGTTAACTTTAGCTTTAACTCTACAATTTCAATTAACAAAGGTACAAAAATTAATTAGTGCGAACATAATTAACAAAAAAGGTTGAAACTATTTGGTTCCCCAATGAGGAACTTGCGGCGTTGGCGAAATAAAGTTACCCCTTATTATTCTTCATGTTGGTCGTTAAATAATAAAACTGTATTTAGCTACTTTATAGCGACCTGCTTCGTCGTACTTTATACCACCCCATGTACTAATGAACCTAAGCTCTCTCAGAAATGAATAAAGTCGTTAACTCAATCCACTCAAGCGATGTTGATTAATATTATCATTAGGTAAGCTTTTGTAATAATCACAAGTATAATACTGTTTTTTTTATTATTAAAAAAGGGGAATTAGATAATTTTTTACAGCATTTAAATAAATAAATATTGTAGGACATTTCACACATCGCCATCTAGCCCCAAGCTAAGTACTAGACTTGTGTTATGGCTGCTAGACAACGGATATATTACTTATATACTTTTCTTTTGTAAATATATACTTAAAATACATAGAAACAACCAGACCACAGATATCTAAGCATATATACTTGTCTGAGGCGGGAATCGAACCCGCAACCCTGTGTTTGGCAGTCCGGCATGGTGACCATTGTGCCAACTGGGTCGTCAACTAATTTAACTAAAGCTAGTAGTTTAGTTACTATAAGTAGCTTATCTATTTAAGCACAGTTTGAATTCTCTAGAAGCTAAAAGGTGAATTAAGTCGTGCCAATTTATTAAACTGGAATTCCTTATAGACTCGATTAAATTACAAAGTTGCTAAAATTTACTTCATTGGAAAAATAAATATAAGTACATATTAACTTTGATCCTTAACGTTTTTACTCTCAACTTGAAATTGGTGACTAATGGCATGCATTAATGTTATTGATGAAGCAAGAACGAGGGCGGAAACTTGAATTTTTCTTCTCTAGATAGGTACCGAATTTTCTACAGCAATGAAATATTGGTCCTTTACAATAAAGTGTTTGTTTCTTCGGGACATTTTCAAAGGACGCTAGTAGTAACAAATGGTTTAGTTGGCTTAGATCAAAATATTTACAAACAAAGGCCTTTCTTTGAATATATTTAATTAAATACTCCAATTTTCTTTACAATTTGAAAGCAATTTATTTAAAACTTTACGGGAAGGAAAGAAAGAAAGTAGAACGTATTTTGTTTATGAGAGTTTTAAGAAAACTCAAAGATATAAATTGTAAAGAGTTCATAGTTCAATGAAAATATTCCTAGTACCTAAACCTATTAATATGAAAAGTAAAAACCTAAGCTTAGACAAGCACAAGTAGTGCTCAGCGCGAGCGCTTAGGTATGATTCTTACCTTATCTATTGATCCATTTTCTTCGTTACAATTCCTTTGTACTCTTATAAGTAAGTTTATTCAGAACAGTTGATATTACGTATATTACTGTAACTAGCCTGGGTCGTTCCTTAGGGAGAGACAACTAAGTTTATCATAAGTTCGTAAGTCGACTACGATATTGAAGTTTCTCTTTGTAAGTACTGTCTTGAACACAGATATCTACTGTTATAATCAATGGATATTTTTTAAGTATCGAAGAAATACGTTTTATTATTTTTCTCTTACTTATTACGCTGCTTAGCAAATTTTTACTTTGTCTTTAACAAATTTTAAGTTAGCACAGACTTGACAAAACTGCAAATTATCCTTAGAATCTGCATAAACTTATATTTATTCAGAAGCTTTGCACAAATTTCGTGTTTACATAATTGTATTTTTTAGTTTTTTATTTCTTTTATAATATTTTCCGGAATACTTAAATCATGTCACCCGAAGTGTGTTATTCGTTATTTATTTTTTGGTAAATGATTACTTTATATCACGCAGTAAATTTAGCGATTATGTTCACGCTACAGTTCATGATTATATTATACTAACCACAAATATTAACAATGAAAATAAAGGTGTTTTGTTTATAATAGCGACTATAAAGCTACGAGTTCATAAAGTTATTTTAACTCAATTTTTACGAGAAGTATAATAAACACAGTGAAAGAGCTACATCTGTTTCTTTTGTTTGTTTACATTTTGCATTTCATTTCATTGTTTCGCTATCTATTTTTGTAGACATCTAACTAATAACAATCTTTCATTAATTTTTATAATTATTTTCAAATATACCTTAATTAAAAACTGAAAAGGAATTAGGACACACGAAACGGTTCGAAGCGACAAGGGTTAAATATATGAATGGGGAATTTTATTTTGGCGATCTTAGCACATAAATCGAATAAATTTTCCTTGTACATTGCTAGTAATGTAACTCAGTAATATAGGAGTAACAAGGGATATACTCTCGATTATTTTTAATAGGGTAATAATAATAAGGCTACGGACATTATCATTATTACGGAACCCTAACAAAAAAAACACATAAAACTAAGAGCTTACAAATTAAACTTCACTTAGCTTGATACAATAAGTATGCTTAATCCCAGTAGAGAATTACGAGTATGTTCAATGGGTTTTTAATACACAACGTCCCATCGTGTATAATTTTATTGTGCATTCAACCGTATCATATTCCTGAAAGTCTGGAAAACAATTTTCAGTGAAACAATTTCAGCACGATATTGCTTTTGATATTTTTTTATTTCTAAACGTTTAAATTGGACCATGTTGTCCCAGGTCGATGGGACGTATCAAAATAAAGATTTAACGGATCGCGTTTTATTTAGTTTGTTTTTTGAACTTGATAGTCAACCTATAACAAAAATTAAAGTCTCGATAACATAGGAAAATACAGCATTGTTGACGTTACAATTTTCACTAAACTGAAACTTCTATTATGGTCTTCATTTTCTTTTCAATAACCTTTAAATCTATGAAGTATCTACGTGGCTATGATTGGTGACAACAGAATCTTCTATAAAGCTGTGGCATGATTGTTTATTTCCCTAACATTAACCTGTATTTATTCCCGCAGCCAAATTACTGTAATCCTCACAATGCTTGGAGTCGGGTCACGTCCTTAATCCGTCCAGTAAAGTTTGCGTTGCATTGTAATCAAACAGAGTCTGCTACGTTGAAACTAAAGTCATTTGCGCCCTCTGTCCGTAACCCTAATTTAACTTTAAATTCGTTAAATTTATGTTTTGTGTCTTTTAATTCGATAATCTCGTTTTCATACCCTAACTTACAATGTTCTATTACGCAATTTTAATACTTTTTTTTTTTCAATAATTTGTGATTCTAAGCAACCCCAGTAGACCTTCTTACCTACCTATTTTCCTAGCTTTGATGTGATATGAGAATCGAACCAATATTACAGAGGTAGGTTTTTTTTTGAACTGGAAAATTGATCAAAAGACAAGTTACAAAAAATTCATAGGCAGAAGTTGGAAGGCTTTAGGGTTGCCAACCTTTCGGGCACAACCCGGAAGCTGGAAAAAATTGATTATTCTATTGAAGGTATGTAGTGAACATTGACCAATGTCCATAGGTATGAAATACTCATTCTATCGAAAAAAAAAAGTTGTGGGTACAACCACAGTCAACTGAGGCCCTAAGCTTTCTTTTCACATTTTTATGAAAACTATAGCTAAGCGCCGTGGTTTAGGTAAAACTGGCTAGATATCTATAGATACCAGATATCGTATTTGATTCAGTTTTCACGTGAATAAGCAAGAAACATCCACAGCCCAGACACAGCCACATTTAGAATTGATAATATTAGTAGGAAGAATGGCGAATGTAAAAAGGCTGTTTTTCTGTAGGTACTCTATAGACGTACCTTTTTTTATGGTTCCGTACCACAAAAGTTAAAAAAGAAACTTTACTTCCTTGTCCGTCTGTGTGGCTGATTTAATATATAGAATAAAAAAATACATACAACCGAATTGAGAACCTCCTCCTTTTTTTAAAGTCGATTAAAAAGGTAGTAATTCTTAAAGTTAGCAGCCCTTGTTGGCCCATATATTACTTTACCTGTCGTCTCCCCCTTATACGTCACAAACTGAAAGGCGTGAGAAAGTTGAAAGAGGCTATTATTTTCTTATCTGCGCATACAAAGAACTTTTAGAAGCTTTCGATGTAAGTTAAATGGGCTACGGAGGGAAAACTTCATAATGGTAAATGAATTAAATTTTTTTTTGGATCTTAAATTAAGGTTCTTCTTGAGTTTTAATTTACAAAAAAACAGTGGTGGATTGATAACGAAGCAACTAAACACAGGGAGCCTATGACTTTTAACACAAAGTACCTTGCCATTAAGCTAAAGTAACTATTAACTATTATTTTATGATTATGACATACCTACATTAGTCTGTCATAAATTTTTACTATGTCAACCTATAACATTGCATTTGCTTAATAGCCAAATTACTGAACTTTTCCCTCATAAATTGTACCGGAAAAAGTTTTATCGGTCATCTTACGCACACAAATCGGTACCCACGGCGCGTCCTTGTTTTTATTATCTGCAGAGAAATATTTAAATATTAAAGGAACTTAGGTATGTACAAAATTACAGTTTATATTAACACTAGTTATGCCTGGCGATTTTACCCACATAGGTCCCGATTTTGAGAAAATGTCGTGACAAAAAATAGTATATGTGTAAATTCATGTTTTTAACTATTTACGTACTGACTTTGATTGCAATCGGTTCAGTAGTTTTTAGTAGTAACCAACACACCCCAAGAAACTTTTGCATTAGTAGGATTAATTATCATTAAAACTTAAATAGGTATTAACCTAACTTAAATTCTTAAAGCACAATATTTTTGAACGGTATAATTAGGTAAGTAAGCAAAATTTTGCTAATTTAATTTTGGCCCGTTTGGTTAGCCGCAGTATAATTAAATAACGTAGCTTAATGAAGCGTATCATGTTGAAATACTTTGAAGAATAAGTAACTGTCACCTTCCCTTTTGTACGCCTACTGAAAGGATGACTCGAAATAGCTGAACTTGCTTTACTGACGCACTCGAAAGTCGTCTAGATGGACATAACCGTAGTTTTATGACGCCAATATTAATACTCTCACGTGCATAGTAATAAAAAAATAGTTTATATTTACTAAAATATAAAAATGATTTGGCATCGTTCCTTTGAACTGCCTGTGGGTAAAATTTGTGGTATTTTACTTTCATTTAAGCATGCAAGGTTTAGTGGAAATCGCTTTAAAAAATGTAATCAACGGTAAGTCTTTCACCACCTGATGATAACTGATAATGCTTAGATGCAGATTATGTATTCCTACCAGGACCCCTAGACAAGATTACTTTTCCATATTTAGCAATATCGCCAATCAACAGATTTTTATATGAAATTGACATAAAACTGTGTATAAAATTGGCATAAGATGAAACTTATATAAGTCACTTTTTTTACTGTCAATTAGGTACATACAAAAAAGTCTATCGATTGACGATATCGATATTAAAAAGCTCATTATTTTGGCTTAGTTAGCTACAAGAAGTAAATATTGTTGTCTATAATTTTAACTTAAGAAAGTCGATAACCGTTTTACAAGATAGGTCCTTATCGAATCTTTCAAGAATTATCCTCGTAGCGAGTACAAATGATCTGTTAATTAAAAGTTAAAATCACGTTTTCTCACGAAGTCAATGGGTTTATAGAGCAATTATTTTCAGTTTGTGAAAAGCAGCGCCATCTCTGTGAAACGTGTTGAATCACATCGCTACCTTTACATCGTCGGTTTTCATCGGTCGTCCTACGGTTTTTACTCAGGGTGGGTTTGTTTCTGAAACTTTTCAGAGAACTATTCACTGTTACCGGCAGATGTCGCTTTGCCAGATATTTAGAACTGCAAGGTTTTATGATAATATAGACGATACAAAGATAGATAGGTACACACACTACTTTATTCCACACACAAGGTATAAAAATACGTCATAAATAAAACTTATTATTTTAAATTATTAATATTTTGTGTGATCTTGAAAGGATGGCTTTAGTAGAAAGGAAACGAGAGCTCTTGACTACATCTCATTTATTACTGCCTGACTATAACTAAGATACAATAATTGAATTAATAGATTATCAATTATGCTGCGTAAGCTCTACACCTCACCACGGGGGTGCAAGAGAAAAAAAAAAATGAAGGATAACATTTTTTTTTTTTCATTAAGTAGTCCATTAAATATATTCTTAAACATGGTGTATAATATAGTAAAAGAAGTAATTTTAGGTTAACTCGCACTGCAAGGTTAATATGTAGCTGTTATCTTCGATGTCTCTCTCTAAAGGTCCTACTACATCAAGAAATATTTTTTCAAAAGCATATGAAGCAGTCGTAGATATCTCCATGGGCGCCTTGACATATCTACAATGTTTCATAGTTTGACATTTGCTACACTTTCGCACAAAATCTTTTATATCGTCATCTATACCTGGCCAGTAAAATTTTCGCTTAATATTATTTGTCATCCTACGTATTCCCGCATGTCCTGCTGTGGGTAATAAATGAAAATCTTGCAATATATATGTTTTTTCTTGTTCACTTTCAATTCTCTTTACACCTCTTAATACATAAATTCGTGGACCGGTCCAATCCTTTCTACCTTTTATTTCTTTTAATACATCTTTTATAAACGACTCGTATTCTTTATTTTTTACTATGCATAGTTCATTTATATTATTTGCTTCACAAAATTTACCTAACTTAGTCACAAATTCGGCTCGCGTAAATTGTGCCCTAAAGTTAAGGTTTATATATAATGTCATTTTGGTCTTGCTGTAGATATAGCATTCTTGCTCTTTATCTACTTTACCTTGTCTCTTTAAGTTATTTATTTCGTCTAGTCCTATAAAAAGTAGTTCTACTGTCTCGTTTGGTATTTTTAGTACTTCTATAACTTGTGGTTGATCAGGCCACTTGTCGTTAGTTGTACTGTTATTTGTCATGTCCTTATTTTCTACTAATCGTCTTCTCTGTGCTCTCGTCATTACCGTTACAATTTCCTGATTTATTTGCTTTAATTCATTAGATGTTACATTTATCCTAGATAATGCATCTGCTACACTGTTTTCCTCTCCTTTTACATATTTAATTTTAAAATCGTACTCCTCTAAAGCTAATCTAAATTTAAGCAATCTACTTGACGGATCTTTCATTGAAAATAGATACACTAATGGTCTATGATCTGTCATTATGGTAAATGTTTTGCCAAATACATATGGTCTAAACTGTTTGCTGTGTATAACGCAGTCTTTTTCTAATTCTGTATCTAAAAGTAAATAATGTATAGATTCGCTTCGAGCAGGAATGCGTAAGATTTCAGATGAATAATCTATAGTGTCATAAAGTTGTAAAGAATATTCCATTCCACATTTGGATAGCGTTATTATGTTAGATTGCAAGTTGATATTTGACGCATAGCGACACAGAAAGTCCAAACCTAATATGCCATCTGCCTTTAAAGGTATGTTATCGAAAACATGAAACTTAGTATTAAATTCAACGTAATGTTCATTATTTCGATGAGTCAAAGTGACATGTACATATCCCGTCGATTGAATCTGACCCCCAATACCGTTTATGACTAAGTCATGCCTATTTATGTAAGTACTGTTTGGTAATGTTTGACTCTTTATTTCAGATAATGATGCACCGGTATCTAATAACCAATAATGTTTTTTAGTACCTATGTAAAAAGGTAAAAATTTTGCTTTGCCGTTTAATGCTAAAATATTATGCTTCAGATCGAAAAAACTGCATTTCGTTTGATTCTAAATTATTTGTCTGGTTCTGTTCTGATTGCCTCGTACAAAATATCCTATGATTATTACCACTACCATTTGTTCGATAACTCGATCGATTTTCGTTCGACATATTTTGATAACCGCGTCCGCGACTTGTATTTTGGTATGAACTTCGACTATTACCACGATAATAATTCGATTGTTGGTCACGAAAATTATTGAAATTTCCTTGAGTACATCCGTTGTTCCCTGTATAAAAATTATTTCTGAAATTATTTGACCTTCCTCCTCTGTAGTTTCCACGTTGTGCACCTTGGTAGGATCCTCGCTGGTTGCCTCCTCGACGCATGTTGCTGTTATTAAATTGCCTTTGATAAGAATTAAATTGTACATTACCTCGACCACGCCGTGAGAAGTACATCACCTCGTCACCACTACTACTGGTCGATGGCATCGATTTCTCCTCGTCCTTGGCTGCCTGGATTGCCTGTTGCAAGCTATCGTAGTTCCTGGAAACTATGATGGTACTGAGCCTGGAGTCATGTAGTCCATCTGCAAATTGTTTGATAGCCATTTTTTCATTTATGGGTTTAAGTACTGAATATTTACTTGAATCACCATTAGCTTGCGATATTGTTAAACTTGTAAATAATTTTTCAATTTCCGTTCCGAATTGATCGACTGTTCGCCAACCTTGAGTAGTGTTTTGTAATTGAGTTTGTATTGCAGTAAACGATTTTTTGGTTAATAGTAAATGTCGCATAGCTTTTATGAGCTCACCTGTTGTCGAGTAAGTATTTGACATTCTTAATTTTGCATTTTCGCTCAACCTACTTTTTAATACAAATTTAATTAGTAATTGCTTACCTGCATCTGAGAGCATGTCCGAATACATTTCTACAGAGTCAATGATATTTTTAATGTTAGTTCCGTTACTGTTCATTACTGAGATAAACTCACATGCTGTTTTTAAATCGAACTCCATTTTTTCTTCTGTAAGAGAACTATAACTATTTTCAGAATCTGTGTTACTCTTCTCTTTTGTTTCAGTACACAAATCGATTATTTGTAAATAACAACTTTTTATTTCTGTTGCTAATGAAGACAATTTTTGCAAATTTTCTGGCTTTAAGTCCTGTTCAGTACTTAAAATTTCAATTAACTGATTGCATTTTACATATGCTATTTCTGTGTCAGTTAATTTGTTTTTAATAATATTACCTTGAAATCTAGATTTTCCTTTCTTAATTAAATATTTTCTAATTGATTTTAACTGTTCGTAACATTCTCTTAATTCTGTTCCCATTACATAAAAGTAAAGAAAATATTTTGATAGAAATTAATTAATTAATTACAAATACATACCATTATCCATTCGAGAATCGAGTTGTCATAGTAAGAGATACATACGCGCAAATTGGAATGCGGCCACTTTCCTTATACGTTACATAGTGATTCACGTACCTAGCTATCTATCACTTGGTAACAACACTTTTATTTAACATAATTTGTAGTTGATTATATAAGAATATTTTTAGAGTTCATTTAATAATAAACTAATAATATTTTAGTTACGATATTATATTGGTTTAATGTCCCTAAACTAGTTCATTTTTGTATTTTTAAATTCCGCACTCAACAAATAATAAACACTGTGATTTACGCACGCAAGAAAATATTTTTTACGCACTTTCACACTCACTTTTACACTTTTATGCAATTAGATTGCCTCTGGTGTTGGAGCTGGTCTCTGCTGGAAACGACGGAAAGAATTTCGAATATTATAATTGGCAATTGCCCTCTGCACGGTATTTTTATGCCAATTTTTGTACGCCTTGTATACGATATATAGGGCACCCAAGATAAGGAACGCGCACACAACTGTAAGCAAGGTGTTCGTCGTGCTCATGTGGACCATCAGTTGGTCTGCCTTAGCATTATTATCTCCTCCTGCTGCATTTTGAGCAATTATTATCTCTTCCTTTTTTTCTTCTTTCGAATTTGGTTTCCCCATTTTAATTTTCACTAATGCAATAAACACAATCGAACGAGGTATGAAGTTCACCGGCTCATATATGGTTAACGGAATGCACGGCACGATACACGATACGCGGCTGGCAGGGTCGCCATGAAAGGATGGCTTTAGTAGAAAGGAAACGAGAGCTCTTGACTACATCTCATTTATTACTGCCTGACTATAACTAAGATACAATAATTGAATTAATAGATTATGCTGCGTAAGCTCTACACCTCAATCTCATGTAAACGCAGCAGGCTAAGTTTACTTAATAATTACCAATAACCCTGTAAACATATTTTTATGACCATATAGGTATATATATGTCTCGTATAATTTTAACTTAGACTCTTATGTTCGAATTAAGGCTTATTTTACTAAATAAATAAATAGTTCATAAAACAAAATTATACAAACAGTACCTAATTAGCACTAACAATGGACCTCTAACTAGGAACACGTCCAGTATCTCGAGGGTCCAGAAAATATTACAAAAGAAAGGAATAATTGCAGTGAAACCGTGGAGATTAGACAATAAACTGTTACTTACATAAATTATAAATAACAGAAAAAAGAACAACATTAAACCTATTAAACTAGGTAAGTAGGTACTAAAGTTATTTCGAGCGTTTTATTAAATTTTGTTGTTACTATAATTAAGCACATTGTAGGTATAAGTAAGTAGGTACTTATTGATATTATGAAAAACAATGTAATTACACATCACTACTCAGCTTTTTTTTTAACCCCTATCTATAATTTTACACAAAAAAAAATTACCTAGCTAGCGGCCCGGTACGTGCTTCGCTACGTATAAAGTGAAATAATTTGACAGCAAAATCACCATTACCAAAATAATCCGCCATTTATTGAATTCATTTGTTACAAAAAATGTAATAAATAAATAAATATTGCAGGACATTCCACACATCGCCATCTAGCCCCAAGCTAAGTATCTAAACTTGTGTTATGGGTGCTAGACAACGGATATACTACTTATATACTTTTCTTTTGTAAATATATACTTATAATACATAGAAACAACCAGACCACAGACAAATATCTAAGCATTAATACATGTCTGAGGCGGGAATCGAACCTGCAACCCTGAGTTTGGCAGTCCGGCATGGTGACCGTTGTGCCAACTGGGTCGCCGAATGAAGAACCGCTCGATTTTATGCAAACTTCACATAAACCATCTACTAAACAAACCGAACAAAGCTTAAACATTCGTTTGGATAGGTGAGAAATTACAAAGAAATGTGGCATCGATTTCTATAGATAATACATATAAATAAAATACAGCTAAAATAAATGGAAAGAAACTACTCAGCTTGTAATGTAACATCGAACGTCCGTCCCTAATCGTATATGGCATGAGTACCTAAAGACAGTTTTTATCTAGTCACAAGGGTCAAACCTAAGCAATTTTCTCAACATTGTCGAACAAAAGGAAAAGAAAAGGGTCATTAGGTTAGCTGGATAGTTATTCTTGACCATTTTCGAGTCACGACCCACTAGAATTCAAATTGAACGAAATAATATTTGCATTGAAGTTATTAAGGTAAAAGGGTACCGGCGCTCTTTCCATACAAACGTAGTCGACTGTTTCCTCCCTGGATAATGACACTAGAACAATTTTTTTGCGCCATAAAGCCTATAACTGCCATGACTATGCCCCTATGTTTTTTTTTTCATTTTCTAATATAGAAATGATGAATTAAAAAACAAAAATAAAACAAAACATAGGGGCACGGTCATGACAGTTTTATGTTTTATGCAAAATATGTGCTCTAGTGTCATTGTCAAAACAGTCGATCATACGTTTGTATGAAGAGAGCCCCAAGTACCCTTTCCTCTTAATGTTTAAACTTTTGTGTGATATTTGTATGATTTTTTGTTAATATCGTGTTTAAAATTTAAAATTGTTGACAGATAGTGATTATGTATTGAGTTTTTATAGTTATGAATTTGGATAAATACAACACGATTTCATAGGTCACTTAACAAAGTGCCTTTTTTAGAAATTTAATTTTATATGTTACTTAACTACCCCCGTAGCTATAATATATCCGTCCGCCGTGAAAATATCTAGATAAATTTCAAGTAACATATACGCTATTCTAAGTTCTAGCTCCTACGAGTACAATAGCTACATTGCAATAGACCAATTATTTTAATAGTTTTTTGCCTGAAGAAGTAACAAACATAAAGACTCACACACTCTTTCACAACTTTCGTATTTATAATATTATTTGTATCGTACAAGAGTGTGGCCACGATGTAGGCTCACCTATTCGTAAAGTTATCACGTAGCCTTAAAGGTTCCAACTCAACTGCTACCAAAGATTGCATCTCAACCATTGAAGTAAGTTAAATAAAACAAATAAATAAAAATAAACTAAGCAACTAGACTTGTGTTATGGGTGCTAGACAACGGATTTACTACTAATATACTTTTCTTTTGTAAATATATGCTTATAACACATAGAAACAAGCACAGACAAATATCTAAGCATAAATACTTTTCTGAGGCGGGAATAGAACCCGCAACCCTGAGTTTGGCAGTCTGGCATGGTGACCATTGCACCAACTGTGTTATCTATTATTTAGTAGCTTACCTAATCAAGATCAAATACATAATATTCTAAAGTAGGATTGAAAACATTCTTGAAACCAACAAAATGTCAGAGATACATTCGCAACAAGTCAGCTTAAATCTAAGACAGCTCCGGGTTATGCTAAAACATAATATTTTCTTTTATTTGTAACATTAAGTTTTGTGAGTAGGAGTCCCTTATTTTCATCTTTGGTTCAGACTGCAGACTTTTACCGGTCGATACCTAGTCAATAATTTACATCGAAGGCAATCAATCGTTCAGTTGTTTTTGGTTCGTCTTCAAATCGAATGATCTGCGAGCTATCGATCGACATAAAAATTTGCTTTCGCCTTAAGACTTCGTACTTACATAATGTTTGTAGGTGGATACTTCGTTTAATTTGGAAATATTTCTCACAATTTCATCTTACACGCGTTTGTAGAATAATGTTTCAAGAGAGCGAGAATTTAATTAATTCCAGCAAATAAAGTTATTCGCAAATATCAGTATTAAGTTCATTTGTACTTCGAGCTCCCAAGTTAGGTGCCTACTAGGTATCTTTCTACTTATCTGTAGTACCTACCTACTCGTTTACCTTTTCTTAAGTTGGTAGGTAAATATTAATGAAACACTAGAGATATTATTTTAGGAAATTCAACGAAACTGATATTAATGTTGGTAGGATATAAAGGTCAAACACAGACTAAGGTAACCTATTAAGGTGAAAGGGTACCGGCGCTCTCTCCATACAAACGTAGTCGACTGTTTCCTCCCTGGATAATGACACAAGCACAAATATTTTTGTGCCATAAAACCTATAACTGCCATGACTATGCCCCTACGTCTTGGTATTTTTCATTTTCTAATTATCATTGAAATTAAGATTTAAAAAACAAAAAAAACATAGGGGCATGGTCATGGCAATTATAAGTTTTGTGCAACAAAAATATTTGCTCTAATGTCATTATCCAGGGAGGAAACAGTCGACTACGTTTGTATGGAGAGAGCCCCCGATACCCTTTCCTCTTAAAGTTATTTCAAACGGGATATTTCCCATGTTTATTGTTATTTAGGGTTCCATAACTCAAAAGGTAAAAAAGGTACCCTTATGAGATCACTTTCTTGTCCGTCTGTATTTTATGGAGTTCGATATTTGATACAATTTGTTGATACAAACAATAAACATGGGAAATATTCTGTTTTAAATAAATTTAGTAGTGAAAATAATCATGGTAGTTAAAATCACATAGGCATTTAGTTATACCTAGTTTTATTTAGTAATTTTACGTTTTAAATTTTTTATTTGCAAATATTTTATCGTATTAAACGTGTGGTGTAGATATATCTACGAATACCAGAATTATCACCAGGAAGTGACAAAAATGTTCACCAATTGGACCCTTGACCGCACCTATATTTATGCACATTTACGACGTCAAATAAAAAAACCCACATCACACGCGACTGAAGAAAGGCTGAATACAAAGTAGGTAAAAAGGACTCTTTACATTACAAAATACGACCAATTGAAGATTGAAAGTTGAGATATTTTGAAACTTTAAGCTTTAAACTATCGCTATAGTACAAGCTTTCATTTAAGTCGATTGAAATTGGAGGTGAGCGTCCGCGCTTATAAACGTTGCTTAACCCACACGATCACTTCAGGTAGCACATGTTACTTTTTAGCCCTCAACTATCCATAGGACACTTTACATCACAAAATACGACCAATTAAAGATTGAAAGTTTTACTTGCATAACCAAGAATACTTATTGTACTTATTCTCATGTTAGAAAAAAAGTATTCCTAAATTATTGAGTATACTAGTACTACTATTTATAACAAAGGTATTTTGGTACACAGAAATCCACAATAACAATATTACATTTCCATACAAATTAAAAATACTTAAATAATAAATGAATACAATAAAAAGACATACACATTCAACATTATAAATACAAAAATGAAGTAACCAGTTAGTCAAATAACCCACCCCTTATCGTAGCCGGCGTAAATAATGCTAGAAGCATTGCTACGCTGAATGGAAATGGCTAACCTCTGCGCCAGAAACGAGCCGGAGTGGGAGTCATCCCCATTCCCCCTAATCCTAACACCCAACTCTTTAACTATTTTTTTGGTGTCGTCTCCCCAGCACCCCAACGTCGCCACAGCAACAGCACAAAAATATAATTGGGCATCAAGTCCAGCAACTCCTAAATTTAATTCTACAAAAAATAACGTCAACCGGAATTTAATCGAAGTCTACCTATAAAAGTTTGCTGGGATATCGTATTTGAGATTCGTTCACTGCTCTATTCGTTGAAAATGCGTTGAAAAGTACCAAGTTATTTCATAAGTTTTTGAATATTTTCTGAATCAGCGCTCGCAATCCGTAGGTGCATTGATATTTAAAAAAAAGTAAAGTCAGTCAAATGGGCTTACATTAGGACATAATAATATAGAATAAGACCCTCCTTCTGCATGTAACTAGCCGATAAATACTTTAGTACAGAAATAAAATATACGTACTATGCCGAGAAGAGCACGTCAAAGAAAAATGTCGTCGGAATCACATCATTTCCCAGTATTCTTTGACGTGTTCCTTTTGTCTTAAACTTAATTTATTCCGTAAATATTATAGTAAATAAACAATTATGTTTACAATATATGAAATAAAATTACCTAAAAATATATTGAAACTAAAAAGAAATTAATTCAACACAAAATAAAACCTAACACAAATTAACACTAAGTAAATAACTATTCATAACTAAAGTGTAGTCGAATTCAGTTTTATCGAAATTTTAAGGTGCCGAAATTAAAAGGTATCGGAATTCCATAAAGCCGTAATAGAATCTTGTCGAATAAGAGTTTGTCGAAATTCAGTTTTGTTGTGTATCTGAGTTGTACACATCACGATACATTAAACACAGTCATTTATATTCGATATGACTACAGTACTGCCACAGATAAAATGACAATTTCGTCATCTCACCCCATAAACTCTAGTTTACAACTCGTTTTCATCGATCTCGGTTTTATTCTGTTACAGTATCAGTTAAACTTTACAGACTATTATATTACCCTGATATTATACTTTGGCAAGATACACAATTAAGGTGAAAGGATACCGGCGCTCTCTCCATACAAATGTAGTCGACTGTTTTCTCCCTGGATAATGACACTAGCACAAATATTTTTGTTGCTTAAAACCTATGACTGCCATGACTATGCCCCTATGACTTGGTTTTTTCATTTTCTAATTATCATAGTTATAGGTTTTATGCAACAAAAATATTTCCTCTAGTGTCATTATCCAGGAAGGAAACAGTCGACTACGTTTGTATGGAGAGAGCACCCGGTTCCCTTTCCTTTTAAGATCTAAGCTATGAGTTTATATTTTGACGAATTCTGCATTAAAAATTATAGGTAAATCAGTATTTTTATTAATATAAGTTAATTATTTAATTCATTCAGCATTAATATTCATTATCTTCGTCATAGCACAGCTTAAAAGATCACCTTGTAGTTTGTATACGAAGTTGAAATGTAAAGAAGAACATCTGTTGAAATCGCAACCAAATGCAGTTGGTAACAGGTAGGGTACATCTATAGAGATACTAAGCTCGCCCTTCGTGCAACGGTTATGTAATCGCGGAGACTCGGTCGATAGCTGCCTCAAACTTTCTACGTACTAACTGGAGGGCACAGACAAAAAATAATTCGTAGATACTTACGTATTTTCTGTTAACATTAAGTAGGTATTAGTGATACATATTATAATAATGTAATTTTATTATAACCTTCAATTATAGGTAAGGGAATGTGATTTTTAGAGTTCCGTACCCAAAGGGTAAAAACAATGGTTAACTGTCCGTCTGTCTGTCACCAGGCTGTATCTCATGAACCGTGATTGCTAGACAGTTGAAATTTTCATTGATGATGTATTTCTGTTGCCGCTATAACATACAAATACTAAAAACTAGTTGAGTCCGACTCGCACTGGTTTTTTTCTCGTCAGCACTTGAAAAGTTCACATTAAGGAACCTAGTCATTTGCTAGATAAATACCAGCCTGTTTATTCAATACAACAATAATAACCTCCTCTACTTTGTTTCATTAATGGATTTTCTTTGGAGAAAAAAAACACCGTTTAAGTTTACTAAACATACCACGAATGAATAATGCAAATTACAAAAGACTAGCAACGCCCCGCAGTTTCACTCAGTGGGAATATCAAAAAAAAAAGTAGCCAATAGCCTTTCTCGATGAATGGACTATCCAAAACAGAAATATTTTTTCAATTCGAACCAGTGGTTCCTGAGATTAGAAACAAACTCTTCCCCCCTTATTCCAAGACGAGGTTTAAGGATAGTCCGAGATGTGGATTTGAACCTTAGATTTAGACACAGATTTACTCGTGAACTAATAGTCTAAACACCATCCCTATAGATTATATAGGGAACTATAGTCTTAACACTATCCCTATAGTTTATATAGGGATAGTGTTTAGACCACAGGTTTAGACTATAATTCACAATTACATCTGTGTCTAAACCTAAGGTTTAAATCCACATCTAGGACTGTCCTTAAACCTCATTTTGGAATAAGGGGGTTCAGTTTCATAATATTCGTATAGAGTGTAGATTCATGCAATCCGAATAGGAAATTATGTCTTAGGTATTGACTCAGACTATTTCTGTATACACATTGTACAACGTAAAAAATCTATTTTATCGGCGATATAAAAAAGCTAAAATTAGCTACGATAGATCTAATTTTGAGTTATAGTTTAAACTCTAGCAGTAGAAGTGAAGCGGTAGGATCAGCTTAGTCCGATTGGCTTAATGTTAGCCCCCGCTACACGGGTATGGCATGCAAATTCTATTACATAGATGAAACGATGGTATCACATATACCTTCCTAGTAAGATGAAATCCTACTAATATTATAAACGTGAAAGTTTGTGTGTGTATGTGTGTGTGTATGGTTGGTTACTTCTTCACGCAAAAACTACTGGGCCGATTGCGATGAAACTCGGTATGTAGATAGCTGGAGACCTGGATTAACACAAAAGCTACTTTTTATCCTTTTATTCCCACGGGATCGGGACTTACGCGAGTGAAACCGCGGGGCGCATAGTAGTAGTAGTACATAATTATGATATTTTACTATTAAAGTAGGGTAAATTATTTGCATCTTATTAGTATTAAATTAATTTGCATATATAGTATGTACTTATATTAATTTAAGAATTACATTTAGCATCATCATGTTAAGACATTTTTGTTTGAAAATGCAGTAATGTATTATTTTCTGTAAACCAAATAATAATTTGTCCTTAGGTGATTCCCGAATACTTAACAAAATAGGTTGATCCTTATTCGTTGACTGTCTATCTAAGAAAATGAAAAATTAAATCTAAATCTGAGACTAATTTTGCTCAAATATGTCAAGGGATGTGGAACGCCCTTTCAGAAACTCTGCTATACTTATCTAAATGTATCCAATGTTCTTTAAAAGTAAAATCCGCTCGTTGCTCTGCGCTCGGGATTATATCAAAGAATATGATTTCGTAGAAAGTAAATTGTTGAAAACGTTAATTAATTTTTAAATTTGAATACAATTTGCGGAAAGGTCTTATCAAGTCCACTTGATTTATGAATATGTCTAATCCCTTCGAAAATCCAATTAGCAAATTTAGGTAGATTTCAAATGATTGATTTGACAGCATTACTGAAATGAAATTTTGTTCATTAGACGAATGACAAGGTTGAGTTCAAACAATTAATCTATCTGAAAGAATAGAATGAAATGGATTAGAATTAGGCATTATTTATTTACTTACTTTACTTTTACCTATGTTATGGGTACATATAAATAAAAGATTGTACGAATATGTATGATAACTTCTGTAACTTCCAGTGAGGTGAAACATCCATGTAATGGAACGGCGCCAAAGCAATTAAATTGTGAAGCCACACGCGTCCCTCCCTTGCTTACGCTCTACCGAATTGTTCCGTTTACTGTATTTGCATTTTTTTTCTATGAATATAATGGTACCATCTTGTATTTGCATACGGGCTATTTTTCACAACAAGACCTCTTTTGTTGTTTTTTTTTGTGTGACGATGAGTAGGCTTGCTTAGCACATATCCTACCCTGGTAAAAGAACTTTGTCAATACATCTAGAACCAACTATAGGTTTCATCACGATGTTTTCCTTCACCGTACGGTAGTCTATAGTGTTTTAATCAAGTTTGTTAAGAAATTAAGCAAGGTAAGTCTTCGTCACATGAAGGGCTGAAGTCCAAGAAATTGTTGGCATTATCATCGTTATGAACTTTAATAAACTACAACGTAGTGAGCTTTGACCTAAATGAACTGGTCAGGTTAAGGTTTGACGTCAAATCTACACAGCCCACGTCAATATACTATAACCAACGCGCAGCTTATTTCTTCTGTGTTGACAACTTTCTTGATAACAGCTATTTGTCTAAATGATAAATCGGTGCCAAAAAAACCTCAGTGACGGTTCCAAATCAAAAAAATTCCAGCAAAAATCCTCGGAATTCCTCAATGGAACCATAGATTACATCTATTTCTGTTTTAATATACTTGTTTTCAGGGAAATATGAAAATAAATGTTGAATTGCGTATTACATTTAAAAGTGAACTTCACCGTGAAATAAACTAATAAAAAATCGTTCTTTACTATTCACGGAGCCACGTGGTTTTTATATCTTTACTATTACACTGAGACACGTAGTTTATGAATATTTTAAAGAATATATATGTACTATATAGGTACTTACCATAGGTATACGGAAGGTGAAGTTAGTTTTGAAACGAAAGCTTAAATAACGCCGTTTTTAATGAATTTAAAGCCTTTTTGTGCCCGTAACGAACGTCATACCTGGCTTAATTTTATGTGTGACGTTTTAATTTTCAATGCGAAGCTTTTTGAGATAATATCTCGTGTTTAAATCATTAAAATAGTAACTTTGGTTAAAATTAATATTTTTAAGTTTTCATAATAGTACCTACTACTTCTTCGTATCACTGTTTTGTCAAAACTGAATTATGCTACTAGATACACGTTTAAAATAATATCGAGCTACCTACACCTGTAGACTGTAGAGGATTTTTTTCAATATTTTTTACCATTCAGAAAAACAAACAAGCAGACGGTCAGACATGAAAATTCAAATGTTTTATAAACTATAAGTAAAATGTCGTTTTTAAACCCCTAGACTTTTTTAAAAATTTGCTTCCAAGTACAAACTTCTTCCTCTCTTCCTTTCTTATAGGTATAGATTTAAGATCAATGTTGTTACTAATATTCTCAATAATGGTTTAAGAAACTTTTTTATCTGTAAATATCTAGATACAATAGTCCAATAGACACGTATAATAATTCACTTGTATGAATACTTGAACGTAACAGCTGCGCACTCGAGTATGTGCTTTTATTAATTGCTCTTGTCAAGATTCTACCCAAACATTTAAATATGATATTTAAAACAAACTTAATATTTTAACAAATGTTGCCTTAGTCTAAATACGCTTTGAAATAGAAATTTTATGTGCCGAGAAATTTGTTTTACGGTTTTTCTTGTAAAGTGTTCCTTAAATCATAGCTGTAAAACAGCTGTAATGTTAGGTATGAGGATTTACAATAAGTACCGACATCATTTTTATGAATTCTAAAAAACTTTAAACTTTTAAAAAAGTCTTTACGTTTCTATTCTATTAACATGATTTGTTATTTCCGCTCGTACGACATAAACTGCGGTTTTTATTATCACCTTTATTCTGTTACCTGAATTCTCTGAACAATCTTCTAGGGCTGGACATGTTTGCCGCATGTCAGATGAACGATAGGCCAAAATAACGACAGAATGATCCCCTTTAGGGACATGATCAGTGATCACGCAGCAGATCAAGGAGACGATGACGGGTTGATTTTGACTCCCATAGCAATGACTGGTCAATAGCTATAGATCGTGATCGATGGAAGAAAGGTAGAGCGGCCTTTGCCAGTGGGATATATATTATTTTATAAATTAAATATACTACTTTGCCTATAATTAAATGTTTCCTTACTTGTGTGCCAGTTGATGAATTAATATCCGATGGTTTTAGCGATAGGAAGATTTAAGTGTACTATGGTCTGATATTTTTATAGATGTTTATCATAACCTATGTATTATGTAATTTAAGTATTAGTTATATTTTCTCTATTTTCTTCATTTTTTTGTTTAAATAATATTTGTTTTTTTTTCCCTTATTTTAAGTAAGTATCTTGCGCCTAGTAGGAAGAGACTAGTCACCCATAACACAGGGTATACTAGTCTGGGGACTAGAGTCTGTAACTAAATATAACCTGTAGTAATATTATAAGGTGCCTACCTAGACATGTAAGATCATTATGTACTTCACCTTTTGATGAATAAGTATATTTGTATTTGTAAAGTGTAGGCTTATAAAATGATCTTCTACAACCTAGTACAGAAAACTACTCTCAACGTTCCTGTGAAAACATACGAAATTCAGCACGGAATCAATTCATTTTAAATTCAAATGCGTCGTGGTAACTACCAACATACTCGTAGATACATAAAGTGTTCGAACATCCACTTTTGCGTTGTAAATTTCAAATTGCTTCTTATTTTTCTGAGAAATTGTTGCTATTCGCTTATATGGTTTCTTTTTCGCGACATCCTTTCCCAACATTAGTTTAATGCCATGTGTATTTATGCTTTTAGCAGATTGTGAGCACTCTTTTTAAAGATAAGCTGTGATAACTTCAGGTGAGTGTGGAAATCCGTACTACATTTTTCGAGGTTAAACCTTACGAAACTGCTCACTCCTTAATACCTTACTTAAAAGACATCTATATATTTATTGACAGGATGCTCTTTTAATTCAAGTGCATCATATCAACATCCTTATATTTAAAATTATCCTATCGCGATGTTAGTTGCCAAACTCCACCTAAACACCAACTCGAGATTTTGTGGTGTTTTTCAGCAGAAAACCACAAAATCTCGATTTGGTGTTTCGTGTATATGATTTTATGCGTCTAAAGGGAACCGATTTGTATGCATTTTTTTGTGTAAGTTTATTCGTTAGGTCTAAGAATCAAACAATATTTTTTAGTTTTTTTCTCTTTTTTTTTGTATATGAATACAATGTTTGCCGGGACAGCTAGTAGTATATAAATCCCTAAGAAGAAAACTACGAAACAGAACTACAAAGAGACAAACATTGTTTATACATAATCAAACTCAATAGTCTGATAATGAAATGTAATGTAAGTGTATGTAAGTAAGTAACCTATATCTATTATCGATTACATGGCAACAACATGTTATTTTAAATTGCCTATAGCCATCTCAAAATGACGGAATTACTGTATGATTGATTCCAAATGATTTTCAATCACATGACTGAGATTGTCCCATCAACCATCCCACCAATGTGTTGAATAAATCGGTTTGGTATTCACTATCGTGACGTTATTACGTTATTGTTGACACATAAAGATGCTTATTAAAAATTTGCAGCGCCCCGCGGTTTCACCCGCGTCGGTCCCGATCGCGTTGGAGTGTCAAAATAAAAAGTAGCTATCCAACACAAAAATAATTTTTCAATTAGAACCAGTAGTTCCTGAGATTAGCGCGTTCAACCAAACACAGAAATAAACTCTTCAGCTTTATAATATTGCAATAAATAAAATTTGGGCTTTTTTTGTTTGCCGTTCTACTCAAATACCTTTATTTAAATATACTTTTACTGACTTACAAGCCTGACCTTTACATCTTATTAAAACTTTAAATTAAGCGCACCTAGATTTAAATGCCACCTGTTTCTTGTTTTGTACCTTATAATTGAGCTTTAAGATAATTATCTCTAAGGACATAATTTTACTTACCTCTTACAATTATCACAACTTGTTCCCAATACTCAATGATTTTATAAAGTAAAGTTGAATTATAAAAAACTGGGACGTACATTTACTTAGCTAAACAAAAAATATGATTTTAATAAAATGCCTTTACAAAAATTCCGCTTGTTAAGAATAGAATAAAAAAATTAAGATCCAGTTCTTGAAATAGCAAAACATTACTTAATATTTCAAGTTCTAAAAGCCATTTTATGTTTCCATTACATTAAGTTGCAAGCACCTAACTCATACAGTTCAGTTGGATTTAGTGTTATGATATGAATTAAAAATGTCCGGTTGAAATATACCTTGGACATTGAACTAACTCTTGACTCACGTTTCATTGGTTCAGTTCGGACGTGATTCGAGCTCACTTCGATCTTTTATCGCGGTTAAATTGGCTTATTAAAGGTTCGTAGTGCCCTAGCCACAATATTATGCTTAATAAATAACGCAAATTTCAATGATTTGGTTAAAATGTCGCTATCCAAACTTTATATGTAGCTAAAGTAGAGGCAAGTTGTGGACAGATACCGTAAAAAATTAAACACTATTGTCACTTTTTTGCAGATCATATTTTAACTCTTTATCGCAAACAAAAAACAAAGCAAGCAGCGTCCCTTCTAAATCTCATTTCCACAAAGGATCCCCGGTTATTAATTATAAACAAAGACGTTGAACCCAACAATTTCCCGAGGTCACATTACTGTTCTTTTTCTTGTTGCTGTTCATTTGAAGTTAGCTGCAAAAGAGTCTTATTTCCCAAACAAGGGTTGAGCTGAAAGTTCCAGCTTCAGTTTAGAGTTGGTTACGTCACAGTCGGTCGATAAAACGCCGCACCCAGAATACGAGTACGCCCCAACTGTTCAGCGACGAATTCAACAACTTTTAAAAAACTTAGCTTCGAATTCTTGTCGATACTGATACGTTTGGTTTTCCTAGCCTGTGTTACAAAAAATACTGAACTCGTAAGAGAGTATTTGCCTACAAAATCATTCTGATAAAATATATTTTTCTATTAAGTTCCTATCCCTACTGCTTTACCGCCAATTAATAATAATTGTCGATAGCTAGTTTTTAATGACTTTTTCCCGTAAAAGTTTTTAATTTCATTAAGGTAGTGGTTGACATAAGAATCTATATCGGTGGTTGACGCCAATTGCCAGTCGTCGCAAAACACTATTTTGTATTCTTTTCTATACAAATTGTAGATGATATCTCTGCTGACAGTTTTTATAATTCTAAGTCGAGAATTATTTGTCGTTACGTAATTTTTGGAATAAATTTGGATTTTTCACAATATTTTTGAAATGACATGTTTTCTACAACAATAAGAAGAGCAAGGTAAAAAAATTCTATAGGTAAAATCCAATTCAGGACGAAAAAAATCTATTTATAACAAGATCCGAACCGATACAATATTTTTTGGAGTCCGGGCACAAAATGTGGACAGAATAGAGAACAAATCATTGTTTATTTCCCTATTACTTATACTATCGTACACACGACGTAAACAAGATTTAAATTGAAGTGTTCTAACAAAATTTATTTTTCTTTTCAGGTAAGGGATGATTTATTTCCCTCGTGGCTGAGGTGTACGGTAAGTAGGTATAGATAGATGTAAACACAGAGTGCGATATCTGAGACATCCAATTCCATCAGCAAACTTCGGATAACAGTAGATACGTATTCCCAATATAGGTATTCTGTTCTCAGTGTGTTTCACTATTTGCAAGAGAATTGCGTTTACCTTAAAGCTTTTAAGTGTCCATTTACTAGCGAACTGCATCTTGGCAAAGAAAGTGATAATGTTCTTTTAGAATTTAGTCTTAATACAAAGAGATCACATTTCGGCAACGGATAAAAATTTGGTAGAAATTAAAAGTAACCGTACTCTTACTACGAAAAAAATAGACGCTCCTTTTAGGCACTTAGACAAATATTTTACAATATTAAAATTAACAATAAAATGTCAAGGGGAACTTCTAATTACTTCTGCTGCAGACAGTCATTATTTTGTGCTACTTAAAATTCTTAGTGAGTATCGAGTTTCGTTCTTTGAAAGCGGATCCGGAACTTATAAATGAGAAATAGATAAGCTAAGAAGTATTTAATTATCTTATGTTAATTTGCTATTTTAAAAACGATTCAACTTATTTAACTAAAGAACTTTATAAAGGAGACGACTGTAATTTAAGTGTATGTTTAAATGGACATAGAATATGGTCAGTAAAGGTAATCCTACTAATATTATAAATGTGAAAGTTTTTGTGTGTGTATATGTTTGTTACTCCTTCACGCAAAAACTACTGGACCGATTGCGATGAAACTTTGAAAGGTGAAAGGTATCTAGGTAGCCGGAGACCTGGATTAACACATAGGCTATTTTTTATCTCGATATTCCCACGGGATCGGGACTTACGCAGGAGAAACCACGGGGCGCAGCTAGTATTAGATATTGCACTATTTATTATAATTATAGTCAATTCTATTTTAATTTAACTAAGAAATTTTCCTTATCTTTCTAAATAACGATATAATTTTAAAGAACATTGAGACAATAAAGACATGTTGTCTTTATTGTATAGTTATGGTTTACATTTTTTGAATTCTTTGCTGACCAGTAGAACATCACAATATGCCCCAAAGCGGTATTTGCGTCGCTGCCTCTTTCATATAAAATTATTTAAATATGTATAAAAATAATATACAGCATTTTAAGAATTAGATTCAGTTCTTTGCTTTATTTACAACAAATTATACCTAGTATGGATAGCAAAAATATGATATGTTTTAGATATTTTCAGAGAAGTCTCAATTTCAATTGAAGATCTAGAAACAGATAGCGCTTAAAAAGACTAAACCAATAATATTTTAAATCCTTTAGAAAGTATTAAGCTTCATACGTCTAAAGCTTCTGTTCAAATAGAAAAGGCTATTTCGTGTAGATATTGGGAGTTATTTTTCAAACATTGCCGACGTTTCTAAATCAATATGAATTTATTGCGAACTATTCGAAGATTTGACCAAAATAGCAGAAGTCGTTTTTTATGAAAGCCCGTAGGTGTATTCTTATCCCTCAAACTTTTGAAATCTATCATACTTTTTCCAAGTTTACGAAAGTATGACTTTTACCTAACCATTAAAAATAAGGATACTTATTATAATTTATAAAAAATGATAGCAAAATCTGTAAGTAATTAACTCGATTTTAGGAAGAACATTTATTACTGGATTAGTGTATTTGTGGTCAATAAATAGAACTTTCATTTTGAATTTACCACTCCTTTGTTAATCTTGAGCTTTCGGATAAAATGAATGAGTTTAACGTACAGAAAGGCAAAGTAGGCAGACTTAGTAGCAGAAGATAAGCATTGTCACCTTAGTGGAACAGCCTTACTCTCGACTAAGGTAATTGAGGTAACAGAGCACGGATCTCGAAAAAATATCGTGTCATCATTTCTCCTACCTACTTCTACACACATTATTGAATCAGGCCTTTTTCTCCGTTTTACATAATGTCTTTCGAAGACGCGTGTCTTTGATCTCTTTATACTTTAATACGTGGGATTTTCACTGTACTATAAATTGTTACAATATATAAAGTTATGTACTTCGTGGAATAAAGTTACAGTACTTTATAAGGAAATCAATAAGCAAATATATAAGGTACTACAATAATATTAAAAGATGCTCGTAACTTCTTATACATTCATAAGAAAACTCAAAGTAAGAAAATTGAGCCCGTATATCTCAAGGGTACCTGTGGAATACTAAACATGTGATAGATAGGTAGGTATAGGATGGATTGCCTTCAATCAGACCTAATGACTCCTTATGTTTGAGTAGTTATATCGGTATAATAGTTATAAGATGTGTATGCATTAGCGGTTTACAATCCCATCTCGTGCGCAGTAATTGTTTCCATGCTCATAATTATGTAGGCAACAGAATAAAATATCGCGGAGGCAGTAGCGCGTGCAAAAATCACAATATACAGAATTATTGGTAATTACATATAATAATGAACTGGTTCAGGGCTACTTCTGTGCACATTTACAATCAAATTTGTTCTACGGCTTTTAGAAATTCGAATATTTTTGGTAATTTTTGAGGTTACCTATGTTAATTCGAAAATAAGCAGATTTTTATTAAATAAACGTAATTCAGACTTAGAACAGTCGATACAACTTATTAATTGACCTCTCCGTGTAAGCAACAGCTGATTTTCCGATAAACATAACCTCAAAATTTTCGATATACGTTCGAATTTCCAAAAGTCGTAGAGTAAAAGTTGATTGTTAAGATGCAGAGAAGTAGCCCTTATCCTCTTCTTATATTATTATTAAGAAAAATCCTGTATAATACAGTGTATCTTTGAACAATTTCAATTTTACTAAATTGTGATTGTGCACGCCACCGCACCCGTAGTTTGGTTATTAACAATGGTCACCCTTAACTACGTAATCTATACTAATATTATAAAGCTGAAGAGTTTGTTTGTTTGTTTGTTTGAACGCGCTAATCTCTGGAACTACTGGTCCGATTTGAATGATTCTTTCAGTGTTCGGTAGTCCATTTATCGAGGAAGGCTATAGGCTATGTTTTTTTATTTCAAAATTAGGGATCCGTAATAAAATTGCTATTTTGTAACACAAGGTGTAAAATCGAAAACCTATTTTTGCGTGCGCTGCAAAAACTATTGACAATAGAACAAAATGATGTACTACGGGTTTGTAGATCCCATTAAGACCTACAAAAAAGTCCGCGAGAACATATATCTAGCTATCATGGTTTAATCACAATAACCGATTTTGTGTTCAAAATAATTATTAAATCGTCTGAAGAAAAAAACTACGTTAAATATGTATCGTAATATTAACTCTTTATCAAAATTAAGCATTATGTTATCAAGAGTATATATGTAGAAGTAAAATACTTTTTGTTTCATCTCATTCGGATATTTCGTTTAAAAGTTATCACGTGTGTAAGATGTTAAGAGTTGGTACCTATTAATGAGTTATGGGCCATAGAGTTTTTTATCAACATAAAATCCTGTAATAATCTTTTTCGAAATATATTTGTTGATGATTGTAAGTATAAGATCTTTGAAGAGTATCCTATCCTACTAATCCTACTAATATTATAAATGTGAAAGTTTGTGTGTGTGTGTTTGTTACTCCTTCACGCTAAAACTACTGAACCAATTGCAATGAAATTCGGTATGTAGATAGCTAGAGGCCTGGATTAACATATAGGCTACTTTTTATCCCGATATTCCCACGGGATCGGGACCGACGCGGGTGAAACCGCGGGGCGCAGCTAGTATTAATTAAGACTAGACATATTCTTCTTACCTAAGATCTGGATGACCTTCATTGAGCTGTTTAATGAATGAAAAATATTTTATAACAAATTAAATTGGTCAATAAATATATTGCAAATGGGTTGTCTAAAAAATGCAGTCCAGAATAAGATTCAGAAAATTCTCGTGTCACGGTGTAAGTTCCCAAACTCCACTTAAACGGCTGAACCAATTTATATGAAATGATTGTGAATATTCGTTAGGTCTGAGAATCGAACAAAATCTATTTTGTATATTGCAAAAGAACGTGTGCCGGGACAGCTAGTGTTATTATAAAATTAATAGTGGAGCTATGTAAACAAACTACGGGTCCTTTAAGTGTTTGTAATACTGATTACAATTATGTTATCTGAAGCTTCGTAATCACTAATCAGTGATATCACGCAAAAACCACTTAAGGTTACACAATGGATGTACTAGTACTATTCGATGTACTTACTTGTACTTGTACGTGTATACAGGCTGTTTTCCGCCATTGGACCCTTTTTAATTGGGTCCTTTTTGCGTGAGGATGGAGTAGGCTTGCCCAACACCTACTACCCTCTCAGCTTAGTCGACCATGTCCAGAGGAGAGAACTTGTCAATACTTCTGGAGCCCACTAAGCCGCGGGTTCATCACGATGTTTTCCTTCACCGTAAGAGCAATGTCAATTAGCGCACATAAATTCTTTTTAAGAAAATTACATTGGTGCACGGCCGGGATTCGAACCCACGACCTTCAGAATGAAAGTCGGGGTATCTACCAACACCGCTCTCTGCTATTCGATGTATTATCGACATTAGGTAGGTATGTATGTGTTATAGACCAAGTGATTAATTCGGGCATTATACATAATGACCAGCTACTTTGAGCAAAGTGATTCATTATCATCTAAACATTAATATTAATCACACTGTCTGGGCATTATGAATATTGCGACCTGATCGTTGGGCAATGTGATAATACACTATTTTTAACAGTGTAACAAGAGCATCGAGCAGTGTTATATTTTTTTTCCACATATACATGATATTTACTTATACCTAGCTTTCGATTGCCATTTAACGGTCTTATGGGTGGAATTTCTCAGTGGACATTTCATTCTCTAGAACCAGCCGTTTAAGCTGTGCGTTGATATATCAGCTATTCAGTCAGTCAGTTTTAGTACAGTCACCCCCCCCCCCAAGTGGTGGTGGAACGATGTATGAGGCAGCATCATTTTACAGACCCAAAAAATGTAAGAAGTTAGAACTATGATGCGCACGAGTTCAGTGAGTGCTAATTTGGCCACATGATAGGAAAAAAATGAAATTGCGTAATTTAATTTAATAATAAACTCTTATTAAATCATTAGTTTTAAAACTTTGCCTAAGATGGGGTGGCCATTATGTATATGAACCGTTATTTATATTGCCTGAAATTAGCGAGTTCCTTGTATTTACAAATCTACACTAATTTAATAAAGAGGAAAGATTTTTTGCTAGTAACGAATATACTCCGAAACTACTGGGCCGATTATGATGGCATTGGTATTGATTTATTGGAAATAACATTAGTTACTTATTGTCCCGAAATTCCCAGGGGATCGGAAGCTACATGTGTGAAACCGCGGAGCGCTGTTAGTAGGTTATAATGTTCTCTAGCTTATGAATGCGGTTACTAATTGATTTGGTTACACTTAACTGAATTAGGTACCGACATCGGTTCCAATTTTGTTTTATACCCACAAATTCTACAGCAACCTAACTAATTAAGGTATCTGACAGGCCAACGGGTCTAGTTAGGGTCAAGTCCGAAAATCAACGGAAGCTTTGGACATTTTGACACTTGGGCCAATACACACCGGAGGCCTAACTTTGATTTGATCGTGAATAATGTTTAAAATCGGTTTAAGTACTTAGTAGTTAACTTCCTAATTAAATGGAAGGCATCAGTATCTATCAGACTACAAACTCAAGTGTAAACAATGCTTAACACACAACTACTTGGCACCTATTAACCTTTGTCTAGTGACTAGTGACGTTGTTCATCGACACCTAATACATTATAAGGTTTCAATGATAAATCGCATTTAACTGAAGGACATTTAATTTTTACTTAAGTAACTTCAAAAAAAAAGTTAAATATTAAGGTAAATTTTGGTACTTACGACCCAGTTGGCACAATGGTTACCATGCCGTACTGCCAAACACAGGGTTGCGGGTTCGATTCCCGCCTCAGACATATATTTATGCTTAGATATTTGTCTGTGGTCTGGTTGTTTCTATGTAGGTATTATAAGTATATATTTACAAAAGAAAAGTATATAAGTAGTATATCCGTTGTCTAGCACCCATAACACAAGTCTAGTTACTTAGCTTGGGGCTAGATGGCGATATGTGGAATGTCCTGCAATATTTATATTTATTTACTTACAAGTTTCCGCGAAAATGTAAATTTCCCTATAGTATCTTTTTATCATGTTGACTCAGGACGTTGATTTTTATACACCTAATAGGGACTATAGACAGAGTATCTGGTATGAATTTCAACTTGCTAGGTCCACCCGTTCCTGAGAAAATCGGAGGTGACACACAACAGACAGACGGACAAGAAAGTGATTTTATAAGGGTTTCTTTTTACCTTTTGAGGTACGGAACTGAAATAAGGAGGCTATCCTGTATAACCTACCTATAATGACGGCTGGGTTACGGGAAAGATGGAAGAAAATCCTCCTGCATACGACACACATTTTCAGAAAGGCCCTAACTATCGGTAGCCCAGGCCCTGCCCCGTTGTTGGCCCACTACGCTTAGTATACTACACAGATACCACTATATGAAAACATATGCATATGGGTGAATATTTATATTATTTTACCTCGTCCGTACGTTTATTTAGGCTGTAAATGTTTATCTCCACGACACATTTTGTTTTTTCAACTTTTACCTGTCATTCTGTCAAGCGATCAAGCAAGTAATGGCCACAGGTGATGGAGCGCGCGTCGCGTGGTGCGGTACGATTATAACGTCACAGATGTGATCATGTGGTCAGTGTTATTAACGGGCCGGGGATGATCCAGGTCGGTGCACTCCCTCAGCAGCGAGGCGAGGCGAGGAGCTCAGCCAGCGAGCGCAGAGCGTCTCGGTCCGCTGCCGCTCCCGCTGTCGCTCGTGCTGCGCCGATCTCCGAGCGGACCACACGCACAGTCCTCGTCTAACCGCGAGTGAGCGCGCTGCCTGCTGCGGCGCGCCCTCCGCAAACCGTAGCGGGCACATGCCTACGAAATGTCACCTACCTACAACCCGATAACGTCCTATTAGCATTTAATATCGCCAAATAGCACGTCTAGTGCGCGGCGCGGTTCGATAGTTTTCCGGTAACATCCTATACTTTTCGAGTGAAGTTTTTAAGTAATGCTCATTGTACTTACCTACTTATATGGAATGTGTTGTTATAATGTTAGAAATCATAAACCGAGTAATTAAATACCTTACGATATGCATGCAGTGAGTTTGAGCCGGTATTATGGTGTCATGTGTGGCTATTGAAGAAAGTGACGCACATATTGTAGTGTTTCTTTTTCATGCAAAGCAGGAAATACCAGCAGTGAAACTTGGATTCCTCACAATCTTGCATTGTTGAGTTAAGCACGTTTCACGTGTTAAGAAATATGCATAGAGGTACATGGATTTGAGTGTGACGTAGAAATCCGGTTTTTGTTTACGGATCCGATGCTGATTCTGACCTTGATGGTAAGACATACATAAGAGGCTAGCATCGACAGTTTTTATTTTAAAAACAATGTCACATGGCGGTGTCAACCGGTGACCTTTATTTGGTATTTATTTATTTAAAAATTCTGAAATAACATTCGTTCACCCGTTTATAATTGCAAAAGCAAGCCTTGATTGTGAGCCGCACGCGTTCCTAGCCATTGTTCTTTTGCCTAATCTTTGATATGGAATTCAAATCAAAGGTAGACAACAAAGACTGTTTATCTGTTGAATTTATTCGCATAGTAGAGATTCAAAATGCGCCTGTCTTATTACTGAGGTTAATTTTTTGATAGAAAACCCGGTTAAATTCACGGCTTAAGAATAGATCAATCACGTTTAGTTATTATTTGTTCAAAAAAAAGCAAACATTACAGGCCCAATACTTTATGCATCGTTATCTTTGGCGTACCCACATTTTAGTGTTGAACATAAAATGTCAATGGTGCCTTCGTACGATTACAATGATTTAAATCAGATCGTGAAATGATGCTTAATTAGATAATATTAAGACTTACTACACTCTTTGGCTCCCCTCCCCGATACCATCTGGAACTCTGTATAATGATAAGATATCGGTTCAACAATTTCCCTCGTTGTTTCTGTCCGCCTACCTAACTTGGTAACATAACCTAACAATTTTCATATCATTGTTTTTGCAAAATTACAATTTAGAACAATTTTACAATAGATAAATGAAACCTGTTTGTGTAAAACAACAAAAGCAACATATTTATGAAAACTACTATAATCTAAAAATCTATAAAAACTATAATCATGAAAGTATTTTTTCGAAAAATCCTTAGCCTTAAAGAAGACGCGTTGAAGTCTATTAAAGGCTAAATATACAGAGGTACTCGTAAATTTAAATCCTTATAAAATTGATGAGAAATAAATGTTTCTGTTTCCGTGTACACTCCACTAAATCTTGTTTGCAAAATTTCACGACAATTAATCAACAGAAGCCATGAAACATCAAAAGATAACGTCAATTAAACGTTGCTTATAAATTATGACTTATATTTACCTACTTATACTTAGCTATTCAAAATTTCGTTTCATAACCACATTGTAATACGAACACAGTAAACATCAAAGAAATGGCCTATAAATCAGTATTATCTAGGGTCATTCTACTTTCTGATTTCGTGGAGATTCGAAGTAAAATGGCGACTATAAAATCCCTGAAATGTTTGAAAGTTTCGTACAACCCCAACAATTTTCAAAGAGTCGGTGCGCATTCATACCACGCGATTTAACTTTATCACTCTGTGTAACTACGCAAAATGACCTCGCAAAACTTGGAGAAAATAAAGATTCTTTTGAATTGACCACACGTACAACTCAGTCGAGACAATTTGAACCTTTAAAATAACAACTTTTACCTTACAACATTTGCATTTTATTTGACGATCCACCCTGAATATCTTTACAAGTACAACACAAAGTTACAGTGAAGACTTTTGTGTCGATAGCTACTGGAAATCGATTGAAACTCACAACGAATTTATTGCACACTAGCTGCGCCCCGCGGTTTCACCCGCGTAAGTCCCGATCCCATTTTTAAACCTTCCCTAGACCTCTACGAACATTTCAAGACTAAGATAAGATAAATCCGTTCAGCCGTTCTCGAGTTTTAGTGAGACTAACGAACAGCAATTCATTTTTATATATAAGATATATATAGATTATATTGATTTTTTTGATTAAACATCGATTACTACGTATTCAAAGGATGTGATGCTCATGAATCCAAATCAAATGTTAGTATTTTGAAGGCCGAGTCGAATGACCCTTTTCAAAGTCAATCAGAATGTAATAAAATATGTATTTGTCTAAGGGGTTATGTATGAATTTTGCTTAAGCCTCAATAATAGATACTTTTTTAGATTTGTATATCTCAAAATATAATCATCCGGAATAAAATATCAATAACTTTTGTTTTAACAATATACTTAGACATCTTTTTTATTGATTAATTTAAAGGAGAACCAACAACTATAACTAAAAAATAATAGAAAACAGAGAGGCAATTAGAGGTTCCCACACGCATAAGACGCATTTCCATAAATTCCATGTTGACTCTGCGTTTTACCGTTCCCCATCTCAATCTAAATCGCCAGGTAATACTCTGTAATACGTAGTGAGATGGATTTGATCGACATATTCAACGTCGAGGGATACTCTTTCGCCTGTGGTCTCGTCGTGTGTAGACGTGTGGTCAACCCGAGCTTATCGCCCGCGTACTTGAGCTGCTACGCGAAAAAGAGACCGGTCATTTGCTATCTCGTTCCATCTTGGCCGTATCTATAGTCCCGCGAACAACGCGAAAGCGGTGTATTAAAATGTCAACCATGAGAACACCAGATAAAGAAAAATCAAGTTCGTTCCCTGACATGAGGGGTCTACTCGACGATGCAACGCCACCGAACTTTAATACTCGGTCTTCTGTTCTAAAACGAAAAAGAAGTGATGAAGTTTTATCGCAGTTTGAAGATGTGGTTTTAGACCTGAAAAAAGAAATGAAAGAACTTTTTGAGACACAAAATTCTCAAATAGATAAAATTTTAACGACGATGTCAGAACTGCAAAGTACCACAATTCAAGTACAAGCTTCGGTTAATCATCTTACAGAAGAAAATTCAGAGTTAAAGAAGATTATTGAACATATGGATATTCAAGCAAAAAAGGACAATGAACGGATTGTACTCTTAGAACACAAACTTGAGGATGTACAAAAAATGGAAAGAAAAACAAATATAGAAATAAAAAATGTGCCCCTTAAGGGAGATGAAAATAAGAGAGATTTTCTGCAAATGGTGTCTACCTTATCTAAAAACCTTGATATACAAATAGAGAGATCAGACGTCAAGGACATAATCCGTACAAAAAAGCCAAATACCGAACGAAGCACATTAATTGTTGAGCTCAGTAATACTTTTATAAAAGCAGACTTATTGAAAGCGGCAAAGACGTACAACAATAAAAACAAAAACAATAAGCTCAGTGCTCGGTTTCTTGGACTCAACAAACACGGTGACACACCCATATTTATATCAGAACATTTAACTCCTAAGGCGTCCCGGCTATTCTTCCTAGCAAGAGAATTCAGAGTTACCAACAAATACAAATATTGCTGGACCAGCTATAGCAAAGTGTATTTACGCCAGGATGATAATACACCGATCATAACTGTCTCAAATGAAGCACAATTCCAGCAATTAATGAAAATGTGACTATGTTTATTTGGGACTTATATTTATGAAACAAATGTGAGTAGGTTTGTGGATAGGATTCAATTTAATAGGTTACTTAACTCATTAACGATATATTTGCGTCATTTACTTCATTTTTCTCTAAAAAACACTAAAGGCAATCTTACTTATTTATATACTGGTAAAAGTGATCTACAATTATACAGATACATAGAGGTAACATTTTATAATAGCTTGACACGAATAATGAGAAATACAAATCCGGAGAAAACAGTTACATACATAATGACTATTCATAACAAACACAACACAACTACTAAATATTACACTCTGTCTCTTTACATACTCCAAAATGGATAGTCAAATTACAGTTTTACAAGAATTAGACGATATTAATAATGCAAAATCTGTGAGTTGTTCGATTAGTGATATTAAAAATCATCTTCCATCAGATGTTCCGAAGTTGTCAGTGATAGTACAAAATATTAGAAGTGTGCATAAACGTACTAACATTGATGACTTGGAAATTAATATTAGCATGCTAGAACACCAAATTGATGTTGTCGTACTAACTGAGAGTAGAATTGATCTAAAAAAACCTTTGCCACAAAAACCAGATTACACTACCTACAGCACAACTAAAAAAGTCAACCAGAACGATGGTGTTGTAGTTTTTATAAAAAACTCTATCAAACACTCTGTTAAAGAAATTAGTCTTTTCCGAGCTTCATGCTTAGAAGTAAAAACTCCAGTTAGTACACTAATTTGCATCTATCGTTCTCCAGCAGAAAAAGACCCCACAAAGTTTATCGACTCTCTAGACAGGTATCTAAAATCGCCACATTTAAAAACCAATACTGCGCTTTTGGGAGATATCAATATCAACATCTTGCAGGGGTCCAATACTCTAAATGCTAAACATTGTGACACATACTTGGATATGCTAGCTTCGCACAGTCTGTTTCCGGGACATCGTTTTGATACCAGAAAAGATAGCTGCCTGGATCATATTTTAACCAATATTGACTATTCAAAATTTACAGCCTTCATTGCAATTTTAGACACTACGATTACTGACCACAAAATGGGACTTATTTATTTTTATAGCAATTCTAATTTCACTTCAAAAAAACCGATCAGAACTTCGACAGACTTTAATAAAGCACTAACAACTCTTAAAAACTCTAATTTTTCTGAACTGTTTGAATTAACTGATCCTAATATATTAAGTGAAAAGCTTATTGCAATTATCTCTGACAGCATTCAAAACCACACGGTGACTATTGCTGTTCCATGCAGTAAACGAATTATTAAACCGTGGATAACACTTGGTGCTCTAAAGTGTATACAAAATAGAAATAAACTGTATAAACAACTTCGTAATGACCCAACTAATGAGATTCTAATAATTACATATCGAAGATATCGTAATTATTGCACAAACCTTATTAAGAAATTAAAAATACAATATGAAAGAGATCTGCTAAATAATTCAAAGTCTGACAATAAAACCTTATGGAAATGTATTAAAACATTAACCCATACAAATAAAAAAGACAATAATAATAAAGAACTTCTAAATCTTAAAACTAATCCTACTGAGTCGGCAATACATATAAACACTCACTTTAATAATATAGGAAAAGCTCTAGCCGAAAAAATCATCGATCGAAATAGCATTATGAGTGCAACGAATTTTGCTTCATTGTCGAGACAGGTCAACTCTATAGGTGTAGTTGAACCAGTCCCCCATGAAATTGATTCAATCATTAGTAATTTGAAGGCTCACTCTGCGGCCGGCTGGGATAACATTCCCACTAAATTTATAAAAATGGCAAAATCCACACTAGTTCCCATTATAACCTACCTGAGCAAGTTGTGCTTGCAACAAGGCGTCTTTCCTCTTGAACTAAAGCGCTCAATTATACATCCCATCTTCAAGAATGGTAGTAGAGAGGACTTAAATAATTACAGACCTATATCCGTTCTCACCGTTCTGTCTAAGATTCTCGAAAAGATTATTAATGTTCGCTTAGTAAATTTTTTTGACAAATATGACATCCTATCTAGTTCACAGTATGGGTTTCGTGGGGGGATCAGCACCGAAGATGCAATATTAGACCTGACGAGTAATATAACTAGGCTACTGGATGATAAAAAGAAAACATTATGCATCTTTCTCGACCTAAGAAAAGCCTTTGACACCGTATCCGTTCCTAACCTCTTAATAAAACTTGAAAAACTAGGTGTCAGAGGAACCTTTCTTACGCTGATCACTGATTACCTACGTGACCGTAGACAGAGGGTTAAACTTGACAAGGATGTGGTTAGTACCGATGTATCGACCTCTAATTATGGAGTACCTCAAGGTAGTGTCCTCGGTCCTACCCTCTTCCTTGCTTACATAAATGATTTAACTAACATAAAACTCGTAAACGGGAAAGTAGTTTGTTATGCCGACGACACAGCCATTCTGTTTCATGGTAGAACTTGGGAAGAAGTATACAATACTGCAGAAAAAGGACTTCGTAAAGTTATTTCTTGGCTAAACGAAAATCTGCTTTCTCTTAACACTGAAAAAACAAATTATATCACATTTTCCATAAGAAACGCACAACAACCTGACCCTAAAAAAACTTTAACTGCTCATTTTTGCGATGAAACCAATCTAAATAATTGTGACTGTACGAACCTTGAGAGGGTCAGTACCACAAAGTACCTAGGAGTCATGGTTGACCAGAATCTAACTTGGTACCCACACTTAGAACTAGTGTCGAATAGAGCCAGGCGATTGATATGGGTCTTTAAATACCTACGAAACATAGCTGATACACAACTTTTAACCTACATTTACATTACTCTTGTGCAATCAATACTTCTGTACTGCTTACCGATCTGGGGTGGGGCTCTCAAAACCAAATTCTTAAGCCTTGAACGGGCACAAAGACTTATATTAAAGGTAATGTTGCGAAAACGTAAAATATTTAGCACCAATAAATTATATACTGAAGCAAATGTTTTAACTGTTAGGCAATTGTATATTCTCAAATGTATCCTCAAAATTCATAAAACGACTACAATAGACTCAAAAACGACTAACAAGCGTAATCAACGACCTCCCCTTATATCTAGACCTTCTATCAAAACCGTATTTGCCTCTAACCAGTTTAAAAACAAATCAATAAAAATGTACAATGAAATTAACAGTAAATTGAAGTTACACACTTTGAGTAACCACCGATGTAAAACTAAACTTACAGAGTGGTTAAAATCACTTTCGTATGAACAGACCGAAGAGATACTAAAATAATAAAAAAAATTAAAAAAAAAAAAAAAAAAAAAAATTAAGACATAGAAGTTACACGCTAACTTAACACGTAAGCATCCAAAAACTTCCTCTATATACTAAAATCTTATACACGTAAACAGTACTGGCGTAACATGAACTCCGTCTATAGATACGGCCAACCAACGATGACCCGTACTTACCCACTAACAATTATTTTTTGCGATATTTTATTTTTTTCCGTACTTATTAAAACTTGTATTAGTACACTTAAATCACATTTAAACTCATAATTCGAAAACACAATACTCTTCCTTGTTTGTCCATTTTACATTTATTATACTCAAAACAAGTATCATATTGGAAGATTTTTTCTAACTACCTACCTTATTAAAATAAAATGTAAATGTGCCTACCAACTTACCTATGATTGTCACATTTTTTTATCAACAACGTATTTGTGTAAGGAATTTAATTCCCTGTTTTACTTAAATCTGTGAGTTAGGTTAAGAATTAAGGTTACTATTAGATATAATTAATATTAAGATAATAATATTGTAAATGCATTGCTGTGCATACTGTGGGCTACGGCAAAGAGGGGACTCCTCTAACACAAGTTCTATGAACTTAACAGAGGGGCTCCCACACCTTGTGTTTTTTGGCAATGTTCGCTTTTGAATAAATTATTTTTCATTTTTCATTTTCATTTCATTTTCATACTTGAGCAATTGATGGGCCTGGCAAGTGCCTTCTGGATGACTAATCCAAGGGCAGGGCCGGGCAAGATATACGGCTGCGATAATCTTTGTTCAAGGTCATTGAAAGCAAATCGCTGAATACGATACAATTTTTAAGGTTCCGTTAACAAACGAGTGACAAAAAGTCCTCAGCTAACGTAGGTACTTGATCATCAAAATAGGTTTTTAAACCATTTTATTCTTTAATTTTCTCTCTTAATTGATATAGCCGAGTTTACCTAAAACCTTACCTATCTTACATGATTTCATGCTCGAATAAAATACGAAAATATCATAAATGTTATCGCTCCGATCAAATTGTTTGTACTTAATATAATATTTGCTTCATTAACTTACCAAAAATGTATTCCTACTTATGTAAAATCACACGATAAATCTAGAATGGAATTTCAACATACATATTGTTAAAGCTAATTTTTGTAGTTGTCGATAGGTACTACCTACTCATTTACATCATACTTATATTAATATTCACTATAATCATGGCTATAATTACAACAACATATGCAGATAGGATTCATTCCATAAGTCTTACATCTGCATGATTTGCTCTTTTGAACGTAGTGGTTTTTTTGCATTGATTCTATAGTCATACGAGTACAACAAAAACTTTTATCACGATGTATACGTGTGGCTGTTAATACGACATATAGCATACAATATAGTAATAGATAGCCGAGACGCGCCTTTCTGGTAATAAATAGCCATAATCTTTTCATAAAATAACAGCTGAAGATAACTACTTTAAGATAGCTATTTTTAGATATGCTAGGAGTATAAATTGTATCAACAGGGAGCTTTTTTGATGAAAATATCGCTAAATAAATTGATTTAACTGTATTGATGGAGGTAATAAAGACTCGCACCATACGTAATTTACTTTACTGAGTTGACAAAATTTTGATGTTTACGAGTATATATTTAAAATATCAGTTGACCTGGTAATAAAACACTGTGTTATGTCCTTTATTCATTCTAATTACAACCCACAAACCACAAGTCAAAGTAAACTTAACAAATATTAATTTCAATATGTATTTGAACTCACTTTCGTCAAAGGTATTGAAAACACTCGAGACCATAGCTAAAATCGATGATTTATACACGGTTGATTAGTATACACGATGGTTTATTAGTTTCTGTGGCTACGTAACTTCATGGAGTTGTAAAATTACGCAGTAAAAAATGTAGAAAACGCTGTCCTGAAACAATGTTCTGCTAATCATATTTTTATTCACAAAGAAAGTTCGAAATCGGTGTCGACTGTAGTTGCTGGTGACAGCTTGACAAATCATAAAACTTTTTCTTTAGGTAGGTATTTTGCGAACCCAAAACTTATATCCGTGATATTTTTTTATCTGATTTTCTAATATAAATCTACAGAACCAAAACAAGGTCACAGATTCCAGAGTTCTTTATTGAAAGAAATGGTTAATGAATACTCCCTTTAATTTATAACTAGCTTTTGCCCGCGACTTCCTCCGCGTAGGAATCGAAAATGGGCCAAGGTATAACGTTGTCCCATACAAACCTTGTCCCCCCCTTTTCGCCCCCATAGGGGTAGAATTTCGGAAAATCCTTTCTTATCGGACGCGTACGTCATACAAAGAACACACCTTCCAAGTTTCAGGTCTCTACGATCAGCGGTTTAGGCTGTGCGTTGATCAGTCAGTCAGTCATTCAGGACAAAGCATTTTATATGTATAGATAAAAGTAACCAAATACAAAAACATTGACTATTGTTTGCCCATTCTAATGGTATTCAACAAATGCACAGTGTAGTGCAGGTAATAATAGGTAATAATTCATTTCTATAAGAAAACTTTAAGTATGGCGTTAGAGTAATAAAAACTGCGGTCCCATAACTCCGCGTTGCATTTTTTATTCTTATGTCTCCATATAAAATTTAAATGTTCACGATGTAATTAAATCGCTCCCAGTTATGAATAATAAAGTTAAATAGGTCTTCTTTTAAACTTGCGATTCGAATAAAGAACTAGTACTAACTGATATATAAAGTTTTTAAATAAGTTGCTTTGTAAGCAAGTACTTATGTAATATACATTTTCAAGCAACATTAAAATTAAGAACCTCACTCACGCAATCTTAACTGAACTGTCAAATCTCTGTGGTATCTAAAATGTATATAGTATGATATTAGTATCTAATTAATTTAAAACAAAGCCTGTAACAATATATTAATTTAATATACGCAGTAGTGTTTTATGTTACGCGTATATTTTATTCAAATTTCAGACGATATTCCTATATTATGACGACTTTTACTCCAATTAGCGACTTTTTAAATATATAAGTTGAGCGAGGTTTTGGGCAAACCTCCATCTTATACAATACTAGCAGCGCTCCGCAGTTTCACCCGCGTAACTCCCGATCCCGTGGGAATATCAGGATAAAAAGTAGCCTATAGTCTTCCTCGATAAATGGACTATCCAACACAAAAATAATTTTTCAATTCGAACCAGTAGTTCCTGAGATTAGCGCGTTCAAACAAACAAACAAACTCTTCAGCTTTATAATATTAGTATAGAAGTATAGATGTAGGCATTTTAGCGCCCTGAATAGTATGGATTAAAGTTGCTGGTATTGGATTAGATGTAAAGTTCTAAAACTTTTAAATTGCCAATATAATTTACTAGCTGCGACCCGCGGTTTCACCAGCGTAAGGTCCCGTGGGAATATCGAGATAAAAAATAAGTATTAATACAGGTCTCCAGCTATCTACATACAGAGTTTCATCGCAATCGGTCTGGTAGTATTTACGTGAAGCAGTAACAAACACACACACAAACTTACAAATTTATAATATTAGTAGGATTTCCATACCCTAATCTTTATCTAAAGCTTTTATTAGTGTGAGAGCACAATAAAAACAGGCGATCACGTAACTGACAGTGGCTATAATCCGACGCGTCTCGCCACCGTCCGCCCTCTGTATCCCTTTTATCGATTCCCTCCGAAGTTATTTATACTGAATACGCCAATTTCGGGGTAGATATTACATAAATTAACCATACAAATGTCTGGCATCCCATTTTGTAAACTGTCCCACACTGGACAACGAATAAGTATAACTACCAATCTACATAAACTCATTTATTTATATATGTTTAGTAATGGTCTACACCGAAAATAAGCAAGAAATAATCCCCAACCTATAGACGCAAGAAAATAATTTCTTAGTTTTAGTATAATAATAAGCAGTATTCTTAATTTAAAAGCTATATGTATTTTCAACACGGTTTTATTAGTCTCACCTGTATGTTTGCTTGTATATAATCGACTCTTTTGGGCTCGATTTTTTATATTAAGAATAATAATTAAGATAAAAAAATAAAGTATACAAAAAAATATTCTCTAGCGTCTAGAGAGGATTAATTATTTCTCACTTCAATAAATCTTTTTCTGTGTAAAGAATCATTTTCTTTATCGATAATCAGTACTATCTATAGGTACATAGTATTATATTAATATTTACTAGAGATACAGAATCATTGTTTACAATGTCATTCAATATGAACGCAATGTAGTGAAACGCATTATTGTATTATTATTATGTCGTTTACTTAAGTATGTTTGTTAGGTCTTACTTACGATGAAGACTAAACGTGCTGCCACACTTGTTACAGCTATAATAGATATTGAAAATAGTCTTTATTTAACGGCCTTAGTGGTACGGTTCAATTTTCTAAAAAAACATAGGTAACTATATCGTTTAAAGTTTCTATACAAAAGCACTTGCGCCCCGCGGTTTCACCCGCGTAAGTTCCGATCCCGTGGGAAAATCGGGATAAACAGTAGCTTATTAATTATCCAGGTCTCCTGCTATCTAGATACTGAGTTTCATCGCAATCGGTCCAGTAGATTTTGTGTGAAGGAGTAACAAACACACACATGCACACACAATAATATTGGTAGGATTTATGAAATAAAAGTTTACCCTAAAATATTTTAACTCATTCTATTTAGTTTCCGTAGTACTTTGCAACTCTCTGTAATTTAGATCCAGACACAGCTATTAAAATTGTACAATCATTACTCATTTATACGTTTATTAATCTAATAAACGTTATACCTCCTTGCTATTTAGGTACTTCACTTATTAAAATATGATTTGTCCAATGCAAAAATCTTAACGTGTTGTAGGTATTCTAACTCTTTGAACCTGCGTCCTGCCAAACTTATGTGGGAATAAAGAATATTATAATAGTACATTACGATATAAGTGTGGTAAATTGATCTTTGCATAGAGGCGGTTTATGACGCGCGAGCGGTAGCGAGCGTGTCATAAGAAGCCAAGATGCAAAGATCAATTCCACACGTATATCGTACGACGTTTTTTATCACAGTTGCGAATAAAAGAAAAGAAAACAAAATAATAATTAACAAAATATTTGTGATAAGTCTATGTTTACATTTTTTAAGGCAGATTTTTTTGTTAATTATGCTCCGGAAAGGCAGGCTAAAGACTTTTAACCTATTACATCCTCGTCTGACATACAATATTTTTTAGGGTTTTTTTTCTATTTGTTTTGCGTCGAACAAAATACAATGATACAGAAAAACAATATATTTAAGTAAAGAAAAAACAAAAAATAAACAACTCAATTTTTAATCCTTTTCTAAGTCATTATCACGCAAAATTTTCGTTCGTAAACCGACTTTAGAGACAACCATTTTTGCTAGCTAAAAAACTCTTTGGTATCTACCTTTTTTATACATCAAAACAGTATAACCCAGATAAATTAAGAATGTTTCACCTACCTAACATGTGATTAGCAGTAAGATACGTATTTAACTTATCGGGATAACTTTACAGCACTAGTTAACAAATCTAAAACGCACGCGTGCATAATATGTTGGATTATGAGCCTAAAAGCCGTTAAATAAGATCCACTTTATGAACAACTGTGATAAAAACATATAAACATACAAAGATAGGCGCGAAAAACATAACCTTCCCTTGCAGTCGGGTAAATACATAATAGTTAGTATACTACAAACTATATTCGCTCTTTTTACTCCTTTGTAGGTTTAATATCCAAGAATCCCTTTTTAGTTAGCCTAGCCTAAGTCCTAAGCGGAACCCCTACGCCAAGTTTTCGACTCATGACTTCGTGATGAGTCTTTTTCGCTTTTATATACCTATATAGATGAACTTTTGTTTGAAATTATCTCATTTTAGACAGCGCATGGTAATACTTTCGTTCTTATTCCGTATTCTATGCAATATTCTCACGTCCGCATATCAAAATTTTGATATGTGTTTTTCGTAGCGCAACGTGAACGTGCCGTTTTTTATTCCGTTACTATGTCTCATACATAAGATGTGGTACGTCATGAAAAATCAAAATATTTATACAAGAGTTGATGTTGTATTTGGAATGGAGTAACTACTAGATTTTGATTCTGCACACACTATAATATCATCCACACGCAGAGCAAAATAACACTAACATTAACTCGTCATGCTTGGATTTTTTCTGTTATTTTTTCTATCCAAATCGAAGAAACGTCGCATTTTGTATTAGTATCAGAAACTCTGTATTTACTTTGTCGTATTTAATTGCAGCGCTATCGAAGTAAAATCCAGTGAGACGAAAACAGCGGATAACGATCGATGCTCCAAATATTTGTGAACTATCCGATATGTTGGCTTATTTTAGGCTACCACTATACTGACACTTTCACATGATTAATGAGATCATAAAAACGAGTTTTAAATTACAAATCGATCTAGTGTTAAGTGATGTTAATTAAGTAATCTAAAGTTTCCAAAGGGGTGAGAACATACCTATAAATATGAAGACTGGCATAGTACTCAGCACAGAATATAATATTAACAAGTAATAGGAGTCGTCTCAATCTCCTTTTTTGTGCTACCTTTCATATTTCTGGCAATGTATATGTTATGGACCAAGTAATTCATTCGGGCATTATACATAATGCCCGGGCATTATGTATAATGACAAGCTACTTTGGGCAAAGTGATTAATTATCATTTAAACTTTAATATCATCTAAACTTTAATTACTGGACATTATTGCTGATTGTTGGGCAATGTGATAATAGAGATAGATTCTATAGGGTAAAGAGCTCCTTAACACTGTATTTTCCTCAGTGTGAACCTAAACGCGCGTGCTTTGTCACAATATCTAACCAAACCTACCTTTTTGGCACCCAATTATGTCACACCCATTTCATACATATAGCTGACATGCATTATGTATAATGCCCGGGCAATATGATTATTTCAGTAGGTAAAATCACAATGCACTCTCAAATTGGTTATAATACATAATGCCTGGGCATTGTTTATAATGACCAATTAATCACTTGGTCCATAACATATACAAACAACAAATGCCACGTAACAAAATCTCATCAAAATTGTCAGATTTGCCTGTAATTTAATATTAGTTTTTTTTTATTAGCCACATAACAGGAAAATGTAACGCTTTACGAGATTTTGTTACATGGCATTTTTTGTTTGTAATAATGTTACACATTGCTACAGGTTTGAAAAGTGGCCAAGCGAGCATATAAAATAAAAAAATGTTGACCGATTGCCATGCTTTTTTATTGTGTGTGTTTTCGTCAACGTCCTTGTTGTAAGTAATATACGGCCCGTTTAATCCTATTTCTATGACTATGCTAGAACTTTACAATTCCATTAAAAAATATGTGGGTAGATATGTGAAAATCTATGTTATGAACAAAGTAGGCAATTATGCTACATCTTTGTCGACATAGTTGCCTTTCATGGTTAGGTGAGAGACATCATTTTTTTTGACGTGATAGCATCTTATAAATTTGTGAATACCGGCAGCACTCACAAAAAAGTGTGACGTCATCGCTCACGTTCCGTTATTGACAAGGTAAGCATAGCAACGATAATACATTGCTATGGTTACCATCAATGTTTCTTATTATAACGTGATCACATAAAATTATCGTCCGTAGACCGACTTTACAGACGACCATTTTTTCCTTTAAAAAAAAAACTATTTTCCGTATCAATGAAAACTGACTTATTTCCTGCAACAGTTATTATAGCTTATCTTCACATTGTCGCTAATATTAACAACTATGCACTTTGTTTGCGTTAGTTCTGTGCGGTGGCACAGTTATTACGCTGATAAATGTGCTGTTGCAATCCACATGCATTTCACATGAATTTTAATTTAGAACAATTGCTGAATTGAAGAAAAATCTTTAAGTAAACATTGATGTTGCTTTAAACAGTTGGTGAATAAGTCTATTAGGTATTCTCTATTAATTTCGAAACATTGATTTTTAAGGAATTGAAAAATGAACAAAAAGTTAAAAACTACACTGTTTCGTGTATAGGTCAAAGTTCACAATTGTTGAATTTTATAAGAATACTAGCTGCGCACCGCGATTTCACCCGCGTAAGTCCCGAACACAGCGCCATCTATTAGGTGTATCTGCAACCTAGATGTCAAACAATATTGAAGAATTTTATCGATGAATCAACGTACCCCGCCATCTATGAGAACTTCATAAAACTAAACAGTAAATAAACACTTGCTTAAGAAACCATCAATTGATAAATTTTATTCGTTTACATTCACGACATAAACGAATAATTGAGATGATAACTATCCTATCCAGTAAGTTAGACCAAAATAGGGTAAATGTGAAATTTGATTGAAATCGGTTCAGTAGTTTTGGAGTTTATTGGCAACATACATCGTGACACAAGATTTTTATATATACAGATTTCAGCAACGACTTATTAGAAAATTGATGTCATTATTTTAGTAAATTATAACTTCAAAATTTAACTGTTCAATACACAACAGTATGGTGTCGTTTAAACATTTAACTTACTATAAGTACATAAACCACTTCGTGCAACATTCAATTCCTTGTCATGTAAGGACAACAGCAGAGACTAATTACATTTGGGTAAATATTAAGGTTAATGGGTACCGGCGCTCTCTCTATACAAACGTAGTGGATAATGATCCAGGGAGGAAACAGTCGACTCCGACTTATTATTTAGCGAGTGTCATTACACTGCCACAAATATTTCTGTGCCATAAAACCTAGAACTGCCATGACTATGCCCCTGTTTTGGTAATTTTTTTTTTCATTTTCTAATTATCATAGAAATTATGATTTAAAAAACAACAAAAAAAGTTTTATTTAATAAGTTTTATGTAACAAAAATATTTGCTTCATCCAGGGAGAAAACAGTAGACTATGTTTGTATGGAGAGAGCTCCCGGTACCCTTTCCTCTTAACAGAGGCAAACGGACTGGAACTGTGACATGATTAACCTTCCCAAATGATGGCTCATAATCTGCACTCCATGCATAATGTGTCAGCGATAAATCGACACAATCGCGTTTAATTGCAACCTATGTTATAAAACCTAAGGGTGATGTAGTTATTCTATCTTAAAAATAACAGTGAACATGTTCCCATATCGTCACTAATAGTACATTGCTATAACAAGTGTGCTAAATTGATCATTGGATAAAGGTTGATCACGCGCGAGCGGAACGCGAGTGCGTTTATCAAGCCGAGATGGAATGATCAAACCACACGTGTATCGTACGACGTTTTTTATCAGTTGGAAATAAAAGAAAAGACTTGAAATAATAAAAGGCTAACAAAATATTTGTGTTATTTTTAGGCAATATTTTTTTGTTGATTATACTCCAGAAAGGGCAGGCAAAAGACCTTTAACCTATACAGCCTCGTCTGACATATAATATTTTTAGAGTTTATTCCTTTTTTTTATGTAATAGGAAAAAAATATATTTATGTAAAGAAAAAACTCTATTTTTAATCATTTTCTAAGACGTTATCACGTAAAATTATCGTTCGTAAAGAGACAACCTTTTTTGCTGGCTTAAAAACTCTTTGCTGGTACCTACCTACCTTTTTTATACATCAAAACAGTATAACCCAGATAAATTAAGAATGTTTCATCTACCTAACATATAATTAGCAGTAAGATACGTGTTTAACTTATCGGGATAACTTTATAGCACTAGTTGGTAATGTAAAACGCACGCGTGCATAATACGTTGGATTATGAGCATAAAAGCCGTTTAATAAGAGCCCCTTTATGAACAACTGTGATAAAAAGATATTTTATGGAAACAATTGAACTTTTGCAAATAGTTATAACAACGTTAAAACTCGCTTTGTAATACGTGAAATGTTTAACACTACAATCGAGATCAAAGGAAAAGCTATCTATTCCACAGAAATATAAATATCTTTGGTTGTCACCAACGCGAGTCGTGTTGTTTGCGAAATGCCACCGATTCCCAGTAATCCCAAACAAATATTTACCCCCAAGTTTTTTTTTTAATAACATTAACCACGGCTCTTCCGGTTTTGTTAACAATAACACATTATAGGGGTATCCCGTATCGTATCCGTACGTTTTAGTTATGTAAACAGGTTGAAAAACAATAAACATTAAGCAAATTGCTTACATAAGGTTACTTAGCTGTGCCTTTTACTTTACTCAGTTTCTATTATAGTAAACCTTTTGTTACTAAGTTAAGTAAGTATTTGTGGCGGAGTAGGTACAATCACAAAACAAATGTTTTGGGTTTATTTTTTTCTAGCTAATGATCCATAAAGAGGGCTTAGGAAAATATTTCGTATCGAGGAAAGTTTGTGTCGAAAATTTGATATTTTCGAAGGCGTAGGTTTGCAAACGATCGTTTTAGTATACTACCCATATTATAAATATAAATAAAATTGGTATATATTGCACCTACTCTTTTTGAACTGCGTCGTTCGTTACGTAAACTGTAACAACAAGAGAACTGTCCATGTAATTTAACGTATAGAGTACGTTATTTGGAAATACGGATCCATTTTGTCCATTTAGTAACGGGATTACTTACACATATGTCAGTGACGTACCCACCTACTATCGGCATATGTAAGGTATCGGCACAGTAACGGATCTAATTTGTTTTCTTGCCCTTTCCGCCATAAAATGGAGTCCCAGAAATATCTCTGAAGCTATAAAATACTTAAATCCTCGCCATAAAACGGCAACGAAACTCGAAGTTGAAAAAATGTTACCTTCTAATGGACGCCTCTGGCTTTTCCTTGTCATTGTGACGTAGCAATGTACCTAGCACTTGTAAGATAATTATTTTGCTTGTTGCGTGTTTTGTGATCATAAAAAAAGATATAATTAAGTGACGCTACATGCATTAAAGCTAGTGTTTCAATTTAAGTTTGTGTTATTCATTAAAACTGCTGGTAACTTTAATCTTCTTCTTTTCGTAACGCCTTTTAGCCTGTTATTAGGTTGTCAGTTACTTACTGCACACTAACTTGTATTAACAACTACAACCACAGATAGCATTGTTAAGCAGGGAAAAATAAATCTAAAAATATTTATATAACGTTTAACGAAATTTTCATAATTATTTTTAGAATAGCACAATTTGATAACGTTTAGGTCATATCTAAACAAATTATAAACAATCTATAAACATTTAGATAGGGATGTTCATATCATCGTTATATTTAAACGCAGAGGTATTAATGGGAGCCGGGAATTTACACCAATGAAATAGATTACGACGTAATAAATTTATTGTCCTGAATAGAACCAGGATAATACACGTTAGGTATTAACAATGACTTTTATTTTGTGTTCTCTTTTAGCATCACGATATTTTTATTAATATAAATATCTTCTGAGCGAAACTACGTGAAACTAATGTATGATAACCTTGGAAGATCGTAAACGAAATTGATAACAATCGCATAACCGCCCATTCATAGAAAAAAAACAAATATATTCATAACAAAATGTAGCATGATGAACAAATAAATATTATCATAATCCATAACCTAACTTAATATTTGTTTATTTATATTTATTTGCTTGTTTCCTAATGGTCAAACAACTAGACCGATTTGGATTAAAATCGGCATAGTAGTAGTTTAGGGTATGGCATAGGACACTTTTATACCTATATATATACCATTATTTGTACAGGGTTAAATACCACTTCCTATGCATTTAAAGTAAAAGTAGTACTGGTAACTGATGGTAACTGATAGCAACTTACCTTTTTGTAAATACAGGAATCCATTCTCATAAATAATAGTGATACTACATAGGCATTTTACAAACAATCTATGTACCGCAGGTATGTGGAAAATGGTCAATAGAACGGTCCCTAGTTGGCAATAAAATAAAATGAGGGCTCTTCGCATGGCGTGAGGGCTGCCGTCATAACCATGGGTTTGCCATTTATATCGGGATTATTAACTGGCAGTTTGGGGCGAAATTTTTAATGGAATACTTTGAATGTTACGTAGTAGACAGTTAGGAATATGTATGTACGTACAAGCCAATTGAATTTATTAGGAAAGTAAAACCTATTATTACATAATCTGGAGTTTTGAGTTTAAAAATTTTAGGTGGTTTTATTAACTTTTTTTACGTAAGTATATACTTATAACGTGAGAAATATACTAAGAATAGAATTTTAACTTAGTCTACGTTTACATTCATATTTTTTTGTTTAGGTATTCTAACTTAGATATTTTTATGAGTGGCTGGTTTCTGAAGATACGTAATTTATAATTAAAAAACTTTATATAATCTAGTTACCACAATTAATTTATTTGCAATTATATTTAATGTGTATCTATGAATAAATTGTTTAGATACATTAGGTACCTACCGTTATTGCTTAGTGAATCATAAACGATACGTCTTTGTCGTTACCTGTAAAGAATAATAGGATCAAGTATATAGGACGTTATTTTGTGACGCAATAATTATTTAATTATTCTTTTATTTACGTTTTCTCACGTTTAATGTACCTATAATAAAGTGTCAGTTTATACTAGTCACGACCTGCGATCATAAAATAAATATAAAACATGATATACATTGAATACCTCACTGTTATTTTAATCGGAAGATAATTCTAGCAAACTAAGGAATAAAGTGGAAATAAGAGTGCAAAAAGATCCATCGATAGATTTTTTACAGTGGACAAGGAAATTTAAATCCTCGATCGGAACAAATTCCATACAAGTAAATTAAAAGCCTCGTACTGAACCAGTTCTGAAACTTCGGTTCTATAGACGGCCGAAGCGGTGGATTTTAGAGGATATCGCCTAAATTTTTAGCTCTCTAAAAATCATCCTGGGGACACGTACAGGGTTATGGTAGGAGTTATTAAGTGTGTTTAAAGCCGCAAGAGTTACCTACCCGATTTTGTTTTTGTTTTTTTTTTATTTCTTATCTTTAAACACGTTTAATTTTGAAAATAATATACTTTCATAAATAAGTGGTGATGGAATGTAAGAAATAAAAAAAGACTAACAAATAAAAGAAAAAAATGTCCTATTTTTTCAATAGTACGTTAAGTATCAAATCCAAGATATTTTGCAAATGTCGCGGGTGAAGGTGTAAGAAAGAATTTCGTCTCAAAATGGTTTTATTAAGGCGTGTTAATAAGGTCGGTATGACTTCATTGTGATTTTTGTCTCCAGGATTTTCTCTGTGGAATCTTATTAGATACAATGATGTTTCATAAGTGTACCTTTAGGTATAGGTGTGCAAGGAAAATTTGATATTTTATATCATTTGACAAACTCAATTCTTTCGTCTTTTTAGGATTGTACAAATACAATCATGTTACCTACATGACCTCAATAAAGGTCCAAAATATTTTATTAAGTAAACATGTCCAGTGCTAGCTTATAAAACACTCTATAGACAAGTTATTAAATAGCTTTTTTTTACTGCTTAACCGATTTTTATAAAATATTCCATCCAGAACGCTCACGAAATATTTAACATAGAAACACCGCATATAAATCCATTCACTTGTTTCTTACATGGGTAAGTATAGCTCATTCGCACCAGCTCTGCGATTTTGTTTTTAGATATGTTGACAAACATATAATTTTGTTGTCAATCTTATAACACTCCTCTTTATTCATTTAGATTTTAAAAACTAATAGGTTTTTAACGCCCGAATACTGAAAGTGGTCGATTGATTGACATTTAATTGTCATATTTCAATAGGATAGGAGCGATTTACATATTTAAGGAACTCCTAAAGGTTTGAGTATTCGGGGGTAAGAATGTCTTCTTAACTTGAATTCGATGAAATCTTAAAACGCCAGGGCCAACCAAACGTATTAAACCGAAATCTACATACGAAGCAAATGATAAAGCTTAATTAAATCAGTAAACCCACACTCGCCCGCACCATATTCTGTGCCCGCACCAAAACGAGAGCATTATACTAATTAGTTACGCTACCTAACTCGCATATTTTAACGCAATCTTATCATTTGTTATTATAACTGTTATCGCTGTTGTAAATCGATCAGAATCCCATACCAACTTACTTATTACTCGATCACGCCATCATAAAACTAACCAACTACATTATGAATTTTTCCCATTGACTTTCTCATCTATACAGTAAGTAGGTACTTATACCTACCTCGTTAAAATAATTAACAAAGACACTAGAAAATAATTAATCTGTGCAACTGTTACTGTCTAGTTTCATTGTCTGTTTTTGCGTAGAATGCTCTCACATTTTGACCTCATCTCATCTAACGGAAAGCAATTAAATCTTACCTCTTCGCATTAAAAACTTCAATGTGATATTTTGAGTTTGGAATTGTAGAAGAATTAGTAGAAAAGTACTTAATAGAAATTAAGTTAATGAGTTGTCTAGACTAGGCTACTGAGTCCCTAAACTCGTGACGTTCTATTTATCAAAGGCTGTCGGCAGCACTTTGTCTCAGGCAAGATGTACCGTAGAGGCGAAAACACTTGTTTCGCGAGCAAATGTGACATAAACTAGTAACTGAGGAATTATTATGAAACTTTAATACGGTAGCAAATAGTTTTTAGCTCTCTATTTAAACTGTTCTGTAAACAATTATAACAATTGCTTAATAATTTTGACCAAGCATTTTTTTTTTCTCGCCTATACCTACCTACTTAATATTCAATACAAAAAGTTAGTGAGATCACGTATCCAGAAAAAAATATACCTACATTTATCCTACTTCCTACGAATATTACAAATGTGGAAGTTTGTGTGTGTGTGTGTATGTTTGTTACTCCTTCACGCAAATACTACTAGACCTAGATAGGTCCAGTAGTTTTTGTATCTAGATAGCTGGAGACCTGGATTGACACATAGGCTACTTTTTATCTCGATATTCCAACGGATGAAACCACGGGGCACAGCTAGTTTACTATAATTTAATTGTGATGAATTTAGTGACTATCAAATAAATGTTCGTTGTGGAGCATTTATTCATTTAGGCAGCAATATACTTATAAGGTTCCTGAAGTTATTTAAAACGGGATATTTAACATGTTTTTATTTTGTCTCGATCGTTTCGTTTCGTTTTCGAGCTTCGTTTTCACGAGCCTAAACATATTGCGGGTAGATCTTGATGGTTAAAGTCTACCGATTTTTACCTCCTTTCACGTGCGTTTGCTGAGTTTTAAATAACTTTAATATTAAAATAACAATAGTAGTTCAAAATCCAGTTATTAAGTTTCCTATCATGATCAAATAATTATTTGATCATGATACTATTATAACTATTATAATAGTTAGCTATCATAAGCTAACCCAATGAACATAGGTACGGTCGGCTGCATAATTGCAGACCCACTGTAGAGCTCCAAAACGGCTGTTATAAGAATGTTTTCAACACAATCAAGATTTTAGACACCTGCTTTAGTTGAAGTTTAAAGTCTTCTAACTCATCTATTTATCAAACAAAAATTATTTGAATGAAAACATGCCAATAATAGTAATTTTAGAACTCGGGGGCTGTAATTATGCAGCCGACTGTACATCCAAATTGATTAACTACATGTTATGTCTCACAATAATACCACAAGCGATCGTATTACCAACACTTAGTGATGTTACTACTTATTGTTATTGTTTATCTCATTTCGAATGCTAACTGTGGCCTCCTAATTTATCAACTGCTTCCGCACAGTCTCGCTGATTATGCAACATCTCTACATCCATTGTCATCACAGTCATTAGACTCGCAAAATTAAGCGCGGCCACACACGACACATATGAATGCATTATTAACACTAAAATGGATAATGAAGGCGCCTCCGACTCTATTAGATTGCCTTATTTGCAAACTATAAAAGAGATCACCTTGTTAAGTGGATTTTACAGCGCTGGGTACGGTCTGGGACTATTCCAAATAGCTTTAATTTCGGAATTGATGCCATTAGGTTTTGTTAATCTTTAATTACCTATACCTTCTTAAGCTTTATCTACTTTGTCCAAAATAAATAATTCTATGTCACTTTTAAAATTAACTTGCTTTTACACTAACCTAATTTTAGCTCTTAAATCCTTTTGTATAAAATAGAGTAGGGTAGGTGTTACAGAAAAATTATGTAGGTTTACTTCCAACACAGAATAGATAACAGCAGGTACCTTTTTTATATATATATATGTTGTAAACTTGGTAGAAATTGCATTATATACGTATACAATATGATTTAGACGAAATACTTTTAGCTAATACGTAGTTATGAACTTGTATTATTTTACATTTATTTATATGTAATACTAGCAGCGCTCCGCGGTTTCACCCCCGTAACTCCTGATCCCGTAGGAATTTCGGGATAAAAAGTAGCCTTCCTCGATAAATGGACTATCCAACACAAAAATATTTTTTCAATTCGAACCAGTAGTTCCTGAGATTAGCACGTTCAAACAAACAAACAAACAAACTCTTCAGCTTTATAATATTAGTATAGATTGTAATCCGTGGAGCCTATCGATATTGGAATAGCAAGTTCGTAAGCGAAGCGTGCGTGCCAAAGTCATCTGCGTGATCGGCAGGCGTTCGGCTCACGCTAAGGTCGCACTCGCATTAATCGCAACGATCCTACTCTTACTTGCCCTTTATTGCCTCTCCACCTTTATACACTCGCGTCAAAACGAACAATGTTAAGGTCAAATATACAATACGGTCGATGCAATGTTTTAACGTCTATTTATTACAAAGATATAGGCGAGCATGTAACTTTACGGTAAAGTCTTTACCTTCGCTCACGGGAAGGGTAGTGGGTATGTGATGCGTACGTTTATTATAGCTAACCGACCTTTCATCGAGCCTTTATAATGAGATTAGGGATACCTATACGGTAAACCTTATGTCACATATACACCATAGTTTCCTAAATGGCATCCTATACTCTTTCTTACGACCAGGACTTTATTCAAACGATTTTCACAACAAAGAGTTCAGTTTTTTTTGTAAACATTTTGATTTTTATCAACGGTCCTTACTTTTATTTACTTGTTTATTTCACTGCCGATACCTACTGGCATTTTAACCTTTGAACCTTCAGGCAAAACCAATCCAAAAGCTCACAGATAATAAATGTTAGTATAGCTAAATCCGAACTGTCAACCTCTTTATAGCCATTCAACACGAATATCTAACCTTCGGTTTCAGACACTGAAATATTGAAATGAAACCAGCGATATTAATAAACGAGTCACGTAGTTACCTAGTAGCTACTCGTCAATTTGATTGGGGAAATTATTATTTTCACTTTGAGGCATTCGTTTGTACCTTCATTGTATTTTATTGAAATGAACTTGAAATAATTAGATTATCTAGGTACATAAATATAGTGATACTTAATCAAAACCAAACAAATAAAAATATTATTGGAACCATTTTCATATATAAAACGCCTGAAAACTATAGAATAGCTTTTTGGCGAAATCCTCGTTCAAAACATTCAGAAAAAATATCGTCAATTTCAGCGTAAAAAAATCTCAATTTTACAAAGAAAATTTGCCTATAAATTTAGATCGAAATACCATCAGTACGAACGCTGCTATAACAGTGTCAAAATATTCATCCCGCATCTACTTTTCTACGTGCACAGATTTATACAAACTTCTTCCTATAAATCCAGAAGAAATTGAGCAGTGTTTCAATAAAAGTAAGGATTCATCATAAAACTTGTATGTTTTAAAAATATTCGAATCTGCAAAAATCCACTGACCTGTTTGAGTTTGAAGAAATATCAGACAAACAATTTCGTGCTTTTTTTTTATTTGTGCGAAAATAACGAATTCCTGCTTTCATCTTGTTTGATGTCACTGTGGACGTTCACCTAATTATGTCAGTTCTAGAAATGCGTTGCCCCTAGAGAAATCGTTAGGTATAATAATACCTAACCATTTTCCGAAATATAGTCGCTTCTGCCAGAGTATTAATTAACTCTTAATTCTATAATTTTGCTGGAATATTATGATCAAATATATGCCTTCTGGCTTTGTTTATCAATATTGTCAATGTTTTGTTATTTCTACATATAGTCATATAGTACAATTTGTTTCTTAAATTGTGTTTCTAAAAGAGGTTGAGGTCGCCACTTGGGCTCCAGAAGGTGCTTACGGGCAAGGGGCCAACAGATGGGATAAACATCGTGAACTTACTTTTACTCTTCTTAACAACCATTTTATTGTTTATACCTACATTTGTCTAAGACCTGGTTCGCTTTGGACAGTCTCCAAAAGAAGAAGACACCATAATATCGTAGCAACGTAATAATGAGGAAAGGGAAATGTATATTTGGCTAGATTTGATGCATATAAATTGTTCCTATTAACACAGAAGTGAACAATGTCAACGCACAAAAGGTCTCTTTCCCAAACAGGAAAATACTTAAAAGGGAAACCATAAGGACTGCGCATTAGCTCATATGGGATCGTGATATATTTTATTTATCTCTTTGAGTCACGAGCGCCCTCATATATACTCGTAAGTGTTTCTCCGCATCTTGTACTTAAATGAAATGAAATATTTGAGAGACACATTTTAACAACACTTTCCATAACAGTAGCTAAAGAAAAAATAATAAATGCGTTAACAGCATATAACCATTAGAATTTTGCGTAAATTTTCAACAGGTTCATAAATGATCATCAGATTTTCAGAAAAATAAAGTACCTAACTTGTTGAATTTTGCGAAAATTTTAACCAAATCGATATTTACCTACGAATAAAACGAATTCCGTGGACGAAGTTTCGAAATAATAATATGTGTACCCGAGAGTGACGAGTGTTGTGATGAGTCGACACCAACTTCGCGTGCCGGAGCTGCGCGTGAGTGGTGCACCGGCGTCGTCGGCGCAAGATGAAGACTCGCCCGCTGCTCTACCGCCCTTCGCGCAGCTCACGCTTGCTTCTATACCCCGTAGGAGGCATTCCTGGATATGTGGGTAAGTGCGGAAAAAATGTTGGAATATATTTTTGAATGCGTAGGTACAATTGTTGGAAATTATTTATGTTACACTGAAGTGACAATGAAACGAACGCAAAGAATGACGAGCTTATTAGTTTTGAAGATTAAATTTGGTACGCTTAGGTACCTCCATAATATAGGTAGGTATCCTACTAATATTATAAATGTGAAAGTTTGTGTGTGCGTGTGTGTGTGTGTGTGTGTTTGTTACTCCTTCACGGAAAAACTACTGGACCGATTGCGATGAAACTTGGTATCTAGATAGCTGGAGACCTGGATTAACACATAGGCTACTTTTTATCCCGATATTCCTTCGGGATCGGGACTTACGCGGGTAAAACCGCGGGGCGCAGCTAGTGATCTATAAACAGCTGATTGCTTTAAGCGATATCGATATATCTGTATATATATATCAAAAACCTACGGATATTATAATAGTATCAAGTCTTTTGGATAATGCTTGTCATATTTTTTTACCTAAACCTCGTTTTCTAAAATCTTAAGTGGTTGTAGTAACGATTAAAACCAACTTTCAGATAAACAATAAACATTTACGTTTATCTGCTAAACGTGAAGAACACTCTTGTTTGGGGTGGAACTTTTTAAATTGCTGAACAAAATTATCTTCAGTAATCATCTTCAAGCAATTTCAAGTTAGATTTCTTTACCACACAAGTAAACGTTATGAAACAATGAGTTTTATTTATAAGATTGAACAACAATAATGTATTTAGAACAAAAAACGTGACTATCACGGCTGAGTGTTTTCAGCAGCAGCGAGTGGCTACTTCAGAGACAAATATCATTTAATATTCATGAGAGGCCCCGCCAGTTGACTGTCCCAAACATTAGCACAACAATGGAGTACCACGCTAAACGCTTATCCTAGCTAACCTCGACTATTGTATTGAGATCGCTGTCTTCAACTGTTTTTGTATTCCTTCGTATATGTCTCTGACACTTTCTAAGATAATTCCAGCATTTGATGAATACAAATGTGATGCAATTTTTTTATAGTGAATATTTTGTGTTTAGAAATTTTAGTAAACATTTTGGTTTTTATAAATTTTGCTTTCCTTAATATTACCACGATATTAACCGGCCTTGAAGAAAACCATTAATCTGACATTGGCATCAGTTGATTTAGATATATGTCCTTCACCAAAAAACTGTAGTCTTTGTTCGATATTATAATTTATTATGGGAAATCGTGACCTACATAAATTACATTTTACGATTAATCTCTGGTATTTCATTTCATTCCTTTTTATTTAATATTATAATAATCCATAACTTAGAAGACCGACAACATACAAAATGTTTTCCTCGGTTCAATACAATGTGTTGTCACAAGGATAAATTATCAGTTCTCTCATTTTCTCCCATATGTAAGCTTAATATTTCACCAATATTGCCACTGACAAAGGAAAATAGAAAAACTAATCATCACGATCCGGAAATAAATCAATCAGAGTCTGGAAAGTTCCAGTTTGATTCAAATTACCGTTTCGTTAGTGACAGAGAGCGTAACAACGGACGACTCAGTGCATACGACTCTAATACAAGTTGTTTGACTTTCGATCCTAGGACTGTTTGTCATTCGATTCTCGAACTAACTCGAATCGAAAGCCAAAGAGAACCCACAATAACCTTTATCTTTTCCTACATTATAATGATAAAATATTTTTATTTTTGGATAATTGTTTGGGAATGATAAGGCACTGAAACAGACGCTAAACAGGCACTGATTTGGACGATTTACGATAAAAAATAATTCTATAAATTCAAATTCTGTTTCGGTATTGAGAAAACTCCAAAACTACATTTTATGACAGTTTTTGTAGCCCAACCAGAACTTATAATATACTAATTTAAAACTTCCAGTTCGACACACTTCGTTTTCTTTACTTTATTTACTTAATTTTCAATTTGTAGTATATTTCCAAAACATACATAATTTATGACACTCTCTCACAAAGGTTGCTCTTAAGAAAATTGGTCTTCTATGGTTTCTGACCATTGATGCGGAAAACGTGGTATACGAGTAGGCAATCGGCTGAATGAATTTTCCGAAACTTATTTAAGAGGTAGGTATTGGATAATAATTAAAAAAAAACACTTTAGGATGCTTTTCCGGTTTAATACTTTTCCAATACCGAATCAAGGGCCATATTTTCCATTATCCATAAATATAGGATTTAAACACTTAATGATAAAATACAAAAACATTGAAGAGAAACAATACGAAAAGCCTAACAAATAAAAATTATACAATTAGGCGACCTTATCGCATGAATCGATAACTATTTATGTTTTCTTTTTTTTTATATATTTCCATTTGAGGAAATTTGTGCAAAAAAATCATTTAATTTTTTTAAATATTGCTCTTAATTCAAGATTTATTTGTATTAAACATTATAAAACTATAAAAAGATAATTTAAAAACTAATTAAACCTAAACATAAATTAAATAATGATATCGTATATAGGATTTTATTTTCTTTACATAAAACAAAGAGTACCTATATTATAAATACCTAACTACCTGCTTAAACTAAGACGGCAAATAATACCTAACAATTTTCATCAATAAATAAACTCGTAGCAAAAACAATTACTTTGTTTACAAGGAAACATCTTATCTCTGTTAAGTTTATTCAATCAGCTCAACAGGGACTGTCTTAAAACAATCTCGCCGCGTTTTGTAATACGTAGGTAACTGAATTAACTGTGTACATGTAGCTTAGAGGGTGAAAGTAGATTACAGACTGGTCGATATCCCGCAGGCTGTTCAACTTTAAGACTGACGAAAACAAACAGCCTTAAACAAATAGTAACACTTTATAATTACATAATCGGTGAATTATCGGTCGGCAGATAGAAAAATTGTAGTCTGCGAAAATTTAGCCCCATTACAGTAGTAGCCGTTTCAGGGCAGATTGTATTAAGCACTCCCCGCTGCCGGAAGTTACGTAATTGTAGGAGACGATAAAAGTTTAATATAATAGAATGGTCAGTAAACTTTTACCGAACTGTGTTATGTTTTTGCTTTGGGGTGGTTCGGTGATCTGTTGCGGACCCTACTAGGGGTTCATCATCTAAGGTATGGACTAAACAGCCAAACTATTTCTAATAAGTGATTCATCAAAAGAGCGCAAGTGATAAACAGATTTTCATTTTTTGTAAATTTGATTTTCTTCGAAACATAGGTTTCGAAGAAAATCAAAATATGGTCTCAATAATAAAGTAGGTAAATGTACTGTAAGTACTGTGACTGAAAACTGTATAGTTTAGTGACTAATGTCAGTGACATTACCGAGAGTAACTGATGATGATGTCTCCTTGACCGATTTCGGCCACATTCAGTGACTATTTCTGGCAACCTATGCAGAAGAAGATGATGAGCCTCGATGTTCAGCAGCTCATCTATAGTGTGCTCTTTGGTGACTGGCGTAGAGAGTAACTATACAAATAGTAACTCAATATTCTACAATATAAAAATGTATCGAGAACGGCTGAACCGATTTCGCTTATTCTTTTTTTAGAATATTCCTTGAAGTACGAGGTTGGTTCTCATGGAGAGAAAAATTGAAAATTGCCTGAAACCGTCAAAAAACAACACTTTTCTATACTCCCAATTCCTATACAAATGATTCGTAATAATACTCAAAAGTCAATTTGAACTTAATTACCATACCATAAAGTTCAAGTTTTAGTGGAGAGGTTCCGGGAAGGCAAAACAATTGAGTGACGTTAGTATCGTATAAATATTGATGTCAATCGTGTCGCGGTGTTAGTTGCCATCCTCCACCTAAATGGCTGAACCTTTGTATGAAATTTTTGTGTATATTCGTTACGTCTGAAAATCGAACAACATCTATTTTTTATTTTATTTTTATTTTATATCCCAAAACAATGTTTGCTAGTACAGCTAGTAAAGAAATAAAAACTGAACCTTAGCGTTAAACAAGTATATACGAATACTAAGCCTTTTTAAGTTGAAAGAACGTGACGGGAGTCTTTTCTTGTTTCCAACTGACCCCATGTAATGCAGTCAATGCAGACCTTACTCTTAATGACTACCACGTTCTTCTAACTTTTCTTAGGTTAGTACTGGGTTATGTAACGCTTTTTATTTACCTACAACCACAAACCATTATTTTTTATTAACTTTTTGATTCATATAATCCCCGATTCAGAATGAAAAATGCTTATAATATTTATAACTGCTTTTAAACTCTATTGTTCTCGAATTTCTAGGTCAGTTAGTAGAAGTACCTATTGTAATAGATATATATGATACCTTTATTCGACTGGTAACAAGGTAGTTCAATCGTGGGCGCTTTCAACAGTTGAGATAACAAAACTTTGTAAGATCAACTAATGTAAGAAAATAGATAATATACATAAAAGGTGAAATAATTTATGTTAAAGTTCTCGACAACAATGATGCCCGTAATTAAAATATACAGCCATTAATAAAAATATACATTTGAATTGAGAACATCCATTTTTTGAAGTCGGTTACAAAGGCGAGACTAGTCTCGACGATTAGTTTGCAATTAGTTGTGGGTAATGATTTGTACAACGGTCAAACTGCGTTTAGTGTGAGAACATTGACTATGTCAAAGTTTTCGAAAAGGATAGTTTGCAAATCGTTGCATTTATTTGCACACCTCAAACTGTGTTTATTGTGAGAACATTGAGTTAATAAAAGTTTTCGTATAGGTTGGTGTAATAACGTTAGTTGATGCATATAGTTTGCAAATTGTTGTATTTATTTGCACACCTCAAACTGTGTTTATTGTGAGAACATTGAGTTAATAAAAGTTTTCGTATAGGTTGGTGTAATAACGTTAGTTAATGCATATAGTTTGCAATTTGTTGTATTTATTTGCACACCTCAAACTGTGTTTATTGTGAGAACATTGAGTTAATAAAAGTTTTCGTATAGGTTGGTGTAATAACGTTAGTTGATGCATATAGTTTGCAATTTGTTGTATTTATTTGCACACCTCAAACTGTGTTTAGTGTGAGAACATTGAGTTAGTAAAAGTTTTCGTATAGGTGTAATTACGTTATTAGTTGATGCATATTGTTTGCAATAGTTGTATTGATTTGTACAAATCTCCAACTCTGTTCAGTATAAGGCAAAGTTTTCGAATAGGCTGGTGTCATATATAATTTTCAATTCGTTTTATTGATTTGCGCATGTCACTGTGCCTATTTAGTGTAAGGTTGAGTTAGTTCCAATAGTTGGTATTTAGGTTAGTTAATTGGTATGCTTCGTAGTTGGTTCTGTGTTTTTGCCTTACTTATACCACAGAATATATAATAGTACAAGCTTATACAGGCAAGTTTTAATTCACTTATCTGGAAATAGCCTGAAAATTCAGTTCCTGAGTGCTCGCTAACATTTTACGACCATAGGTACCTATACATATACTATACGGCTGCCCGCATGATATTTACAACTAAATAATCAATTGCTTTACCATCACTGTACTTTCCACTCAGTTTAATATCTTTAGTTATATTACTTTGCAAGTTTTAGTAGAAGACTGGCTGCGTGCGCCACGGTTTCTATTAAGTACGTAAGTCTGGACTTTATACTATCTATCTATCTAGTTTTATTAAAATTGGTGTAATTGTGGATGATCTATGGTCTCTTGTACAAGTATCGCTTTCATTCTGTTTTACTATCTGGAGTCAGTAAGTAGCTACTTGTGACGAATAAATACTTTGAGTTAGATTATTATGAAAATGGTGACAGCTTAGGAAACCTTGGGAAGGTATTAAGAGGTCACTATCGGAATGACCTTTTCGCTGAATGTCAGTCGCAGTTGGATAACATGAAATCAGTAGGTACGTACAGGTACAGTAGGTACCTAAAGGACAATTCAGCTAGATGACATAGAGACTCAACTCAGCTGGACTACAGAAAAGTAGACATTGTTTTGCAGAAAAGCACATTGTTTTGCTACTGCCTTATTCTAAACGGAAAAACATAGTTCTGCTACTTCCTTGATCGATCATCCAAAAAAAACTAATTTTGTTCAAACTAGATGGATAGATAGTTGGATCCGTGGAACAGCATATTATTATAGTCGAGATTTACTTCATAGACCGTGGCGCGCACAGCCATTCTTCTACTAAAACTTTCTGGCAGTTTGAGAATCCAGGAAGTGATCTCTCTGGGCGGAGGGCGATAGCAAATATTTCTTCAATAAACTAAAAGAAATATTTGGTATCACCCTCCTTACAGCAATAGAAAACTTAATGAAATTTTAATTTCCAGAGATTTTCTTGAAGTTTTGTCTGATTATATTCTGGATAGTTAATATATTCTTTGGATGTCGCAATTCGCAAATAAATGTCGACCTACTAAAAAAAGTAACTATTAATACTAAACGGACATTTGAATACAAGTGGAATTAATAAAAGTCACCGAAATTGTATAAACAAACTGAAATTAGCAATAGAGATAAACTCTATTAAATTTAGAGTAGCGTTTATAGATTTTTAAAAATAGACCAACTGTCGCTTTATATCGATGCCAAGTTGACGACCTTTGAAGTATTATCGTTACGAACAACGTAATGATCGTAATTCATAATTGTGAATAAAATGATTACCACCGATTACGTTTTAGATTATTTTTAAGTCTTAATTATCAACTTAGAATTAAAAACGAAGTATATATTTCTACCAATTCGATTTAGGTAGGTTCAGTTATCTACAGTACAGGAGTATATTATCATCATCATCATCATCATCGTCAGGAATATATAATATCTGTCATATTTCAGCCAATTTACACAAAATCATAATTATACATATACTTACCTGAACCTTCCTAATGAATCACTTCGTCCAAAAGGAAAAATCGACGCGAAATTATTCAGTAGTTTTTGCGTTTATCGCGTTCCCAAAAAGGCTGCAAGAGAACTTTGTTTTATAGTGCAGACTAGCTTTTGCCCGCGACTTCGTCCGCGTAGAAATCGAAAATGAACCAAGGAATCACCTGTTTCCATGTTCCATACAAACTTGCCCCCTTTTTCACCCCCTAAGTAGAATTTCGGAAAATCCTTTCTTATCGGATGCCTACGTCATACAAAGAATACATCCTCCAAGTTTCAGGTCCCTACGATCAACGGTTTAGACTGTGCGTTGATCCGTCAGTCAGTCAGTCATTCAGGACAAAGCATTTTATATGTATAGATTTACTGAAATGTATTTTTTCAAAGTATTTTACAATTTGTCAACACTTTCACAAACTGACTAAAAGTCTTCAAAAAAACGAAGTAAAAAAGTGTTGGCAACCTATTTACAAAAATAGCCCACTTACCAACATACTATTAAAAAAAACTAATATTGATATTTGAATGGAGATAAAATTATGTTTGTAATGGGTAATTTGCGAAACCACTGAAGCATTTTTATTAATCTTTGTATGAGGATGGATAGGTACGGTCGGCTGCATAATTACAGACCCACCGTAGACCTCCAAAACGGCTGTTATAAGAATGTTTTCAACACAAGCAAGATTCTAGGCTTTAGGTGAAGTTTAAAGTCTTCTAACTCATCAATTAATCAAACAAAAATTATAAGAATGCAAACATTCCAATAATAGTAATTTTCGAACTCTACCGAGGGCTGCAATTATGCAGCCGACTGTACATTTAAATTATCCTAAAAATTAACATAGGCAGCCTATGCTTACTTTATTACAATAGGTTCACGGAAAAGCGACTTACACAGAAGAAACGACGCCCAAAAAGTAGGCATTTGACTTTTAAAACTGTACAAAAGAATATAAATTTAATTATAAGTAAGAAAGCAAGCTTTTTAGACAGATATAAAGTTAAATATGTAAATCATACTTTTCCTTTGAGATTATTCCGTTACCAGTATAATATAATTTGGGCAGTATAAATTACAGGTGTCCACTTATTAATGGTGACAGTACGGGAATATTCTGAGATTTGGTTTAAGACACTGCGACATATTTGAAACTCTGCCACGAGTTATTCTGGTCTTCTGCGGCGCGTAAACACCGACATCCAACTGATATTAGATTATTATTATTTCCAACAAATATATTTCCTTCATAATTCATAATTCAATCAAAATCACGTGAATAATAAATTAGAAATTGTGGCATCATAAGATTTTTTTTTTTCATTTATTTCCGTCAAACATCTGCTACTTTCAATAAACTATTCAGTCTTTAATATACATAAATATTAAGGCAGCGACATAATTTTTTCCACTCATATTTTGTGATGAAGTTAAATCTCTTTAAATTGTATTAGGAATACAGTTTGTGTCAGTTTACAGGAGCTGATTTGAAATTAGTTCAGTCACTTGCACAGATTGTAGTAGACCAATTGCAATTTCCATGCTTTTAGAGACCTATACTAAGTAGGTGATCGAATATTTCTGAAGTATGAAGTAGTTAGTAGTTATTTCTGAAGAGAGGGGTAGGTAAAGTTTTAACATTTTTTTTTTGGAATATTTGTGGAACTAAACTAGACTCTAATCTTACTACCTACCTAAGGAACAGTTTTTCGATATTTTTGTATCCAAACGTAGCTTTTTATACCTAATACACTAGTTATGTATATACTTGAAATATAAACCTTTATGAAAAGTAATATATTTACAGGAAATTAGATTGACGGTGTAGGCATACTTTCTTCCTTTTAACTTGTGTGTTCAGCCTATTTAAATAATATTGATTCACCCATTTGCAACGTTTCACTACAATTTCTTTCACAAAAAAAATTGTAATGCCACTTTAGATTTTACAATCTTTCTTAGAAAAGAGATCACTTTATAAAACTTTTGTCTCGACATGAAAATAAAAATGTACCTACGCATCTCCCACGTATTTCTTCAACTCTCAACAGTCACGTGTTGAAAGTACCACTCGGCTTTCCATGTTCACGAGTATAAAATATAATATTTTTCCTTGTTAAACGTGAAAACGAGGATAGTGAAAACGAGTATTGTGCATTTTATTAAATATAACGATTAGAAAGACAGGTTGTCAGCACATTGTGATCACGGCGCTAGGAAGCGTCATGAGAACCGGCACTCTCGCGCAGTCCACACCAATCTTCAGCCAATTTAAACGTCCATCGGAACTGAAGTTAATGAAACGTGAAAGTATGCTCGGAACTTTCATAACACGATCGAAGCGCTTTCAGTGGCTTTCACCGCTGAATGTAATTTAAATAATTTTTTTTTATTGTGATCGATGAAGTTTCAACGAGAACAGTGTTGTTGTCAAAGTGATAAACTGTGAAGTGATAAGATTCATGTGATCGCTGAACTATTCATTTACTTTTATAGTACGACTTGATGAAGTAGCAAATATTTAAAAAGTTCAAAGAGATTGTAAAGAATTTGTATATAATATTATATTTGTATATTCGGAAGTATTCGATCTATTGCGATAAAAATCATATCACCGAAATTGAGGAAGTTTGTTTTTTTGGAAAATCCGTTAAAAACTGGTAATACTTATTCAATACATATTATGTTAGTTACTAAAATTAGGGCGTAGGTAACAAAAGTTACCTAGATATATTTGGTATATGTTCACTTATACATAAGTTTATGTTAAGTAATAAAATTAGAACAAAATAAGGGTTTCTTTTTTCACCTTTTAAGGTATGGAACCCTAAAAACCTTATTAGAATCATATAAAAATGTAACAACAAGCAACGTAAAGAGACAAAATATAATTCTAAGAATTGTTTCTTTTTGATTTAACATTTTACCTGAATTTCATTTTAATATTCTATTTTATAAGTAGAATGAAGGATGTTACTTAGAAAGTAACATGTAGGTATAATTTGCTGTTTGCCTTTAAGGGGTATTCTGCTGTGTTTGTTTTATTCTAAAGTAAAAATATCATCTGACATCGTAGCTACATCAAATGAATTTAATTAAAACACTTGATACATTCTGGCAATTTATGTTGACAAATCTTGCATACTACTAAGTTGTTTTGTTTTGCTTGCTAGCTGCATTCTAGTAAGATATAAAATCCTAAAGTAGAATATTTTCCCCTCACTATGAAATATAAAACAATTTAAAATTATTAACGTCATCGAAAACACTTAAACTACATTAAGTATATACCTACCTTTCTTCGAAGAATGAAAATATTATGTTGTTGTGCTTCCCAAAAACAAATTAATTTTGTTGACAAATATAAATCTGTACAGCTTTAGGTGTTGACGACAGATTGAAAATAAATCTGTCTCCGTAAGGACACACTAATTTGTTTTAGGACAAATACCTGCTGGTCAATGGCAGAGATAATGAGATAGCCTTTCTTGTGACAAATCTATTAATGAAAGAGACTTGAATGCTAAATTGAAGACGATTAATCAAATGCCGTTCAAACTTTTCAATGGAGCCGAATATATTGTGTTGTTTGCTACTTTATCATGTGAAAATACAATTTCGAAAGTTTTAAATTGCTATAGATACATATAAACTGTTAAAAGATACGTGTTGGTTTTAATTCTATAACACCGCCATCTGTTAACCGATGGTGGAATCTTGAACAATTGGTAAAGGAACCTTGCACAAGATGTTGCCAATATCTGAAACCGAAGAGAGCGCCTCTACAATGATTTCAAGTTTGCGTCACAGGCGAACCCGAGACCGTGTGGTTTCAGCTGAAATGCGAGCGGTGCGACGTCGACGGGGTTGGACTGTAGTCGGCTCTGAAACGAGGTAAGTCGTGACCGCACTCACAGATGGCGCTTTACACAATAAATACTGAATGTGAATTATTTCAAGGAAATATCTAGAAAATTACATCTATTAAGACGTCATTATTGAAATAATTATTTTAACGGAAATTAGAAAGGTTTAAATATTTTAACCAGACCAAATTCTGTGGTCGACTGGTCGTTGCAACATTTTACATAAGGAAATTGTTTTCAGTACAATATGTTCTCAAAAACAATAGGATGTGTCTCAAATACTTATCCATTATTTTCAGCAGATACTAGAGAAAGCTTTTTATTTTTAACATAAACAGAGGAGTGGTTTCGAATAAAATATTTTGAGCTTGGGTATCTGATTTAAAATTTAAAGCTCCGCAAGTAATTGGCAATTAGTCGTCAGCGTTGCCAACCAAACAGACGAATGTAGGTAAATCTCAAATAGACACCTGCCCTGCGTACCTGTAGATAAATCATAATTAGGTACAGTCGGCACCTAAATTTCAGACCCACTAAATGACTATTACTGGAATGTTTTCATTCTAATAATGTTTGTCCAATAAATTCTTGAGCTGAAAGACTTTAAATTTCAACTCGAACAGGACTTTTGAATATTTCTTGAGTAAGAAGCATGCTCTCATGCTTCTTATGCTCTGATAGCTATCATTCTAATGAAAGCAGTTTTGGAGCTCGACGGTGGGTCTACACTTTTGTTGCCGGTGGTACGGTCGGCTGCATAATTGCAGACCCATCATAGATCTCCAAAACGGCTGTTCTAATAATGTTTTCAACACAAGCAAGATTCTAGGCACCTGCTTTAGTTGAAGTTTAAAGTCTTCTAACTCATCAATTAATCAAACAAAAATTATTAGAATAAACACATTCCAATAATAGTTATTTTCGAACTCTACCGGGGGCTGCAATTATGCAGCCGACTGTAGGTACAGTCAGAAAATAACAGTTTTGAAACCTTACATGTGTAAGGTTTCAAAACTGTTATTTTCTGAGAACCAGAAAAAAAAAATATAAAATGATTTCTGAATCTGTCTAGGTATTGCGGTACATACGACATACCCTGAATGGTTTGAATAACATTACACAGTATATAAAACAAAGTCACTTTTCTGTCTGTCCCTATGTATGCTTGGATTTTTAAAACTACGCAACGGATTTTGATGCGGTTTTTTTAATAGATATATAGAGTGATTCAAGAGGAAGGTTTATATGTATAATACATGCATAATATAGCCGTGCGAAGCCGGAGTGGGTCGCTAGTAAAGGAATATAAATATAATAGGTAAGTTAAAATTGTACAATTTAAGAAGACTAGACGTTTTTGTTTTTATTTTGATACATTTTGATATAAGCATGGTTTTTTATAGTTTATGGTAAAACAATAAAAAACAACACTTTTTCTAAATGGTTCTTTTCACCGGGTTTTGCTTCATAAATTGCCAATATCGTTTTCTTTATGGCATCTGGTGAAAGCGAAACTGGATTGAATTTACAAAATATCGTTTCAGTCCTTTTGACCGAAGGAAAAGAAAATTGAGAAAGTTCCAAGAATAATTCGATAACCCACTTTGATGTTTGCCGGTCGATGGTCTAAATTCAACACCAACTTGCAAAGCTAGGTTTAACCTTGAGACAATACCAAATTGTATTGCAATTTGCAAGGAGTTTTGCGATTCCGAAAACTAGGAGGATTAAGACAGTTCTTAAAAATATGATAAATTTATTGCTGACTTATTTGAGGTTTTTTAAGCCTACTTATGCAAATACAAACAAATAAACGTAAGATATATCCCTGCGTCATGAAAAGAGCGTCGAAAAGTACCTACATTTTAGACACTTCCACATTACTTTGACTAACGACCGTGATAACGAAGCCAAAGAAAATCCTCCAAAGTGAGAGGGGTTGTGATTTGGTTGATGTCATTCATTGGATATTTTTTTATAAAAAATAAACTACAACTAGGTATTATGTGTATAGATTTCATTTTTTAACTGTGTTTTGAAATGTTTTTAACCAAAAATGGGTTTAGTTTAATGACAGAATAGAATTCTTAGTAGTTAATATTAATTTTGTGCTCATGTCTTTACATAGCAAAATATCAACAAGCAATTCCGTGACAAACGTTGGTTCTTAATTGAAGTTTACTCGTATGATTTGGATTGTGTGGATTTCAGTGATAGGTACCTAAATATACACATCTAGATATTATTATAATTGAGAACAAGTGAATATGGATGAGCCAGTCAGTTTAAAGCAAATTATCTACAACAAAAGTCCCTACGAATAATTACCTGTGTTTCACGCACACAAACCTCCACAGATAAAATAGATTGCATCATATAATGGTGGGTATAGACAACAGCATTTACTAGGAACAGAACATGTTTTTTAATTTACTCGAACTACACTTCGAACATTTGAATTTGTCTGTCTTGTACCATTAGTAGGAACGTTATATTACATTAAAATGGTCGAGGAAATGTTCTAGTCTATACTAACACTAACCAGAAATACAGGTTTGTTTAAGCAAGAAATAATCCTCTCCCTGCAGACGCTAAAAAATAAGTTCTTGCTTTCAGTAAAACTCTTAAAAGAAAGAGCTAATTAATTCAAAAGACTGCTTAATATTTACAAGAATATTTACTAAAAACTAGAAATTATCCTCTAGCGTCTATAGGGAGAGGATTATTTCTTGCTTCAAGAAATCATTTTTTTTGTATAAGACCACTTCAGGGGAAAAATATAAGTACTCGCCTTAACTTTGTAAAGAAACAGTTAGACTCAGAAGAAAATCTGTTGGTCATGCAAACATAAAGAATCTAGAAGTCGGAATAAATGAATATCTCGAACGGTTTTCAATACCTAATTAATTTGTATCATCAATTTATCGTCTCCGTCGGGAATACAAGCTCCGAACGAACCTTTCATATTCCGTATGAATAAAACATGATTGCTGTTAGTACAACGCTATTTGGAGTTAACTCGGGATCTAAACCTCGGAGTATTCAGTACACAAATTCCCCTTTGATTACTTTGGTTCTTTTTCTTTTGGAATTGAAAAAAAATCTGAGTATAAAGAACTTGTATTTTTAATGATTCGTTTTCCATATATGTCTAGGATTTTTTTGGGTATAATCGTACATTCATTGGTAAATTTGCAGCGCCCGTGATTTCACCCGCTTAAGTCACGATACCCTGGAAATATCGGGATAAATAATGGCCAACACACACATACACACTAACAAATAAACTTTTACATTTATATACCTATTATTAGGATACGAAGTAGGATAATAGTACGTTCTCTAGTTATTTTTCGACGAATTTCATCTAATCAATCATGACATGTTAAAAGAAGAACAAATAGGTCTTCTATGAAAATCGAATATTCCGTTACCTAATTTTTTTCTAATACCACCTAATACTACCTACTAGTAGAAATAAAAAGTTCAATGGTTGATCGATCGACATGTTTGTTAGGGAATCTTGTTAATAAAATTTGATCCACTGCCCGGTTACCGTTTGAGCTGAAATTTTGCAAACATGTGTAAAACGCGTGGCAATGCAATAAAAGCTTGTTTTTAAAAAGATTTTTAATAGCTTTTTTTTATTCCTTACCAAATTCTTGATATTCTGATTTGTGTGACGAAAAAGATGGAACATTCCGATAATAATTTCACGATGCGTCAAGCAGTTGTGTTCAGGTGACAGCAGATAAGCTGCCCCGGGTTGCTGGCAATTTGCCTTCACGGATATAGTCGATGTCACAGATTGCTCATAGGTTGCTCATACACTGTGACGTATATCTTGGATTATAGATAAAGCAAAGAGAGGGCAGTTTATTTAATGTCAATTTGTAGACACTCACTTATTTACTTGAGTGGAGATTTTCATAACTTATCCGCTATTTGGAAAACCGTAGTCAAATCTCTTTAGATATAAAAACAACTAACGAAATTTAATAACAAAGAAAAATGTGCTTCAACGTTTATAAAAAATATAAAAGAGATGTAACATTTTTTTCATTTTAAACTTTCTCTGAAATCGTTGAAGTTTACCACAGTGACGTCAAACGCAAGTGTTTATGTGTTAAGTGGCAGTATTCGAACGACGTAATTCGTTTTTTTTGTCGAGATTCCACGATTTATGGAGAAATAATGTAAATGAGTTGGTAGGTAGGTGTAACAAGTTTCAGAGCAAACGGCCTAAAGGCACGAAAGGTCGTATTATTGAGATTGTAGCGATGGTTATCGATTCTTCATTAGAATTTCAGTTGAATAAACTTTTGTAGATATCACACAATTTGTTACGTTAAATTAATGCATAGATTGCCTTTTGTTGTATTTGTAAAGATAAATGTTCAGTACGCATAACGAGGTTAAATCTTTTTTGGGCTGTTGTTCATTTGCATATTTAAGAATGTTTTCAGTGATATGAATCCACACAATTGGAATGTTAATCACCCGTTTCACTGTTCTGACGCACTCCATTTTTCACGCCTCATTCATAATCATAAAATAAAACGTTCATTAAAATCGATGATCATTATTATTATTTCAGGACTTTCACATACAGAAAGTTTAATTCCTAAAATATCAAATTGAGGACGATTTTATTAACATTTGTTTACAGAATCATCTTGACAAACCATTTAGATTTAAAAACCTACGTGTGTTCAAATTACTATTCGCTTTCCGACATAAATATTATACACGTCACGTAGCGACGTCATATGCCGATGACGTAAAACGAAATTGAGAATTAAAAATCCCATTTTTCTCTAATCCACTTATTTTTGGTAATCTCCTTTATTACGAAATAGTATATTTTTGGACGTGAGTTAATTAAACTCTTATCTCTTTTTACCTAAACTTTTAAATAGCTTAAGCCAGTAATTCCGGAGTCTAGACTGTCAAACTGACAGAAGGTAAAGTGAATGAATCACTCTGATCCACGCCAACATTTAAAATAATGTTTCGTAAGCGTATTAAAATATTCATGGTTTTGTTTATTCACGATACTTCTTTCTTGGTTATATATTTGTATTAATTCATAATTAATAAGTACGTAATTCGAACACAGCAGTAACAAAATAATTTCTTACTCGAAGGATGATTCCATAACTTCCCATAAGCATTAGGCATCCCATGGGTGAAACTAACATTTTATGAGATTACAAAGTTTTTTACCAGTTTTTGTATTTCGACCAAGCGTAACAGCCAAGTAATTCAAAAGGGAGTTGTCAAAGAAATTATTGTGTTCTTTGACTTAGGAAATTCGATATTAGATAGAGTCAGAAGACCTGAAAAAAAGATTCGAGCACTTTTGAATCTTTCGAAAATTAAGATCGGTCCGAAAAGTCTTAATTATACACTGAAATTTGACTCTCCCACCATTTTTCCTGCCTCGCTCTTGGAATTGTCGTCAGTATAATTACAGAAGAAAAGTGCTACGATAATTACTCCTTTATTTTAGGGGCAACATTTCTAAAGCTCTACAAGAAATACAAAACACATTTTTTTTAATAGGTAAAACATTTCGTGAAGAAATCTACCGAGTAGAAAATACGATTTTGTTGGTACATTCTTACTAGGTTTAATAAAAGATTAATTGTATGAAATAAACCTGTGGGTGACAAGTAAAATTGAACCCGTTGCCTTCTTGAGTCCTACCATCTATTTATAACCCGTTTTTGTTTCCCACTTCACTGGAGATTTCAACTTTATGCTTAGATATTTGAAATGATTGTATTGATACGAATATTTAATAAACTTCACCAAGTCTATTTTTGGATATTATAAAATAAAATACTGCTAGACATACTATATTCCGATCTCGGATCAGTTCTTAGAAAGCGGATTTTCAATAATTAGAAGGTATGTGTGATTTGCAAAGGAAACGAATAAAACCGAACTAAATTAATTTCAATTTGTGAAAAGGTCACTTAAATTGGATAAACCTTAAACTTTTCCACAGCTAGGTATATACTCGAATATAAGGAACCCATATTTTCATAAAATATCGGGCACGATTACCTAAACTTACCTATCCTTTAACCTAAGCTTAGATATCTAAAAGATTAAAGTTATTGACATAGGTAAATAAATCTAGATTACTGGAGGGAGAGTTTGCAAAAAAAATAACTTAAATCTACGAGCTACAGTAACTGCCGATTTAAACTGAGGCACAACACGTAACAAGCATTACTAACAAACTTCGGTCGTTAGTCCTCTGCCATTTGTCGAGTTAAAAAATAAACCCTATAAAAAGCTGAGCTTTGAATGTTTTTTAAATTCATGTTTTTATAAAATACTAGCTTTTGCCCGCGACTTCGCCCGCGTAAAAGTCGAAAATGGACCAAGGAATCACGTTGTCTCATAAACTTTGTCCCCCTTTTTCACACTCTAAGGCGTAAACATTTCGGAAAAACCTTTCTTATCGGATGCCTACGTCATACAAAGTTTCAGGTCTCTACGATTAGCGGTTTAGGCTATGTGTTGATCCGTCAGTCAGTCAGTCAGGACAAAGCATTCCAATATGTATAGAAAAGGTATAATGTAGGTATTTTGGAATGCTACCTACAAATAAACTTATAATGTGCCCAATATCTTAAAGATCAAAAACAAAAAAATAATCTAAATTGTAATACGCTTTGACGATTGGAACAACATTGGAACCAAAAAAGGTTTCGCACAAATCCGGAAATCGAGTCGAGTCGCTGTAATATAAAGATTACCTATCTCAATCTGCTTCACAAATATATTTAGGTACATTAAGCACCTTTAACCTTCAACGATATTCTGCGTGCAAGTAGAATATTATAAATAAGAGATAATATAAATATACAAAATATAAGAGCTTACACAAGTTACACATATTTAGACTCTAGGCTTCTTTCTAATGTTACTTAGACAATTAAACCATTAAATTCATTTCAAACTTGAATAGTAATTTCGAACTAGACAACCGAAAGGTTGTTAGAAACTATTGTAACTTTAACTATGGAAACACGTACATTGTACACATCGCTTTGACTTCCCTTCAGATAAGACTGTTATAACCCCGATGTAATAACTAAAACTTGTTTCGTCGAAGCGAAACCCTTGCTGCAGGCTAGTGTGGACTGGATAGTTAATAAAGGTCACAATTTTAGGATACAAAATTATAGGTATTCGATTATAGGTACTTCGATTACATTATTATGTGAGCCACAAGAATAAAAATAAATATCTAAGCTTCTCTTTTATTATTTTTACAAAAAAAATGCATTTTCTAATGAAAACGATATTCAAAGAAAATGGACTTAATGAATTATCACTATAGACTAATTAAATTTCCTTAAGCTTCACACATTCAAATATAATTAATTAAATAGATTACCTACCTTTATACAAAAATCTTTTTGAGAAACTATCTTTAGGATTTGCGACGACTCATATTGGTATTCCAAGAATTTCGCAAAGGGTTTAATTAAATTGAAATGGTCGGTATAAAATACCTCTGATGAACAAAGGTTTGTATTGCTGCTTCAGGTCCGTGAATGGTTTAGAATTAGTGGTGTATTCTAAACCATTCACGGTTACATCTGTGGCGTTAGGTTAGATATACCTCAATGCAAAGCAAATTTCCTTAAATCTAGAGCCAAATCCATATATGAAAAAGCATGAGTCCGTAGATTTAGGGTGATCGATTGGGTAGACAAGTCGAGAGAGGCTTGTATAAAACTTATTGTATAAAACTTATATGTATAAACCTTTTCTAAAATGTTTTGTTTCAACGTCTTTGTTTGGACTAAAGAATTATCTTTAGTTCAAAGGGCGAGGTGAACCCTCGTTTTTGTCTTAAATACACGGGCAGAGACACTTCCCTTAAAGAAGCTACTACAACACCAGGCAACTTAATACAGTTGTATTTAAATATGTTTTTAAACAAGACGCAATTTATATTTTGAATTGGTACATATCCGTTGATATAGGTCAGTATGGTCTCGGGAACCAGAGACGCTGAGCTGTTTTAACTGCCACCAAAAGACGACATTAGATAAACTTGAAACATTTATACGGAGAAACGGCAACCCTCGCATGATAAGCTCAAGATAATAACTTTTCTATTTTCCCTATTTGCATAAACAAAGGTTTAAGTGAAATTGGTAGCAGTTATTTTTGACATTTCGAATGAACAGTGAAATTACTACAAAACTGTTTACGTTTTACTAGATATTTTATTTTAAACTGTTGAGTAATGGTACTTAATTATATACCTAAATTAAGATATAAATTCTCTATTTATTCATTATAAGCGTTACGTATTCTCGAAATGTAAATCTCTGATCTCTCGACCTCATTTGCGCTGGCCAGCAGGTGAGTTGAGGTCAAATGCAAGCCTAATTTTCGAAGTAAGTATTTCTTGAAATACTTAAGCTATGTATCTCTACACAACGTCTCTCAGTTTAACGTTTCCAAATATCGGTCTCCAATAACAAAATTTGAAACGCGGTTGAACATTACATGCATAAAATTACCGAAACAACTCATATTTCATCACAAAGTTAGATGAATCTTGGAAGTTCTACCTAAAATACGGGAAATTTTATAAGTAATTTTTCCATACTTACACATATTTACGGTACAAGTTCGAATCAACGCTATTTAACGCGACCTGTCGATTAGAAATTTAGGCAGGTTTAAGATACATCGTATTTTATTTCGAAACGAGCCGTAGTACCTATCCACACTAAACTTCACTAGGTACACTGTGCAGTGTGCAATAGTGTACATTGTAGCTAATGTAGTTTAGTGTACCAATGTAGTTTAGCGTGTTTTAATAGTAAAGAGTGTTCTTTACTCTTAGAACACAAGTTCATACTCTCATGGATTTTAAACTATTATTTTAAATTTTCTTTTGACTATATATAATCTCATTTGGTATCTAAACCTTCCACGACTCAGGATTGTCTTTGTTTGGGTAAAACAAGTATACCTAAGTGTTTTGACTTGATAACATATAATAAATTAGTGGAACACCTGCATTCACAAAAAAGTGTCACGGTAATATTATGGGACGTCGTGCGTCATGGTTACTTAGGAAACAGAGTATTTAATAATAATATCGCTCATCTGGGCTTATGCTATGGTGGGACGAGTAACGAATAGAAGACTTAAAGGAAAAAATATACAATAGAAAAAAAACAGGAGGAAAAAATATAAATAAATAACAAAAGAAAAACCATTTTTCATTGTTTTCAAGACGTTTTCACGTAAAAATTATCGTCCGTAAACCGACTTTACAGACAACCATTAGTTTTTTTTTTGGGAAATAATGATTATGTTTCGGTCTGTGGCAGCATGACGAGATATCTGAACAATTCCTTTTGATGTCGATGCAGTACCGGAATTAATTCGGTTCGCTACAAGTATCGTCGTTGCATGAACTAAGGACTAATTCAGAGTGGAAAATCTAATTTTTGGAAAACTTTTGTTGTAATAGTAGGTAGGTAGGTAGGTAAAAAACTGGTAAATTCAATAAAGGCAACAAGTTTTCTATTTTTAGCTTAGGCAATAAGTTTTCTATTTTTAGCTGGTGCTTTCGTAGCACCGCAGCGTAGCTTTCGCTACGAAAATTACTGCGCTAAGCGAGATTTAATTACACAGTTATTATCAATGCGCATGTTGTTCCCTCGCGCTCGACGCATTACTTGGATCAAAAGTCTTATTTATCCCAAAACAATGTTAAAAACCACACCATATATAACTTTTGAGACAATATAGTCTAGACAAACAAATACTATAAAATCAAGACAAATGACGCGACGTGCTATAATAAACAAAACACTTTAGTGATTTGTTAATTTGTATGAGTCACATCGCGATGGTCCTACAACTACATTTGTTTTAGGGTTCCGTACCCAAAGAGTAAAAACGGGTCCCTATTCCTTAGACTTCACTATGTGGCTGTATCTCATGAACCGTGATAGCTAGACAGTTGGAATTTTCACAGATGTTGTATTTCTGTTGCCGCAATAACAACAAATACTAGAAACGGCAAAATTAAATATTTAAGTGGGACTCCCATACAACGGCACGGAACACTTCGTGCGTGAGTCCGACGCGGACTTGGTCGGTTTTTTATTTTTTTATAAATGTACAGTTGGCAATATCATTGTAGACAAACTACTGAGTTCTAAAATTGCTATTATTGGAATGTTCGAATAGAGCTTTTGACGACCCAGTTGGCACAATGGTCACCATGCCGGACTGCCAAACACAGGGTTGTGGGTTCGATTCCCGTCTCAGATAAGTATTTATGCTTAGATATTTGTCTGTGGTCTGGTATTTACAAAAAAAAGTATATATGTAGTATATCCTTTGTCTAGCACCCATAACACAAGTCTAGTTACTTAACTTGGGGCTAGATGGCGATGTGTGGATTGTCCTGCAATATTTATTTATTTATTAGAAATCTCTTCAAAATGATTTGTACAATCAGGCAATTAAAGTTCAGACTCACTGTATAGTTCTTAAATTGTTGTAATGCTGATCTAACCTAATCTTTATTTTATTTCCTTATTCCCAGTTCGTATAATTCCCTATTTCGTACAATCGGCAAATCATTCCCAATTTGTACAATATGTCATTGATTGGTCATTGAAATATGTAAAGGCGCCTGCTACAAAGTTTAAGGACATTTTACCAAGGAAACTGGACGGAGACACAGTAAACAGATTTAATATTATACTTTAATATACGTAAGTCGGCTGCATAATTGCAGCCCCCGGTAGAGTTCAAAAATTACTATTATTGGCATCATTCTAATATTTTTGTTTGATAAATTCACGAGTTAAAAGACTTTAAACTTCAACTAAAGCGGGTGTCTAGAATCTTGCTTTTGTTGAAAACATTCTTATAACAGCCGTTTGGGAGCTCTACGGTGGGTCTGCAATTATGCAGCCGACCGTACATACACAGACACAATAATAAATTATTCCGAGACGTAAGTCAGTAGCCAATTTTTTTGACTCTACTTTTGACATGTGCTTACTTGATTCGTAAGTAGGTAACCAAGTTAATAATTTATTTTTTCACCGGATATCGCGTCACCATCTGAAATCAGTACTCCATCGCATGAATAAATTACAGGAACGACTCCTTAATATCTTTTAGATAATGAGAATTTACGTTATGGTATAAATAATTAACTAAACAACATTTTCTTTCACAGGTAAGTCGACTTCTTCTGTAAATACGTTTCAAGTTGCTCCTGAATTGATGCAGAGAAGGAAGTAAGTAAGTAAGTAAGTTTAGACGACCCAGTTGGCACAATGGTCACCATGCCGGACTGCCAAACACAGGGTTGCGGGTTCGATTCCCGCCTCAGACAAGTATTTATGCTTAGATATTTGTCTGTGGTCTGGTTGTTTCTATGTATTATAAGTATATATTTACAAAAGAAAAGTGTATTAGTAGTATATCCGTTGTCTAGCACCCATAACACAAGTAGTTACTTAACTTGGGACTAGATGGCGATGTGTGGAATGTCCTGTAATATTTATTTATTATTATTATTATTTATAAGTAATAATTTAAGAAACAAATTAAGTAATAAATAGCACTTAATAGGAACATTCCTAAGCTGTATTATTACGCAATCTAATGGATTTGTTCGGTCATGCAGAACTGAATGTGGTAACAATAGAACAGTCTTGACACTGCTGTATTGATAAAGCAGTCGTATCTATAGTCGTAAAGAAAACACCTATTAATCATAATAGGTTATCATCAATAACCCCAAAGCCAAAGTCATACGGATTTCTGACTGATATTATTATACAATTGACATACATAACACAAGATCTATCTTATACTTAATACTAGATACAGTGTACCTATTATACTATGATTATATATAATACTAGCTGTGCCCCGCGGTTTCACCCGCGTAAGTCCCGATCCCGTGGGAATATCGGGATAAAAAGTAGCCTATATGTTAATCCAGGCTTCTAGCTATCTACATACCGAATTTCATTGCAATTGGTTCAGTAGTTTTAGCGTGAAGGAGTAACAAACACACACACACACACACACGTGCACACACAAACTTTCACATTTATAATATTAGTAGGATACTTACAATCATCAACAAATATATTTCGAAAAAGATTATTACAGGATTTTATGTTGATAAAAAACTCTATGGCCCATAAGTCATTAATAGGTACCAACTCTTAACATCTTACACACGTGATAACTTTTAAACGAAATATCCGATTGAGGTGAAACAAAAAGTATTTTACTTCTACATAAATACTCTTGATAACATAATGCTTAATTTTGATAAAGATTTAATATTACGATACATATTTAACGTAGTTTTTTTCTTCAGACGATTTAATAATCATTTTGAACACAAAATCGGTTATTGTGATTAAACCATGATAGCTATTGATTATGATTAGCGCGTTCAAACAAACAAACAAACAAACAAACTCTTCAGCTTTATAATATTAGTATAGACTAGATACATTGACTAAATTTACAATACAATTTTGTCCTACAATATTTATCAGGAGCTGTGTTGGCCCAGTTGTAGATACCTAGACTTTCTTTCCGAAGGTCATGGGGTTGAATCCCGGGCGGCCGTCCACCAATGGAATTTTCTTACGAATAAATTATATGCGCTAATTGACATTGCTCTCACGGTGAAGGAACAATGCGTGATGAAACCCGCGTCTTAGTTGGCTCAAGTTCTTTCCTCTAGACGCGGTCGCCTAAGCTGAGAGGGTAATAGGTGCTGGGTAAGCCTATTCCATCCTCACACAAAAAGGACTCAACTACAGAGGTTCGTAACCTCTGTAGTTGAGTATAAATTCATCAAATTAAAGCCGATTATAAATTCATCAAATTAAAGTATCGTATCACGGTATTAAGTAATTAAGGTGTAGCTAGTTAGTTATTATCCTAAATTACTAGAAACACGATAAATTAATAGAATATCAGTCAATTAAGCAGTCGTAGTTCGTTCATTAATCAAAAACAGTAATGTTAATTATTCAAATTGACTTGTAATAGTAGCTTCCAAGTTATTTTTAAATGAGTTCAGAGTTATTATAAGTATAAATTTGGTGGCTTAAAATATGAATAGCACCCAATTACAAACAATTTTAGCTTTTACATATCGTTTGATTTCACTGATATTAGAATTTACAGATTTTTAAAAGAAAAGACAGGAAAACATTTCACATTAAGTTGGAAAAATCAAATTTGGTACTTACACAAAAGATTACTTTAGATTTTAAAGGAAGGTTTTGTACCTTCGTATTTTAACAAGATCTCGATGTTATTATAATTTAAAACAAGGAGCGTCTCGGGAAAGCCAACCCAAAGTGCTACGCTTTTGATTTAATTTAGACTTTGATTTGGCTCTTTTCTACAGCTTTAGGTATAATTTTTGTTTCATGTTTTAATTCGTATAATCAGTTGAATCAGGTGCTGCTTTTTTGAAATTATTTACAGCATTGGAAAAATAATGGCCTTAATTATATTAACAGTAATTGAATTAAGATCACCCTGGTAATTTGATGAATTAATTTTATGTTATCTCTAACTTTATTAACTTAAGACAACATCATGTCTGTGCTTGTTTTAATAACAAACTTAAATCAAAGTTATTTAATAACCCGGCTGTTATTTAATAACTTTGATTTAAGTTATTAAGACCTGATTTTTCCGCCGCCTGATTAATCTTATACAAAAGATAAGTTTAAAACCAATTAAAAATCAACTGCAGATCAAGAGTTTTATTTTAATCTTCCACTTCTTCGTAAGACTCTTAAGTTCTTTTAAAGTTTAACAAAGGCAAAGGCCTACTTTTTACACATCAAACAATTCTATTGATTTTGCTAATCGACTAAAGATACCTCGATATTTTCAAGCACGACAAAGAATTTTCACTGATTCAGAAGAACGCTTTGAGTGTAGGCAAAGTAGCGATAGGTATCTATATCCTTTGTGAGATAAAAACTTTCATACCCTGTCACGTTAGTCAGTTCTTGTATGTAGATTTCAAACTACCTACCTAGCTCTATTGTTCAATCAAGCCTTTGTTGGATACATACCCAAGTACATACAATTCTTATGTTTAAAATCTTGTTCTTTCGAGAAAATTCCGAGTTTTTATTTTAAGAGTCTATAGAACGTGATTATGAATTTCAGTAGGAACCTTTTCTTTAACAAACCTTTTTTCGTTAATTAAATATCTACCTACCAATTATTTTTATTAAAAGCTTAAAATTTATTTACTTATTAGTACTCATTTAGTTAAGCAGGCGAAGTATTGCAATATTACAAACTAGAAAGAGTTTTTTACGATACGAAGTTCCAAGCGTTTCAATTTTATTTACTGTCAGAAAATAAATAGCTCCTGCAACTAAGTCTTATTAATGGCAACACTGAGCATATAGTAATTCCAGCTAGATTCCATTTAATTACCCTTTAAGAGGAAAGGGTACCGGCGGTCTCCATACAAACATAGTCGACTGTTTCCTCCTTGGATAATAACACTAGCACAAGTATTTTTGGTGCATAAAACCTATAACTGCCAAGACCATGCCACTATGTCTTGGTTTTTTTTTCTAATTATTATAGAAAGTAAAAGTTAGAAAAACAAACTATATATAAAAAATAAGACATCGGGGCATGGTCACGGTGGTAATAAGTTTTACACACCAAATATATTTGCTATAGTATCATTATCCAGGGAACAAACAGTCGACTACTTGTGTATGGAGAGAGCGTCGGTACCCTTTCCTCTTAAGGAAGAACGGAAAAACGGTTTTTTAGAAAATTCTTTTTTTAACATTAACAACTTTTCATTATTTGGTTCTTTAATCATATTACTTACTTATCTCCTTTTTAGTACTCATTTTTAATTAATTAATTTGTCAAACAAGACTTACTGAATCACCGAAGAGGTCATAATTCAGTGACATTGTTTAAATAACATAAAATCAGAAATTATGCTGTATGCCTATAAACCTATAACTACGCTAACAATGAGTCATTAGTATTCAGAGTCAAAAGTCAATTCGGGTAGCATAAGGTGTAGGTACTGGTTTTGTGACTGATCGCTGTAGGTGACTTTTCTACACCACGACTTAAATTTTCTATCCTATTCTTACCTATAAGAAGCTACATACAAGGGTCTGATCCGATAAATACGGTACAAAGAAATGATACTGTAACTTTAGCGACCCGAGTGTCCTCAGTCGTAAAATTTGAGAACAAAGCCAAATGTGGCTACTCAGGTAGGGTTCCGAGTTCCGGCGGCCCTCCAATAACAGCCCTTTCGTACTGCTGTCAAATATCAAACACATCATTAACTTAAAACCCTGCTAGTTACGAACACACATGAAACTTTTGTGTTTGTTTTTCGTGCTGGGTTGGAATGTCTGATTTAGATTTAGGCAACGATTACAATCGGTAGATTCCAATGTCAATATAACAACGTGCACCAATTATTTGGCAGTTTGTTATCAAATGTTGTTTTACTCGTAATTGATTAGTAGTAAAATGTTATCTAACGGTAGAGTGCATAGTGATGGGTCGCGAGATAAGCGCAGGGCGCGAGCGTAGCCAGGCTAAACGCTAGCGACGGTGGCTCCGGCAGTCACTATCGGTTGGCAAGCGCGGGCACACGCGCCGCCCCGGGCCCTCGCAGCCCGCTGCCGCCACCGCTATCGCGCCCTCTCTTTTCCGCGACACACCCTCAGGTAAACATCACCATACAACCTAGAACATAGCTTCCCTAAGCCCCTATCCTGTCCCTAGCGCCACAATACTATAGTTCCACATGAACCCCACCAAAAACGTCGATCCCTAAAACTAGTGCCAGCCTGTGCCAGTTCGGATTTGGAGTGCAAACAAATATTCTAGTGATTAGTTCCCTATTTATTTTTGTAGTGCCAACAGATGTTCTGTGACATAATCTACAGTCAAATTACTTTCGAATGGCTTCCTGAAAAAACAAACTGTCTCCTTCAAAGCTGTACTGAAAATGGAATTCATTTGACGCCGAGGAACAAAGCGCCGCGAAAAGGACATTTAATTTCGTGTCAAACATGTTACACGGTGTAATTCTGCAATAAAAATTCCTAATTCGGCGTATCTGCTTCAAATATGGATATCAAAGAAAACAGACTACGAAACACGGGCAAAGATCATTACTGACGAAATGAACCGTCACGAATACAATAAAATCCAAATAATGTACCGTATTGGAAGAATTCAAATACAATATAAGCTTTGCAGTAATGGACGAAGTTGTATTTTAATGAAATAAGGACGTATCATTGGACAAGTGAATTTACGAGTTCGTTTCAGTGATGATACAGAGAAACGTCTTATCTTCGAAATCCTTGAGATGATCCTAAGTACTAACTACTTATCAAGATTAATGAGATTTATACCAGTCATTAAGGATGCATGACATATTCGATTTTTATAACTAAGAATGTTAATAAATGAATATTCATTATACTAACATTAATCAAAAGCTATTCATGTAAAATCAAGCATACGGTTTTAAAGAGAAGGGATTAGCTTTCTCGAGATGATTTGAATACAGTTGATAGATACTTAATCGATATAAGTAATATTGATTTGAAAGCAGAGATTTAAATTGGAGTGAAATTCACTGAAGAATCTTTTGGAAGGGTTTAAGTAGCATCAGCTTGTACCAGAACGATTACTACCAAACAAATGCACCATTATTTTCATACTTAAATTACAGCGTTAAAGTGCATACACGAACTCTACACAAAGAAAGTGCATATTATTATCACTATAATAAAAATGGTATATTTTCTCTCAAACAATCATTGTTATCTTACTGGGTCTATCTTACATTTTACATACAGTTGAACGCTATCGTGAAATGGAACTTCAAAATAATCACCACAAATATTTTAGAAACTCGCAAATAATACACATATTAGGGATTTAATTCATTTGTAATATTTATTTACGTCTTTCTTTTCCAAAATTAACCAACCATGGCAAAAATTTTCAAGTGGGGCTTTGAATATGACTCGGGTAAATATTTAAATGTTTTTGATGTCTGAAGAGGTCTGGTTGGTCACATAAGAAACCGAATTGCCTCTTTGTAAAGTAGGTCTGAGACATTTAACGCCTGAAATTCAGCGTTTATGTTTACTTACCTTCATTTAACATTCAAATTCACATTCACATAAATATGTGGATTAAAAGGAGCGAGGCTGTTCCTATTTTATAAATCGTCAATAAATAATTTTGTTAAGGTTGAAATTTTTGCTAACAGTTTTGAACATTATTTCCTGATTAAGTTATTGATGACTCATTGTTTGTTGTTCTACGTAAATTGACTGGCATTTTATTGATTAACAATTTTATATCAATTGTAATAAATTACTTACCTAAAGTTTATGATATTTCGTGTAGACTACTTATATTATGAACAACTTATAGCATTTGCCAGCGACTTCGTCCGCGTAGAAGTCGAAAATGGACCTAGGAATCACGTTGTCCCATACAAACTTTGCCCCCCTTTTTCACCTCATTAGGGGTGGAATTTCGGAAAATCTTATCCGATGCCTACGTTATACAATGAACACACCCTCCAAGTTTCAGGTCTCTACGATCAGTGGTTTAGGCTGTGCGTTGATCCGTCAATCAGTCAATCAGTAGTTCAGGACAAAGCATTTTATATGTATAGATATATACTTATCAATGCCTGATTTTACGTCAACAAGAGTTTTATCAGTATCGTTATCCTGCAGTTACACCGTGTTTTCTAAACTATATACTCTAAAACAAAATGTCGAGATATCTTAATCTTGTCAAATTGACATAGAAGATTACAATAACTGAGTTACACAGTTTGAGATGTCAGTTTATCTCGATAGCAACGTAGCGGCACGCGGCACGACAGCGTCTAGTTGTTAGTGCTGTCGCTGTCAAATGGACAAAATTAATATGACACAAATTGTAAAAAATATTCTCGGTTCACTTTTTAAGCGTCATTTACAGCTACTATTTTGAGCACATTAAAATTATTATTAAAGTTCTAGAGAGAGATGTCACGATTCGAAATGAATAGCTTCGAAAACGGTTTTTCTCAATCTTTTGAGTACACTGACAAATCCTAGCGGGTCTGGCGCTATCTCAGCATAACTATATCCATCTGTCTCTGCTTAATCCACATATCATAAAGTTAGATAAATCCATATATCAGATGATTTGATTGATGATTTTAAAGTTTTTCCGCAGTTTACTCTCTGCAAATCTTTATATTGACATCGAATATTATATTCAGGGATTGTGTAATTTACACATAAGATTTCAAATATCGGTAAACTAAAACGTGACGTTTAGGATAGGCTATAAATTTACATTGTTACAGTCGTAAATGTTTATTGATAGGTGCAGCTCTTTTCGTAGAAAAATAGTAAGTACAATTTTATCATGAAGTAATAAAATAATTCTAAGTTATATCTATTGTTCAGGCAGCCTCATGTTTTATTGCTTCGTATAAAAATATTTAAGGTAGAAAAAAATTTAAGTAGAGACTTAAATATGTGATACCTACATAAAAGATACTACCTGTCATTTTATTCGTTTCGAAATTTTTAGAATATTTCTATCTGGTAAAATAATAGTACATTACGATATAAGTGTGGTAAATTGATCTTTGCATAGAGGCGGTTTATGACGCGCGAGCGGTAGCGAGCATGTTAAAGAAGCCAAGATGCAAATATCAATTCCACACGTATATCGTACGACGTTTTTTATCACAGTTGCGAATAAAAGAAAAGACTTGAAAAGAAAACAAAATAATAATTAACAAAATATTTGTGGTCTATGTTTACATTTTTTAAGGCAATATTTTTTTGTTAATTATGCTCCGGAAAGGCCAGGCTAAAGACTTTTAACCTATACAGCCTCGTCTGACATACAATAGTTTTTAGGGTTTTTTCTATTTGTTTTTGCGTCGGGGGTTAAGAACAAAATACAATGGTACGGAAAAACAATATATTTAAGTAAAGAAAAAACAAAAAATAAACAACTCAATTTTTAATCGTTTTCTAAGTCATTATCACGTAAAATTTTCGTTCGTAAACCGACTTTAGAGACAACCATTTTTGCTAGCTAATAAACTCTTTGGTACCAACCTTTTTTATACATCAAAACAGTATAACCCAGATAAATTAAGAATGTTTCACCTACCTAACATGTAATTAGCAGTAAGATACGTATTCAACTTATCGGGATAACTTTATAGCACTAGGTTGGCAATGTAAAACGCACGCGTGCTTAATATGTTGGATTATGAGCCTAAAAGCCGTTGAATAAGATCCTCTTTATGAGCAACTGTGATAAAATGTTACATATTGAATTTCTAATTGGATCATTTTGACATATCGCACCTCCGCTCAAATAGTGTCATAACTCAAAAACAATATTATTTATTTCATATTTTCAGGAAACCTAATACACCATTTTATAAAGCTTGAAAATCATTCAAATCCACTGAAATGTTCATATCGCTAATTCTATTAGTTTTCAAATTAAGCTAATTAGAAAACCAGAAAAAACAGATTATTACTTTAGACACCTTTTTCTCGACAGTTTTCTTATTTTGAGATATGACACTATTTCAGCGGAGGTGCGATATCTTCTTTTTTAATTTTCTGTCACATCTCTTTTGTAATAAAAGTTCGAAATTTACTCATTTTACGAAGTTGTATAATACACATACACATTTGTGTAAAAAAACGTTAATACCTACCAAAGTATTAAAGTACCTAACGCAGTTAACAACCACTGAGCGACAAATTAGTTCAATCTGCCACTGATAGCAAACGCGATTAAAATTCAAATGACGGTTAATGATTTCAGTTTCTCCGTAAGGTGAACGTTTTATCGACCCAGTAACACAGCTATTACTTGCAGCAAATGATACTGCTGTTCAATTACCTACTGCCATTGCAGTGCAGTGAACGTTTATAATTATACTAGCTGTCCCGGCATACGTTGTTTTGCCATTTAGAAAAAAAATGAAAACTAGATGTTGTTCGATTCTCAGACCTAACGAACATACACAAAAAAAATCATACAATGCGGTTCAGCCGATTAGGAGGACATGCTCAGATCAAGGTTTGCCTTGTTTGATGTGATCTGAGTGGACATAGATAACTAACACCGTGACACGAGAATTTTATATATATAGAGTAATAACTGCAGTTAAAGTAATTAGGGTAATAAATGTTAATGGAATTTACTGTTGCCTATGAATTATTTATAGGTAATACATAGTTGTAACAACTTATTTGATGAAGGACTACAAAGTCATTCATGTGTTAATACATAATTAAGTATCCCTTACTTAATTAAGGGCTCCTATACTTCCTTTATCTAGCTAGATTTCACATGAATCGATAAACACTGGCGTTTACAAAAAAGTGTGACATCGTGCGTTACGTTACGTTATTGACAGGGTAACCATTGCAACGTATTGAAGTATGCAAAATGGTAATCGATACTTCTTATGACGTTTCAAGTAAAATTATCGCCCGTTAACCCTTCTTACAGACAACCATTTTTTCTATTCAGTGAGTATTTAATTTGGAGTTGTCTATATACCTTACCTCAGACGGTTAAATAGAGAAGTACGAAACATAAATACAAACCTCAACCGCTCTAAACTAGGTTCCTAACTCAAAGACTTAATAATTGAAAACTAAAATATAAACTCGCGCTGAAATTACTTATTTACAAGTCAATTATCTTTATCTTTAATCAATTGTCTTTAATGCCCTTTGTAAACTTTTTGATAATAAACCATTCATTTAGCCAAAATATTGCTTCATTGATTAATTTAATCTTCATTAAAAGCTTATTTATAAACCAAAAAGAATTAGCTGCATGTGCTGATTCCAATGTACCTATATTATTTTACAGTAATGTTGTTGGTACGTCGTTTTAAAACACAATGAAACGTTTATACAAAATGGGTACATAATAAGATTAAAAATTACCATTTTCTCTCATGAAACTTTACAGTAAAACTTTTCTCTTAAAATAAAAATGAACAATGTTTTTCTTTTGACGCTTTTGAATATCACGATATGAAGCTGTCTTTTAAGTTCTTTTTCTGAATATTAATAATGTTAATCCTTATTTTTTGTTGGAATTTTTAAATAAACGTGAGAAAAACCAAGATTTTTTATTGTTGTTTCATTTTTTTGTCTGTAACGAATAGGCTCCGAAACTACTGAACCGTTTTGATAAATACATTGATTCATAAGGCTTAACCTAGGCTTTTTATTCCGATATTCCCATGGGATCGGGAGTTATGCGGGTAACTGCGGAGCGCTGCTAGTATATTAGATATATTTTAAACAAATTGAGATGAATTAATCGTTGTTCGACTTATTGTACGAATAATAACTAAGTTCATAATGAAATCATTTTGATGTACCTAATTCAAAATTCGTTACTGAATAGTGACTAACATTGTTACTTTGATTTATTATGTCAAAGCTTGGAAGTTAGGATAATTGCAAAGTTATGAATAGTAGTGATGGGAATTCATTATAATGAAGGCTGTACACTATAAAATTGAATTATTTTTTTAGTTATATGTTTGTCGCATTTCTTGAGGAATTTAATGAAATACCTAATAAAAAAAAACGTGTGGACCTAATTTTATCAAATCTAGGATAACAAAGTTAAGGTTTAGAAAAATAATCAGCGGCATATTGCCGTTCTCTGTCTACTTTATTTCCCAATGGGAGCGTAAAAATGTACAAATTGTATTCCTTTATGTTTTGGAGAACAAATTCCGCCTAATACGAAGTATTTAAATTCATTACGCGATTATTATTTTAGGGAAAAAATTGGATGTAGGTATAGCATTGTTTCAATGGGAATTAACTGTTTTTCAGCGATTCCTTAATTAAAGAGTAGGAGTTACAAACAAACATTTGCTTTTCCACCGGGTTTAACAATATAACCGGTTTACCGGTTACGAATAAACACAACCCTTCTTTTGGGTTTGCCGTAGTCGGATTAGAGGTTCCAAACAATGTCCTCATTATTTTTTAATATTAACTTTCATGAGTTTTAATAACCAGATCTTATATCTTATATCAGATCTTATTTAAAAATCTTATTTATATTCAGTGAACTGAACCCTAGTTTAATAAGTCAGCATTTGATACTTCCTCTACCTACACGTATATATATAACGATTAAAGTCCGCCAATTTAGATCTGTGAGTTAATTGCAAATATTTATGTTAATTCGTTAGGTCCGTACCTACCTAAACCTCTGTACCTGCGTAATTATTACGTAAGGTATTTAAAAATATTCAATATATATTGTAGATATTAGATATATATATTATATTTGGTAGAGTGTTAAAACAACAACATTCTATATCCTTGACAACATTCTTGTTTCTTTACTATTCGTGACTGTTTCGTCTTGCACAATACCTACATGAAAGTACCTATCCATAACTCTTTGCATAGCCTCGAAATTACCATACATTGTAGGTCATATCATAGCCATTTCTCAAAATGAATTACAAACTGTTTACATTCCCTTGGAAATGTGTCTTTACATTAAGATTTTTTTTTAAAGGAGACTATTTTGAAACAATATTTTATATTAGTCGCACACCTTTGGAGATTCCAAATAGTCTAAATCTTGATTGGTTTCATATCGCGAATGATCACGCTTGTGCAATTGATCTCATTCCCATAGGTCTCAACGCATTTAGTCCCATTCATTCACTCTTGATACCGTTCTCAGATTCACATTTGTTATTTTTCATGATTTCCTATTTATATACTTACTTACGTTTCTAGTTATAATTATTATTGTCGGCTCAAAGATTATCTTAGTTAATACGGGGCGGTAATTATTATAACAAGTCTCATGTTGGCCTTGACGTAAAAACATGTAACATATGAGTAAACAAAATAATACGTAATCCAAGAACATCGTTGTAATAGAATATATAAAAATAAGAATCGAGAGGAAAATTTAACATTATGTGACGTTATTTTAACTTTTTGTTTTACTGATATATACTTCTTTTAGAATATTTATGAGACACAAGTGAGCGCTACCATTGAAACTACAGAACACGGAATTTTTATTTGGTGACAACGATTCCAAAACTCTTCTAATTTATTTGTTATAATTTACTGTTTATACTTGAGATAAAGTAACCCCTACAAAAATTTATGGGACACAAGTGAGCGAACACAACGATTTTAAAACTCATTCATAATCAAATTTAAATGATCCTAATTTATTTATTATCACTTTAAATAGTTAAATAAAAGTATCCACTTTACTCTTGCGAACCAAGCTGAATATTCTAATTAATAGACAAAACCTTATTACTGCTATCAGTAGAGATACTAACAGATATATTTATTCTAAATCAATGATTATAGGTATGTTAGCAATTCAAATAAACAACAAGAATAAAATGTTACATACTTATTAGTAAACAAATAAGTATGTATGTAAGTGTGTGTGTGCGTAAGTTCCAGTAAGTACAAATGAGTAAATTAGTAAACAAATAAGTCCCTGTGTAACATTTCAATAAATATCAATGGCCTTACCACGAATTACGACATTTAATTAGTGAAAAGCAGACAGCAAAATATGTTAGAGAATTGTTTGTTATCATTTGAATTGTTTATCCAAGCAAGTACAAAAATCAACGATAGCCACTAATGTCTACTGTAAAAATCAATGGAGTTTTACAAATATTTTCTATGACAAATACGAATCAATAAATTACACTACGACTAGATTATAACTCGTGACCTTTTGCTTCTGCTTTTTTCTTAGAAAATATTTGCAGGAAACAAATGCTGATCTTACGAAAGTAAAAATAAAAAAATACGATTTGTATTACAGTGTAAATGCAGACCCGAAAACTCATTTTCAAAGAGAAAGTTTAGAGAAAAGTTTTATTTTATCTTTGCCTAACATAAGCTTTGCGAATGCATTTTCTTCCAACTTTGCAATTGATGGGTTGACTTGGCATTTACACTGAGAGAAATTGCAAGTAAGAAAGCTCGCAGAATTCATCTGACTAAAAGCTTTACATTTCATGTCTTAATGTTTAGCTTTTACTTTATATTCGAAATTATACGAAAGTCACTTTAAATAATAACTGTGTTGCAAAAATACAGTTCTGTTTAAAATTAGTACGAATAGCAAAAACATTCCATATCGTATGCTAATTCTAATCCCTCTAATGAATGCGTATTTTTTCTTGCTGCAAAGCTGTAATAATGTCAGTCAATACAAGAAAATGTATGGAGATATAGTTTTTCATATAAAATTGTGTACAAGTCTAGATTAATCGTGGCTTTTGATGTCCGATTATAGACGAACATTTCCAAGATGCATCCAAGTTCGTACTGAAAATAGATTCCTCAATTTCAAAAGAGAACTCACTTAGAGAGTCTGCTATCTGTATCCTTATCTTTAAAACCAGACGTGGTTTTCTAACACGTTTCGACTGCACTAACACCTGGCTCCGGGGATTATCCATAATCCATCGTGAGTCACGGATATGAATTGCTATAATATTGTGTTTTTAGTTTGTGTAAGTATAGCAGATAAATGGAAGTCATTACTTTTACACGAGTGCGGGTAGACCAAAATGGAAGGTTATGTTTCACGCCTATATTCGTAGGTCAATAGCATGTTATTGTTGGAGTATCTTTTAAAAAGGGGGCTAATATTACTGGTGTACGAAATTCAAATAAGTTTCTGTTGCACCTTTCTGTTAATATGTGAAAAAAATATTATCTTATTTATGAGTAAAGCAACTATAGTCAGCTAGTCAAAATTATTTTGAAACATCATACACTTTAACACAAAACAAGTTAAACAGAAAACAAAATCTCTATTCAAAACATTTTCCCTAAATAATCTTTTACACAATAGAAACCATTTCATTAAAATACTGTCCCGAACAGATTAACGTAAACGTACAATTCTAGATGGATGGGACTGTATGATAATAACTCTATATTTACAGTAATACGTTGTCCGTCAGTCCATCTGTAAACGCGGTTTGTGAACCGCGCTAATGAATGAGATCAGTCACCTGCAACAACAGACATGTAAATATTACCATAGTAGTTACCTATATTAGAACCTACATTATCGGATACACCGCATAGCCTTCTAAGCGCCATAATCTTTAGGTTCGGGTAGTAGAGTTTTTCAAGGTTTTCCTTGTAATTTCATGGCACCTTTCCTAAATTGTGAAAGTTGTGAAAAGTTACATCACATGAAAGTTACGTGTTTCAAAAGAAAAACGTTACAAATACGAAGGTAGGTTTGTATTAGACTTCAAATTAGATACGTGTTCTGCCTCTGTTGTTATTGTGTTTTGCAGATTCATAAATATGTACCTAATATCTGGAACGAGTCAAAATATAACCTTAAACGCTCAGTTACATTAGATAGATAATATCGCACCCAAAAGTTTTGATAACTGTCATTAACGTGGCCGGTTCTCTTTATCTAACAATACTGAATATTCAATGAAGTTAGGACGTATAGATTAATAATTATTCGGAACGTATCGATATGAATACGAAATGTTTGGAATTCTATGCATCAACTACGGATAGGGAAGGTATAATTTAAATTAAGCCCCAATCTCGAGCGCTGCAACCAGCCGGCCGTTGGCCCTATAAATCGATTTTAAAATATATTAAGCGATCACTAGATTGCGGAAATGGTTTCGATATTGGCCGGCAGTCCATTAAAAAATAATTGGAAAACTTCGTAAGTGCTATTTGTTGTAGTCAGAACTATCAAATAGATTGGTGTGTGATTTTAGCGTTAATTGATATTGTTCCAAGTTATATTTCTGTTAGATTGTCAACTTGCTTCCAGTGGTTATGGTCAAGGTCTTAACTCGTTATAAAAATCTAAGAATAAGCACTTGACCTGACAAGATTAAAGATTCAAGGCGTCTTAAAAGTAGTAATCGAAAAAATTTCAATTAATTACCTATAAAGAGGAGATAATATTATCTTCTTTGTGCGGTATTAGATTAAAAACATTAAAAATTTGAATTAAACGTCTGTAATATTAATCAACCATTACATAAAAACGACAAAGTTGATTCTATTAAGAATTTTACATTTAACATTACGAACTTTATCGATAACTGGTCATTATAACGTTTATTTATAGTGACAATAAATCAATGGTGTAAATAAGGTTCAAAGTTTTATTTATCGCATACAAATCGTAAACCGTGACCCGTGCCTGAAACTCGAATAACATCCATCAAAACGTCACTGCACACTTTATCGATAACTAGTCAACCCTTGACCTTGTTAAATTGAACACTTCACTAATGTTCTAACAATCGACCACTAATGACCTTCTCCAATCACCATTTTTTTATAAAACCAAAAATAAATACGCGTTCCAACACTTTCACATTCATGTAGCCATTATGCAAAGTAATATTCTTGTGATCAGATTGCTTAAAGCAATTTCCGGTTTGTTATTCGTACTCTATTACAATAGTAGACGATAGGGTTTTCTTAGTACCTACCTTAACCCTTATCATTATAAACGCTCTTCAAAATTTTGTAGCTATAAATTTCCTTCAAATGGGTGTACAGAAACCGAGCAGGGAGCAAACATGTTAGTTATGGAGCGTATCAAACTAATGTTTTCAAAAGCTAAAGTTGATAATATCAATACATAGTTCAAAAAACTGAAACATGGTCTAGTATTTCCGATATTCTGGATATAAAAGGATAAAATGTACATAATTGACGACCCAGTTGGCACAATGGTCACCACGCCGGACTGCCAAACACAGGGTTGCGGGTTCGATTCCCGCCTCAGACAAGTATTTATGCTTAGACATTTGTCTGTGGTCTGGTTGTGTCTATGTATTATAAGTATATATTTACAAAAGAAAAGTATTTAAGTAGTATATCCGTTGTCTAGCACCCATAACACAAGTCTAGTTAATTAGTTTGGGGCTAGATGGCGATGTGTGGAATGTCCTGCAATATTTATTATTTATATTTATTTATTTAATTCAGGAAATTTGAGATTAATATGCCTAGGGAAATTTTCAATGATGAAAACGAACGAGCGACGCGCGTCACATCGCGTGCCATTACAAAAGGCTGCTGTACAGACATATTGACAGGTCGACAGGCAACATTGGTTGGAAATGGTTTGATAGTGATACTGCAATAAATCTACTTTTGAGGTCTACGTCCATCGTCCACTTACTACGACCCCCTCCCTCCTTGAGTCGATTCCCCAATGCTGGGGGTCGTGACCCATCAGGGAATTAACTTCTCTCGTACAATGTTGCGCCATCTATTCCGGCTTTCAGCGACATGAACCGCTTCGGCGATATTCATGTTGAGAGTGGTGCAGATCTGGTCAGTCCAGCGCATTGGACTTCTCCCTCTCGATCTCCTACCGTCCATTTACCCGGTAACTATTAGTTTTTGGAGGTTATCACCGGGTTTTTGGGTTTACTACGACCACCTACGATGAAATAGATGTCATGCTAGGGTCGTATCCGGCACACACTATGTCCCTATCATTATGGTGGACAATGAAGATTATGCATGAACTGAGGCGAAGTAAAGGCAAGAAAAAATGCTCATGGTCTACCCTGGTGGACCATGACTTTGGCCTGAACTTTTCACGCCATTCGAGGCGTAATTATAGGCACAGGTGACAACAGAATAGCAAACCCACCATAGAGTTCTAAAATTATTATTATTGGAATGTTTTCATTCTAATAATGTTTGTCTTATAAATTGAATTGTTTGTCTTAATAATGAATTTAAACTTCTAGAATCATAGTTGAAATTATTCTAATAATATCATCTTTGGAGCTCTAGGATGGATCTGAACTTTTGTTCCCTGCTTGTACTCTGTCAATTTTCTTTCATTATCGATTCAGTGATGTGTGCTTATTGCGCGTGCTGGATAGGTGGAAACCAATTCACGCATACACATACAGGAATCGGTATATAGATGTTGTATAACTAGATGGTGTTATACAGCTACGAAATAAACTATAATTGTTCGCTGATACTTTATTTGCAATTGTGAACGGTCTTTGAAACTATCGATCGGGAAAAAGTTACTTTCAGGCCTTAATTTTACTTTAACTTAAAATTCACCTCAAGATTTTCCATTAAATTTCTTTCCATCAAACAATTATATCCACAAGATTAAAAAATAAAGCCGATGGCATAAAAATGTACACTTTTAACTTTTAAGAAACAGTTCACTGTTTATGGTGAATACAAAAGTTCTTGCAAACAAGCAAACCTTTACCTTTTTGTAAACAACATCAACATCAAGTCAAGCTGAGTATCAACAGAAGACAAATGTTTAACTTTAAAATTATGTTATCGTTTAGTCTAAAATGACCTTTTACAACTCTTGACTCATTTCGACGTAAAATAAGTCTAAAGCTTAAAGAAGGCTTTTCATTCAACTATAAGTAAACAATTTACTTCCCAACTGTGCATGCTAAAGGTAACATTTTATAAGACATTTATTTATAGGTATTTAAGAATTTAAGAAAAAAAACAATCAATGAGATAGCAAAAAAATATTTTTAACCCGCCGCGCCATTAACTTATCAAAATAGGCCACTGGTTTACCATCAAAGAAATCAGATTAATTTTCAACCTTCGTAGTTGGTGGGTAGTTAATATTCTCGAAGGTTCTTTGTCTAAGCCCCTGTAAATGGGCTACTATCGTGCCGTGATAACTGGAAGTTTCTTGGCTACTGTATCAGTTAATTAACTGTTGTCTGTTTTATACTTTCAAAGTCTAAGCGATTTATTTAAAATGTGTGCCTTATTTGGCTTGACTTTACATTATTTGGCTGCCTATTTTTTTACTAGTTCCAAGTACTTATAGGTAAATTAAACTTAATTAACAATTATTAACTTAATCGTTTGTTAGTAAGTTTGAACGTATTTTGTCGATAAGTCGCGAAAATTTGTGTTTTTTTTACTCGGTTTTCTTAAGGGAAAACTTTTAATGAGAGAACCTATGTAAACATAATAATGAAAAACTCCAAAATTATCATCAACAGTTAATTTTCATAGATCCGAATCCTTGATTTCGTAACCTGGCCTGGAAAGGAGATTCCGATTCGACGCGTATGTTTTGTGTAGCGTTTCATTGTTGAAACTTTTACTTTTTTTACAAGTCACTGGCAAAACAATACGATATCAGATTTGATTATATAAAAAACCCTTTAGGTACATTGTTTTTCCTTCAAATTATGAGACCAAATATTATATTAAACTCAGCATTGGCGAAATAGAGTAATAAATTAAACCTAACTAATAAATATAAAGACAACAAGTACTGAATACTCACTGTAGGTATATTTATATAAGCTAGTTGGAAAACTCTGGTGATGTCCGCACTTTTATCTAAGTTATGATGTCTACTTGAATAAAATAATCTATATTGTGAAGAGGAAAATCTTCTATTTTGGTCAACAATGTCTATCTCTAATAGAAAAATAAAGCAAAATTAATGTTATCTCGATGTTTTATGCCTACTTTTTCAATGTTTTTCCTTTCTTCGCTTTTTGTTAGTATTGACGTAAACCTTTGTTACTTGTTTTCTAAAAATATGGGCAAATATAACGATACGTTAGGATAGGTATAGGTATACAAAAGATTTGCGGTTATGTTTATTCAAAGAAGATCAGCGAACGTCTAAGAGTATCGATTTCACAAGCACAAATATGAATATCCTTTTTGTATAAACAATCGAAATACTTTTTTACAGTTGGTGAAACTATACTTTTTTTTAAAGTAGAGATATATTATGCAGACAATCGATTTTTATCCTTCGATTCTAACTATCCTTAAGAGAAAAGGGTACCGACGCTCTCTTCATACAAACGTAGTCGACTGTTTTCTCCTTGGATAATGACACTATAGCAAATATTTTTTTACATAAAACTTATAACTGCTGACCAGACCATGCCCCCTACATTTTGTTTTTTATTTCTTTGGTTTTTAAATCTTAATTTCTACGATGATTAGAAAATGAAATAAACCAAGACATAGGGGCATAGTCATGGCAGTTATAGGCCAGGGAGGAAACAGTCGACTACGTTTGTATGGAGAGAGCGCAGGTATCCTTACACCTTAAAGTAAGTAGTAGGGTAAAGTGAGGTTAAATTAGATGGTAGATAAGCGGCACACGACGGAAGGCAGTACCTTCGCGTGCCTGCATCACAACCGTTGCAATAATACATTTTCCTACATCGTATAGTAAAGGTCTCGTAGTAAAAGGTCATGCCATAAATAAATCAACATTATAAACTGCTGTTGGAATGTTCGACGTTATTTAATCAGCGTAAAATATACTGTTCCATGCTTACTTTTATTTCGTCTGACTAGCTTTTGCCCGCGACTTCGTCCGCGTAGAAGTCGAAAATAGACCAAGTAATCACGTTGTCCCATACAAAACTTTGCCCCCCTTTTTCATCCCCTAAGGGGTCCTTTCATATCGGATGCCTACGTCATGCCAAAAACACACCCTCCAAGTTCCAGGTCTCTACGATCAGCGGTTTAGGCTGTGCGTTGATCCGTCAGTCAGTCAGTCAGTCGTCCAGGACAAAGCATTTTATATGTATAGATTAAGTTTTGTTCACCTACAGAGCTTACTCGCGAAGCTGTTGTTTAATTATTCATACTCATTATTATTTAACTAAATAAAAACTAATTTTAAATCAAAGGGACATGTAACTAAATTCTGGATACTTAATACTAAAATAACAATTGTATCCTAAATACACATGTAATCTTAGGTACTCATAATAAATGTAATCTAATAATAAATATTTAATAAAACGCGTAGCTTTATGCATAAATATTTTGAAAGTTATCTCGACGTTTCGGCTGTGTTACATGTGCCGTAGTTACCAGTTTTATTAAAAAAACCGATCAAGTGCAAGTCATACTAGCGCGCTGTGGTCTGGTTGTTTCTATGTATTATAAGTATATATTTACAAAGAAAAGTATATAAGTAGTGTTTCCGTTGTCTAACACCCATAACACAAGTCTAGTTACTTAGCTTGGGGCTAGATGGTGATGTGTAGAATGTCCTGCAATATTTATTTATTTGTTATATATGCTATAATTCTTAAAGGTGTCTTGGTGGTGCAAATTTCAAAGTTTTGCTATCGCTTAGTGAAATACTAATTTTTGTCATTTTACTCGACAAAGTTACCAATTACGAAAGAAAGATGTAATCAAAATGATCAAAATTTTTACTCAGAACAAAGACATAATCAGAGAAATATAGAACAATGAGACGAGAAAATCAAAATCTCATCAAGAAGATTTAAAGTAAATGTAATTATAATATATCTTATGTTGGCAAAAATAACTTAGGTATGAATTTGTTTTTTATTCGATCGATTTTTACGTTCCTCGTAAAAGCTCCAACATTTCGTTTGCCGACACCATTCCCTACACAATATGAGCATGGTATTTGCTGAGTGGACTACATAATATTCTAGTATTTGATTTCATATCTCATTCCATCTAGAGAACAATGGTATTATACATCTGAAGTTCAATTTCATTTACCGATTTCTGCAATATTCCTACTATTAATAGACGCCAAGGCACTCTTTGAGTGAAATTGCCGAAAGATATAGTAACTTAAAATGCCGCGGCGCACTTGGATCGACTGAGGGCATTGCGGCGAATAAATAATGCATCCACAACAAACCTTTAAAGCTTCTCGGAAACGGGATATTTGTTGCAACAAGAAACGCATCAGCGACAAAACATTATGCCAAGCTCCCAAAGTAAACAGGACCCTTTTTTAATGACGAAATTATTTACAACGTAAATTAAAACAATATTTCAAAAACGATCGTGATCATATCCTTCTGCTGTCAGATATATAAAAGTGTTGATAAATATGACTGCATTGTTACACTCATACATTTTTCGGGTAAATAATAAATTTTATATAGTTTCCAGAAATGACGTTTTCTTCGATCCGATATGGACGCGTGATAACAATGAGTCACGGGGCCTTCTTTGCCAATGTTATTCATGACTGTTTATTTCCCACTATGTGAAGGAGTCAGCGCACCGAGATTCGTCTCCTGACGCATAACGCTATTTAAAACCCGACTTTGGTATTCCGGGTACAAAACAACTTCGCAATTTGTCTTATATTAAACGTCCTTTTTGAACGTTTCATGTTATTTATAGGGTATGCTCTGCAGTTAGGAATGCACTCATAATGACTCCGGACTTTAAGACATTTCGCCATATTTCTCTCACTTTGATGGAAAGACACGGCGATATGAAATGAATGCACTGCAGTTATTAAATTATAGTTAATGTGTTTTAATGTCTAAATAAATTATATAGAATGTTATATGCCAAGACAGATGCACTGCTTTGTACAGTTCAGAAGACAATACCCTATTTTTAACAACTGCTCTTAGTAAGTAAAATCTATTATAAACAAAGAATCATACAAAAAATTGAGAATAAAGGTACATGTCCATTAAAAAGATGATGAAAATGAAGATGTTTCTTTAGTTTATTTATATAAGAGTAATAACAAAGATATCTGCTATGTCAATATTGTTATCAAATATTTTTTGACTAGACAGTAATAACACATTATTTTGGTTTTAATGATACCTAAATGAATTGATAAGTTTAAATATTTTCCAAACTATTTTATTTTCGATAATAAATTGAATTAAAAATGACAATTAATATGATCAAATCGTTTTGCTAGCGATAGTACTCAGTAGCAGTACATATAAAATATGTACCGTCACCGGTGCGCAGACGCAGCGTCACATCGCCCGCCCACGCAAAGCTCGCACGCGACTCAAAGCGCGATGCTGCCCCTCTTTCACACTCAGTCCGGCATCGAGCTTACGAAAGGAAACAACTCCTAAACTGTTCTATTGTTAAAATTATTGCAAGTGCTAACAGTGCACCAATTGTGATTTATACTTGGATTTTTATAAGGTACGACCCAATTTTAATTAAAAGAACATCCTAAATAAGACCTCAGAAATATTGCCCTGTATTTTCTCAAAGCTTAGTAGTTCTCATATTATTTTCTGACACCTCAACCTTACAAAGTCGACGATAAATTATTCTTATCGTATCCACGCGTTCGTTTATAAAAAGGGTAACATATACTCATTATTCAATAACCTGAGTTGCAGTTAAGATACAAATGTGTCAAATTTATCTTGTCTTTGATAATATTGCTCTCATTTTGTACGAAATCCGAAGTTCAATTTATTGATAAAAGGGTAGATTTAAATAAAATTCCAAATGGCATTTGTTTATGAAAAAACAAAAAAAGAATTTTCCAAATCGGTGTAGGCACCTCCGAGTAATCGGGGAACATACATTAAAAAATATATACCGACGAATTGAGAACCTAATCCTTTTATTGAAGTCGGTTAAAAACGAACCAAAAATATGTATCTTTCAACTGAAACATAATATAGGTCGCGTACAGCGGACAGGTATTTTTAATAATACACGTGGTCTCATTGTTATCTTGACCTGACACAGGTTGACGATTCAATAAGGTCAAACCGTAAGACAACCGCTAAAAATATTTCAAAGGAATTCCACGCTCACCCAGCAAATGTGTCTATAGTATATATCATTAATATTTATTAGTTATTAAGATCAAAAACGGTAATTAACTATTTAATGAGACATATACAATATACATAAGCATTGCACATACCCCAAGCTCGTTTTATAATAGAGACATCTATGAAACAATGACCCATTAATAAGATATTAGACAGCTGAAACAATAATATCATAACAATCTCACAGAGATAAGGATACTTAGCTATTGCAAATAGATCTGCTATTATGAGATAGGCATTCAATACACCTACACTTCAATCGATTCTGTTTGTGAATGGCAATAAAGAACTTGTAATGTATTTTTTCTATCTGATGATTCTTTTTATTCAAATATTTGTAAGACAATAGAAAAGTCGAGATTGCCAGTCCGTTAAACCTGCCATGAAATTCTTTAACGTAAATCTAAATGCGGTGCAAACATTTCAGATTGGCGTCGCGCCAGTAAACTATATCAATTTCTTCTAACTCGGATTTCGATTCTCCTTCACGCCACGTTAAATTAATTTATCCTGGTTGTTGTTTTTATAAATTTAACCATAATCTTGTGATATGAATAAATTATACAACACGATATGTGACAAGATCTTAAGCATTTTATACTCGTTTTATAGATAAACAAGAAACATGTCTCAAACCAAGAATCTCGAATCTAGTCAGCAGCTCGTGAAGAAGACGATGGATGAAGTAATGCAAACAAAACAAACATCAGAGAGGATCTCCATACAGGCGAGGCAAGAATTCCGCGAACACTACGAGGAGAGCTATGAAGAGGAGTTTGAAGAGGAAACCTTCACCGACCAGTTTGGAAATGAAACCACCAAGAGAGTAGAGTCGAGCAGCGAAAGCAAGGAGCATTCAAAGAGCGCAGATGTTAAAGTCAAAGCGACAGGGTTGAACACTGAACAAGTTAAGGCCCTCACAGACTGCGCAAATCAAGCGGGACAGCTGGCTCTAGACTCTAAATCTGCAAACTAACATGTAAATAAAATTTAAATTTTTGTCTTAACAATGATTAACAATCACGGCGCTGAATACTATATTTTTTCGAAATATTGAACAAAGAAGCCAAAATACAATTGACACAATACTAACAGATTAATTAAAACTAGTTTAATTCATTATAATGAATTTAAAACGTCCGAACAAAGAGCACAGAGATCCCACAATCTACTTTCCAATTCATACCTTTCCTATACTCTCAAAAATTTTGCCACCGCTCCTCTTTCTGCTGTTTTGTGCCTTTTACTGGTTGACTTGGCTTTTTTTTTAATGAATCAAAATATTTTGTTTCAGGTGTGCTTCCAAAAATCACGCGTGTGGTGAAAAAAAGTGATAAAGACTGTGTCTAGTGTTCCTTAATATTTATGTTTATCTATAAATCGTATAAGTTTAAAATTATGTAATAAAGGTATTTAAAAAGTATGGTGTATTAAATATAGTGTCTTGTGCGACATATAAATCATAAATTATAGGCTGAGGAAACGGTGATAGAAATTTAGGGTAAAATGGAGGAGGAAGAGAACGAACGAAAAACCCGCAAGCCTACTCTGGCTACGCTCAGCAGCTTGAATGCACGAGTGGTGCATTCCTCGCTCGAGGAAGGCTACGTTCGACAGCAGGCGTCTTCCGAATCTGGTGATGCTAATACCTGCTCGAGCATTTCTACCGCTCAATATAGTGATAGAAGTTTTGTATCAAAAACGAGCACTTTCTCTCGAAGCGGTACTTCCAGTTCGAGCCAGGAAGAATGCGAATTGGCGCAGACGACAGTAACAAGCGGTCAATACCTGGCCGCGGCGAGAGTAGAGACAGCTCGTTCTATGGAAAGTCTCCGTCCAAGTAAAGAAACTTCACCTGCAAGACCCGCCAGTTCATGTACGACCGTCCGCACCCATCGCAGCTCTTTTCTAACCGCTAGCGAAAAAGATGTACGTGAAATGCGTGGATTGCCCGCTCGACGAGCTCTGTCTGGGGAAGACATGGGCACTTCCGCGGAGAAAAAGCGGGGTTTGTTCGCTAGCACGGAGCGTCGAGCCCTGCAGCAGCTCAGTCTTCCTCCACCTGAACGTAGGCTTACAATCCTTAGTCCTCATAGTCCCATGGCTGTGACAGAGCTGCAATGGCCGTCACCTCCTTCTATAAGAGGACGAAGAAAGAAGGGTATGGTGTTGCCTAAACTCATACTACCCAGGAGTGACTCGGAGGCTTCGGAGGTGTTCCTTGAAAGGTGCTTATTTTGAATTTATTTACTACTTCGTGTCAATATTTTATCAAGGTTTGACTTAATTGTAAACGCTATATTTTATCCAGTCTACATTATTATATTATTAATAGATAATTAATGTCGCTATCTAGAATGTGAAAAGAAAACAATACTGTAGTAAAAAATACGGCTTGTCTAAATAGTTGTTCTTGCCAAAGACTTGCACTCCTGCTGAGTCAACGTGCGTCATCAACGAAGTAAAAGTAATTGCTCGAATTTATAGCTTATCTGGTTGATCTGTATTTGATCCTCACATATAATATTAACAACACCATAAATTAAATGTTGTTAATGACATTTCATACCTCTAGGATGTTATTATATCAGTGTTGGCCTAGTGCTAGATACCTCGACATTCATTCAATGGTAGTAAATATTTCTTTAAATAAAATTCGCTAATTAACATTGCTCTTACGGTGAAGGAAAACTCGTAAGGAAACCCAAGGCTTAGTTAGCTCCAGAAGTATTGGCAAGCTATTTCCTTTGGACACGGTTTACTAAGCTGAGAGGGTAATAAGTGCTGGATGGGTATCCATCGTCCCGCAAAAAGGACCCAAATAAAGAGGTTGCGGAAAACAGCCAATATACAAATACAATATCAACGAACAATAATATTAGCCAAACATTCCAGTTTTTATAAAAGCCAAAACATTGGTGGATAACCAATGTTTTGAACTACTAGTACACCTATTACAGTAATTGGCGGGGATGTTAGATACGAGTACCTAGATAAAAAACCCAACAATGGCTAACAAGGCAACATTTTCTCGTTTGGATTAACAGTGTAAAAGGACCTTTTCTATCAGTGACGGTCCTGTCGGTTTTCCTTTTTTCTTATACCTAATCTTACAAACATGAAGCATGATTAGTCTCTTAGCTATATGTCATGAATTATATAGGTCTATTTTTACCAACAAAATATGTTTATCTTTGACCCATATTCAATTGGTGAGAATAGCAGTTTACATATGTGTAGGTATATCTAATGAAGTATTTAAATATAGCTAATGCAATTTTATTACAAACCTAATAATGGCCTTCTTTAAATTTGACTAATGACATTATATGTATATTTGACGAATAACGTAGGAAACGCAAACCAATGTGAAGAAACAAATTAACGTATTTATGAGATCTATTTCGAGAGTATATTGTTCGTATAATACAGGCGCGTGTTTCGAAATGTTTGGAAATTAGTTTCCACGAAATCGCAATTTACTATGCGATTGAAACCGCGAGGCGAACTATAGCTAGTTCTGTAATAAAAATAATACGTGTAACGTGCGATCCGACGAGTAGTCGCTCACTGCGAACTCTGCATATCGACCATTGTTATTTCGTACATTCTATTTATATCGGGACGAAAAGAAATGTATTGAACGTACGTAACAAAACTATTCGAATTTCTTTTACGTAACTGTATGTCATATTAATTATAATTGATTAAAATCTCTTGCTTACAATTTTAAAATGCATAGAATCGGCAATAAGAAGTAAAGAAAAATGTCAAAACTTCGAACAATCGTCACACTAGACTGTGACTCTTTCTTTATTCTAATGTTTCTTGAGACTTGGGACTGTGTTTTATAAATGAAAGTATATACTTGTACTTGTGTACAGGCTGTTTTCCGCCATTGGACCCTTTTTAATTGGGTCCTTTTTGCGTGAGGATGGAGTAGGCTTGCCCAGCACCTACTACCCTCTCAGCTTAGTCGACCATGTCCAGAGGAGAGAACTTGTCAATACTTCTGGAGCCAACTAAGCCGCGGGTTTCATCACGATGTTTTCCTTCACCGTTAGAGCAATATCAATTAGCGCACATAAATTTTTCTTAAGAAAAATCCATTGGTGCACTGGAATTCCAATGAAAGTAAACACTCGTACCTAAATGCTTTCGTAAGTATTCGCAAAAAGTAAATCAAAGTTTTACCTATCAAGCAAACGTTTCCAACGTACTGTGTACCTGTCGAGCCTTATAAACTGGAAAATCGTACTTTTATTTTACTACCAACGTTTATTTTATTCAACAATTTCCGGGTGGCCTAAATTATTTTACCTTCCTTTTATGAATTAATTTTGCCGTAGATTAAGCCTGAATATCTAATAATGATAAGCTGGGTAGCATATCTGAGTAATTGATATGCTCGTGATATTGTCAGACATTCGTTATCTATTCGATAAATCGATCTGACTGCTGGTTTAACAACTGGTTAACTTTTCCAAATATCACTTATCGAAAATATTAGTTATCTGATTATGTTGAATGATAAGTGGCTGATAAGGATAACCTTATTCGTTTTCCATGATAGATGATTATAAGGGCACTTTAAATTATACAAAAATGAAAAGTAGGTAGTAGTAGTATAGGTGAGGTTAGACAAAAGTTCAGTACTTACCTATCTTATTCTTCCTCGCTCTTCTCCACTTTATGCAAGGTCGGCTCTCCAAATTCTGTGGTCCCAGGTCAATCTTTCCTGGATGGTCGGGTCAGGCAATTCTTCCTCTGAAATGAGTTTCGTCGTGCTGGTCTTATGTAGCAGAAGGTCGTCTTGTACCTCTACTGTGTGTAAAAATTCTGTACCTATAACTTTCGAAAAGCTCACTACATATATGTCTAAACCTATAACCTACTTTTGAGGACAACAAATCTCTATTAGGTAAGTTGGTATAGTAATTTTAGTAAATTGGCGAAAAAAGTCACGATATTTTTCTTCTTCAACAACACATTTCTAAGGAATCTACTAAAAGGAAATATTAAATTTGTTAGTTTTCTGTCTATTTCTGTGTTATAAAAACAACATTGTTCTTTTAAACCTAAGCAACCAGTTAACATATAAACCTTACTTCAAAGACGTATTGTGTCTGATACAGCCTTTGTATAATATAACCTTTGCACAAAGGGTGTTTACAACCACTTCTAACAATAGAATAAGATTTATTTCAACATATTTTTTTATCAAAATATAAAACTAAGAATCAAAGAATCATTCAATATTATCATATGGGTTTCTTAACATCTTTTTTGTTCATATCAAAGCCAAATATTTATGTAAATTGAAGTAGGTACTGGGAGCCACCAGTGGACTCTGCCTGAATTGTTTATGAATAGTAAGTTTGCCGGTACAAATTGAATTCTTCCGATTTTTCTTTCGTATACGACTTTCTCTGATCGATAGGGCTATAAAAACGTCTGCATGACCGATGTGGATTGGTCTACCACCTGCTGCCTTGAGTTTACTTACGTTAAATTTAGAAGTTATACTATGTTTTTATATTTTTTGACTCGTGGTTACTTTCCGCCCTTGTGTAAACAAATTAACTAAGTTGGTTTAATATTATGTGAAGTTTTGTAGTATTCAAGGAATCTAAAATAATATTTATCGTTGATCGTATGTGTTGTCTGACATGATTCAAACATCACGTTACTTAAATATTTATTTACTAGGTTGGTAATACGTATATACTTAAGTAATAATTAGGCCATTAAAATTCATTGTAATAAGGCAAGTTTAGTTATGTATCTATTTTGTTCAGGATTTTTCACTAATATAATTATTATTATTAAGGCATTTATAGAGATTACACACTAATCAAATTGTTAAAATATTAGATATCATGAATTTTATTACTATACCTCCGCGAATTTCTCAATATTATATTAATTCTACACCAGTGAAGACATTAGTACAATGACTCATCCTTTCAATATTGTTGCTAAGAAGTACAAGAAAACATCGCATAGTTACGACATTATTCAGGACAGCGAGCAATTCTGGCAACAGTAGAGATGTCACGACATGAAACATATGTCAAGAAAAAGGCCACATTGTCTATGAAAATAATTATGTTCTGAAGTCTTGTCGTCGTATTTATATCTACTGCACTAAAATCAGATCTCAGATGTTATGGTAAAGTCTTACTATTTGCTATACACCAACTGTGTACACATTGCCGGAACATTGTTGATGAAACAAAGCTGTGTTGGGACTTGTAACTGATTCAATACCTGCCGTGTTATAAAATGTAATAAAAACAATCGTCAAGGAAATTGTCCAATAAAATACATACAATAATTAATAGGGAATACTAACATACAAAAGTAAGTGTCAACATAAACTACAAATATCCAGCTTGCTCAATCTCATCACATCAAAATCTACGCGTTCCATTTCCGCTAGAAATGTAAAACGCAGCAATATTATATCTCCAGCTACGCTATTTTTGTGCATTCACTCTGAGGAAACATTAGTTTTATTTTTATAAGAAGTTGGGCAATGGTAAAGTAAGATACAAAAAAATAATAAATATAGTAGGTACTGACAAACTAATTGACATAATTTAAGTATGTTATTGATCTACAATAAGGATTATCTTTAACCTTGCTTTACGAATAGTAGGAACATGTACAACAAGATTGGGTTAGCCGCCGACTGGTTACATATGCGGTTAGACTAAACGTTATCAAACAAGCCTCCCACCAGTCATGATGCAGATTCTACTCTACCCCTTTGTGCTAGACTGCACCTCCAATTAATTACGCCCTGATTTTGTCGGGCGTCTTTCTCTGACATTGATGGATACTCTCTAAAGCGAACAAAATAAGCTCTGATTTAAGTTTGATGTGACTTCGGTGAGTATCTTGGTAGATAAAGGTATAACTTACAAAGTAGGTAATTGGAAAATTGATTGGAAATAGACATCTTTGTCAAATTTGAATACCTACAACAACAAAATATTTTAATACAAAACTAGACACCGAGACTCAACTTAGAGATCAATTCTTACTTTTTTCCTTATCAAGTTCTGACACAATAATTGAATAATATTTTCAGCGAATCATTTTCCAAAAGTTTGCAAAAACAACGCGACGGCGGAAGCATCATTAGCCTCGTAAAAGTCGTCTAATATGCATGTATTAGGGCAAGTTTTTTACCTCATATCATGACTTGGAGTGAGATTTTCTCTTTCAGCTTCACAAAACATTGTGAGGTATTATATTTTCTACCTTATTATTCTCTCCTCAGCTGGACTATTTGTAGAAGCATTTGTGCTTTACAAGAAGCTTTTCCGGCTTTAAAATCATACTGTAAGAGGGTATGTCAGTCGCTAGACTCCTCTTTACAGTATATCAATATTCTTCTTATTTAATATCAGGTGGATAAATATCATATAGCTTGTTGAGAGGGTAACAAAACGCATAACAGTTAACCCTTAAATTAAAATTTCGAAACCCAAAACCGAACAAAAACTCTTGGAATGAAAGGGCAAAAATATTTGAATCCATTAACTTTTGATGTATGTTGTTTCAGAATCGTAAAATCATGTTAGGTACACGCGTTGAAATAATATTTTTATTTTCAAAAACGCTTATTTATTTCCACTATTTTGAGAATCATGTTTTTGTTCTGCATTCCATATACATACAACCATACATCATTGTTGAACAAAAAAACAACCGACAACGGTTAATAAAACAAAGGCAGTAGAGCTATCACTGTTAGGCTAAATAGCCATATAAAATATCATAAGTAACCCAACGGACTGAGACATAAAACGTGTTTAATGGTGAAATAATATCAGTAGGTAAAGTCATTAAGTCCCGAATAGCCTCCGTGTAGGGCACGAGCTATCGCTTTGACTGCACGAACGAAACCAGTGAATATTTTATATGGCTCGCTTTTCTCTTCATAGAAACTACACATGGCACGGCAACACACCTTGTGAAATCCCTCCGAGGCTCTGCCAGTTCTACTCTACATGTGCACATTTGTACAATAAATGTTCTACAATGGATACTATGAATTCACAAGAGATTTTAACTCGAAGATTCAGGACCGATCTCAGTACAGCATTTAAATAAACTTTTTAAAATCACACTACGATTAATTTTAAAAAGATAAAAACTTTTTTTACACACACACGAAAATACCCGATACAGACCCGGGAAAATAATTACTATCACATTTAAATAGAAAGGTGCATGTAACCCTTAAATCTAATATCCGAAGCAGGAAAAGGATAACGTTTTTCTTTTCATTGGTCAATAGCCGAAACGTTTTGGGATTCGATCTGTATTTTACGACCTTATAGATAATATGGCATCCTGGGTTTTGTCGTACTTTTCCATGGGTTCATTGTTGTCCATATAACAACCTTTTCGTTTTTATACAAAAGGGGTGAAAGAGAAACAATGAAAGTTGATAAATAGACATCATTTTTCTTTAGTTTCAAAGGTTTAGATCTAAATTTGAAAGGGAAATCTTATCCGATTTAAAAAAATTACATACAATTAATGTATACTAATATTATAAGCTGAAGAGTTTGTTTGTTTGAACGCGCTAATCTCAAGAACTACTGGTTAGAATTGAATAAATCTTTTTGTGTTGGAAAGTCCGATTATCGACAAAGGCTAGGCAGTATTTCATTTTGATATTCCCAAGGGATCGGGACTTATGCGGGTGAAACCGCGGAGCGCAGCTAGTTTGTTTATAAAACCAAATTAAATTTTTACATTCTATTATTCGTTGTGCCTGCCGTTGGGCAGCATAAATAAGAAAGTGAAAAGATGTTTGTTTAATCATAATACCGAACGCGAGAAGCAGCGGCGAACGTAGTTAAAAAGTTTAGTGTTTCAACAGATTAAATCTTACTTACATTTTCATTCTTTCAGAAAATAAACGTGCTCTTCAAAGTGTAACTTTTGCTAACTCCTGCCAGAGATGAGGTCACTCAACTTATATGAGTTGAAAACTTTTTATAGATTTTTTAACATTAAATTTCCTTATCGGCATCATTTTGAGGTTTCAACTTTTGATTTGTTTCATTAATTTTATTTGAAAACTTTATGTATTCAGCTTATTATGATGATGATAAATGTGAAATTTTAACTCCATAAAATATTAGGCACATAAACAAGCACATTACTTGATATTTATGCAAATGTTTATGCTTTATTTCTTTGTTTATTTTAATACATAAATATTCTGTATATAGATACTAAATTTTGACAATTACAATGCGTGTTTATGAATCATTAATCATTTCACGTGCTCGTGAGACTTTATAGGTACTTCCTTATCTATTAAAAGAAAAAGAAACGTTATAATAATCACGGTGTTAGAAACAAGATATTTATCATGCTCAAGTATAGTATATCAATTATAATAAATAATTGGTTTATAACACAGTCAAATATTTTCGAAGCAGACAACGAAAATAACAATAATAGTTTTATTAAGTAAATCTAGAGACGCCTTCCCAATAATTTTGCCGTTGAATAAATAGGTTTCTAAAGTGTCTTTAAATTTACAAATTGTCTAATAACCATTTTTCTGCAAGTTATAATAGGTACCAAGAGATAATGGATAATGGATAAAAAAATAAATAAATAAATAAATATTGCAGGACCTTCCACACATCGCCATCTAGCCCCAAGCTAAGTAACTAGACTTGTGTTATGGGTGCCAGACAACGGATATACTACTTATAATATACTTTTGTAAATATATACTTATAATACATAGAAACAACCAGACCACAGACAAATATCTAAGCATAAATACATGTCTGAGGCGGGAATCGAACCCGCAACCCTGTGTTTGGCAGTCCGGCATGGTGACCATTGTGCCAACTGGGTCGTTAAAAAAGATTAAGAAATACATGTAATTATAGACATGATTGACTTGTGAAACAGAGATTTAATTTTCTTGATCTAGAATGCTGCAGCTTGAGTTATTTTCACTATTTTGAATGTTGGACTTGATGATATGTAAGGTTTTCTTAATCAAACCCAGTCCGACTTCCAAGCTTACCTACGTTTTATAATACGCTGGTGGCAGTGTTTTTTTTTATAATCCGTGGTATTTAAGATTTTTATTTTAAACTTTTTAGTTTATTTTTGTATATATTTTTATACTTTTAAGATTTTTTTTCTTGTGATTTTTTTTTGTTGATTTTTATTTCACTTTAGAAGTCGGTTTTTAAATTTTTAATTTAATTTTTATTATTTATATTGTAAACTGTATCTAAGTTTATGTTTTGTTTGTTGCTTCATTTATTAGATAACGTGATCCCTTTGTTTCATTTGTACCCTAGTGTTGAGGTGTGTATATTTGTTACTTATTTACGCAAAAACTACCGATTGTGATTTAGTTGTCCTGGAATTTCACACTACTACTTTTTCCCCGAAGCCGAACGCTTTAGAAACCGCCGCCGCCGGTGCTGCTAGGCTATGAAATAATTCTGTACCAAAAACCATTATATAAGTACAAAGTTATTTATTAGGTCAATTGATATTACAGTAGTTAAATTTAGTCAGTAGAATATTATAATTTAAAATAAATATAAAGCGTCATTCAAATAAACCGCCCCTGACCGCACCCGGTGCAAAGGAGCCGAGAATAACGGCCGCGTTAACTCTCTGTATGGCGGCGGCTAACCTTTGCACCAAGAACGATCCGGAGCGGTAGTCAAATATATATAATTTAGTTTTTTCCAAAATGTTAGCGTTGAACAGTGAGATGTTATAGTTGTTGAATTACAAAAACAGTTCAAAAATTAAAAAAAATGAGATTCACCAAAAAATCTTTCTCTAGAATCTTCTAAAGCGATAGAGATTTGTTTTTACTTGTTTTTTTTACTCGACTAGCGGAAAGTTTATTTATTCATTAATCCACCAAAAGTTGGCAGCTGGCAAATACACAATATCCGTGTTACCTTTCATATCTTTTCACTATTGTCATAAATCAAACGCTCAGTTTTGACAAGCGAATGTAACAACCTAACTTGATTAATGGGAGATAGAACTGCAGTTGATATTATTTATACTAGCTGCGCCCCGAGATTTCACTCGCCACTTCTCCGATCCCTAAAAAGAGTAACATTCATACACATAACATACTAACACACAATCTATCACATTTTTAATATTAGGTAGGTGATGATATTTTTAAGATCTAGCACGCTTTCCTTTAAGGTAGCTATAAACTCGCTACTAGAAGGAGTACCCGGCGCTCTCTCCATACAAACGTAGTCGACTGTTTCCTCCCTGGATAATGACACTAGCACAAATATTTTGGTGCCATAAAACCATGGGGCATGGTCATGGCAGTAATAAGTTTTATGCAAAAAAAATATTTGCTCTAGTGTCATATCCAGGGATAAAACAGTCGACTACGTTTGTATGGAGAGAGCTCCCAGTACCATTTCCTCTTAACTCGCTGATTTCATTAATTAGGTAGGTTTAGATAAGGAAATATGTACTTATTCCCTAAAGGTTTACATTATAACATTACATTGTGTCTGTTGTTTTATTCTTGTAAACACTTGATTTAGTATCAGATCTACCTAATTATTTATTTCAATTTCCTCCATCTTGAGCAAATACTGAAATAGTAAGTACATCTTGCTCTACATGTTTTTGAGTTAATATTTTATTTATTGGTAAGTATTCAAATGTACAGTGTTTGTCATAAGTCCACTATCAGTGTGTTACTATGATAGTATGAACCAGTATTGTACTTATGACCTTTTTTTAATAGACGTTACACAGACACATAAATACTTGAATTAAAAGTACTTAGTGTGATTATTATTTTCGACATGTTAACTACCTATGTCTTTAGTTTGCTGAGTTGTTTATGCCGCCACCCGCTACAACAACCGACGTGGGTTCGATCCACAGGGTTACGTGGATCGTTACACTGCATGGAGTGTTTAAAATAGCGCTTCAAATTATTGTAAACGTTACGCTACTAGTGTACTTTTGAGCGCCGATTGTACGTACAAATCGAAACTTTAAATAGTCAACAATTACGTAATTTAAAACCTAAGAGCTTTAACCGTCCATGTATAAAAAGTAGGAGCATATTAAACAATCTAAAATTTGTTGTAAATAATTCGATTTACTAACACGACGAATACAGTGCAATGCCTTCAAGCCACGCCCTGGGGTGCATTGCGGTGGTATTGAATAAACACCCAATACTAAACCGGCAAACGTACCAACACTCCGTTGTTATCCTAAGAGTAGAAATATATTGACGCAAACGATCGAACCTATTGTAGATTTTATCGAAATAGAAACATACTTTCAAAACAATTATTAAATTCATACGTTTGTTTGTTTTTTACAAGTGATAGGTCAGCGTTTGACCACACATCTGCTTAGTGGTTAGAACCGATGTGGCCTAAGATGTAGCACGCTTTCCTAGAAAATACCTATTCATTGGCGACTTGATATACAATTTTTTGTCATACAAAAATAAGTCAAAAAGTAATTTTAATTCATGAAAGTGTTTACGTATATCCTCAAATAGATTACCGCACAACATATTTATATTTGAATTAGTTAAAAAACAAACAATTGAACCACATGTTAACAATTTACGATTTTATCCTGAAACTAATATATTTATTCTTTTTTACAGGTACGTATCACAACAAACAAAGAGAAACACGCCATTACTCTGACAATAATAAGGTAAGTACAAAAAAGGTAGGTAATATACGTGCTGATTTCTTCATTCGAATAATATTAATTAAGATCGATGATCATAAATTAGAGCCAAAAAGTTACTCACAATCTATAATTATTGTATTACAAGAAAAAATTTGTAGAGATGAACTAGACTTGTCATAGAGCCAAAGAAATCACGATAAAAACATGTAGGTACGTATGACTCGTCACAAAAACTTTCATTGCTCGATTGGAAGTTAAACTGTAGGTATATAAAGACATGAGACACGTGAAGCTTTCTTTGAAATAACTACTCCTATTAGACCTACTCTTTCTTATCTATATAATATTAAAAAGCTGAAGAGTTTGTTTGTTTGAACGCGCTAATCTCAGGAACTACTGGTTCGAATTGAAAAATTCATTTTGTGTTGGATAGGCCATTTATCGAGGAAGGCTATAGGCTACTTTTTATCCCGATATTCCCACGGGATCGGGAGTTACGCGGGTAAAACCGCTGAGCGCTGCTATATATGTATAAAACTGTGAATCACCGGTATCTACTCATGGTAAATCTGTTTAGTTTATTGGCAAGAGTATATCGATGAAATCATAAGTGGGTTTATAATAATAACAGTCAACTAACGATGATTTGTTTTACAACAAATGCTCCTATTATTTATAATATGGATGACCTTTTGTGTAATGTATTTAATTTATTAATATTTGGTTTGACTTATATTTATGTTCGAGGGTTTGTTAAAAGGGAAATCACGTTTATTTTTAATAATAAAACATCAATAAGTATTTTATATTTATTATCAACAAATAAACACTGAAACGAAAATTCACAAAGTAGAAAAAAAGACTTATATGATGGTTGAACTGAAGAATTGTAAGAAAAAGCTCTACCTACTAAATTTGTAAAATAGAGGAATAAGTTTTCTTGTTTTGCTAACTTGGTTCAGCTTCAAAAACAGCTCCAACCAAAATAAGAAATTACGTTCTACTCACCTGATTAAACTTCAACAGTACAATTAGTTCTGGTTGCTGAATACAAAAAAGAAAACACATTATAAATCCCCTTTAGTTATTTTTAGAAAAGTATTTTGTTAACGCTATGTCATCTAATAAGAGTAGGTTCTCGTACCCACACAGAGATTGGGAAAATTGCTCTGGTCGATTCAAAAGCCTATTCAAGTCGGGTGTGATTTAGTAGGTACGAGGGACATGCTGCAATATACGAGTGCTATGCGAGTTACGTACAGAATGAACGATATCGATTTTACTAGATTTTCGAATCATCTGTTTATCAGAGAAACGAATGTAAAGTACAATTGCCTTCTATAATTCGTGAAGTTTTATCAATCACGTGTGATTACTTTGTTTACAACATGTTTTGAAAATAAACTCACATGATCAAATTATCGGAAATGATAAGACGTAGCTTAATGTATTTTTTGGCAAGATTTCGATCGATCAAATTATATCTATCAATCAATTTTATAATGCGAAGTTGACCCAGAAGGTCTTACTATATAAGGTACATACTAAAATAGATACTATCGTGTTTTCCTTGCACCTGACCTATTGAAACACGAGCCGATATTTACGAAACTCAAGGGATACCACTTTGTTAATACAGGGAATGGAAACTAGAGGGTTTTACTAAGCGATTTATAACGGCACTCGGTCGTACCCTACGTTCAAATTGCTTCGTATGCTCGCCTTCGCAAAGCACCTAAGTAGTTGACCTGTTACTAAAATTACAATCTACCATAATATGCCTCCAGTTGTAAGTTAATAAAATTAAAAGTGTTCGATTTGAGAAAGTTAGAATACGCTTTTCAGTCTAATTTATGCTTCTACTTAAGCCCTTAATTAGAGGAGATTAAGAGTAAATTAACTTTTGAGCGATGAAGACGGCGGATTTGAATCTAAGCTGGGCATTCAAAATGTATAATTTTTGGTATCACTTCTAAAATAATACAAGGAAAATTTATGCAATAAAGTGAGTGCCAAATCAATACTTGATATATGGGAGTAATACTCAAGTATTACCGCTTACGTAGAAGCTATAATTCACTGCAGGAGTAATGGAACCCTGGTAAATCGTATCATAGTAGCTAAAACGAATGTGATAATTGTGCTGCATTTTAGACTCACTTTGACTCAAAGATGGAAAGTATGCCTTTTGTTTTAAACTTCCGTTCCAAAGTTGTAGTTTTAGGTACAGGCATTTTTTTAAATCCGCAGCCTGGCAAGACTTGAACCTGTGACCTCCACAATATCGCCTCGGTTGAAGTGCCCTAATATTAAGCCACCGGGGACACATCCAACCAAATCGAATGCTTTCTTAGAATATTCGTACTTGTTTTGTTTTTACGAATATAGCCATTTACATTTTCATGTTTAAAGCTAAGCTTCATACCATAAAGAATAATAAAGCAGTTCTTCAAGAATGAGTGTTACAATTAATTGTATTTCAAAACTTCTACATAATAATCCTAAAAATATTCCGTATCGAATAAAAATGAATAATTAACTACTATTTGGCTTTCTACCTATCTTAATAGATACCACGAATCATTAAGCAAATAAATCGAGATATATGAGAGAACCTACAACTAATGTTGGACGTTTTCACACAAAGCTAATTCCCAAAATTAAACAGAGCTTGTACAAAAGAATTGCCTTGTAAAATTGTTTTTTAAATATTTTATCTTTATCTATTCTAGATAAAGATAAAATATTTCTCACTATTTCTTTATGTATGTAATACATAAAGAAATAGTGAGACCCCGAAATAATCTCGTATCTGCAGACCATACTCACATTGATAATCGAACCCAACCTTTTTTGAGCTGTTGATGAGTATTTGCCTACTGAGTTACAAATTTCGTTGTATTTCGAATGACGCGTTATTTTCAGTCTTTTTATTTTCACTTATCGAATAAAACCATACAAATTCACTAAAAAGGATGATACCATAAATTCTTAGACAAACAAGCTCCTCTGAGAGCAATGAAGAGTTTCCACTGAGTCATACCGTGAAACGAACTGCTTCGTTCCTTTACATTTATTTTCTTCTATTACATTGCCATTAGGTTTAGATATATTTACTTTACATTGACCTCAGTTAATCCACCTTTTTCATTACAGTCTATCAATCTTAATTTCCATAATTACGGTTTTTGATCAATCGTGCAATCTGTTACTGTCACAATTAATTAAATTAACCGACATTCCCACGTTTTATGAACCACAGAACTATTACTCTTTTGTTAACATATCAAAACGTGAATCCATGTAATGATTACATATTCTACTTCTCTAAACAATGATATCCTGACTTCATGCATATTTAACGACTATTCAGAATGCTCTAACCATCTATTACTTTATGGATATTAAGAGATTATACTAAAATTATTTGCGGGCATCACCCTGGACACGCATTTCATTCAATGGAATTAATACAACCTTTGTCTCATTTGCGATATCGAGCAAAAAATTTCTATCGGGTAGCAATTCATTGCATGACATTTGAATATGCAAAGCCATTTTGATTGAAAAATGTAAAATGTAGATCGGTAAAATGATAAAAGTTTACACGTTAATGAGAAATAGTTTTTACCACAAACCTTTATTGATGTGAACCTTAAAAAATATTATGTACAATACATAGATATAGGCATAATCGGCCTTTATAGATTATGTAACTTGCAAAAATAAAATTAATTTGTGACCTTTCTTGGTAATATCAAAATCATAATGATTTTTGACACTTGACATTCCTCATTATGTTTTTATGTTTAAGTAAAAGCCTTTCGAATTTAATTTATTTCATTTGTTATAAAGTTAATACTTCTATCTATCGTCGTCTTACATCTTCAAAACTTAGTGCTTATTTAAAACTTTATAACCTTGTTGGTAGATAAAAATATTATCATAATTTAATATAATAATATCCTTATGATCAAGCTCAAAACAATCAAATATTATCTTTCATTAGTGTCTCAATAAATAAAATATTGAATGATTATGTTGTACATCGCAGACTACAAACCCCCATGGGAAGCGTAACAACCCAAGTGTATAATCAATTCTAAAAAAATCATGACCACTTTCTTTATAAGTTGAATAGAAACTAATCAGCACTTGTGAAAGATCAGAGTGACACAAAGGTTCAAAGCTCTCAAGACTCTTCACATCTAGATAGCTCACTCGTATGAACCAATCTCTTAACTCATCACACCAAATATGAGTGGACGTGACTTGATACTAGAACTTGATGTTTTGTGGTTATTTCTGTCATTATATCGCTTTTGTGAGCTTGGTCTGACTCTATCTAATTTTGTGACGTTGTATCGTAATTTCCAATGACAAGCAATCTTTTTCTTTCTTTTCGTATGGCCTGTGTTTCGCTTGGTGTAGGAAGATAGCGGCTAGCAAAAAGGACGGCTTAACATGCCTGTCGAAGCTCGGCTTATTAGTAGGTACCTAATATTATTAGCAACATGTAAGTATGTATGTAGTATTTTCTAAGGTTTTCGCGACTCGAACGAATTTTAATTGGAATGTCACCTCAGTCGGTCTGTGACTATGATCTGCAATATTCTCGACATTTTTTATTTAAAAAAAATGCTATTATTTTTAGTCGCTTTATTTTTCAGATGATCGAACTTCACTCGTGGAGCATGTATTCGTTCATCATGTATGTTTAAATGTGGTTAAAATGTCATCATCTGGCAATAAAACTTTAGCTTGTTTCCACTAATTCTAGTAAGTACCTAAGCTGTAGTCCTTAAATCTTCTTATTTATATATATAAAAGAAAGTCGTGTTAGTTACACCACTTATAACTCAAGAACGGCAGAACAGATTTGGGTGAAAATTGGTAGGGAGGTAGCTTAGAGCCAGGAGACGGACATAAGATACTTTTTATCCCAATATGCCCACGGGATCGGGACTTACGCAGGTGAAACCGCGGGGCACAGCTAGTCTTCTATATATATAAAAGAAAGTCGTGTTAGTTACACCACTTATAACTCAAGAACGGCAAAACAGATTTGGGTGAAAATTGGTAGGGAGGTACCTTAGAGCCAGGAGACGGACATAAGATACTTTTTATCCCAATATGCCCACGGGATCGGGACTTACGCGGGTGAAACCGCGGGCCGCAGCTAGTTTTCTATAAGAACTAGCCTTTGAAGTATTCCTACCAATTTATTCACAGAATAAAATAAACAAGACCAATTCAACAAAAAATGCTTTTTATATGAAGTATAAATTCAAGCAGCTGTGTTAAAAATACACAAAAATTCATAAGCGGTCGGACCTTACAAAAGTGTTTACCTTGGAATTGAAATTGAGGTTTAGATACCTATACGAGTATTCGCATAATATATTTTTTCAGTCGACGTTTATAAGAAATCGGAATCGCGCGTTTATGACGACTTCCTATGTATTTTGAAATGGTAATAAGATAGGTTAAAGAAATCTCGTTGCTATTCTATTAGAAAAGTGTATTTAAATTGATTAAAATGAATTTTGTAAAACTGTAAGTTATAAGTAGATAAATTCGGGGTAGTTCCGTTAATCCCCAGTTGCATTTTCACACGAAAAATAAACTTTAATATGGTTGCGATTTCACCAACAACCTAATTTGTTTAATAAAATGCTAACTGTGGTTTTGAGTCAAATTTATTTATTTTTTTGTTATTTTTAATTATTTATTTGTTTAATCTCAATCACACATGAACTTAAGAAAATGTACCTACGTAGACTGATGAACTCCTTTAATAAAATAGGTACTTACTACTACTACTTTTTAAGGTGAAATTTCGTGACATCGTTAATACAAATTGTAAAACAATATTTTTATTTTATTTTTTCATATTAACCTAAGAATAATTAATAGTTTAATAGAAGAGTCCTATAAATCATTACAGAAACCCGGGCGTTGTAACCACATGCTGAGTATTTATTTTTGCTGCAGCAGGTTGTAGTTAATGCATCAGTCATTCAACTCGGAAATGTTGACAGACGTTATCAAATTACAACAAGCTTATAAGAAATTAATTAACTCGCGCTATATGAAGTTAAGAAAAGCATAATCTTGAAACATACTTAGGAAAGTTATTGGTTCTAATTTTTTCACTACAAATGATATTACACTCACAAAATAACTGTCGGTTACTGTCATATCTTCCAAAAAAAATCAGACAGACAGACGTACAAGATAGTGATCTTATAAGGGTTCCTTTTTTACCTTTTGAGGTACGAAACCCTACATAGAACAGCAGCGCCACATGAGTAAATAAGCTCATTGAAAACACCTCGCGAAATCAGTAACAATTCTTCTCCTTACGCCATCTGTGTAATAATTAAAGTAACTAGTCGCGGGATATTTTCAATACAACGGTGTTACAGTTCGCGTGGTTGGCGTTCATTCAAGTTCTAGCGTTTAATACTAGATGGCGCTACCGATGGTTTTAGGGTTTCAGTAGTTGCCACTGTGTTAACCGAATTCGCACCGGAAAACATAGATGGCTCCGTTTTACAAAACTATGAAAGTATTCGTTTAATTTTATTACAAAACTCTACGTTCTACTAAATATGTCCTCAACTACACAATTTTTAAAGAAATTTACACAAAATCAGTACTTATATTGATCACTAATCAAAAAGAGTAAAGAATCTGGAGTATAAAATTTCGTTTTTGACGTGATAACTTCTAATAAATTGATGGAACACCTGCATTCACAAAAAAGTGTCACGGTAATATTGTGTGACGTCATCCGTCACGGTAATATGACCAGACGCCTCATAGTTACTTACGAAACAAAGTAAGTACTTATTTAATAATAATATCGCTCATCTGGGCCCGTGTTATTTATAAAAATCTTAATTATAAAGGAAAAAAACAAGAACAAAAATATAAATAAAGGATTAACCAAAAAAATCACAATTTTTCATCCTTTTTATTATGACGTTTTCACGTAAAATTATCGTCCGTAAACCCACTTTATAGACAACTATTTGTTTTTTTTTTCTTATAAAATCATAATGACATTTTACAGCCTTTTATTGTTTAGTTAGACTGTAAAGTAAATAACTATATTCATATCGTAGATATTTATTTCACACTTGAATAGAACATAATACACACCCCTTTCTTAGAGCCAAGTTTACCTATTATTAAAACGTATTTATATCCATGTAATGTTGAATAGAGCGCGCACTTACATCAACCTGCCTTTTATAATTTAAAACATTTTTATCAAAAAATATTTCTCTATTTTTATGCTGCGTTACTTTAAACTTTATTCGGCCGCGGGAAGGTTGTGTTTGCAGTAACAGATGGTCATTTGCAGTTTGCGAGCTCAAGAGTTTTGGGTCGTCGGCCGCAGCGGCCCGCCCCTCTGACGTCATAGCTGTGACGTTAGAGCATCACCCCCTACTACCCCAACCACCCTCTAACCAAGGACTGATTCTTCTCTAAATGTATTAAAATTAAATACATTTTAACAATTCAAATTAGCAAAGAATAATTTCCGCTTAATTATGTCGTTTCTTGGTTGTATGAAGATACTAGCAGCAATCCGCAGTTTCACCCACCTTACTCCCAATTCTGTGAGAATATCGGGATAAAAAGTAGCCTATGGTAGTCTCAATTAACCAAGTTTCATCAAAATGGGTCCTATTTGTTACACACATAAAAACAAACGAAAAAACCAAAAATCTTTCCTCTTTAAAATATTCGTGTAGATATACAGTGACTGCTGACTGGATCGTTATAGAAGCCACAAAACTTTTTTTTCGTAATATCAACAATTGTGCGCTGAATGTATTGCATATCATTTATTTGGTTCAGTTGCGGTTGTCCAGTTGGACAAATAAACAACTAGACAGATCAGCAACTCGACGGAGTACAATCGTGAAATATTTTGCCTAATGCCTCATATGTTAAAAAAAGAAATTATTTAGCAAGCGTGTTGTATCTGAAAATATTCCTTTGTAAAATTCAACAATACAATTTTTGAGAGTTTTTTCCCGGACCTTTTCAATGACAGTATCTATACATATAAAATTCTTTGTCCTAAGTGACTGACTGACTGACTGACGGATCAACGCACAACCTAAAACGCTGATCGTAATGACCTAAAACTTGTATACTTTGTGTGACGTAAGCATCCGATAAGAAAGGATTTTCCGTAATTTTACTCCTAAGGGGGTGAAAAAGGGGAGCAAAGTTTGTATGGGACAACGTGATGCCTCGGTCCATTTCCAACTTCTACGCGGACGAGGTCACGGGCAAAAGCTATAAAAACACAAAATTTTGAAAAAACTATGAAAAAATTATAGCAAGTCATAAAAAAACATTATTCGTAAAACAACGAAGTGTCACAAAATAACAATTATAATCATATTTCATAATTTATTGTTTGCAAATTAATTAAAGTTAAAAACAAGTTAGTGGGCTTAGTGCGATTACCATAATAACACCGCCCACCCTATCGCCTGCCACCCCTTGCAACCCCTCACGGCCCCGCCGCCTTAGGCTTGTCTTCTCAACTTCCCTCGAGCCAGACTTCCTGATTAGCGAGCCTCTTCTAATTATACTAAACATCTTTATAAAAAATAATTTAAAAGAAAATAAGAATTTTTGTCTTTTGTTTTTGGTTTACGCGTAGTTAAAACGAGCGTTGATTTAAGCAAATATTTTTTCTTAGGTTTTACGTTTTTTTTAATTGAATCATGACCTTATGAAATTGACTTCTGGAACCATTCTTTGGTTACCTAAGATAATTATTGCGCTTATTTTTAAATGGCATATTTTTACTGCCTAAATATTTTGCCATAGCGAGGACCGAACTCATTAGTGCTATCGATAATCATCTATTCACATACATGTTAAAATAACATACCATACACTGACTTAAATAGAAGTATCTAAGATACCCGTACAACATAACATAACAACTTCTAACTCCTTCGCAATAAACGACATTAGGTATATCTGCTCACAAGTTATTGACAAACTCGTCAAGACATCTCAATTGTCAAAATCTTGAGCAAGTTTGCGCTAAGTGAATGATCGCTGACAGACAATCTATCTGAATTAGAGTATAAGTACAATACTTTACTTACCTACCTACTAATTTATTACATAATGTTTTGTAATTTACGAACGATTAATGCAACTAAACATAAACGCAGAAATTAACAAAATTAATTTGTTAATTGACGCACGAGACTTGTCGCTTGGGTCACGCAACTAACCTCCTCTGTATTTCACAGGAATGTAATCAATAATGACAAATATTCATTCATTTATCTACGCAGAGATGCCTCTACGTAACCTGCTACGTGCGTAGACTCCCGTAGACCGTTGTCGTAGCACTGTCTGTAGCAATGTGTTCGTAGAGGCTCCAATCCTCTACGAAATCGTTCATCGTAGCATCTGTAGGGAAATTTTCCATTCTTTCTTCAATAATAATTAGGTATATTTTTGTTCAACGACTAATTATAGGGTTCTGTCGTTAAGAATGTTTAAAATCTTGTCCTTCGTAGCGTATTCAATATACTACAGAAATATTTAGTTTGATAATCATGAATCTTGTAGAATTTACTTATGAATATTGAAAATAATATTATTCAACCCTTAAAGGATTTCGTTTTGAATTTGTAGGTATAACGAAAATGGGTAAATTTGATTATTGTTAGCAGCAAACAGCCCTTGCTAACATTTCGCGGACGGTAAACAAATTAAGTAGCTCATACTTAATGATACAAGGTCAAACGTTGAGAGATTGATGAGAGGCAAAGTCGTATATAGTACACCTGAGTGGTTGATCCCGCGAAACTGCAGCTCAAAAATCGATTAAGTCCCAAAGCGGAGTTGAGGTCTGGAGATGGAGGGCCCTCGTGGAGAGCATTGAAGTATGCCGGAGGGTCGGTGAGGCGCGAGGCAGAGGGTGCGCGGGGGTGTGGTGCCGGGACGCGCATGCGCGGGGTTGGGGCACGCGCTGACGTCACGCGACGCGCCCGGGGCCGCGCGCCAGTGTTTCCCGCGACCGCGCGATCAGTCACGCGCGACTCCTGCCCCTAACCATTTGAGCACGTTCATGAGTTTCCGATGTTGATTCTGTAACAGACGTACCATCATCGGTTACCTCGGTTAGCAATCGCCCGGTGCTGGTGGCGGCAAACCGCATGTGTCAGATAACAACACACACTGTGTCCTAGGCCTAACCCTACTTCACGACATCTCATAAGTATCCATTGTTTAGATCTTTAAGTACCTACCTACTAGCTGTGTTGTATCGTCATATTATACATAAATATAGTCTACTATATGACGTACTTGAGACGTCTACGTCTCGAGTACGTCATGGATTTATGATTTCATGGGTTAAATAAGCATGATTTTAGAATACTAAGTAGAATTAAACAATATAATGGTAACTTAAATAACGAAGGATATCTCAAAAGCGTTGCTACAGCATTATGCAGACCTTTCTTTGTTTACCAACAACAATATATATACCTACCTATGTCAAAGGTAAAATTGCACGCAATATATTAGATTACGATATGACAGTGACAGAAACAATCCAATAGGGACTTAATAGGGATTATTAGATGATTAATCGACGCTCTACACTTGAATATGAACAGTCGGCTAGAAAAATTTAAGTTCTAGCTTAGACTACTAAGTTATTAAGTTATTTTATAGATTTTATAGTTATATATAGTTATTTAAAACTACTTTATTAAAAAAAGGGATACTTTGTTTTTGTTATGTGAAACTCGATATTCCAATGGTGTTTAAAGCACCGTTTTCACAAGACTTTTATAGTGAAAATAACCATAGTTTTAAAATCCTATATCTACTTTAAAAATCTAAAATGCTATTTTTAGAATGTTTATGTAGCTTTGTTTGTATAAAACTAAAATAATAACTATTCTATAAATCTACATAAAGTTTCTACTTTTGTTCCCTGACCTAAGTACCTTTACGTACAAACATACATTAATATATAGGTAAATAGTAGGTACACATTACACATTCAAACTACATGTGTGTATTCGTTCAGAAAGTTGTTGTTAACACTATGTTAATGTATTCAGTGGAAAATGTCAGAATGCAATGTGAAATTTTACATTCAAATTGAGTCAAGATAAAACATAAAAATTACGAGTTGGTAATAAAAAACCTACTCATATTTTAAATTTAATAATTGTTGATGAATGCATAAAGTACCCCCTGCTGAACTTAGAGTAATAAGTTCAGCAGTCTAGAGGTACGTTATCTCATTTCATTTTTAAATTAATACCTATTCTCTTTTCGAAAATTTAAACCTCTTTGCAACGGCAAAATAATTAAACAATAAACCTGTTAAGCAGTATTTAGTGAGGGCACCTTTATGAAATCCGCATCCTGTACATTAATCCGTTCAGGATGCTGTTAGAGCGCCCCGACAATATAGTACTTTAGAGATGTTTGCAGAAGTGCGCACATATTGCTTTATGCTACAATGTGCAAAAATGTACGTTGTTGTAATGGTGCGAAGAGTCAGGCTCAGCTCAGCTCAAAGACCATGTAAAAATGATAGACTGGATTGCCCATATTATATGGATCAGTACATTACAGTGATAATAAGAATATCGGAAATTATCAAAATTTGGCCCACGCGTTTGGGCTCTAGAGAACCACATAGGTTTAAACATACATACCTAGACTGATGAACACATTACCACTCATTTGCGTTGCGCAGTCGGGTTAAAAGATATAGGTTTATTAGGTACTCAAATAATTTTTCAGATATTAGTAAAAGTAGTGTTTTTGTAATTATTAAATATTTACTTATTAAATAACTAAAACATTAAAAAATTACACTCCACCTCAAGGCATAATAAGTAATAGTTAATTTTAAAGCTAATGTTGATAATCCTTCACGTCTGTAATAGATCAACTCTCACGCTTTTTTGTTCATTTTAAACTTCATTCGGATAAATGTTTTCTCAGTTTTTTTTTGTTTTAAATTAAATTTAAATTTAAAAATTAAGCTCACTTTAACAGTTATTTTATCTAAAGTTTGGTTAATTAAATAGCTAAGCAGTTGGCCGCAGATCGATTCCGGTCTGTACCTCAAATCTCTTGTATTATTCATGTTCTCTCGGTATATTTCCCTATGTATTATTTAAATTAAGCACTTAAGGCTTTTGCCTTACTTCAATATTCATTCAGTTTCATGCAATCTGCTGCTTTTCTTGGCGGAAAGATTTGTGACATGGCATTTTTCTTCAGAAATATCGGTCAAGTGTAGTAGCTTTTATTTTTTCATAAATCACCACGGCAGGATTCGTATCTTCGACAACAAGACTTTTCTTACCATGAGTTTCTTGTGCCTTCTTCTCATTGGTGGGCGCGTTCCGAAGGCACACATTCTAACTTAGTTTTTAAGACGTATCCATGTGGTCTTTGTACAAATGTATTAAGCATCAAAAGGAATAAAAAAAATTGACTTTGACTTGACTCCAATTTATCCTCATTTATTACATTTTTATAAAGAAAAGTTTAATTTCTTATTGTTATCTTAGTGATAATATGTTTGATAATGGATATATATTGATAAAACATTTTAGGGCATCTAAGTAGGTTAAAAGATCCATAAACATAATTCACATAAACTTCTACTGTTTTTGGGCCAATGAATTTATGACACGGCATTGGATCAAACGTTGCAGTAGGAAGAACTATCAATGACAGAAGTTCGGGAAGCTCTTTATAAAGTATACTGTGATAATACAGTAGACATTTTGATATAGTATACTACTATAGGGAGTAAGCTATAGACCACTGTAGTTTTCTCTGTGCCATATACATACATAGAACAAGAATATACTTTTACATAATCTAATTAATTGGTTATTCAAAATAATGTCACTCGGAAATAAAGTCAAAATTCTTAAGTACCCGTACGAAATTCTCGATATCTTCATATTTCAGTTGATGTTATTATTAAATTTAGATTTTGAATTAAACATTTTCCATTACTTTCAAGTTTCATGAACTTTGTTAAACAACGTCAATAAAACATGGACGTTTTTTCTGACTCGTATTAAAGTGAGCGCAGACTATTTTAAAATATCGTCCAATAGCTAGCTGACAGTTCGTCCATGAAAAAAAGTTCCACCTGATGAAAAGAAAACAGTGGTGAACAAGTGTTTTTTCTAATATCTACAGTGAATCAGCGACCTATCGCCCGATAGAAAAAATTGCTAGACTGTTTCTTCATTCACAACGACTTTCATCGTTTTATCCAATTTTTTATATTCTACGGGCAATGTAAGCTTAATACAAGGTAGGTACAAGATGGAAAAATACTGGTTGTTTTAGGGAAATCTTATCCGAAATTTGTTTTTCAAAGATATTTATTTTACAATCAAGTTACACATACTATGGTTAGGTACCTACTATGTAAGGATGTGATTGTATTTATCACAACATAATTAGACCTTAGTAGGGTATACTCATATACTTTACCATTTCTGTACTATTTTGTGAGATTCGTTTTTAAAGTGATACGGGACACAGTTGTTAGGTATTTGGTACAATGCTGACTCTAGATTCTCTAGAAATTTTAGTACTACAAGATAGGTTACCATGTTTTTTTGAATTATGCCAAGTAAAAAGTGACAACAAAATATGTAATGAACCACAGAACATATTTAGTCCATGCAATTAAACTTTCGTTTAAAATGGGTTTTATATGTTATGATAAATTATGTTTCTCAAAACAAAATATGAGGATTATCTCGTATACCTTTAGTTAAACTTAAGTCTTGTTTCTCTCTCTCTCTCTCTCTCTCTCTCTTCTCTCTCTTGGTGTCCTCGTGTAACAAAGTGTCCTCGAGCATCCTCTTGAAAATTTAATTTACGACTGTCCGTATATTTCACACTCTAAAGCTATTTATTATATAATATTAATTACTTTAAATTTTGTAGAGTACATTGCCACCTATTTTAATTGCTTAGACTACATCCCCCTGCGTTAACTGCCAAGGAAAGCCATTTCATACCACAGAACTTGTTTAAATGTAAACCAATATTATATCTCTGGTTTGTCCATCCATATTCTGTCGTATTATGACGTCTGATATTACATTGATCTTTAAACGGCAAACGATAAATTTGGTTTTCGACCAAACAGAGATTTTTTTTGTAGAAATTGACAAATATTATGGCTTCATTACGGCATTTCAATTGCTTAAACAACCCTAATATTTATTTATTTATTTACTTTAAATCCACTGTAAGAATCAACACGGAAGCTCATTGAACCAAATACTTCGAATCAACGTAACAAGAGTGCCAAAGAACAACGATCATAAAACCGAAATACGGTTTATATTATAAATTGGAAACAATAAAATTGTTCCGCAGACTAAAGACTTAAGTTATAAGAACCGGTCATTCGGTTGTGTATCAAGTGAGCGATGGCGTCGATGGACGCCATCGTGGCGTAATAATTGTTCGTGTGATGGTGAGCGAGTAAGGCGGCCCTGGGTGGGGGCGGCTCGCGGCGGGCGCGCTGTGATGCGATGGGCCAGGACTGGTGCTTCCGGCGCAAGAGAAAGCGCAGCAGCAGCCAGGAGGAAACCCAACCGCATCACACCCGGTAACATTATCTATACATAAATAAATAAATATTGCAGGACATTTCACACATCGCGATCTAGCCCCAAGCTAAGTAACTAGACTTGTGTTAGGGGTGCTAGACAACGGAAATACTACTTATATACTTTTCTTTTGTAAATATATACTTATAATATATAGAAACAATCAGACCACAGACAAATATCCAAGCATAAATACTTGTCTGAGACGGGAATCGAACCCGCAACCTTGTGTTTGGCAGTCCGGTATGGTGACCATTATGCCAACGGGGTCGTCAAAATAAAACATATAAAATGCCCTGAATGACTGATAAATCAATGTACAGCTTAAACCCTCGTATACACTTGAAAGTTGGAAGGTGTATGACGTAGGCATCCGATAAAAAAAGATTTTCTGAAATTCTACCCCTTCGGGCGAAAAAGTTTTTATGGGTTTCTTTGTCCATTTTCGACTTCTAAGCGGACGATATAGCGGGCAAAAGTTAGTCCATAATAAGCATTGCTACAAAAAAATTTGTCCTGAATGACTAACTGACGGATCAACGCACCGCCTAAACTGCTGATCGTAGAGACCTAAAACTTGGAGGGGGGTGTTCTTCGTATGACGTAGGCATCCGATAAAAAAGGATATTGAAAAAAAAACAACTCCTACGTGGACCTTTCTGGCACCCAATTACCTTTTTTACCGATTCCTAAATAATAAAAATTATGCCAAATTAATTGGTATTAGTTAAAAAAAATCTATTTATGCCAAATCTTATTATGTCATAGATTTATTGCCAAAAACAATTTTACAAAATGAAATTATGCCAAAAGTTATTTATTACCTATGCCAAAGTAGTTTATGTCAAATGTACTTATAGCTAATAAAATTATGCTAAAATCGTTATGCCTTGTGACTTTACGCGCCGTACGTGGATGAAGCCGCGGGTATAAATTAGTTAACTATATTTAAGTAGGATCTCACGGTTAGATTATTATTGTGCACTAGGTGATAATTTCGATGCATTATATGAATTTTCACAATCTCGGTGCCTTAATAGGCTGAAAAACGGTAAAAGTACTTAGTAAATTAACTCGATCCTAATTTCAACCCTTTCGCCTTTACTTGACCTACTTTATCTAAAAGCAAGTTCACAAAAATAGCTCTACGTAAAAAGATATTTCAGTAAGTATAAATATTAATTACAAAATCTGTTACCTTCTCGCTGCATGATTCAGAAAACTACTGCAGTCTTTTAAATAGTTCTGACCTCAATGCGGAAGTAAAGGGTAATCGGACGAAGCGTATAAGCAGGTTGTTTCGAGCTGCATAGAGCTTACCATCATTTTTAGGGTTCCGTGTCCCTTTTACTTAATAATAATAATTAAAAAATGTTTTATTGCAGTAAAATACAGTATTAACTTACACATAAACAAAGGTTTATATATCTTGGGCAGGTAATTAAATCTCAGTCTGTATATGCAAATTGTGACAAAAAAAACCGATTCCTTAAGTAAAAATAAGCGTACAAAGATTCATTATTCAGTCTCCATTTAGCTAAACCTTGTAGGATTAAATTACTTATTAATAAGTAGAACACTTTACACTTCATTCTAATGCATGCAATGTAATTGCGCTCCTGAAAATTTTAAACTTAGACTCCACTGTCCGTCTGTCTATCTGTATGTTTGTCACCAGGCTATATCTCATGAACAGTGATAGCTAGACAGATGAAATTTTCACAGAAGATGTATTTCTATTGCCGTTATAACAACACATACTATAAACAGATTATAGTGGTACGGTACCCTTCGTGTGCAAGTCCGGCTCGCACTTGGCCGTTTTTTCGATTGTGTTTATTATCGGATGTGATGTATCATAGAAGTACTACTAACAAATGTCCTAAAGCACTGCAATAAAACGTTGTTATAGGTACTGAGAAACAAACAAAATAGAATAACAAGAAGTAAACTGTTGTCGGGTTTTACGGGTTTTACTAATCTTGTAAAGTGCGCGCAGCACTTGTTTCTAGTATTAGTTGTCAGGTTCCTGATCGAGATTAAATTGTTTCCCAGTGGGTTCACTGATGCTATGTTAAGCCGTTGATCCCAGCTGCCGGTGGTGGCGCTATCTATCTTAATCCTTGGAAAATAACACCGTTTTACCGGATTTACATTTGTGGTTTTTTTTATTCGGACTTTTTTGTGTTAATAAAAACTAACCTTTTGGGTTTTTATAAGGTAATTTTACTCGCAGGAAGTTGTTAATTTCGAACTTAACGTAGTTTTTTCACAAAAAATCTAGAATTAGTTATATGGACAATATTTTTATAGTGTTATAATATATTTTCTACAATTTAACAGCAGTGCACATGTGCTCCTTTAATATTGCACATAAAATTTTGAAATTACAAAATTGAATTAAACTCACAGCATAGTATGTGCAATGAAAAGTGGTCCCAGAAGAGTTACTGTCGGAGTTCCAGAAGCAAGAGGATAATTGCATCTTAATGGGTTGCGTCTCTATACGATTAGCTCCCAGCCTCCGTGCTACACAATACTCTCATCTCGTGAGAAAGGATTATTAGTCGAGTTTAGATAACAGTTCTGACGATGCTAACGTGTTTAAAGTACGTAAGTTTCTCTCTCCACATATAGTCATACTTGATGTTAGGTGTTATGTTATTTATACATATAGATATTGAACAACACTTTGAACAACGCTATCTAGTCCGAAACAAAATAATGCTTGCTTTGTGATTGATGAGTATAACACCAGATGAAGAATTTGCTATACCTATAAAACTGTTACAATCTAAGTGGTATTACATCGTTTGTATGCATGCCTGTAGTTTTATTTTTATTTACTTAAATGAAAATTCATAAAAACATCTATTTATTTAGACACTTTATGAAGTTACACTTCAGTTTTTAAAATATTATTTTTGACCAAGTGTTGTCTTTTATATTGAACTAGCTCCGCTTCTTGGTTTTACTTCTTGCCTTAGTTTCGCTGGCCTGGAAAAATTGAGATAAATAGTCACCGCAGAATACATTTTCGTGAAGCTGTTGTAGTTTTTTTATATAGTAATTCAGTTTCCACTCAATGGATTGATGTAAAGTGTACTTTCCAACAAAAAAAACCTATTCGAATGTAAAAACCAGATTTCAATCGGTTCTGTAGTTTTTCACCCTCATGAGCGCGACCACGTCTAAAACTCAAAATGCCTAAGTAGCATAATGCCTATAATCCAAGTCTAAAGAGAAATTTAGCTAAATAGCAAAATGCCTGAAACTCAAATTTCTTAGGATGCACAACATCCAAAAAGTAAACTTGAACTCAACCTAAACAGCCGAATTCCTAAAACTTAGATTACCATGTATTTTAGAGGTTATTAGATAGCCATGTATTTTAAAAACTACAAATTTATGTTCTACTACATATTCTATGACCCCTGGACTCGATTTTTTTATTTGCTTCCAAGTATTGCGGACTTTTTCTGCTTCATTCCTTTATTAGAAGTAAAGATAGAGAGACATTTTAAAACACATCTTTCAATTTTAAATAGGGTATGGAACTACGAATAAATAAGTCAATGCTATGGAAGCATTTTATTCCATTAGAGGCATTATAAGTACATAAAACTGTTGCCTTCAACAATTTGCAATAAATACTTAATCATATGATTCAATACAATGGACAATAAATTGCCTGACGTCTATTACATGTACACTGCTCAGGAAATTATGTAGTATCTATGGATGTGCTCCTACTCTGACTAACAACCGCTTGCAACTTATAATCATTTTTTCTGCTACCTCGATGTAGGTCGTTAAAACACACCTATACATTAGAGTTAATTTAGACAGATAATTTATTAAGTAATCTGCTGGGTTAAGGTCTCCTTTCAATTTTTCCATTCTAATCTATCCTGAAGGTTTTCCAGCCCAGAATTATAATTACTACGATACTGTAAATAATTATGACAACAATCATGAATTACTTAGATTACCTACTAGTTAGGTAAACCAAGTTTCATCTTTTTTAGATACGTATACTCTATTATTGAATTTGTATTTGACGACCCAGTTGGCACAATGGTCACCATGCTGGACTGCCAAACACAGGGTTGCGGGTCCGGTTCCCACCTCAGATTTATGCTTAGATATTTGTCTGTGGTCTAGTTGTTTCTATGTATAATAAATATATATTTACAAAAGAAAAGTATATAAGTAGTATATCCGTTGTCTAGCACCCATAACACCATTCTAGTTACTTAGCTTGGGACTACATGGCGATATGTGTAATTTCCTGCAATATTTATTTATTTTATTTATTTTGTTTTCATAGAGTTCTATTAATCTCAATCTGTGCAGCGTGTATCTATAGTTAATGTTGAACAACACATTTATTATACAAAGTACTATCAAGAGGGAAGGTGGAACTGCTTGGTACTTAATTGTATATACGTGCAATCCTAGTGTAATTATCTTTGGCCACAAGCGTAATAATGTGGCGAAGAGAAATAACATTACACAAGGTAACGGACATTGTGCTACGAACTATGTGGACTTTGAAACCTACAACTATGTAGGTACGTTGAATGTTAATAGTGTTTTGAATTTAAATTTGTTATCTGAAAAGCCCTAAGTGCAGGCAAACTTGCTAGCTAGGTCTGCAATTTGGACTTTGGCTTAGCCAACATAGGTACAATCTCTTGCCTGTTAGGTCTGCGCGGTCAACCATTTCTTCTAGGTTTGCAGGCCGGATGGAAACTGACATACCCTGGTCCAGGGTGGTGGAATAATGTAGTAATGCATTTTCTCTTGTTTGTTAGAATCATTTTGACGGCCCAGTTGGCACAATGGTGACCATGCCGGACTGCCAAACACAGGGTTGCGGGTTCGATTCCCGCCTCCGACAAGTATTTATGCTTAGATATTTGTCTGGGGTCTGGTTATTTCTATGTATTATAAGTATATATCTACAAAAGAAAAGAATATAAGTAGTATATCCGTTGTCTAGCACCCATAACACAAGTCTAGTTACTTACCTTGGGGCTAGATGGCGATGTGTGGAATGTCCTACAATATTAATTATTATTTATTATTAAAGTTCGACCCTAGGTCTGCACCTACTGTCTGCTTGTATACAAGGAACGTCATCGGATGATGATGATCATGTAGCTTCCTACCTCAAGTGATTATATTATTTAGGATTTTTAAGCACAGCGAAATAATATATAACTATAAAATATGTTTAAGAATCACGGAATTTCTGATGGTTTATCAATTTACAACTTGATTGATTATACACAAATAGATAAAACCAGTACGTTAATCAAGATAAGATTGATTCACTGATACCTAATACATTTTATCAGATTGATACTGATTATTTTCAAAATCGATTTCAAAATCAATGTAATGTTTTAGATTGCAGATTGGTTATAACGTGAAACCCGTGAAATATTGGAATAAAAGCTGACCTGCAGGCTATTGTTAGAAATTGTTTGATTTGCGGAGCGAGATAAAAGCACTTTGTTTAGAAAACCCACTATATAGATAGATAGAGATCACTGTATTTTACAGCACAACATAAAATTAATACTTACTCTATATTATGTGTATATTAGGTATGTTTGTGATTGATACATTCAAATGAAAACTAGGGTGCAAAAATATTTTTCTCAAACATTATAATATTTAACTGTCTATATACTTTTAGTGTCATTTCGTAAGCTTTTCATCGTGGAAGGTAAGCTTTCAGCATCTTGCATATTGCCTTATACTACAGGGTAATTTTTATATAATCATAATAGTTATATAAGCAGCTTAGGGCATCTTGCCAAACAACGTTTGTACACGATTTTTTAAAATTTGGACTTTAAATTGGGAGGTTAAGTTTACCCAAAAATTAGTTGTTACTTACTCGGAGAGATCTTTACTTTTCAAGTTTTATCGCTGTTCTAAATCTGAATGACTTTTTATTTTCGAAAAAAATCGAAAGGCTAATTAGTATTCATATATTTAAGTTCCTTCCCTTAAAAAACCCTATACAAGCTTTCACCCCCCTGAAATTTTGAATTTCCAAAATTCTTATTATTTTATCACTTATGAAGGTTTTTATAAAACTTTTTGGTGACCCTTATTATCCACAGGCCCCGGTAGATTTCAAAAATTACTATTATTGGCATGTTTTCATTCTTATATTTTTATTTGATAAATTCACGAGTTAGACGACTTTGGACTAAAGCAGGTGCCTGTGTTGAAAACATTCTTATAACAGCCGTTTTGGAGCTCTACGGTGGGTCTGCAATTATGAAGCCGACCGTACCTTATTAAATATTTCAGCTTTCTAGATTTAGTAGTTTTAGCTATGCGTTGAGATAATAGACGGGATGCATACGTGAAGGGCGGTGACGACATGGGTCAAGTTCAAATACCACGTGGCCCGGAAACGCGCCAAACCCAACAAACATTTCACATTTGCCAACTCTAGGCTCATTCAGACATTTAGATAAATATCCGGTAATTCGTTGTAATATGTTTACTTACTTGTCAGAGTCCAAGTAAACCTGTTAAGTGTCTCAAAATAGCTATATTTGTCAAATCATACATATATCTATACTTAACAGCAGTGTTATACCTATATTCAAAACTTCATTGTCGCTACGATCAAAGAATTTAATAGCATTTTATTAAATCTTACTGTTGCTATCAGCAGAAAAGATAGGTAAAGCTTAAATTTAATATTTGTAGCAAAATATAAGGTATTTAAATACCCTGCCTGATCCGAAGGTCCTTTGTTGTCAATAAAGGTATTACCGTGAACAATAGTAAGGGGATACTATTCAGCATTATACAATTTTCTCATCTTTGATACATGTAATCTTCCGAACTACCTAAGCAAAAGGTATTATTACTCACTGAAATCAGTCACGGTGATACGGTGATTCGTAGCAAGCTTCAGTAGAGACGTTAGATTTTCGCGTGACCTATAAACGAAGCAGTCGATAGCGGTGAAAAATGATCTCTGGGAACTAGTTGTTAAGTGTGAATTCCGAGCGGCAAGGTGGTGACTTGCGTCATTTCCTGCACGAGAGTTGCGTGCCGGTAACTTCGTCGTACGCATGCGGCCCGCACACCCCCCGCTTCGGCAACATGGCGGCAGCAACATGGCCGCCGGGAAGCCGCGGGATGCTCTGTCACGGTGCTCCTGTCCGAAACGACGTTGACACAAATTCCCGGCGCGTTCTACACCTTGACACGCACATCCGCACAGAAAGCTCCGGTGTGATCGATCTATCGCAACCGGTTACCAACCTCCGTCTCAGATACGAACCTCGCGTGCAACAAGTGATAGCATTTCGAATCTCTCATAGATAAATGACGCATCTTTATGATATTACAGAGGTGATGTGATTGTGGGTCACTCATAAATATAGAACGTGCCCTTTCGGTCGGTGGCGGCGCGGGTGAGCGAGTGAGTAGTGAGTGACGTTGGCGCTCACGTTCCCCGCGCCGCGACGCGACGTGCAACGTCAACAACACCGGCAGCGTCACGCACCCCGCGCGGCCCGCGTGTTGTCGTCGTAGACGCGATGCTCGCTCACTAGTCGTAGTCGCTAGCCGCGATACCTTCCTACTGTATACAAAATATACACACGGCACACCTTCCTCTGTCTGTTTGTCTGATTTTACTATCAAACACGTGCTCTTGTATTTTAATATAGAAACCATGTTGTGAATTGTGACTATAATTTCAGCCTGAAGAGTTTCAACGCGATAAGTGTCATATCAAACGCAAATAATTCCTTATGAAATGACAATAATAGTTTATTAATTCTCATTCAATCGAATCAATAGTGAAGTGAAGCCGGGCAGCTTAAAGACTATCAATAATGACGATAACAGGAATGCACCGTAGAGAGCGCGTGGCGGCGAGCCGGCGACGACGCGTACGGCGCCAGGCTCAGTACGACGTCGTTCACGGTAGCGCGTGAACCGCACGGACACACACGACGACGTGAGGTTGTGGACGATGCTGTCAACGTTTAGAATACGTATCGTCTGTGACCGTCCGCGACGCGAGAGGAGCATGACAGTGCAGTGTTACCGATGAATTCATTAAGAAAGTGTCCTAGAAGAAAGGGTCGGAGGTCAAGCGCGCGAATATTGCGATAATGCTGACGTTTGTGTTCGCGGTTTGGTCGGCGGCGCGCGCGCTGGGCTGGGGGCACGAGGCGTCACCGACGTCTCCGGAGACGGAGGAGGCGCCGGTGCTGCCCCGACTGCGCTCTGCACGCGCCTCCAGCGACCTCTCCACGCTCAGCACCACCACCACTAGCTCCAGCCAGACCAGTAGCTCCGACCATTCTAAGAGGTCGACCTTTAGCTTCTTTCCATACTGACTGAGTTACAGCCGTTTACCGTTTGACATACATAATATATCGAAAATTATTATCAAAGTTATATTTTTAATCAAAGTTTATATCGATTTTAATAATGATCAAAGATAAAGCATAGTATCGGCAAAGAAAATACACATCAAATAAGATAGTGGAACTAAAAAGGTACCGAATACTTCAGTAGATGAGAAAAAACCTCTCGAGGTACATAAGAAATAAGAATCCAGCATAAAAGTTAACAAAAAATATTATACCGTACATACTGAAATCGCTAATAAGAGCCAAAAGCAGTTTATTATTACATGGAACATTATTGTAAAGTTCTGTTGGGTGCACCGTTTTTGTACATGAGTTCTTTTTCGACATTATTGTAAAAAAAAACAGTCGAAAAACACCGCATTGGTGTTTTTGACTTAAAATTACAAACAGTAACTTTCCATTTTTATCCTAACCAAATTTTATATTATGTATAGGAGACAGACATTATGCTTTTGGCCCTTTTGCCCTAACATGATTCTCCCAATCCGGCTTCGTATATCGATCCTTACAGTAATCAAAGTACGACGAACGAAAATTTGCGATACAATATGATTTCGATTTGTACAACCAATATATATATCTGCAAAATATGAAGGTATGGCATACTTTGACAAACTGCTTGGGACCTTTCCTTAATGAGATTTTCCGCGTTTCCTTTGAAACAGTACCTAACTTCGGTTATGTATACCCACATACCTACAATAGCGTGTTTGTGGTAATTTGAAGACTTTACGGGGGAAATATTATTAACTGTCAAGAATTACATTTCAACGCCACATCAAAGAAAGAGAAAGATACTGCGGCTATGGCTTTTACTGTGGTACAATGAAGTAAAATTACATTTCCTGGGACTCAGGATCTAAACATTAAATTGATATTTCAAAGTTATGTAAACTCTTTCCCCCTTATTCCAAAATGAGGTTTAAGGATATTCCTAGATGTGGATTTAAACCTTAGATTTTGGCACATATTTACTCGTAAACTATAGTCCAAACACCATCCCTATAGATTATATAGGGAACTATATTCTAAACACTATCCATATACATTATATAGGGATAGTGTTTAGATTATAGTTCACGAGTAAATCTATATCTAAATCTAAGGTTTAAATCCACTTCTCGGACTATTCTTAAAACCTAATAGCAGTTTACTTAACTATTGAAATATTTTTAAAAAATCAAAAGACTAGACGTACTCATATTTTTAATGAAAAACTTGTACTCTGATCTTTTCAATCACTGAAGACAACGACATTGTATTGAAACATTCAATTATCTGTTCGAAGTTCTTTTCAGTCGACATTCTTTTCATTGGAGTATCCAGAGTGGAACCTGATCAGACGTGCGTGGTCGTTTTCAGAATGCTCACTCTAAAGCTCTATATTTAATGTTCCGAAGACATATAGCTGTATTATTACGTCCTTCTTAATAACTCGTGTCGTTATGTAATGGATAGGTGTCTAAGACACGGATATATTGTTATAAACTGCTCGATTATGTTTGATATAAGTATATGCCTCTTGTACAATGTTCGTACATATACCTAATTATGCTCGTAGCAACAAGGTAAACAACGTATTCTAATCTATTATTAAAATCTTATAATCTTTGAATTTGTCAAGAACTACTTCGATCTGTTTGTGTTCGTGTGCACGTCATAGTTAAACGACTGTAACGCGTCTCGAATCTTCAATGAAATACCTAAATCTATCACTGAACCGATATTATAAATTACATTATGACGTCATAAATATTAGTGGGAGCGCAATACGATAACATAAACTAAATTATGTAGATATGTTTGTTACGTGATGTAAACGAAACTAAATGATATGCACATGCTATCCTTCACATATCGTCCAGTACTGAACTTACTTCTTTGGCAGCCAACCAAACGGTCTCTTACATAAAAAATTTTAATAATCAGTTTTAGCGTCTATGACGTCCGCAATTTTACATTAAAATTAAGTGCAACACGGTTAATTTATAGCGTACCTATTTCATAACGCAAAATGAAACATTTTCGTTACATCTTCTCAGGTAACTAATTTAAATAATATTTTCACTCGACAGATATAAACAGGTACGTAATTCAGTCTTGGAGCTTGCAAAAATATACTTACTAATTGTTTGTATTTTTTCATTTTAATTCGAACAACAATTTATAAGGTGGGAAACCCCAACGAAACCAAAACATAATTGGTACGACAATTTTCACGACCTTTTTCCCCTTCATGATGGAAAATTATTTGATCTATACAATGTTTTAAAAATTATACTCAGTAAAATGTTATTATGAAAATTATGCGAGCTTTTACAGGTATAAATTAGGAATTATAACCTAAAGAGTCCAACATCCTTATTTATAGATGTTACTATTTTTATTTGTCTCAAAAGTGGCTCTTAATTACCAAAGTAAAATTAATAATAAAGACCGATAAAAAACGGGTAAATGTTTCAAGAGTCATATGCCAGAAAACAATGTTTGGACGTTTGTGACAGATAGTATGGCTATAGTTTCGTTTGGTCACTAAATAAATTGGATAGTAGTATTTTGTAGTTAGATAAGTGGTGGTGTTGTGCGGCGGTGGCTGACGTGGTTTGCGTGGTCAGGTGGAGTGAAACACCGCGGCGTTGGAGTGCACGCGGGATCTCCCGTCGTCCTCTACGAAGAACTCCTGTGTCTGTTAGAAGACGGACCACCGGCAGGTATACCCAGTCTAACCTTTAATTTTACTCTTCTTGCAGTACAAGACTTATAGTAGAAATCGACCGTGTCTTCTATTTGGTACCAATTCGAATTGATTAAAGCCAGTAAGGTTTCATACATGCCTAAGTTCTTCAGTCATATTCCTATTTTATTTATTCAAAATATTCTACAAAATTTTACTGCTAATAAAAATATATTTTCAGGAGACATAAAATATAAAGTGTGCTACGACACGACGTTGGAATTTTCGTTGACTTGAAATATTTTCTATACGTTTTAATATTTTTAAATATAAACTTTTATTTTTACGCCACACTAGAACGAATCGACTAACAGCGTCGTTCTTAAAATAGGTGGATAGAAAATTAATATTGAGAGGTGTTAAAGAATAATCGTTGGAATAACATCAAATTGATGTAAACGTCTTTGCGTACAGTAGGTATTAATGCTGCTGTTTATTTCATTTTAATATGTATACAATGTGCAAGTACTTAAAGCTAAAAAAAAAGGATCCGATTCTCTATTTTGCAAAATACTAGATCGACAAATGGAATGTCCAATGAATTTAAAACCAACACACTGCTTTGCGAATAGGTAAGCACCTATTCGTTGGTCAACTAAGCAGTTGACCAATAAATATCTTACATTTAAATAATATTAAGGTTAATATTAAGGTAAGGCTAAGGTTGTCAAATCGAAAATACTAAAACGGCAGACGTATTTGTGGAGCAAGATACCTATCTTAAGAGACGTTAGTGTCAGAGCGGTCAACTCGGCCTACCTCAGGAAGATTTTGGATACGATATCATATTTATTATAGACAAAAAATATGTTAATATTACTACCGTTTATTCATAATAATATATTTACGAAAACACCACTTTACGTTTGTAAAAAAAAATGTGATATTTTTCACAAAAAAAAATAGCGATATTAATTATTTTAACTTAACAAAGAAAAGATCGAGCCCAGTTATAGGCTCCGGAAAATCGTCGTTTATTAGCACATGTGAAGTCTATTTAATACGTAACCTAAAGATGTATATGACTAGTCCATCAACAGGTTCATTGATCTTTGTGAACATAATCACAACAAATAATAAAAAACCGTTCTTGTATCATCTTCTTATTGGTGGGCGCGTCCTGAAGACACATATCTATCCTACCTTAGTTTTATGACAAATAAATGTGAATTCATGCGACGATTCCAACTGAATAAAATAATTTTGACTTTGACTATACCTTTGTACAGAACTGAAATAGTAAATTAAAAGCTGTAGTACAGTTTGATACGTATACCTATCGGGATAGGACATCGAGACGAACAAATAATGTGTCCACTCACACCTATGAAGCGTCCTTTAAATTGTCCATTTCTGAGACGCTTTAGAAGTGTGTTGACACAATTTACTTGTCTCGTTGTCTTCTATCGATAGGTGCACTGCACCGCACCGCTGCCGAAAAGTAAACCATTCATTATATTATCATACGAGAATAATCATCTATGTGGTCCAAAAATAAAATTTATAAATAATACAAAATAATATAAATTACAAAAAAAGGATTGTTCTAGACGTCTAGGCGAACTACTTTTGTTCTACGACTTTTGACAGTTCGAACTTTTTTATGTTTACTGGAATATCATCTGTTCCAAACATATAATAAACAAACGAAGCCTAAAGGTCAATGACATCTACATCTAAGAAACAGGTGATTTCCTACTTAATGAAACCTCATTTTCAAGGAAAAGTTTGAATTTTCAAAGTCTGAGTAAAAGTTATTCACCTTCGTGAATCACACTTACTTGTAGGTTTTAAACTAGGGTTTCTCTACTAGTAGTGCCAAGCGGTAGTGCTTAAGATAATAAACGATTTTAGATGAGTATCCATAATAGCTGAAAGTATATTTATGGACACTCTCTTTTTTTTAATAAGCCTCCTTATACTTACTGACTGCTTTAGCAAATGAAAAACTTCGGTAGGAAGGTTGAATTGAGAGGCTGCACTTGTAATAAATAACGAGTGTAACCTCTCAAAAGTTACTTTTTGTCAAAACACCTTTATTATACACACATCCACTGTAGTCGTTGCAACTTTACAATAGCAGACGTAAAATTATTTTACGAGCAAAAATCGGGGCACGTCCGAAATATAGGTTGAGGTAAACATGAGTTTATTGTAACTGGTTCACAATAGAGTTATTATAACGCTTTATTTTTGGAAATATATATTTTTTACAAACTCGTTTCATACATAGATAACACCTAAGTTTTAGTTTTTAATTTAGTTTGCCTCAGATATATATAATATATATTTATAGATATGTATGTTTATACAAATTTAACTATTTCATTATTTTTGCCCAACCTTACAACTTAAAATTGTTGTAGCTCACGCAAAACTTATCAACAGCTTATCTCAAGATTCTTAAATAAACAATTTAAGTAATAAAATGACTTCAGGGACAATGTAACCTGAAACGAATCAATTAATGATGAATACTAAAGTACAATGTTTTGTTTTAAAATACAAATCTTCGTGTCTACTGAACAAAACTGACCAATCAGAACAGATTTATAGGTAAGATATCTACACCAAAATCCTTCGGAGGTTTTTGGAAATAATTGTAAAGAAAAATTAGTTTTGTAGAACAATAGATACAGAGTGAATGGGAATAAACCTTTTATTCCTTCAATGATTTTAGTATCAAAACAAACGTTCATGTATTGTGGCAAGCGGGGTTGTGAATTAAGTATTTTGAGCACATTTTCTCCCGCAGCAGCGGAGTGAATGGGCCATATACACTACGAAAGGAGATTTACGCGTCTTACAGCGACGATTTGCTGGAATGCCTTTGCCGAAAGATTAAATCTGTAGATAAATAGGTACCTTTTATAGGCGAGTATGCTACATCCGAGATCTTATTGCTTTGAGATGATATCAAATGCAAACCGATTTTACATTACAATAAAAAAAACCTAGATTACTCACATAATATGTTATAACAAATGGTCAAATATTAATTAAACCCTTGTCTAAGAATCTGGATAAACATCACGTCATAATTACAAAGTAATTAGGATAATTCTCTGAGGGTCAGTAAGCCTGGAAAGAAGACTGTCCCGAAGAGGGTTGAACAAAGTTGAAATACGACACTAAACGCAAAATAGTTTGACTTTTACCCATTAATATACATGGTTATTGGTAATTATACTAGGCTTCTTCTGTGCACCTAAACAAACAACTTTTGTTCTACGACTTTTGAAAATTCGAGTATTTTGAGGTTAGTTTTACTCGTAAATTAGCTGTTCTATACACGGAGAGCTCATTAACCTTAAAATTTTACTTATTTTTTAAGTTTTATCTACTGTTCTTAGTCTAAATGACCTTTGTTTCATTTTTTGTGTCGAATTTCCAAAAGTCGTAGAACAAAATTTGTTTGTTTAGGTGCAGGGTTAGTATCAGACGATCTAAAATGCAAGTCGTCTTATGCGGCAACTTGAGTAGCCCTCAACGGCTTGCTAGTATAATTACCAATAACCCTGTTTACAAAAAGATATCGACCGAAACGAAAATCTTGTTCTTGTTTTAAGTCGGTTATAAAAAGCCTAAAACAAGCAAAAAAAACTATAAATAAAAAACCCTACAAAAAGAAAAAAAATAAACCCGAAATTATCACCCTACGTAAGTACATCTGAATTTTTTGATTAAATATTGTCGCGTCGGGGGCCGCTCTTCTAAATTGCAATCTGTTCATCCGTTCGGGAGCTACGATGCCACAGACAGACACACACAGACACGTCAAACTTATAACACCCCGTCGTTTTTGCGTCGGGGGTTAAAAACTATAATTGTCCACTAATATTTTCGTGATATATTCGTTCATATACCAGTACCATATACCAGGTACATATGAAAGTATAAAAAATTACTTATTATTTTGTTGTAGCAGGTAGGTATACCTACAGTAACTTACCTAGATTCGGTTGTCCCTTCTATAAATAATGTGCCTTTGTAACCTTTTTTAAAAGCAACCGTTTTCATTCGACTTCATTTCATTTAATAGTAAATCTTCGTAGTAAACATGTGCCGACAGATAAGTGATAGCTACTTATTCGTTTAAAGATAAGATTTGGGAAAATAAATTATGAGTCTCCTGAGTACAATTCGTATTCATATCGTGAATCCGTTGCTATAAGAGTAGTATTAAATAGAGAAGCCATCTTCAGTGAAAAGGGGTGTGTTGATAAGATGACATCAAATAACGCGATACTTCATCCAGAGGAATGATATATGTTTATTTCATGCATGGTTCTGAAAAACAAGGCTCACATGTCTCCCTACCTTACTTCGCCACTAGACTATGTACCCAAGAAGTTAAGTGGTAATAATCTTTGGACACTTTGGCATAGTAATTTAAAATGCTGCGGTGCATTTTGAGACCCATGCCAATCGATAGAGGGCATTATGGCGAACAAATAAAGTCTTCACACCAAACCACTAAAACGTCTCGGAAACGGGATATTCAACCAAACGTGTTGTTGTTGTCCTATTATTTCCATAAATGTCTTTGCACTGGACCGCTAAAGCTTCTCGGAAACGGGATATTTGGGCAATCATGTTGTTGAACGAATCACGTTTCTTTGTATATCCCGTGTCCGAGACGGTTTAGAGGTTCGGTGTGGAAGTGTGGAGGCATTATTTGTTCTTTATTGATACGTATGGGTTTCGAAATGCACCGTGCAATTTTGGAAAATCATGGGTCTACACGTTTTGTGAAATATCCCGTTGCCGAGACGCTTTCGATGCATAGCCAATATTTGTTCACTGTAATGCCCTCTATCGATTGGCAGAGTTCTCAAAATGCACCGCGCAAAAAAAAACACTATGCCAACCTCCCATACTAAATGCCCAGATCCCTTTTGCGCTATGATAGGGTAAATTAAACTATATCAAAATAAATAATACGTACATCTTACGAACTCTAGAGGCGAGTAGAGCCCTCTACCGGTAGTTGTACGTACAACGAAAGTTACCTACCTTACTATGAATAGGTGTTGATAAAAAATTTCACTCGCGTTTTCGTAAACTCTCAACTAGATGTCGCTTACGTATATTTACGTAAGATACTGGCGGAACTGATTTTTTAGAAGTAGGCCAAAACATAGGATGGGTTATAGCAGTGTTCTTTACTTTTAAAAAGCTCTGAGTTAGGAGAGAACAAAATTTACTTTATAAGGAGTTACAGCAGATAACCAGAAACATAATTGATTTTGCTGAAAAAAAAAACCTACAAAATTAAATGATAGAAACTTTTATGAATAGCTGGAAGTTTGAAATCTTTCCCTTATTTAATTCGGTATAATTTTTTTACTTTACACACAAGTAGTCGGTAGATATCGTCTTGTTCAGACAATTTAGAAGTTTAGCATGGGATGCCTCTTGAAAACGCAATATAGCGAGTGTCTAGTGAACCTCTCGGCAGCCTTGGCATTCTCATCGATTTATTGAACATTTCTATTGTTAATAAGCTCTATAACAAATAACAACCTATGTTTTCATACTTTCCTAAGTTTAATTTGATTTGTTTTAAAAACCTTCAAGTGTGTATTGTGTACGTCATCGATCACATCGTAGAGTTCTGAAAATGTATAAAATGGTTTGAGGCGCTTTATTTTATTTTTCTGTGTTTAATGAAAAGATCTGCCGGACTGCCAAACACTGGGTTGCGGGTTCGATTCCCGCCTCAGACAAATATTTATGCTTGGATATTTGTCTGTGGTCTGGTTGTTTCTATGTATTATATGTATATATTTACAAAAGGAAAGTATATAAGTAGTATATCCGTTGTCTAGCACACGTAACACAAGTCTAGTTACTTAGCTTGGCGCTAGATGGCGATGTGTGGAATGTCCTGCAATATTGATTAATTTATTTATCGATATTTTCCTATGACATAGCAAAGTAAATTTTCTAAAATAATTGTTGAAGTAATTTACGAGAAAAAAGGTATCAGTCCGAAGTCTGAAAATTATAATATAGCTCCCGTTTCCCGATATTTTTTATGGCTTCAACACCTGAGTCTGAATATTATCTATGATGTGACACTTCTATGTTAATACACCATTTATTAGAAGATGGTACGGGTACTCAAAACTTACCTTTATAACAAAATATTATTAACAATCATCTATCACTGCTTGTCAGTATTTAGAAATATTAAGTCCCTCCCAAAGACTTCAATATAACCAAAAGTAAATCGGGCATCTTTCTTTTTCTTGTTTCGGGGGCTGACAGCGCCAGCAACACCACCCAGTGTGTCCAGTGTGTGTGTGTGTCCCCACACAAAAGATCCCACCCAGTGGGATCTTTTGTGTGTTTCTACTCTTTGGGGAAGTGGTCGATTAACGCGGTGATGACCCACTAAGAGGAAGAAACTTATATTCCTCTGTTATGGGATACGCATTCCCAAAAAGGCTCATACGCTTCGCTGCTAAGGCGTCGCATTCACACAGGATGTGGTCCATAGTTTTCCTTTATGACTGATGCTCCAGTAACAAGCCTTGTATGTATGTATGTACGAGATTTTTTTCCGCAACTAGACTCTTTTTAATTGGGTCATTTTTTGCGTGAGGATGGAGTAGGCTTGCCCAGTACTAGAGATGCGCCGAATAGCAATTTAACCGAATATCCGAATACCGAATACTATTCGGTATCATTCTTTGTACAAGCGAGCGGGCGACCGGTGTGCCCCGCCGCCCTCTGCCATTTCACTTCCCCGCTACTACCAGTGCATTAGAATACGTCACAGGAATCATAGCAAATTGCGTTTGGTAATTGTTAATTAATTAATTTGGACAGTTTAAGTGCAAAAAGTTACTGTTTTATTCATTATTCTTATATTTTTACATTTCCTACAATGAGCAGGCGTAAAAGAGCGCGTGCGCAGCTAGTAGTGTAATAAAGTAACAATAAATATTATACTACATTTATAATGTAGCAAATAACGTTAATGATTTACTAAGCAATGGTAGGAACTGGATAGGTTTTGCAGTACAAATCAGCTTTAAACCTAATGCAATTTAACCGAATATATTCGGCATGCAAACCGAATAATTCGGCCGAATACCGAATACCTTAAATTTGTCGAATATGCCGAATACCGAATACTAAACGAATATTCGGCACATCTCTACCCAGTACCTATTACCCTCTCAGCTTAGTCAATCATGTACAGAGGAGAGAACATGTCAATACTTCTGGAGTCAACTAAGCCGCGGGTTTCGTCACGATGTTTTCCTTAACAAGCCTTATCCCAAAAAACGTTGTACTTAGTAGTACAAAATTGATCAACCCAATGTTACGTTTGAGTTTTGCGCAGAAACGTCACGCTGTGCAGAAGAAAAACAAGAACATGGTTTTAGCACGTTTTAGTATGAAAGTTGTCATAATGCCCAGTCTATGAATAGGTTTCATTAATTTCTATGGTCTCTACAAATACATGTAATTCACCTTAGACAGTGTTGAGGTATTTATGTTTGTTTATGAAGTGTAATCAGCACGTGTATTACATGTTATCTAAATCTATCTACAATCCACGTCATTTTGTACTCCTTTATTAATATCATTTTTATTGTTCCGTATATCAGATATACAGATTTATTTGATCATAAATAAATATATATCTTTGTGGTCTACTTAAATGCCTGAATATTTATTGTCATTGTTAATTTAGTCTTGAGGTAGTATGGTTGTGTACGTACGTACCTATAACATAGTCGTTGTTTTATTCTATTTTTCTTATCTCCGTACTTGTTACAACAGTATGAATAGGTAGGTAGCTTTTTGGAATCATTGCCAAGATCTTTATTGATATGTTTAGGTTGGAACTCTTTTAGGATCTTATTTCTAAGAAGAGTCTACTCTCCGGGAATGGATATTTGATGTGTCAAGAGAGTTTGATACTTGGTTAATATTGTAGCTGAACATACATAATATATAGGTATTCTATTGGTATTATCAATATCCTGTTGTTTTCTATGAAGTATAGTATATAGGTATTTTATAGTTTAGTTAATGACCTTGTTACATGGGCTATCTACTCGTAATTCATGAAATGCGTAGTTATTTACTATCAGCTGGTTCAATAAATTTTCTTGGTATATATTATCCTCTTATCGCCGACTAAGGGATTTGTTTGGATTATTAGTAATTATGACGTGTTGTTGCAGCTTCGATGTGGAGAATGGGGGTGGCGCGGGCGCGGGCGCGGGAGGAGCGCGATCTCCGCTCGAGGGGGGCTCGCCGTCCACCGCGCTCGTGCTGCAGGCCATGCCGCAGCGCCGCGAGTCTTTCCTCTACCGCTCCGACTCAGACTTCGAAATGTCGCCCAAGTCCATGTCAAGAAACAGCTCTATCGCCAGTGAAAGGTAAGTTCACGTATTCTAAGCTCACAGAAATTCGCCAACTACAAACTCAAGCGACATCATATCATCGTACACGTGACGTACCATGAACCCATCTAGTTGAGAATGTTCAGTCATTATTCAGCACACAACAGTTTACTATCTTTCTCCTACAGTTTGTTCCGCAGATCTATAACAATAGGCAAGCAATAGCACTAATGTAGGACAGTAACATCGACAAACGTTTCTTAATTAAGAATTGGACTAGGAACATCACCTTATTGAAGCTTTGCTAAACATATTTATCACCACGTCCTATATTATAGTAATATTATAAAAGTGAGGTAGGGTTTGGATAGATGTTTGAGAAGTTCGGAACTACAGAACCGATTTTGATAATTCAGTAACCGTCAGAAAGCTACATTATCGAAAAGTGTCATAAATATTATATCAATTGCGAAAAACACGATATTTAAAAATCATTCGAAGAAAAATGTGTTGTGTGTGACAATTTAAAAATATTACTGCATAGAACCTTTCATGCCCAAGGAATCCTAACATGGATGAAATCGCAGGGTAGAGCTAGTAACTCATGTAGACACAAACTTAAATGAGAACAATGTCTATATGACTCATAATGCTAAAAATGAGCGTGTATATATTTACATAAATTACGCTCATGTAATTATTGTATGGTCGGTTATGTGCGTGAGGTTTAATGCGAAGAATGTCTACTGTCTGCGTACATTCGTTGTCAATGCCTGATGATAATTCACTATCGTAAATGTGATGCAAAATGTCTGGTTCAATTTCCTGAAAAGGATTCGAGATGGAAAACGAAGACTAATTAGATATTGCCCCAACGACATAAAAAGATATTCACAATATACTGTTGGTATACATAAAGCTGCGCTTGCTTTTTAGAATGGTAAATAAACTTGAAAAAATAAGTTTAACGTACGATAAATTATTAAAAAAGACTGTAAATTATATTGTCAAATGGATAACGACATAGATAACATAGTGGGCCTAAAAGTACTAAAATATTTATGTACAAAATCAACTGGCTTAATCACGGAGGGATTATAAGATAAAACGATATTTAATGCAGGTACGGAACGACCTGAAGGTGGTAAAATTCTTCAATCTAAAACATTAGACGAGAAATGGCAGCAACGTCTGTTTAATATTAATTGAAAAGGGGTTTCTGACACTCAATTTTACTAATTAGTATAATTATTAAATGGCTTTACTGAGTCCAATTCATTTTAATAATACATTAGCTGCTCACCGCGATTATACCCGCGTTAGTGTCTCTCTAGAAGTGATATTGATTTCTTATATACACAGAATTTAAAATAGTTAGTTACTATGAACTACAAACTTTGATAACCCTTTTTGGCCCTTAAATCGCCGAAATTGCATAAATAATTGCCTAACGTCCTAAAAAGAAACCAAGTTTCAGACTCGTAGCTTTTGTTGTTTCAAAGATTTCTTGATAAGTATTTTTCTCTTTTATATACCTATATTTGACGACCCAGTTGGCACAATGGTCACCATGCCGGAATGCCAAACACAGGGTTGCAGGTTCCATTCTCGCCTCAGACAAGTATTTATGCTTAGATATTTGTCTTTGATCTGGTTGTTTCTATGTATTATAAGGATATATTTACAAAATAACAGTATATAAGTAGTATATCCGTTATCTAGCACCCATAACACAAGTCTAGTTACTTAGCTTGGAGCTAGATGGCGATGTGTGGAATGTCGTGCAATATTTATTTAAATAGATTTATAGGTAAACACGTACGTAGATATCATTTAGATGCTTAACTGTTCTTAAAATGTTAACAATTCAAATACAAAGTGACAGTACAAGTGATACTTATGCATAAATTTTATGAATATAAATCAGTGTTAACCACACAACAAGTAGGTACTTAGGTGTCATAGAGAGAGAGGTGCCTCGTGTCCTTGTATAATGAAATGAATCACATAATGTGCGTGACTAAACGTAATGAGAACAAATTTAAGTATAAGTAGGTTTCAAACACTTTAAAATATAACCACGGAATAAGTAATCTATACATTTAAAATTATTTGTGATGAATGACTGACTGACTGACTGACGGATCAACGCACAGCCTAAACCGCTGATCGTAGAGACCTGAAACTTGGAAGGTGGGTTCTTTGTATGACGTAGGCATCCGATAAGAAAGAATTTTCCGACATTCTACCCCTAAGGGAGTGAAAAAGGGGGGCAAAGTTTGTATGGGACAACGCGATTCCATGGTCAATTTACGACTTCTACGCGGACGAAATCGCGGGCAAAAGCTAGTAGTATATTTAAACATATTTATTTACCAAAAGTACTTGTATGCTTAGTATACGGAAAACTTCCTGAAATCTTACATCTTAAATCTTACAAAGTGGTTATGCTAAAAAAAACTATATCCTTCTCTATGGTGAAATACAATTGAGATTTTTCGTAAACACCGTATCTATTTATGTCTATACATGTGAATGTAGTACATTGTTCGTGTTTATGACATTTACGAAATTATTCGTAGCATTTTCAAGAACGCATCGCAACATAGTGGAATTTTAAGTATTTTCGCCGTTTCTACACTCAGCCCATATTTTTCATAGATATAAAAAGAGACTACCTAACATACTACTAAGTGTACCTTTATTCCTTAATTAAAATGCCTTACTATTCGGATTTAATTAACTTTTACAATCCGTACCTAAAACTACATATATACTCATCGAGTGAATAAACATGGCACCCTTCATAACCACAAAACCATTTTGAATTAATTTATACAATACCTATACTTGCCTACTATTTATTTGATAAAGGTATAACCGCTAAGGGTTGCTACATAAAGGGTTGAAATAAATTTCGATTTCCCAAGAGGTGATATTAAAGGACTTAAGTAGAGTTAAATCAATTTGGGTTTAATTGATTTTTAAAAGTCAGTTGATCAGACTTCCAATTAGTTAAATTCTGTTTGGAGAATTTATTCCTGTGTTTACTTGGAACTATCATGGCAATCACTTCTAATTGTCTCTATCCGTAGATCTCTTGCGCATCACTTCGCATCTAATATTCTGGAAAATTCCTTTGTTATTTAGCAACATTCATTAACATAACATTCAGTTTCTAATCTGAATTATTTAAATATACCTACATACTCATTATTAATTGTTCATGTAATAAATTATCTACTACTAAATGGATATCATATCCATATCTAACATCAATCCACGACTAATACAAATTCGCATCAACGAACATAGGTACATTGAAAGAAGTTTTGGGAACCGGATTAAAGTAAGCTACATAATTATTTATCTAAAAAGGTATATATGTTGTGTACGACTAACAAGTAGCAAGCTTACTCACATTCCGCCTTTGGTGATAGCATGTTTATCCGCGTTTGAATATATGTTAAAAAAGTACTGGCGCCTCCGCTGAGCACAATCCTTCCCCAATACGAGAAGGTATGGATCATAAAGGAACACAATATGCCATTACCGACACCTACAACGCCTGCCACAACACTATACATATAGCACTATATTTTGGTGTGAAGCTAATCCCGCAATATAAAAACGACCCGACCCGCTTAGGTGGCATAATTATCTTCGTTCTTTCTTTTCCTTATTTTCTAATTTCTTTCAGATTCAAGGAGGCTGAGGCAGCTCAACTGGATAGAGCGTATGTACTTTTAACTCAGCACGCTTATGAGCCTCGCACTGCTTTTTATATTGTGGTACCAAAGTTGTACCAGCTTGCAAATACCTATTAGTTGTCAAGTCGCTTTTTATGTTTGATGTTGAAAGCACGTCTATTTAAATACTTAAGTATTTATATAAGTTAGAAAATAATAATGTAGCAAATATTATTATTTGTTGAGTACCATCACTAATTTAATTATCCTAACTTACATCAATCATTTTTAAGAGCCTGTAGCTTAACTTAAATAGATATTTATACTTTTAATGTGTTCTCAATTTCGCCAAAAACAGAACTGTTTTCAATTACTTTCCTGTTTAAACTAGATAGATCTTGTAATCCAAACAAAAAGTAAGAACTCGTGAAGATATATTATTTATTATAAACTTTGGCAAGAATACTGAAATAGAGAGGTCTAACGCATTTTCAAAGACTTTAAGGGTGTAGATCGTGAAAATCACCGAAAAGAGTGTTACGATTTTTCATATTTAACCTATTTACATATGATTGATATCAATGATAATTTGTATATATTACAATCAAAGACCAATAAGTATGTTCATGCTTAAATTAAACTCTTAAACCTAATAGTTGTTTTATAATAAACGTCAACAAACGCACAAAATTGAGTAAAAATGCAAAAACATGACTTCGTATTTTTCAGATTTAACCCCATAAATCAACACAAATTGATAAAAAGAAACACTTTTTGAACAATGAAGAAACCAATAAGTATAGCTGTATACTTTTTTTTATACCTTTACAAACAAAGACTTCCTCTTTTAAAGCCCTAAAATCTAGATATATTTTAAGGTAAATTTTTCATACACAAATGTATGGGATAAAACGTTCGTTTCATTCGTGCAATCTCGGTGGTCAACAGCGGCAGTTCCTTTCTGTAAGTGAACGCGACACCACGCTTGTCGGCTGCAGACAGCAGAATTACGTATTGTGTATTTGTGTTTTTTGTAAAAAACTGTAAGTATAACATTTTTATAATTAATTTATTTTCAGTTAGTAGAAAGTATCGATATAATGAATGTCTGAAAGAAAACCATGATGGAACTAGATATAAATCGTAAAAAATACAATATCTACACTAATAGGTATTATAAAGAGGAAAGATTTGGATTTTTGTATGTAACGAATAAACTCAAAAAGTACTGGACCGATTTTAATAATTCTTTTATCATTCGAAAGCTACATTATCACTGAGTAACATAGGCTATTTTTTTCGCAGGACTGATTGAATTTGAGTGTCATGCCAGGGAAAAGAAAGTTTTGTACGCATTATAAAAATATGAAAGCCAAAAGATCTCGGAATAAAATGTAAGTTCCTCCCTACTTATTTATTATCGCATTTGAACAGGGTACATTACAAAGCTAATAGAATATGTCATATGATTTAGATCGCCCGATTCAGACATATACCTACAATAACATGTAGGTATATGTCAAATTGTGGAAGTAGGTAGGCGACAGCGCAACTTTGTCGACATACCCGCCAAACAGACGCGAGGCGCCTAGCGTCTGGCTTAGGGTTGTACAAAATAAATAAAAAGTGGATAATATTGATGAATAATATTTCCAGTATTGAAAATAAAGAAAACCTTGGGGCCGAGACTCTGAGCAACAATGCTACGCGCTGTATAGAGGTAAGTTGTTATACGTAATTCTTGTAGACTTGTTACATAAATAAATAAACTACTTAGTTAGTGATGGGCGAAGACAAAATCTCAATACCTACCTATAGATTTTTTCTTGCAATATTTATTATTTTCATCGAGAGACAAACACCTTAGTACCGAAATACTTCTCAATTACTTTCTCAAAAGAAAATTTACGTTCAAATAGGTGACGTCATAAAAAAACAATACCTAATGCGTAAAGAAACTATAATTTCTATTCATCAGGAACCTAATATTGTATTAATTCTTTTGCATTTTTTTAAATTTTTAATTATTTTTTATAAAAAAAATCAAGCCATTATCTTTCTTTACAGGAACTAGTTATTGAAAACGACCAAGAGGGAAAGGTGGATGAAATGGAAGTTGGGCGTAGAGTTGTAGACGTTTCTTTTTTTTTTAAAGCTCTTCAGGCCATAGGGGACCACGGTCCAATGGATTGTAAGTTAAGTTACCTCAGTATAATAGGTGAAGTAAAAGTTGGTCTGGACTCAAAACTCATCATGAAATGTAGTATGTGTAGTATGAAATTTACTGTGTGTTTGATTGAAAAGAAAGAAGATAGAATGGAAGTGAATCATCAAATTGTATCTGGTATCATATCATCTGGTGGGAGCTACTATCAGTTAAAAACATTAACTGCCGCAGTAGCCCTACCAATCATGTCACCTTCATTATACAATGAAATTAATAATACGGTTTGCGATTGGTGGGAAAAGACAGCAGCACATTCCATGGCAGAAGCTGTCAAGGAAGAAGCGGAGTACGCAGTGTCTATAGGTAGTGTTGATAAAAATGGTACACCATTAATATCTGTTGCTGTTGACGGTTGTTGGAGCAAGAGATCTTATGGTAAGAATTTTTCCGCCTTGTCCGGCGCAGCTGCGATAATTGGCATTAAAACTAATAAAGTATTGTTTTTTGGAGTTAAAAATAAATACTGCGTAGTTTGTGCACGAGCCGCAAAGAACGACAGTCAGCCCTCGGAACACCGTTGTTTCAAGAATTATTCGGGATCATCTACCGGTATGGAATCGACCATAATAGTTGAGGGGTTTAAACGTTCCATTGTTGATCACGGTGTAATTTATAATAAATTTGTAGCAGACGGCGATTCCAGTACTTATAAAAAAATATTAGATTCGCGACCGTACGGTAATTTAACAGTAGAGAAAATTGAATGCAAAAATCATCTTTTACGAAACTACTGCAATAGCTTGGAGAAACTGTCGAAAGACACTAAGTATCCTTGCGAATTGCGGAAATTCCTAAAAGAAAGGTATTTGCGTTTAAGAACGGGTGTAAAATGCGCTATTAAATATTGGGGCGATCAAAATCAGTCACTCGAAGAAAAAATAAAAAATCTTAGTGAAGATATCCTAAATGGTCCACAACACGTATTTGGTAATCACCAATATTGCAAGGAGTATTTCTGTAGACCTGATACTCGTCGAATAGAACCTGTTGGGTTGCTTCCAGCAATTGTTGGATGCGGATTAATGGACGCGGTACACATTTTAAGTAAAAGACTGTCATATCATTCTAGAAGTTTAATTCATAATTGTACAAGTAATATAGTTGAAAGTTTTAACGCAGTGATTGCCAAATTAGTAGGGGGTAAGCGTGTAAATTATTCTTCCCGTGGTTCTTATGCGGGCCGATGCGCAGCTGCTGTTGTGTCTTTTAATACAGGATCGATTCATAGTAAAACTCATGAAGTAATATTTAAATCTAGTCCTAATCCTTTGATCGCGAAAGTGGAAAATTGTAATCGTAAAATCCGTTTAATTGCTAAACCTAAATTAAGATTGAAAAAGAGCCACAGCGCTGTATCGAAAGACGCTCACTATGGACCAAACTGCGAAAAACCTGATCTGAGTCCAGAATTATATGAGAAAGCCAAGTCATCTTTTTTAGCCGATTTAAAGTTGTCTTGTGCTGAAAGAGAGGAGCTTGAAAGGTCGACCCATTTGCAAAGAAGTAGTTCTGAGTGGATGAGTACAAGGAGAAAATTACTAACCTCATCATCGTTCGGGGAAGTTTGTAAAAAACGAGAGAGCACAAGTTGTGCTGTTCTTGTTCGTAAAATCGTTTATGGTAGTAATATCTCCAGTTTGCCTGCTGTACGGTACGGTATCGAAAACGAAGAAACCGCAATTAAACAGTTAGAAATTCAAGAGAATATTAGTATACAAGGTTGCGGTTTGTTCGTCGACGATCAATATGAATTTCTTGGTACTACACCAGATGGCATTTATGCAAACGGTTTAATTGAAATTAAGTGCCCACATTCTTTAGCTGGCATGACTCTTGATGAAGCAATGGCCAAACATACCTTTTGGGTTAAGGACAAGGCTTCCAAGGGTTATGTCATAAATAAAAATCATAACTGGTATTTCCAAATTCAGGGACAGGTACATATTACTAAAAGAAACGTTTGCATGCTTGGCATCTGGTTTGGTGCTACTGTACCTATGAAAGTTTATATTATAGAAAAGGACGACAAATTTTGGGAGGAGAAAATGGAGATGAAATTAGTTAGGTTTTATTACGATTGCCTACTTCCAGAATTAGTTGATCCTCGGCAGTCACGAAGCATGCCCATTCGTGACGCGCCCAGTATCATAGAGGCTATGAAAGAGAGGAAAGAAAGAGCTTTACGTGTTATGAAAGAGAAGAACGCCTAATGATTTTGAAAGATACAGGTAACTTAACTACCCAGCCAGTCGATTCACGTAAACACGCCAGTCCAAAAGTCGTTTTAACTTAGGAACTTAGAAATCGCCTTTTGGTTTTCTGTTTTAAACGCACTTACTTATCTAGTCTTGGATTGTCATAAATCTTCCAATAGCTCAATTACTATACAATTTCTGAGTTACCTGGTGTAAAGAATCATAAAAATTGGTTAAAAAATACAGCGAATTGAGGATTCTCCTTTTTTTAAGTCGGTTAAAAGGGCTAAATTTGCAAAAAACGAAGTGACGTCACTGCGCTACGGTTTTTATTACTTACGTGAATCGGGCAGCTGGTAACGTTTTCATTCTGATAGGTTTTGTGATAGCCATTGATTTTATCATCAAATTAGCAGAAATCAGAACTTGATCCGTAATCGAATGAAAAACCATTAGAATTTTGAACTCATATTTCGTTATTGTTTAATTACATACTTTTAATTAGTATATTAATAATTTACAAACTTCTGTTAAAATTAGTAAATAAATGAATTATTTACTCATTTTTGTACAACCCTAGCACGCTTTTGAGATAGCGAGTAATGGCGACTCATATTTGTTATTGTGTAGTAAATAAATCATTTTTATACTTGTGTTTCATTTATTGACTTTTTTTTTTAAACCCTAGGATTTTTTTTTAGATATCGACGAGGTGATCGTAAACAAAAAGTAAGTATTTGAGTTTACGCAATAGGCACATTTCCTTGCGTAGAGATAAACACACTTTCTACTGAATTTGCAATTATTTTATTGAATGAATATTTTACGAATTAGAATAAATTTTGGTAGTGAAATTACAAATAAATAAATAGTTGGAATCAGTCAGATGTCAAATGATAGAAAAACATAAAAATTGTGTCTCAACAATCTATTAAAAAGAATCAACAGCTAGTTTCCAAAAATTCAACGTTATTGTTATGCTGTAAATATTCAAGTTCAATAACAATTTCTCAACGTGGAACGTTTGTTGCAAAACATTTTGAAAATCGCGCTCTCTAGGTCATTCATCCGCCCCGTCGGATGTTACATTAAACTTTGGCGCTGCGGTCGCTCGAAATCGAGATCTCAGGCCAACAATCTACACCCTTAAGATGGCTTTAATTATCAATACATAGGTACGTACACCCAAACACTTTGGGTTCTTCTCAACTTCAGAATTAACCTTCCAAGATCACGTAGGCGGGATTGGAAATTGTTCTCAGAATAATTAAAATTGATTGAATTGGTGACATGACTGCAGGGTTTCGATTAATAGGTAATGACGTCAATCATTAATTTAGCTCTAAAACTAGACTTCATTATGTTTCGTCTCGTCGTAATTACTTTACCTTCTCTTCGACATTTTAGAAATTGATATTCCTTATAATTGAAATATACTTTTTGACAAATAATTAATTGGTTTAGTGTAGGTACTTAGGTTTTCGATATTATCTATGTGTAATGTATTTAATTAGCTCCATTGGTGTTATAGTAATCTCGTGTATTTACATTGAATCCTAAACAAACATTTTGTTCTGCTTATACCATAGCACTACTGGGATATATTAGTCTAAAAGTTATTTTCTTAGTCGAATCCATCAATTTGTTAATGGTTTTCAGTGCAGTGATGTTTCTATCCCTGCCATTTGTACCTGATTGTTTTGTTTGTCTATTCAGTACTTGTACTTGGAGTGATTGCTCCTTCAGTTGTTGCTCAGATTTTAAGGATGTTTCTTGTTTCAGAACGTCTGTAGACAGAAACAAATCGATATCGACACATGTTGCGCCGCAGCCTGCGTCACCGTTGTGTGCACGCTTCTTTCCATTTATTTAGCATCTTGTCACTTGACATCCAGACTATTGCACGATTTTCACATCAAACATCGATTACCGGCGGCCACCATCTCACCGGTTTCTATTAGCGCCAAATTTATCCTCGGGCGGAGTCGCATGATGTCGGTACGGACGGGCGCGGGCGGCGGCGGCGGCGGCACGGCGCGCGGGTGTGCGAGTAGGATCACCGTCGCGTCGCACCGCAGCGGCAGCGCCTCGCTCGCCATTGATAGTCCGCGCGGGCTGCCGGTGACACGCCACTTCCCATGCCCAGCGGCACGCGATGCACTCTGCTCTTGTTAGCCGATAAACCCCACATTCACAATAACCCCGACTAAAATGTGACTTAAAAAGTGCTCTCTAGCCGCTCGCGAAGTGATCTGGATTTTCAATTTTTGATGATACGAACAAAATATAATTGAATCAGAAAGAGTGCGAGAGTTGGCTGGCGTTGGACAGTGTCGAGGTCGTTCACTGATCTGACAGGTTGGCCCTGGTCGACCGTACCGCAGCACGCGATACTCGAACTAGGGCTTCACTACCGCCATTTAGCTAATAAACTCGTGCCACGAATAAATAGGCCTAACTTTTTATCGACTGTTTGTCTTAAAACCGATGGTGATACTTATGTGATATTCACTGTTGAATTGTTTAGTTAAAATCTCGAATTGCACTTGTTTGAAGCTTTGATGATAAGAATCGGAGTGAAAAAGTTATCTAAAAACATACTTACTTACATGCTTTATGTGATAAAACAATAACGCTACCTACTGTATAGGATAGACGAATAGACAGACATTTTATTTGTTTTGATTGTAAGAGGATAAACCATCGTAACAAACGTATCTCATCTGCTTCCTAACATAAACAAGAACTCAATTAGTTTTGCTTAGTGAAAAACGAACAGTTTGAATAAACATGCCATAGAGCAACTGATAGAATGAACAGTTCACTTAAAAATCTCGATCTAAGAGTCGCGTCGGTTAGTGCGTAACCGTCGGAGAACAAAGAGCCATGCAGCGGTCTGGATCTCAGTCGGATGGGATGGGCGGTGGGTGCGGGAGCTCAGGGTTTATCACGAAGAGTTCTGCCTCGGAGCACAGCATGTCGACCGGGGTCTCGGGCAGCAGCAGCGGCGGCACGCTGCCCCGTACGCTTAGCACAAGCGTTCTTCGCATCAAAAACAGATCCAGCTTTTGGGAGAAGTTTTGGGATGAACGCACTAGACGAGACGCGTAAGTTCATTTAGAAATAACACCAATTAAAAAGATCTTAGTCTCACGAACCCCGATTCCGAATCAATGGCTCAGCATATAATAATAAGCGTAGTGTCAATGTCGTCACCGAGCATTTGAATGAAGGTATCCGTCCAAAACGTAACAATATAATGTAAAACAATACATTTTAAAACCGTACAAAAACATTCAGAAATAGAGATGGTTCTCGCTTCGCCACGACCGCACTGAAAGGATTTTTTTCCAGGAAATCTGTTATAAATAGAAAACATGAAGGCGGTACCCTTACCCCCACAGCCTCAATTTTCCGGTATTGTAAATCGCATTCCAAAATCGTAAAGATTTAGAAAACTAAAATACAGCTGTTATAAACTCTTTTCGTTTAGTTGTAATAAGTCTCATTCATTAAAATAGAATTTTTAATTTCTAACTGTGATATTTTAAATTTTTATTTCTAACTGGGATAAATCTCTAGAGAAACTTAATCGGTTAAGATCCGTTTTTTACTAACAGTTAAAAAAAATCAAAAATTACGTTTTCATCATTGAATCTTGAAAACAATTTTATGCTACTTTAATAAGGGTACACAAAATCCAAGTGACCATATTATAATTATGTCTATGACCATATAATTAATTATGTCGTATGGTTACGAATCAGTAATGTTTGTAACTAGCCAAGGAGTTTAAAATTTTACACCCGTGCACTGCTCACACTACACTACTCACGCCGCCGTAAGAAATGGCGTGATTATGACTATTAAAATGGTCTATATGAGGTCTACAAGACTAAACATCTTTTATAGTTACGACACACTGAGACAACCAACAGACTTTGTAGTTAATGACAAATTATAAGGGAGTTTGATTTTAATTAGGTATAAGGGAGCATATTTTTTTCCGGTGCAGCCATATAAGGAGGAAGGGTCGGAAAAGTTTTTGTTTCACTGCCATCTTCCTACCTTCACTCGCGTCTGTTGAAGGCTCCCCTTTATTTGGTGGTATTAGAGTCACGAGCTTTTAGGAAAGCGTGCTACATCTTAGACCGCATCGTCATGAGATAATCGTCAAACGCATATCAAAACAATTGAATTTACAAGTAAATGTAACGCACACAAACAATATTTTCCTTTATCTTATGCATTCATTTTCCAAAACACGTTTATGCACCTGAGAGCAGTAATTATCAATAAATAACAAACATAAATAACATTTAAGATACATTTAATGAATGAGTGATATTTTAACAAACTAATAAATTACTAATCATCACTCTATTGTTAATCTAAGTTATAACGAACCTTCTATGACTGTATTGTCTACTGTACTCAAAGTTTCATGAATCTCTCCTTTGGCTGATTACTTGGACTTTGTCTAAGTTTTGTCCCTGAAGCTCAATGGTCCCTTCATAGTGTTGTTCGACAACAATTGTAATAATAGTTTTTGCTGTTGTGTCTTGGTTTTTCTTACTTAAAGTTTTTAGCAAGAATTGAGACGATATTTTTTAAATAAACCCAACATTGTTTCTAAACACATTGTGAGTATTTGTGAGTGACATCAGGAAAGTAGATATCTCTGTTAAATTCTTTCATATATCGTGTTTCTCTACAAATTACTGTATCCGCATGAGCGTTTTCGGAAACGTTTCGTTCAATTTGAAATTCGTGTAATTTTGATGCTTCATATGACTTAATGGATGCTCTTTCTTTTCAAAATGAAATTCTATGTTACGTGGCCTGTCACTGAAGGTGTAAAAGCAGCAATAGCCATCACCACGACATTTCTAATATCTCATTAATTTCCAATATAGATAGAGACTACTCACCTGCGCAATTAATATCCTGGTTGAAGAGGCTATGTGGTCTTACTCTGTATATATGAAAATTCTGTAAATGAAAAAGTCAATATTAGGCAAATTGTATTCAATCATAACCAAGCCAACGTTTTAAACGTAGAAAGAAAAGGTCAATCGAATGAATCAAGTTATTATTTTCGATAGCCAAAATTGAATATGGTTGATGGAAATTGGAGAGAATTGTTTCATAAAATTAATCTATATTGGATCTACCTCGTCTAGTTAAAATTGGATCTGCTTCTGTGATTGACACATTTAAATTCATCCCAATCTTACAAAACTAATGTCTCTCTAAAAGGTTTTGACTTAAAATTCAAATTAAATACAAATCGATTCAAATTAGGTACTTAATTTAAATCTGATACGTAGGTATATACACATTACATTTGATTCATTTGGGATTTTCGTTCTTTGTAGTCAGCGAAAAAAACCCAGTCCCTACATTTTTCATCTGAAGATACAACTTCTCCTTCGAAATCTTTGTAAAGGCCTCTTATTATACAAAAACCTTACTTTCTTAGAATGTTGTTTGAATATAGTCAAGAATCAATTCAATTGAAACGGATCAGGAACGAGCGGAGGTTTGATTGAAAGCTTAATTACTGAAATGTCTTGTTAGGCTACTATAAGACGTGCAATTGATTTATCCTTGAAAATAAATAAAGACATAACCTATATAGGTGATTTACTCAGTTTATTTATACTTTCACTTTCAATTTTAATCAATCAAGCGTAGTAAATAGGCATAGAATTTTTGCAAATAAAACATTTTGAAAAAATAAACGATTTTCATATACAAATCATACTCGAATTTGTAAGAAAAAATAAATTATGTTGACGCCTATTCATTGTATTATATTCTATAAGTTTAAAATAAAGCCCCATTTTGTGGGATTTAAAATCTATTTTAGCTATATGAGAAATAGTGTATTTGATTTAGTCTGAAACTGATACCTACGATACAATAAACTAGTTTTTTTTTCATATTTATTTGAGTAAAGATGTTCTTTGTAATAGAATACGGGAAAAAAACCCGATGGTGCCTGGGAGGTTCGGTGTGGGCGTTAATGCGAAACACGTGGATGCACCGAACAGCCTAGCTTGGCGCTATAAATAGATCAGAGGGCAAATGTGAAAGCATTTATATTGAAATATTTTATTATACCAACTTTCATAATATTTGAGTACCAAATCACTTGGAAGAATAACTTAGAATACCTATCTAATGAATACGACTTAGTCGAGGGAGCTTTACAAAAAACGGTTTATAAAGCAAAAATAACATTTTCGTAAATCAATTGATAAACTACATTGTTAATAGGTACTTATATCCACATAGATGTGGTTGAGGACAAGTCTGCCACGATTTTGGCAGTAGGTATACACCAATTAGGATTGTTAGTGAGTGCCTCAGAACAATTGCGTAGACTAGTCAATTTAACAATGCCAATGTCTAAGCAAACATTTGTTTTCGTAACTACTTGCAACTCAGCTATGTGATTTATGGTACTCTAGTTATTCTATTTTAGTTGTTACTTTATTACGTTATTTAATCCAGTATTTTCCAGTAGCATAACAGTAACTCAAAACATTGATTACAAAGTTTGCTTTTTCAGTAGATACAATAAATTACACAATGCGTTTCAGCGAAGATGTTTTAATACGAAAGGGGTTGTTCTAGACGTCAAGGCGAACAACTTTTATTCTGCGACTTTTGCAAGTTCAAACTTTATTTTCGATAATTCTGAGGGAATTTATACTTGAAAATCAGCTGTTTCATACAAAAACTTCGAACGAAATGTTCGAATTTCCAAAAGTCGTAGAACAAAAGTTCTTTGCCTAGACGTCTAGAACAACCCCCTTTTGTATTAGAACCCCTTTGCTGGAACACTTTGTACATTGTAATTAAAATATACTCGGGTTATAGATAAAGATTCTATAGGGTTTTAAAACAAAGTCTGTATACTCATGCATATTTTACATTTTTGTCGCTACAAAATTGTAGTGTTCTGTTTCAGGTCATATTATCTAGAACGATAAAAAATGTATGTATGTCAGGGGAAATATGTATCTACAGCCTTCGAACTACCCCCTACCTGTAATATTAAATTATATCTTCGGTGTGCTATGCAAAGCGACCGTTGATTTCCCATGGACAATAAAACTTTTCTTTCTATATTCGTATATATTTGTTGTTTGTTTAAAAAGGTTATCATCATCATCCGAGCGATGTTCCCGGTTGCATCCCTCTCGGGAGCCCGGGGTCCGCTTTCCTGCTTTTACGCCAGCACTTCTATACCCAGTCTGCCACGACCCGGCGGAGGCGCCATGGCAAGACATTTGTTCCCCACGTAACTAGCCGGTTTTCACAAGACGGGACCGTACCAGCGTAGGCAATTTATCTGCAATGTCTCGGACATGAAGGCTGCCCCGGATGCCAGAGTTCCTGACGCGATCCTTTCGCGTCACTCCACACATCCAGCGCAACATCTTCATCTCCGTGACACGCAGCTCCTGCTTATGTCGCTCAAGCACCGGCCACGCCTCACTACCATACAAAAGGACAGGTCTAATGATGGTTTTATAGACCTGTCCCTTTAGTTTAACCGGCATTTTGGGGTCACAAATGACACCAGTCACCTCACGTCACTTGGCCCAAGCCGCTGAAATGCCAAACTTGACGTCGCAATCTGTACTCTGTCTTCGCCACATTCAGTTGCAAACCGCCGTTCTTTGTTTAAAAATGTATGTTTTGTTATACTAGGTGGTAATCGGCTCGTCAAGAATTTTGAAAGGGTGATTGCGATCGTGTCTGTAGAGTTAGATAGGTAGATGTCTTCCCTTTTGTGATTGTGACGTAAAGGTAAAAAGGATTTTCTTTTTGCGAGACGCGTTCGCTAGTTATAATACATCTTCGTCAGGCTTATTTTCTCGAACGTTGAGTAGGTTCGGAGTATGTTTATTTTCTTTTTCACATAATGATTTATTGGTAATAAAAAACGAGCTTTAATGGTTAATAAATTGAATTCTGCTCATCCAAAAACACCCTTAAAACAAACATAAAATACATTAAATCATTTGCAAATTTTCAGGTATTTGTATATTGTAATTCGTCTACATCAAATGGAAAATAAAAGTTATTAGATAATATTATTCTTTTGAAGTATGTGAATATAGAATTTCCTGACCATTTTTCTCCAACAGTTAAGATCATATTACCATTATGTTACGAAGGTTTGTATAGTGGCGTTATCTCACCAATAAATAAAGGTGGGTTGACTACATTTGAAACTGATACTTACTTGACATGTTACCCGCTTTGAATAATAAACAAGGTAATTTGAAATCGATCGATCTATTCTTCATCGTTCATCGTGTATACATATACCTGCACCTCACTCAAACCATATTCGTTATCTATACTTATATTAATATTATAAAGCTAAAGAGTTTGTTTGTTTGTTTGAACGCGCTAATCTCAGGAACTACTGGTTCGAATAGAAAAATTATTTTTGTGTTGGATAGTCCATTTGTAGAGGCAGGCTATAAGCTACTATGACTAGTTGCGCTCCGCGGTTTCACCCGCGTAAGTCCCGATCCCATGGGAATATCAAAATTAAAAGTAGCCTATAGCCTTCCTCGATAAATGGACTATCCAATATAAAAATAATTTTTCAATTCGAACCTGTAATACCTGAAATCAGCGCGTTCAAACAAACAAACTCCTCAGCTTTTTAATATTAAGTATAGATTTATTTTAAAGTGACGGTAGAATAAAATATAAGTACCTACTTTAAATCCATTCGTATAAAGAACATTTTATAGTGTCTATAAAATATACTTTAAATGCATTTATTTTATTGTCACCTAAGTAAGTAGATACCTAAAGGGGTCCGGAGATTTAGTATGGGAGCTTGGCATAGTGTTTTTTTTGCGCGGTACATTTCAAAATCCGTGCCAATCGATAGAGGGCATTACAGTGAATAAATATTGTCTTGAAATCGAACAACTAAAGAGTCTCGGAAACGGGATATTTGTTATTTCATATTGTTGAACGAATCACGTTTCTTTGTATATCTCGTTTCCGAGACGTTTTAGAGGATCGGTGTGAAGGTATTATTTGTTCGCCGTAATGCCCTTTATCGATTGGCCTGAATCTCGAAATGCACCGCGCAATAAAAAAATCAGTGCACCATAAAGCCCTCTATCGATAGGTATGAGTCTCGAAATGAACCGCGCATTTTTGGTAAATCATAGCACACTACGTTTGGTTAATAACCCGTTTCCGAGACGCTTTAGCGGTCTTGTGCAGAGGCATTATTTGTTCGACATAATGCCCTCTATCAATAAGTATGAGTCTCAAAATGCCCCGCATATTTTTGGAAAATCATAGGACAACAGCAACACGTTTGGTTAAATATCCCTGACGCTTTAGCGGCTTTGTGTCAAGGCATTATTTGTTCGCCATAATGCATCACTTCATTTGCACATCGTGGTCTTCGACCATATATCCTCTATCTTCATGGTCTGAAATTGTATAATCTGTTTGTGAAATAATCAATACACCATAAATATATCCTATTTTGCTTTGCACCTGTAGATTCACCGAAACATCATTGCGACCCTTCGACCATAATACCTCTATGTTGCGACCTTGTAGAGCCATAATGATTGCTCACGTAGGTTTTTTTTATAGTTTATTTATTACTGTGTCAGAAATGTCAAATGATATTATCAAAACGAGAAGGTGAAAATAAACAAAAATCTTAAATTGTAAATTGTGATTTTTGACACTTTTTCAAAATATTTTAATGCAAGTTTGTACCAGTTCGAGTAGCATGAGGTAATAAATAATCTTATACTTCTTGATTGACTGCGAATATCGTATAAGCACATAAGTGTTTTATATAATAGGTAAGTTCAATGCATAGATTAATGGTCACTGCCTGGTCATAAGGACAGCTTTCAAGTAAGTACTTAGCAATATTTATTTACAGTATTACTTTGCGTTTACTTAGCCGTAAAGTTTAAATTCCTCCGTTCCTTCTTAAACAATCTCTTCCCGAATGCTTCCTGGATACCAATCTATTCTAACTAGAGAACATTAAATAGAGACATCAATGAACTAGTGATTTATGAAATAGTATATTGAACCCATGAACTGATATTCGAGTAATTTTAATGTTTTTATTACTGTAGAAGGCTAGAGAACTCGTAATAATAAAACTGTTTACGCTTCGAATTGTACGCGTAACTCAATAAACGCCATCGCATTCTCGAAATGAGGTTTTATTCAATTTAGCGCCCGTACGTGATTTGGCTTGGTCTCTCGTTTGTATAACGGACAGAATTAGAAATTCTATTAAATACACAGCCTAAAAATTTATAAAAATCTGTGATTACTCTGATTACAAAAGCAATTTAATATAGGTATTTGAAAACAAAGAATAGCCTACAAAAATATGTTTCTCACAATTTTGTTATTTTATAGTATTACGTAAATACCTGCTTAAAAATAATAAGCATTACATACAAGATATTGTCTATAAAACCTACTAACCATACTAATCATAACAAACTCTGAAAAATAAAGAACCTACATAGAAATATATATTTTTTTACTAATAAGAACATGTGTACGAAACCTTCGTGGACGAGTCCGACTCGCACTTGTGCGTTGTTTTTTTGGTACCGTAAGTATTTACGAATAAATATTGATCTTGAAAGAATCAGGTGTTTTTGTCAATACAAGCTTAACAGCCTTTCAAAACGAATGTTTGCTTAGGTCTTTTGTTAAATTAGCCTTTTGACTCTCGTGTTTAAATGAAGAAGAGAGTACAATATTTTTTCGCAAAATAGTCTTTTACTCATTGCTCATTTAGTCTCATTTTTTGATAATCAAAAATGCGTGTGCTAGAATTCACATCAAGTTCTTTTTTTTAATAATTTTTATTTGATAATTAAGAAACAAATTGTTCTAAAAATACTCGTTAGTCCATGGCCTTTTATTAATTAAAACATTAATAATGGTAATTAAATGTCGCGTATCTTTAAACGGAATTGCTCAATTAGAGGAAGATCGTCTTCGGTCTTTGTAGCTTTAATGCTAAAATAGGCGTTGCTTTTTAAAATATATTTTTTGTTATCGTTGACGAGTGTATTAATGGTCTTACTAAATACTCATTAATGTCTTATTTTATTTCTTCATCTATCATTTATATTCAAAACAGTCTAAAACGTAACTACAAAAACTGAAGTGCAATCCATAGATTCATAACTGAAACGTGTTTTGTAGGTATAAATAGTATTCGTTATATAACATAATATAAGTATGCAATAGTAGAATTAGGTTCACTATCAATATAAATAATTTCAAATAGTATTTTATGAATGGTAATTTATGGATGAATAAATATACTGAATAGTTTTTCGCTTTGTTTACTCGAACAAGCTAAGTAAATAACGTTTATTGCCTGCTTACCATTCGTGACTTGTTTCGATACAGCCACAAACATTTTTCTAATATTCTAATATTCTAATCTTCCTATTTATTTATTCATTTTTTTAATTTCATATAATTTATTCACATATTCTAAGAAATAATATTATAAATTACACAAAAGAAATAATAACACAAAATTAACATACGCACAAATAAAATACCACTAAAAATACTATTTTTATCACAGTTGCTCATAAAGTGGATCTTATTAAACAGCTTTTTGGCTCATAATCCAACGTATTATGCACACGTGCGTTTTACATTACCAACTAGTGCTATAAAGTTATCCCGATAAGTTAAATATGTATCTTACTGCTTATTACATGTTAGGTAGATGAAATATACTTAATTTATCTGGGTTATACTCTTTACCTCTATGGTTATACTGTTTTGATGTAAAAAAGTTACGTACTCGTGTGGTTATATCATTCCATTTCGGCTTTATAAACGCGCTCGCGTTTCGCTCCCGCGTCATAAACTGTCTCTATGCAAGATCAATTTACCACACTTGTATCGCAATGTACTATTATTTGGATACTTGTTGTTTGTTTATTAAGCTTCTACTTTGACAATCATTAAACTGTTTTAGAATAAAACGCGCCTAAATAGTTCTCAAGGCGCGATAAATACTTTAATAAAGGTAAATAAACAGCGCATGCGCCTATCGATCAATCTCAAGTAGATATTTAATTACTAAGAATAGATAACCTGTTTCTCATTTATAGTTTTGAAATACGTAGTTTAATGTCTGCATCAACTGTTCTTTTCGATTAGGTAAAAAAAGCTGAGAAGCTACTTAAATTCCGTAACTTGTCGACAGAATTGTTTGTCCGAGCCAATAGAGACGTGGCGTAGAATGGTATCTATCTTTAGTCTTCGTTGTAATTGAATTACTTATCTGCGACAGGATGACAGTAACGAGAAAAGTGGTCGTATATTTTTCATGTCTACTACGATGCGACGTTCAAGGAAGGTTGGAGCTAATAGGTAGACTACACAAATCCAAAGGCCTCGCTCGCTTCGCTCACATGCTCTATCAAACGAAAATTGAAAACAATAATCTCGTCTAACCTGCTTTGTAGGTTTTGTTTAAATTCCGGAAATACTAAGGTAGGTATTAAAGTATAAACAAAACCTTCATTGGTATGTATTTGTCTTCTATCTTCTATATAAACTTAATTTCTATTGCCTGCTTCAGTAGATACTTGCACAATATGTTTCAATATCTTTTTTTTTCGTTCCTACCTAGATAATGCAGTATTTTAATGAAATACACTCAATTCTCCTATCTCATTTACCTAGTGTAGTGTAGGTAGATAGATGTAAACAGGAAAGTGAGTGCTACATTAAAACGTTCGTTAATGGAAAAACATTTTAATTAGCATTTTTTTAATTAATTAAAAAAAATGAAAATGACACATTAAAATATAATGATAATACATAGTTACTGAAAAATGCTTTAAAATTGTAGTATACAAACTGTGACTAAGTACAAAATTATTTCATGTTTAGTTACAATACTTTCTGACTATTTGATTCTTATAGTGTGTGCTATACTTTCTTAAAATATTATTTAAGGATAATTTCACCTATGACGTACCTACTTGACCGTGTGGCATAATTGATAGCGCACGTGTACGGTATAGGTACTAAGGGTTGCGAGTTCAAGTCACATCGTGGTGCAATTTTTGGAGACGCATTTTTCCTCATTCCACAAGACAACTTTAACATAAACATCTTCCTAATGTATTGTTAATCACAGAACTAGTAATAAGACGTGCAACAATTATCTGATTGACGTCATCCACAATAAAGTCAATTAAAGCGGTAACGATCGTAATAATTATCCATAATTGTCAATGAATATTAAATTATACAGAATAATTCAATTTTCAACTTGCCTATACTACATCTACAATTTGCTTGATAGCTGTAATTTGTTATTGGAGTATAGTATACGAAGAAAATTTTAAAATTTGTACGTAATTTTTCAGACAATTTAAAAAGGGGTAGCTAGATGTAATTTTAATTCTGATTCAAAATTTTACCTTGTTTTCTTGGTTTAGCTAGGTATAGATAAAACACAACCTACACAACCAAGAAAATAATGGTACCTATACTTATAATTGCATATGTCTTTCTTCATTCATACGAGTTGCGTCAGAAACTGGGGGCAACTAAACTCTGTGTTGCACTTATCTCATTTCATAATACCTACTTAGAGAAATGTTGACGAAATATTATGAAAAACCAATATTAGTAGTTCATTCTCGTGACTAATGTGTTGTCCCGAATGTCGGGCCAACGTCCAAAATTAATCATCGTGTTCGTAGCACACTCGTAGACGAAAGGGGAGACGTGACAGAATCATGTGAAGTAATACACGTGATTCCGCATATGGGAAAGTTATCTAATCTAACAGATGTAATAATGATAATCTTCTATTATCTATTATACATATGAAATCCTTTGTCCTGAATGACTGACTGACGGATCAACGCACAGCCTAAACCGCTGATCGTAGAAACCTGAAACTTGGAGGGTGTGTTCTTTGTGTGACGTAGGCATCCGATAAGGATTTTCCGAAATTCTACCCCTAAGGTGACAAAGGCGAGCAAAGTTTGTATGGGACAACGTGATTCCTTGGTCCATTTTCGACTTCTACGCGGACGAAGTTTCGGGCAAAAGCTAGTTCGATATATAACTATAATAATAAAGTCTTTATTACTGAATTACATAGTAACTCTTCGTAGTAGAATAAGTTGGAAAATCTCTCTAAATTCAGTGAGCATATTGGCAAAGCTATTTTCCCATTTATATATTAACAATTTGCCACTGATTTGCTCCATTTTTTTTGTTGCACAATATATTTTCATACCATGTGTCCATACTGTATAACTACTACCATATATATATATATATATACGTATAGACCTACTTACTACCTACCCTACCTTAAAATTTGAAGTTCAGTATGACTGTCACCTTATGCTTTAGGTTAATAAAATAATAAAATATTACTATTACTGAAATATTACTATACTTCAAATTATAAATTAATCAATAAAGTCCTATTGTGAGCCAATGTTAATTAACGCCCCTAACCAACGCAGCATCAAACCGCAAATCTCTGAATTGTGGTTCGTTTGACCACAATTTCTGTTTTTAGCTCTCAGTGGTAATATTACTTGATGTTATTGAAATATAATCAATGACTATACATTTAATTATTTTATAGTATTTATTATTCGTAGCATTTGATAGTTAGTTTGACTTTTGATAATCTTAAAAGCTTACAAGAAGAGCTTAGAAGCTTAGAAGAGCTTAAAAGATAAGCTCAAGGTGAAAAGATTTCGTTGTCTTCTTAAGACTCATGAAAGATACCTATTACTTACATACATATTTTATTCTCATGAATAAATATTGGCTATTTTACTTGAAGTATGCTGGCAGTTATAGTACAGCTATCATATTTGAATGTAACAACGTTTTTCAACCGACAACCCTAAAAGGAAGACTTTACATTGACGATGAATGAACAGCAAGGACAGTCTAATTAGCTGGAGTTTCTTTAAAAATGAATTATAAAGCTTAAATAACATGCTTAAATTTGTTTTTGTCAATGCTGTTTCACAGGTAATACCAGTTAAAAAATGTACGCTGTAATTGAACAATGAAAACGCAATTTACAACTTTACTTGTAATTCTAATATTAGAAGGAATTCTAGGCCGTTTTTTACGGTTGCTGTACTACTTTATTTACATCATACCTTCTCTGTAACTGGTTTGTACAAAAATAGTTCAACGTTGCTGCGTAACAAAACCCGAAATTATATTTATCTAGGTAGGTATATCGATTTAGTTTTTCAGTACGAAAGCCTACATTTACTATTGTAAAAATGTATCCCGACCGAAATAAGCGATTCTAAGAAATCCGATCAATCCGTCTACTTATACATAGGTACTCTTTAACGATTGTAGTCTTTTTTCCACCCATCTATATATTCAAGTTATTGTGTTTGTCATTTGTTGTCCTCTACTTTAGTGCTATACTCTCTTAGTTTTACTTACTAGCTGCATCCTGAGGTTTTTCCCTGCATATCGATCCTGTAGAAATATCAGTCTATTAATATAGTTTTTATTTTTGGAAAAAAAAATAGTCCTAATTATTAAACGGTAGAGCTAATCGTATGACTTATTTTGGTCCAACTATCTACCATTTCAGCGTACATAAAGGTGTAACAAAGAATACACTTAACTTCTGACATCCCACTTTAATAATACTTAAAGTCACTTAATTATAATATTAATTATGTATTTTGTCCACAGTCATGGAGAAGACTTGATCGTGACGCCATTCGCGCAGGTGCTGGCGAGCCTGCGCAGTGTTCGCAACAACTTCCTATGTCTCACGAACGTACCGGCCTCTAAGTAAGTCTCATATTATTGTCTTTTCTTACTATAACTACCTATAATACACAAACATTTAAAAAGTTAGCTACATAATTTTTAAGATAAGTATAGGTAGGTACTTTATCTGTTTGCTACGAAAATAAAAATTGTAAGTATTACTAGATAATCTTACTAATATTATAAATTTGAAAGTTTGTGTGTTTGTTACTTCTTCACGTTAAAACCACTGGACCGATTGCGATGAAACTCGGTATGTAGATAGCTGAAGACCTGGATTAACACATAGGCTACTTTTTATGCCGATATTCCCACGGGATCGGGACATACGCGGGTGAAACCGCGGGGCGCAGCTAGTATCTTTATAAAATATTTATTACAAGCTTTTGAAAATATATACGTACACTATACATTATCACGACGTACGACTTAATTAAGGTCATGGGAAGTCGTTGGACGCAGAGAGCATGCGACCGATCGCTCTGGAAGTCTTTGGGGGAGGCCTATGTTCAGCAGTGGACGTCCTGTGGCTGATATGATGATGATGATACACTATCAAATATATATGTGCAATCTTACCCTTGAACAAATAGTTAAGTAGATAGGTCGGTAAGGCGTTTCATATGGCAATTCAGATTACATATTGTTTAGGTATTTAATACAAAACACAATCAAGTTAACATAGCTAAAACGATCTCACCGAAAATGTCAAGCCGTTACAGTGTAAGTACACACCCAGTAAATTAATGGAATACTAACATTAATCACGAATTGACCATAAACCATTTGATTGCTACATATACAAATACTCTTCCCCTGCTGTTTACCGCTTTGGTAAAGTGCCAGCTAAAAGCGTATACTAGTGAACACTCACTAAAGCTCCTGACGGCGAAATAAATAAAATGGTCTTGAGTGCCAACGGTACTTTGCTCTTACAGAATTAATAGGCGAGTTTCGATAAATGCTAAACCGTAACCATCCGTAACGTAACGTTGCGTGTTGCTATAACGAGATTAAGCATCTCGGGTACCGTGCCTACATTTTTGCAATCAAATTCAATTTTTCTTATGAATGACCAAGTTAGAAATTAAAATCTATCATTATTTTGTGATCTGCGCATATAAATCATTATTTTCCATCTTTTAAATTCTTTATTCTTTTGACGACCCAGTTGGCACAATGCTCACCATGCCGGACTGCCAAACACAGGGTTGCGGGTTCGATTCCCGCCTCAGACAAGTATTTATGCTTAGATATCTGTGGTCTGGTTGTTTCTATGTATTGTAAGTATATATTTACAAAAGAGATAGAGCCGTTGTCTAGCACCCATAGCACAAGTCTAGTTACTTAGCTTGGGGTTAAATGGCGATGTGTGGAATGTCCTGCATTATTTATTTTATTTTATCAGCCTTTGAAACTATCCAAAATTTAAATTAAAGTATTGGTCATTAATTCACCGTTAATTCCACTGTTATTTAAATTTAGGATAATTTCAAAGCCTAAAAAAGAATTAAGTAGTTGCAAAAGTGTGTTCAACGTGCACGGTTTACAAAATAATTTTAAATTTACATTTCTAATTAAGTAATTTATAAAACAAACTATATATTTTTCGAATTTGATGGACATTTGGTACGAAATACCCTGATAAGATGAAATTCAAACACATATAAAGCAAATAATTTACAATGTGCTATCATGTCAAATCGGGGACATTAAAACTATTTATATTCATATAAGTAGTTGGTTTGGTCGGGTTTAGACCACCTTGGGTATTTTATTGAAGGTATTTCTCTTACCTCGCGGTTTCGAATAAGTTACATCAACCGTGGTTGCGAAGGGTCAGGACCTCCGTGGACAGGTTCACGGTTGATGTAACTCAGCCGAAACGCCAAAATAAATATATTCAGTTTTTACATTATCTTTATGATGACTTTGTTGTTATGACGTGCAATGCATATCTTTTTTTTTTTGGGAGCCCGTTTTATATATTTTGATTTTTTGCCAAGAAATATAGGCATAGCGTAAATTCTCATATATTCGCTTCAAGTTTACCCATCTTCCTTCTTCGACTCTAAATGAATTTGAGAGAGTTCATTCATAGAAAGATTTATCAGATTAATTGCTTCGATATATCTACTTTTTCAAATCTATATTCACGTGCCAAAATACAAAGTGAATATTGTACTGTCAGCAAAGGACAGAGGGTAGCAGGTGTATATTTTAATTTGTTTAATGACGGTTCAATCATTTTTGGTTATTCTGTGTTAAATAACGAACACTTCGCAACGAACACTACTGAACAGTTATTTAAAGAAAAAAAACTTCTAAATATGCACCTGGTACCCTCAGTCCTTTGCTGACTGTACAATGATTATACGATTCTAAAATTGTATCAGGACAGATTACAAATATTTGACAGATGGCATTTTTATGTTGTTTGATAAGATTAAGGACAGATTCAACAGCCTTTTTTGATTGAGTAGACTGTGACGTAGGAATATGACGTCATGGAAACCTACATAACGTGTAAGTACAACTTATGTACGTACATCGAACTATAATGTCAATGAAGGTAAATTATTGACCGGTCAGTTACTGGCTGATGAATTTATTGTTCGAGATAATAATCTCACAGATATCAGAAACTAGCAGCGCTCCGCGGTTTCATCCGCATAACTCCCGATCCCGTAGGAATATCGGGATAAAAGTAGCCTATAGCCTTCCTCGATAAATGGACTATACAACACAAAAACATTTTTTCAATTCGAACCAGTAGTTCCTGAGATTAGCGCGTTCAAACAAACAAACCAACTCTTCAGCTTTATAATATTAGTACAGATGAACTCTTTGAAAATACAAAGAGCAGAGTTCATTTGCTCAGTAGAAAGTTACTTTCATTTAATCAGAAAAAGATAATATTTCTTTGTCAATTCTTCTACAAATAAAGTCTTTGTTGCGTTTAAACAACATATCATTGGATAGAAAAGAGACTTTTTTATAGAAATGCCTGAAACTTATATATTTATAGTAATGTTCATATTGGTTTTTACAACTGATATTATTTTGAAACCGAGAAATGACGACAACAAGACGTGACCATCGTCATTGTAAGACGCGTGACCAGTCACCAACCACACCCATTATGTATGTAGTAAAATAATTGTACCTATAACGGAAAAATTGATAACGGTTACTAACTGATTTTTTACACAAATCTATAATTAGATCATCATCGAACCACGTCCACGTAAAAAGCATATGTCAAATTAATTACCATACTTATTCACGTACAAACTGCGTCTGTATATAGATTTTGCAGTTATCTCTTTGTCTATATTATAGTTACATCGTGTATTTAATACAGTAATAAAAATGGGGCCTGTCTATATGCTGATAATGTTTTGCCAATAAGTTACTGATAAATAGAACATGAGAAAAAAGCAAGTGTCCGTGATAGGTGTAGAGTAGGTACAATAGTTACCAATTTGGTACCAATTCATTGTTCACTAAATATACCACTATTTCAATAACCTTGTATTTTGGTTCCAGGACATTCTAATCATAGATTTAAATATGTCGGAATTATGGTATCAAAATTGAATTCGAAACATTCAATGATTCTTACAAACCAAAAATATGTATTTAAATTTAAAAAATATGCCTGTGGCCACGTGGTTTGATTGCGTGGTTTGATCAATCGAACTACGAGAACGTTTTTAACCGTTGGGGCAATTAATCGAACCACGCGTATTTTATCACCATTTGTGCAGCCTTTTCGACGTTTTGTGCTCCGCGACGAGTCTCTTAGGCTGTATACAAAATGTGTAGAACTGGTTTGACCATTGAAGTCTCGACGTCTGCCCATTGTATCTTTACAAATTAAATATGAGCCCTATTACTTGCAGTTCTGAATGTTTCATCATTATATAGTATAAAACAAAGTCAGTCTTCGCTGTCTGACCATATGTATGCTTATATCTTTAAATCTACGCAACGGATTTTAATGCGGTTTTTTTAATAGATAGAGTGGTCAAGAGGAAGGTTTATATGTATAATATACATGCATAATATAGCCGTGCATAACACAGGGTTGCGGGTTCGATTCCCGCCTCAGACAAGTATTTATGCTTAGATATTTATCTGTGGCCTGGTTATTTCTATGTATTATAAGTATATATTTACAAAAGAAAAGTATATAAGTAGTATATCCGTTGTCTAGCATCCATAACTCAAATCAAGTTACTTAGCTCGGGGCTAGACGGCGATGTGTGGAATGTCCTGCAATATTTATTATTATTATATACCTACTTTACTTAGTAGTCAATACTCTTGTGATATCTATATCACTGTAATTCAACCACTGAAAGAGTACCTAACTACCTACTTCTTCGGTGTTTACTTTACAAAGGTAAACAATAAACAGTCATTAGAAAGTGTTATCTATTTAGTATACCTAGGTTTAATCATATTTTGTGATTCATTATTCATCGTGTATGTACATAGGTTGACTAATTTATCGTGTACGTAGTGATGACGACACAATCAATGACGTAGCGCCACAAGAACCGTCGTGGCGTCTCGTGATAATGTCGACGAAGAGTCACGACGACGATAACACGCGATTCCTGAATTAATTGAGGTTTAACGCGTGGTAGACGACCTCCGCAGTAACCAACCCATACCACAATTGGAGGCATGACGTTAACAAATAACCAACTACAGACAAACTACGTAGGTACACCCATATATTCTTACAATACAAATATGTATACTGGCATTTCAACAATCGACGGAGGCTTTATTTGTGGTACGCTATACGAAGTGAACGACACGTTGCGAATTATTCTGTCCTTACTCATTCATCCTGAAGCTTTTTTTTAACCGACTTCAACCAAAAGGAGGAGGTTCTCAATTCGTCGCGTATATATTTTTATTTAAAAAAATATGTATGTTCGCCGATTACTTGAAAACGCCTGGACCGATTTGGAGAATTCTTTTTTTGATTAAAAGGGGATAACTCATTTTCTATTCGCCTTGATGCACATATCGGAACGTATATGTAACTCGTGTCGCTTGTTAAAATGCAAAATATCTAACATCTTTCTCGATATAATAACCTCTAATTAATTAATTAGCTTCATGTTTGAACCATACCAGATTAGATATCACATACGGTTCAATTATTTTCACGTTGATTTACCTACTCATGTCTCGAGCAGATAGATGTATAGAATCTACATTTATAATTGGAAGCAATTTATTGGTAAGAAGATTAGATAGGTAGGTAGGTACCTACTTTATGAGTTTGAATGACTGGTTGTAGGCGTATTTGGGTCGAGGAGAATCCTTGTTAGAATGTATTGATTTCATGAAATAATAATTGAAAGCTTATGATGGCGTCTCATTAAGGTTATATTTTACAAATCAACATTTAAAATAATACCGTTATCGATAGTACACTTGAATAGTCTTTTTCAATTAAAATGTATAGTATTATAGTGTAAGGCAGTCCGCGTAGAGTCAACAAAGGTAGGTAGTTAAATCAACAAAGGCTGAGCTGGTGGATACAGATTAATTAACTAAAATAATTGAGTTGGAAGCTACGTTTCATGTACGCTTACGTCTAACAATGTCCGTCCATTACCTTTTGTCGCTAAAAATAAAACAACACCATCTGTCACAAATCAGGCCTCGGGTTGACCTTACAAGTATTGTCCACCGCATGTCTGAAGCTAAATATAGAACTTTATAATCTTCAGGTTTATTAAAGCTAATTACATTCCTACTATAATATTAATGCGAAAATTAGTCTGTGTCTGTTGCTAAATCACGCAACGCAATCAAAACGATTTTGATATTATATAAATCGAAAATAGAATCTACAGCTCTAACTGTTAACTTGATTTATAATGGCAATTACAGAATCTTAGTTTTTAAGAAATTAATACATTTAGGGTATGCGTCGAACACGCTATGATTTGAAAGAATAACAGAAGAGAAAAGTGTACATTTTGATAGAATAGGATTTGAGGATTAAAGGATAAGACATCAGAAAGTGGGGGGGTTCGTTTGGTGGACAACTAAATAATATTTTATACCTTGAAATACTTTTTATTCCTATATTTCCACGGGATTGAGACTAACGTTAGTGAAATCAGGGAACGCAACTAGTTTCTTGCTAAAGATATATTCTTTATGATTAGCTGATTGAATCACTCACTGTTTTATGATGTAAACATTTTCATAATCATAACGTCTCAGATAGAGAAAGATAAAAATATAATTTTGATTGAAACTGGACTTTGAACTTTGAAACACTTGAACTTTAGTAGGTGTCAGTATCGATTCCTTGTTTAGGTACATTTTTATTAATACAAAAAACATTGTGAAGAAGAAAATTCTCGTAATTTTGGTTATTCATTTTATAAACAGAACTTAAGTCTTTGTGTGTATAGGTACATCTGTATCCACGTTTTGAAGAGACAGGAGGTATATTTGCAAAGAAACAGATTTCTTTCAACCCATTCATAACACTAGCAAAGGGAGCTTATGAAAGGAAAATATTTTCTTTTGTGTACATATACGCCTACACTTGTCTCTATCTCTTGTGTTAACTTAACACATTCAATTATAACTGAATAAATTAGCTACCTGTTTCTTTTACGTATTTGAAAAATAAATTCATTTTAACAAATAAAATAAATATTGTACTTACGAAACTTTTTACTTCAGTGATGTCGACACCCTGGACAGTATTCAGTGAATCTTTCTAAACTCTTCAGTATGCAAAGTTACTTAATTTGAAACCGTGCTTTCTATTATGACAAAACTTTGCTTATTACAGATCCCGGAGATCTTCAGGGGCTGCTGCAGTCACACCGCAACCTAAAAACTTTAATCCTGGAGGTAAGTCATCTTCACCAGTAATATGAAACTCTAGTTTGTTTATTTTTTAAGGAATTACACAGGCGAAGCTGCGGGTAAAAGCCAGTAGATAAAACAAACTGAACAGATTTTGTGACAATAGTCCTAACATAACAACCATTGTTTTTGCGTATCTCGTATAAAAAGCGAAATTCCTGAGTGATGAAAACAACACTTCGCAATTTTATCACCTGAGAATTTTGTATTTTAAATATTTATTTATGTATTATTTATTGTTCTCATTACTTACATTAAGTCACAGTATTCGTCAGTGGTTATAAAAATCTTCTTTTTCTCAGAGATAAACAATAAGTAATCGTACTTAAAAATAATTTTCAATGCCAGTAGTGTAAAACCTTGAAGTTGTCTGAAAATATTTTCGTTGAGAAAGTATGTTACAATTTTACAAACGAATGAGTCATAAAATATAAAATGATGATACAAAATATAGAAATTCTATAGATCTTATCGATTTGGCTCACCGATGGGCCCCTGTAAAGGGCAAGTGCTTATACCCCGAGAGAGGATTTAAGATGAACGCCAAGGGTGTCTGCCTATTCCTTCGTGTTGGGATTCCCAAACCTAGTCTACTAATGATGCGCAACACACGAGTCAATTTTTTCAACTTAAATCTGTTTTTTACGGATGTAATATTCAAGTACATTTTGCATGTAATATCTCAAATCTTTTATCACATTGATTCTTCACATAATCAGATAAGGAGGGACGTAAATATTTGTCCTTTTTAAAATTGTTAGTTTCTACTAAGTACGATAAAAAGGTGAGCTCAGCATGCCTATCTAGTGATTTGTGCTTCTGATTACTAAGAAATTGTATACTCATAAACTTCTCATAAACAATATGTCGTTAAAAGAAATATTCTCCGTAATGTCATGAGACCCATATATCACATATTTTATCTTTGTTTACATGGCGATGTAATTACCTGACAAATGCTTGGTATATTCATTTTGTAAGGTATCCATTTCAATTACCCTTATTTTATTTCATTGAAGATTCATATATCGAAGGTTTCAGTTTAGACTTATGTAGGATTCGCTTTCATAATTTAAATGCCAAATAACTGGATACGATTCTGAGTTGTCATAATTATGATCTGACTAGCTAAGCCCTACTGTTTCACCTGCTGCCCATGTATAAATTAGCCTATGTCTTTTTAGGAGTACTTCATAAACTACTCTTTTAATTTTTTTGACTATTTGGTGACCATGAAAAGGGAATAAATAAACGAACTTTTGCATTTATAAATCTGTGTACAATTTTCTTTTATGGTGATTTATTTAACTCTCTTTTTAATTAGTTATTATGTAAATGACTACTTTTAAGATGTTATACTTTTAATAATCAACAGTCTATGAATAAAACTAATATAAAAGGTTTTTTCCTCAAAAAAACCTTCTCGTGATATTCAAAATACGCATAAAAATGCGAGTTTTCGCAGAAATCTGCCGATAGGTAGGTATTACCGATTTTCATAGATTTATTTAATTTTATCGTTATCGTCTAAATCCCTCATTGGTTAGATTACTGATTTGTTTTGACGGATTTTAGTAAACAAATAGTGTTTCCTGTCTGCAATGAATTATTCACTTGTGTCCAGCCCTTACTAATTTTATACACCTACTTGAAAAGTTTACTATGTAGAGATGATTTATACATTTAGAGCGAGTAAAATGTATCTAGGTTATAATGTAAAGTTTATGAATACATGTAGGTCATCGTGATTGGCCATTTAGTCTCAATTACGATGACCAACTTGTGTGTACATATATTATGCTCGTTTAAACATAGTTCAATGCGTTCATTTTTAGTGTGCGTGATATCTCAGCTATGTCTAGGTGTCTAGAAAGTGCAGTGAGCAGTGATATTTGCAAAAGGTACATACGGTTTTAAATCTTTAGTTTATTTCGTTGTTCACGATTAGTTTACGTATAATTTACACAACATTTTCTTATTTATTGTCCCAAAGGTGATAATGTTTCTGAGAAGAAACTTGATAACCAAAAGATACTTATAATTAATGAGACTCAATTAATTTAAAAGGAGGTTCTAGTTGCGGACATTTTCGGTATTTGTGCGATACACGTCTAATCCCAAGGGAGGAAAACCAAATGAGACGTGAATCTTTTGGCGATACAATCCAAGCTACCTACTTAATCGCTCTCACATAACAAATCAATACGGTGCGAACAGACTATATCTATTCTGTGGTACGACTATGTAGTTGTATTTGAACTTATTAATACGAGTATGTCTGATTGATAGTGTTTGTATACTTATAGTGTGTTAAATACTATACATTGATGTAAATTGCGAAACAAAGGTCCATGTTCCCTAAAAAAGTCAATAGTTGTCTGTGATGGAACCAATATCCGTTTTAATAAATTAAGATCTATCGGAAAATAATCATAAATCGTGACAAAACAATTGCCACCTTCAATTCACTATTTCCAGTTTTATCATTTCAATAGTGTTTCACAAACCGTGGTTCCAAGAACACCTCTAGAGCTAGTGCCCATTACATTTATGAATCTTCAAATATGTGACTGTTAAAAGTGTTTATTTGTGCTTCGTATTTACCTATAATTAGAAACTAAAAATAGAAGTTAATGAACCATTGCCAATTTGACTGATTGACGTAAGTACAAACCTTAATCTCACTCAGATGTAAAAATGGATTTAGATAACGTGGAAATTGGCTCTTATCTTGTTGCTAGCTTTAAAGGTTTCTAGCAGTTCTTTAACCTTCCATGAAAGTTGTTTCCTTCGGTTCGGTATTGAATTAAAAGTTATTTTTAGATTTCAGCAACCTGGGAAAGTGATTAAATTACTGCTCATTGTAGTTTCTTAACAATGAGAAAATAATGTGATTGTTACAATTTAAGAAATTAAATAAATAAATATTGCAGTAACTAGACTTGTGTTGTGGGTGCTAGACAACAGATATACTACTTATATACTTTTCTTTTGTAAATATATCCTTGTAATCCATAGAAAAAACCAGACCACAGACAAATATCTAAGCATAAATACTTGTCTGAGGCGGGAATCGAACACGCAACCCTGTGTTTGGCAGTCTGACGTGGTCACCATTGTGCCAACTGGGTCGTCAAATGGGTAATGTACAGTCGGCTGCATAATTGCAGCCCTAGGTAGAGTTCCAAAATTACTATTACTGAAATGTTTGCATTCTAATCATTTTTGTTTGATTAATTGATGAGTTAAAAGACTTTAAACTTCACCTAAAGCAGGTGCCTAAAAAACATTCTTATAACAGCCATTTTGGAGCTCTACGGTGGGTCTGCAATTATGCAGCCGACCGTACAAATAATGCGTTTATTTCAAAATAAGGTGACAATACAATTTATGTTGCCTAAATTCAAAGTTGTAACGTTGGCAACTGAACAAACGATCACCACTTATCATCATTAGACGCTGTTACGGCCATATCTATTAAGCAGTATTGTGGCTTTGGGATTTTTCGACCTTTTCTAAATCACAAAATCGTGTTAGTCATATTTAGAGCGTAACAGACAGGTACTAATGAGTGGTGCGTGGAACCCGTGCTGAATAGAATTCAGGACATTGTCATGATATGCCGGGCGACCTCGGTTTTCAGGGAATTCAATATTGTCGTCTTTACAGAACACCGGAACAAATTACAAATACTAGCTGAACAACCAAGATACTAGTGTATTATTTTCGCATAATTAACCGCAATTTTTTAGATTTAAGATTGATATAATGTAAATATAAATAATATACGTATTGACAAGTTCTTTCTTCTGAACACGGTCAGCGCCTACGCTAGTCTATGGAGTAGACTAGCGTAGGCGCTGGGTAAGTATGGATTCTCACGCAAAAAAGGACCCAACTAAAGAGGTTAGTAGCGGAAAAAAGCCCGTTTAGAAACCTCCAATAAAACTTGGCTTATTAAAATGACAACTTAGAGCAAAAGGTTATAAACTTTAAATACTAAAATTAGTATTAATTTGTATCATTAGATAACAGATTCTAATCAACTTTTCTTATTTATTCATTTCGTTGATTATGCAATAAATTAAGACGAAGATAATACTTAAACTTACACAAAAGTGATAAACGAAAGAGCAGGATATAATTTAATTTGATAGAGGTATAATTTATCATTGTTTTTATTATTTATCAACGTCTTGTTAACTCATGTTGTATAATTGAAGACTGAAAACGTAGAGTCGCTTGTTACTGGTTAAGTACGTTATGTTATATGCTTATTTTTAAATAAGTTTAACATGGATAAATGCTTAAAAAGGTATTTAAGTATAAACTTAAATATAAAATCTACGATTTACGTCATCGTCTAGCATAGATGGGACTTAAACTCGATTATTATATCTCATGCTAAAAACACCAGACACATTGCAGCTAAATGATCACATTTATTGTTAATGTTAAAAATAAATATTTACTAATTTACGGGTCAAATCCAAGTCAAATCGCACGAGATATCAATAATTTATTGACCCGTGACGCACAGTATCACGTACTAAAGTAGTGTTCGCTACAAGTAAACATGAAAGTAAATCGTCAACTCCAGACACATTGGTATTTCGAACAAAGGTTCAAACTATAGATATTCATGCAGAACTCTAGATATGAGACAATAGGTTATTTGTAGGTACAATATTGTCAATCAATTGAATAACAGGTTATATCTGGTCAGGACCACCACGCAGAAGTTATGGTGTCTGTGATCCAAGTCACGTCTGACTAGTGATCACGATGATTAAGCCAATTACCCCTTGCAACGATAGTTGAGCTGTAACAACCACTTATCTTTTTCTCTCTAACGAAGGATGCTGCCAGATAATTGAGATAATATACGTTTATTTTAACAAACAACTAGTTAAGTACCTACCTTTATATCATTCCAGTAACTTCGTAGTGAAGTTGTCATTAACCCAACGTAATTGTTCTGACCTTTGTTTGACTGTTTTTTTTAACTATCTTATTCGATGGTCAAGGATATATTTTGAAAACTTATTTGGGTGAAAAGTCAAAGACGGTTTAGGGAACTGTGTTATATAATTTTTTTATCACAGTTGCTCATAAAGTGGATCTTATTCAACGGATTTTAGGCTCATAATCCAACATATTATGCACGCGTGCGTTTTACATTGCCAACTAGTGCTATAAAGTTATCCCGATAAGTTAAATACGTATCTTACTGCTAATTACATGTTAGGTAGGTGAAACATTCTTAATTTATCTGGGTTATACTGTTTTGATGTATAAAAAAGGTAGGTACTAAAGAGTTTTTTAGCTAGCAAAAATGGTTGTCTCTGAAGTCGGTTTACGAACGAAAATTTTACGTGATAATGACTTAGAAAACGATTAAAAAGTGAGTTATGTTTATTTTTTGTTTTTTCTTTACTTAAATATATTGTTTTTCCGTACCATTGTATTTTGTTCTTAACCCCCGACGCAAAAACAAATAGAAAAAACCCTAAAAAATATTGTATGTCAGACGAGGCTATATAGGTTAAAAGTCTTTAGCCTGGCCTTTCCGGAGCTTAACAAAAAAATATTGCCTTAAAAAATGTAAACATATACTTATCACCAAATATTTTGTTAATTAGTATTTTGTTTTCTTTTCAAGTCTTTTCTTTTATTCGCAACTGTGATAAAAAACGTCGTACGATACACGTGTGGCTTGATCGATTTAATCTCGGCGATATATGGACGTAAACCGCCTATGAAAAGAAATGATCAATTTACCACACTTGTATCGCAATGTACTATAATTACATTGCGTATTAGCTAATGTTTTAGTAACAAGATTGTTGACAAGACGAAGAAAGAATGTGTCACTATCTACGACGTTACGTACGACATAGAATAGCAAGTATGAATGAAGGAGAAACGGAACGGCGCGAACAATACTTTAATACTGACTTTAATATTTTTATCCTAAACACAACTTATTTGTAAAGTATATAATTATTTGTTACTTACCTTCGAACAACTAGTTTCATGTAGGATTGAAACTATCATGGTCATTTTCATATAACTTTAGTTATTTACTATCAGTCTTAAAATTTATTGTAAAAACTATGTAGAGCGTTCTTTGGTTACCAACCTCTGTTGGTTGGAAAACAGAGGTTGATAACCAAATAACGAATAGAATAAGTACTCGTAAGTATGCCTACTTGTAAATAAATTGCAATGTGTTTGTTACAGACGAAGCCTACATGAAGTTGGCCCTGGAGACGGTCGAGGAGCTGGACTGGTGCCTGGACCAGCTGGAGACCATACAAACACATCGCTCTGTCTCCGATATGGCTTCGCTCAAGGTAAGCTCTAATTTGTCCGTTGAGGATTATTTTTTAATCTTAGTACGACATTTAAAGGACATTTGGACCTAGAAATATTTTAAGATTTCTATAACACGGAGGGTGAGCAACAGCCTGCGACGCAGAAGGTTACAGGTTCGATTCCTGCCTTTAATAAATATTTATTCTGGTCTGAGGGAATCTGTGGGTAAATACCTATGTATTTATAAAAGAAAAGTATATAAGTATTCTATCCGTTATTGGGCCACCTTAACATAAGCTTAGTTGCTTAACTTGGGGCTAGATAGCGATGATTTACTACATGGAAGCTTTGTCTCTCAGATATATAATAAAACGATTACTTACTGAAAACATATTCGCAATTCAATGTATATATGTAATTTAAAAACGCAAATTTAGTTTCTACGATTTAAATAATCGATACATTGTCATTGAAAGTACCTCAATAGATACCTAAAGAAAACAGCATAATATTTACGTAAATAAAAATGAAGATAGAGGTGTTCGACGAAACTAATTTGTACTTGAGGACGTTTGAAATAAATAATTCATAACCGCTTTAGATATATCTTGTTTACTACAGAATTTACTCATATTTTTCTGATGACCATGCCAATTTTATTGCTAATATATTCATACTCTCCCAGTTTGCTAGTTGTATGTAAAAATAAGGTAGGTAGCAAGGTTTCGAATTAAGAAAGGTTTCCAAAAGAGGACGAGTACCGTGGAAGGTCCTAATTCTTAAATGGAGCAGCATAGATTTTCACAATAATTTAGTAAGTAGGCAAAATATACTTCCGCTTGGACTAAATTCATGGAGTACACAATATTAAAGGTAGAAATTTAATATTTAGCGATTTCATTGATTTAGGTCCATGTATTTCTTAATTATGTTTTCCTATTTCATAATGGAGTTGAAAGAAGTGTTTAGGCTATTTTCACTTGACTAATCAATTATTTTGCCCACAATAGTGTATTGTCCTGGGATTTCTATTGTTGACGTTGGTAATCGATTTACTAACTAACAAGCTAGTCATATGCTTGCGCAATCAAAGTAAGGATTACCTTTGACGTGTTCAACGGTAGCTGATAAAAGAAAACTTTAATGATCATACGCAAATAAAAAATAATTTCAACGTTGTTGACAAAAAATGTAAAAGTTATGCGAGAAAAATATAAATAATCATATTATATAAACAAGATAAAGATTTTTTTAAAGGTTGTCTATGAAGTTGTTATTGATGTGGTATAATCGTATTTAACTCAGGAAATGTTAACTTTGACATCTCCGTAGTCGTACATCGATGTTCAAAGCCCCTTTGAGCCCAAAAAGTTTTAATGATTTCGCAACGAAGTTTATGCTACATATTAAGACTAGTTATATTATAGGTACCAATACCTACTATTATAAAGGATTTAGTTAGATACTAAAACCTTTTACCTATAAAAAATTCTTCATTTTCATTTGACTATAAAGTTTTTTTTTCTATTAATTATGGCTTCGCACGGCTTGTGCATTTAGCCAGTGTCAAGTTATATTATATTGTGTTTCAAAACAGTCAAAGTCGTCATAGTCCGTCAAGTCAGGGGCTATAGTAAAGCGGTGGCAAGTTTACCATAACCTTAATAAGAGATTTGGAGGCAACGAGAAAACTTCATATTTGACACTTATTTTTACTTTCACTACACTTGTGCACTTTCATAGAACTAAATTGAATAACATTCCACCAGAATTATACAATTCAACTCGGGTTACAACTAAGTTTCATGAAAATAAAACTGCAGCACGACATGTTGTTAACTTGTTCGTAAGTTTGTATATCATTGTTGTTTCTTTTTTTTCCATGATTAGTTACAGCCAAAGTTTGATATGGCATTATGTCATAAGCTAGAAGTAAATCTTATACTATATTTAGCTACATACATTATAGTATCCAAAGTTCTTAAAGGTATTAAGGTGAAGACGTCACATGACCAATAACTTCAGATAGTAAGTGAAACTTATTCCTTAAGATGAGTAATGAACCCTGACATAAGCCTACTGAAACTTAAGATGTACCTCTCAGGATCTTAAAGAGCGTGAGTGAGGGAGCTAGCGGGCTTACTTATTTAACGATTCAACCCAATTTGAACTTTGTCTAACGTCACAGCACCTTTTGACTTGACTGTGCGACATAGTCGGAACCGATTAAAAATCTAGATCGGCTCAAATCTACTTAATACTAGGTTCCAACTAAAGTCCCTATGTTCCGAATTTGAATTAGTTATTCGTTTAATGTGTTTACCAATCGTGAAACTACTTTAATAGTATTGTGAGTCTATATTACCTAGCTTAATGCTCGACTCGAAAAAAAAAGTTAGCGTTTGTTATTTTTCTCTTTGTACCGATGAACGGCGAACACTAATTTCAATGTAGAATTATATAGTTCAAGATTAATTCTGTAAACTGCTCAACAACTCTGTATTTTTCTTTACAGTTTTTATTTAAAATTTGCTTTTACGCAGTTTTTTTTTTAAGTTTCCTAAGACCATCGTAAGATCCTTGTCGCAGTGTATTAGGTAAGCTCTTACTAAGGGATATTAGTATATTGCTCCGCCCTCCTACCGCCACCGCTTCTACCATAGCGGCTCAACTTGACGTGTGTGTGCGTGATGTACCGTCATTAAAACTGAAGGGCACAACGACCCTGCTATTTCTCTGTTTCTCGACGAGTGACGCAAATCCTGCTACTGAAAAAAAATGACTTATATACCTTCTTGTAATCAAATAACTTCCTTTTACAACATTTAATATTTATTACAATTCTATTGTTAGCTCCTTTACTCGTTTCATGGAATAAATAAGACTTCTCAATCTTTACTTACTCTCATCATGGTTATGAATTTTGTAAATCATTTATGTTTGCATCGGTTCTCAACTTTTAAGTTTCTATTGTATTGCTCGCTATTGGGCAATATACCTAGTCGGTTTCTAGATTTTATATATTTTATTTACGAAAATTGTGCCTCCCGAACTCTTGAAATATTTTCAGTATATGAAATAAACTAGACGTAAATAAAATCTTTATGCGAAGTAATAACCTTTCATTTTATAGAAAACTCTTTAATTAGCTGCCAACGCTTTCACATATGTACCTATGTACACATATAACAGAACATTGAATGAAAATCCAATCTTAGGGTTGGATAACCTTTACATATACCTACTATTGGGAATGCGTAGGTGTTCTTAGAACTCTTTAATGAGAATAAAATATTGATATGAAACCCTCGGGATTTCTAATAGAACGACATAGCTTTGAAGATTTTTTTCGGGCACGAAGATTAAAGCTGTGTGATCGCGATCTTTCTGGGAAATCATTAGATATATCTATCCTAAAATAAACCTATGAATAAATCACATAATTGTATGTAAGTAGGTATCTATGTACGTAGTTAGTGTTTACGTGCATCGAGCGGCATCGTCGTTGATAGGTAATCGAATCAAAAATCACGAGTTGTTTACTATAACCATCTATAACAGTTGTAAATCCGTATCTTGATAAACGTCGATATTATAGGATATGACCTTATGGTAGACAAGATAAAGTGGTTTATTGTGAGTATCGTTGTGGGTGAAGGTCTGGTCGATAGACGAGGGTATCCCGGAGCAAGTAGCAACGTTGGAACGGTCACGTACACATCTAACAACGCAAAGCGTAGATAATATACAGCCCGGCCGCCCTCGCGCCCGCACCCATCGCCTGCCGTATTCGCTCGAAGTACGTGCCTCCGCCCGCCTTAGTAATACGACTCGCGTTATGTATCTACCTACTTATGTATTACCTTCGCGAAACTGAAACGTCATCAAAATATTCGGAACCATTCAAATCGGTACGTGAGTTCTGAGAACATCAATAAATCTTGAGGATAATGCTTCTCACTATCTCATTACTTTATTCTACAGAATGTTTTGTGTTTGTTTTATATCGAGCTTTTATCTCGTGCGTTACGCATTTTTTTAAAGTTTTAAAAGTTTTGGCTGTTCTTCCCCCAGATGCTTAGATACTTAGCGGAAGCTAAGAATATTGGTGTTACTCCTTACTCTATTATGTATTCTTATCGTGAGGTGAAATGCCTACTCTCACGTGTGCTTTTAAAAGCTGGTTTAAATTACTTTATAAATTCTAAGTATAAGTGCCGAAGAAGTAACTAGTTAGGTAAAAAAATATAAAATAATACAAAACTATAGTATAATATTAGATTCTAATAATACCTATTACTATCTATGACGAGTTGTTACATATTACTTGGCAATGAAATTGTAAACATTACAACAGAAAGGCTATCGATATCAATTCTAAAACTACGTAGATTTTTATAAATCAATAATATTATACCTACCTATTATGCATTATTACCTGAATAATACATATTCATACATACCTGCGGATTAACGTCCTATAAATGCACGAACACGTAGGCTATTCGATTTAGTTTAACGCTTCCAAACTTCCCTTTGTTGAAATAGTAATGGTAATTTATTGATAACATCACTTCAGTATTCAGAATTCCCGAAAATGAATTCCTTAAATAAGGCACGATCACTAAGCAAATAAACAACTGACGTCCGAGTTTCACGTCAAACATATCGAGGCAGATTTCTGCACGACTCACTTAGGTAGCCGAGGTAATATCCACCTAGGCACCTAAGATATACCTATTGGTTTTAACGGTAACTGTTACACGTCAATCGAAGACGTGAACATACTTGTACAGTCAGCAAAAAAAAGAAAAGGGCCGTAGAGTTTCAAAATGTTCTCATCTCAAGCAGAGCTTCATATTCCCACTTGAGTTGAAGAACTGAGGAATAAATTTACGCACACCTTATTCAATACATAACTAAACAGGTGTTGATCACCTGATTTGACATTTTTTATTCGTAAGGCTGTTCTCAGTTTAATTTATGTGACTTCAGTCATGAATAATAGCTAAAATAAACTTATTAATAATCAAAATAATAGCAGATTAAAAGTGTAAGGTGAGCCTCTTTTGTTGCCTGATTGTACCTACGTCAGCTAGTACAGTATGCACCAGGGACAGTAACAAATTGACTCTTAAATACATATACAGGAGCTGCTATGTTACCTAGCTCATGACCTGGTTAAAGTAGTGACGTGTGTTGCGACCTTACTGTCGTATGGCGGCCGCCACCCAGTCTGTTGGGGACATAGCCACCTAGTTTTCAATATACCTCAACTCTACTAGCACTTCGCCATACAATAATAATTAACATACTTGACGCTTTTGAAGATTTATAAAGATCTTCTTATTTCTTTCATAATACATATTCCGCATGTATTTATGCCTACCTATTTAAAACAGGTTATCGTTTTACTTAATATACCTAAGTCATCATTGTTGATAGATCTACTTAAATAATTTGTTATCCATCGGAAAGTTTTCAAATTATCGAATCTAATCAACTTATTTGCTACCAGTATTTAATTATACTTAGTGATGAAAATCATGATTAAGTAAATTGATATCAAGTGGCGAAATTAAATATGACTGTAGCACTGTAGCGCACATTTTTTTTTGTCAATATTAACCGGTAGCGCTGATGGTCACATAATATAAAAATTATTATCATTACGTTAACGATGTACTTGAGTTTTACGAGTATAACATTAAATATCAATAGGAAGTGTGAGAGGGTTATATGATTACCAGTTTCATGACGTATACTTGCGATGGAACGTCAGTGTTAGCCACCTTCAGATACAGAACAAAGAGCGTGAGAAACTACCTCTATGAGGTAATGAACATATTGAACATTATCTATTGTGTACTATGTTCCTACTTGTATATACAAACAAGTATATCTATACCTATCCAAGGCTATTATATGGAGGGGTGGTTTGGGGATTCACTAAAAGGATTCCGGAACTTCCAACCAATTGCTGTGATTTTCCAATATTTGCTAATACGGTCAGTATAATATAATAATTGTTATAATTAATAATCACAGTGGGGAAGGAAATCGGTTTTTACCAGGTTGTCCTTGTTGAAATTTTGTATTTTGAAATTATAGTACTTAGGTAACTGCGTTTTAATTTTGTGTTTTTGGTTTTTGATGAACAACGAAATTGTGCCTTGGGTTTTTGATGAGTAAGAAGACATACTTTAGCAACAGAAAAACTAAATCTGTTTGTCCTTCTTATAAATTAAAAACATTTTCTTTTAAACATATCAAATTTAAAAAAAATGTGTAGCAAATTCATTAAGACAGCTGTAATTAATAGCCTTAGCATTAGAAACTGAAAATTATGTAAAAAATAATGTTTATTATCTGGGCCATGGTTATCCGTCGAGCAAACAACAGAAAGCCACAGCTGGAATTATTCACGGTTCTCTAAATCAACTTCGTCCGTCGCTATCTCGGTGCAAATCGTCGTCTTTCTCTCTAAATACACTAATTGATATAATCTTTTACACTCATTATCTTCGCTCTACATCGACACAATGTATGAGGCTTCTCTGAAAAACAATTCCGTTGTAAAAACTACTTCGTGAATAACAAGAATGCTTTTGTAAACACATATTGCGATGAGTGACAGACATTTATTTCTAGCTACCTACCGCGGGTTATGAGTTTCTCCCTCTTGGAATAACGTCTTCAGAAATCTATAACGTAAATATGATTTTAAAATGAAACATACCGTTTCCTATAGTTATCAATTTTGTTTTGCATTTGCACCGGAACTTATCGAATATTTCTTTGAAAATATATTGTAGGTGTCTAGGAAACAGTATTGAACCTATCAAATTGATCTATAGACCAAATTGTTTGTTTTCATAGATATATGAATCGGATGTTTAAAGGAAGTTTAGTTTACCTAAACGTCATTATGTAGACGCCAACGCTTACAGTAAGTTTCAATGGGATTCTTACAATTTTCTGTTATTATTTTTCTAAGGCATCGACCTAACGACAAAATAGGTTTAACTTCTTTATAAATCTTTCTTAAATGAAATCATATATATCGGTTTGTATGTGTTCATTCGACACAAGTCATTGGAAAGACCTAATACATAATCAGTAAACTTACGTACTCGTAATTTTCAAATAACGTTAATTCTTAAACCCTTTGAATACTAGTGTGACTAACATATTAAAGTCCAAGTGTATTCCTACTCATGTAACTTCCTACGTCTCCTTACGTGTGGACTATGACCTATCCTGTATGAACTGATATTCCAATCATTTAATTCCAATATGTCGTACACGCTTACAATATTGAATTATAAGGAAAATTTGTAAACGTATTAAGTTTTTGGCTAAGTTAATCTCATACGTCACAAGTACAAACGTGGTTTACAAATTTTCAATATGCTTACCTATCATGTGATGTGTATAAAACGCTGGATACCTACCTGCCTATTTTATTATAGGTAGGTAGGTATTTGGTAAAACACATTCACGTAGCTTACGTTGTTAACGCCATAGAAAAGTTCGTAGATACCTAAAAGGTAAAACCAAAATCATATTTCGAAAGAGGAAGGAAGCATTACGTATGAAATATACAATATAAAAAAGTGGGTAAAACTTGTTAACTAAGTAGTTTTTTAGTAGAATATATAACATATACTAGGTAGATAATATAATCAAAGAATTTAAGGAATGGTCCTTTTTTCCTTTGACAAGCAGTATTTAGGAAGATTAGAGACAAGTGTAGGTAAATAATCTGGTATTAATGGTCCCAAACTTTGCTTAGTTTGTGATTAGGTGGTGATATACCACATTATTTATTTCTTATTGGATTTTTTAATTTGAATTGATGGCATTCTTGCTACTAAATAAAATAATGAACTTGTTTTCTGAAAAACAATGACCCATTAAACCAAATTCTTTTTGGAAGCCATCCAATCTATGTTAACTTTTTGGCAGTTTGAATTTTCGTTTTACTAGGAATTGAATGACGTTACCCCACATAATATACCCGGTGTTTGTGTCCTTAATTGCCAAGTACCTATAACACTACTAAAGTAAATCTTCCTAGACTAGGCAGATATTCGTAGAACAAGTGCTACTTTTATTTATGCTTATCCCTTCTAAAATCTCACAGCATATAATCATCGTTTCAGTTAATAGATATATTGTTAACTTCTCGTCCGTTCAAAAATATCTTATCATTACTTGTAACTCCAAAATCAGATAAAGATTTACTCAGATCATTTTGATAACGTCGACAACGGTCCCCTATTAAGATAAATGTCTGACAAATATTAATAGTTTCAGTGATAATATTATTTGTACTAAGATATTTTTTAATAACCTTCAAAATCTTAAGATCACAGGAAATTAGGCCCATTAACCTCCACTCCAACTTAGTTTTGATCCGGAAAATTTTATACTTAGGTACTTCAAAGTTTCAATTCAACCTTCTACGAGAACGTGCTATTTAATATAATCGATAAATCAAGTAAAGTATGTCAAGAACAAGCCTAATAATGAATAGGAAATTCTGGGCCTTTATGGTGTTCTTTTCATAATCAATACTTACTTAATTATAAGTATAAAAAGATTAATTGGTACTAAGCAAGATTTATATCTTAATGATGATTAACTATGACTATATGTGAACTTTACTTTTATCTAGGTAATTCCTTAATTTCATGATTTACAAACATGTTAAATACGTAAGTATTTACGCAATTGAGTCCAAATTCCTATCAACTAATTGCGATATACTGATAAAAAAATGAATTTTTAAATTGATTTTGACTTTTTCTTTATTGTGTTAGTGCTAAAAAATTAGTATAAAAACTGAATTTCGTATAACCTGTAGAATATTCCATTTGAAAAATGGGGTAATTTTAGTTTTACGGTCGTTATTAGAAATGAGCTTTCCCTCATAAACGAAAGGTAAGGAAAATGCGTGAACGGTGTGAGTATACGTGGAATTTCGGTGATGGGTACATATTGCTCGCCTACGTATCGATGACGCCACGAATTTATACTAAACACAACGCAGCTTGAGGCCAGTAGGTTTAAGTCACCACCGCGATCCTTTAGTATAACGATAGCGCTCACAGATACCACACGTCTCTAATCTTGAGCTACCGCTACGCGTTAATATACAATTAAATAATTTAATATCTCTCTTATTATTTCACTTTTTAATTTCGTTTTTTTGTTATTGTGTGAAATGCGCGTGTGTGCCGAAAGACAAAGCTTCCATTCAGCCCTTGCCCGGTGGCTACGAAATCGGGTTGCAACTATGTCACACTCAGTAGAAATGTTGCATTTACAGTTCAAGAGAATGTTGAACAAGGAGCTCAGCCATTTTTCGGAGTCCAGCAAATCCGGGAACCAGATCTCAGAATACATCTGCTCTACATTCTTAGGTGAGTTATTCTTTATTAAAACTAGTTATTTGTATTTGTTGTGTTTCTTTATGTTTTTCTTATTTAATTAGATCAATCTATTTCATGTGTAGTAGTACACTTTTTCATATACATATATTCTGTGGTAGTACTTAGATATCATGATCATTTACATAATCACCTCTCACGTTAGGCACCTACTTCTAATGAAAAAATTGAAAGAATTTAAAAACATAAAATAAAGAAAAATCATTTATTTATCGTTAAATTAACATTTAAATTTGAATATAAAAGATTTGCACATACATATCTACATACTTTAATATTTTAGATAAAACGAGTAAATACGTATTTCATATGAGCTGATAAAAAGTTATTCGAACCAGTTACATCTGGCATAATCGTACAGATAATTTAAAAATGTTACTGACCGCTTTGAATATCATCTCGATTGTCAATAAATGATTTATAGGAAGAATGTAGAATTAGGTATTAAAAAAGGCCTCTACGGATTATAAAACAACCAAACAAATTTCAAAAGATCTCTATTGTCTTTGAAGCCAATACGTCTCCCGAAGCTTCAATATTCTTTAACCCTATGATTTGAAAACTACAAATACTATTTATTATTACCTATATATCATGCGAAAGCGATGCCTGATATAATATAGCTTTGAGTAGGTACATATATAAAAGATCTTTGTAAATAATGTTATCAATTATCTTGAACCTAAGAAAATAAATAATTTTATCTTGAGATAACTAACTCAGATAGGTATAGTCGCGTGCCGTTTTACTCACTTAATTAGGTACCTACTATATATATAAACTCAAGTGGATAAATACCTACAATTTCAAAAGTCACTTACCTAATAAAATCATTTATGATCCTAATTTTCTACTGAACGTCTGAGTCTAAAAAATTCAGAAGATGCGCGGCAGAAATTTTATACAGTGATTCTCATATCAGGGTCAAAATTCCCACGGGATTAGGACCAACGCGAATAAACCCATGAGTTATGATTGTAGCGAAATAAACACCTTAAAAATAACTTTAATATTGTATTAATTGGATGTAAACATAACAATAAAATGAGGACAAACAACTGTTAAACTGATAAATATTGATAATTCACAAGCGTATTAAGGTTCGCAAGCTATGTTGTAATAAAATCGTAAGTAGGTATTATTATGTTTTATTGAGTTTTTAGATGACGGTTATATCACCGCACAGATTACATAACTTTTACTGATATACTTTAAAAGGTAATCGTTAATTTGTAAACATTGAAGTAGGTACCTACTGACCTAGAAAATGTTTTATGTTGTTTCACTGGCCTAACTTAATTTTTTATTAACTACGTGTAATCAATAGCCAAAGGCGAAAAACGAAATTTGAAATCAATATACTTATATAGTTTAATTCTGCGGGGCTGTTTCTCCACTTAACCTCTTCATTTAGGCCATTGTACGTAATATACTTATTTATGCTCTATGAGCTTGCACTGAGTGAAGCCAGCTTTCCCCTCTCAGTATCCCTAAGGATATCGAAAATTAAAGTGTCTATTAAAGCACATTGCATTGGGAGCCACAAACAAACATGACTTTAATTAATTTGTTTATAGCTTTGTGAACGAAAGGACATAGTCAATTTGATGACCAATTGTGTATGCGCAGTAAAGCAACATGTTTTCGTCTAGTTTAATTTCTACAAGGTCAATCAACTATGAGTTATCATTTTGGCGTCCATTGTAAACAACCGGGATGCCGCCAAAACTATAAAGGTTATCGTAATAAACCCGTAAAGTATTAAAATTATGTATCCATTGAGCTAAATTTAGAATATTACTCTACTGCGCCATTTACATTATCTTTTGATTAGATATGAAATGGACGCGCAAATCACTGTACCAGATACGCTCATTTACATTAATCCCCGATTATCTAAAAGCTCTCAAAAACTGAACAGCACGTTTTAAACTGAAACAAGGCTAAGCCTAGCATACTGGCTAGAATGTAATTTTTTTAGGTATCTAATTATTTTAACTTACTTAATCCTAATCCTAATCTTATCGGATATCTTTCAGATGAAAGCAGGTTACTAGATTGATTGATCACTCTGACCTAAATTTCATTGTTTGCTCACACTCATCTATTATTATCAAGTAGTTTTATTAAAAAATATATCAAACATCCACTTTCGTTTGACATCGATACCCATTGACACAGTTTTCGTAATAAAACCGTAACGTAACAGATCTTATCAGTTCAATTTAATATGGGATTTTATCTCTTTAAAACATTAGACACTTTGGTATAGGTATACACTTTTTTATCTTATTTATGTAAACTCAGGGTAATTCAATAAAAACATACCGACTTATGTAATATGTTAATTGTTACAGATAAACAGCAGGAACTGGATATACCATCTTTACAAGTTGAAGAGACAACAGAGCGTACTAAGAAAAAAGAAAAACCTCGCCATGGTGGTCCAAGCAGTACTATGTCACAGGTATTTTAATTACCTACTTGTATTGTATTTTAGATACCAAAAATTATATCAATTTCAAGTGAGACACTTTGATCGGCTTAAGAGAGCATACTTTTAAACTGCTTGATTATTTTTCAGATTTCTGGAGTGAAGCGAGCTCTTACGCATACAAACAGTTTTACTGGTGAACGTGTACCCCGATATGGTGTTGATACCCCACATGAAGAGGAACTAGGCCGACACCTGAGTGACCTAGACCGATGGGGAGTCGACATCTTCCGCATTGGCGAGCTCTCTTGCAGTCGCCCTCTAACTGCTGTCGCGTACGCCGCATTCACCTCGAGGGATCTACTCTCCACCCTCCAGATACATGCGCGTACTTTCATAGCCTTCGCAGTCACTCTCGAGGAGCACTACATCCGAGACAACCCGTTCCATAACTCTCTCCACGCAGCTGACGTCACGCAGTCTACCAACGTACTTCTCAATACGCCGGCACTAGATGCAGTATTTACACCAATAGAAATCTGCTCTGCCCTCTTTGCCGCGTGTGTTCACGACGTCGATCATCCGGGACTCACTAACCAATTTCTGGTTAACTCTAGTTCAGAACTGGCACTCATGTACAACGACGAGTCCGTTTTAGAAAATCATCATCTTGCTGTAGCATTCAAACTCCTCCAGAATGAGGGTTGCGATATTTTCGCAAATCTTCACAAAAAACAAAGGCAAACGCTTAGAAAGATGGTCATAGATATGGTGTTGTCAACTGATATGTCGAAGCACATGAGCTTACTCGCCGATTTAAAAACTATGGTGGAAACTAAAAAAGTAGCCGGCAGCGGAGTTTTACTACTCGATAACTACACAGACAGAATACAAGTATTAGAAAATCTTGTTCATTGTGCCGATCTAAGCAACCCAACAAAGCCGTTACCGCTTTACAAGCGATGGGTAGCGCTGTTAATGGAAGAATTCTTCCAACAAGGCGATCGAGAAAGAGAGCATGGAATGGATATTAGTCCGATGTGCGACAGGCACAACGCTACAATAGAAAAATCTCAAGTCGGTTTTATCGACTATATTGTACACCCACTGTGGGAAACCTGGGCAGACTTGGTGCATCCAGATGCTCAGGATATACTAGACACGTTGGAAGAGAACCGCGACTATTACCAAAGCATGATCCCGCCGTCACCGCCACCTGCGCCCATACAGACACATTCTGGAAGCGAAGACGATCGCCCTGAACAGATACGATTTCAAGTGAGTATCATATTTATATAAACTACAATTTAGTTAAATTACCGATTAAACATAGCAACGCTCGTGATCGGTTCCACCCACCCAATCATTTTCTGACGATTAACAGGAAACACAATTTCCTATCAACTATAGCGATAACCTATGACTTCTTTATCGTCTGTCTGCATAAATAAATCAAATATACCTTTAAATCATAATTTCTAGAACAAAGTTTACCGAATAATTATTCCGTATTGTTTATCTAATTAACAAATTATTTTATTAATAGGTAACGCTTGAGGAGGGCGAAGGTTCTGAGGAGTGTGAGGGCGAAGGCGATGGCGGAATGTGACGGAAACTGCTGGGAATCTGCAAGAAACTCTCAGAGAAGATGCAAGTTTGGTGGAGGCTCTGGCAGTGAAAGCGGTCAGTCTCCGAGACATAGCCCCGCGGCGCGCGGCCCCAGCGCGGGCTGCTTGCTTGCAGCTCTCGCGCACTGCACCGCGCGCTGCGGTGGACAGAGTGCCCGCGAACTCTTGTTGGATAATAAATAAATACTTGTTGACGCTTATACTCTCGAAATGGGACGATTAGCGGGTGTGTCGTTACATTTCGATTATATATTAATTTTATGTGATCATTATGCAATGTTGTTTAGATTACCTAACGACTAATGTCCCTCCAATGATTGTGTGACGTTCAAATGTCTAGTATTTGTACCTATTGTTTCGTTTTGTCTAACCAAAGATTTATAAATTATGTTTACAGAGACGTTTAAGAGATCCCATGTAAAGTAGTTAGTGTTCGATTCGTAAATTTAATGAATCGTAGATTTTAGTCGTCGATGCCGCATATATCGGATCGGCAACATAAGGACATTGAAACGCTTATTAATTGGTATGAAAGGGTAATTTATATTGTCATATCATTCACTTTTCTCATATTTAATACGGGTTTGCGATAATGATGTTATTCACCAAAATATATTAACATTATAGTATCCTATCTATATTAAGGTACATTTTAAAAATTGCCTTTCAAAGCTGTTGATGTGTCTTTTTTCTGAATTTTAATACTCGGCCAGCCTATTGCTGCGATAGAAATCTTGGACTTTGTAAATATAAAATTATTATCTATTCATATTATGTACCTGATGGCCAGATTGTCAAAATGAGGTTGCAATGATTTTACCAATTCAAACCGAGAATACAGCATTGAGTACTACTCTGCCTCTAACGCTTATCTCCTGAATATATACTTCTATCCTTTGTGTATCTTATATAAATCTTACTGTTGCAACTGGCACATCATTTCCATCTAACTAAATCATATATTTGTGGCGTAGGTTCTATGTCGACTTTGGCCGAAGTAAAAAGACACCTTGTTTAAATAGCTTTACCTAATTTTGTAAACCTAACTGCACCTCATTTCTAATGAATGGTCGCTGGCGATCTATTTACTTTTTCTCTGTAGAATAGTGAATTATTATTTTTGTATAGTGAAAATAAATATAATTTTGTTCTTGTTCTCTTCTATCGGAACTGTTTTAGTCAAAATTTCGTATGGAACTAACGGCTTGAAGTGTTTGATTATAAAACTTTAAGAATTACTAACAAAAAGAGTGGTTTACTAAGTTTTTGGGGTGCGTTTTTATAATACACAAGATAGCGGCACACAGGCCGGGTATAGCAATATATTGTAATATGTAGTTCCTTCGACAATCTGTTATCATACAATATTTATCTGAATTTTAATTTAGAGAAAGTTCTTGATTTGCAACAGATCTGATCCATTGTACCATTAACAGTACCTACCTATGTATGTTTTAATCACATCTATTCACAAAAGCTGCTTACCTACAGTAATTTTTAAATCTATCTGGAATAGATTAAATTGTTACCCTTTAGATATAGTTAAAAACAAAAGGATGTAACCTACTTACTTCTTAATTATAGTGTATTAAAAAAAATGTATTAAGTTTGCATTTCATTTGTTCATCGTTTTATGAATTTTTATGAGCTGGTCTCTATACTTCATGTACTCAAAAAGATATTCAATTGAATAAATGATTTTAGTTCCTCACACTTTTTTTTGTATTTGAATGCCAGAAGTATTATAAGTACAGTTTCTGTCTCACGAAAGCGGGTGAGCCTTGATTGTTGTTAATATTGTTGTTGTATTGTGTAAGGGCTAGAGCGCCCTGGACTTCGCTATTCACAGCTTGATGATTTCTTCGTGTGCTATCAGTTTTATAAAGCAATCAATACTTGCTCCACATACTACCACAGTTTCAGTCAGTCATAGCAGTATGCATATACAATGTGTTTCAGCGAAAGGGGGTTGTTCTAGACATCTAGGCGAACAACTTTTGTTCTACGACTTTTGGAATTTCGAACATTTTGTATGAAACCGCTGATTTCGAGTAAAAATCCCCTCAGAATTATCGAAAAAAAAACATTTGATTTTCTAAAAGTCGTAGAACAAAAGTTGTTCGCCTAGACGTCTAGAACAATCTCCTTCCGTATTAAAACCCCTTCGGTGAAACATTTTGTATAACAAGAATGAATATAATATTGACCCGTCTTCATGAGTGAGAATATCTGTACCTTTCCTAAGTGTACCATTAATATAGCGATGACCATTATCATTCATCTGTATTAAGATGGTCCAACTGAAACATTTCTGAAATGTAGGTAGTAACTAAGACGAACACGTATCGTGGCTATCGTCACTCTTTCACTGTGTATTATGAATTAATAAAACTTTAGAAAATTGCATAATAATAATTATAACTACCTACATTAAAAAAAAATTGGATACGCTTAACTTGTGTGTTTAAAATAGAGAAGTTACGATTAGGGACGTTTAATTTCTAATAAAACTAATTGTGTTGAATATTGATATTGGTATTACAGTAGATCTGTTTGAATTAAAATTATTGTAAACGGAATAAATTCACCATGTTTTATGGTTTTAGCTTTTTCTTGAACTCGATATTCTGACTTGTTAGTAAGGGGACCGGAATGCAATACTCAGAAAACGTACGTAAAAGAGGGTAGAAGTGTAATTCTCTAGCCTGGTGAACATGGCGATTGCAACACCGTCGAAATATCGACTCAACAAAATTAAAGTGAATGATATGGTAAATATCCCGTTTATAATAATTTTGGTAGTAAAAATAACCATGTTAGTTTAAATTATCTGTGTATATTGTAATCCAATCTTTCGAGTTTCACATACTTATTGTAACGAATTGCATGTATTTACACTTCCTTCGCCTATATGTGGTATAATTATAATAAATTAATTCATAAACTATTGTACCTACATACATACTTATATCACTGACTGTATGTACCTACCCATTAAAGTTAGACAGACTTGACCTAAGTAAAAATAGATTTATTGCCCAGAAAAAAAGTTTCTTGATGCAAGAAGTAAATCCTCTCCCTCTATAGGAAATTACTCTAAAAACAAGAAATTATTCTTTAGCGTCTATACGCTAAAGAATAATTTCTTGTTTTTAGTAAATGTTCTTGAAAATAATAAGCAGTTATTCTTAATAAGAATATTACTTTTAAATTAGGAATATAAAACTAAGAAATTATTCTATAGCGTTAGGGATAGAATTAATTCTTGCTTTAAGGAACTTTTTTTTCTGTGTGGACTCGAATGTACATACAACGTTTCGTTTCTGAAGGATATATTAGACATCTACCTTCATAGCTATATGTAGTTGACATGCAAATACAAAATCTTATTGATGTGTCTTATGCGCTTTGCTATTAAACTTAAAATCTTACTGGAAATTGTCGATCTACCTATATGAACTTGTAATAGGCAGATTATCAGAAAATATAGGCAGCTAAGCTTTACAAATTTGCAAATAAGCGCATAAGACAACAGCATTAAATAGCAGTTAATATGTTAAGATAACCGTGTGTAAACATCTTATTTCGCTAAAGTTTTTCAGTGTTGTGTAAGTATAGGTTTCTATCAGTATGGAGAACTATCGCTAAGATTGGTTATTACATAGTTTTTACTTACTATTAACATGGAAAAAGTGTGCAATGCTGGTCATTTGCATTACTTCTTATTTATGTTTTTAATATATAAAGAAATAGCTTGTAATAGTCTAAATGAATATTTGAGTTGGATTAAAGAATATTAATGTACCTATTTAGAATAAAAAGATATGGGAGAAAACTCAACAGGTCTTTTACTTAGGTACCTACTTAACTACTTTCCTACCTACAATTTGGCTAATCACAAATGTGTGTTCGAAATCTCAAATTCGCATTAGTGGAAACAGTTGATTGGCCAAATGCACGGTCCGCTACTCACCACTCCCCCCTCCACGTCAGTGGAAACGCACCCTTAGTCCTCCTACAGACAGTGCAATCACGCAATCAGCCCGATAGACGATAAATATAAACCTACCCAAGCGGAGATCAGAAATAATAAGGATGTTATACTTAATTTGTATGAAATGTCAAATTTAGTCATGTAATAGTAGATTGTATCACAAGGTATTAAAATTGTATTTTTAGGGCGAGGGCGTTTTTTGAATCCAGACCAGAGTGAAGGATTCTTATATAGAATCCTGAACGGAGAGAGGGATTCAAAGGAAATCGCCAGAGGAGAAAATAATTTTAATGCCGAATGGTACACTCTATGAGAAAATGAAACAAGAAATCGCTGTAATATATTTATTTGTTATCTATACTAATATTATAAAGCTGAAGAGTTTGTTCGTTTGTTTGTTTGTTTGAACGCGCTAATCTCAGGAACTACTGGTTCGAATTGAAAAATTCGTTTTGTGTTGGATAGGCCATTTATCGAGGAAGGCTATTGGCTACTTTTTATTTAAGCTTGCTAGTTAAATATAATACAAACCTAAATATTTATACTTATATTCGAAACATTAGCTAAATCTTGAAAATAAGCCAGAAACACATTGTCAGAAAAAGTCTTTGCTCCTTTTGCATTTTTCCAATCGACGAAACTGTTATAGGCTTTTATTAAATTTCCAGGGATTTAGTGGGTAAAAGATTGTCTATTACATTTTTTGCATCCATTTTCACAGAGTCCGATGTTAATATTGTGCTCTCTTCACTACTTGACGAATTCATTTTTTAAAATCAATAAAATTGCAATATCAGATAAATAAACATACACAGCACATCAGTTGCCGCTTTTTTTTTGTTTGAAGCGCGAATCTCACCGGCCAATTCATTCATACAATTTGTGCAGTATTTGACGTTTGACCTCCTTGGCCGTCTCTGGCGATAGACATTACAAGTTTCATATTCCAAATTCAAAACTCATTATTATCCGCTGTTTTGCGGGTTAAAATGGATTTCAGTACAACTTTTAGTCGCACTTATTGAAGGGAACTCAAACGCACTAATTTGTGCACTGATAAGCGAATAAAACATCAGTTTTTTAATAGATGTGATGAAAAGTTCTATATAACGGTGCAACTCTTATATTTGACCTTAACTTTAATCGGTAAAACTAACTTTCATCTAGAATTCACGAAATTATTGATTAGTCAAAACAATATTGTTGTTTTTGTAATAACAAGTTTTTATTTCCTTACATTCTTAAAACTAACGGTTAATTTATACTACAATAAAACAGTTAAGAATTTAATTGATGGATCGATTTACAATTGAATTTAATTATTAAAAACAAGATTCTAGTGTATAAAAACACTCAATTGACTTAACACAAAATTACTATAAAAATACAACCTCAAAACTGTAGGGAAGCCCATTCCAGCGCTACACTTCGGACCGAGCGGAATCGAAGCTACTATTTGAAGACGAAGCTGCTAATCGAAGAGTGGTCAACGTCATCATTATTACTAACCATAAACCGCTTACAAAAACTACTGACCGATGAGTCGTCAAATGGACAACGAGATTTCTTTAAGTTCATGAAGGACCTCCTCAGTCATCTTAAAAATATAAAATTAAAATAAAATGTATTTTTTTTTCAAATATTCTAGATCCCAATAAAAATCACAACCCATACATAAAATAAAATCTAACGAATATACACAAAGAATTTCATACAAATCGGTTCAGCCGTTTAGGTGGAGATTGGCAACCAACACCGCGACACAAGAATTGTATAAGGGATAAAATGTAAAATTTTATAAAAACAATAGGTGAAATTGTGCTGATATACCTACTATACCAGGAGATCAGGAATTATGAAAGGTCACATAAAATCCACTTTTGTTAAATTCAACAAAAGTACATCCTTGTATTTATGAGCTCCTGGTATATCCGATCAATTACATGTTTTGTGTTTGGTGGGTTCACGAAAGAAGTGACTTCAGTACCCTCTTTATAATTTATGATCGCCTGGTAGGTCAGTACCCAACTTTCATTTGTTTTACCTCAATCAAAGTAAGATCACTGTAAATTCGATTTAAATAAGTACATCCTTATATATATGAGCTCCTGGTATATCCGATCAAACTTCAGTACCCTCTTCATAATTTATGATCGCCTGGTATGTCAGTACCCAACTTTCATTTAATTTTGTTTTACCTCAATCAAAGTAAGATCACTGTAAATTCGATTCAAATAAGTACATCCTTATATTTATGAGCTCCTGGTATATCTGGTCAACTGTTCACGAAATAAATGGGTCCTAATAACTTTATATGGGTCCTCTTCATAATTTATGATCGCCTGGTAGGTCAGCACCCAAGTTTGAAAGATCACCACTGTAAATTCGACGTCTACTGTTTGACGGGTTCAACTCATAGACGCACGTGGCTAAAATTATAGCTATTTCACCTTACACTGTTTAGGAAAAGGAAAGGCTCAGTAAAGAGCAGTATGAAGATATTACGCATACAACAATTTCAGCGTCAGAACACTACCACACACTACATTACATATAGACGTTCGGGGCCGCTTCGGTCGTTTCCGCAGCGCGACTTGGCCCGACACATCACACACACAGTGACAACAAGCTTACACGGAAGTTGAAGTTTACAAACGTCACACTGGCGAGGAGTTTTACATTACTTCATTCAAGCATTGAATGCTTGAAGTGTATAGTGATTTGAAAATGGAACGTTCTATCTAAACAATGTACTCTGTTGCACAGCCTCTTACCATACTGTGACCATACTAGTAAATCCTAGTTACCGAGCAGTATGATGTACATAAATACAGGGTTATATTTTATGGGAAATATTAATATGCCTATTACAAAGAGAAAATATTTGATTGTTTGTTTGTTTGCATTGAATAGGCTCCGAAACTACTGAACTTATTTAGACGAAACTTGGTATGAGGATATATTGGTTGACATGAAGATATTATTTTCACTTTTGGGACTATCAAGTACATTTTTCAATATGATGCCCAAGCTCTAGCAAATTGAAACTTTCAGGGATTATTCTTTATGAAAGCAAGTAGTTTTTAAGATAGGTTGCAGAAAAAAATAATCTGCGAAATATTTTTTTAGAACCATACAAAGATAATGTAAACATTAGATTTTTAATTTTTTTTTACTTTAATGATTTTATTTTGAGTTTTATAAATCTTAGACTCTGATTGGTGTAAGGGTACAAAAGGTCCATTATTGAAGTTGTCTCACAAAAAAAGGCAGAATCGCAAACCTGATAGTTTGGCTGTAGTTGCGAAGTTCATGCTGAAATCTGATTTTTACTAAAATTTCACTAAAACCCAAATAACTTTTGAACCACTAATTATTGCAGAACATACAGGGGGTGAAATCGATAGGTACTGATGTCCCCCACCCCCCAGTAACCGATGATCCACCCCCCTTGTTACACCGTGTATATTCTGTACTATAGGTACGTGAATCTTATTGCGTAAATGCGTAAATTCAAAGAAAATTGCACGAATTATTGTGGAGACATAGAAGCGAGCGGTTATTGTAATGAAACGGAAGGTTCCGTTACCAGTTTCAGAAATTTAGAAGAGTCTAAAGAAGACGTTGAAGAGGGTCAGTCAGTCCGTCAGTCAGAATTATAAGTCAGTCCTACCTGATAAACCTAATAGCTCAAGACCCTCAACAATAAAAGTTTAGAAAAAGGATTAACAACTATAATTCACAAAGATAAAATAAAAAAACTTAACTAGGTGTAAAGTCAGTAACAGTGGTATCCGATAGCTGAATACTGCGTTCTCTCTTATTATCTGCTTAAATCATGGTGGGTAATATATTTTATATTAGTTATAGCGAACTCCATCCTTTTCTTACTTCTTGATCTTCAAGTTTATATACACCAACCTTTTTAGATGGGTGAATCAACGCGTTGTTGTATTGTATTGCACGTAATAACGAAGGAATAGATAAATTGTTACAAAGAAAGTGCGTTAGTCTCGTCGTCGTCCGTATATGAACACACTCTGTAATCGCATCCAATGCACACAGCTAATATTCTGCCATAATACTCCGCACCACAGCCAGAATTCTATTTATTATATTATTTTTAATTATTATTTTTTAAAAGTCATGTCTCAGTTTTTCACGAAATTTTCTTGAATGACATTTTGATGACATTGTTAGCCTTCAAAAATCTAAATTTTTTTATGTCGTCAGTAAATAAAAAGTTTTAATTAATATCAAAAAGGATAAATTACAAAGAAATGTATAAAATCATGAGTTGACGTTTTATAAACTGTTATTGTCTATTGGATGCGAGATTCAGATAATAGTTCACTATTGGTTGGCAAAATCACTGTTACTTGTCTTCATTGGTCCCCGTGAAACTTTGACAGTACTTGTTGATAGCACACACACATTGAATGCTAAAATAGTTACGTATACATTGCGTGTATAGCCAGTTAATACAAAAGTATTCAAAAAGCTCCAGCGCGCATTGGATAAGATACACCCCCCGCTACCCGCTGACGGGGTAATACTCTATAGGTGAAAGGTAACGATGTTTTGAACAAAATTCGGGCCGGGAAATTTTGTGAACAGACCTTTCGAATTTAGAAAAATACAAAAAATCTACAATATGAATTCTTTCAAAATAAAGTTATTTTAACTAATTGATAAATTTACTACATGATGATGGTTTCATATTCGATAATATATTTCTCCTGGCGTAGCTATTTCACCCGTGAAATGAGCATTATTTTGACTAAAAATGCTAAAGTTTTTATGGGTATAATTTCTATATTAAATATAATTTTACTATTCCGCCACCATCATGGGCTAAATATTTACTAGTTTCGTAGATTTAACTTTTATTTTTTTTAATTCCATGAAGAATAAAGGAATTACACTCTAAATTCATTTGTATGGAAACACGATCGACTAGCGGCGTCTTATACATCCTTATTATAATTATGAACTCCTGGTATATCCAATCTATAGGTAGGAACGACCTTCACTAATATTATAAAGAGGAGAGATTTTTGGTTTGTTTGTAACAAATAGTCTCTGAAACTACTGGACCGATTTTGATGAAACTTGGTATGAGGATACATTGATTCATACGGAATTACACAGGTAACTTTTTATCCCGACATTCCTACGGGATCAGGAGTTCTGCAGGTGAAACCGCGGAGCGCTGCTATTATTATAAGAAGAAAAAATCTCAGTTTATAAAATAATCCCAGTTATTACTAGTAACTGGTAACGACTGGGATTCCCATTCGTTTTCATTGGTTACATTGTCATAGGTGGTAACGACTAGAAACAAGCGGACTTACGTAGTAGGTAACCGTCATTCGAACTGTGTCGCTACTGTGATAGCACTGAACAAAATGCGCATGTGCGTAATAAATTGTGGTGAATGAGCTGTAGCGTTATGGGTCACTCTGATAGATATACAATCACACTATGGTTTTGGGGCATGTAACTCGCATTCCTTTAGGTAATTATCTAGAGGCCCAGCAACGCTAATGTTTATGATTTAGTAGCACGTGCACATACCTGGATTCTTACTAATTCCCTCCGTTGAATACCATCTCTCTCTCTCTCTTTCTCTCTCTGCTTCTTTATTGTTTATTCCGGGTAATTACTATGTCCAAAGTAAGCTTCGTCTGTCCACCTCCCCATCCTCCTTCTGTAGAATTAGATATAAAATGAACTAAGTAGCCATTGACCCTTGAAGATCTACATAACTGCTCAAAGCTAAACCCCTTTTATCAGACCCATAATTCCCATAATTAGAATATACAACGTATCATAGCAGATATGGTCAATTTCGTTAGACCCCCAGGTTTCAGCTTTCCTGAGTCAGAGCATGACACCAGATACCGAACGATTGGCTTTGAATGAAGCTCAGGCACGCTCTATACACGGAGATCCAATCGAACGGCTTTGAATGAGCGTGCCTCCTAGTAGATAGTTGTGGGGGCCCCACTTACTTGCACTTGAATCAGTTCCATTACAATACACACAGATATCTGTAAACCACCATACATGCCGATCGACTGGCCTTGAAAGGAGGCGACCACTGAAGATTGCCAATCGACCGGCCTTGCTGTTAAATCGCCTCCGATCGCCTCCCGTGGTTATAACAGATCAACAGTTTGACTTACTTCCTTACCGTTACCTGAGGGCCTGTGCAACTGACAGTACAACAGTGTATCATATACATACCAACAGTCAGCAGATTCAGGTAAATCTGCAAGGGTCCACGGTGATTAGATATAGTATGGACTACTTAGCTTTGACGATGTAGAAACACAGGTCACAAGTTCCCAATTGATTATATTTCCACTTTAATGTATGAAGAAAATATTTGAACTGATTTTACAAACCTCTGTCATTTGTTTACCTGAAGTAGCGCGAGATGGCGCTCTTAAAGTGTTGCTAGTATTAATATTGTCTATTCGCGGAACATGCCGCGACATGAGCCTTTATTATTCTCGTTCGCAATAGTAATACTAGCCTTTCGGTAACCATTGAAATAAAATAGTCAATTTTAGAAGAGAACAATATCTAGGTACACCCCACGTATAAATGTTATTCTGATTACTTACATCTAATGATTTCTTCGGTCTAAATCCATTTAACGTTTCTTCTAATTCTTGCTATATTAGGTTCTAGCAGCGCCCCGCGGTTTCATTCGCGTAAGTCACAATTTTGTCGGATTTAAGATATTATCTGGTCTAGCAGTTAAATTCACACAAAAAAATATATTTTCTGGATAAAATGAATAATAATATGACTATAGATAAAAGTAGGTACAACCTCGATATACCGAGATCTTACATCTTGCAGTAATATATTTAACTTTAGTATAACTGCACAAGTGAAAAGAAAATTACTATAGGCACCTACTTGTTAGCAATAACAAGTACCAACCTATTATTTATTTTCTTTTCAGAAATATGTACAGGCTTATCCTGTACATATTTCTGATTCAGAATAAGGGTCTACGAAAAATTCAGTTGCTACGGCCATAGACGTAGAATCAAGCTACAGGTTTTTAAAAATGGCGGGTACCAGACGCTCCGCCCACTCCCGGCACCAGAGAAATGCTACCCGCCATGTTTAGTATTGCCAGTCTATTATACCATTTTATCTTACGGTACAAATTGTTGTCTACGAGTCTCGGAGAAATAAACAGATATCTTTATGCAACGAGTAGAATCAAAATATTCAAGACCAACATTCATCCATTTTTATTCAAATGGCTAAAATCACGTTTAAACTATTTGTGTTTTAATGAACTGATCGTGTAAACGCGATCGAACACAGATTAAAAATCTCATTTATTGTGACTAGTATATCGTTCTATTCATTTAGTCGATACGAAGCATAGAAAATTCTTTGTCTCTTTTAGACTCTGAAAAGTGTGTATATTTCTATCCCGTTGTCAACCGACTTGCATTTGCGAAGACAACCTTAGAACTATCTGTCATTTCTGTTTTCTAAAAGGGGCACGCATGGAAGATAATAATTTTCCAATAACGAAATTAGTACTATTTTATAGAGCTGATTAATTATAAGGATTTATTATCATGGCTGCAGTAGTACAGAAGTCGGAGGATCCTAAAAAGAAAGTGATTGAAAATGGTGAAGAGGAGGAATTGGAGGGAATAGAGGAGGCGGAGGGTGAAACCAATGATCCTGCTAAAAAGAAGAAAAAAAAGAAGAAGAAGAAGAAGGCTGGCGGTAAAACATTAGTTAATATCCTATATAACTTCAGTGCTGTATATTTCTGCAGATTGTAGATTGAAATTCTTATTAGATTCATTTAAAATTTTCATAACCAAACACAACCTTTGTGTTGGTCAGATATATATAGATAGATGCACCTAGGTAAGTACTTAGCTCTTTCAAATGTATTTCAACTGATTTTAACCTAGACAACTAAAGTAAGCTGTTATGACTTTGACCACTATATCTTTCACACATCTGTATGTTTTATAACTAAAACAGCCAATTAATTTAAATTAGGTATCTCAAGTGTTATTTTTGTATTAAATGTAGCTGCTTCCCGGGGTTTCACCCGCTTAGGCTCGTTTTCGTTTTAAGAAAGGAATGAAAAGTAGCCCAGCAGAGCAAGCATGGGCCAAGGTTAAAAAAATTATCCACCCGTTATGTCCTCTGTCAAGGGAGAAAATTAGTTTGTCCACCTGCTCAAACACGGCAAAAGGGTAAGTATATCCCCATTTGACATAACATGTGGACATCTCTTCCCCATCTATAGCATAGAGACTTACGGAAGACAATAGAGTAAAATTAAGTCAAACAATTGACATTGACAAGAATGACAAGCACAGATTATTATGTTGATTTGTGATGACATTCTTTGTACTCTATAGTTTTCTTATAATGGCAATGGGATAGTATACAATCCTTGCGCCCATCGGGGGGTGGACAAAACTTACAGAGAGAAAGACTATTTTATCCTTTCCCTGTGGATAAAATGTCTCTGACCATGCTTGCCCTGCTGGAATTAATTTATCCTCATACCAAGTTTCATAAAAGCAGTAGTTAAAATAAATAAAAAATAAATAAATATTGCAGTTCCGCAGATTACCCATTACATACAAATCAACATCAAAACTTTACATACCTCTTTTTAATATTAAAAACAGACTCCTTTTAATTTTTAGAAGGGGAAAATGCAAAAGAGAATGAGCTTATTAACGCCTCTGATAAAGTAGATTCACTAACCCTTGTCGATGAGGCTGGTGAAGGGGAGGAGAAAAAGAAAAAGAAGAAGAAAAACAAGAGTAAAGGCGGGAAAGGAGGCGCTGTCAAAGAACAGACTAATCCACCAACCATACCTATTGCTGAATTGTATCCAGAAGGTAAAATTCTTTTTAAATTAAAATATTGAAAACCAACCTCAACTCCTAAACATTTATTTTTGAACAGGTTTTTTTTTATGGAGCATAGCTAATTTATAATAACCTTATACAAGTATAAGTTAAACTCACTGCCAATAACAAATTCTAACTATCAAAATAAGGAAACATTTTTGATTTTTTTTTTAAAGAGAAAAGAATTTTTTTCAAGCTAACTTTATAAATACAGGCCCATAGATATCTATTCTTATAACAAAGGAAGAGAGGACAAAAAGTCTGTTCTTAAAAGCAATAAAAAAATTAGTCTAGGAGTTAGAAAATGATTTATAAATTACATACAGGTATTTTAAAATTAAAATTGTGTTTTAGGGAACTACCCGGAAGGTCAGATAATGGAGCATGGACCAGCCGAGGGTATTGACGACAGGACTGCCAAGGAGCGGTTCTCAAGTGAGGAGAAGCGTGCCTTGGACAGAATGCATCAGGACATCTATCAGGAAATCAGGCATGCTGCTGAGGCTCACAGACAGGTATAAACCTACATTAGCACCTATATTTAGATGACTTTATTTGTACAATACAGGTACAGTCAGAGTCTGAACTACAGACCCACCATAGAGCTCCAATTTCAACCTCCTTCTGAACAAAAAGGTTCGCAATTCGTGAGAGTAATTCCTTTTTTTACTTTGATTTCAGACTCGCAAATATATCCGCGATTATATAAAACCTGGTATGACAATGATACAAATATGTGAGGAGCTGGAGTCGACGGCGCGACGTCTCATCGGTGAAGACGGACTGAAGGCTGGGCTCGCGTTCCCGACTGGCTGCAGTCGCAACCATTGCGCCGCTCATTACACACCTAACACTGGTAACATATACCTACATAACCTACATTGTACACTACTGCTTCCGACACTACAACCCTGGGTGGCAGGACTTGGGTTTTTCAACAATATTTTTCCGTTTTGGCAGTGAGATGAAAAAGATATAAAGTGCATTTATCTCCGAACTTCGCATTCCTTTATTGTGACACAATAATTTGACGTGTCTTCATGCAATATGCGAAAACACCTGAGGAATCAATTGCTTTGCTTTCGTGTGGTCAAGTTTATTTCGCAAAGACGTATCTACCTCTGGTTGACATATCACAGCACTGTCTGTCCCTGGCTTTTATTCTCCGGTGTTTCCTTAACTGTAAATAAATTTGTATGTAAATCTGCGTTTTAAATTACCGCGAATTGTTAGCGTAAAATTGGTGTGCACAAACATTCATGGATTTATTGTAACTGTGACTTACTACTCTAACTACTAGAAACAGGAAATTTTACACAAAGATTATGACTTAAATGGCAGGTTTTAAAAACCATTCTCAAAATTAAGATCTATGCTGCTGACTGAACTAGGTACTTTTCTTGCCTGCCTCTTTGCTTTTCCCGGTCATATCCAGCTCTTTATTTCCAGGTGACACGACCGTTCTAGAATACGACGACGTTGTGAAGATCGACTTCGGTACTCACATCAATGGACGTATCATAGACTGTGCGTTCACTTTGCACTTCAATCCGCGTTACGACGCGCTTGTGAAGGGCGTACAGGAAGCCACTGAGGCAGGGATTAAGGCTTCTGGTGTTGACGTCAGGCTGTGCGATGTTGGCACTGCTGTACAAGAGGTACATTTATTTATATACCTACTGTATTCATCTGTACTGAAAGAAATGGGTTTCTCTCGCAGTTTTACCTGCATCTTGGCGAGGCAGCCTCGGACGTTTGCTCCGCGACGTTTGCAGCCTTTATTTGTAGAGCATGCCGCGGGCGTGGCACGTCGTGATCGAGGATTTGCCTCGCGCGGATTCCTCGCGAAGATCTTCGCTTACTCAGGACCCATCAACATAGACTATCAAATACAAAAATAACTTTTCAAATAGGACTGCTAGTTTCAGAGATTAGCGCATACAAACAAATTCTTCAGCTTTGTTATTATACTAGCTACGCTCCGCTGTTTTACCCGCGTAAGTCCCAATCCCAAATCCTCATTAATTTTATTTTAATTTACTATGCCGATTTTCATGCAAATCGGTTATTGACAAACAAATATATAACAAACTTTCGGTATGGGTATGTACTTTAAAGAAGTTTTAATATGTTATATCTCTTTAAAGTATAAGTGTGTTATTAATAACTTCTTGTATAATTAATTACTAAATTCATTTTAGGTGATGGAGTCACATGAAGTAGAGTTGGACGGGCAAACATATGTTGTGAAGCCTATTCGCAATTTGAATGGACACTCTATCGGGCCTTATCGTAAGTCTTTTACACGTTTTTAATACCAAAGAAACAATACTATATACACATAGCAAAAACCACTAATGAGTGACATAAGTAAATCGTACTGAAATTACTGTTACTAATGTTCGCAAGGAGTCTGGGCTACTACTTATACCTCTGGTTTTATTGAGTTATCAATTAGTAGTTAGAAGTTGAGGATCATATGCCGACTTAAACGGGTTTGGACTTCATACATTGTATATCGCAACTAGACTGGTAGAGCTACGCCCATGTTAGGTAATGCTCTATAAACTCAGGAGTAATGCCTAATCTATGGCCTATTGTTCCCCGCAATGTTTTAGCTAACGTGACTTGTGTATCAGGTATTCACGCGGGTAAGACGGTGCCTATAGTAAAGGGTGGCGAGACGACCCGCATGGAGGAGAACGAGTTCTACGCCATCGAGACGTTCGGCTCGACCGGACGCGGGCAGGTGCACGATGACATGGACTGCTCACATTACATGAAGAACTTTGACCAGCAGTTCGTGCCATTGAGGTAACATTACCTGCCACTTGACTTATTAATTATATTTTATATGAAACGGTGTTCAGAAATCGTCACGTCCCGTCCGGCACGAGAAAAATCACGTTACGTATGTGTAAGGACCACCCCATCCCGTCAGAGGTTTCATCCCGTTACATATGCAGCGACCTTTAATTTGTTACTCCTTTATGTAGCTTTGTTAAAGTTATCATTCCCTTACAAGAGAACTGTGTGTATTGTTTTAGATTGAACTCATCGAAGCAACTGTTGAACTTGATCAACAAGAACTTCGGTACGCTGGCGTTCTGCAAGCGATGGTTAGAGCGCTCAGGTGCGTCGCGTTACGCAATGGCCCTTAAAGACTTGTGCGACAAGGGAGTGGTCGACGCGTACCCGCCGCTCTGCGACATCAAGGGATGTTACACAGCGCAATTTGAACACACCATCCTGCTAAGACCCACATGTAAAGAGGTCATCTCGCGCGGGGACGATTATTAGTATCATGCTGTTAGAATGGTAACAGGACTATCTATCTTTCGATCAGTTTTCATACTAATTAACCTGCCCCCTCATCGCGGGAGTTAGCGAGTCTCACTCAGATGTCAACGAACGGTATGCGCCTATGTTCATATGTACAACATAAAAAGTTTAAGTAATTTTTCTTAATTAAATAACCATGATTACAACCAGTGTTAACCATAATAATTTCACAATTCACCATATAAATCGTGTCTGGTGACAAATATATTCAACTAACTTCGTACACAGTTGCAGTTTCATTTGTGCAACCTTCGCACCTACAAGAAACAGACAGAATTATCCGTGCCTAGTGACTACATAAGGCCAGGGCACAGTCGCCCTGCATGAGCTGATCATTTTGGCCTACACGTCTATTGTTTTCAACGGAGCCATGGACTGCACTGCAACCCAAAAAAGTCCTAAATACCAACATCCGCTCAAGGTACAGCAAGCCGAAACTGTTTGGTCTAAAAATATGAAATCTTTCAAAGAACTTTGTGGGAATTCTCACCAGGTCGGGATTTGTGTAATTAAATTCCGGAATATTTACCAGGAAACATAATATTTTTAAAGGCGAACTGTACAGATCATACTATCAAGGAAGTTTATAAATCAGCGAGCGTCCGGGTGTAAAAATAGGCGCCTACCATTCGTGGATAGTCTTCAGACTGAATTCAGATGTTATGGGTGAAGTTCGCGCAGATTCATTCCTGTTACCACATTAACATTGCATGTACGCAAATATCACGTAATACGTTCATACTCCTTGACACCTATATTTACATTGGCACCGATTTTTAATTTGGGCCGCAGTAGAAAGCAGACTTGCTCTACTTACGTAAGCATATTTCTATTTTAGAACTTTATTTGGTATGAAGCTACAGAGTGCAGCAGCTAATGAATAAAAATTTCCTTTTTTGCAATAGGGCATTAGAAAATAGTATATTCTTCATAGAACCAAACTTTCGTTTAGTGTCAAGGCGAATGAACGACGGTAAACAGTGAGACGAGCTTGAAAAGCAGTCTTACCTTTCGTAAGTCGTAATCTAGAAATACTATTTTTAACCGGCTTACCAGTAATTTGCTTTCCGAGATTATGTATTTTTTTTCCAATTCGAACAAATAACGACTACGCAGGTACGGTGAGTTTGTTTGAAGATATGTATTATGTACACATTTATTCTGCATAAATAACGCTTTATGTGTTTCGTTTGGGATATTCATTTCATATCTACAATCGACAGCGTATACTTTGTTATAACATTGTTGTTTGTTTACTAATATTGTGTTATTGGATACTATGTATTTGATTTATCAGTGCATATTTGAAATAAACTTCTCTAAAAACATAACAGATCCTTTTTTTATTGCAATAATTTGCAACAAGTTAATCCTTGTGAAATCCATGAAACTCAAATTTAATATGTTTAATTAATTTATTTTTAGGAAAACTATCATTATTACTATCGCAAAAATAAACGATTACATTCATAATTAAGTATGTATGTATGCATTACATAAACATGGGTATAAAATTTCGCCAATAATGGTTCCATAAAAATGTATAAAACTGCAATGACAGTTATTTAAGTACACTGTAATAAAATCGCTATCGTTTACCTAGTGTAATCTGACTACATTAAATTTTCTACTCTTCAAAATTCATGGAACATTACAGGGAAAACGTTTCCAAAAGCCACCAACAATCCATTAGATTGTCTACACTACATATTATATATTGACCGACGACGATAGACAAGGCCGCTTGTTCGATTCATTGTATTAGTTAAACAGTATGAAAATAACGGCATTAAGTACAAGAGAATACATACATAAGTAATTCGATACATTGCTACAATAACTATATAGATGTTATTTAATTCACTGTCCACGAGTGACTAGACACTTCTATATTTATCATGTAGCACCTAAAACTATAATATTGTTTTAGGCATATATTTTTACATCGCCTACAAGGTCTCCGCCAACTACAGGAGCATGCTCCGGTAAACCTGGCCGGCACTTTTCGCAATATTTCGTTGACAGCAGTGACGTTTTCATACAAATGTATGCGCTGAGCTGAAGCAGTATGGGCGGAGACCATTATACTTCAGTAGGCGCACATAGTAAAACAAAAATTTATCACAGAAATGAACCATATCTAGCTAAACTATGACATTTTCACATACAAACACTACTATTTTAAGAACATTATGATTTGGTCAAAATATCTAATTAACAACATTTAAGGAAGATTTCAAATTGTAAGGTTTCTACGAAATTCTTTTCATAGTATACTTGTTACCAGTAATATCCATCATCTGGCACTTACAATACAAGCCTAGCTGCTCAGATTGGGGCTAGATGGCGCTGTGTGCAAAGTCGTACAATATTTTATAAATTATAATACTTAGGCCTAATTATATTTATAGACCGAGGACTTAACAGCTTTAGAGACTTACGTGGGTACAGACTACAATATTATGCAATAAAATAATTACACCAGATGTCACAGGCATCTATCTCATATTAGACATATTTTACTTCGTAAAAAGAGCGAATGAAATTCTGATTTCTCAATCATGCTTCGACCATACTTGAGCCTGTACTAGTCGAATTTTTAAACACAAGTTTGAGAGCAAAATTTGTTTAGGTGGATCTTGATTAGTATGTTACATTGCATATTAAATAGTCTGTACTCACGTCAATTAATAATTATATGATAGTGCATGCCACCACTTAACCCCACTTGGAACTTTCATAAGGATATTTGACAAATCAGTAATCAATGCGAAACAAAACCCGTTTTTTTCTCTCTAAAATCTTAAAACCATACATAATTAATTACTAAGGTACCTACTCAATTAATGTTTACAATCATAAATAGAATATCATCAAGCGTATTATTTTAATCGTTTATCATTAATTCATTAATAATTTCCGCTAACGCGATATCACGCGCGTAATTAAGTAGGAATATCATCAAACACAAAACTTAAATATAAACACATCACATAAAACTATGCGTCAGAAATTAAGGCAACCCTAACTTGGATTAGGAAACTTAGAGTGGAAAATACAATAGTACTCGTTTTCCAAGTTGAACGGCCTGAAGTTGCAACGACTATTTGTGTAGGTACAAATGAAAACTACCCCCAACATCCACACGTTATTTAAATCTCCAAATGGACAAAAGTTTTCTAAGTTTGACCCTATGGTTGTACGTTTGTTTGTCCAGATACGCGCCATCTTAGCTCTGAAATGAATGAACTTACTTGAATTAATGCTGTTCGAACGAAGTTTCTTATCGCGGGTCGAGACGGGACTTATTTCATAAAAAATATAGTTCAATCCAGTTTGAGCGTTACAAAATGTGAAACCAAAAACCATAGGAAATACTATAAGGCTTTGTACTATTAAAACCAAGGACTGGATATCCAATAATCTGTCAAACTGAGTCTGCCTGTCTGTCTGTCCTGTCGCGTATCCCGCGACACGTTTTTTTTAAACTTAAAACTGTATTTATCACTATTTTTCATGATCAGTTCAGCCGTGCTTTTATTCATTGCGAATCGGGGTTATTTGTATTTATCAGGCAACTAATATGCTATTGGTTAACCTTTCGCTACAACTTCGGACCGGTCTACTTATGACGCGGGTATTATAAATATGTTGAATACTAGATTGTAGCTAATTATTTACGTCACGTATTTCTTGTTCGTCACCGTTTGCGGTGGCGATAGCGGTGTATGGCCAACTGTAGATCGACTGCAGCGGCACGTGGAGTAACTCCACCAGGTATCTATAGTTAGGCTCTGAAACACGATCAAAATAATATTAAAAAGTCTTACTGATAATCTATAATCAAGCTAAAGTACATACAATTTTATCTGGTAGTAAATCTCCTCAAATATTCAAGATAAGAAAAGAATAGTTGGAATAAAATCGGCCAAGTGCGAGTCGAACTTGCGCACGAAGGGTTCCCTAGCATTATCGATACATATCGAGCAAGAAATCCTAAAAAATATTGTATGTCAGACGAGGCTGTGGAGATTAAAGTCTTTTGCCTGCCCTTTTGGGAGTATAATTAACAAAAAATTATTAAAATAACCTAAAATTCTTAAAAACATACTCAAAAAATATTTACTTTTTCTGTTTTTGGTACTTATTTGTTGTTATAAATAAAATAAAATAAGCCTTTATTTTCTACTACATAATATAACAGTTATTACATGCCGTAATACAATATTATTTTATATTCACCAATCATTTTCTATTCAGCTGTTAGGTACATAATGACACAAACTTCACTTTTTTGCTAGGTATGAATATATATATTATTTATTTATTTTTCATACTTACATATTATTAATTTTATTTATATATTTCTATTAACTTTAATTTTCTTTGCTTTGCAAAGAGTATAGATATTTATTTCATGCTAAGTGTACTATATTTGTGACATATTATTATACTACTTACATGTCATAAGTACTCAAATTTCATGCAAATTTTTTACCTTTATATTATTATATTAATTTTAATATTAACATATCTAATAAATAGATAATATATATTTATTAATTATGATTCTGCTGTAATAAGTATAGAGGTCTTCGTTGTTATATATAAGTATTTGATAATTTATGATAATTTAATATTATTACTGATTTGAATATAACATACGAAAAGTTTAATTTGAAGTATTTTCAGTAGTAGTCGCCTCTCGGGCGTAGGCCTCCCCCATTTCTTTCCACGTCATTCTGTCTCTAGCTTTTGACATCCATTGTGGCCCTGCTCTTTCTCCGAATATATAAAAATATAATGTTTCAGTGCCATTTTCACTAAGAAACCTACTCCATTTCGACCTTTATTGCTATGCAAATGCTAGAGTATGAAGTCGTCGTATTCTACTATTTTTTCAGCGGGTCTTCTTATTTCACATAGCCGTATAATGTCCCATTTGAGGTTTTTCACCGCGTATTTATTTCCGTTATTCTATCTTCTTCAAGTAAGGTTCTCACGTTGAGACTTGTAACATACAAGTGCTGGGTTTGTTTTTCAGTTGCAGCAGTTACAACTCGGACTGTTGACAATGAGTGGGGGGTGGTGGTCTAATTTCCCCACGGTGACCAGCCGGCTTGGGGAATCTAGAGGGTGTAATGTTGATGGCTATGCTGTATTACTGCCCGGTTGAGGAGCGCTGTTTTCTGTATAAGTAAGAGTCGGCTTTTTTAGAAGAAAGTTCTTCATGTTATTGGTTTTGTTTACTTTGTTAGGTTGTTTGTTTTTTTGTTTTTCTTCAGTACAGTTGATTGCAGATTCGGGTGACTCTGATAAGTTTCTCTTCTTTCTTTGTGACTCCACAGTTTTGTTCTCTCTTTTTTGTAGTATTATAAGTTTGTCGTACTTTATTATAACTTTCTTTCCTTGTTTTCTTTCTTTATCTGCTTCTTTTTGTAGTTGTTTACGTTTGTTTAGTACTTCTAAGGGAAAGTCTTCCTTTATGTAGTAGGGCGTTGATTCTAGGTTTTTCTTGTTTTTCAGAATTTGTATTTTTAACCCTAAGGTTTGCAGTGTTACTACGATAGGTCTAGGCTTCTCTCCCTTTTTTCCCATTCTTCTCACGGATTCTATGCCACTCTGATTGCATTTTACCTTCAAACGATTGTTAATTATGTCTAGTATTGATTGTTCCAACATATTGTAGTTCTTCTCAAACTCTTCAACTCCGAAAAATAATAGATTTTTTCTTCTCATAAACCTCTCGAATTTATCAATAGCGTACTTTTGTGATTCTAATTGTTCCTCGATCAGCTTGTTTTTTGATTCAAAATATTCAAACTTTTCATTTATGTTGCTTATTATTGAGTTTTTGATATCCTCCTTCATTTCTAACATGTCATGCTTTTGTTGCTTCATTTCTTCTTGCATATTTATCAAGATACTTTTGATTTGTTCCATTTTATATAATAAAATATATTTTTTGCAATAAAATATATAAGTAAGTAGTGGAGGAAGGAGTAACCAATTTATCGATCTTAGATATTGGCGATATGGTTCTGACTCGGTTAGAAAGGTTGCTTTCTTGTTGGTGTTGTAGTGCACTGGTGTGACAACAGGTGGCGTTGTCCGCGCTTGATCGATGACTTAGCAATTTCGATTTCGTTGTTTTGTAAATAATACCGTGAATGTTCTAAGATGAGCACTATTATTGTTTAAATGAGCACTAAGTATCTTTGTCATCAATTAGATTTTCAGTATTTCACTATACAACACCTAGTCAAAACAATCTGGTAACACAAAAGTCGCTTGCACCAAAATGTCCACTAAAATTTTCATAAATCAAACAGTTTCAGCTATGTGATCCACTTATTGACTTAGATAGCCACTGATATAAAGTTTTATTTAATGATTTTAGTCATTTAATCATTCTTTTTTTACCCAAATCGTTTATTGTAAACACCATAACCTGTCTGACACAATTTCCGCAAATTAAGTCTTTTACCGCAATATCTGGACTTAACCAATCTGTCCACATTCGAGTCAGCACTATATCAATCCTATTTAGTCACTTTTATATCAAAAACACTGTTTATTTATTTTTGAGAGAATAAAAACATCGGTATCAACACAAAACACAAACACACCGTACAGTGTCCTTGTTGTTATAGCTGCAACATAAATACATTATCTGTTAAAATTAACTTTGTAGCTATCACAGTTGGTGATATACAGCCTGGTGACAGACAGATGGACAGACCGCGAAGCCTTAATAATAGGGGTCCCGTTTTCACCCTTTGGGTACGGAACCATAAAAAATATCTAATCACTAAGCCTAATAGTAATCTATTATGTTGTGTATATACAGCCAGGCCGCATCTCCGTGACCGCGTATATACCGCGTGTGACCGCCTACGTGAACCAATCAACGCCGATAGCCAATGGCGTTAGTCGATTTTGTGGTCAAACACTGAAAGCCAATTATCGTAAATTAAATTGTTCAAATTACATTGCAATGTCATTTCGATTACAAAAAATACCCTCAAAGTATTCTTAGGAGTACCAAAGCCTGACTTTGAGGGTATTTTGAGCTATGTTGAGGGTATTTTGAGCTACGTTGAGGGTATTTTTTGTAATCGGAATGATATTGCAAAGTAATTTGAACAATGTTATTTACGATATGGGCTTTGGTCATTTTCAACTAATCCCTTGCCTTTTCATAAATATCTCTAGCCAGCTTAATTAAATTATTGATATATTCTAATAGATAATATTAATAATGTAAACGCATTACCATTTTCGGGGTTAATGTGCCCTTTGCGTATTAAAAAGTCAATAAGCACGGGAGCACTGGTTGTTTTGAACTGGGGTGAGAGAGCCCTTTGAATACATTCATCGGCAGTGAGAAGCTCAAAACTCTCAACTTCACCGTCGGCATTCTGAGGGACAAACTCCAGTGGAAGCTCTAAGTCGTACACATATTCTGTGTTTGGGAACAAACCCCTCTCACTTTCGAAGTAGAAACTGAAATAAAGTAAACATTACTAAGTGTAGCTCTATATATCAGTATAAGAATTACATGCTTAGTCTATGCTTTTGAACTATGACGTACAAAAAAGTATGCGATCTGCGCCTGCCTTTAGTTTATGAAACTGAGTCAATATCAGTTACTTTTCTTGTTAAATAAATTGATAAATAATACAATGGAATAAAATCATGTTTTATGATTATATTATATCATTACTTTAATATAACGCAACTTTCACTTCTGACTCCGAAAAGGAATTTTGCACAGGGTTGTACTTGTATACGGGCTGTTTTCCGCAATCAGACCTTTCTAGTTAGGTCCCTTTTGCGTGAGGTTCTACTTGTCAGGGGGAGAACCAGCCCAGCTCTTCCATAAATTTTGCACAGAGTTTCCACACACACAGAGAGCGGTGTTGGCTTAGTGGTAGATACCTCGACTTTAATTCTGAAGGTCGTGGGTTCGAATCCCGGCCGGCCGTGCACCAATGGATTTTTCTAAAGAAAAATTTATGTGTGCTAATTGACATTACTCTTATGGTGAAGGAAAACATTGTGATGGAACCAGAAGTTGATTCCAGAAGTTTTGACAAGTTCTCTCCTATAGGCATGGACTAAGCTGAGAGGGTCTCAAAAAGGACCCAATTAAAAGGGGTCTAATTGCGGAAAACAGCCGTTAAACAAGTACAAGGGTTTCCACATAATTCTGAGTAAGTGATTTTAGAAAAAAAATCCACAGTGTGGAAATCTACGCGGTATTACCAGCAGGGCATGGTATAGCTAGTGTGATTTGTTAAAACAGTAATACGTTACCTAACACAACCAGCAGGCACAAGTTTATTGACAAGTTCGCCTTGAACTGAGGCCTCTTCTGCAGCTTCCTTTATTGTTGTCTCCAATATGCCGTAACCGACAGCAAGACCACCGCTGACAAAGCAATCCCACTTCCCTAAATAGGAAACCAATAATAAAATAAGCAACCATTTCAAACTAGATCTAAGGTCATTAAGATTGAGTAATATCTTATCTACATTATGAATAAGAAAAGGATACTTTTCATTCCAAAATTCTCACAGAAACGGGAATTTAATGGCCATGTATAATTCATTTATTAACCCCCGACGCAAAAACGAGGGGGTGTTATAAGTTTGATTTGCTTCAAAGTTGGTCTTATAGAAATGTAGGTACAAGTTCTCAACTTAAGCAAATAGTTGACTAGCTCAAAATTTTCACAAAACATAAATGTTTATCATGTTTTGTTTCTAACACGGGTCAGTGTGATCTAATGTCAATAATTAAATAAAACAGACGAACAAGAAAGTGGTCTTATAAGAAAAGGATACTTTTCATTCTAAAATTCTCACAAAAACGGGAATTTAATAGCCATGTATAATTCATTTATTAACCCCCGACGGAAAAATGAGGACATGTTATAAGTTTGATTTGCTTTAAAGTTGGTGTTATAGAAATATAGGGACAAATTCTCAACTTAAGCAAATAGTTCACTAGCTCAAAATTTTCACAAAACATAAATGTTTATCATGTTTTGTTTCTAACACGGGTCAGTGTGATCTAATGTCACAGTTGAACAAGAAAGTGATCTTATAAGATCATTTTCTTGTTCATATGTTTTATTTAATGGAACCTTATAAGGTGCCTTATGTTACCTTTGAAGTATATAACCCTAAAAATTTCACACAGGATCAGTTTGTAAATAGGTGAAATTGTGGGGCATAGGTTGTAAGCTTATAAAGTCTTTTTTCTATGATTATTATAGTTTTAATTTTATGAGTTCACCTGGCCATGTCTGTTTAGTAAAGCTTCTCTGTTGCAACCAAATACACAGTCCTTTCGTTGGATGGTTCAAATACCCGGTGACACTGACACCATAGTTTCTGATACCAAACAAGCAGACCGCACTCCTGTCCATTTCCAATAGACTTTCATTGAAGAATGGTACGCCCACTTCAAAACACTGAAAATATATGCAGTTTTAGTCAAGCTTTTTAATACTTGAGTAAAAAAACACATTTTTTAAGTTTAGTAAACTACTTACTTCATCTCTCCAACCTTTCAGAGCGCATATTTCATTTTCTTTACGCAATTTTTGCAATACATCTGCAACTATTAGAGTTCTTTCTTTGTAGTCTCTGAATGCAGGATTAAGTTCCACATATTTTCCAGCCATTCTAAACACCTGTTCAAATCAAAAAAGTAGAAGAAGGCGATGTAAAATTGGATTATGTACCTACTTGGCTAATGTGGTAAGAAAACAAGCCAATTTTTTTCATGTTGGAATCTTATTTGAACTTTATACTAATTTGTAAGTTGCACCCACTTTAAATTTATTAACGTCATCGCGGGTAGGTGATAATTAATAATCTAAAAACGGTTCATTGTATACGAAAAAAGCAGGTACTTAACACTGCTTACCTCTGGAAATCTTTGAAGGTGTTTTTTAACGTCAGGACGTATTAAACCCACTTGATGTCCCGCTACTATAAATGGTATACATATTCCTTGATGCAATCCTAAAATATTATCAAACAAATTATTGCTGGTGGACCTAGAACTCAAAATGAAAAATGCGAAACTGCAAAGTTGACATTACCTGTGAGGTAAAAACTGTTAAACTTTCTAGCTAGTTTTAATAGATCAGAGATATTGTTTTGTGCTGCAGCGTTCATATCTTTCATATTATTATTCCATCCAACACGATACAAATCTAATTATCACGGTATTTGCTGAAAAACTGAAATATGCGAATTTCAAAGTCGTCTTTTCTCCTCTAACACTAGTGCACAGATTAAAAATATTTTCATCGCAGGAACTGCGAATTACTGAAACTTCATTCTGATGGGGCATTCTGACGAGCAGCCTTCATGTTTTATTTTGACTGACCGGTTTGATTCAATCAAGTCAATCCTTGTTTTCCTTTTTATTCTGTGATAAATTTTGACGTTGACGGCATTGACAGTTTGAAAAATGTGATGGATTGTATTGTTTCATTTTGTTTTCTGAAAAATCTATCAATTTATCATCTAAATTGGAAAAAATAACAGCAAAATGAATTATGGTATATTAGGCGAAATAGCACCAATGTTTCGCCCTTACATACAAACCGTTTATGAAGAACTCAAACTTGGTAAGCAAGTTAATATGAATTATTGTTTACTTATGGAAAGTCGTGTTTTTATTTACAATATAATTAAATCTCTACAGGTCTCTGTAAAACAAAAATCGATTTGGAACGTATATCTGGGTTATGCGACGGCACTGAGAGCCAATTTCGGTTGGTTTTACCCTATTGTTCTAAGAAACTAAAATGGGAGATTATATTCGATGCATCGGCTCCTTGGTTCGCTCCAGACTTCCGGTTTGACGATGAAAGCTTTCTAAGCAGTGTGGATGAGAACTTCTTAGAGAAGGAGGTACCGAGTCTTGCTAATTGGAATGAAAATAATCCTAATGCACTCAGTGATGTTATTTCGGAGCTCATTGAACTGTATAAAAACCATCAGGTGAGTGTTAAAACCAACTACTTAAGGTACTTATGTGACACGAAAGATGGGAATAGAAGTTGGTTATGGAGAATTGTGCTTAATCTTCTCTATACTAAATCCATGCTTACAACATAGAACATATCAAAAGGGGCATATTAATATCATCATTATACACCTCCCTACATGTATTTTTTAAAACTTTGTTAACAGATTAAAAAGCTAAGTGAAGATGAAAGCTCTCGAGCATTCTTTGAATACAGCGCGTTACTCGGTGACGCGCTCACATCTGAAAGAGATATCGAAGTGTGGGTTGGAAATCATGTTGTAGAGTTTCTTATCAAGCTTAATGTGGACACAACAAGACTTCCTGAATTGTATACAAGTGGGTTAGTATTTAAATGAAGAACATATTATGCTATAATCTGTTTCAAAAGCAGCACAACAAAGGGACATAGTAATCAGTATTAAATTATATTCAATATTCTTATACACAACTTACCATAAAAGCTAAATCAGTTCTTTTCCATCCGAAGGTTGCTAAGAAGAAATTGTTTTCAATGATAAGACTTGACTTTGTGTAAATCTTGTTCTATGTTACTTCTAGTTTTAACAAATAAAGTCATATCTATTTATTTTTGAGCCAGAATAATGTAACGAGAAAGAAACTAAATGTATATATCTCCCTTATTACTACTAATACATTTCAGTGTAATATAATAATAAATACCATAGGACAATGTTCATTTTTTACTGCTTTTAGAATAGACTATAGTGAGAGACATAATACATTGTGTGTAATATTTATTTTTATAGTCATGTAGGATTGTATAATTAACATGTATATTTTAACTGTCCAAAGTTTTTGTAATTGTACTATTTATCCCTTCTTACGGCACCATCTTTCATAAAATCATCTCGATCCTAAGATTTCATAGAAGAGACCCCTTTCAATTTACCTCTGTTTTAAGGTAGCCAGTAACTGTATGGTTAATAATTATTTGTATTCACAGCATTGAAGAGAATCCTGGCATTGATACAGCTCTACTCTTGGTGAGGTATCCAAACTCAACTAATGCAGAGTTAATAATGTCTCCATTGCTGAACAAATCATTGGGACATATCACATTACCTCCGTGAGTGTTGTAGAATTTAATAATTATTTTCGCTCCTCTGCATACTATCTCAACAGGGCAACAGGTAAAGCAGTTGCCGTGACTAAGTTTTAGGCGAGGCTACTGTGAACAAAATATATTGACGCCGTTGATACGAAGAAGCGCCATCTAACCCCAAACTAAGCAACTAGGCTTGTAATTTGAGGGCCAGATAACAAATAATATAATACATACTTTTAAAAATATACTTATTATACATACCAGAAACAAAAGATATTAGTAGGTCATACAAATATTTAACCCGCGACCTTCGGCGTCCCAGGCGGGTGGTATCGTAATAGTAGGTTTGAAGTACATAGGTTTTTGGGTTAGATTTTTTATCTTATCAACCTATGTTGCCCCATTGCAGGGCAAAGATCTCTCATCTGTTTCCAAGTTTGTCAGCCCTGACTATGTTTGGCTAATGCATCCAGTTTTAATGTCGCTTTTTTCTTAGCATGCATCATACTGGAGTACTCATGGATTACGTTCCGATGGTGACTGAACTGCTAAATAATAAAGTAAGTAAATATGCATACTACAGTGTGCTTAATAACTAATAACACATCAGGCACTGGAAAATTTAGAACCCACAGATTCGCCTGTGCCTTGTTTGTGTATCATTCTGATATTTTACTCGTTTTCCTGTTATTTCAGATTGAAGAGCTATTGAACAATGAAAAATTAAAACGGAATTTACTGGCGCAACTGATAGTGAAGTATGAAGGCGCTATATTGGAACATGACGCCAACAATGCAGCTTTTCTATTCCAAATGAATAATTTCCATTGGATTTTGCAGATTGACATAGGTAAAGTGAAAATACCTGTTCTGCATAATTTTTACTCATGCCCGAAAACTGAAATATTTATTAAATATTTAAGCCGCTCCTATCCTATTTAAACATGACACTTAAATGTCAATTTAATCGCTCACTCAAGATAAGTAGCCTTTCAGTACTAAATCACGTAAAAACTACTTCGATAAGGGTGCAGCGCAACTACTAATATGTACTTAATTTTATTAATTTCAGGTGTAAGATTTCCGGAAAAGCCCCCTTTTTTAACACTGAGATCAGTATACCACTTTCTTAAAGGAAAACCCAGGTCCAAAGTGCTCTCAACCTGTCCTTACAACAATTTTGAAGGCTATATCGAAGAGCAGGTTGCAATATTTAAAAATGAATGCAAAGGACAACCTTCTACTACTACTAATCACCATGTTAACGTGGAAAACTAAATTCTAAGAAATAGCCATAAGCCCATATTCAATACTTAATAAAAGTTATCATTTTTATCGTACTATTTTCGTTTTCATAAAATCTAGATTTGAAAATACATATCCTCATCTGTTTCATATCAAGAACCTTCTAAAAGATTGTTTCAAGTTAAGGTTAAAAACTAAAACGATTATAATAATTAACAATTTATTTCTTCTTAGTTGTAAATTTAAATTGAAACCAAGATTTGTATAAACAGATGCCAATTCCAGCAAGATATTATGCAAATGCAATGTGGAAACCATAAACACTATGCAAAAGAAAAAATTAGGAATAAATTAACATTACTCTATCTATTTATCTCTAATTCTCTACAAAATTCCTAATTTTATTATTGGTGGGAATAAGTAAAGTCAGGAACTTAAACAGATCAAATGTAATAATGTTATGTATGTTATCTAAGTACTTTCCTTTGTTGCCTTGATGAGAATATTAATAGTTAAACTCGCATATAAATATTCATTCAAAGCATTATGTAATTTAACTATATAAACAAATCACAAAGAGTTTCCACAGTGACACATTTGCCGACGGAAGAACCCCACACAAATAACTGACTATATTATAATTATTGTGAACATCACTAATTCTATCAAAATAATTTGAACATCAGTTGGTTAGTTTAGTGTTCTCCTTTTCCCCAATTAATTGGTAACGATATCTCATATACATAACTTTCATTCTGTCCCATGCATTTTCAAAAGAGTCTAGTGCAGGCCTGACATCTAGTAATGCAAACTGGTATCTGTTATCAAGTTCACCGCCATCATAATAATCGATGACGTAGCGGACATCTTTTCCACATCTATCGACGATCCAATCGTGGCGGTCAAAAGGTAGTTCATAACTGGAACAAAAAAGGTACTGTAATATAAACTTGTTAATGGTATGGTAGTAGGAAAATTATAAACAGTTTATTTATAAAATTAGATTCACCTGTAAATATGAGCTTTATAATGAATTACAAATATTTTATTAAACAATAGTTTAAGAATCAAAACAAGGATAAGCATTTACCCAAGCCAGTTACGGAAGCGAGCTCTTGGGCTGTAGTCTGTAGCTTTCCCTCCAAAACTCTTCAACCTCGGATGACCACACTCTTTAGCATGGAGTGCCTCCCATTTTAAGACTTCTTGCCATGCCTATAGAAAACATAACAATTTAGCAAGTTTGTGTAAATATTAGTTATATTTAAATAAGATTTTTTAAGGGAAAGCATTTTTTTCTACCTGTTCATTATTGGCATTATGGATCTTGATAATGTCTTCCATATCCTTCTGTTTAATGTCTTCATCCTTCCAGCGCCATCCTTTACGCAGCATAGCATTCCAAAACATCTGCTGACTTGGGTACACCCAGAACTCAGTAGAGCCATCAGGCATAGCACGGGGGATTGAGGACACTTGGCGTTCTTTTGGCAAGGAGAATGGCTGGTCAGGGGCTGGTTGCTGGTTTGCAGGAGGCATCTGTTACAAATGAAATAGAATATTTACGGAGTTAATTATGAAATTACATGTTCAGACAGTAAAACAAGATTTGAGTGTTATAATTTTAGCTTGGGACACTAGCTTGAATCGCAGTGATTTTTGCATCTGGTCTTACGATCCTGCGTTATCGTAGCCATCGTTAAAAACCAATTGACTAAGTACTGACCATATTGTAAGGGTTGATATCGTTTCCTTGGACAGGGCATTCTGAAGGTGGTGCTTTCGCCTCAGTCGTCTTCGGCTCCTCGGGATTTTTCTTGTGCATCGGACATCCTGGTGGCGGATTTGATTTCTCCGATGGAGTTGTAGTAATGCCGGCGTGTGCAGACACTTGGTTACCCATTTTCCCAAGCTCAGTGCCAACTTACGTAAGATTAGAGGTTACCTTCGACCATTTTTATCTTAGGTCAAAAATTAATATCACTAAAAGTTTTAATAACAATTTTTATATGTTATCAATGCAAAACACGAGGTTTAGTTCAGCTTTTATCGGAGAAAACAATTTTTTTAAAGATTTTTGCTGCAATTTCGTCACCTACAGAATTTCGTACGACCAAAAATCAATCAACCACACGTCATTTTCAGACAGTGACATTGACAGACGAATGCATGCATTGATAGTTTTTTGTATAGTGGCTTTGCTCGATGTTGCAGATAGCCAGTAATAAATATAGTATTTAAATAAATAGTAATGAATAATAATTGTATTTATTTCAATCATTCATCTTATTGTTTAGCAAGTAAAACCCCAAAACATGGACCAAAACACTCTTTTCTTGCCAATGAATATAGATGTGTTCTCACCCCAAAACAAGATTCATCAAGATTAAAAGATTTCATACAATATCTATCCTAGGTATTTATTTATACATAAATAAATAAGGTGTAGCTATTTACTGTAGAGTCTAATAAATTATTTCTTTACATATTTTAAATATTTCTTGGCACTAAAATTATCTTCCAAATCATCAATAATTTTAACTTTCTTCTTGGGCTTCCTTTTTTCTAGTCTCATCTTTTTCTCTTCTTCTGATAACTGTGACAAATCCAACGGCAACTGTAAGAAAATATAAAAAAATCTGAGATTAATTGATCAATAGTTTATGAATAGAATGGGATATGATCAATAGTGTAGTAAAATTATATCTTTTAGGTAGTTTAGTATCCAATGCTAGTTTTCTACTATAAACTAATATACTGATATGAAAATGATAATTAATATTATGCAGATGGCAGGGACCCCTGGAGTTGGGTACTATCAAGGCATATAGGCACCCTTTTTTAGGATTCCGTACCCAAAGGGTAAAAACGAGACCTTATTAATGTAATTAATGTCTGTCTGTCACCAGGCTGTATCTCATGAACCGTGATAGCTGGACATTTCAATGGATTCAAGACTTGCAGTGCATAAAACCATCGCACAGACTAATTAATTATTAATGTATTTATTTTAAAATAAATTATTTGGATATAATATATAATTTATATATATTTATATAATTTTAATAGTTTCAATGTAAAATTTTACAATGAAAGTTACATAAAAGTATTAAAACATTTCCAAACCTTTATTATTTTCCTAGGTTCATGATACCGTATATTAATTGAGGACCCATCGGCTAGTACAACTTTAGTAGGATAAACCCTTGCGTAAGTTTCTCTGTGTATTTTTGTAATAGCTGCAATGTTGCTATTCAAGTTTCTTCGAGTAATATTGTTGATTATTATAGTCTTAAGATTTAATAATGTTCGTGCACTCATTTCGCTATGTAATAGATCACTTTTAGCGAAAACGTCTTGAGAAAATTGGTTTGAAACAATACAATTCTATAGGTTATATTTTTTTTGACAGTGACTACAAAACTGTTTTGACATTGACAATGAAGCGTGCCATTCACGGTACGATTTTCAAATGAAAAACGATAATTGACATTTTTGTGTTGCCTTCGACCATATGCTGTCATCGTAAGCAACTGGCAACTTTGAGAAGGTTTATGCTCGAACGTTGGCAAGTGGCAACATTGTCAAACTTTGTTTGGGCAAGCGGAATGCTACTGTGTTTTTTATTTATTACGATTATAATATAAATAATTGATAAATACACTCGAGAAATTAACGGAATCATTATTTACTATATACTTAACTAAATGGCTGCTTCAAAATAAATTTTCGTGAATTATTTCGATTCTAAAATGGGTTGTGCACAAAGTGAAATATCCCCTCAAAATGAGACGCCGAAGAAAGGATGCACCGATGTTCTCTGGCTAATTATCTACATCTTATTCTGGATTCTCATGGTAAGTACATAATTTTATTAATAAGCAGCTGTATAGTCCGAAATTTAACTTCACGGTAGTGGAACCACCTATTCCCCAGGTACCAGTAATGACCTAAATAATAAAATTAAAAACACTAGCAAAATTATTAAGCTAATTTTTTTGCTTCAGATAATCGTGGCAGCTATATCTTTTGTTTACGGCAATCCTCAAAGACTCATCAACGGTTTTGATTCCTTCGGTAACACATGCGGTGTCAAAAGCAATCAGAAATTAATAAACTTCCCACTCGCAGGCTTAAATACTATAGACAAGAAATACCTATTTTTCATGGACGTTAAAGAATTGCAGAGATCATTGAAGATATGTGTTAAAGAATGTCCTAACAAGAAACTACAATCATTAGCTGATATACAAAGCTTCTACAAAGAGACCGGGTCTAATCTTTGTCGATATGATATAAACTTGAACAGTACAGTTAATGCTAAAGACTTGCATAACTTCATCGGCCCTTGCCCTACTCTTCCTGTTTACGACTCATTCCCACTTCTAAATCGATGTTTTCCAAAACATGCTAAAGAAATAGCTAGTAAAGTGTTCACAGACTTCTATGATTTATTGAACAGTTGGGACACCGTGGAACAGATGCTGTCAGATTTGTATTCGTCTTGGAAGGAAATGATCATTTGTGTCATTATTGCATTCAGTAAGTATCCAACTACTATTCTAGAACAAGAATTCTAATCTATACATTATATTCTAACCTATTGTACTCATAACTTAGACCAAATTAAATCTACATTTTGTATACTGTTTCTTAGAATGCCTCATATATGCCTGAATTTATTAAATAGGTATAGTTGGATCGTCATATAGTTAGGCTTTCAGATCAATCCTTTTACAATAAATATGATGAAAAAAGTAGTAATAGGCTTTTTTTTTACCAAATACTGCAAATTAGGAAGCAATTTAAATGACAGGAATTAAATCTAAACATGAGCAAAACCTCTATGTTGGCCAGTTTCCTTTATTACAAGCTCTTCTTATTTTGTGACTCAGAAAATGTACTAGCATTTTATTTAATAACACAGCTAAAGTAATTGAAAACTAATTTACAAATAGTAAGGACAAAGATAAATTATGTAGCCTTAATGAACAGTCAGGGGGGTGTTAGCATCCTCACTAATCTAATATTGGAACTTAGCTTGGGGCTAGATGGCGATGTGTGGAATGTCCTGCAATATTTATTTATATGCTATTATATCAGTTCCTTATTTTATCAAGGTCATAAATAGTACTTGTTGGTTATTAGTTCACACAATAATGTTTCTATTTCAGTTATATTTTGAAACAAGTAATTCAATGACATCATTTGTGACTCAATGTTATTCATTCATTAAGCTCCCACGCTTTGTTTTACACTACATACTAGAATAGACTATGATATCTACCATTTGCTGGTGAACCGAACATTTACTATACATATTATGATATTTTTAAAGAAGGAAAATGTTGAAGATACAAAGACATACTTTGAAGATGTCACTTTTTGGGATTTACTATGTTATGGCCAGTCTAAAACAAATATATTTTGGGTTAGTCTTGTGTGATCTACTTGTACTACCCTCTCAGCTTAGTATACCATGTCCAAAGGAAATAACTTGTCAATATTTCTAGAGCCAACTAATCCGAGTTTCATCACACAATGTTTTTCTTCACCACTAACGCACATAATATTTTCTTAAGAAAAATCCATTGATGCACGGCCGGCCGGGATTCGAACTCACGACCTTCGGAATGAAAGTCGAGGATCTCTACCATTAGCTAGGCCAACGTCGTTCCTTTTTGTGATCTAGCTATACCTACCTTGTATTACGTTATCTGTACTATGCTGGCCATCATTCAAATGACTCATAGATTTGTTAGTGATAAAAACCGGCCAAGTCCGAGTCGGACTCGCGCACGAAGGGTTCCGTACCATTATATCTGTTTTACCATGCTGTTTTTAGTATTTATAACAACAAATACTATAACAATAGCCGCTACTACTTTTGACGACCCAGTTGGCACAATGGTCACCTTGCCGGACTGCCAAATAGAGGGTTGCGGGTTCGATTCCCGCCTCAGACAAGTATTTATGCTTAGATATTAGTCTGTGGTCTGGTTGTTTCTATGTATTATAAGTATATATTTACAAAAAAAGTATATAAGTAGTATATCCGTTGTCTAGCACCCATAACACAAGTCCAGTTACTTAACTTGGGGCTAGATGGCGCTGTGTGGATTGTCCTGCAATATTTATTATTATTTACTAGCTGCGCCCCGCAGTTTCACCCGCGTAAGTCCCAATCCCGTGGGAATATCGGGATAAAAAGTAGCCATGTGTTAATTCAGGTCTCCAGCTATATACATACCGAGTTTAATCGCAATCGGTCCAGTAGTTTTTGCGTGAAGGAGTAACAAACACACACACACACACACACACAAACTTTCACATTTATAATATTAGTAGGATTTATTATTATTTACTACTGATAGATAGATACAATATCAGGCATCAGAAATGCATCATCTGTGAAAATTTCAACTGTCTAGCTATCACGGTTCATGAGATACACCTTGGTGACATACAGATCAGTGGTGTCTTAGTAATAGACGTCCCGTTTTTACCCTTTGCATACGGAACCCTAAAAAGGGACGTTAATGACGTTATTATCTCATTTTCTGTTGTTAAAATGTTTGCATGTTAATTAAGTAGGTTAGTTGGTACTGCCCCAGTTTATTATGTGTTCAGTACAAAACCATTTTAATACCTAGGTAGGTAGTTGACCTAATCAAACAAACTAGGGTGTGAGTCACACTTCCAATGAATAAGGTTTTATAATAAAAAAGCCGTTTATTATAAAGTTTTTATGCTTTCAGTAATGACATCTACTCCTACTAATATTATAAACTAGCTGCTGCCCGCGACTTCGTACGCGTGGTAGTTGTTTATATACCTATTAAAACCTTATTTTTGAATCATGACTCCAAAAAAAAACTGTCGAGAAAAAGGTGTCTAAAGTAATAGTCTAACTGTTTTTCCGGTTTTCTAGTCTTAATTTGAAAACTTATAGAATTAGCGATATGAACATTTCGGTAGATTTGAATGATTTTTTACGCTATAGGATTTTGTGTATTAGGTTTCCTGAAAATATGAAATAAATAATATTGTTTTTGAGTTAAGACACTATTTGAGCGGAGGTGCGATATCTATTAAAAAAAACGCATCAAAATCCGTTGCGTAGTTTTAAAGATCTAAGCATACATAGGGACAAACAGACAGCAGGGAGCGACTTTGTTTTATACTATGTAGTGATAGTGATACGGTTTGTGGGTTATTATGTAGGTACTAGCGGCTCCTTCACGCAAACACTACTGAACCGATTGCGATGAAACTTGGTATGTAAATAGCTGGAGACCTGGATTAACACATGAGATATTTTTAGACCCGATTTTCCTACGGCATCTGGACTTACGCGAGTGTCCACTTGATGCAGCTAGTTTATCTATTGAATAAATTCCAAGTTTATAAAACGTTTCTTCTAACAAGTCTACATGTTTTTTCTTTATTGTTATTATCTTTTTTTCTTTTCCAGTATGTTCTTTAATAATGGTGTCAATTCTCCACCTGTTGGCTACATTTGTGTCATGGATATTCATGATTGTTGTGTCGATTGTAAGCGTCGCAGGCACGGCCCTTCTCTGGTATACCTATCACGAATTGAGAACCAAGCAGAGAAGCTTTGACACTGCCTTCTTAGCTGTAAGTTATTAAAATTGAGTACGTTATCTACTCCACACTGCTCTAAAAAAATACGGCGGTGACACACGGACAGGCAGACAGACTGACAAGAGAGTGATCTTATAAGGGTTCCTTTTTTACCTTATGAGATACGGAACCCTAAAAAGAAATGAGAAGATCCCAGAAAACTTCTGCACTTTTGGTGTAAGTGAACCAAAGAGCCGATCATCTAAGCGCTAAGTGGCTTTCAAGACCCACTGACGATCTAGAGCACCTACGAAGCTAAGTTAGAAAGAGAAGAGCCTTGTTCTTTGGGCGATATGAGAGCTAAATTGGGCTTTATTTACGTAGCAAGCGTAATACTTAATAATATTTTTCTGTGCATGTATAAATAAATAAACATATTTTTTCTTCTAGGAGTCTTTCAAGAACGAAAAGGCATTTCTGTGGTATTCGATTATTGCCACTGTAATAACTGTAAGTACAACTTCATCTGTGGGAGTTAAGTGATTGTCGGAAACAGTCGGATTTCGAAAGTCCATTTTCACTTTCACTCTCATGGTAATCAACCAGTCTTCATGCTCTTTTTAAATATTTCCGACAATTTTCGACAGTCACTTAGTGATGCAACTGATATATGTATTTCAATTATAGTACTTGTCTCTAATGTTTTCATTATGATTGTTTTTTTTTCAGTTAATTCTGCTTCTATTAGTGTTCGTGATGCGATCGCGTATATCGTTCCTCGCTGCATTGTTTAAAGAGACGGCCGTATGTCTAGGATCTATTCCAGCTCTGTTCCTACAGCCTATAATAACGTTCTTTTTCTTGGTGCTGTTCTTTGCGTTTTGGTCACTCGTTGTGGTAAGTAAAAATATAAAGTTAATTTTATCCAAATATAAATTAATAGCAATTTAAAGTACCGTGTATTGTATTTATGTAGATAAGGACGAGGTTTATTAGTTATTATTGTGGGAGCTAATTAATTTAAAAAACCGACCAAGTGCGAGTCGGACTCGCGGACGAAAGGTTCCGAACCATTATATTATGTTTTTAGTATTTGTTATAGCGGCAACAGAAATATCATCTGTGAAAATTTCAACTGTCTAGCTATAACGGTTCATGAGATACGGCCTGGTGATAAACAGACTTCGACCATTTACTACCTCCATGTAGACAGACAGTGGAGTCTTAGCAATAGGGGCCCGTTTTTTAAATAAAAAGGTCTATAACTTGTAGTATTTACATGTCGTAAGTAAGTAATTTTGACAAATAAACAAGTAAAGGCCACTTCGCTTCGTGAGACGCATGTATTTTAATTATAACACAGACAAAATAATTACGTGTATTATATTTCGATGTTCTTTTTAGGTTTGCTTGGCGACTGCCAACTATCCCGGTATACCATACCAAACGAACTTCTTCATAAACGGTACACCGCTCGATGGACACGTTGATAAAACTGCTATAGAAGCTCAGAATATAAATAACAGTGCCAGCCCAAAAAGTAAGTTCAAAAGGCAAATTCTCATTCATAACATTGTTCAATTGCAATATCATTCTTATTGTATTTCAATTACAAAAAAAACCCTTTTGTATTCTTGTTTTTTTTTTTAAATTTATTAAATTAAATTAAATTTATTAAATTAAATTAAATTAATTAAATTAAATTAAATTTATTAAATAATTAATCGAATTGTCATTTGTACAATATTATTTTACGAGAATTTCTGTTGATAAGATGATGTCGGAAATTGTCGGAAAACTTAAATTGCCTTTTCCTTTTAGGCTTCTGCTATTCAGACTTTCAAATAAAAAATAAGATAAAAAATATTGCTATTTACCTTACTGTTTGTTGGATTATCATTCTAATTAATAGAAATTTAATTATAATTCTTCTACTTTTTTCCAGCATTTACATTGGACCATATTCATTTTGATCCTTTATGGGTGAAGAGTATGTGGTGGTTGTGTTTTATATGCCTCATTTGGGGTAGCGAGTTCATTCTCGGCTGTCAACAGATGACCATTGCTGGTGCCGTCTCACATTGGTACTTTAGGTAAAATTATACAACTTATTAAATTTTTATTAAGGATTTTTAGTGTGCAAAAAACTAATTCATAACTTTTGTTTACAGAGGACCCAATACACATTCGTCTCCCGTGTTATATTCCATTGGAAAGTTGGTAAAGTATCATTTAGGTTCCGTCGCGAAGGGATCTTTCTTGATTACACTGTTCAAGATACCACGACTTATCCTCACTTATTTACATGCCAAGTAAGTTTCGACTTGTAAAACCAACTTATACTTATGAAATTTCTTGTTTAGATTTATAATTTTACAAAAAAACCGGCCAGGTACGAGTCGAATTGTGCACAAAGAGTTCCCTATCATGTTGTATAGGATCCCCACTCAATATTTTAGTATTTGTTGGCATAGAGGCAACAGAGATACGTAATCTGTGAAAATTTCAACTCTCTAGCTATTGCGGTTCATGAGATACAGTGGTGACAGACAGACGGAAGGACAGAGTTAAGTCTTAGGAATACGATCCCGTTTTTACCCTTTCAATTCAATTCATTTATTTTAGATATTAAAACAAATTAAAAAAATGAAATTACTTAAACTAAAAAATACTAAAAATTAAAAGTTAAAAAATAAATACCTTACAGTCACTATCAAAGACTTCAAATCAACAATTTCACCTTTGGGTACGGAACCCTAAAAAAAATAATCTTAGGATTCCGTACCACATGGTTTATAGCATTTGTGTAGAAATATACGTAATGTTTTTTTATTTCAGACTTTCTGCAAGAGCCGATAAAGGTTCAGATTGCGCGAAATGTGGTCTAAAATGCGGTATCTGTTGTTTCTACTGCCTCGAGAAGTTCATACGCTATCTCAATCATAACGCCTACACGATCATTACGATTGAACGGTGCCACTTTTGTAAGGCGGCTGGCAGGGTAAGTGGGAAATGATGAATCTTCACTACATAGTATTAAACAAAGTCTTTTTTAAGCTATCGGGCTTGAGCGCGGCGACCGAATCAAGAAATTCCGTAACGAAAATAAAACCTAACACCCCCCACTCCACCAACCATGTAGCTCGGCCGAGCGTTTTCTAATAGATAGAGTGATACAAGAAAATAAACAAACTTTCGGTTTTGAAAGGATGTCTAAATACGAATCAACCAATTCGAATCCGTTATTTTGCTTCTACGGTTTTACCAGCGTAAGTCCCGATCCCGTGGGAAATTACTCTATTTAATGTGCATAAATGATTGATTTGATTTATCATTGAACATCATTATTTCCAGGCATTCAGTACATTAGTAAACAATGCTTTACAAGTGGCAACGATAAACAGCGTCGGCGACTTCATCCTGTTCCTTGGTAAATGTATCGTGACAGCTGTGACTGGGATCATCGGTTTATTGCTGCTGAAGAGAAACTCTGACCTACACTTCTTCGCTGCACCGACTTTGGTTATTTGTATCTACTCGTTCTTTATTGCTCATTGCATATTGTCGCTATATGAGGTTAGTATTTTCTTGTGATTTAATTTACCAGTTTAATGATTACTTTGGTTTCGTTACAAAACTCAAAACCAAGATTTGTCTCTTCGGAACGCGCCCACTAATGAGAAGAAGGCACAAGAAACTCATGGGGTTCTTTGTGATCATGCTCACAAAGGTCAATATTACAAATATTTGAAGGTATTATTTGAAATGGAGCAATTAAACTCACATCCATGGGTTCTTACATTTCCTATACAGATTTTCTTCCCAGAACCCAGAACTTTCTCTAAAATTTTTGAAAGAAACTTTAATGTTCCTTAATAAGAGACTGTCGGAAGTAAATCGCATTCGAATAGTTTCGAAATAACAACATGTTACATAAATGTGTTCCACTCACCAAATCAATTTCAGACGGTCATTTACTGACTGATATTTTATCTTAAGAGACTGTCGGAAATATGTCGGAATAGAAGAAGACAAGTTCGATTATTTTTGAAATAAATAGTCGAAAAAATTTGTGCAGTCATTAATGTGTCGTTCGATTCTCACTATTTCCGACTTAATAAGGTCACCGACTCATTAAACTAATATTCTTTGTCTTTCACTCACGCAATCTTTTATCTTTGTCATTAGTTTTCGACAGTTTCATTATAACCACTTAACTAATTAATTTATCCAATTCCAGATGGTAGTAGACTCCCTATTCCTATGCGTGTGCGAAGATCGTAACATGAATGGCGTGGAAGGCAAGTGGAAGTCGTCCCGTCTCGCCGAGTTGGGTGGACACAAACGTGATACGGAACACGATGGTACCGCCGAGCTACAGGACCTGCAGGAAAAGTACTGAGGTTTCAGGTATTTTGGCATGCGGCTTTACTTATATACGAGGACGCAAGTGGGATGGTTGCAAACCTGAATGCATAGGAGTCTACTCGTGAGCCTATTCGCATTGTACGGTTGGAGTCAGAATTTCAGACCCACCATAGCAATTCAAAAATTACTATTATTGGAATGTTTATCTAATAAATTCATGAGTTATAAGACTTTGAACTCGAGCAAGACCTTAGAATCTTGCTTGAGTTGAAAACATTTTAATAATAGCAGTTATCAAGCTCTACGGTTGGTTTGCAATTCTGTATCCGACCTATTGATAAAAAATCTGTAAATTTGCAGTGGAGCGGGCGAATGCAGATTTTTTGATTTTGCTTTCATGCAATACATTATTTTTGTGTGTGGCGGTCTCGCTTGGCTTATTTTCTTCTACATACACGTTTTTCAGTGATAGCTTTCAATTGCGGCTAGTGTCTAGTCGAAGTAGCATAAGGGAAACGCCCCAAATTAAAATCCTAGATCCGCCGTATAATGTTAAGTTAGTGTAGATGTGTAGACTCATATGTAACCTTTTTTTTAACCTCCTTTTCTTTACTGCAATCTGTAACATTGAGGACATTCGGTGGTAGATTTGACAATTATATATATATCTTTTCTGGCATGATGAGTGGAGTGGGTGATCTTGATCCTATATGATCCAGTCACATGTTAAGCTGTTGTTCTTGTGGCATTTCGCGCTTTAGTCTTCGTTTAGTAGTAGAGGGATTAATTAGTGTACATGCTAACTGGTTTGGATGTAGTGTAATACGATTTTTATATCTGTTAGTGGCAGTTTTGATTTCCTCGAGAATTGTGGATATTTCTAGGTTTTTGTGGATGGTAGAATTTGTCCTATAAAACCTGATGAGATTAGGCGTATGGAACCTACAACACCTAATCTCAATGCTATCTATGTGCCTACCTAAGTTGTTGATGGCTGGACTGCATGATCTTTACGTGTAGGTAATATTATGAGATACTAGCTACGCCCCGCGGTTTCACCCGCGTTATAATTTTCTGCGCAACTTTCTTAATTTTTTATTTCATAAGAACCTTCTCCTGATAATAACAAACAGACCAAAAAAAGAATTGGCCAAATTGGTCCAGGCGTTGTTGAGTTATGCGCTTACCAACACATTTTGCGATTCATTTTTATATTATAGATATGAGGTGTACTTGTTATGCTATTTTCGCAAATTGCATGCAGAAATTAATACAATAAAAAATACTTAGGTGAAGGTGAAAAATTAAACTTGTTGTTATTAACAAAGGTAAATGATAGATAAACCATTTATTTATTTGTTTGTAACTTTTTCAGGTAAATCAGACTGAAATGCACAAGAAGTTTTCCGAATGTTTTAATCTCACTATTTTAGATCTTGTCGTCTTTATGTAAGATCTTGTCGTCTTTATGTAAGTTGCTTTAGCTATAAGTACATTTTTATATTTTATATAATAACATATAGTTTTTTTAATTGGATCACATAGGTGTTTATTTTTAATGATTCCATTTTTAATCAATCAAATGTCTATAAATGTTAAACGCCACAGCTATAGAAGATTTTTATACATGTTTTACACGATTTTGAGAAATGTTTAAATGCACTAAAATTTTAATGTATTTTACGTATAACTGTATACTCAATAAGATATTATATTTTAATTTTGTAGATATCTAAACAGACTTAAATGCATTTTATCATTAATATTAATGCATATTTTCTAGAATTGTAGGTTTAATTTCTAAGAATCATAATGTATTTTTGTCATTTTACAGTACAAGTTATTTGGAATATTTTTACTTAGTATTTATGTTCAATTTTGTGCCTTTGAAATGCTTTTTGCATTTATTGAAGATTACGTATTTGCTTTTGCATTCATAATATTTTACTATAAAGACAATATCATGTTATTTATACATGATTGCTCAGCATTTAATTTAATAACTTTACATACGTTTTGATTAGGTTTTAATTTATTCATGAAGTACATGTTTTCATATTTAAGTATAAAGTACCTTGCCGATCTGAATATTGATTAACGATTAGAAAGTTTCATGGATAGCGTTAATGCACTGGAATTTCCGTCCATTTTGTGACTGCATGGAAGCCTAATTGTTTGATTTTGAGATTTTTTATAGTCCATGGTGTATAGGGTAGGTGGCTAGTAGGGAGGTACTAATTTACCTCCTCAATTTGTAATTTGTGAAATGTTCTTCCTTTTTTAGTAACTTTAGCTAGTGCCTATAATATTGTATTGCCTTTAAATAAAAGGATACATGTGTGAAATATTTTGTTTTATTCCGTATTTTAAGTTTAGCTTAGTTTAGTTTTTAGCTTTAGATTTTCCTGGTTTTTTCTTCTTGAGTGTTTGCTTCCTCTTCTTGATTTGGTCAGAAATGATTTTGCTTTTAGCTTTGAGTTGTTTACGCCTTATTGCCATGTCAGGTCGGCTTTTAGACTTCTTTTTTATTAAGGGTGGTTGACTCACTTCTTCGCTTTCATCTTGAGGTATTTCTTGGAGCTCCTCTGAAATATTATTTAGTTTTGAAAGTCTAGTCTAATAAATACTACTGTACAGATGATTAAATTAAGGAAAAGCAACTGGAGAGAGTTTTTATATGTTGCTGGGGTTAATTTGATAAAGTTATATTTCCAGCCTAGATTTACAAAAATGTTTTAAATGCTTAGTTAGTACCTTTAACAAGAACTTCTTCAGCTTTCTGCAGAATATCTCCTTTCAAGAAATCAGCTTCTTCAATGTCTGGATACCCAGTTTCCGGTTTAGTAGCTTCATACAGTGCCTTCTTTTCAATTCTTCTCTCGTATTTGTTAGCGGCTTTCTTTGAGAATGCTTGCCTGAGTTTTGCAGGGCTAACATACTTGGGGTTTTCCCATAATGTTGTGCCTCCGAATGAACCAGAGAATATTTTTACCTGGGAAATGTATTTAGGAATCAACTTTGCATATTATATGAATTGTACATACTGTTAGGTATTTACAATAAATTAATTTTGATGAATGATAGTTTACTGGAAGTAATTGGTCAACAAGTTTTTTTCCTAAAAAGCTGTTATTCTGTGGAAGAATTTTAGTTTAATAAGTGAACTTACAGGATTCAAAACAAATCTAGGTCCTATCTCAGCCAAAGCTCCATCTTCCGATAAAATCTGATAATTTCTGAACCAGATCCTGTTATCTAGTACCATAAATGTATAAACATGGTCAAAGAAAGGCTGGCTCTTGGGATGGTGGTTGGGTACTCCGAAGGTTTGAACAAGAAGCTCTTTGAGGAGACTGTAATGTGGATCCTTCGTGAATTGAGGATCAAAGGAAAGGAGAGGTCTCGAGCCTTTTAAACAGTTGCCTGTCATCTTCAGTTCTCCCATTGTGTAAACTGAAAAAGAAGTATCAATATTTACATACCTATAACAGATTTGTAAGCAACAAGTGCCAATACAAATTTTACTCATTACTCGAACTAGAGGACTAATTTTGATCAAGTTAATTATCACAGAAGATAAGACTTATTCTAAGAGAATGTAAATCTTTCTTACTGTTTTCAACTAAAAATTTTGCGCTTGGTCCATTTGGGACATTTGCCATCCACAAGTACAGATCCCTCATCTTCCTGCCTTCAAACAAAATACATTTATTGCAGTTCTTCATCTCGCTTATCTCATTCACAACATAAAGGTTTTTACTTCTTTCCATTTTGGATTCTGTCTTGTGATGGGGCATCAGTTTCTTGATGTCTTCCATTAGGTGACGATGTCGGTGGTTAATACCACGAGCGGCGAACACTAGTACTCTTTGCCGGTTGACCCATTTAACCTAAAAGAAAACATATTGGCAACGTTTTATTTTCTTGTCTTGTGGTGCTTTAAATCAATGTCAAAGTCATGTTTAATTATTATATATGTTTGACTTTGAAAAAAACTTGAGTTTTACAGCCAAATATGAAATATAAACCTGTTTTGGTGCGGGTTCGTCCGACATTCGTACTGGTGGTAAAATAACCACATTTTCGTCTTCTTTGCTTGGTTTTGATGCTGTAAGAGCCTTCTTCTTTCTATTTAGTGCCTTTGATTTGATTTTAGCCATATTGTTTAATGCAGAAACGAAGAAAATTAAAATTTCCGCAATCGACACGTGCGTGCACAAACAATACAATGTAAATATGACATTGACACGTGAAACAAAAATGACATGACATTGACAATACTGAACAAAACAAGATTTCTCGTTTTTTTTTTAAATTACAAGATGGTGTTCGCTGGTTTTAGCAAAGGAAAAAAAAAGGCTTCGACTTATTAAAAAAATGATAAAAAGGAAAAATTAATAGGGCTGTATGTGCTAAAAGCTTTTAACCTTCAGATTCGAAGAAAAAAACATTTAAAAAAAAATGTTTATAAAATGCCGCGAATATTTAAAACTAGCGGTATGTGTACTTTTTATTAAAATAAAATATCCGCTTATTTTATTGTTGCAGTAGAGGTCATTTTAAGCCTATGTTTTAAGGGGTTCCGTACCTCAAAAGGTACTAATTTTTTTTTTTATTTATTCGAACGCTTGCTGCTATTTGCACGAATAAGCGGCACAGACTACTTTTTAAGCTAACGCATAAAGCCGGGGACACATTCTTCGGACGCGTCCGACAGCCGCGACAGAAATCAGAAATCATTTATTGATTGACTGTGTTTTCAGATGTTAGGTTTACAGATGTTATGTAATATAGGAAAAAATAGGTAAGAACAGACATGTCTGGACCAGACGTTCAATAATTCAGTTACTATAGCAATTAAAATTAACCTACATATAAGTATAGTATAACATAATATTGCGACTGATAATAATAGCTTCTGAGAGGAAGGATAGAAGGATTTTGTATCATGTTGTATTTGAGCCCGACTTCTTTTTTTTCTGTTTTTTTTTTTCTTTTAATTTCTTTTATTATGTCTTCGCACGTGTGCATTTAGCCAGTGTCAAGTTATATGTTGCATCAAATTATGACCCGATTTTTCATAAATCGGGCCTAAAGTGTTTCAATACAGTCAAAGTCGTCATAGTCCGTCAAGTCAGGGGTTATAGTAAAGCGGTGGCAAGTTTACCATAAATACCCTTAATAGGAGATTTGGAGGCAACGAGAAAACTGCATGTTTGACACTGATTTTTACTTTCACTACACTTGTGCACTTTCACAGAACTAAATTGAATAACATTCCACCAGAATTATACAATTCAACTCGGGTTACATCTAAGTTTCATGAAAATAAAACTGCAGCACGACATGTTGTTAACTCGTTCCCGCCAAAACTCCTTTCTGTTTTTAGTTGTTGTTATTAAAGCGACAATATAAATACATAATCTGTGAAAATTTTTACTCTCTAGATATCAAGATTCATGAAATACAACTGGATGACAGACGGACAAACTGGCCGACAGACAGACGGAACTGATAGATGGACGGACTGACGAATTGACAGGGAAGCTCAGTAGTAGGGAGGGACCCTACTACTATAAGTGTGCACGGTTTGGCATCCAGCGGCCTCGCTCTAGAACGTTCCGTCCGAACGCTCAAGGGCGGCCCATGGTTACGCGTCCGATGGTAATAAAAAAGCTGGGAACATATTATCGGACGCGGCTTACGGACGCGTATCATATGTTCCCAGCTGCGGTAGACGGCAGAGAGAGCGGTCGCGATGGAAGAACGAATGAAATGGTATAGTAGGTAGTTACGTCAAACACAAAAATTGAATTGCACAAACAAAAAAAAAATACGTAGTAAATAAGTAGTTACGTCATAGATTCTCGAATCTTGTTTCCCTGTTGGAAAATGTATTCTATCTAATCTATTAAACTGCGTCGTTGGTTTACATAAACACATGAGGTGTGCCTCTGCAGTACACTGTGCTTGTCAAGAGCAGGCAGTCGTGTATCCACTTAACTATATTTTTAAAGTGTTTTTGATTGTTTTTGTTGTGAGAGGTAATTACTCTGTGGTAATGGTACTCTAGGTGCCTGTACACTTACTAAGTTTAAGATTGAGTAAATTACCTCTCAAAAGCAATAAATTAGTACATACCTACCTACATCAATTACCTAAATACCGGCATAGTTTAGCTCAAACAAAATGTTAAAGTCAATGACAGTTTTTGTAAAACTAAGAAATAATGTTTGGGAACAAATTCGTTTTGCTTCACAGGCGTTACCGCAACTTTCATCGGTAAGAAAATAAAATAATGCATCAACTAGCTGCGCCCCGCGGTTTCCACCGATCTCGTTGGATTATTTATATGAATAGAAATTGGCTATACTAGATCTAGATACCTACTTAGGTATCTTCAGCTATCTATACTTATTTATACTGAGTTTCATCGCAATCGTTTCAGCAGTTTTACGAAAAAGAGTAACTGTCGTCATTTATGGTAGTAGGTATTAGTTTTTGACAATGCTTATCACAAAATAATTATCATAATAATGTGTTTATTTAAACTGTTTTTTGGTGCGGCGCGGCGGCGTGTACGTACACTAATGAGTCTCATCATCAATGTATTGATATTATTAGCTTGAATTATTATAAAACGAAATAGCGCTATTTGTAGTTGAATAGATTTTAATTTTAGTGATTATAATAAGAAAGTCTTTAAAGATAAGGTTTATAGGGAAGCGGCGTCGGTCTCTCCGTTATAGGAGAGATAGATAAGTTGGTAAGTACCTAGGCTAGGTACCTATTATTTTTATCTGCGGTAAGTACGGACTCAGATGACTCTCACTTACGCAGGTACGTACCTACCCAATAATCCTACCTACTTACCTAAAAAGAATATTTTATTTCTATAGGAAAAATACAACGTGAAAAGAAAAGAGTTTGGAAATGTTCAAGCAACAGACGTAAACTATTTCAAGTCCATACTTAGTGAAGAAAGGGTTCTGACAGATGATAGTGATGTTTTACCATTTAACATCGACTGGATAAAAAACTGTAGAGGTAGGCTTTAAACTTCGACCAAATAGTTACTTTAAACCAAACTATTATTTACTCATGGCTTTAAACAATAATATTTAAACATTAACATTTGGTGTTCGACCTCTTTGTACGACTCGCGCGCGAAATAGTATATTATGCAACTAGTGAATGAAGGACGGATTTAAAGCGAGGATGAGCGAGGGCCATAGATGAATCACGAGCAAGCGAAGGATTCTAACAACTGAATCACGACCGTAGGGAGTGATTCATGATGATTGAATCACGAGCGTAGCGAGTGATTCAAGTGTTAGAATCCTGAGCCACGCGAGTGATTCATGGCCCTCAATGTAAAACAAAACGTGTGGTGGGACCGACCGACAGATAGACAAACAGACAGACAAACATACAGACAAACAGACAGACAAACAGACAGACAGGCAGACAGACAGACCGATAGACAGACATACATACAGACAGACAGACACATACAGACAGACAGACTAAGACAACAGACACAGACAGACAGTATTTTTTGCGCAAGGAGGTCGTATAACCATTGAGATGAATGTCGAATATACAAAGACCAAAACAGTGATTAAAAGGCCTTTTTATTCACTGTTTTCAGTGAATAAAATAAGCTTTTTAGAGTGGGTATGGTATAAATTCATGTTCCACATTCAAACTCATTACAAAACGTAGTGTTTTGACTCTTTGCTCATTACTGCCCACTTTATTAGTGCACCGCAAAGTATCACTGTGTTCGCACCTATGGAAAGACAAATAAATTATTTATTATTTATATGCTCAACTAGCAAACCCGGCGAACTCCGATTCGCCACCAGATTTTCCTGAATTTCTTTGCTATAAACCTCACGGAGCCCAAGACCTTTCCAACGAATGCAAAACCGTGGAAATCGGTTCGTGCGTTCTGGAGTTATAGCGTCAGGAAGGAAAATCCGACTTATTTTTATATAGTAGATGAACTGTAGAGCGCATGCCAGATAAGTTGCACGTGATTGGGTGGCGCTTTAATCACGTTTCATTTTAATTACTCTATGCATGACATTGGTCAATTTAATTATAGAAAGCGAATGAAAACAAAATGGAACATCCCATACACATTCAACAAAATTACATAAATGACAATAATTGGAACACGGAATTCACCGATTAGTTCTGATTTCGACTAAGTGCAGACTTATCTGGCGCGACCTCGAGTAATAGATCCTCCCTCCCCCGACTGCATAACAGGTTTAGATCCATAGACTAAGAAAAAAAATCTTCATTTAAACTCCCGCGCCGGCCGTCTGTGGCGGACTTTTTGCCGTCGAGCACGCGCACCTGCCGGACACGGCCGCTCCTATTGGTCAGTATATATAAAAATCGCATCACGTGATAGTACTAACCAATAGGATTGTCGTTTTTAGCGAACGGAAGACCAAAAGTAGTGCGTCGAGCGGATCCTTATTAACCTAGTGACGTATTTATCGGACAAAAGTCACCTTTTCGGTAGATTTTATATATTTATACGTGACGAATTTAGAACCTCCTCCATTTTTTTAATCGGTTAAAAAAGGGAGGACGTTCAAAATTCTAAACTTTTCTATGTCTTAGGTTTTATGTTTAGCGCCGTTTTCCAACTTATGAAGTCCAATTTCAATGATTATTTTACTATATAAAGGTACCAAATGGTGTTTGCAATAAACAATTTATCTATCTATTGTTACTTATTACAAAAATGTATTTCAGGCCAATCAACAGTTGTACTAAAACCCCGAAATACAGTTGAAGTATCTAAAATACTGGAATATTGCAATAAGAAGAAGCTCGCGGTATGTCCTCAAGGCGGTAATACAGGGCTTGTTGGAGGCTCCGTGCCTGTCTTTGACGAGATTGTCTTGCATTTTGGACTAATGAATAAGATTATTAGTTTGGATGATATATCAGGTATTTTATTTAGATCGTATTTCCTTGACTCATTAAATTAGCTGATCATTTGTGTCCTCTTCCTTACAATCATATACAACCTCTCAACAAAAACAACTACCTACATACAAAATCTTGTAATTTGATCCTCACAGAAAAGCGGGTAGATAAACGAAGGGACTTTTTCTCGGTCAAAATTAAATCACAGTGACATCAGATACAAACTGTGTAGTTTATTATGAGTTGCTTACCTCAAACTATAGACGAATGCTAGGGGTGCATTCGTCTATAGTTTGAGGTAAGCAACTCATAATAAACTACATTTTTTGAGAAATATTTTCAATGTTTAAAATTTTCCTCCAGCGTAACCGCGGTCGGTCGCGGTTTCGATTTCCGCCGTGGTTTCTGGGTCTTCCTGTATGTAAATAGGTAGGTACTTATGTATGTATTTACAAAAGAAGAGTATACTAAAGTGCGTTTTGCGTTATTTTGCCTCTGACAGCTGTTTCTGTTAGGTTGGCATTACCCGTCATTCTTGCTGACAAGTACCTATAACATAGCGTGAAGCTCCTTTCGTTTTTATTTAAATTTTTAATTTTAAACGTGTTAATCATGCCAAAAAGGATTCAAAGTAGCGGCAGAAAAATTGTATTCTCAGTTCGTAATTTTTGTGAACGGGAAAAAGCTAATGGAGGACCAATAATCCCATTTGAAGATGTTCGTCGACGTGTAGCCGCCATGACTGGTAAGTAAATTAGTGTTACCTGCTATTCATAGTTTCCCGTTATTAAGGATCGAAAGTTATTTGTTTTGCTAATAGATTATATTGTTTAGAATTATGCAGGCACGATGTTTTAATTGTCTAATACATTCCGTACATAGGTAGGTATATCAATAATTATATTTGTTATAAAACATAGTATTTGATTTTTTTTATATATACTAGCAGCGCCCTGCGGTTTACCCGCGGAAGTCCCGATCAATTTTTTTTCTTTGATACAAACCTTTGTCATTTAAATTATGTGTTATTTAATAACAAGATTAATTTAAAAAATGTATATGTGCATGTAAAATAATGTAATGTTTTGTATTTCAGGCATTTCTGAGAGAACCGTCACCACCATTACCAAAGAGTGTGAGGTTGCTGCTTCCACTTCTAAGAAAATATCTTCTCCCAGAAAAAAACGCTGCCAATCGAATAAAATTCAGTTAGATGATTTTGAACTATGTGCAATCAGAACTAAAATACATCAAATGTACGTAGTCAGAAAGGAGGTGCCTACTTTGTGCAAGCTTTTGGCTGAATTAAAAATTGATATTAACTGCAATGGAGGTCGTACCACACTATGGAAAATAATTCGGCAAATCGGATTTAGATTTAAAAAATGTGGCTCTAAAAGAAAACTTTTAATGGAACGATATGACATTGTAGCTTGGAGGTACAGATACTTGAATATTTTAAGAAAAAATCGAAATGAAGGCCGATGTATCATATATCTTGATGAAACTTATATACACGCTTCATATGCTGTCAACAAATGTTGGCAGATGGAAAATGAAAAAGGTGTTTTAAAAAGCGATTCAGTTGGTGCACGCTGGATCATCGTTCATGCAGGTGGCGAAATGGGGTTTATTCCAAATGCACAGTTAATATTTAAATCGCAGTCGAAATCAGGAGATTACCACGATGATATGAACAGGACGAATTTCATGAAATGGCTAAAAGACAAACTCATTCCCAATTTACCGCCTAATAGTTTAATTGTTATGGATAATGCGCCCTATCACACTGTGAAGGTGAACAAGGCACCAACCATGAGCTCTACCAAAACTGATATGCAAAATTGGATCACAAATAAGGGGTTATCTTATCTTCCCACTATGGTGAAAGCTCAATTATATGAAATTATAAAAGAGCATAAAGAAGCTCCAATATATGAAGCTGATCAACTCCTTGAAGCGCATGGACACAAAGTGGCTAGGTTACCACCATACCACTGCGAACTCAATCCCATAGAATTTATGTGGAGCCTCTTAAAAAGGCGTATAGCTGCTAAAAATGTTGGACAGGAAGCAGACAAGATACTACAATTAACAGAAGAAGCGTTCCAATCGATTACTGCAGAAGACTGGCAGAAGCAGTGTCAACATGTGTGCCACATTGAACAACAGTTTATTAAAACAGATGGAATTATGGACTCTGAAATCGAAAAATTTATTATAGAATTAAATGACGAGACTGATACAGAGTCGGACAGCAGCAGCTCCAACGATTCACGTTCAGCAGCAGACAGTGACGAACCACTACAACTAGCGACCCGCATGGATCACTCCTATTCAAAATAAATAAAACCTATGAAAATGTTGTTTTAATTTAGTGGTTTAATACCTATGTATGTAGATAAATGCAAACTTGAAGTACACAAAACTAATTCAAATACCTACCCTTATTATTTTACAAAACTATCGGCGCCGGTGCAGTTTTACCCGCATAAGTCCAGATCCCGTACCTATGAATATTGAGATAAAAAGATACCCACATACCAAGTCACATTAAAATCGGTTTAGTAGTTCCAAAGATTACAAACCTACATTCTAACATCCAAACTTTACCGCTTACTGTAATTGACAAATTTAACTACGAAAATATTTCGCAGTTATATACTGGGAATCCTACAAAACTTAAGCGGCAACACAGAGCTCAGGTTAGCCAACATGACAGCCAGAGGCAAAATAACGCTGAACGCACTGTATGTATCATTTTTGTTATCCTGGCCACCTTAACACAAGCCTAGTGGTTCAGCTCGGCGCTAAGTGACGCATGTATCCAGTATTTATTCAATTTTATAGGAGCGTTAGTCTGCGAAGCCGGATGCATCTTGGAGACGTTAGACAATTACGTTCGGGAACATAATCTCATTATGCCGTTAGATCTCGGAGCTAAAGGGAGTTGCCATATCGGTGGTAACACGGCTACCAATGCGGGGGGACTTCGGTTGTTGCGGTATGGGAACCTACATGGGTCTATACTTGGAGTTGAAGCAGTAAGTCTTTAAAATTAAATTGCTGAGGTAGGGTCAGATCCGCCCACTCCCTTCGACCATCACTTCAGTATGCTTCCAGGTCTTTGGAGTTGTTATTAGCTGACATTAGGTCATACAATGTACAGCTATTAGGACTGGAGGAGCAGGTCAAGAGGTGGAGCATAGTTTGCTCGGGAGCCCCGCAGTCGCACTAAACCTTATTTATTCAGTTAGAATCATTCAAAGGGTAGGTTTTGTGTTTGGCCCTTATGTAGGTAAGTATATATTTTCGCGGGTAAATTCGCGAGGTATATTTTAGATTCTACTTATTTTCAGGCATTTTTATCAATGTAAGTCATAAAATCGTATAAAACCATACCAGTTTTGTCATTTCATTACAATGATGGCACACCTAATACAGGCTTCTAAGTGTAGGTATTCTAATGATTGGAAGGAATTTATATTTTTAGTCGCTGCGCAGTTTCACCCGCGTTTGTCCTGATCCCGTGGGAATGTCGAGAAAAAAGTAACTTATGTGATAATCCAGGGTCGTTTAAACGCAATCGGTTCCGTAGTTTTTGCGTGAAGGAGTAAGAAATATACTAACTAACACACACACAAACTTTCACATTTATAATATTAATAGGATCAGTAGGAAATAGGATATTTATAATCTACCTACTTTGGTTTGCGGTTCTTACAGATGAGATTCACTTGTTATTGTCTTGTTCTCAGGTAAAAGCGGATGGTACAATCATAGATTGTCTTAAAACTCTGAAAAAGGACAACACAGGCTACCATCTAAAACACCTATTTATTGGTTCCGAGGGCACTTTGGGAGTCGTTACAAAAGTTGCTATACATTGTCCGGTATTACCTAAAGCTGTTACATTAGGATTTTTTGGTAAGATAAAAAAATTAAGGTGGAGTAAATGCACCCTTATGCATTCTTCCACTGCTCCTGGGGTAGCTAGGGTATGTGAGTCTCCTTTGGTCTGAAGGTGGAAGGCGACCAGAGGTTTACCTCCACACCGGTTCCTCACTCGCTTTAGTGTCAGAACTACGGGGACGTTATACGAATCTTCCGCGGAGAGTTACTACGCCTAGCGCAAAAGATGAACTTTTGTCCGCGTACTTTTACGTAATTATTTTAAATCAAAGCATTCAGAATTATGTACTTCAGACGAAACTTCTGATTTTTCTCTCTGGATACTTTTAGTCGCTCGTCTGCATAAAAAACAGTTACCTTAACTCCTAATGTTTTTAATTAAATTTCAGGTGTAAATAGTTTTGAAGATGTCCTCAAATTGTACAAGAGCGCCAAATCTTCTTTAGGTGAAATTTTGTCAGCTTTCGAAATGGCTGATTCAGAATCCATTGCTACTACAACTAGAAATCTCAAACTATCGTAAGTACCTATGACACAAATACGCAGAATATATAGACGATGGACATTTGTCCGTTAAAACCGCACCTTTTCATCTGTTTACTTAGATGATTTATACAGTCTTTAATTTATACAATTCAGTGTGATGTAATACCTGGGATGTGTATAAGGCTTGCCAAACACGCATCTTATGTCTTATACCACCCTCTTAGTCAATATCCTATCATCATACAAGTTCTGTTGAGCTAAGAATGTATTGTTCTCGTACCGACAAATGTCCCTCGTCTACGCAAGTACTAGACAAAAATATTTAAAGAAAAATAGCATTAGTTACCTAACTTTCTTATTTTTAGGAAACCAATATCGGATTATCCGTTTTACGTGTTAGTTGAAACCCATGGTAGTGATGATGACCACGATGCTGAGAAACTGAACAGATTTCTTTCAAAAGAAATGGACAGTGGTCTCATTTTAGATGGCACAGTTACTTCCGAACCGGCTAAAATACAGGTACCTTTCCTCTAAAGAAATAAGAACAAGAGTTTCGAAAAACGCACTATCTAGATCCGGCTCGAAGGACCATAAATGTTCAAATACGAAAGATTGCTTTTTTTTCAGACAATCTGGCACCTTCGTGAAAGCATACCTAGCTCTGGGTTAATAGAAGGATACGTGTTCAAATACGATGTTTCATTACCTCAGAAAAATTATTACGATCTTGTGCCTGCATTGAGGGAAAGATTGGGAGATAAAGCTTTAAGCGTTTGTGGGTATGGACACGTAGGTTAGTACTACCCATTTTTTTTTAATCTGACTATCTAAAGGCCAATATTATTTTATGTAACTTCTGTTTAATTACAATTTCTTGAGTTTCAGGTGACGGTAACATTCATATAAACGTAACAGTACCTCAGTATACGAAAGAAGCAGCATCTTTACTAGAACCTTTTATTTTTCAAGAAGTGAGCAAACTTCAAGGTTCGGTCAGTGCCGAACACGGGATCGGATTCAAGAAGCCACAGTACATACACTACAGTAAAGACGAAAGTGCTTTACAACTGATGCGGGATCTAAAAACACTTATGGATCCTAACGGGATCCTGAATCCCTATAAAGTTCTACCAGATAATATGTAGGTATTTGAGCTAGTCGACATGACGCAGGTATTTTTGTCCGCGGAAATTGTTTTGCGGACAAAAGTCCCTCATTTGGACAGGCTTTAAAAATACTTAAGTGTAAGAATCTCGCAGCACAAATTCTTGCATATTTTATTAATCTACACTAATATTACAAAGAAGGAATATTTTTTGTTTGTAACGAAGTATATGTGATAAGGTATATTCATATTTTATAGGAACAATTTTTTGTGTGCAACGAAAACGAATATATTATGACACTACTGGACAGATTTTTATGAAACTTGGGGTGAAGATACATTGAATTCTTGGGAGTTATATAGGCTACTTACTTATTTAACTAAGTATAGTTGTGAGTCTGATATGAATTTGATTATATTCATATAAGTACATGTACATAAGAAACTGGTGATAGATAAGGGTTAAGTAAACATCGTTATATAATTGTGATAAGTACAACATTAAAGAATAAGATAAAATGTTTACAATATATTAAATAAAACAAGAATTCATTTAAATGACTTTTATTAAAATATCCATTTATTCTTATAACATTCATAATATCACTGCAACAAAAATACAATGGAATATTATAAACATCCTCCTAATTGCATTGAATAAACATTACGGTATTTCATAAATAATCTCGAAAAAATAATAAAATCTAAGTAGATAAGTTCATTAGTATGGTATGAAGTAGTTTGGGTATATTGCTTTATAGTTTATATTTACCAAATAAGGTATTCTAAGCGAATTTTTCTAGCAATTAGGTCACGACTAATATTCATCACACAAGGCAGCTCGTAACATTCGTTTCAAATAGGCTTAATTCAAAAAACGGTGGCCCTAGCGATTACAGAGTTATTTCATTCACTTGAGAAATCGATCTTAATAATAAAAAAATGACGCTTCACCATAAGAATGTAAATAAGGATTCAATACGATTTCCAATGCCTTTTTTTAGTTTCATTTTAACGTTTTATTAACATCGATTTTTCTGAAAGGAATAGTTACTTTGGCAGGACCACAATTTAATTAGTGATTAAATCCGGCAATAATAACAAACAACGCAGGCCAATAAGTTACTACATAGATATTTGTGCAATCCCCATACAAATCCGAAATTCAAATAACTACAATCCCCGCAAAATTAATCGAACACTGTTACAAAATTAAAAAATCGTCATGATAAGAATAAAATAAATTGTCAAACAATTGAATAAATTAAAAAAAAAACCTTAGGTAGTTGTCAGCCTTCAATTCTACGCATTATTATGAACGTTGTTTTGTTCTAAACGGAATGAAAGAAAACTTTATTTATTACGGCTGTAAATGAGAAACGCTCCTAAGGCCGATTCTAAAATAACAGTCAACTAGTTGTAAACTCGAATTACTTTTTATGTCATGACACTGTATTTCAATGGTTGCAACTAATTGCAGATTATTTTAATGATTAACTGATGTTTAACTTAGAAACGTTTCTGAGTGCGGCCGATGCCCAAAGTCACCATTCATAGCCAGTTTATTTCTACCTTCTCTGTTGTTTCATACAGAAATGTGACATAAACCAACATTACAATTTTATATGCCATGAGAACAAATAAATGGAGAAATTATGAGATCACTAAATATATTTTTAGACGAAATGTAAACAAGTAGCGAATGCCTCTAAAGTATGGCCTTTATACTTTATAATAGGTGGGAAATTAATAAAAAAGATAACGGAAAATTTTTGCAACAATTTACTAATTTTACTAGCTTTTAGGAATCCTTGTTTACACTTAGTCTATTTTTTTATTATTATAATTAGATTGTGGTGTTTACGTATAAATAATTAACAAATATTTTCCTAAATGCTTTTATACAATTCATTACAACATTCTATCTGCATTCTTCTACCATATTGTTTATACGTAAACACATTATCCTCATGGAACAACAGACCATTACCTAAAATAGTAATCAAAAATAATAAAAACTGAGTATGCTATACCTTAATAAAAGCTTTTTTTTTCTGTAAATAATAAGCTAACAGTATGGTGTTGATATTAAATGCTTAATCACTAGAGCAGCACCTATGTAACTCATGCTTATTGTGACTTTGATCTTGGAGCGGCCAGAGAATCAACAATCGACCTTATTAATCACAAAACGAAGTTTAAATTCAATCTTACATTATTCTAAAAGTTCAAACTAATGCGGTCAAGGTGCCGATCTGCATGCATAAATATGGTGAATGCAGGAGATTTTAAATTAAAACATCAAACGAGTTTGTTTTATAACTGTTCGCCACCATGGAACGCATTAGTTTGCTTGAGCTTATAATATAAGGAGAAAATGGTGATAATTTCTCCTGGATTTTTTTAAGTTTTACGGTTTTATCATTTTTTTTTTTCTTCATAGTAAATAAAGCAGTATGGTCTGTTTCCGTGAGGCCGGGCCGCTTAGTGTGGTTATCGCTTAATTTGATTAGATATTTTGAGGAACTCAAGGAACCCGGCTTGCATCTCCGCGTCCATTCCGGTGTCCCACGCATCGTTTTCTAGCTCCTCACTGGAATTTTATTTATTCGATAACAATTTTGTTATGACAAGGTCAACAAGTTTTAATCGTATTAAGTATATTGATTTTCATTTCAAGACTTTGTTCTTGCAATATTTTAATAAATCCATACTTACCATAGAATTGTCTGAAAATTCTATTTTATGGAGATTCCAATATATTAAAATAATTGAAACAAAAAGTTCAATGGTCATAATCAAGTATGACTTAGCTATGACTCAATCTCAAACAGTTTCAAAAAGTCGAATCATGTAAAATGTTGCCAAGATGACACCATATGGCTTGCACTGTCAAAAAGTTATCAAATGCCCTTGCGCTTTGCTACGCTAGGCTCCATTCATAAGACAGTAATATTTGAAGGCAGGAAGAGCAATAAGACAGCAGTTAACAAGACATTTGTCAGTGTATGTTGTGTCCCATGTTGTTTAGTGTACTCACAGTATATCCTCTTCGAGGGCGGCGTTCTTGCCAGGCGGCAGGTTACTCTGCAGGAACGCGCGTTCCTCAGCCGTCAGCGCGTGGCCGTCGGCGAGGTACCCACCGTCACCAACGTCCGATTCCCCGTTCACTACAACAACTTTTTATCAAAATCCAGGACACATGATGCTCTTATGTGACTTCAGTCAGCTATAAATTACATCATGCAATACAAACTCTTATGTAAGATACACTGTTTGAATGGAATGTGGTTACGTTTTGGTTTAGCAATTTTTTTTCCTCATCCTTATTTTGCTGATTTAGGATGTTTTGGATCCGTATAATTCTGACAGAAAGTCCTAGGGTGGAAAGTATGGAATCTGACGAGTTTAGATAGGCTTATGTAGTCCGCAAAAATAGTTTAAGTTTTATTATTTTCTGTTGTATCAGCGTCTTGAAAACCTTTGTATAGACCTAATGGCACAAGTGACACATTCCCTAAGCTTAAATAATATGCCCATTATCCCCATCCTATATTTTGTAGTGGAATTTCAGGAGAAGAGTAGCTATTTTTCTACCTAGTAGGCGGTAGGAAATGGGCTATATTTTATCGTTACTTTGATTGTATCTGCGCCTGGGATCGTTGTCGCGCGGTTCGGGCGGCTGGTGGGCCTGCGGGTGAGTAGGGGCAGTATCCGCGAGCCCCCAGCGCGCGGCACGTAGCCGGACGACGGCGGCGACGCACGCCAGCGACGCGCGACGCTTCAGCCGCTCGAACACTGCGTGCATGCCCGCCGCACAGTCCGCGTCCAGAGCTATGCCGGATAACTGTAACATACATCATTAGTTAAGTATATATTTTTTTACTAAAATTGTCCATATCTACATCTCTACTTAATGTTATAAATGCCAAAGTAAAAGCGTTACGTTTTTACGCCTAAACCGCTAACCAATATTGGTATTATAGTTTTAGCAAGTAGAAGGACATAGGCTACTTAACATTTATCTGTTTTATAAAGCTGCGGGACCCAGCCAGCTAATCAAAATACTATGATCTACGAACTTATAAGACTAGCTTCATAACAGAGTAGGGACAGTTTTCTTTTGTATGCAGATTGTAGGTATAAAATACTTTGGTGACAATAGCATAAAATTCCAGTATGCATTACTGTATGAATGACCTAAAAATTTAATGTAGGTATACAAATACTCAAGAAAAAACCTGATCAGCATCAAACATGTTTCAAAAAGCTGAATCAACACTTAAAACAAATAATATAGGTGCAACAAGCCTAAATAAAATGATGTCAAGTGTTGTTCACCTTCAATAGCTGGCACACAGCTTTGATGTTTGTCTCCTTGTCGGTGTCCAACAGATGTAGAAGTACTTTGCAAAGACTTTCACCCAGTGTTCTGATCCTTCCACCCTTGAAAAATAAAAGAAATCATGAAAATTATAAAAAAAAAAATTTTTGGTTATGAGAACCACAGCTAGTACAATGTGGTTTCTCTTTGAAATACATTTTAGTTTTCTAAGAAAATCATCACATTCCAGTCTTTGCGGAATTAGCAATCATGTTTAATGCTGGAGAACAGAATATCCCTTTTCTTAAAGACAGGTGAATCAAGAGTTATTAGGACTATCTATGAGACAAAGTTAAATAACCTCCAATAGTTTTTTGAATAATTTACCATTTATAATGTCAAAACAAGTGTTAAAAAGTTGTAAAAGTTACAGAGGTTTAGTTATTTTTATTTTATTATCAAAATGTCCTGGTAGAATTACCTGGTTGTCCTCAAGTTGTGTGTATATTTCAGCGAGGAACATAGCAAACCCTCTCATATTCTCATCCGATGTTTCCACACCGCTGATGATCTTGTTTTCCTCGACGGAGCATCGTTCGAGCAGACACGCGCGGAAGGTCGATTCCTCAGGGGGCGCCACAGAATCGTACATGGAGCAGACACGAGCTCCGTTGTAGCGGAAATTAGCTTCGCCAATCGACTATTAAGAATATTAAGGATGTTAAAATAGTGATGAATTGTTAAAATTATTATCCCACAAAAATGTCCCCACTTCATAGCAAGAAGTAGTTAGTCACCATGGGTGCCATGACTCTGGATTGGCATAGGTTTTACAATTACTTACCTATTCTTGTACAAAGATAATAATTACCATTTTTATTGAGTATGTGCTGAAGTATCATGAGATATTCCCTAATGACGGACTTTGCCTAGTATGGAGGGATAACATACAAGAAGTATATTAGCAATAAAGATTTTATTTACCTATAATAAAATAGCTAATGAAAATACATTGTATTTAAATGATCATTTTAAAATTCTATATTGGCTTGACTGTCCTCAAAGATTAGCAATTATAATGAAACTTACCAATAAATTAAGCACATTTTGAAATGATAATTATAAGGAAATGGCTAACTATTTATTATGCATTAAAATTCAAGACCGTTCTTATTTAGAAGTCGTGTAAAATATGTTTAGGTATAACTTAGACTAACAAGATTTCTTTTGTGATTTTACCTGATTGACAATAGCTTCGACCAAGGGCCTAGTGTAGTTGACATCATGCAAAGTAGATGCAAAGGAGTCGACCAGCGGGCCACAGAGGGTGTCGAACTTGCCAGGGTCGAATGTTATCTCACACATAACAGTTATCAAATTGGCGATGTTTTCCTGTGTTACAGATAATAATTCATTATGAATTAAAATCTAATAGATACAATAAAAGAGTTTAGGTGATTAGGGATGTGCAAATTACCCGTAAATCCATATTTTCCGCTTCCTCCAATGAATAAGACATTTCGTCCAAGCTGTAAGGGTTTTGATCTTGGGCCTGTCTCAGTCTGTCCTGGACAGAGAACCGTTGAGGTCGGTACGGAGCAGGATCAGAGTTGTACACAGGCACAGCCTGCGGTGTATAGTTTGGAGGATACCATTCCTTAGCCTCCGCCGACAGGTTAGATTTCGGAGCCTCGACTACGACAAATAAACCGGTTATTAGAACAACTTACTTAACAAAACCCACTCGAAAATCCAACTGAAACACTAATCGCATCACGGATGGCTGAGTTTGTCAAACTTAAGCGACGTCATTAGAAATGAAAATCTTACTTTCACCCGAACTATTGTAATTATGAAGATCGCAAATACTGGCAAAGAACGACGACGTCACAGCGCTAGCTGGGTTCATATTGGGAAAGTGTGCAGTGTGTGCACGCCTAACACATAATTAATTAGGAACGACAATACCCACCTTTCGAATCGTCAGGCAGGTGCCTCGGACGGCGCAGCTCCCGGGGCTGATTGTCGGGCTGCTGCCAACCGCGACCTCGGCCTCTGGGGCCCCCGATTTCTCCGTTATTCATCGCGACTCAAGTAAATAAATATCCTCGGCGTAATCTTGCTACGAAATTCCATAAACGATTCCAACCGATACTACGTTTTTTATGTTTGTTCTGGTTCGAAGAATTCGACACGTAAACAAAGAAAAATCTTTTACTTCGCAACTAATTTCACGCAACCACCATGTTGTTATTGAAGCGAGCGAAAGAGACGAAAAATTCATTCTATTTCATTCGTTCATTGCCAGCATCACGGTTTCTACCATTAAAAAAGTTAAAATATTAAATTTCGTAACTGGTTGCCAAAATTCTGTACGCAGGTAAATGAGTTGAGTTGATGACTTTAGTATATATTATTCTATTAAATAATTATATTATTTTATGTTTAGATATATAGTTTGATTTAACATTGGGTTTTTTTTTTAAAGGGTTTATCTGGTTATTTATGTACCTACTTAGATATATATTGTTTGTTGTTTATTTATATGTGTTGTGTTGTCCTTTTAGAGCAAAACATTACTGCCTCGTGTCCCCGGTCATCATTTACCGAACAATTTACATCGTTTTGCTGTTCAACCGACCATAAGACCAATATAACAAGTGGATCCTCTATTCTTCCACCGCACACCACGATATACACCGTACAATTGCTACACAAAACTTGACTTCCACACCACCACCAGTATTTGGCTAAATTGCGGCTTTTTGGCGTGCAGAAGCCACTAATTAAGAAGAAGAAGAAGAAGAAGATGAAGAAAAGGAAAGTCCTATTATGTAGGTTGGAAACTCGTTTGGAAAACAAAAAATAAAACATCAGTCAAATATAAAGAGTTTATTCGTTTTTAACAAAGCAATAACAACAAAAAATCATAGATCTACAGTTATTTCTAAATCTATTTATTTCATACTACACTAAAACAGTCATTGCATTGTACTAATAAAACTATTGAAATTAGACAATTACAAATAAGTATTATTAAATGGAGATCTAGATAAGAACAATTGTTTTGGTTAACATTGTGTATTTTTGAACAGCAATCATAATTTTTATTAGATACCTAGCATTTTTTTTGTAATACACACATTATGCCTATCTCCTCATGTGTTTGATTGTCTGATCTTTAAACTCAAGACTATTATTGAATCATTTTTGTAGGTACATTCTGTACTATCACATTCAAAAATAATTTTACTAATACTAATATTTTAAATAATAATCCTATATACTAAAAGATTCTCCACAACCACAAGTGCCTTTTATATTTGGGTTATTGAATACGAACTCTGCAGACAGCTTATCTACAACAAAATCCATTTCCGTTCCTGAAAATAAATGGAGAACAATTTATTTTTAATCGGATTATCATAAATGGAGAACAATCAAATGGCATAACTTAGGAAGTCCCTCTTTTTTTGTCTAAAATCAAAAGTTACACACAAATAAGGCTTAGAATTTATATTACGTATTACGGCCATGAAAGTGTGGTTTACTAACTATGTTTCCCATGAAAAGTAGGTAAAATAAATAACAAACCTAGTAATGTTAGCTGGGCTTTCCTATCTATGATTATTGTAACACCATCCTGTTTAACTTCTTCGTCTAATTTCTCCTTGGTTTTAGCGTAATCTAATGTATAAGACAGTCCATTGCAACCCCTCTGCCGGACTCCTACTTTTAAACCCACGAAACCTTTTGCCTCTTCTTTTGACATGAGTTCTTTTACTTTCTGTACTGCAGACGGGGTTAACAATAGTGCAGCTCTTGAAGGCAAAACTCTCTTTTTTACAGCTCGGACCGTAGCACTTGCTATTGTTTTGGCAGACATCTAAAAAAAATAGGTAGGTATGAAAATACTGCGTACGCGAACATACGATTTACGCAACAATATAGCAACAGAATAATTTAATAGTATGCCTTTACAATACCTCTAAATCCTTGTAGCGACCTACTTAATAGTGAATTAGAGGTTTTTTTGAAAGACTTGCATTTTATTACTGAAATGTTTGCAAACTCGATAATTTTGTGATTTTGTGAAACTAAATGTCAAAAAATGTATGATTGTGACTCCCGGAACAGGGTAAGGACATGAAAGAACAAAACCACAGCCTTCTCTGTGGCGAAACCCCAAATTGTTTCGTGACGTGACATGAATGGGTTAAAAAAGCCGGAAGTAATTAATGATGTCATTGGATTGACAAATTATTAATAGTGGTGTCAAGGAGTATTGGCAGGAATGCGATATGGTAGAAATGTTTCTATTGAGCATAGAGATAAAATATACTATTGAGTGCATTTTTAATATTTTCATAAAAATGCAATATGACACAACCCTAGTTTCATTGATCAGAACTTCAACGCGAGTTTTAGCTAAACAAGAATGAAATGGAATAAAAAAAATGCTGTACGGGCTAAAAGCCATTTGCCTCCTCGTCGGTAAAAAGCAAAAAAAAAACACAACTGCTGTCAATATGAGTCAACAGTCAATGTCAATTACAGACTCAGTCACTCACTGAATGACACGTCTTCTCTCCACGGTATTTTACCATTTCAAGTAATGATTTTTCTTGTGCATGCAATGAAATAAAACTTAACAATGGGCGGCCAAAAATTTGAATATGATGAAAGTGGTTCAACATTCTTTTACTTTGTTTTATCATTTCTCGCTTTGATATTGATACCTGCTACATTTTATTATTGGCCAAGGAAAAGAAAAGAAGGTAAGTCGAACTCATGTTCCAAAAGGAAAACATTAACTTTTGATTGATTTTTGACCTATACTAGTCAATAACTGTGCGCTGACTAATTTATCTAGTTACTACTTATTAATGGAATACGTTTTTACCGATTACCGTTAGGTTCAGTAAAACTAAACGACCAATATTGTGACGCCACGCCGCACACCGCTCTGAATAATAATTTACTATAATTATCAGTTTATCTTCGAAACTGAAAATGTTATTGACCTCTATTTTGTCCAATTGTAGATCCAGTTAAAATAGCAGAAAGATGCCAGTGTCCAAACTGTGTACACAAACAAATAATAATAGAACAATCTCAACCCTACAAAAGTGTAAAGAACTTCTTCATAAAACTATCTATAATAGCAGGATGGGTGTTACTTGGGTTCTTAGCTTACAAAGTATCACAATTTGACTATGAAATGTCCAATTTTGACCCGTATGAGATACTGGGATTACCACCTGGTGCTACACAAGCGGAGATTAAGAAGTCCTACCGTAAACAGTCTTTGATTCTCCATCCTGACAAAGAAACTGGTGATGAGAAGGCATTTATGAAGCTCACTAAGGCTTACCAGGTAATAATTATCATAATATTACTTAAATCAGACTAAAAAAAGGACATTAGAAGCTGTTTTAGCTATTTTTTCTATCTTTATAATTTGTATCATGTTTTCTTATTTCAATTATAATTTTTCTGTGACTAATCATAGCTAAACTTGTTAGAAATAGTTATTTTGTTAAACAAATTCTCCATATTGAAAGAATAAATATTGAATTTTCTGTATTTGAAATTTACATCGACATTATTTACATAAACTATACTAACTAATAAATCACTTTTAGGCTCTAACTGATGACGAGGCACGTCGAAATTGGGAAAAGTATGGCAACCCTGATGGACCAGGAGCAATGAGCTTTGGTATAGCCCTACCAAGCTGGATTGTTGAGAAGGAGAACAGTGTCTGGGTTCTTGGATTATATGCTCTTGTCTTCATGGTCGCTTTACCTACTGCTGTAAGTTGTCTAAACTTAATATTTTTTGTTTGTAACCAATAGGCTTTGAAACTTCTAGATGGATTTTGATAGAACTTGATATGAAGATCAATGTATCCTCATCTTTGCCCTTGAAAGTAACAGGCTATTTTTATACCTATCACTTTTATTTTTAATGATTTTATTACCAATCTATACTAATATTATAAAGAGGTAACGTTGGTAACATGTATGTATGTATGTTGGGGATAATCTCCGAAATCACTGGACGGATATGGATGACATTTTGCATAGAGATAGTTTGGGGGTAGCTAAGTGTCATAAGCTTTTTTTGTATCCCGAAATTCCCACGGGATCGGGACTTATGCGGGTGAGACCGTGGGGCATAGGTAATGCTAAAATAAAAAACAAATATTGTTGGGAAATTATTATTTTTGTCAACTATAAAATCATAAATTACATAAATCAACGATCCACTGTAGATTGTCCCAAATAATTATTGAAATTACTGAACATTAAAGCAATATGAGCCTCCGATCGGCTGAGGCCAACATACCTATATATCATATAGTGCTCAGGTCCTTATAATTATTCACGGAAAACGTGTAGAACAATTAGTAGAGTACTAAAGCTGTAGTAGGTCACCATGACTAAATAGCTTGGGTAACTATTTGAAGTTATTACTGAGTTACTTAGAGAAATATTTTACTGAAGCATTGTAATTGATTTGAACCATTTCATAGTTTATTACAAATAAAATACACACCTACACTTATACTGTATTTATTTAAAATATTTGTAGCTTTACCCACATAAAGCCCAATATTGTAGAACTCCGGAAACTCAGTCTTAGTGTTTATAATAGTATTTCAGAAGCCTGCAACTTGTTTTTAGACTAACATTGCACAGTCAATTGGCTATATTTAAAGAAAATATGTAAATAATTGTCATTTTTCAGGTTGGTACATGGTGGTATCGCTCAATTCGTTACTCTGGTGAACAAGTATTGCTGGATACGACACAAATGTATTATTATTTCTGTCACAAAACTCCATCCATGCCGTTAAAGAGGGCTCTCATGATTCTTGCTGCGTCCTGTGAATTTGATAAACGACACAATTCGGAAATCATTGAGAGAATTACGGACAATGAGGAAGTGCCATCGGTAAGCCCAACTAGCTCTAATTAGTGCTAATTCTTTGAATTCTTTACGTTTTGTTTATAATGAACTCATATTTATTTAATCGTAAGTGTAAGAATATTTCGGCTAATTCAATTGTCAGAATTGGGCGAATTATTCTTAATTTTTTTAAATTTAAGTAGGTAATGAAATAAATAAGATTTATAGTAATGTCAATATCAAATTAAATTATTTTAAAGGAAAACACATATGTCAACATTCAGGTTACAAAGCCAATTGACAAAAGATCTTGTACAAAAAACTTACCACTGTGTTTCTTAGATTGGGAGCATTGAGTATTTGTACTTGTATACAGGCGGTTTTCCGCCATTGGACCCTTTTTAATTGGGTCCTTTTTGCGTGAGGATGGAGTAGGCTTGCCCAGCACCTACTACTCTCCCGGCTTAGTCGACCATGTCCAGAGGAGAGAACTTGCCAATACTTCTGGAGCCAACTAAGCCGCGGGTTTCATCACGATGTTTTCCTTCACAGTAAGAGCCATGTCAATTAGCGCACATAAATTTTTCTAAAGAAAAATCCATTGGTGCACGGCCGGCTGGGATTCGAACCCAAAACCTTCAGAATGAAAGTCGAGGTATCTACCACTAAGCCAACACCGCTCTCCGAGCATTGAGTATTTGTCACTATTATGAATTCAAAGAATGCATTCCAGCTAGCCAATAGACCTGAAATTGTGAACACTTTTTTTTAAAGAATAGTTTGTTATTTGATTAAAGTTGCTCCGTGAACTGCCCAACCTCGGTGAGAAGAACAAAGAGCAGCCTCTATGTCGACCTTACAGTATAAAGGCCCGCGCGTTGCTTCACGCTCATCTGTCCCGCATGAAGTTACCGCCAGACACGCTGGAATGTGATCGACGGTACATCGTGTCCAGATGCCCGGATCTTATTGTCGAGATGGTGAACTGCGTTAACCAGTTGATTGCTCTCGCTTATGCTAGAAGAAGTAAGTATAAAACTTTTTATCTACTTTTACTAAGAAAAGTGCTATTGAAAATGGTCTTTTTCACTTTTTTTTTACATCACAATGACTGTCGATTTTGGAACGAAGTTCCTTATCGCGGGTTTGCAACGGAACCTATTCTATAAAAATCCGGTTTAATCCAGTTAACGTTGCGAAAAAAATTGTGAAACGAAAAACCAAACTAATCTCTTGCATAGATATATGTGTGTGTGTGTGTGTGTGTGTCCATCTCTACTAATATTATAATTGCGAAAGTAACTCTGTCCTGTCTGTTCGTCCGTCCGTCCGTCCATCTGTCGAAAGGAACTTCGTTCCAAACGCGAGTCCCGCCACTCTTTTTTTTATTTTTTGAATAATCTAACAAATAATTTTGTCTAATCCTTTAGTTCCCCGTCTACCGACAATCGAAACTATTGAAAACTGTATGAAGCTCTCACCAATGATAGTGCAAGGCTTATGGGAATACAAATCACCACTACTCCAACTACCTTACATAACCGAGGACCACTTGAAATACTTCACAAATCGCAAGAAGCATATAAAATCGTTGCTACAGTTAGCTCAGTTAGCTGGAGAGGAACGGAGGCAGGTGTTGAGGTTCTTGAATGATAAACAATATGAGGATGTGATGAAAGTGCTTGGCAACACGCCATATATACATTTCCAAGTTAATACAGAAGGTAAACTTTAATTACTTCCTAACATATATATATAAAATGCTTTGTCCTGAATGACTGACTGACTGACGGATCAACGCATAGCCTAAACCGCTAATCGAAGAGACCTGAAACTTGGAAGATTTTTAGTTTTTTTTTTTAGTTTAGTTTATTTCCATAGAAAAGTTACATAAATTGCCATATCATACATTTCTTCCTTAATGTTTAAAACATTAAAATTAATTTTTATAGTAGCATATTTTGAATCCTAGACTGATGTCTTCTTCGTATGATGTAGACATCCGATAAGAAAAGATTTTCCAAAATTCTATCCCTTAGGAGGTGAAAAACGGGGGCAAAGTTTGTATGGGACAACATGATCCTATTAGAACCATTTTAGACTTCTAAGCCGACGACGTCGCGGGCAAAAGCTAGTAATGTTATAAACAAGAATATTTTTTAGATTTGCGAGTATGTTTGTTAATTTTTAACGCAAAATCTACTGAACTGATTGCTATTGTTAACGATTACAAATTTCCCTAAAAAAAAAAACATTTTCTCCTAACAATTTTTTTTTAATTAAGACCTTTTTTAAGAAAAATCTTTTATTTTCAGTTATTGATGATGAGAATTCAACTGTAGTGACAGCTGGTGCTATTGTCACTGTAACAGTCTTCCTTCGGAGAACTAACATGAAAGAACTATTTGGTGATACAACAATCAAGGAAAAAGAAATAAAGTAAGTAAACAAACAGGTTATGTTGTTCAGCTAGTGAGGTTTTCAAACCTGGAGGTGGCCAATACAATGAATTTTCTATATGCTAATATTATAAAAAGAAAAGATTTTTTTGTTGTTTTGTCTTTTCATGTTGGTAACGAATAGGCTCCAAAACTGCTAGACCGAAATACTAGAGATTTTGATAAATCTTTGTATGAAGATACGTTGCATGCATCCTTAGGGTTGGGTTGCTTTTTATCCCAATACTAGCAGCGCTTCGCGGTTAAAAAGTAGCCTATGTTATTCCCAAATGAATCAATGTATCCTTATATTAAGTTTCATCAAAATCGGTCCAGTAATTTTGCCTATTCATGACAAACAAACAACCAAAAAATTTTTTCCTCTTTATTATATTAGTGTAGATTCCTACGGGATCGGTTATAATTTTCAATTTTCTTCAGGGAAGACGTTGAAAACGCCGGTGAAAACACAGAAAAAGCTGACGGCGATAAGAATGATAAGAAGGAAACGTTCAAACGGCCAGTATGGATGAAGCAACAGAACAAGAAACACGGCGCTGGGAAAAAGTCCAAGAAACAGGTCAACAATAAACAAACGAAGCCGGCTCCTGCACCCGCGGCCGCTACGCCCACTCCTCCCGCTAACGATGTTAAAAATGATATTAAAAAGACAAAAGAACCAAAGAAGAAAGACGAAGAAGGTAATTTTGTTTGTCTGTGGTTTACAATTTCGGCCGTCTTTTTCAATATTTCACTTTTTGTGACACTTTGCGGGCTACGACATCGGTTGATTTGAATACCGTCGGAATTTTCCAAAGTTATTTGATATTTTTTATACATGGTATGTGGATGGGTAAAGTCCTAGGATAGCACATAGGCTACTTTGTATCCCGATCTGTGGGTGAAACATAAGTTTACATAAAGAACTCCTCTGTGTTAATATTATTTGTATGTTTTTAGACTCATGCTTGACTCCCTAAAGTTTACTCTTGTAGATCTCGATCCTAAAGAAAGAGACAATTCGCAAAACGTCTACAATATTGTGTAATGTGTTTTAGGTGAGGAGTCGGACGAGGGTAGTTCAGACGAGTCGACTCACAGTTCCGGGTCGGAGGACGAGTCGCGCGACAAGTCGACGGCAGCGGACGACGACGACGATGATCAGTGGGACAAGTTCCAGAAGAGGATACAGAAGAGGGAGCGATTAGAGGGCAGGTCTAAAAGCTCGCATCCCGTACACTGTCCATACTTCCCTCTGGTGAGTCGTTTTATACTATTTATATTAATACTAGCTTTTGCCCGCGACTTCTTTCGTGTAAAAGTCGAAATTGGACCAAGGCATTACAAACTTTGCCCCCCTTTTTCACCCCCTAAGGGGTAGAATTTCGAAAAATGTCTGTCTTATCCGGTGCCTACGTCATGCAAAAAACATACCCTCCAAGCTTCAGGTCTCTACGATCAGCGGTTTAGGCTGTGCGTTGATCCGTCAGTCAGTCAGTATAGATTATAAAGAGGAAAGAATTGATTGTTTGGATTGAATAGGCTTCGAAACTAATGGACCGATTTTGATGAAATTTGGTATGAGGATACATTAATTAGTTGGGAGTGTTTTTTTATCCCGATATTCCCACAGGATCGGGAGCTACGCGGAGCGAAGCGCTACTGGTGTGTTTATAATTGGTATAGATAGTCGATATACCGTTAATTTTATTTTAAATTTTCAGTTCAGCGTCATTTCCAACGTATATCAAAACGGTGCACCGATATGCGAAATTTTCTCCTTTGTACAAAAACAAAATATATACATAATATGCATTTTAAAGCGCAGTGGAACTCTCACTCTGTACATTTCATTTTTATGTAAAATTGACTATCTCACCACCCGACATCCGCTCCGCTACTTGTTCCCCCGCCGCCAACAACCTTCAGTACGCTGGTGGCGAAGGCCAATTCGGTGTGCCGCAACATGGGGTCATTGTATGTCTAATTGCCGATAAATAATATTTCATTTCATTATAAATAGCTGCGCCCCGCGGTTCCACCCGCGTAATAATTTTCTGCGCAACTTTCTTAATTTTTTATTTCATAAGAACCTTCTCCTGATAATAACAAACAGACCAAAAAAAGAATTGGCCAAATTGGTCCAGGCGTTGTTGAGTTATGCGCTTACCAACATATTTTACGATTCATTTTTATATTATAGATTGACGATAAAGAAAAGTTGCTAATATATCTCTGATGTTTGTTATCCATAGGACAAGCAAGAGTTCTGGTGGTGTTACATCTGCGACCGCAAGTCGCATACGTTGTTGACGGCGCCTGCGCACGTGACCGCGCTGGTTGACTCGCACGAGCTGCAGCTACGGTTCACGGCGCCACGTTGGCCGGGACTATATACGCTCGCCTGCTGTCTTCGTTCAGGTAATAATAAACCTAAAATATAACTACGTTTGATGCACTGTTATATTTTAAAGAGCTAAATTATATGGATCCACACTGTCCTCGATGCACGACGCTCTAATGTTTTTCTAACTATACAGTACTCAAGAAAATCCAATTGCTTGTAGCCTCTATTTTAATCTGCTTTGGTGGATAAGGATTGGGTGGAAATAAGTCTAGAGCAGTATGTAGATTGCGTGTTGGTTATATACATCCTACTAATATTATAAATGTGAAAGTTTGTGTGTGTGTATGTATGTTTGTTACTCCTTCACGCTAAAACTACTGAACCGATTGCAATGAAATTCGGTATGTAAATAGCTTGAGGCGTGGATTAACATATAGGCTACTTTTTATCCCGATATTCCCACGGGATCGGGATTTACGCGGGTGAAACCGCGGGGCGCAGCTATAAAGCATAAATTGTTTTAGCTAATTTTGTTATGGTTTTTTATTTAAATACATTAACTCAAACTAAAATTAGACTCAGGACGTCTTCCAAAAGTGTTCATAAAACAACATCTAGTGGCAATATTTATGGAAGATCTGGGTGAAAAGGACCAAGTTATAGAGATCTAGTTGCGGAAAACAGTCCATATACAAGTACACTAACTACCTCTAGCACGTATTGTCTACATTTTTCGTTGGTTTTTCAAGTTCAAAGTTTTTCGGTTTGGCATCAAAAGTTTTTCAAAGGTATAATTTGAAATACGCTTTCAAAAACCTTTTAGTTTGCACTTTTCTTTAAATCATAATAACCGACATAATTTAATTTAATGGATATTTTATTTTCCTATATTAACTGCATGGCATGCGATACGTAACTGCATTAATTACAAATATGGTTGGAATGTGTATGTTTATCTACGAACATCGCGCATCGTTGATAACGTTCTCAATGTCATTGGGAGTTTACCTACAGACTGCGCGCAGTCTATTCATCTAAAAATAAGTATCATCACTTTCAATCTTCTGTACATAATTAAAATGCGTTGTCCTGAATGACTTGACTGATCAACGCACAGCCTAAATCGCTGATCGCTCCTAGTTTCAGGTCTCAAACTTAATAAATCTTGATTTGTCGTCTTCTTTGTATGACGTAGGCATCCGATAAGAAAGGATTTTCCGAAATTCTACCCCTTAAGGGGTGAAAAAAGGGGCAAAGTTTGTACGGCACAACGTGATTCCTTGGTCCAATCCTTATTTCAGAACCATTTTCAACTTCTACGCGGACGATGTCGCGGGCAAAACCTAGTTTTACATATATTTTTTCAAACAGTATTGTTATTTTAGATATTGAATCTTATTTCTTCGCTATACTTGAACTATAGACGACCCAGTTAGCACAATGGTCACCATGCCGGACTGCCAAACACAAGGTTGCGGGTTCGATTCCCGCCTCAGACAAGTATTTATGCTTAGATATTTGTCTGTGGTCTGGTTGTTTCTATGTATTATAAGTACATATATATTTACAAAAGAAAAGTATATAAGTAGTATATTCGTTATCTAGCACCCATAACACAAGTCTAGTTAAGTAACTAGACTTGTGTTATGGGTGCTAGATAACGAATATACTACTTGGGGCTAGATGGCGATGTGTGGAATGTCCTGCAATATGTATGTATATGTATACTTATGAATCTTGGGATAGTTAAACCATACACCACAACCACACACAGAAATACACAAATGGTGTGTTTAAAAGTTTTAAAAATTATGATAATATTTATTCAAATATGGTAATTACCATTGCGATAAATTTGTAATTTTATATTATGTAATGACCCGATAAATATATGAATATCTATACTAATATTATAATAATGAAAGATTTTTGTTTGTTACGAATAGGCTCCGAAACTACTGCAGGCTGATTCACAAACCATCGGCTACCGAAAAGAATAAAACTTAGCAGACAAGACACCTCAAACGTCGCGGAGTGAAAGAACATCAAAATTTTTTTTCGGTTCGGTAGCCTTCCGACGGTTTGTGAATCAGGGGGCTGGACAGATTTTGATAAAACTTGGTATCAGGATACATTGATTCATTGGGAGTAAAATAGGCTTCTTCTTGTTTTACGCACGTGCACACGACAAGGGTCGTGGGTTAAATAAAACGTCTTTATCATTTTATCTTTTCTCTGCTTTTTCGTAACTAAATTATATGTTTTGGTAATAGATTCATATATCGGTATGGACCAGCAACAAGACATGAAGTTGGACGTGAAGGAAGCGGCGGCCGTACCCGCCGAACATCCGCAGTGGGATCTCAGCGACTCTGACACTGACAACAATGATCAGGTATGTGTTTGTTTATACATACAAATACGGTATATTGAATGCGGGGCCCAAATGAGGGCATAGCAGTGTTCCGTGGTCAGTAGCGTAGCGAGGGGGTAGCGGAGGGGTGGGTCGGTGGGTAGCCCTGGGCGCCACCATTACGAGGGCGACAAAATCGGAAAAAAAATAATTTGAGCGGTCACTGGGGGTCAGCCAGACAATTATTTTTTCAAGAAATTGGCTATTACCTGCTTGCACATGAATCTCCCTCCCGCCCAATACAAATTGTTGCAAATCACGAGTCGCCCCGCATCCTTACACGGTTTTGAATTAAATATTTTTCGCTCAATTCTTTTATATCGTTACGTTTTCTCTCACAAACATCTACATTATTATTTTTATGACGTCAAAAGGGCGGCAAATTATCACTCCGCCCCGGGCGACAGTGACCCACACTATGCCCATGGTTTTGACCGCGTAAGTCTTGATTCCGTGGAAATATCGGGATAAAAAGTTACCTAAGTGTTTCTCGCCAGCGTGTAGCTCTGTGCCAGCTATGTACACAGTTACCACGTTCAGTAGTTTTTGGCCTTCTTCTTTTCAAGTCAGTAACGTTCGACCAATTTGTCCTGCCAAATAGTTAGCCACTGCTACTGCAGCAGCGTTGGATTCTATCAGGTCCTCCAATGTGCAGGTGTTAAGGCACAATGGGCATTGGAGTAGTAGGCGAAGAAGTAACAAACATAAAAATACGCAAACATTAGCATTTATATTACTCCGCCTAATGAATAATAAAGAGCCTATGTCCTTCTACAAGGACCAATCTATCTACCTCTGGACCAAAATTCTTTAAATTAGCGTGAAAACGTAACACAGGTTTCCTTCGCATTCATGATGATATCAAGCCTGGATTAGCTAAGCCTTTGGATAAACTCTATCTCCAAAGATCCCGATTAATCAAATAAAAATTAAATAATGGCGTAAATTAAATAATGGCGTAAAGTCGCACGCATATCTTAAAAACAGACTAATTGCAAGGTCTTATATACTTATGTGTGGCTTTGGAATGCGCCTTCCAATGTGAAGAAGCCACAAGAAATTTATGAGGATTTTTCCCCAACTCTCTTATCCACAACTCTATCTATTAAGTAGATTTTTTCATTTATTGAAAATTGAGATAGGAATAAATTACTAAACTAAGTACCATGTGTCACTGTGATATGACCAACTTTTACTAATAAATTGTTTACCTATACTCTGTGTTCTATAAATGTGATGATGATTTCAATATTTTTGTTCGATATTTTCCGCTTTGGCATCGGGTTTATTAGAACTACTGTCTACATAATGCTAAATAAAACGCATTACTGACAGATTACAACGCAAAACCTAAACCACTGGGTCTAGAAACTTGAAATTTTGCAAGTTTCTTATGTGCCGAGAAAAGTAGTCATTTCAGCAATCTATACTAATATAATAAAGAGGAAAGAAATTTTGTTTGTTTTATGTTCGTAACGTATATGTTCCGAAACTACTGGACCGATTTAGATGAAACTTGCTATGAGGATACATTGATTCATTGGGAGTAACATAGACTACTTTTTATCCCGATATTCTCACGAAATCGGAAATTACGCGGGTGAAACCGCAGAGCGTTGCTAATAACAAAATATTTTTGTAAAATATTCCCACGGGATCAAGATCCACACGGGTTACCCTGCGGGTCATAGTACAGGAATAAATCTTAACTTTTCTATTACATAATCTGGATTTCACAGAATGCCATGTCGCTGGATAAAATATGTACCAATGGAAAGTCTAAACCGACACTGAACAGTCTTTGATCTTATTTATTCGTATCATGTTGGCGCAGGCTCATTTATTTAGTGAATTAACTTTCCCTGTTTATTTCAGGGGGACAACGAGAGCGAATTCACAACAGACGACGAGGTTGAAGAGGAGTAGTTGCAAATTATTTAAATTATTTTTATAGAGTTTATTAATGAGGAGTTTATTAATGAGGTGTAGTTGTATTGTATGAGAGCGATCGAATATAACGTTTTATATTCCACGATGTAGTTTTATTTGCTCAATAGAGACCCCTTTAACCTCTTAATTTTCTTAAGGTATCTCGGGTCACGTTGCAAAATGAGTGTAGAGAGGATATGTGATGGTGTTAGTGGTCCTTGTCGCAACACAAAGGGTTGACGGAGGGTATCGTCCTGGGAGCGGGGCCGCGAGCGGGGTGTAGAGCGCGAGTGGTGCCCGTGTCGGAGCTAGCGCGCCGCGGCGCCGCACTCGCGCGCCGCACCTCGCCGCAGACCCACGACCGATCGACCGACGCCTGCGCACGGTGTCGTATTACCGCTCTATAAATATCTTGCGAGCGCGATCGCCAATTTAGAAACGGTCGCGCCGCGTGTTTTCAACCAGTGATTGACAGTGCTAAGTGAAGAAAACCACCCCGTTCGAACAGCCCCGGCGAGAAACGTGAGTAGAGCCCTTCTTACTAATTTTCCCGCTGAAGTATTGTTTTACAGCATCACTATTTTAAAATAAACAGCTGTTCTCGGAATCGATAGCGCAATAGTTCCGCGCTAAATTGGGACTCGATACTTTGGCTGTGGTTTTATGAAATATGAGATGATATTCAATAATAATTTGTGATGCTGAAAAAACAGCTTCTGTTTGTTTTGTTTGTAAGCAAGTCTTGTGAGTAGATAAATAGGTATCTATACTTACTTACCTACCTGTGAGATGATGAATGAGTGTAAATAAGCTAATTTCTAAAATCTAAGTTTTTGGTAATGAAGGATTGGGTATCATAAATTCAAACAAAGGTTTGATATTTTGTGATAAACCTAAAAGTGGTACCTACTTGTAGAAAATATTTTAATAGTTTATCCATAAACTTTTCCAACACTAACTTTAATCCAAGATATTTATTTTTGGTGAAAAAGCGAAAATCAGCAACTTCCGATTGAGATTTTTTTAAACTAATTTGTTGTGCACTTTTTTTCTATGTCCTTGATATTTGAAAATTTTACACTTTTTAATCTTACACTTTTTAAAAATGTTTTCAAAGTGTAGGTGTAGTTGTTTGTTTGAAACTATCCATCGTCAATTTTACAATTGCATAAGACCGAACCGCTGACAGCAGTGTGTTTCATCCCGCCCATCCCCCGAAAGATTTACTGAATGTCGTGTAAAAACCTAAATACCTTAGGTACTAACTGACACTTGGCATCCGTTCTGAACTTCTTGGCAATAACACTGTGCCATCGACGCGAAAACAAACCGTGAAAATGTGACTGCATTTAAACCGATTTCAAAGCAAGATAAAACATTAAGGTTTCCAAAATTAAACAAATGATGTGTCCTGAATGACGTTCTTAATCAAAGATCATTAAACTTTAATTTAATTAGGTAGGTATAGGTTAAGCAAAATGAGGACCGGTTGTCGACTGAGTTAAAGCGATTAAAGATGGATTAATTCAAAGTCATAATGTAGCAAGAACTAACTACCTAGATTCTGTTGCAGTGGAAGAAAACCTCTAGAGGAAAATAGTTGAGCAACCGACTATTTGCCAATTTATGATTATGATTTATGCATAAATATTGCAAAACCCTGGTCAATTAAAATAGACAATCAAAGATGTAGGTAATCTTGTAATTAATAACTTGGCAGTTTGCGGTTTTAAATGCCACCGAGCCTTTAGAATAATCGACGTGATTCCATAAAAATGTGTTTAGGTCTCCATTTCAGCTGGAGGTTGTCTTTCAAGTAGATAAATATCCTGAATGTAAACATCGTCTATTAGAATGTTTATAGCTCCTGCCTATATTATTAGCCAAGCGGGGGCCGTTATGCGTCAGCCTTGAATATTTTCACTTTTTTATGCATAAAGCAAAATTAAAGTAGGTGGAAAGAAAATTACGAGCTTTTTCATAGCATTTCAAGAATTTAATGTTTCACTTTTCCGTTGTTTTATCGTAAATCTCACATCTACATCATAGTTTGAAAGTAATGGGAAGGTGCATAAGTTTGCATCTAGTAATAGAGGCGTTCGGGGATATAGCCTGCAGTAACGATCGGTGATAGTCGGCACATTGGCTGCGCCCGCGCCGCGCCGGGCACCGCGATGAATCGAACCGCGGACTGATAGCGGGCCGGTTAGACGAGTCCTACGCTCCGAGAGTGCAACGGCCCAAACTAAAGGGAATTTTAAGAGGTTCGTACTTGCGAGCCCTTTGATTTTATAATGTTGGCAAAAATATTGCGCGTCCATCGTCGTAACTTCTTTCTGATTCAGGCGGTAGACCGGTCTCGATTTCTAAGAATTGCTAACTGCTTGCTCATAATAATAATTATAAAATAAAATACATTTCAGGTTCTGAGACTGTTGGTCAAATTGTGACCTATAACAAGTAAGATCATGATAAAGCCAGTCAATTTACATTGGGCGGTGTTTTGCTAGTCCACTAAAGTTATTTTGCAACCGTGTACATATCTATCTACCGAGTTTGATGTGTTGTAGGTATACCTACATTCCTTTGTATTGTACTTACGCCATTGATGTCCATCAAACTTGATGAAGCGGATTAGATCGCGTTAATGGGTATCAAGCCCAGAGTCGACAATAAATTGCGAAATTATCTAAGTTTCTCTTGTCTTAATTTTTTCCTTCAAGATATTATTCCCTTGAAAACTAAGTAACCATTTTAGAGCACTTACTTTTAACATATTATTTACCTACTTCGTAACTTACAGTGTTGTTAAGTCTATTTAAAAGAAACACATTTAAAATCCATAAACATTCCTCACTTAAGTGACTACATTTTTAACGTAAATACCTTGAAATGATAGGAGGTCGTCTCGTTAAATGTTTTAAACTTTTATTAAGAACAAAGGATGAGGAAAACAAATATGCAAATAAGGCAGATATTCTCTCTCGCCAATGTTATTGTGTTTCACGGAAGATAGATTGTGCATCCTTCATTTCTCTTATAATAAACAAAGAAATTTCCCGATCGTTCTCTCACGTTGGCATAGATAGCTTATTCTAAAAAAAAGGTTTATTTTGAACTATTACTTTTAGAACTAAAACCATGTTTCTGTGAAACAGAATTAACATTAGAAAAATAGTTGAGAATTGGAAAAACAAATCGATGTTAGATTACAATAGAGCACTGAAAACATGACAAACATTAAACTATTCAACGGCCTCAAACTTAAAAAATCGCATTAATTAAAGAACTGAGTTGCATCCCAAAACATGCAATTAAGTTGTCCTGCCTGTCCATTGTCCAGTCACAGAATGAAGAAATTCAGCGTTTTACATCGATGGTGTGCATTATTTTATCTTATTTTTGTAGAATTTTAAACAGTTAATTTATAATTATCTCCTTTCCTGAATATTTATGTTCACTTACATATCATTGTAAGTATACTTACTTTTATATCTCTAACTACACTGCAAAAATCAATAGACAATTTTGTACAATATTTTTTCATGTAGGGAAATACTTTCTAAGATCTTTATATGTAGTTTTTGGGTTCCTTTGTGAGCATTGATTACTACAGAGACTGTAATGATTCACTTTTACTTCTTAACACGAGCCCACTCTCTGTTTATGTATGTCTGTTTATTGGATTACACGAATTCCTAAATAGTGTAGTTAATTACCTCATCATCTTCCTGCCCTTATCCCAATTTATTTGGGGTCGGCGCAGTATCTCTTCTTCTTCCATTCACTTTTATTAGTCCACTGTTACCTCTTACTGCTATTTAAACGCTGTTATTTTGCTACTGTATAGTTTGTGTCCAAATCCGTCTAATAAGGGCTGTATAGCTTCTAGTAGAGCTTTCTAGAGTATATGTGAATCATTAGACCCGCCACCCCGGGTGCCATCAGGGAGGCACATCCACTATAAAATCAATTCAACTAACTTCATTACCTTAATATTACGAGTTGTTATATGACTATTTAACAGTTTATCATGGTTTTCCACATAGTACATAGCTTCTCGATTTGTAAGTATTCCTTCCAATAATGAATGAGTCATATCATGTTTACGATTTCCACGTCAATTTCCATGCGGTTGCAAGGTCTCATTGATAAGCGATCGCTTGTTTTCCTTTAACTTTATGATGTGATGTCTAAACCGGTCCTATGTGTTTTGATTTCTCGGAATCTTTAGTTAGACAATTGTTTGGTTAGTAAATTAGGTGTGTTGTGTTACTGTAAACAAGTGGTTAATTTGTCTATCAAACGTTGGTATCTAGGTACTTAATACACATACCTACTTACATACATTAACTAGGTAAATCAATTAAAAATAAATTAATAATGATGTAAGTATTAAACATTTATTGTAGTTTACGAAAACAAAATTGATTTGACTAATAAAGTTTTTTAAAATTGGATACTTACCATGTTTTTTTGTTGAAACAACATCGAAATATCGAGCTCCGTGAAATCAAAACAAAAAACATGGTAAAAATCCCGTTGATAGTAAAAATAACATAGTAGTTTAATATCCATTAAAGATTTGTTTTGTTTTATGGAAAACCCCATGTGAAATGCCAGATATTCAAAATTCTAATAATTTAACTCGTGCAGTTATGTAAATAAATTCTTGTCCGGGATTTCATTAATGATGCATATTCGGTTTCCTTATGTTTCTAAATATGTATGACCCACAAACTGGATGAATCACAAATTCGTTGACCATTTGACCGTAGTTTAGTTGATTACTCACTATATGTTATAATTTTATTCATAATAGGGTACGTAATTCTGAATTAATACTTAATATTATCTGCTATAGATGTTGTGTAAATATGACCTATTATAAACAAATAGATGGTTTAATTGACAACCATTACTATTCTATAACTTTCCTACTCACATACCTAAATCAGATACTTAATTATAGATTTATAGCTAAGTAATACCTATAGCTGTGGTACCTACTACTAAACTTTGATCAATTTCAATATCTTTTTTGTCTTCTGCGCCTTCAGGAACAAGAATATAATTATCATAGTGGTTTTAATTAGCATTAAAATTAGCTCCCAATTTTCACTCTATCTTGTTTTTCCTCTATCTCTGTTCAGTTAAACTTCGATCGAACTGCTGGCATTACGTAGTAGCGATGAATCTAGAACGACTTTAGGTACACAGTTCAACAGACCTTCATAAACATGCCAATATCTTTGTTGGATAAATGGCGTTCATCCGTTTGAGATATATTGACTTTTTGTAAGTTAACACCTTGATGTAAAAGTATTTAGCTAGAATGTATTTGTGTCAAGTCATATTCATTTTTATTAACAGTTAAACGAGTCTCTTGTTAGAGTTAAAATTATTTTTTGCATAGGCAATCAGTCACCACAATCACGTATCGAAATGTCTTGTAATTTCTTGGAATAACCACAAGTACGTGGTGCTTCATTGTTGAGAAATCATGATTTTTATGCTTAAACTAATCAAAGAAAGACACGATATACTCAGGTAAGTATAATATTGTTTATGTCTGAATGCTACGAACTATTTTTCACGCTTCATTTGCTTCATCCAGGCTTAGATAAACAAAACAATTTTAGGTCACGCTCCAAATCTGTTAGTTAGATTTAGGTAGAACTAAACAAACTTTACAACGTCTTGGATTTCAAATTTGGTTGCAATATATCGTCGTGAAGACATTGATTTACATTGCCATTCAATAAATGCTAATTTATTGCCGAATTTAGAGATTCTCTGATGCATATCAATGAAATGCAGAAGCCGTGACCTATATATTTAAGATCCATCATATAAGTTTGTAGGCATTTATTTTATTTCACGGTTAGCGACATCTAATTTAGTTGGAATCTTGGGTAGTGATAAACTTGTAGCTATTGGCATGGAGTCAATTTTTTACTCATACTAGATAGCCACCTACATTTTCTAGATGTTGCTGTTAATTTCGCACGCATTACTGTAGAAATGCTAGAGAGACTAGCTAGCTTTAGACGTGGGTTGTTTCAATGACACTTTAAAATAAAGTAGGTAGTAGATGAGCATCGTGTAAAATACTTTAAGCACAATAACATAACATTGAACTTGGCCGGCATCAATGAAGTTATTTTTGCTTGAATGTAACATTAAGTTCATTGATCTGATTCAATCTATTTGTCACAGTAGATTTGCACTTTAATTATTAAGTATATGATTTAGCAGGGATTAAGCTAAGATATTAACTACCGAGCCGTTAACTTAAACAAGCAAGATAGTAATGCTACAAAATCAGATAAAAATGCTGCTATATTTATGGTAGTTACTGACATGTTTACTACAAAATAAGAATTGAACGGGAGCCACAGGGAAAGGTCTTTGATGTTTTAAATTATGTAGGTACTACTAAAAATTAACATTCTGGCAAACAAGTATGGCATAAAATGAAATGATACAGCTTTAGTAAAGTCGCTATCAGACGGGGTGTTCACGTCCGTCCGTCTCTCGCTGTGGCTGGTCGCCAAATCTTTCGCAACCGTTCTAAATATACCAGCCAAGGTTCCCAATATTGCAGTTTGGGGGTTATTGACATCCATCCAGAGTTATACAACACGTTACCCAACGTCCTTATAATATAGAACCTGGAGTTTTGTGGAATAAAGCTGGCGGCAGACCGTGTGGAATGCCAAGTTTGCGCCAAGCGCTGTCAAGGCATGAAACGATACGAATTTGTGACGGACACTACGATCAGAAATAACACGCGATTACGTAAAAACAACGTTAAATCAGCCAAAAGCGTTGGTGCTTTTGAGTTTTCTCTAAAGCGAACAAGACAGAAATATAATTATTTCACATAGGTACCTAACAGATATAATGTAATATGCCATGGGTACGTTATCATAATGTTATCTATTCATAAAACATATTTTCAGGTTACTGACCCATCGGTATGTCGATACAGTTTATCAATCAATATTTGCAAACGCACAGTAAGCACCTTTATTGACATAAATCTTTAGGGCTAAAAGGTTCTGTGTACTTGCCGAAGTAGTTATATTATGAGGAGAGGTTTATTTGTAAAGCTGCTTTAATGATTAATTAACTACAATAAATAATATGGATAACAATGCATGGTGCTTGTAACGTCATTTTAGCGTTAAACGACAACAAACAACACTATAGATTACCTACATACTTATCAGGTATTTAGGGATTGCTTATTGTATGTGGATATTAGGTACATTTATTTTCCTTCCCTGCGTTGCTGATATTTTCCTGTATCTTTTATTACAAACGCACATAATAACTAGGTAGGTATCTACGTACAACATCATTACCTATCAAAATTAACAAATCTTTTAGAAAATCTATTAACCTATTAGAAAAATTGGAAACGGTTTTGTTTAGACTCTAACTTTACTTTAAAACCTGAGTTCAATAGGTACCTACCTACTCAAAGCTTTCAAATGTGAACATTAATTTGCAACATGAAGATTTGTCAATCAAGATTAGAGCTAGGAACAGCTATAAGAAACTTGTAGCGTTAATCGAAAACATGTTTTACCCTTCAAAGCTTAATGTAATGGTACGGTATGACTATGATGTGTCTTGTATAGATAGTTAGGCAAGGTCTACGTCCGTTATCATTAGAATAGTATCCAGGCTGCGGAATTTCGCACCGTACCAATCTGTCGATCTTTTGTATTCATACCAAATAAATGTTTTTACACGTTCTGCTTGAACCGTTGCTGCAACAATTCTATGAGCGTAGACCCTTACGTAAAGTTAATCTTCCTAGCTAAAATGCCTGAGCCTGGGTTGGGCTTAACTTTTGATGGCGCCACTAAGTCGTGTCAGCTGGTTTGAATAGTTGAGAACAACAGCCGCCAACGCTTGCGACACCTCGGCCTGCAGACCGGACTGTGTTCTGGCATGCAATAATGCGTTTTTAGACGACTTATATCCATACAATACAAGAGTACATACAAACACTCATACATTGCATATTCTCTAGCTAAGTTTTTTGTTCTGCTATCCTCTAAGATTAGTAACAAACAAAAAATGTTTAAAAGGCATTGCTACCTTCTGTAGTTACTTCCATACTAGCTGGAATCGAGGATTCTTAACTGATTGATATAGTTTACTGATTGGTTGGTAAACATCAAGTTAAGTTAAAAACCAAAAAAATAATAGAATACTGCAGAAGCTCATCACTGCTTACATACTCAGAAAGACAAATTTCTTGCATTTATTAATTATCGTTTTTTGAGCCAACAACGACTGCGACCTCACAAGGCCGCAGCTGAGTAAATGTTCTGTTATTATTGCTGACAATGACATCACTGTAGCTATTTACTTTAAAAATTGCAAATATTTCTCAATAGTGTGCGTAGGTACTGATGAATGCCAATCGATTGGTGCGTTTGTTAAATTGTATTCTACGAAAAGAGCAAAGGGTACCGGCGCTCTCCAAGGAGGAAACAGTTGACTACGCCATACAAACGTAGTCAACTGTTTCCTCCTTGGATAATGACACTAGACCAAATATTTTTGTGCCATAAAGCCTATAACTGCCATGACTATGCCCCTATGTTTTGTTTTTTTTTTCATTTTCTAATTATCTTAGAACTTAAGATTTTAAAAACTAAACACAAAACATAGGGGCATGGTCATGGCAGTTATACAAATAAGTTTATGCAACAAAAATATTTGCTCTAGTGTCATTATCCAGGGAGAAAACTGTCGACTACGTTTGTATGGAGAGAGCGCTGGTGCCCTTTCCTCTTAATGAAATAATAGTTAATAATAACTCAATAATTTATTCATTTGATTGATAACGAAATAACTGTTTTAGTATAAAACTCGTTTTAGCACATCATCTATAGACGGCTAGGCATTGACGTATTGCCCGACGGAAAATTAAAATTAGGCATATACGTACGTAACCTAGATAATATTTAAATACACACAGAGGTGACTAATGTAATAAACCGGTTAGTTTTATCGTAAAACATCATGTTCTATCGGTACACTTTTGAGAGCACTTTTTATATGACTCTCATATACCTTATATATACATAACTGTAAGTTCATTGTCTGGATCTTCTCCCACGCATCCCGCTTTATCCGCTTCAGACATTGTGATACACTTAGATATCGCAGGTGTCTTAAAAAAAGTCAGCATAAGTTATTTCTCACTAAGCCATTAATTTCTTCAATCAATGTATAAATAGCAAATTCGCAAAAATTTAAAAGAAGAATTTTCTTTATAATTCAATCAAATTGTTTGAAGAATGTTCTTCTTTTAAATTTCAGCTAATTATTCAATCAAATTTCAGAAGTGGATGAATATCACTTGAAAGCCTTTGGATTTAGATTAAATTGAGCTAGAATTATCATATTAAAGTGTCTTTGAGCCATTACAAATAGTGTTGTAAAAAACTCGAGTCCGAGAGTCTAAATTTGTAAGCTCGACTTAATTTTGCATGCTTGGTAGACTTATAAATTCACAAGTCAGAGTCGAGTCGAGCATGAGTCGCCGGAGTTCGGACTCGAGTCGAATAAGAGCTCGAGTCTCAGAACCAACTCGAGTTTGAATACCAGACTCGAAACAACTTCTACTCAAAAAACTCTTGAGTACAACAAGTTCAAATCGTCTTGGTAATAAGCCTATCCGAGCTTCGATGTGTCTTGCATCGTGGATTCCATTTTTTTGAATAATATTTTTTTTCTGTTTAATTAACTTTGTGATAGATAACGCTGTTGTTTCCGAATAAATACAGATATTTTGATTGAGCACTACATATTTATTATTTTCTAGTTTACACCAAAGTAAAACATCAGCCCAACCAAACTGTATTAAAGTTTAACACACATATCACAACACCGCTTAGTAGCTTACCAGACTTGAGTGCGACTCGTTTCCTAAGCAGACTCAAGCACACAAATTGACTCGAGCACTAATACCGAACTCGAGTCTATTCGGACTCTTAAGTAAAACGAATACATCAAGCAGTAGAGTTTCTGTTTACGAGTCAAGTCTTGTGATTTAGAGTCGAGTCAGAATATCTAGACTCCCGGACTCGAGTTTTTTACAACACTAATTACAAATCAACAAGTGATTAAGCAAGTATTAAGCTTAAGTAGGTACTTATTTGTTAATAGCCAGTGTGGCCACATAAACTTTGTACCTGTGTAATGGTAATATAGATAACCAAAAGTACCCATAACAAACACGGGATCAATAGCGAAGGTACTTACCTACTTAAAACTCGTTTCCAATATTTCTCATCGTTAACAGCTTTTAGGTTCAATTAAAGCTTCTCTTAGCCACATCTATCTAACTGTTTCCGATTGGATCCATTAGTTTTTTTTTGAGACATTCGAAGATACAATTTACTGAAGTGACCAACGGGTGGCCTACTCTTTTGACATTTTATGTGTTCTTGGTATTGAAATAAAACATCGGAATTTGGGAGTGTTAAAACGGTCCTGGGTCGAATCTTATGCTGACCCCAGTCATCTTATAAAATAATAAAATTCCATCTCACCTTAATACCCGAGGTTACTAATCGCTTTTGTGACCGACAGCCAACACGGTCCCTCGCGGTTACTCATCCTTATGTATGACGTCATCTATTAACGCATGACTAACAATCCAGTGAAAAAAATCAATGCATATAAACCTCGTACGTGAACAAATACTAGGTAGTTACTTAAAATAACATGACGTGTGTTCTGTTAGTGACGTTCTCGGAACTTTCGCAACTGTGATGATGAAATCGCACTTACTTCTCAATACGTCCGCTTGTTAAAGTTTTGTATTGGGTTTTCCAACAGCTGATTGTAAAATACGATACCAAGGTAGGGCAGAGGGCCTGTCGACTCATGCCTTTCGCTCTTTTACTTTCGCCAAAATGACGGGTCAGATTATTTTTATCCAAATAAAATATCGATGTTAAATATTTTGCACCAACTAAGCGTGAACAAAGATACATTAAGTCATAAAAGAAAGGAACTCATACCTAATGTATACTTAAATAATTATCACACTTTGCATTCTTCAGATAAGGCACATCCATGAAAACTGCGTTCAGTCACGAACAAAGGCTTTGAGACGACACATTGTGGGACACTGGGCATTACACTAACAATAGTGACAAGATGCCAGCTATTCGACTCTACTGTTAAATCAATAAGTATACACAATTACTTAGCTACCGTACACAATGATCATTTTGAATGTATAATGTACTTTTATTGAGTAATATTGTTATTTTATGATAATAATCTCCTCATAAATACAAATAGCTATTTAAAGTTCAACCTATACGAATAGGTAGGAACATTTTGTCTTCATTAGTACGGTAGAAGAAACAGTAGGTTGGCAGTTTACAAAACAAATGCTTACGATAAGAATGTTTGCAATTGTAATTTCACGTATCACAAACAGTGCTTGTATTTGAGTACGCACATAAAAGATTCTAAAGATATACACTACCTATAAAATAATTCAGTACCTGGATGACCGACCTTTGCTCGGTTTGTTTTTTTTTTACTTAGTCTCACCTCAAAGCAAACACTAATTGACTTCGTGTTACTTAACAACGCCATCTGCTGGAATAACTTTATTGCTCACAAAAAATAGTATTAGTAGTTCGCCAATAGATGTCAGGAAGAGTCATATTTTTCAGATAAAAAGAAAGTAAGTTTCGATAAAACACGAATAAAATGACATTTTCTAAAAATGATTCCTAGCTAGATCGATTTATCGCCCCCGAAACCCTCTATATACCAAATTTCATGAAAATCGTTGGAGCCGATTCCGAGATTCCAATTATATATATATACTAGCTGCGCCCCGCGGTTTCACCCGCGTAAGTCCCGATCCCGTAGGAATTGATTCTATAAAACGTTTGTATGGGAAATAGAAAAGGGCTGTTTTTAGGGTTTTCCCGGAAATTATTCGATTTTTTCTCGCCTTTTAAACCTTCCCTAGACCTCCACGAACATTTCAATACTAAGATAAGATAAATCCGTTCAGCCGTTCTCGAGTTTTAGTGACACTAACGAACAGCAATTCATTTTTATATATATAGACTAGCTGCGCTCCGCGGTTTCACCCGCGTAAGTCCCGATCCCGTGGGAATATCGGATATTCGATTTTTTCTCGCCTTTTAAACCTTCCCTAGACCTCCACGAACATTTCAAGGCTAAGATAAGATAAATCCGTTCAGCCGTTCTCGAGTTTTAGTGAGACTAACGAACAGCAATTCATTTTTATAATATAGATAGATATATACAAGAATTTAAAGATAGAAGGTTGGTTGGGTAGAGTGCAGAGTAAACACTTGAATCAATCTGCATACTTTTAGCAAATGAATTGATGAATACGTAAAGTGTCACGTCGCGACGCCCGCCACGACCTTTTGATTGGCGCCGACCCGACACATCCCGATGCAACCAACAGCCAAGACCGAACAATGTCAAACAATATTTATTGAAGTAGGTGTAATAGGTACGTTGCACTAATATAATAGTCAAATAGTCAGCCCCTTTAGACAAGATTGCTTTCTATTAGCGATGTCGCTAATCGATAATTGACATAAAACATTGTATAAAATTAGCTTAGGATGGAACTTATCCACCATTTTTTTTTCTCCAATGCAAGACTACGTGACTTTACGTCGGCTTGTGTCAATTTCATACAAAAAAAAAATTAAAAAAGTCTGTCGATTGGCGATATCGCTAATAGAAAGCAATCTTGTCTAAGGGGGCAGATCCACTCAGTGTCACTAAGATTCTTCTCGAATTGATAGGTACTTCGTTTAAGTAGGAACCGGCAAATGTTGGTAAGTACAGTATGCATCATAAGTACACTATCGGTTTGCTACAATAATACTATAAACAAGTATTGGACTTACGAACTTCTTTTTATTTTACACACAAACATAAATACTTGAATTAAAAGTACTCAGTGTGATTATTATTTTCAACATGTTGATAGCTATGTCTTTAGTTGACCGAGTGGTATAAGCCGCCACCCGCTATACCAATCGCTGTGGGTTCGATCCACAGGTTACGTTGTTATAATGTTCAAATAGTGCTGTACAGGATTGTAAACGTTATGGTGGGCAGAGACTTTTGACCGTTGATTGTACCTACGAAAGCGATGAAATCAGCAAATTCCTTAATTAAATTAAATATCACGAAGAGAAATCTCAAACTATCAAAAATCGAAAAGTGATTTGATTTCCTATTGTTTATTCTTTGAAACTATCTCTAAGAAACTGATTCCGGAGATTACTCTCAGCCTCCTTTCACTGCTTATTTCGGATTAGATCTTGATTGAAGATAACCGATCTCAAGATGTCTGCACGGTACTGTAGGTATATAATATTCGGTTGAGCTCATCCGAGAGAAAATAAATCATCAATTAGGTCAATCAAATGCCAGATTCTATTCGATAGAGAGTAGGTAACCTTGTTAGTTGGTAACCTATTTACTACATTACGGCGAAGCCTTATGGGAGGATTACGTTATTGACCCATAGATTTGTATGTATTTTCTTATCCCAACTAATAGCCCTACTATTCCAACAATTTCCCTAACTATTCCAACAATATCTCTACCATTCCAACAATAAAGTCAAAGTTAAATTCATGTACCTATGATATCACTTAGAAGCGTCTTAAAAAATATCCCTATTATCCCAACTAATAACTCTCTACAACCCCAACTTATAACCCCTACTTAGCAAGGATAATAATTTTAATTATATATAGGTACATCATTACATAGTATAAAACAAAGTCACTTTTCTCTGTCTGTCCCTATGTATGCTTAGATCTTTAAAACTACGCAACTGATTTTGATGCGGTTTTTATTAATAGATAGAGTGATTCAAGAGGAAGGTATATGTATAATACAAGCATAATAGAGCCGTGCGAAGCCGGGACGAGTCGCTAGTACGCTATAATATGTGATGTCTACTTCGTTTATCACTGTTAAACAGCTCGATGGATTTGATAATTTATATGCCGTTGTCATCGCAGCGTGCACGTTTGGACAAATTCTAAAAAATATAATAATAATAAATTTTAAAAGCACCCAAGAACAATTAGTTAAATTAGTGTCAGTTTTTATAACTACTTGCACCACTGCCAAGATTCAAAGGCAGATTCAGTTGATTCAATCCTTCATCACCTCTAACTCTGACTAACAATAGATTAAAATACTTGTATGAATTTCTTAGCAGGTAGGTACTTTTATTTACAGCATTCCCTGGATGTATTAATGTAATTGAAACTTATTATGTTAACAGATGGCACAGTTGATAACTGTGCGGCTCAGCAAGGCCGATCATCAGCCGCTGGGCTTCAGGCTGCAAGGCGGCAAAGACTTCGGCACACCTCTTGTTGTTCAGAAGGTACGTACTTATTCTGCGGGCCTCGTAACTCAAAGTCCACTTTGACCGGACACAGTATCATCATGGTCGTCGGTCTTGCGCCTTTCCATATTGTTCGGTCTTGCCAGATATTGCTGGCAAGAAATCTGGAAAGGCGCAGGACCAAAGTTAAAGTCAGAAGATGTCATCCAAATGATGAGGGATCTAACTGCTTGCTTTCTGCCCTGTTAGCTGCACAGACGGTCTTAACAGGGCAAAATAATGATTTGCTGTGTCTAAGTTTTCGGTCAGGATTTTGTGTTATAATTACTCGTGGTAGCTTTAATTACTTGCAGTAGAAACCTCTCTGGTAGAAACGACAGGGATTATGGTAAAAATGTTGTTCCTAGGAACAATATACCACTAGGAACAAGTGGTAAGAAATTCCCAGTTGTTAGGTACCTATAATTAGCGACAAACAACGACTTGTTAGTTAGATTACTTACCAAATAATATTGTGCTAAAGTGACGTACAATGAGATCTTTAATGCAGTGCTCTTTACAGATAAAAAATCAAATAAATAAAATGTATTAGTATTTACCGTTCATAATATTGAAACTATTTGAAACAATATAAACATCTCTCAAAAATTGAATATGAATATTATCTTTTGCCAACTCATTAACAGTTATTTGTTCTCTTTGTAATTACTTTGACATTCGGCACAGACAGAGTATAGATAACTAACTAAACACTCACGGCTATACAAACACTTGTAAAAGGTAAGTAAGTAAGTAGGTACAAACCTAATACGTTTTCAAAATAAAATGCGTATGGCCGAATAACACCTATCAATTCACTGATGTACCTTTTTATTAGGTGTTGACTATGTCAGGGGCAAAAAAATATTCTAAGTAAGTAACAATAGATGATACGTGATTGAAATACAACGAAAAGATGACATAGACATTAGTCCAGACAGAGAACCGATTCAGCAAGCAGAAAGGGATTATTCCTAACCTTTTCTGAAAACGTAACCGCCTGGACAACGTAAAGCTTAGGAACAGCAAAATATGATAACTTTTATTCCTAACGGAACCCTCTTTTTAACTTGACCCTTAATTATATTCCTAACCCAAAGTGGAAACAAAAAGGGATCAAAGTGTAAACGAAAGACGATCTAAATGGAAACAAAAGGGGATCAAAGTGGAAACCGGAAACAAGTGCCTATTTTACTAAAACACAAAATAATAATGACATGAAAATATGGTAATCGAGCGAGGAAAATATAAAATAGTAGGTAGCTCCGAAGTTATTTTTATTGCTAAAGGAAGTACCTACTGGAAACTTATAGTTCGAAAACTACTTATACCTATTCCTAACAATGTTGATATTTGTTATTATGATGTTTAACAATGTCAATTCAATAGTTGATAGCAAACCATAATGATAATGGCCTCCCCAATAGACCCAACGGTACTTTACTTGAATTATTGCCGATTTGTTTGAGAGCAGCTACAGTATTGTTAAAACGTGACTTTAATGCTTGTTTATTTGTAGGTTAACTGAAGGTTATAAGTAGGTATCAAGATACCTAAGAAAGAGATAATCTCGGTAGGTAATTCTAAAGAATAGAGAATAATCCTTACGTACTTGCCTAATACAATTGTTTATTTAAACTTCTTGGAATTATAGACAATATTTAAAGAATGTTCAAGGTTTAGTTATTAATTATTTTTATCCAAAAGAATATGGTGTATCAATTAAGGTCGAATGTTACTGATATCCACACCTTGAATCGGTAAATAGACAAATAATTTATATTCTACTAAATGAGAAATATTATGAGTCGAAAATGTATTAATTCGTATGCACTGTTAATTCATTGCTTTACAAAATATGAAAGAAAGTGTTCTCGGCCTGAAGCAAGAATTACAGGTAAAAGAAAAATATATATTTTTATATACTGACTACTTAATCTAAATGAAGACGATGAGTGGATCTATTGTGGCATAGACAAAAACGCACTTAGTCCAAACGTTTATTTTTAATGACATTTTGGTATAACGCGAAATCTGCAGACTGCGTTGAATGTAGACAATCCTAAGAACCTATGAAAGTATGTACAATTAAATATATGTAGATATTTATTGCCGTTGCTGTTGGTTTCCATGTTTACGCCTGCTCTATTTCTGGATTCCTTTTTATAATCTTGCACTGTTTATAATATCTGCGGGCGTGGACCAGTTTCACTCTTGTTGTTAACCGGTATAGTTTGGTGTTCACTGTGGTCACTTAACTACCTCAGTAAAGGTACTCAGGATTGCGTTTTGAATAGAATGGGGGCAGGAGAAAGTAAATGTTCTTTCATCACAACAATAATATAAAAATGTATTAAATTGATTGATTTGTGTTGTGAAGTAGAATGTAATTTGTAAGATCAGCTTAAGCAAAAGGTTTACTTAAGATTAAGGTGTACTTGTATACGCTTTTTCTTCTCAACTTATCTTTTTCGGGACTTTTTTTGCGCGTTTATTCTTCAAAAATTTATCGGTGTCTAAAAGCTCTACCAAACTTCTTACAATGGTTAGCTAGTCAAATTTACTCCAACTGTAGTAACTAGTTAGGTACGATAATTTTGCATTAAAATTTCTTCTGGTTTCGCAGATTATGAGCGCTGCTATTGCTTCAGACAGTAGAGTAGGTATAGCAACTTCCCCCTCTTTGATAGTTCTGAATTCGTAAAGTCCAAGCAGCTAGGTTCCGTTGTTATGCAACTGTTCGGGTTCTGTCGCTTATGGAACACAATATGAGTCACGTACTGGCAGGGATTTGTTTTGAAATTAGAACGCAAACCAGCAACGCCTTCTGCCGATTATCGCCATTTGTTTATTTTAATTAGGTATCAACTTGCATACCACGTTCTCGGGTGATAAATCTTTCGATAGTGTTAGCAGTTTCTGCTGTTGACAATTTGAATTTATTTCCTTTGAATTTAATTTTGTAATCCAACTTGTGGGAGATTTTGGTCAAATTCACGTATCTACGTCTTAGGTCCGGGTCGATATAGCATGTCTCTAAATCCGTGCATATGATCATCAATTCATCACGTATAACCATATTTTGAAAGACGAACGAGAAAACATAATACCCCGCGACCTCGGGTTGTCTGTGCAGCATTTAATTTCTGGTTCTTGTATTTCTACTGCCGTATAAGGCGTGCACGTGCGCCGGCGCCGGTCCTGCAGAGGACATGTATGTGGCCTACAACATCGCGAAACCATTTCCGATACAGCAAAAAGTGGTTTCAATCTCGCTGTAATTTAAATTATACATGCCTTTGCAGATTTTAATATATGTAATCCGCGAGCTATTTATGTAAATGTGACCAGCTTATCTTACGATTTGAGCTTTGCTCGTAAAATAGGCTTTTCTGAAGGAAATGACCGTTTTTATTATGTAATATGTTTTACTGTCTCCGTAACAGTTTCGATTTTGTTTAGACTGGTTTTAATGGGTTTTGCGATAAATTTTAATACCTACACAGACTACACACCTAAGATTATGCGGGGTGCGCACCTGGTTTTAATGCAACAATTTGCTGAGTAAGGTAACAGACATGCTAGTATCAATTGTACCTATATTAAATGCGCATATCGACATGGTATTAACGTCTAAGTATACAAACTCGGCGTTTGGCCTCTTACAACTGTCTAGGATGAAAGCAACTTTGTCATCTATGTTGATGTTCATAGAGATGGAATAGGCCAACTAGTTTTATCAATAGAACCAGTGGAAACAGACCATAAGTTGTTATAAAAAACATAACCTTCCTTTTTGGCTTCGCCAAACTGTAACAACACTGGAGCAAATTGAGTGTCGTACGACAATTAAATTTCACATTTTAGTTGGTATTTACAAAGTTTAATGTCATCAAGCAATAATAACCTAGTTTTTGAGTCAACGATAACAACAGCTGACTGAACAGGAAACAGGGCACAGGACACGGCCAAGTTTAAAATAGCAAGAATTTCATTGTCAGGCAGCATTGAAGCTATGGACGCTAATTCTGGCAGGTGCACTCTGTTAGAACGACACCTGAAAGTAACAACACATTGTAACTCGTTGGTAGGTAGGATAAGATCAATAACGGAGAGACACTTTCCTTAATTCGCTACTTTGATACTTTCTTGGTTTTTTAGGATATAAAAGGACGATTATTTTACGTGATTAACGTCATAAGAAAACATTCACGCACGATGGAAACGTGAGCGATGACGTCACACTTTTTTGTGAGTGCCGGTGTTCATCGATTAAAAAGTTTTCACGTCAAAAATTCGAACCTTAATTCTATTTTTTCCCTTAATTTTAACATATTTGTGTCAATCCTTTAACTCTTTGTTTAGTAGCTATTTTTAACCGACTTCAAAAAAGGAGGACGTTCTCAATTCGTCGCGTATATTTTTTTTAAATAATAGGTCGTAGCGTGATAAGTCTTTGAGTAATAGGTCGTAGTATAAGCGTGTTTAAAGCAAGTGGAACAAGCGGAAGTGACATTTTGCAGTTACGAAATTGTAATATAAAAACAGATAAATGCTTGTTTTTGAATCTTTCAATCAAAAATATTGTGTTCACATTCACTTAAAACTGTTTTATGGGTTTTAATTTCGTATTTTCTTAATTAGAAAAACATTGTAATCTTGCATATTGTATGAATAAAGCATTGGGTGTATTTAAAATTCCTATTAATATATTTTTCCTATTAAGTTTTTAAAGAAAAATATTTTTTTTCTCCTAAGGACCATTAAAGTTTTTGGAGTGACAATTAATTACCTAAAATTTTACTTAATCATCGTATCAATGTAGAGTTACAAAGTTGCCTGCAGGCGTCGACAACATCATTCTTTAAATTATAAACTTCGATCACTTCGATCATTTAAAAATTCTTAAGAGATCTACTGCATTCTCAGATCTCAATTATAATTATCACAATCGAGTTTTTGTCGCGAAAAATAGACTATTACTGCAGCGTTCGGGCAACTGGGACTGATGTCATGCAGTGACGTCATTGCAGCTTCCTTCCTCTCATCCCACTGCACCGCATACCATTTAAAATGGACAACAAGAATTCTTTGATACTTCTATCCATTGCAAAATGTGAAGAAAGTTAAACAAATATATCTACCTTCATTAGTAGAGGTACTTTTTGTTTCGTATTTTTAATGGTTCCGATTATAATTCTAATGCTTGGACGGCTAGTCAAAATGGACAACGAGAATTCTTTGATACTTCTATCAATTGCAAAATGTGAAGAAAGTTAAACAAATTTATTATCTACCTACTTTAGTAGAGGTATTTTTTAGCATTTTTAATGGTTTCGATTCGAATTCTAATGCTTGGACGGCTATTAAGTAGGTATTGTGATTAATTTAACCATGTAATCAGATAAAGCTGTACTGTATCTACTTACATAAACCCGTTCCACGAGTTTCATTAACCTACCTAGAGACGATTACTTGAGAATTTTTATTAAGACATTAAAATTACATGAAAAAATAATCATTCAACGAATGATAATTATTAATCGATTCTCATTTGTTATATTTCAATATAAATGTGAGATGTATACTAATTTAATGGAATGTTTATTTTATTTAGTTATGTAAACCTTAGTAGAGATATTTTGCATATTATACCGTCTACGCCCTTCAAATAATGGACGACATCGGGACGAAACATTGACGACACTTAGCACAATAATGGTCACCATGCCGGACTGCCAGTCACGGCGGGTTGCGGGATCGATTCTCGCCTCAGACAAGTATTTATGCTTAGATATTTGTCTGTGGTCTGGTTGTTTCTATTTATTATAAGTTTATAAATATATACAAAAGAAAAGTATTTAAGTAGTATATCCGTTGTCTAGCACCCATAACACACGTCTAGTTACTTAGCATGGGGCTATATGGCGATATTTATTTATTGCTTGTCCAATTTGATTCCCGTTCCATAACATATATCTTTCTTTTCCTCTGCAAGAAGACTAGTACCCACAATGGGACAGCTTCAGCTTAAAATTGACCTATTATGATAACATGTATAATATTTTGTACACAGGTTAACGGTGGTAGCGCAGCGGAACGCGCCGGTCTTCAGGCTGGAGACGCGTTGATCCGCGTCAACAACACCGATGTGTACACCCTGAGGCATCAGGAGGCGCAAGACACGATCCGCGCGGCTGGAGCAGGTCTCGAACTTACTGTGCAACGGTAAGACTGAAACACGTCTCTTGCACTAAATTATTTCAATTTTTATATTGGGTCACTAGCTTTTTTCGTTTCGTTAGCTAGTAACCACCAAGCACTTGGCGGTTTTGCACTTTGAAAGTCAAGCGTAAGCAAGGTGTAGACCTTTTTAAATTAGGCAAAGTTGAGATCAGAGCCGAATATTAACCAAGTTTGTAAATCCAGTGGTGGTGGTACGTGGCGGCCAGCAGTGACCCCAACAGGCTCGCTGCCCCGACCGGGTTCTAGGCCACTAGGCTCCACCCCTACGCCTGTCACCAATACCTCACTCAAGGCCAATCAACAGCCTTCAAGAGCATTCGGATCGGGACACAACAATGTCGCCAAACCTTTCGGATACGTACGTATAAAAGTTTCTATACCTTAAAAGCTTGGTGAATTTTGACCAATATTAATTACTTGTTATAATTTAACAGATGAACGGCAATGACTCGGTAAAGGGCATTGTGAACAAGCAATACAACACGCCTGTCAACATATACAGCGACAAAACCATCGCCGAAACTCTTTCAGCTCAAACAGAGGTCTTGGCTGGCGGTGTTTTGGGGTAACTCGCTATTTCACCTTATTGTTTTAGTACCTATATTATATAATTGAGGGTACCTATAGAATTGAACCGATAACTATCCAATCCATTATCCAAAGGTAACTAAAAATACTAATTACAGTTATTTAGATAACATTGGTTCTGGATAGCCTTGAGTTACCTAGTTGACCAAACACACCCCTTTGTTTGTGACAGAGTGAACTTCAAGAAGAACGAAAAAACATACGATTCGGAAAAAAGCGCTGTGTTCAAGGTGTTGCAAGAAGAGCAACACGATCCGGAGCCAGGTATATAATTATGATACCTTTTCGTATCATTTGAATATATAATCTGATCATGTTCTGGACACATCCATTTATTATTGCTAGATCATTCACCACTTTCTTTAGGTGACACAAGAGCAAACAATTTATCAACAGAATATAGAGACAAGTCATTTAGTCCCATCCTTTCATTTTGAGCCTCTTAATTTAAAATTTAGCCTACTTAATAGTATAATATTATCTGTCATCAAAATTGATATAAAAAATTATAAGATAGTCGTCATTGTCAAGATTTATATTTCGTGTTTATGAAAATTTAATAAAAAAATCAAGTTATACAATGATTGGCATATTATGTACCTAATAGTAGAGTCGGGCATCGTGAGTGGTATAGCGCCGGCGCCGGCGAGCGCACCTGTCAGCGGACTGCGGCCCGTGCAGGCGCCCATCACACGGCCTGATGCGCCGCTCAACAACACCGGCGGCCTGCCCGTAGGACAGAACATTTGCGAGGAGTGCGAGCGACTCATCACGTGAGTGCCGGCGAGACCAGGCGCGGCCGACATCCTCGCAACACTCGCACTAGGCTAGGCGTCATTCGTTCTCTAAACACCCCCCCTGCCCTCTCATTGCATACCCTTCGTCCAAGGCGGTCGGGTCGAGACTGCGGTCTCGGCCCAGGCCGATCGGAAACAACGCGAAATAACCGAGCCGGCCCTCGGCAGAGGCTTCTCAGTTTTACTCGCGGGCGAGCGTGGCGCGCGGTGGCACCCCGTGCAGCCTGCACCGCACTCACCGATCGCGGTCCCGCACGCCGCACGTGGCGGCGGTGTCACCCGCGCCCCCGGCCCCGCCCGCACCGTGCTCCACCTCCGGCACGCAGACGGAGCAGCAACTGGCGCCGGAGCCGCTGCACCGGCCCAGTATCCCGGTGGGATGCCACCAGGTGCTGGCGGACGGTCGCATCGCGCTCGGCGCGCCGGCACACCCGCAGCCACCGGACTCGCTGCCGGTCGTCGCTGACACTCCCTATTGCTCGGATTGTAACCGCTACATTATGTAAGCCGCGCCTCCCGGAATGCCTAGACGTGTTTGCGATCGTGTCGACCTGTGCCTGATTCTACCTCGTAGTAGTTAAACTTGTGATCGATGTTCTTTCGGTCGCGTCGCCCGCGCTCCCGTCCGCATAGCTGATGTCTCGAGGCGGGAGCGGGTGCGTCGCGGCCCGTACATTTCATCTCATTAACGTCTTCATCTCTGTATCTATTCGTTTCTTCTTAGCGGACCTTTGCGTTAGATGGAATGGTATCGATTATCATGGCACACAGATGTAATATATTCACTCAGCATGAGTTCACATCGTCGTTCGTTAGATGAGCACATTTCTCTATGCCTGGCGGAAGATTAAGCACGTATCGGTGAGCAATCGAGCATGAGTAGATAGTTTAAACACCGCTATCTTTCAGCACTATGTAAATTGTGTAATAGATACTTGTATTTGTAGAATTGTCGTCGTAGGTATGACTTAATGTACATTATATACACTATTCATTGATCATCAATCATAATAGTCATATAGCAGTACAGTAGAAGTACCTACATCGATGTGTCGTGTCGTGTTGTAGCGGTGTCTTCGTGCGCATCAAGGACAAGAACCTGCACGTGGAGTGCTTCAAGTGCTCGACGTGCGGATCCTCGCTCAAGAATCAGGGCTACTACAACCTGAACGGCAAGCTCTACTGCGACATTCACGCCAAGCTAGTCGCGCGTCAACACCCGCCCGCGCCCAACCTAGAGCCAGTCACTGTACCACCGTAACTATCCTCCATATTATATTTTTTTACCATAATTAATCCAAATATAACATTTCCAATAACCTTCCTCCTAAAATACTATACCATAATTTTTTTGGTATGGTAACTGCTATGGTCCTTCGTGTCGGATTTTTTCATAAACATTACTTTGATGATACCGAATATTTTTTTACAGAGGCGGCAGGGTGCCGACGAACACTTACTCAACGCCTTTGCCTCCAATCGCTACTAACAACTACTCGAACGGATCATCTTCCATGTTCAGCGTAAGTAAAAACTATAAAAATAAATAAATAAAAGTGGTATATACATGTTCCAGATCCACGTAGGTACCTGGTACATGTGAATTAGATTTTAGTAGTTCTAGCTTTATACTTTTTGTATTGCAGCCGTCGAGCAACCTGTCAGGGCCGAAGCCATTCGGGTCATCAATAGGGTCGGCGTATTCGCCGTCTCTGTCGCCGCGCTCGGCGCCGTTGTCACCTGCGCGCCCGGTCACCGCACCAGCGCCCGCGCAGGCGCCCGCACCCGCCCCCTTCGCTCCGAGTAAGAGAGTCACTTTTGCTATTTAACACCAAGCATTTGAATTACTATAAAATATTATTTTATTAATATTTTTTATTTAGTTGATAATATTATTATGTGAACGAGAGGGTGACGATTTTAGTATGTAGTCCAAATTACCGTGCGACCCGATTCGCTATAGAGATTGGTATTGATATGTATTTATTTTCGACAGAGGCCCCAGTTTCACTTTTTAAAGGTAATCTATAAATAGGTGTTATACAAATTAGCGCAGCTCGGCTTATCATAGCTATTTACCTATCGATGATGTATATAATATGTTTCATTTAAGTATGCTCACCGCGTTAGTCAATGCCGATCGCAACTAAAATAACTAAGTCCTGGCACCGATTATACTGTGAGACGACGTGTCGCGCGTCGTAGCAAAGCAACAACGCCGCGATTAGCGTAAACTGAATAATTAACATCCTCGCTTTATTAATATTTTTTTTTTATTAGTTACTACTCTTTTAGTTACATCACTTAATGACATAAGACAGCTTTTTTTTGCAAAATTTACTAATTTTCTTTCATCTATTTTTTCTCCCTCTATCCACTTATAACATGTCTATCCTAATATTAACGAACGGACTAATAGCTCAAAATGTTAAAAGTGTTGTGTGGCCCCCACCGAATCCACCCGAATCCGAGGATGAACCACCTAAACGCGAACTGAGTCCAGTAAAGCCAACGATATCAGTACCGCAAATGGTTAGCACTTTCAACAATGAAACTGTGCAAACCGCCGACATGCAGCAACAGTCGAAAAAGCAAACAGCAATTTGTCAACAACAAGAGATATCGACTAACATTTCAAGTACGTCTGCAACTTCATCATCCATGACCGCTTCTTCATCCAAGTCTGAATCTGTAACGCAAAGTCATCAATCACAAATCGTACAAGAAACGAGCAGTTGCACTGTGAAATCGTTCTCTCAAGAAAGTTCTTCTGAGAGCCAAAGCATGATGGTTTACCAATCTGGGTCATGCCCCATTGTTAGACAATCGTTTGATAATTCGGCTAAAAACGAAAGCATATTTTTCAATGCGGATATTGTCGACACAAAACAAGTTGAGCAATTAGCCACTCTTAAGCAAACATCAGAAATGGAAAAAACATCAAAACAATTAAACTTTTCTGAACAAAATAATAAAAGTTTAGAAGAAACATCAACCAAAGATGAACCAACAGCAGATAATACGGTACAAGAGGTATCGATTGAAGATTCGACAAAGAATATTGAACAAAATGAAGAAGTTGTCTGTACAAAACTAATTGATAGCAAATCTAACTCAGCAAAATGTACTGTGATGGAAAGTCAATCGACCGTCGACCAAGAGAATATCATTGATTTGAAAATAGCCGACAATATAAATATGACATCAGATTCATTTACAAAAGAATCAGAAAATAATGGACAAGTATCTCAAGCTTCTATGTTAGACGCTTTGACTACTGCTTCAGATAGACCATACTCGCCTTTACCAGCTCCGCAAGAACCTGCACAGTTAACACAGTATGATAAAGTAGAAGATAAACCTTATAATGCCGACGTTAATGTGGCTCAACCTGTTAACCCACAACCTTCATCCCAACAAATGTCAATGTTCAAACAGCACCAAAAACGAGGAATTTCACCCATTCCGCCAATCAAACCATTTAATCCTTCTTACGAACCTCAAGAACCTGTACCAATGCCTCCTGAAACGAAGCCTTACATACCTCCTGACTTCAAAATCAACGTTGAACCAAAAGTGGCACCACGTGATATGGCCGGTTCTCCCATGATTGATGCATTAACAACAGCACCTGATCGACCATTCACTCCGATCACTCCTCTTACTGAACCTATAGAAAGAGGATCTCTTAAAGATGCTCTAACAATAGCACCAGATCGACCCTACAGTCCCTTGCCTTTAAATATGGCAAACCAGACGATGCAGTATGTAGCCACTGCTACTAGTTCGGCAACATCAAATGCCTCTATGCAGCAGCTCACTTCCTCAGAAATCGTGAAACCAATTGTTACACAAACAACACAAATGTCTAGTCAGAGTCACGCTGAATTCACTTCCATACAAAACATGAGCAAATTCCAATCTTCTTCAGAATCATCGGCGTTCAAACCAGTAGCTAAGCAAGTTTTTCCGCCACCACAACCCGAAGAATTTTGTAAGCTTACTAATTTCCCACCAATAAGTAATGAGTTAAAAACCAGTTTTGCTAAGCATACATCAACTACAAAACAAGAAACATCGGTTTCAGAATCAGTAACTATGCATTCTGCCATGTCAACGAGTAATTACGAAAATCAAGCGTTTTCATCGGTGAAAAGCGCTCAAAGCTTTTTCGAACAATTGGATCAACATAAAGAAACGTTATCTTCGACATCCATTCGATCCAAAGCTGGTTTACATAAACCAGATAGCATCCCACCTTATCAGAAACACTTTGAAATGTTGCCTTCTCAAAGAGGTATTACACCCGAACTTTGTAATGCACCAGCTGTTCTACAAAGGCCTGTAACTCCTTCCACGAATCCTCCTACGAAGCCTAGAGATAAATCGGTAGAACCAAAACCAACAACTTCTGCACCAGAACCTTCTTATGCAAAAGTCCCACAATACAAATCACCAATTCAACAAGCTCAATATCAACAGTCTCAGTATCAACAACCTCCTGTTCAATTTCATAAAGATACGCCTATTACTATGACCTTTCAACCAGTGACAGACGAAAGCTTTTTAAGAGCTTCTCCGATGCGTAGCAGACCTACTACACCTAGTATGATTAATAAACCAGCACCCATAATTCCTCATTACCAAATGAATTTGGTTACTGTTGAACATATCGCCCCAGATACCCACTTATTTGAACCCTCGAGTCCTGATGTCAGTAGATCTCCAACACCTAAACCTAGATCAAGATCACCAGCTCAAGGTCCTCCCCCAAACCCTCTAAAAGCACAAGCACCAAGAATCAAAGAAGGAACACCACAAAGGCATACCCTATTATCTCAAGCCACATCAAATTTAAGGAAAGAACATGAAGTAGCACATACGGACTATCAAAATACTAGTATGGTTGCTTGGGCACAAGATCAACCCTCTGCTATCAAAGAACAAAGATTTTCTAATACTGGTTACAAAAGCGAGAATTATACTACTGGAGATTTTAGAGTGAAAGAAGATTCTCTAAGCCAGCAAAATTATGCTCAGAGAGAGATGAAATCTCAAAATACAGCACAGTACGGAAATACGAAAGTACAGACAACAAAAAAGACATTTGAAGAATTTGAAAGAACACAATCAGCTAAAGTAATAGAAATAAGAAAAGGGGGTTCATCATCTTCCAGTGCATTTCAACAGATTGATTCTAACATTCTGCCTTCCAACGTTAATACTAAACAAGTGTTTCCGCCTCCTGTCATGAGTTTGTCAAGCTCCCAAAACTCATCTGTTAACTATACTAATGAAAATGTTACAACCGCTAGTAGAAACCTAGAAGATTATCAAACAAAGCCTTCGATTTCTGGCGCTAACCAAGGTCCAGTGTGTGATCCTACCCCATCGACAGGTTCGAGTGTAGGAGCTGCCGCTCGTGGCAAAACTTTTGGTGTTTCGTCGGCACCAAAACGAGGACGTGGAGTTTTGAACAAAGCAGCTGTACCTGGCTCCCGTGTGCCACTTTGTGCCTCGTGTAATGGGAACATTAGGTGATTAAGAGATAACGTAGCTGTGTGTTTGGGTGTTGCATGTTTCTGTAAGATACGTGTAAAATTAAAATGATATTGATATAATAGAGAGTTTTATTTTTATTTTGGGTTTTGTTGTTATTATTACTTTAAACCAACTAACACTGCATTGTTTTACTTTGATGTGAGTATGTGGCTTTATTTTTATGTCTTTGTTTTTGATTTTCTAACAGCTAACGAAACAACACCAAACCATTTGCACAAGCATGAATTCAAGAGTCCTGCAGAGGAGAGGTTAATAAGAAAAATGGCTAAAATGGCCTTAAACGGGTATGAAATCGGCATACAGAGAAAGATTAAACCGGCGGATCATATTCAAAGCATGGCTGACAAAATTCAAGATACTGTAGTTACAAAACACCCTCTAAATGCTGATGTACCCTTTGAAGAAAATATTCAAGATAACACACTGAAACGTCAACCGCCCACAAACATTGATAAAATTTACAAAATATCTCCTGATCCCTCTATAATTAATATTGGAGATAAAATCAAAGACACCATCTTAAGTAAACATCCAGCAAATATGATGAATAATATTCCAGCGCCTCCACCAATACCGAATTCACCGATACCAACGTTTAACGCACATTCAATTCCAATTGGACAACCAATAAGTTATAACCAAAAGAAGCCAACCGATTTTATTCCAAAAAGTGTAAACACAAACATTAACAATGTCGATAAACCTCTTAACGGAAATGGTTATTCGAGTAGCGATGATTCTAACAAAGACAAATCGGAAAATAATTTCACTGACACACTACGAAAGAAGTCTGGATTAGAAAAGACTAGTTTTTTGAATGGTATGAATAGCAATACAGAAATTAAACCGCCTGAAATTAAATTTGAAAACTGTTATTCTAACACCCTCAACAAAAGAAAAATATTTGAAAGAGATAACAATAGTGACCACATTATAGATACAAAAGTCTGTGACAAAAGCAACAATGGTGTTTCAGATAATACAATGAATAAGAGTAATATCTATGAAAAATCTAAAGATGAAGCAAATGTTACTTTACACCAAGATGAGGACATTAAGAAAACGCCTTTACCAAAAGAGTTTCATGATAATACCTTATACACATACAGAACAGTCAAACCTAATGGAGAAAATTATTCCATTGACAAAACTGATATTAAACAACCGAAAGAATTACCAAACGATAGTGTAAATGAGGAAAGTAATGATGACGTAGAAGGTGTTGTAAGGCGTAGACAAAAGAAAAGCACTAGAAATGATGACGGTCGTAGAGACTCGCACATTGTAGCTCGACCATTGAGCACGATGACGTCTGGAGATGTTACAGATGGATTGTATCCTGTATGCCACAAATGTGAAAAACCTATCACAAGGTAAAGTATTTTCTACATATTCAAATTGGTCAGTCTTGCCATATCAAAATGAAAGATTAAATGAAAGTAAGTTTAAAATATGCATGGTTTATTTATGTTTTAAAGCACGGACATGTTGTTTTTTGAATGAAAGTTAACTCAATTAACAATAGCATAAATGTAGGTCCATTGGCTAATTTTCTAATTTGAAGCATCATACGTTACTGATTTTGTGTATTTTACAGAGGACCATTTATAACAGCTTTGGGCCGCATTTGGTGTCCAGAACACTTCATTTGTTGTAACGCAACCTGTAGAAGACCACTACAAGATATCGGTTTCGTGGAAGAAAACGGTCAACTCTACTGTGAATTCTGTTTCGAACAGTACATCGCTCCCGCTTGCGACAAATGCCATGCTAAAATCAAAGGGGCAAGTACATCATAATACACCTATCCGAAATCTTTGCACATAAATTTCGAACAAATTTTAAAACGTATTTCATTTGTCTCACAGGATTGCTTGAACGCAATTGGGAAGCAGTTCCATCCAGAATGTTTCAGCTGTGTGTACTGTGGTAAATTATTTGGAAACAATCCATTCTTCTTAGAAGATGGTCTGCCTTACTGTGAAGCAGGTAATTTTTGAAACTTTCTAGGTATTCCATTATTTAAATATATTTTTTGGGTTTTCACGAAAATTTTAGATGGTACATAATGTAGGAGAAAATATTTGATAAAATTTTCAGACTGGAACGAGCTGTTCACAACGAAATGTTTCGCATGCGGGTTCCCCGTGGAGGCCGGCGACAGGTGGGTCGAGGCGCTCAACAATAACTACCACAGTCAGTGCTTCAACTGCACGGTGCGTATGATGAGACCTTACTAAATAATATCATAAACACAAACAAACGACATGGAACTGTAATCGCGAATAAGAATGGTCAAAACAATTCAAACAAATACTTTATACTACAAAGCGTCGTGTCTTTTATTCGTTACTACAAAATTACATAGGCTATTAAATATTTATGGGTAGGTACGATAAGAGACTAGCAGTAATTTTACACGCAAAAGTGAGGTTTTCATCGCACTTCAAATCAAGGGTCATCACGTCACGAAGCATTGAATGAACTTTACAATTAATCAAATATTTTTTAGAGAAAACATTTTTATCCCAACATCCAATTCAATGAATGCTTTACATATTTTGCCCTCTCACTATTGTTACAGTTTGCACAACTTCGCATTTGTATATACTTAAAAATCCTGCCCCGAAACGAATCCGATTAATTTTAATAAAAAACCTCGCGACATCATAATGCTTTAACAATTTTTACTCGATACACGACCTATACAAACAGGACTATGTACATTAAAATACACTTTATGGAAGTCATAAAATAAATGAAAATATAAGAAGTATGATATAATACTCTTTAATTTTCTTAGTACGTCGCTCGTCATACGCTGCCACACTGTGTTAATTTTTGTCCCTAAATAACAAACGTGTGTGATTCCAAGTGTGCCCTATATTATTTATTATTACATAGATCATTAACATCAATGTATATGTACATAGTTGTAGTATATAAAAATACATTTTAAACTTCCCAAAGTTCAGGAAGATCATTACAAAATGCGGATGTTTCAGATCTTTAGGTATATTGCTTGTAGTAATTGCTTTAACATCGATATTTTTTATTTAAAGTTTGAGTAGTTTTGGCTATTTTTATATGTATATTTTACTATGTCTTATCTTATATGTTTATGCGTATTTACAGTTTTCCTGTGCCGTATGTTTGTTTAGTTGTTACGTTTTGATGATTATAATTTTACAAACCCAGTTATAAATACGTGTTCTTTCTAGATTTTATATTTTTGTTACTTTATAAAGCTCAATATTTTGAAGTATTTTATTTATCATTATAGATTTTCTAGGTATCTACTATAATAAATTTCATAGATAATGTACTACTTGCATGTTTACAAAGTCTTAAAAACTTAATTTAATTAACAATAAATGGCTAATTTTCAGGTGTGCAAAAAGAACCTCGAAGGACAGAGTTTCTTCGCCAAAGGAGGTCGGCCATTCTGCAAGATTCACGCCCGTTAAAAGTCCACAACGAATTATTTACAACTCTGACACTGTTTATTCGACTACGACTTTCCGTCCGGTGTCTCCGTCACCGATCACACCCCCTCCGCAAAGAACTAGGAAGTTGGAAACACCCCTCCACTTTGATGGAGGACCGTTTTCCGACATAAGAAGTACGGAGGGGAAACTATTAAGCAAAGTTACCGTCGATCGGGTTCAGAGAGAGACTCAACATGACGTAACTGATTCGCCCAACTCTATTCATGTCCAAGATGATAATAACTACGTAGATGACATTCTAAAGACAGAAACTATTACTAACAAAGATGTTATTACAGTCAAGTTTACTCCGGTGCCACCAGAACTTGATTCACTACGTTTACTAACACCATCGCAATTTCTAAACGTACAATCTCACACTCCTGAGCCGATAAAACAATACTCACCAGTCGAATACTTAAAAGACAATTACGAAGATTTGCAGAGTTACAAAATTGTAAGCTCTATATGTAAAGACCAACTTTTTGAGTCTGAAAAGTTGAATGTGGAAAAAGTCGAGAAAACTGTAAAGTTTGATTTGCCTACCGAGGTAGAAGACAATTTTAACACTGACGTTATTGATAGCATTAAACTTGATAAGACGAAAACAGATTTATTGGATGTCTTGGATATGGTAATAAGACCTCATAGTCCACTTGCAAACATTTTGGTATCCGAACAACTGACTAGAATAGATCATTATCTGCAAGAGGGTCTTGATGTTTGTCTTGGGCGAAAATCGCCATCCATAGAGGTGCTAGAGACGCGGACGGAAACAAAACAAAGTCAGGTCTATGAAGAAAAATCCGCAAAATTTGAATCTAATACCGTCAAAACGGATAGTAGCGTAGTAAATAAGAATGATAGTTACCACAAAGAAGAACAAGAATTGAAATTAACAGAAAAAGTACATGAAGAACCAATGCAAAGTGAAGATAAGTACGTAACAAAGAGATCTAAATCAAACAGTGTCGTTAAAAGAACTGGAGTTTTAAATGCTATATATAAGATGCCAATACATTATCATGCTGCGATTTTATGTTTATTATTAATTGTATATAACCTTATTTATCAATATTATAAGCAAAATCAACAAAAATAAGATTTAAAAATCAAAATTTACTACTGAATTATTGCATAGTTAGTAACTAGTCATTGATATTATCATTGGTTTAAAATTTCAAATTTAATTTTATTTAAAATGGGATTGATGTTTCAACCTATAATTTTAAAGTTAATAAATGATGTACATATAGTCTGTCGTAACCACTATCTAATATTGTTTACAAAATAACAAATAAAATGCTTGATTCAATAAAAAAAACTGCGGCAATATTGTGATACTATTCACTTTCCCCTAATTTAAAATGTAAGGCTTTGTACACAGCTTTTGGAATGTTGCAATTAACTAACATTAACTGTAGTTGTTATGTTACATTAATTAATAAGCTTTTTGATCAAAGTCTTACAATAAATTGGTGCACCAAAATTTGAAATTGGGAAAGGCCATATACAAAAAAAAAGAATGTAGGTATTCAAACTATCCTAATCTTCAGGTATTAAGGTATATAATGTTTTTTACTATACTGTAATACATTTAGTATGTACCTAGGTTTAAATATTATGTACTATCAGTATGATTATTTACCGTTGACATTAAACAATAATCCTTATATAAGAAATATATTTATTATTTAGACTTATATCCGTTTAGCTTAAACACATAAGGATATGTGAGCTTATTAAAGTATTTTATTTTATAATAGTTGTTTTATTTAATCCTATGAGAGATACCCTTCTCACAACATCTTCATATAAACTTTCTGTTAATTTTATGTGATAATAGAAGCGCTACGCGTAACCCCCGATCCCGTGGGAATATTGGGATAAAAAGTAGCTTCTAACACTCCCAATGTATCCTCATACTAAGTTTCATCAATATCGGTCCAGTATTTTCAGAGCCTATTCAATTCAAACAATCAAATCTTTCCTCTTTTTCATATTAGTAGGTATAGGGATAGACTAATAAGTAGGTACCTACCTACCTTGGTACCTTCAAAAACTAGCTAGAGCTATATATGTATAAGGCACCTTCCTTTGAAAGGAGGCCCTTGCCCCTTTACACATTGTTATGCGCATATGCATATGTTTCATTCACAATAAATGCGCACACCCATGTGTCTGCGGAATACAATTTCAGAAATTGATGGTTGATTGAGTAGATATCAATTAATGCCCATAGAATTTTTTAATGGGTACTTTTTTGAGCACTATATAAATTAGTCAAATTAAAAGTTACCTAGTGCATTTGGTGTTTCTAGGTGACTAACTGCAGCCGCGGTTTCACTCATGTAAGTCCCGATCCCGCTGGCGCTTTGGGAGAAAAAATATACTATGTCCTTATTCATACCCTAAACTACAACTGCTGATTTTCATCCAAATCGGTCCAGTTCAATGACCGTGACAAACAAACATATAAATAAACAAACATTCGGATTTATATTATTAGTTAGGATTTAGGATAGGAAGGAAGTTAGCATTGAGATTAAGAAGTTATGATTATGATGTATAAATCACTGCAATTTCTTATCTTTATCTAATGATAATTTATTTTCAGTAAAGTAGGTAAGTTTTTATAATTAATTCTAATTTTATACACAAAATATACACACCTCAAACATTCATTTTTACTTATGCATTTCCTCTGTATCTCTCATCATATTCTATTATTTCCTGATCGATAGGATCCTCCTTTATGTTTTCCTCACCGAATACCCATGTTCCAATTCTGCAAATAAAGAAAATATAGACTAAGTTCATAGTTCGATACTTATTTAACAACCTCCAACCGGAAGGTTGCGGTTCGTGATGGGCGGAAGTAAAACCAGCCTTTTAATTTCCCTGGTATCATAAGGTTTTATCTGTGGCAGGCATGCTGTTGATATAAAACCATTGCTACTAAAATACAGTAAACTTTTTGTTATTAGTTCATAAGTACTACTGCTGGGCAAAGGTCTGCCTAAGATCTTTCCAAGCAGTTCGCGCGCTCTTGGGCTAGGTTTATACAATCTCCGTCAAATGCAACGAGATCGTCAGGCTATCGTTCTTGGGGTCTGCCTTGATTCCGACGTCCGTCTACCCGCACCCAATGCGTGACGACATTGAACATTATTTTGTTACGTCAGTTTAGGTTATTTAGCTATGTTAGGTCAGCCTATGATGTAGGAATCTGTAGTTACCAATAAGTAAGTAATAAGTAAGTATATAAATGGCTACTTACTTTTTCCAATTCAAAACTGTTCCAATAAACGTAAAAGTGAGAAATCCATGCCATAATGTCGTCACAAGAGGAATAGGCTGTCTTTTATGTCCAAAATTTTTAAAGCTCCTTTGTAAAACTAGAGAAGTTGGTCTTAATTTATTAAGCATATTTATGTGTTATTTATCTTCATAGAGAGAGTTTGAATCCTAAATTGGAATTGACTAATATTTATTTAAAGCTAAATGTTTGAACTGAAAAATAACACCACTTTGTGATTTGAAAATCGTACAATAAAACAGCTGTAATGAGTATTGCCATGTAAAATTTCTTAAAATTCTCAACTTATAAAATGTCAGGAAAACTAATTACATAAAGGGGTCCGGACGCTTAGTATGGGACTTGGCATAGTGTTTTTTATATGCGCGGTGCAAATTGAATTATTGTCTTCACATCGAACTTATAAAGCGTCTGATTCGTTCAACAACCTGATTTAACACAAACCCCTTTTCCGAGACGCTTTAGCAGTCTAGTACAAAGGCATTCATTATTCGCCATAATGCCATATCGCTAAGTATAGGTCTCAATATGCATCGCACCATTTTAAGATCCTATGCCAAAATGTCCAAAAGCTTTTTTTAAACCTCGAGTTTTAGTGTTTATAAAACATTTTAATTTTATTAATTTTTTCCTATGTGCGTGTTGCGTGAAGGAGTAACAGATATACACACACTATTAAAGTGTAATATTAGTAGTTGGATGAATAATCGTGTAGTGTAGGCTGTATCAGAGATGCTGAATTACAGTAGAGTCTTGTTTAAATTAAAGAGCAACAAACAAAATTTTAAAAACATTAAAACTAAAAGCGAAATAGACGTTTACAAGTCAAAAACGAACGACAGTTACTGCAAAAAATTGACAGTCCTGTACCAGTTTGGTTATTTTTTTTGTATTTTTATAAAAACGTGATAATTACAGTAAGTAAGTCATATTATTATCGTACCGTCACAATACTAATCACGTATGTATGATTTATTTTAGTACCCAATGTCTGTTTGGTTATTTATAAATCTAGCAAAGATATAGTTACAAAAACTTGGAACTTTGTGTATGATCTAGCAATACTTTTTAGAATTGACAGTTGACATTTTTTTTTCTACAAATTATGGCTTTGCACGGCTTGTGCATTTAGCCAGTGTCAAGTTATATTTTGCATCAAATTATAACCCGATTTTTCATAAATCGGGCCTAAGGTGTTTCAAAACAGTCAAAGTCGTCATAGTCCGTCAAGTCAAGGGCGGTGGCAAGTTTACCATAACCTTAATAGGAGATTTGGAGGCAACGAGAAAACTTCATGTTTGACACTGATTTTTACTTTCACTACACTTGTGCACTTCCACAGAACTAAATTGAATAACATTCCACCAGAATTATAAAATTCAACTCGGGTTACAACTACGTTTCATGAAAATAAAACTGAAGCACGACATGTTGTTAACTCGTTTCCGCCAAAACTCCACAGTTGACATTTAATTTCTATAGTCACTCTTCTGACGTTGACGGTATAGTTTATGATAGAAGGTTGCAAGTTCGATTCCCACCTTGTCGAATAACTATTTGTGGAAGGATATTTGTTTCTTTAAAAATAATTCTTTTTGAATTTACAAGAAATCTACATACCCTTTCCGCCGACCTACAACACCCCGATAAGGTTTAAAAAATATGCTCTACGATATTTATTCATTCGAAATAAAATAACAACGAACGGAATAGTAACCAAGAATATAGCTATGTCCCTTACTATTCTTTAATGTTTTACATGGCTGAACTAATTTTTTACAAAACATTCAGAATATCAGTTCATTCATCATCACAGCCAGTTGAAGTCAAAACCTCTCGGGTCATCCGTTCGGGAGCTACGATGCCACAGACAGCACGTCAAACTCATAACCCTTAGAGTGGGTAAAAATCATGTAAAAATGCATCTTAGGTTTATATTTCGTCGGTTAATTTTTATCACTCCCGAGGGTTATATTTGCCTGTCTTTTACTAATGTAAAATAATAAGACACAATAAAAGATAAAATATTTATTTAAAGCGAACTTTAACCTAATTATATAAACATAAATGGCTAAAGTAGTAACGCTTACATTGTCGTAACAATACTTAAGTTATTTACACAAAGATGCTTACTCATATTACTATTTACAAAGACGTAATATTATAATTTTACTTAGTACTTACCTACAGAATAATTAAATCTAAGGTTCGCGAGGCCGACTCTTACATACAACACACAGTCTCATTTTATCTACATCCATAACAAAAATGCAAACCATACCTATGCTTAAAAAATATTATGTCAAGTTAGCAACACACACATAACTAATCCATACTAAAATTGGTTAAGAATTACAAATAATTATTCATTTGTTTTTTTCCTATTATTCAAGTCGGCACTATTATTTTCTTATTTTGGTTAACTAGTGAATTAAAAAAAGTCAAATTGAATGCAATGAATGAAGAATAAAACTTAAAAATTAACATAAAAACTTATGTTATAAAAATGCACCTTGAATGTGTAACAAAACAGTATTTCATTAGGTACTAGAGACAGTTTGAAACTACTACATTAGACTTAATTTTATAAGTTTGATGGTTTTATTCGAAGTAATGAAATCAGTGTGCATAATAATATGCAACTGAATTTCACTGGATTACTGAATAATATTTTCTAGTGCTATTTCATTATTTCAATAGGCAAAAGTAAATAAAAATCCTATATATCTAATCTTCAAACTTGATAGAATGTACCCCGGTATCAATAGCGCCTCCGCGATATGAACCTCTTTTCTTCTTTGTTTTCTCATGTTTGAACGACTTCCCACGCGTGTGTCTCAAGTCCTGATTGGCACGTTCTCCCCACGAACCACGCGATCCACCCTGTAAGCACAATAGATTAATACCTTGTAGCGATATAATGAGACTGGTATAAAACAAGAGCGCACAACCACCAAACGGTCGTCACTCTAGAAAGAGAAATACACATACAATAAACGTCTTATAACAAGACAGATGGCCACAGACGGCAACAAGACATATATTCCTGTCCACTAGCAGATCAACATTAATTAGGTCGATTCATACATTTTTAATATGGCGCCATCTGGCTGCCAGTTGATGAAATATGCGGCTGCCTGTGTAAGGTGCCTAAGAAAAAAAATGCTTACCAAAGTTAATCAAAAGTTATTTTCTTATTTTGAGAGTTATCTGCTCCGTCAAAGCTTTTCCTATCGTTAAAGCCGCCTCGCTTGTTGAACCCTCCCCGGTCGCCACCCCAAGAGTGTCGGTCGCCACGTCCGCCCCGGTCGAACCCGCCGCGGCCGCCGCGTCCGCCCCGTTCGAACCCACCGCGACCCCCGCGTCCACCGCGGTCTCCGAACCCACCCCGGCCTCCCCTTCCCCTGTCAAACCCGCCGCGACCCCCTCGACCACCCCTATCGAATCCTCCGCGTCCTCTAAAATCGCCCCTGCCCCTGTCGTTGAAGCCCCGGCCGCGACCGCGGTTGAAGCCCCCGCGCCCGCGATTGTTCCACCCTCCAGAATTGTTCTGTTCATCCTCCTCGTCGCCTTCACCTTCTTCACCCTCCTGATGGAGAGATGTACTTATATTACACAAAAACCAAGACAACCCTACGTAAGAACTCTATGAATACTTTCAAAGTAAATGCCCAGTGACCTGTTGCCGATAGAAGTTAGTTCCATAGATAGGATTACATGGAGTTGCCTCGGCTTTGCCAGTTTTAGGGCATTTACCTTAGCGTCAAAAGAGTTATCCTTAAGTCTAGGATCGACTTCCACTGTCTCGGTAACCACGCGTCGGAAGGGAACGGTCTTGTTTGGAGTATCATTTGGCGTTGAAACATGGTTTGTACCCTGTACAATATTGCAAAATTATTGAAAAAGTTCAGAATAAAATTAATTCTGATTTCTAAAAGATAAAAGGCGCTTTGAATCAACATATTAATGCAGTAATGCAACATATTAACACAGTGCCATATAAACCCAAACAAAGCTACTAGGCTTATGTTTTGGTGGCCAAGCAACAGATAGAATACTTATATACTTCCCTTTTGTAGATACATACTTAATATATATACAGAAACACCCAGAGCAGAAACAAATATCCGTTAATATCTGCTTGAGGCGGGAATCGAACCCGCCTTCTGCGACGCAGGCGGATGCTCGCCCGACGCGCCATAGAAGTCCTCCAAAGAGAGGAGAGGTTGAGTAAAAATTGGTGAACAAACTTACTTTTACAAAATTGTTGTATGGTTTCTTGGCAGGTGCAGCATCACCTCCGGAGGCTTTCCTTTTCCTTCCTCCTTCATTACTCTGTAACAAGAAAATATCATGTAAAAACATTCTTCAATATTTGTACAGTGCTACACAAACTAAATCTTAACAAATACCTGAGCATTTGAATCATTCTTCTTTGCTTGTTTAGGCGGTGGTCCATCAACTTCATCTTCACTAGAATCATCAGATGATGAAGCCTTCTTCTGTGGTGCTTTCTTAGCGGCTGGTTTTTCATCTTCACTGCTGTCATCATCAGATGAGGAGTCTTTCTTAGCAGATGGCTTGGTAGCCGGTTTAGCAGGAGTCGCCTTTGGTAGTGGATTCTTTTTGTTATCATCATCACTACTGTCGTCATCTGATGATGAATCTTGTTTCTTAGCTGGAGTTGGTTTAGCGGGTGTTGTTTTTGCAGGTGTTTTAGCCTGTTTGTCATCATCACTGTCATCACTATCATCTGATGATGACTCTTTTTTTGCTGGTGGTTTAGCAGCAGACTTTGTAGCAGGTTTCTGAGCCTGTTTCTGGGGTGGTTTCTCATCTTCACTGCTATCATCATCACTTGATGATTCTGCTTTCTTGACAGCAGGTTTAGGTGTCTGTGGTGTTGGCTTAGGAGGTGCTTTCTTAGCAGCTGGTTTTTCATCTTCACTGCTGTCATCATCGGATGATGATTCTTGTTTTTTAGCTGGAGTTGATTTAGCAGGTGTTGGTTTAGCGGGTGTTTTAGTCTGAGGTTTCTCATCTTCACTGCTATCATCAGATGAAGAGTCCTTCTTAACTGGTTTTGGAGCAGTTTTAGTCTGTGCCTTTTGAGCTGGTTTTGGAGGAGCCTTCCCATCATCACTGCTATCATCTTCACTGTCTGATGTATCTTGTTTCTTTGCAACCGGTTTAGCTGTGGGTTTTACTGGTGCTAGTTTCTGAACCTTGACTGCAGGTTTGTCATCTTCATCGCTACTGTCATCTGAAGAAGATTCTTGTTTCTTAGCTGGGGCTGCTTTAGCAGGTGCTTTGGCAGGAGTAGTAGGTTTCACTGCAACCTTTTTGGGTGGTCCATCAACTTCATCTTCGCTGCTATCATCAGAAGATGATTCTTGTTTCTTCGGTGCTGGTTTAGAGGGAGCTGGCGCTACTTTCTTAGGTTTTTCATCCTCACTAGAGTCATCAGATGAGGATTCTGCTTTCTTAGCAGGTGTGATTTTAACTGGAGGTACTTTAGCTTGAGGTTTTATCTGTTGTTTCGGTGGTTCATCATCACTGCTATCATCGGAGGAAGATTCCTTTTTCTGCACCGGTTTGGGCGTAGCTTTAGGTGCTGGTTTTACAGGTGCTTTCTTAGCCTGTGTGGTTGCATCATCACTACTGTCACTATCATCAGATGACTCTTGTTTCTGAACTGGACCCTTTGCTGGTGTTGGGGCCTGGAATTACAGACTTGTTTTTCAAATCTTGTTGCAAATAAGTTTATATTAAGTAATTAAATTTAAAATATCAGAGGTAGTGACGAAACTAAATTATAAAATCATATATGAAGTCATTGGTACATTTCACATCATGTAAATATGTTTAACATATTTCAGAATATTTCTACAGTCAAAAATAGTAGTTTTTTGTAGTAGTGGAAATAAAAGTATAAAATTACCTTAGCAACGGCTTTTCCATTCATTTGAGGAGGTTTTGGTTTCTCATCTTCATCCTCACTGGAACTGTAAAATACATAAAATATAAAACATCTAACCTATAAATAAAAATAGCAGGTAAATACCACATGTGATTTCAAGCAAATTCCAAATGAAGAAATTTTGGTTTTAAATTTCTCGAAAATTGTTTCAGTAGTTCCAGAGATACAAGAAATCTACATACATACTTTATCTCTTTATAATATTAAGTTAGATAGATAGTTGCCAACATAAATAAGATTCATTAGTAAAAAAAGGCAATTGCCTTCCGTAAAATTCTGAAACACAGAAAGAGGAGGATGGGTTCTGCCATTGTTAGTCACAGATGGACAGCCATAAAAGCCCAGTTGTGGGAAAAACTAGTATGTACCTGGTTGTTTGAAAATTACAAGAAGTGGTCATGAACTCCAGGTTCACCTGATTCCAATCGCACGGGAATTTATAAAACAAATCCCATGCAAATACCTTCCATACACAAACACATACATAAATACATCTTTAGGTACACAAAATTTACAGCGCTGTGGGCGCTGTGACTTTTGTGAAAAACTAGTATATAGCTGGTTGTTTGAAAATTACAAGAAGTGGTCATGAACTCCAGGTTCACCTATGTAGATTCCAATCGCACAGGAATTTATAAAACAAATCCCATGCATATACTTTCCATTCACAAACACATACATAAATACATCTTTAGGTACACAAAAGTTACAGCGCCCACGCTCAATAATATGCTGTGAGTTGTATGACCATCTCACCGTTACTGATTTTCAGCAAGCCACTCGAGCTCAAAAACAGTGCATGTTATTTGACATGTCTCTAGACATAATATAAGCTGTGTATGGTTTGTTGTCAGTAACTTGCACTAATTCACCTAGTTACCATTATTTAGATTGACGTGACTCTGGCTACCAACATGCACAGAGAGTGCAATGCCAAAAATAATATTAGAAAAAAGAACTTAATGGTGCACATACCTGTCCGAATCTTGCTGAACTGGTTTCTGGAGTATGGTTTTCTGATTTCCGACTGAAGCTTTGTATATTTCCAAAAGTGGTCGAACATTTTTAGCAGCAGGTTTCTAGAAGAAAGGTATCATTTGAATTCATAGGTTTAGATAGCAAGAACCTAAATTTAATATAACATGCAGTTTCACTTAATATAAGTTGTTTATAATACACTTTACTGTATAGAATAAGGGTAGATTGAGGAATTGTGCAGAAAATAACGAAATAAAACTAACACGTGTGTATGCCGATCACACGTGGTTCATGGTGTAAGGGTACTTACCGCTTTTGTAACCTTCAGGAACTCTTGTGCGATTGATTTATTTACACGAAGTAGATACTGGTGAACCAAAGAATTGAATTCAGACGGTATATCTGTAGAAACCCCCATTTTTGTATAATTTTATTTCACAATATGCGCGGCGCCGTCAGCCTCGAACACACGCCGCTTGTCAATGAATGAACGAGTATGAATGATATGAACGAACATCTTTCTGTTTTATTGTTGTCTATGAAAATTGTTACTGGCACCAGTGGCACCGTAACGTTATTGGCGCTGCCAATTTGTTTTTGTGGTGTTTATATATTATTTTAGTGCTACAAACAGTCCTAAACGAAATTAAAACAACGAACTAGGCTAAAACAATGAACTGTGAGAAGAGAAACTGAAATACAAGTCGATGCTTTTGGATTTCCGCGTGCTCTAGACGCTCAGATGATTGTTTCTCTACTTTGTGTCTTGATGCCTTGCCTTGAATGGGTGGCATTAAAACTTTTAGAATATTGCAACTAGCAACCAAACCATTATAATAGAAGGTCGCATTTCTCTGCTAGCAACATTTTCATTCAGTGTCATTTTTGACATTCATCTGTCGCCATATTTGTTTACAGATAAAAATATCATTGCACATCTTTTGGGACTGGCTATCGAGTCCTACGATTTTTTGTGTGCTTTGCTTCGCTTCATTTTCATTATTTACTAATTAAAACTTATTTTTAATAAATACAGTGAATTAACTATCTGCGTAATGTGAATTTAAATATTTTTCAACGTTTTCCAGTATTTAGAACAAAAGCGTTTCAACATTGTTGAGACAGTTACGTTTTTTGTAACATGTTATCGTCTTGCTGAGATGCATTCTCGGTGTTCGATGCAGTTAAATAATTGTGAAATAGAGGAATGTCACGTAGAATCAATTGAAAATTAGGTTGAGTGTAGCGGCCAGAATGCCTGTCCAGCAGATAAACGTGAAGAACTCGTCTGATATCGAAACATGGGAATGGGGTGGTGGATGTGGCAGAGAAGTGATCCGTGCAGGGTCGGGCAGCAGCCGCACGTCTTGCAGCAACTCCAGTGGCGATATCTGCCGTATTTGCCACTGCGAGAGCGAGACTCAGAATCCATTACTTGCGCCCTGCTATTGTTCCGGTAAGTACCCAATTCATACTCCTAATATTTGTATTTTGATGTAGAAATGTAGCTTCTTCAAATAGCATTGTTTTGATGCCCACTAAGCTTTACAAAAAGTCCTAATGACTCAGCTGGATAAGCAAGTGTCATGGAACTGGAAAGTATTCAGATTAAAAAGTTAATTTTACAATATCTAATCAACTCAATTAGTACCATTGTTTATGTTTTACTACACATACACATTAATTTACTTGTTCTCTGTAATTAATTGCTTCACAAAGATAAAATTTAATAAACTGGAATTAATTAGTACCATTTTTAATTAAATGCAGTTATTTTATTTACTTTCATTAAATATATATCGTGCTTTATTTGTTATGGAATATTTAATCACAATGTGCAGTGTGATTTCAATCATGTTCAGGCAAAAAATGTTAAGGCCCACCATATATTTATTAAACCACTATTGTAATGTTTTCAACTTAAGTAAGACTGAGTCCTGCATGAGTTGCACAACTATAAATATATATAATTTCTAAAATATTCAATAAGTAGAAATCTAAAGTGATCCTTCACTTATGTTGTCTGACTTGCCTGGTACAAAACATTTTATGTTAGTTTCTAATCCCCCACTCCATGTTTTGAATGATTTTTTCCTTCTTACTGCTGCTGCTTCTTAAACTACTTGGTCTATCTCATAAACACTGTCGAAAGAAAGACAAAAAATAATCTATTTTATTGCACTATTATGGAATACCAAATCTAGCAAACTTCATGCTATTTTTTAATAAAATAAGTACTCTATGAAAATTAATCATCAACATATAAAATACTAGCAACGCTCCGCAGTTTTACTTGCGTAACTTCCGATTCCATGGGAATATCTAGATAAAAAGTAGCTTATGTCATCTCCAAGGAATCAATGTATCCTCATACAAAGTTTCATCAAAATCGATTCAGTAGTTGCGCAGCCTTTTCAATTCAAACAAACAATGAAATCTTTCTTCATAATAATATGAGTATAGATAAATCATTACAAATAAAATCAAAATTAAAATAAATAAAACTTAAACAAAATTACAATAACTTCATATTATGTCTCTCTTTTGCTAAGATGTGACAATAGAAATAACTATTGACATGCTTAGCAGTATTTATAAGTTAGTTTTACATACTGGTTTTTATTAAAAAAGCAATGTTCTGTTTTTAAATTGCACGGAAGTGGTCATTTTAAGATCATGTTATTTTATGCTATTTATATCTAGAATTACTTGTTACTAGTTGAATATGTCAATGATGATAATTTAGAACATTCTACAACTTTTATTTTTACCAATCTCAACTTTAAAATGAATATCTTGCATGCTTAAAATAAAATCTAATATTAGAATAAAAATAATTTATAACTAGAATAAAAATAATTTTATCTTGACTAGATAGGTAATCAATTTGTTTTATTTATTAACATGTTAACTTTTTATGAGTGGTTTAATAACTTGTACTATTTTGTTGCTCATTTTTGACCTCATATAGTTTCCTCTTTGAAAGCCATATGTTTTGAAAATGTCAACAATAAATTTCTGATCAAATTAACTTTGTAAAGATCATGTAAATAAGACATAGCTAATCATATTATTAAGATTCTGTAAATAGAAAGATAGAAACACTCTTTTTGTAAAACACACAAGAAACAAAAAACGAAAATATTATCAACTCAATTGTACAAATAGGTGACTTTGTCGCTTGATGTCGTTTCTTCCAGGCAATCTTACGATGTAGATCAGTTTTTCCCAAGGTGGGCGATAACGCCCCCTTGTGGGCGCTGCAAGCCTAAAGGGTAAGAGACCCAAAAAAAATGGGTGTCTTGTGTATCACCTACTGCGCTCAGGTTTCAAGTTAACTCTTGCCGGAGTAAAAGTCTAGTTGATATAAATAAATACTGCAGGACATTCCACACATCGCCATCTAGCCCCATGCTAAGTAACTAGACTTGTATTATGCATATAGCTCACAATAATTCGTTTTATTTTTTTAATATGGCAATAATTAATTTAATTTTATGTTATAGTAGTTTTTAAGTGATCTATACTAATATTGTAAAGAAGAAAGATTTGATTGTTTGCTTAGTTGCTCCGAAACTACTGGATCTATTTTGATGAGACTTGATATGAGGATACATTGATTCATTGGGAGTAACGTAGGCAAATTTTTATCCCGATATTCCCACGGGATCGGGTCTTACGAGAGTAAAACCGCGAGGTGATGATAGAATTAGATAAAACTCAACTTTTTTGTCTTTTCGTTTTTCCCTTTATAAGGAATGATTTAAATAACGTGAAATGTTTTAGGTATAGTATAAGAATGTTTTGTTTCAGGGAGCTTAAAATTTGTCCATCAGAGCTGTTTACAACAATGGCTCACGGCTTCAGAGACGAGATCCTGTGAACTTTGCAAATTCAATTTCATAATGCACACCAAAATTAAACCATTTAACGAGGTTCGATATTTATACATTCTAAAAATATTATGAATCCGAAAGATTGTCTGCCTGTGTATGTTTGTGATCACGCAAAACTACGGAAGCGATATCGATAAAACTCGTTACCTATGTGGATAGCCTACTTTTTAACCTCATGATCTAACTGCGCTGACCAATCGTTTACGGTCGTGCGCGTTCAGCGACGTCTGGCGCAGTTATCCAAATGTTATCTCAAGGCAGGGAGGTTGCTATCTCTATTAGTAGTCTAGTTAAAAGCCTTAACCTGGAATATACAACGACACTGGTGCTCGATAAAAGTCGACAATAGTGTCATGGACGACCACAAGGTAGGTTCTTGTCTCTATGGCAGCGACAGCGACATTGACACTACACATTTATGATACTTCAACCTCAATATCCATTGAGATTCTTCTCCCTCTTCTTCGTATCAATAGCACAAATCAAATTGGTGTTCATTAGGTAAAGTCAGATTCGCCCAGTGTGCTGCCAGATCTTGAAGATCTTGACATTGTTATTAGCGTTAGGTCAGAAAACGTGCAGCTATTATGGCTGGAGAGACAGGTTAAGAGGTTCAGCATAGTTTGGTCGGGAGCCCCCAGTTGCATTGAACACTTGGTACTAGATAGACACTCGACATGGTTTAGTGTTTACTGTTTACCTTAAGGCGAACGTAAAACTTTAATAATAAATGATGATTTGTTTAGCAGAACTAGTTGATTAAAATGATTAATCCTTGTTTATTTATCCCCAGTGGCGCTTGCTTGAGATGTCTGGTGTTGAACGGCGCCGGTTGTGCTGCGCCGTGTTGTTCCACTGTGTAGCCGCTCTGTGCGTCATGTGGTCATTGTTCGTGCTCATAGAGAGAGCTGTCGAGGAGGTTAACAGAGGACTTATAGGTAACTATCTACTGTGTTTAGACTAACTAGATTTGCCCACGAGTTTATCCGCATAGGGGAGAAATCCTTTCTTAATGGATGCCTACGTCATAATAGCTATGCCAAACTTTACCCAGATCTGATCATTGATTTCATCATTGGTTGAAATCAGTCAGTCAGGCAGAACTTTTAATTATCCTTTCTATCCTATCCAATCCGCGATTTTATACACGTCATTATAAGTGGACGTCACCGGTGGCCAGCCACTAGCAGATTTCATACATTTTGTTGTGGCCGTAAGTATGAAAAATCATGTGAACTGCTAGTGGCTGGCCACCGGTGATGTCCACTTATAATGACGTAATGAAATCCATAGCTTTGTTGGCTCCCAACTAGTCCTAACGTATTGACTAGTTCTTTCCCCTGTATAAGGTTGGCTAAGCTCATAGGGAGGTATAGGTGCTGGACAAGCATTATTCCATCTTATACGCGTCCCAGGCACAACAGACGTCATGAATACCTAAAGTTAAAGTTGCTGACCTGTAGTAACCCATATTTTTAAATAATGTAAAAAATTTGAAATAAATTTGTCAAAAAAAAAACTCGAAACTATTTTAACGGATACAATCGCATTTATTTTGTTTTTGTTAAAACCTGACGTTTCGAAAACTTTGCAGACCCTTTACAAAATACTAAATTTTTTAAGAAAATATCTGTTTAAACCCAAGTTATTATTTTTATTGTGATATTCCCACTGGATCGGAAGTCGTGTAGTTGAAACCGCGACGCGTAAACGTAGTTACGTAAAATAATAATAATATTCTTCATCTCAAGGTGAAAGGGTACCGGCGTTCTTTCCATACAAACGCAGTCGACTGTTTCCTCCCTGGATAATGACTCTAGCACAAATATTTTTGTTGCATAAAACCTATAAATGCCATGACTATGCCCATATGTCTTGGTTTTTTTCATTTTCTAATTATCATAGAAATTAAGATTTTAACAAAAAAAAAAAATACATGTGAGCATGGTCATAGATAAGTTTTATGTTGCAAACATATTTATTCTAGTGTCATTATCTAGGGAGGAAACAGTTGACTTCGTATGTATGGAGAGAGCGCCCGGTACCCTTTTCTCTTAATCATACATATTTACAGTTTATTTATGCCATTCCAAAGGCAAAGTAACGTGAAACTTATTTTTTATTGCTAAAAACAAACACCACATTTATTCTGTAGGTACATTTAATAGTAGTTATTTAACAATATTTATAAACAGAAAGTACATTACGATATTAATTAAATATTGTTTGTTACTGTCATACAAGTTACAACACATGATATTGTATTTTAAATACTTATCCTCATAAGTTATCCTATTATTGAGCAACCGTCGTCGATTTTTTGTATCTCATTATTTTATTTAAAACTAGCTGTTGCCCGCGACTTCGTACGCTTGTTAGTTTTGTTTTATTTAGAACTTGTACTTGTATACAGGCTGTTTTCCGCAATTAGACCTTTTTTAATTGGGTCCATTTTGCGTGAGGATGGAGTTGGCTTGCCCAGCACCTACTTAGTCGACCATGTCCTGAAGATAGAACTTGTCAATATTTCTGGAGCCAAATAAGCCGCGGGTTTCATCATGATGTTTACCTTCACCGTAAGAGCAATGTTAATTAAGGCACATACATTTTTTTTAAGAAAAATCCATTGGTGCACGGCCGGCTTGGATTCGAACCCACGACCTTCAGAATGAAGGTCGAGGTATCTACCACTAAGCCAACACCGCTCTTTTTTATTTAGAACTAGCGGCGCCCCGCGGTTTCACCCGCGTAAGTTCCGATCCCGTGGGAATATTGGGATAAAAAGTAGCCTATATGTTGATCCAGGCCTCGAGCTATCTACATACCGAATTTCATTGCTATCGGTTAAGTGGTTTTAGCGTGAAGGAGTAACAAACATACACACACACACACAAACTTTCACATTTATAATATTAGTAGGATAGGATTGATCGATTGATTTAGATAGAGTTGATGAAGATCTAAGCGTACATAGGGATAGATAGCGAGAAGCGACTTTGTTTTATATACTACTAGCTGTGCCCCGCAGTTTCACCTGCGTAAGTCCCGATCCCGTGGGAATATCGAAAAAAATATCCTATGTCCGTCTTATGATTGTAAGCTACCTCCCCACCAATTTTCAGCCAAATCGGTTTAGCCGTTCCCGAGTTATAAATGGTGTAACTAACACGACTTTCTTTTATATATATAGATGTAGTGATGTACAAGTTAGGTAAGTATTATAGGTATAACTACATGCAGTAGCTATAACTACAGCTGAAGCGCATATTGTGTAGGTTCCAAGAAATATATATGACACAAAAGCAGCAGGCAAACGGATGGGATGAAATAACAAGAACATTTGACATAACTACCTACTTTAATATGAACATAACGATACATTGTTTTTATGACGTATTTTGTGATGGATTTTATTTGTTGTTTTTTTTTTTAAATAAAATTAGTAATTATATGTTATCTGTACTTATAATAAAGGAAGAGAGGACTAAATTCCTGTACTTGGAAGCAAATCTGTCTATATGTACATATAATAAAGGAAGATAGGACAACAAGTGTGTATACTTGGAAGCAAGTTAATAAAAATGAGTCTAGGGGAGAGAACAAAAATATTTAGTTTGTAAATTTCATGTCTGTCTGTTTGTTAATTATACGATTAAGAACGGCTCAACCAATTGAAATCTTACACTATTAGGTAGCTCTATTTTCGAGGAAGGTCGTGGTATACTTTACATAAAAAACCAATTAGTAAAACCTGAGTAATCAATAAAAAACTGCAACCGCTCGAGAAAACCTCGCCCGCCCGTGACGACTTGAACGCGTCCCAGCAAACACGAAATAATAGTGTGGCACGGACGCGGGTGCTGCAGGGCGCAGCTAGCAACTTGTCATATTTAAATGTATACTTAAGTTACACCAAATTGAAAGACCAGAGACTATCACGGGTATTTTATATTTAAAAAGAGACTTATCTTCACCATCATCATCATCACCACCATAATCATCATCATCATCACCATCATCTTATCAGCCACAGGACGTCCATTGCTGAACATATGCCTCCCCCAAAGACTTCCAAAGCGATCGGTCGCATGCTCCCTGAGTCCAATGACTTCCCGCGACCTTAATTAATTCTGACTCTATACACTGTGTGTAAATCCATGCAACTTTAAATATGTTGATAAAATAAAACTCTTTGTATTTTGTATTACGATAAATTTCCATATAATATATATTAATTTAGCCTTAAATTGAAATATTACTGCATAATTATTCAACTTGCCTGCTGTATTTAATAATATAAAAGTTATTGTTTAAGCAGTTTTTTGCTCGTATTAAACCATGAATATGATTGTAACTATGTACGTGTCTATGAAACCTGAAAAGATATTACCTACTTATTTTTCCTTACCTACATTATTGTGTTTTCATAACATTTTATCGTCTGTATGACTTTCACAACATTCTAACTTAGATATTTGCAATATTAGGTTTAAAATCACGTCTATTACTTGGATTCGAATATGTTTACATTATTCATCCATTAGTCATACCTCAGCAGTATTAATACATGGCGATTTGATAATTACATTTATCACGAATCGGTGTATATTATTTGTAGCACCTAGTTTTGTTGCCGTTAAACATTGGTAATTATAGGTAACTAGCAACCCGCTCCGGCTTCGCACGGCTATATTATGCATGTATTATACATAGTACCTGGATGACCGACCGACTTTGCTCGGTTTTTTTTTTTTTACTTAGTCTAACCTCAAAGCAAACTCTCGTGACTTTGACTTCGTGTTACTTAACAACGCCATCTGCTGGAATAACTTTATTGCTCACAAAAAATAGTATTAGTAGTTCGCCAACAGATGTCAGGAAGAGTCATATTTTTCAGATAAAAAAAAGTAAGTTTCGGTAAAACACGAATAAAATGACATTTTCTAAAAATGATTCCTAGCTAGATCGATTTATCGCCCCCGAAACCCCCATACCAAATTTCATGAAAATCGTTGGAGCCGATTCCGAGATTCCAATTATACAAGAATTGCTCATTTAAAGATATAAGATAAACCATCCTCTTGAATCACTCTATCTATAAAAAAAACGCATCAAAATCCGTTGCGTAGTTTTCAAGATCTAAGCATACATAGGGCCAGACAGCGGAAAGTGACTTTGTTTTATAATAAGTAATGATTAATCATTCGGCTTAATTTAATAAATCAACTTAGATTGAACTAAGTATTTTTAAGCGACGAGTTGATATTTTTCCTTAGCCTAAAGATAATAATACTCTAACATTAATTACTTTTTCTAATCTCTATAATTTTCCCACAGTTTTCCTACTTAGTCTCAAGGGTACATAACATGTCACTATTTAATTTAATTGAACATGAAGTAATGTCGCAAAGCAAATAATAACGTATGTTTGTTAGCTAGGTATACGTGTTACGTAATATTTAGGTACTAGCGACCCGGCCCGGCTTCGCACGGGTGATACTAAATACCGCCGCATCCTCTATGTCCCTGCATTTTAAATCTGTAATATCTTCGAAAATATTCATTTAAATTACATGCTGTAAAGGGCCATATTGATCAATATTAACAATGTATTTAAGGTACTCAATTGGATAAGGATTAATGCTGTATTACTAGAAATCGCTTCGTAAATATACCATTAAGTTTAATTGTTGATGGTTAATATAAAAATGGTTATTGTGAGTTATCTATAAGAGATATACATATACCATCGACCATCGCGTACTTTTTTGTAGAACTTTTTAGAGTGAACAATACTGTAGTACATTATTTTGATCCATCCTGTAGGGTTTAGCCAGCGTTTGCAATGTAAGCGCAAAAAATGCGTTTATTTACGACATCACATTAGTAACCTCTAAAATTATCAACGTTACTCTACTATATTATTTATTTTAGGAGAACCAACATCTATAACTTAAGAATAAACATAAAATAATAGAAACAGAGAGCCAATTAGAGGTTCCCATGCATAAAAAACATAACACAAAAGAAAAACAGTGTGAGAAAACAAACAACACACTCAAAAGTCACCATCGCACAAGTACAATAAGTAACAGTATAATAAAAATAAAAATAAACTAATTACTTTCAAAAGACAAACAACTCAACCGCCGTCTCGCCGAGCATGCATATATTTATTATAGCTATAAACCTTCCTGTTGAATCTCTCTATCTATTAAAACTGCATCAAAATCCGTTACGTAGTTTTAAAGATTAAAGAATACATAGGGACAGATAGACAGCGGAAGCGACTTTGTTTTTGTAATATGTAGTAATAGTAAATAAGCCTTCTAATAGAACCTTGCTTACGTAACCATGCACGTATTATATTATAGGATAATCATATTATAACGTGTGAACGTGCCGTATAAAACATCTAAACGGTTTCATTAGTTACAATTTAACCTTCAGGTTTTTTATGGGAATAAAATATTATGTTCCACCCATTGCACAAATATTTGCGTTCGTATATGTTTCTATGTCTACACAAGTGTTTGGTCTCAATTCTAATATGTGTATTTTTTATATCTATTCTATTCCTGCGCCTTACGTGTACGTTTTAGTGAAAGACGTCACCTAATGTTTTTGAGCTGTCAATCTAATTTTAATTGTGTCTATTTCTGCCCCATTTTAAGTAATAAAGTAGGGAATGTAGAACATGTCTTAAAATATTTAGAAAAATATGACTTGCTTTTATCATACGCCTCATACACTATTATAGGATGCGAGTGCAGAAACTGATCTGTTTGAATGGAGATTGATATTGACAGTGTGATTGGATTTTTGCGAGAGAACTGTATGAATGACTAACTGCGCCTCGCGGTTTCACCCGCGTAAGTCCCGATACCGTGAAAATATCTGTATAAAGAGTAGCCTGTGTGTTATTCCAGGTCTCCAGCTATCTAGATACCGAGTTTCATAGTAATCGGTCCAGTAGTTTTTGCGTGAAGGAGTAACAAACATACACACACGCACACACAATTTCACATTTATTAGTAAGATTTGTCCAAATTACCCAATTTCTATTTCGGAAAAATTAATATTACAAAAAACTACAATATTGGACTGTTTCTATTGATTTACCATATTCAAATACAAATTAAATATTAGTTTTAGTTTTCAGAAATTAATCTCTATCAGCAACACTATCGATACTTTCGACAACATTAACGAAAAAATATCAGGTTCGATTCCTGACTAGGGACTTGTCCAAAAATCTAATGATGCAGTTTTAAGAGCAAGCAAATTGTTTCAGCATTTTACCCTGAAGGCCCATTTATAACTGTATACCTTACCTACCTATACCTAAGCGACAAATTCGATCTCTTAAAAATTGTATATTTATCGCATAAGTGAATTAATATAACATACCTATATATTTTCGTCCTTTTCTTTTTCTGCACATTAGTAAAAGACAGCAAGACCATCTAAAATTAAATAAGATCACGTTAGTAAAATCGAGGCCTCAGTTATTAATTTTAGAATTAAGTACTCGCATCTCGACGTCCTAACGTTTATAAAATGCGGAATGATGTCTCGAATAGTTGATCGTAATTCTAAATATAACGTTTCAGCGTGGCCGTTTTGGACGAAACTCGTCGTGGTAGCGGTCGGATTCACTGGCGGCGCTGTCTTCATGTACATACAGTGCAGGCAGTATCTACATCTGTGTAACCGCTGGCGGGCTCATAATAGGTAACATAAAAACATTACATATCGGTACAAATACATATTAGTTTAAGTATACGTCCGCGAGCGTGACGTAATACCTACACCACCGAGTCAATTCAATTATAATACAAGAGCAATAAGGAAAAATTTTGTATTTATTTCTAGCATCAGTTTCGATTGCGTGCTGCATCAAAATTAGAATGGTTGCCTACTGGGCGGCATTTTTGTTTACCAATAGATACTTGAATTTATTATAAATAGACATATCATCACAATCTGTTAATGTTTCTGAGGTAATTTCCTGCTGTTTTTGCTATAGTGTACATCAAAATAGAATACTGAGAAAAAACTTGATTTAAAAACGATGCAGATAATTGGTATATAACTTTATTAACCACAACCACAATGTTCTACATTAATTAGATAATTGTACTCGGTGCAATTAACAAACAGCCACTTAACATTGTCCTCTTAACAAATATTGTGGTTGCATGAAATGAAATAGCAAACCAAACTATGTACTTATTCGAAAAAATATAGAAACATGATTTTTATATAAGACACATTTTAAAGCCAACTTAAAGAAGAGCGTTTTTCTCTAAAACTATCAGACTAATCTATACTAATATTATAAAGCTGAAGAGTTTGTTTGTTTGAACGCGCCAATCTCAGGAACAACTGGTTCGAATTGAAAAAATATTTTTGTGTTGTATAGTCCATTTATCGAAAAAGGCTATAGGCTACTTGTTATTTTGATGTTCTCACGGGATCGGGAGTTACGCCGGTGAAACAGCGGAGCGCAGCTAGTTATTAGAATAAAATTAATTATGCAAGTAAAATTATTTGTCAAGTATTTATGCTTAGATATTTGTCTGTGGTCTGGTTGTTTCTATGTATTTATAAGTATATATTTACAAAAGAAAAGTATAAAAGTAGTATATCAGTTGTCTAGCACTCATAACACAATTAAATCTAGTTGCTTAGCTTGGGGCTAGCCCTGCAATTTTTTTCCATTAAAAAGTTTGAATTCTGAGGAGGAATCTGTAGTAAAATTCTTATTTCAGAAAAATTTATCAAACGGAGTTTCGCCATCAATCTACGAGTTAATCCAATGAGGCATTGATACGAAAATAAAAAATAATTTCCAGCAAATTTCAACATAACTACGTTTCGACAGAAAAGTCTGCAATTTGGTCGATTTAGATCAAACGCTTTCATATTTTGCAAAACAAATCAGACACTCGGAATTTTATTTATGTCGGTTTTTATATTTTTTTATTTTCCCAGAATACTTCTAATACAAAACGCTCCGGAGAAGATACCGATGAGCGGGGGTGCTTCGCCCCCTGTGCGGGTGAAGCGACGCGAGCGCAGCACGCGTGGACAGGTCGTCGCTAACATAGAGCCGCTGCCGCCGCCGGCTGCTTACCATGAAGAGGTAACACTTATATGATAGACTAGCTGTCCCGGCAAACGTTGTTTTGCCATTAAAAATATATATAAAAGAAAAAAAAAGAAAAAAAAATGTAAAAGATTTAACCTATCAGACCTACTGAATATACATATAAAATTTCATCAAAATCGGTCAAGCCGTTTCGGAGGAGTACCTATAAACACTAAAACTGTGACACAATATTATATCTATCTATCTATCTATCTATAATATAAAAATGAATCGCTGAATGTGTTGCTAAGCTCAAATCTCGAGGACAGCTGAACTGATTTCGCTAATTCCTTTTTGTTGTTTTTGTCATTAAAAAAAAGTAGAAGGTTCTTATGAAAGAAAAAAATTAAGAAAATTTCGTAAAACATTATTACGCGGGTAAAATCGCGAGGCGCAGCTAGTATTAGACATAAGGATTTTATGTAGCCAACAAAACACTACTGACCTATGTAATAAATCAAAGTAAAATCCATTATGATATTACATAATTTATAGCAGATACTCTAACAAGTTTAATTGAATAAATGCGATTAAATCTTACACGTAAAGTAGAATGTCCATTTTTTAGGGTTTCACAAAATGTACACTGGTTTGGTTATGTCGAAGTTGTTTTAACTTATTTTTTTTGTATAATAGGATGAGAGTGGTGGGTTCGAGTCGTATCGCGGCAACCCTCACCGGCGGCTGTCGAGCGGCGCGGGCGGCGGCGTGCTGCGTCCCGACGGCGACGACACGCGACGCTACTCAGACACGAGGCTCGCTGCACACGCGCCCTCCGCACTGCAGCCTGTCTCTACCGCACCGCTACCTACGCAACCTCAGGTACCTATACTTGACTTTACTTGATTAGACGGATAAAAAGCTGTCAGAAAGCTTTGACCCCACCTCAGACGCTTTCTATAAGTCAGCTCGATTAAATAATCACTTATCGCGGCAACTTTGGCGCGGCGCATAATCGTATAGTGCGTAAGTTTTCCAGTCAGCTCGGGCTAAATGTTTGTGTAAAACTTACCTTCTTATCGTTGCAGGTGAGCGGCGAGGGCGCGGCTGGTGTGTACCACATTGCGGTGGATCCACTGGAGACCAACATCCGCGAGTTGCTGGCGCTGGAGGCGCGGCGCGCGGGCGGCGGTACTGGTGCGGGCGCGGGCGGTGCGCGTTCACTGCCCAATCTTCGTGCCAGTCGGGAGTCCCTACTGGCGGCCTCCTGAGGCGCGCGTACCGCCCCGCTCGTCCTCTATTTCGACGATTACGTGTGACCGGGGCCACCATCGCACGCCCGCACTGACTTCGATCGATACAGTTGCTAGTGCTGGGTGAGACTTTCTCGTTCGATGCGATCTCTACTGCTCTTATTTGAGTGTTGCAACCTGCCTGATAGCTGATAAGTAGTAGGTACCTCAAGACAGTGCTTATGGTGGCTTGAGGTATCCACTATATTCTTAGATAGACCAGGTGATGTTTTACTGGGGAACCTATCTTGGAAAGATAGGGTGCTAAATGCACGGTGCATCGAGTGATCTCTTTCGGCAACAGAAGGCATCTCCTCTAATATATTTTTTATTATTTCTCAAGTTTCTCTATAACGTATGTATGGGAGATCGGACGATCTGTCGATTTGAGTTTCTATCGATCGTCATTAACGGCATCGGTATTCTAAGGTAAGCAGGAGTGAAATCACAATACAGACAATGTTAAATATAAAATTATACTAAAAAAAATTAATATAGGTATACCAATAATATTTAAAGTGTCCACGCGGAGTGTCGTACATTCTTTGACTTTGGACAGGCGAGTGTTACTGTAAAGACATTGTCATACGTAGTTCCATTTTATCTCGGCTATGGATATCGTAATCAATTATGTAGTAGTTCGAATCTGTAAATATTGTTATGTAAATAGTAACATCACAAAGTTTGACACATCAGAAAGTAATTACGCGTCTTTATCTTGGCTAGATCTATATTTTTTAGATAACATTACGTCGCGTAGTGCCCCCCATCTCTTACTTCCATATTTGGCCCGTCTTTTCTCTCAATGTAGACGACCTACTCTTACCGCATCGTTGTGGTTACCGTAGGTTAGGTAAAGCTCTGGCGCTAGTCGCCACAATTCCTACCTATTACCGTATCATCCAAATGAGGCAAAAATGCTAATTACTTTAACCACATTTTAATGGTTTTAATGAATAATGTCATCCTAAATCCTAGTGTAAAACTAATTTGGTTGTAGAACTTGTACTTCCATTACTCTGTGCTAATCCAGATTATTTTTTTATATCCCAACATATTTGTAAAATAAATATTTTCTACCGCTTTGCGTGTAGATGCCAAATTATAAAATACAAAAAAATAACCTTAAAGAAGCCCCATCCAAAGCTTTAGCCGTAAAATATAATAGTTATTATTACAACAGAGCCCGTATTTCGAGTTTTTTCATATAACAAACGCTTCTATTACGTTTGCGTAAATGCAAAAAAAATATGAAAAGCTTTATATAACTTTACTTAATTTTTTTGCGTATACGCAAACGTGAAAGTAGTTTTTGCTATACGATAAAACTTGCGCTACGGGTGGGTACAGCATAAGTTATAAGAAAATTGGTGTCTATATAGGGGTAATTTTGTACAATATCAGTTAATGCGAATATTAATGAATCTCACTGATATTCTGCTCTATAAGAGGCTCTCTTCATAATATGAATAATGCACAATTATTACTTTCATGAACAATTTAACAAAAACGTGATTATTGCATTACGTAAGTTTATTTATAGGCAAATAACGAATACAACATCAGCTTAGATACAAACTATTTTGATCTCTGATTTTGCAATGTTTTGTTTCACTGTAACATAACGTATTTTAGTGAACATTAACGTTTGTAACATACATTATAATAATATATTCGTATTTTTAACCGACTTAAAAAAAGAGGTCTCAATTCGATTGTATATATTTTTTTATGGTTATCATCCGTTCAATTATTAGATAATTCCGCCTACATTTTATGTTTTTATTTTCAATAAGATAAATCATCAGAAACTAAATGTACTCGATGTCTCATGCGCACATAGTTTTCATCTACATGACAATAAATATTAAAGTATAAACAACCTATTTCGAAATATTATAGCTACCATACACTTGAAGTATGTTTATTATATTTTAACATTTATATGATAATTTAAAAATCAACATCACAAAATGATTCCACATATTCTTCAACTAAATAATGCGCTTTTATAACGCTTAGTTAGGTAGCTAGCGTAAAATAGACGGAATTTTGGTGCTAAATAAAAATCAGTCCAAATTTAAATTTAACTGCAGTTTTTATCTTCACTCAGAAAAAATCTGTTCATTAATAATAATGTCGATGAATATTTACAGATAAATAAATAGCTAAGCCTATATTTTGTCATTATAAGGCCTCATACAAAGATACTGCCCATATACATTTTTCAATGTTTGTTGGTATATTTTAAATATCACAAAATCTATGTTCATTATATGTGTAATACTTTACTAATACTTTGATAATTTCTATGTACTGATTATTCTTGAATTATGCTTTAGAGTTAATTAAAGGGTGCCTGGAGATGTTATAAAGTTACCCACGTTTTAAACTTAATCTCGTGTACTTATTTTCTATATTTGACATATCACAATATAAATGTTTTTTAAAATGTAACGCTGTACAAATATGCTTTGTCGTAATCGGTGTTCACTGTAGTGGGCTTGTGACATTAGGCATCTCCAAGAGTCTCATGTGCTATGAAAATTCTATTCAAATTACGTTTAATTTGTCATGTAGATAGTGCCTTATATTTTTAGAACGAAATAAGGTATTTTGTTGTACGATATTAGTCGAAGTTATGTTTGTGACTATTGTAAATAAAAGTAAGTATGTGATAACGGGCGATCGACGATGATTGTCGAGTGCGTACGAGTGGTGTCAACCACGGACATAATGCTTCCACCATACCGCTAGACCCTACAATTTTCAGCGCACGAGACGTCACCCAAGTCTGTCTGTATGTGTATATTGTAAATTGTGATAAACCTAAGTTATTTTAACCGTTATTTTTCATGCTCAAAATTAATTTCATCTTTCAGTGTACTTATTGTTCATGAAATTTGTAAGACTGTATTTTATTTTGTTGTGTAAACATCGTTAGTTAACTTCGGGTTAAATATATAGTTATTTTGAAATTATATATTGCTTTTATTTGGAGCGAGGGCGAAAAAAAATACGTAATAAATAAAAATAAATAATTTTATTTAGGGCAATCGAATTAACATTCGTGTTTAAATGACCGGAGCTCGGGTCATGTGACTAGACAGTACACTCAACATCTCAATTGTATACGATAAATAAACGATAAATTTCTGTAAAACAGAAAATCAACACTTAGTAAATAACCGTTACATTTCTACTTACTGTAAATATAAATTACATAACTAATACTCGAGTATTAGAAAGATTAAATCCACCGAAAAATAATATTACAAAACGCCGGGAGCATTACAATAAATAGCTTCTAAAATTAGATTGTTAGTCTTATTCGTTACTAAACCACAAAGTCAGTATCATTAGATGATGTTGTCGAGTCGACTAACTGCCACCAAGTGGAACTTCAGTCGTGTCGTCGTATACACGTCACGTGGTCGACGTGCGTGCTTCACGTGACGTCTCCATGTTCGAACTACGTTATGTCTAATGTTGCCATATCGTCGGAGTCCTCGCGGGCGCGGTTCGGCAACTTGTAGGAACTGTTATCACTTTATTCACCGAGAACGTTATACATCAAACGTTTGAACGAATTTGACTGTTGGATGCTCTCTTCCTGTAGTGAGTTTACCTGTACAAAGCAAAACTCAATTAAAATATTACTTCTCGATTTATATTCATCAACCTTTATTTAGGGTACAATCGGCGCTCAAAAGTTCACTAGTAGCGTACCTAACGTTTACAATCCTGTGCAGCACTATTTTAAACACTCCATGTAGTGTAACTACGTAACCTGGCGGCTTATACCACTCGGCCAACTAAAGCCATAGCTAATATGTTGAAATTAATAATCACATTGAGTACTTTTAATTCAAGTATTTATGCGTTTGTCTAACGTCTATTAGAAGAAAGTCCCAAGTCCAATACTGGTTCATAGTATCATTGTAGCGCACTGATAGTGGACTTATGACGCATACTGTACATGATTCAACTTACGAAGGTCGTTTGTTTTCCTTTTGGTTTATCGTCGAGCTGCTTTGGTGGTTTCGGAGTTGGCGCGGGTCTCTGCATAAAAAATGTTTTTTATGAGAAGTGGTAGGTTATTAGATCATTATTATGGAATTAGTGACTTTTTACTCTCTATAAATCTTACTCTCTTTAAAGTCTATGTAGCGCGGTTACGATTGTGACTGTGTCTTTAACTCAAGCTACTCGCATAGTTCAACGTCACGGGACATTCGCTAATCCAGAGTAGGCACTTGTAGCGTCATTCTACCGACACCCCTCTGAGCGAAGCCGAAGGCTTTTGCCCTGGTAGTAGAACCAAAGGTAGGACAAATCTAACTTTATTTATTTACTCTCAGTTTATCTCTTAGATTTATGTAATATAAGCTGTTGCCCGTGACTTTTCTGATGTTTCAGATGTTTCTGAGTTTATAGTGAACAGATAGACAGACAGACGCCGGAGGACTTTGTTTTATAATATGTAGCGAAGTGAATGTAATGTTGTGTATTGGTGTCGATACTAACCTTGTTAGGTGGCGCTGTGAAGACTTTAGTCTGTATCGGTGTGGGCACCTCCTGCACAACGTCCCCGAGCCCCTCCTCCTGCAGCGCGCGGAACGTCTCCGACTTGGCCGGGTCGTACAGCAAGGTTGGCTTGTGGCTGGTACCGCACGTTAGTACGCTCGTTAGTCCGTTAGTTATTAGCCGTTAGTCGATTCTAACAGTTAGCGGGCGCAACACAATACTGAATATAGGACCGTTAGCGAGACCATCCTTCCTATCCTCTAAAAAAAATCAATTTCAATCGTTTTGTGTAAAGAACGTTTGATATATTTGATGTTTTTTAGAGGATAGTGGGGCGGGAAACTGTTAGTCGGACCGGGGGTTTAGTATGGAAACGGGAGCTCGATAGACTACACGTATTGACATTAATGTAGAACTAGTTCATTAACCTATAGTTTAAATACGATTAAAAGTTTTAACCTAGTGAAAGAAGTAATAGTGAAGTATCGCCACACCGATTCACACAAATGTAGTCGCGTGAATGTGGGGCGAGTGAAGTCATGAAAGTTTTGACTTTCGTTGATAACATCGCCGACAATACCATGCTGACGGAGAGCGCGCGCGCGTCGTGAGATAGAGCAGTTCGATAGAGTAAAATATAATAGCGAAATAAATAAAATAAATAAATATAAAAAGCATTAATGCGTCATGGTGATGGGCGTCGACTGTTGTATTGCGGTGTTTTTAGTAAAACACTTGCCTCTTGACAACGTGCGGCCGCCCGTAATGGCCGTTAGCGCTAAGTAAGCAGATAAAATTTCATTATTTTTCACTATATTAGTTGTTTAGAGCTAATTTCCCCACTGTCCTTTTTGCCATGTTGGGGCTTATTATCATCCAATGCAGTTTAACCATTTCTTTAACAATGCAGTTTAACCATTTCTTTAATTTGCTATGTATAAGCACAGAATATTGAACTTTAGATGTTATTTATTAATTTATATTATTTACAGTTGTTGAAACATTTTTTTTGGTAAAATATCTGAACTGGCATGTAGCCATGTTGTTCGAATTCACTGCCAAGATATGCAGGGTCGAGGATGATTGACATTGAATCTTCTATTTTCTAAGAGTTACATAATCAAAGAATTTTGACTACAAATTTTTATCAGTTCTTACTCTTAGGAACACTTGTTTTTATGTTGAGTTGTATTGAGATCAAGTGTACCTACTTAGTAGCGTATGTGTTCCTAATATGTATATAGTCCCTATGTATGATACTTACGGCAAAGGCGACGATTGTTGTCTGATTGAGTTAGCAATGTTCGAGTCAGAGTATAGATTGATCGGCGAGTTGAACTGCTTGTGAAGGACCTACAAAAAAACCACACATTAAAAAATAAACTTTAATATTTTCGGGCCAGTATACACGAAATTTCACCACGCAAGCTCTTTGAGACGACATAGTCTGTTAACTTGTCGCGGCGACGTTTATGCTGGTCCTTAACAACATCAAAACACACAGAAAATCAATACAAAGATCCAAAATCTTCAAAACTTCGAAATGAAAATTCCTCTCCGATGAATACAGGATTTCCCCTATTTCAAAGTGGTGACACTGAGTAGGTATTTCTGTTTTTATGTGAAGACTGGAGGAAGATGACATGACGCAAGAGACATGAATGCAAACTGGAAGCTCAAACGATGACGTATAGACAGATGGAAATGAGTTTGGTGGTCTGATGCAACACTGGTCTGTGGACAGCTAGACAAGATAGTAACTCAGTTATTATTTCACAGGATTTGTATTCACAATCTTTTAGATAAGATACGCGATTAATACTTGAGGAAAATAATACTATCAACTTTTGTCTTTGTAAATATTTTATCATATTTTCATTATTTTAGCTTGTTAGAAAATAATGAAGATCACTTGAAACTTGACCAAATACTGAAATCTTAGTGAAAACACAAGTAGGTATTATAATGAAACTATTCTAACGCAAAAATGTTTTACCCAGTTCTTGGTCACAGACGAGAGTTGTAAAGTTCTCGAAATGTTAGGTTATAATAAAAAAACTTTTCTTTTTCAATTTACATTTTTTAAATAGGTAAACACTTTACTGTGTGTTCAAACAAAATAAATAAGATTATATCCGTCAAATTGTTTCATTATAAGTTCAAGTCGCGAAAACTTTAGAAAATCCTCTTTTAATACCAATGTTTGCAGCAGACCACCGAAGAAAAGCTTCGTAACAGAAGTATATAGCGCGCATGCGTGAAGCTTGGCACTTAGCACACAGTTTATTTAACCTTAGGTCCTTCTTCGCCGACCACTCGCTGCAACACCGATTCGGCCACCTTTCAAACAATACCAATTTTTCAAACTATTTTTTTAGGAATTTTAATATCACTAAAATGATAGGAACGAATTTTGTATGTATCCAATGAATTTAGCTTGTTTTTGGTGGCGTCTGTTAAGCTTCTAGCTCAGCATAAAATGTAAGCTGCTTGTGTGCTCTACATTAGGTGTGTGTGCATATATGCGTGTGCAATACATAGGCCTTGCATTAGGTGCTACATAGATACCTACATACATAAACACTAAAATAAATAAGTTTTTAATCTAACTAAAACAGGGTGATAATTAAAGCAGCTATTTTATTATTATCATAAACGTGTAGGTGACGCTAGTTGTTGAAACATAGTTATGAGATTAGGTGATTGTAGTCCCTTTATTCCTAAAGCAAGTAGCGACATCTAACGTCAGTTCTTAAACAAACTTTTACGTGGGCGAATGACTTTCTGAACTAGAAAACAAAACCTTGAGAAGTTTATTTGCTCGTTCCTAACACTAATTGTACTTAGTCCGTAGTGTTTAATTGCTGCAGAAATAGAAATAGTGTTCAATTTTTAGACGACCTCTGTGGTATGGTGGGAGAACTTCCACCTATGACATAGAAGGTGGCGGCTTCGATTCCTTGCGTGGAACGATTATTTGTATGTTTTACAGACCTCAGTTTCTGGTCTGGGTGTTTCTGTATGTTTTATAAAAAGGTAATCATACTTTTATTTCAAAGCTTTAACGTACTGGGCAGAAATCTGTCTGCTACCGTACGTATTTACAAAATAAAAGAAGTGTTGTAGACGTTGTCTGGCACCCATATTACAAGCCCGGTTGCTTAGTGTGGAGCTAGATGGCGCTGTGTGTAATGTCTGACAAGTTTATTACTGGTGTTGTTTAAGACTGCAAATATTTTTATGTGCTTCTCTATTATTACAAAACAAATAATTTAAAAAAAAGTTACATGTCATTTCGTTCATTCAATTATACTTATTTCACTAAAATTGAGTAGGTATATTCATTTAAATCCAAATAATTGAGGTCAGCTCGGTTATTGTTGTGTTGTCGGATCAGAGTCTAATATGGATGGTGTTTTTTAATTAAAATCACGTTATTTATCTAAATTTTAACTTACCCTTTGTTTCATAAGGGTATCGCGATAGTCGTGGTGCGGGGGCGCCCTCATCGCCGGGTTGGGATGATGACGCAAGTAGCTCTCCGTGGGACCGGGCTCGCGGCGGACCTTCGCGCCGGGGAGCACTAGCGGCGTTGTACGGTATGGCTGGAATTATAAACATACATAGTAAGGTGGGTTTAGCTACTGAACAAATTTACCTACCTTAAGGTGAATAGGTAGTTAATTTAAGGCTATTTATGCCGCCAAACTTAACGCGCCAGAATTACCCGTCGCTTACCACCAACATTTTTGATTGTAACGAATGGGTTTTGTTTTTCTCAAAAGTGCTGAGATGGAATTGTAGGTGAGATCTTTACCAATATTATGGGGTAATTTGAGACGAATATTCCTTGTCATTTTAAAGTTATACTAGTTTTCATTCTTAATTGTAGGATAGCTTCAAAACTATAGGGAATTTTTGGTTCAAAGTCACACTAAAATGTCGGTCAAAATCTCACCTACAATTCCATCTCAGCACTTTTGACAATCAACAACTTTCAGTAACGAAGGCGACCGGTGCTGGTAGTAACTATTTAGTAGGCTGTGTAGCAAGGTCGTCGGCATATGGATCCTCCTCAAAACCATTATTATGTTGATCATGATTTTATTTTATGAGCCACAACAGAGTAAAGACCTCCTCCCAGAGGAAAGGGTTATAAGCAAAAACGCCCTTCTTATCTTAAAAGCAGTTTCGGGTTTCTTATAAAGAACAAAGATAATCTTTTCTTACAGGTACGAGTGCTTTTAAAATTCCTTTCAAAATAGGTTATCTTACTGTATTTTTTTTATTGTTGATTAGCTTTTTAACCACGAATTCGTCTGCGTAGTAATTGAATTTTCAAAAATTCTTGCTTTGATCTTTGCTTAGTATCGGTACCTATGCCAAATTTTAGCCCAATCCGTTCATTGGTTTGAGCTGTGCGTTAATATATTAGTCAGTCAACCTGGATTTTGAATAATACATATATTTATAGATAACAGATGAATTTTTGTTTAGTCTATTCTAAATCTATTCATGATTATGTTTTGTTTTCTTTACTCAAACAATGAAAATGTAAAAAACAAACATCAATAAAATAGCAAAATGTGCATATATCTCCTATTCATTGTACAGTAACTACACCGAAGTATAACCATGATCTCGAATTGTTGGCGCGCTGAAGCAATCTAAAAATATAGTGTTGTTGTCTATTATATAGAGGCACATCGTTAAATAAATCTAGTTACACGTAAAACGACTGTTTTGATTAACAACTGCTCTTAAACCTTCATAGTATTTTATAGTGTCTATGACTATGACATTTGCATAGGCTTCATCCTTGAATCGTTTCTCTCCCGATCAAGAAGTAAGTAGCAAAACGTCCAACAGTGCGAAACGTCTAATGAGCTATATGCCTAATTATCTAAACGTCTATGTAGCAGACCAAATATCAGCACTAGCAATACGTCTATTTTAAACATCGTAAGTTTTTATTGTATACACTCGTAGTCAATTGTAAATCTGAGTTAGGTGTTTTATAAGATTGTATGTATTCCATATTTTCGTACACATGAATGTCATGAAACATAGTTAAGATGTTTCTGGTATTTTTTAATTAAAAATCTTTCCAGATGGCAGCTACGAACACTTACGGAAATTTTAGCTTGTATTTAAATTGGTTCACTCTTTTCGAAGCTACGTAAACCGACAACCAGACATACAGACGGATCAAACTTACTAACTTTATTCGGGAGGTACTTACAGTGTATCAAAAATTCTTTATTACAGTGTATCAAAAACCTCGTTTTAGAATTAGAAATAGCATTGGGTTACAATGCTATTTCTAATTCTAAAACGAGGTTACATGTAGGTTATGATTTCTACACGTTTTATGCTACTTTGTAAATATCTGGGTCGGAGATAAAAACTTTTAATGAAATCAGAAATTTACGGAAAATGCATCAAAAAACTGTTATTGCCAGCAATAGTAATACAAATAAGCTTTTTCTAACAATGTTTGTACCACCTGGTAATAATAGAAACGTTTCGGTTCTGTATCGATAATTTCCGGGAATTCCGGTCCTCGTGAACACCAGTACAATTTCCAAGTAACTACGAATGATTGACTATATGAAAAGTATCCACGGTCATAACGGATCGACAATTTCTCGGTCTCTCTAAGATCAAACATAAATCAAAGATTGGCAAAGGAACTGGCGCTTCATTATAATTTACCGATCTCGCTGATTGTGCAGATCAAGTGATAAGAGCGAGCGGAACCATACGCGCATCGTTACCCCCAAATTATTAGAACGATTTTACAACAAAATTTCTCAAATTCATATAAAGAAGAAATTAGAACGTAAAGACATTAAAACATTAGTCATTATTATTCTGTTTGAATGAACTTTTGATTATTTGACATCAAAGGCTAACTTTGATGTTTTGAAACCAATAATTAGGTTTGAGTTATGAAGGTAGGTACCTATTAGATTAATGTTCGGTTGTTTTCACAGAAGTTCAGTTTATTAGTTAGTGAGTTTGAATGTGGATTATTTCAATGAATTAACAAGGACTAAAGTATCATAAATGTGCCAATGCTAGATTAAGCCCAGTTTATTTGCGTTCTTGTTTATAAGAGCTTTCGCCGATGACGCAATGTTCATGTTTGAAGAACAACATCTCTAGGATTTGTTCCAATTACATTTATTAAAGATTTACACTTGTTTACACTTTAAAGAGAACAATTATTCGAATGAATATGTACAATAAGGCATTTAAGATATGTTTTAACATTTTTTAATGTTACAAATAAGTACCTATAAAGAAATATATCTAAAAACCGATTTGGTTTCGGAGCGCCTTTATTTCGCTGTCATTTTTATTGCGAAGTTTAGCGAGAACTTATTATTAACTTTAGCCCTGAGTCTGTGTATTTTGGCAGGAAACTTATCGTCACAGTCGTTACATATTCGTTGGTGTTGAAACTCTTAGTGGGTGTAAATTTTTTAGGTGATGTTACATTGATGCGAAAATAGCATTTACAGCTGGCGATTTTATATCAAGAGGGATTATCATAATATAATTATGATCGGTATACTTCCAACAAGCCGATAGGTCAATTTCATATCTGATTTATTTAAACTAGCAGTCACTGCCTACTGCCGAACCATTCTGTTTAATGTTACTGTCTTCGATAAATATTATTGGTAATAAATTAGAAGCATTTAAAACACAAGTTCCACACAGCTGAAATGTTTCTAAAGTGCATGATAAAATATTTGTTTCAGTTATGTTTACCAAGCTACCACCTGTTCTTGCAACGCGCAACAAGTGCTTTGCTCTCATAAATAAACAGGTAGGCATAAGTACCTATCACATCTCACTGTAAAACTATCAAATAAAACCACATACATACACATTTTTCCGGAAAATTACATCGTAAAACCATCGAGGGTTATTACATCACATATTTTGTAACACTACGCGAGTTTCGAGTGCTCCAAAATTAGAACGTTGAATATCCAAAGTTTAGCAACTGTGTTTCCCAACATGTTGCCCGACATGATCGGTCCCGGAGAAAAAACCCGATAGTCGAACAAATTATAGATGTGGAGTAGGTAAGTATGTTAAGATGATCGAACGCACCCAGTTTGTGACCACTTCCTCTTCAGGGTGCATCGGGTCTTGGTACCCGTTGGGGAAGAAGTTATGGTTGACCGCCATTATTCAGATAAAACACTTGTAACCCGGACGTGTGTCGTTCAACGTGTGATCGCGGACTGCCGCTCCAGGCGCTCCTCACCAGTAAACAACGCGATTTCAATGCATTCTATTTTGGAAATATGGCGGGAAAATAGGCGAATGTAGGCGTATAACGCGCGCCGGAGAGCCTTGCCGTCATCATTATTATTTACGGTTTTAAACTTTAAAATAACTCCATAGTATATTTTTTTTAAAACCTTTCAAAGCTACTAACTTCACTATGGTATTATGAATTCGAAAAGTATAGGTTACACCAAACACAAGCACACTGTTCTAATACTGATGCACAAACACTTTATGTGATAAAAACAATCACATAAAGTGTTTGTGCATCATCAAGACGAATGTCGACGATGCCTATTTAATTGCCTTCGTCATTAGGTTAGCGATAAATTATTTCTTATCTTTTTAACAAAGAGCAACGTCAGCAACCTGTTTTTTATTCGATTTCCAAAGATTCGTGTTTAAGTTGGTGATTCAGAACATCGACTTTTCAAAATGCAAATAAATCTTTACAACAAAGTAATCATAATCTCCATAAAGAATGAAACCTCAGAAACCATATCTATTAACATTCTATTACTGAGTTCTATGATTCAGAAGGCATATTTAGATTTGCTCTGGAACATTCTCAGACTTCGATGAATTATTGCTTTCGTTTTACATTATTCTCCTTTTCATTGATGGCTGTTAACTGTTACTTTATAATCCGATGTCGTTGTCTAAGCGGTTTTAATTATTTAATTATTAATAATGTAGCGTCATTAAGAGTAAGCGTGCTTTGGCTTTCATCCAGAGTATCTACGTCAGCTATCGGTATAGCGCGGCTCAGTTAACCCATTTTCTGAAATCGCCAAGGACAGAATTAAAGTCAATGTTTTTGATGCATCCAGTGTTGCTATCTAAACGTCACACAACTGACCATGGCATCAATTTTAAGGTATTTGCGGATAATCAGCAAATATTTCTGCGATCAAAAAATAAGTCATAAGTAGGTACCTACTAAAATGAAGGCTGCAAAGAAATCTTAATTTTCCATGGAATAAGAGTAGTGGATAAGTGGTTTTTTCAGACCAACACGTATTCAAAGCATTCAGTTCATTCAAGCATTTAGTTCATTCAAGCATTCAGTTCATTCAAGTATTCAAGCATTCAGTTCATTCAGCAAACAGTTGTTTTACCTGTTTAATTCTGAATACACATAGATCCCTAACGTTTCGATGCAGTTTAATCTTAACTAGTCTTGTTCCGTGAGTCCAGTTCAGTAGGTAGATCATGACCAGATCCCTAACATAGCCAATAATGAGTACTTAGATTATTTATGATAATTTAACTAGTGGATAATGTGGTAATTGCCTCAATCTATTTAACACAGTCTGTTCAATCATACCATTATCTTCAGCTCAATCTATTCAACACAGTCTGTTCAATCAACATAGGTAATTTTGATATTTTCAATCATTCAACCGTATTGATAGTTATTGTTCTTATATTAATTACCGTGTCTTTAAATATTCGCATGGGTATTCATAAGTAATATTCTAGCTGGATAACCTGTTTCAATACAGTTTGATCTGTCAACACATACAACTGATCTGATATCATCTAACTTTACTTACTGAATCTATAAGGAGTAGGTAAGTATTCAGTTAAATAAAACATTAGAATTCGATTAACATACAATTTTATTATCGATACACCACTTATTCAAATAAATTACATTCTTTAAAGCACAAATATTCTTATGATAGATACATGTATAGGCATCATTACATTCGCTGTACAGATCATACAAAGTATAGAAATTAGGACAATCAAAAAGTTCTATATTAACTACATTACAATTATCAAACATTTCTCTTATCCACTTAGCTTTTTCTTCGCCTTTAACATAAATAAATTTATCATTTAGAAGAGGTGCGATACAATATTTATATTTTGAAAAAGAAATGTATCCTTCCTTCCAATAATATTTTCTATTTCTCTCAATCCAGTCAACCTGTTTCTTTTCTTTTGTAGTTAAATCATAAAACGGAAACGGTGGTCGTATTAAAAAGCTTTGTATCCCTTTGCCATCTAGAATAGCTATTTCTTTAGGTATAAACTGATTTAGTTCAGTTTTGAAGCCTTGAACATCAACTATTAATTTCATGATATCTTGCGAACTGTGCTGCTGAGAGGTTTATATTCTATAATTCTATCGTTGATTATGAGGCAATACGCGCTCGTTTTGTCAGGAAAATCTTTATCGCTTTCTATTTCAAGCCTGACATCAACTGGTCCACTTTTTAATGTTTCATTTTGTCTCGAACAGTCTATTATAAACAAAGGTGCTTTTTGTTTAAAGTCGGTGATATTAAGCAACGGGTCAACTGGAGTGTTGTAGTAAGACTGACGGAATCTGATGTACATCTCGTATAATATGCGATATTTATCATTATCAAAATTGAGTTTAAGTGAATCATATGGATATGCTTGCGAATTTAATAATAATGTAACATTAGTTAAATTACAATGATCAAACAGTGAACAGTTATTATCTTTTAAATTTTTCGTAGCTGTTTGAAGGCCTAATATTACATATCTAGGCTTCTCAAGTTGGGAGGCAGTTTTAATGGACCATGAATGCTTTTTCGTTTTAGGTAAAAGTGGATATTCATATGTGTCCCAGTTTCGAAATGCTATTTGTATCGCCTTATCTTTTTCTAATTGTTTTAAAAGCAGCAATCTTTCACGATCGGACACTTTAATATGAGGTACACGCCATTGAATTCTTTCAATATTAACTGACACATGATCATTATTATCAAGTATGAGAGCATCAGCATCGGATTTACATCTTGTTAATATTAATTCATGTTTGCAGTTTAATACAATCTTGTTATAGTCTTCGGCAAATCCTAACATTTTATTAAGCGGTAATATTACATTAAAAAAACCATTTACAGATTTTGTTCCATTCAAGTTCCAACCCCACAAAGCAGCTTGCTTACTTTCTCCCTCATTCATTGAAGCGTAAGATTTGATTGTAGAAGAAATACCAGCATGTCTAATACGATCAATTTCAACTCCATTTATCTCATATCTTATATCATGAAAAAGAAACGGTATGGGGTTATTGTTTAATTGGCATTCCTTTCTGACTTGTTTTCCTGCAGCATCCTTCGCAAATACTTCTATACGTCCTTCAATTGAAATCGAACTGGCTGAAGGTAATACATAGATGTCTTGTTGATTAATCGGTATTCGTATTTCATCGTTTTCTTTGAAACTATTGGTATAAGGAGTATAAGAATGCACTTCATAACCCTCGATAGAGTTGTCGAAATGTGGTGCTTCATTAATTTGCAAGATACTCATAGTTGAAATCCCAAATTTCTTAAAAACTCTTTGTTAATCTCGCTGAGAGCTGGTACACGTGTGTGTTTAATGAACTCGTGATCTGAACTATTAGCTTTTGTTCGCTTACCATCACTTTTCTTACTTTTTTTAATATTGAAATCGATCATATTTTGTTACAATTAATATTTGTAGTAAAACAAAAATGCTAGTTATTTAATCAAAGTAGAAACGAACACTGATCCATTACGCTTCAATCATACAATTTATTTGAAATTAAAGCATACAAGTTTCAAGAAATTTAAGACATAAATGACCACAGTTGTACGGATGACTGCCCTGATAATTATTATAATTATACTGAATACTGTCTCCCACATATTTAATAAATTCTATTGGTGGTTTTAGATCACCATAACTATCAAAGTATTCAATGCTGTCATTTTTCTTAACATAAGCTACCCAATGTGTACCTTGATTTTCAGAGCTATCCAAATTAATTATTCCACATTCGATTTTACGAGGACGGTTAGGTAATTGATCTCTCATGAACACTCCACGAAAATATGGAATATTTTTTGAATATTCCATTAAATCAATATTGGTAAGAGGACGATTAGGTAGCTGTTTATTCAGTTTTTTGTCGAAGTGTAAATACCTAAGCCACCTTTATAGGGTTTCAGTTGTAACCCTCTGCCCACACATACTGGCTCAAAATTCTGATTAATATTCTTCACTGCATTCCATGTTTTTTGTGCATTTTGAAATGTTTTTATCATTCGCGCTATAGCAGATGTTTTATTAACTAGAGCACCGGCAGCAGATAATCCAGTAATGATCGGTAATAATGGTAAGAATCCTCCTGTCTTCGGTAGAGGTATCACTCGTGGAATTTTCACCTCGGAATCAGATACAAGATCTTTAATAGCAGCAATAGCTAAATCGATTGCCATCTTTTTACACTTTGGCTTTGCTTTACGTATATTTTTTTTCGCATAGGCAACAATATTTTTAAAACTTTTTTTAAGCCCCGCTCCCTGTGATAGTTTAACCAACATTGCTTTGTTAACAATATTTGCCACAAGTTTTTCTCCTCTACTCGCTTGGGATGATGATGCTCTTTTCTTTGCCATATTCATTAAGATTTTATCCGCAGTATGCCTGGCTTGTAAGTTCTCTGTTTTCATATATGCGATATCGTGTTGTTTACAATATTCATCAAGTTCATTCACACCCTTGTCACCTCTGATAAGTCTCTCACGTAATCTTGTTCCTGGTCCACAGTAGTTATAGCCCGGGAGATGTAACTCAAACGGTAGATGATTTATAATATTATTCACGAGACCTTTCCCCTCCATATGCCAGTGAACAATGATTAAAAAATATGCTTACACGTTATAATATATTAGTGCTACTTATCCAACTATTTTCCTCCGATGGTAATCCAAGCCACTTAACAAAAACTTTATTCCCTTTCTTCTTAAGAACTTTTTCAACTAAATATACATCGGGATTTTTAGTTTTCTGAAGCTCTTGACCATAAAATGATCCTAGAATCTTATTTTTTCTTGAGTCTTCTAGCAAATAAGTTGGTGGATCAGTATTCTGAACAACGATTACTTTAAATAACTCAGTCGACCAATTCGGGGTGTATCCTTTATCAAAATTTGCCTTATGTTTACTTATTCGTACTACATCACCAACAGCAAAAAGTCTTTTTCTCTTAATTTTCGCTTTGTTAAGAATATTGTATCTTTGCAACACAGTGTATTTCGTATTTTTATTAACTTTTGCTGGATACATCTGAATAGTTCTATGTTTAGTGTGATTGTAATCATACACAACTTTTTCTAAGGTTCCATCAACCCATTTGAAGTTACCTTTCAAACTAAACGTTTTATAAAGTTTACTTTTTATAGTACGTATTACTCGTTCAACTATTGAAGCCTTTTTTGTTGAATATGTTGAGTAATGATTTATTGAATGTGTCTCCGTCACATTTTTAAAACTTTTATTGTAGAATTCCTTACCCCAGTCTGTTTGTAAATTTATAGGGACTCTGCCACCGCACAAAATTGATTGAAATGCTTTTGTGACACAATCTTTAGTTTTATTTTTTAGTGGTCTGACCCAAACATACTTAGAAAAACAGTCAATCACGATAAGTATAAAGTTATGATTTGAATTATTTTTTGATATTTTTTGTACATCAATCAGATCAGCTTGCCAAAGATCATCTATGTCTTTGAGTAAAACACATCTGCGAGGAAAATTTACTCTTGCATTTTTATGTATTTCGTTCACCACATCTTCTTTACTCATTTTAAGCCTCTATAATCCTTAATAGCTATTTAAGAACTAACAAATCTTCATTATGATTGTGTTATTTATGATTTTATTATACCGACCTCTTGTAGTTCTTCTATGATTGAAATAATTTCATTATCTTGATTAGTGTTTCCTGCTTGTTTGGAAGCGATAAGAAGTTTCAATCTTTCAACCAACTCATTAGGATCATCCCAATATATGAAATCAGTGTTCTTTCTATATCTCTTTAAAACGTTTAAGTGACCAGCACCAACTTTTTTATTATCATCTATGGTTGATGTAATAAACATAGGTTTAATAATTTGTTTATATTTTTCACCTTTGTCTCCTTTTAGCTGACCATTATCATCATAATCACGCTTATGAGCATTCGTTTTTATCAAAATGTTTTTATAGACATTTTTATCATTTTCAGTAACCAATTCTAGATTCGGTTTTTTATGTAATAATACCTCTTTTAGTCCAGCAGTCAATTGATATTCATCATTATCAATCTTGATTCGACATGGTTCCCGATCACCTTCATTTGAAGAAAGTATTTTAACCAAAGCATTACCCATCATTAACTTATCACCAACTTTCCGAACTCCAAAAGGGATGTTTATATCATAAAGACTACTCAGATATTGTTTTGTTATAGAGAGGTCTTTACCAGTTCGGAGAGGTTTTCCCGTATCCGTATAAGATTCATCGATCGAATTGAAATCATCTGTTTGTGAATCTTCATCTGATGAGTGTTTATTTGGTGTCGATGGTCTGGAGGTTAAAGAGTCATCCAATTTCTCTATTTCTGAATCGTTGCCTGATGGTTGTTTATTTGGTGTAGAGGTTGAGGGACCTTCGAATTTAACCGGTACTCGTATGGTACTCACATTAAAGTCACATTTCACTTTATTTTGATTCGATTCCAGCATTTGTGTTAGAGGTTCGGTAACAGGTTTGAATATTTTATTGAGTTCATGGTTGTTTTGATCTTCCATATCTCTTAACTGCTTAAGTTTATTTTTTATATTATCCGATGATGTGATTATCTGTTGTTTAATATTATGATTCATTTTTTGTCTTTTCGCTCTCACTAATCTACTTCAAATGATGGTATTGCATTTTAGGGTAAGTATATAAAGGTGTCTAGATTTTTTCTATATCGGCCTTTATTTAATTCAGAGTCTTTATTAATAGTTAAAAATGTATGCCTCTCCTTCCAAACATTATGACAAATATCCTTAAATGTATTCCATGACATATCTGAATTAACGTGCTCATTGTATACATGCTTTAAGTTGATTTCATCTTGTTTGAAGAGTAATAATAAATTTGCATTATCACGAATCAACTGTTTCGGTATCTTTGAATATGTCTGTGACAGATAAAAACAATCGATTTGACTGTGTCTCCCCATGGCAAAATAATTACGAATGTTGATCTGATTTTCACAAACCACATCGTCAAATATTATAACCGTGTTTGGTAATACATCATTTGGATGTATAACTTCACTATCATCGCTCAATACATGGTAGTCGATTTCAGGGGTGTTTAATAGCACTTGTTTAAGAAAACAATATTTACTTTGAAATGGGGTTTTTGTGTATAAATATAAATTCTTAAATTTAAGACCGTTTTTATGTAACAATAATGTAATCATTACATTCGTTTTTCCACAGTTAGATGGTCCACAAATCAAACATCGGATACTGTTAGGTAACAATGCACTATGTTTTATGGGCTGTGATTTCTCTTCAATATAAATGGGACTAACATCCAAGCTTATCAACTGTTTTTTGAACTTCATTATCACTAAATGATTATTATTAGCGCATGATTACCATTTTATACTTAATCATGCTATAGATGGCTTATTGAATGATAAAATGAAACAGAAATTAGCAAGCATATACTTTATTACATCAAAAATTATTAATACATTTTTTATACAACTTATTTCTAAGTTAATAGCTAATTATAACTACATGTATGCATGATGCCCCCATGCTACAGTATCAATTTGATTCGGTAATATTCTACGTTTATCATCATTCCTATTTAGTACTAACTTATTCACTTCTTGCGAATACAATGTATGTTTTAAAGACTTTATCGTATTCATCTTACATTTCAAATCCTTATCATGTAATAAACAATCTGAATAATGTTTAAGATTTAAAGATTTTACTACAGACTTAGACACACCTTTTGCTTTTTTGATCTCTTCTCTAGCAGTCTTAATACAGTAAAGTTTGGCTCTTAAGCCTACAAATTCAGTTATTAATTCACCACCCATTTCATCTTTGAATAAACCAGGTATTTTGTTATTTACTCTTGGGATTCCATACAGATTATGTTTATCAAAATTACTTGTATCGAACACGTGAATGTCATGTTTAATATCTTCATACACATCATCTGTATAAATTAAATATAAAAGGCTGTCAGTATCAGTGTAACAAAGTTTAGCATTCTCTCCATATTTATTTTTAATATAATTATAATGGAATTGATATAAATGAGTCTTCGCATACTCTAATACTGTAAATCCCACATATATGGGTTTATCTAAAGTTATTTTTTCTAGACTTAACTGAATAGCTAGGAAATTTTCTGAAAATATTGATACAGATTTTAAATTTGGTTTAGCAATGAGTTTTCGAGCACCAACACGTTTATTTGTTATGTTATTATTGTCCTCCCATTCAGATACTAGTTTTACATTCACTTGTTTTCGCTTATTCTCTATAGTTTTACCAAAGATCGAATTATTCAATAATTTAAAAAAGTCTTTTTCAAAGTCAGACTTTGAGGACTGGCGCAAATTTGTATTCAAATCTATATATTTCTTTAGAAAACTTTCTTGTCTGAACGTTATTACACGATAAATTTTTTTTAATAAGAGTCCTTGTTTTAAGCATTCCTTCAAATGAGTATAATGTATTACATAACAATTTTTATTATATAAATTCGCTACTAGTTTTGCTGACTTACTACCTGGTGGAATAAGTTTCTCAACGGCAAAAGGTAATTCACAATGGGTATCATGTAAGTTATAAGGATATTCTAAATCAACTTCCAAAATGTATCCATATTCACTATCATCTGAAATAGTTTCTATATTTAAATTACTAATTTGTTCGGGTGATAAAAATTTAAAATCAGATATTGGCATTTTTTTCATCATAGCAAAACCATACAAATTGTTACTATCTAAATATATCAAAAAACTAGACGGTTTCGAATAATCATAATTTGGTAAGTATTTATTATTAGCTTCAGCATGTCTCAGCGTACATTGTGCTAAACCACCCCGAACACCTTTTTCTATCATTTGATATATTTCAAGATCAGTTACTAATTCTAATCGAACATCAGTATAAAGGAGCATCGCATCCCAGCTAAAGCCTGGTGCAGTAACATAATAAGCTGGATCTAATTTATAGTAATGCAAACTCATGTTTCTAAAGTTTTCAAATATGTCAGTTAATAATAATATATCACTTTTCAAATATAAGTCAGTGTATTCACCCATATCTTTTATGTTAAATTGTTTCCAAACATTTAGCGCATGTGTGTATTCACTATCAGATATATGTTCTTTTAATAAACTGTTATAAAATAATCTTTTAGTTGGTAAACATTCGTCATCATATTTTAAAAAACTGTTCATGTAGTCATAAGGATAAATCCCTTTTTTTCTCATTAACTCAAATTGATTTGATGTGGTGAAAAATTTAGAAGTATGAATAAAATCATTATCATTCAAGCTTTTGCTCAACTTATCTAGGCTTGCGCTTAAAAATAGAAAAGAATCAATAAATTTCACATTTACACAGGATTTGTTCTCATTAATTTCAAATGACTTTGTGATTGTTATGTACTTTTCTTTAGTCTTTGGTATAACATTAATTGAACCATCATATTTTGTTAACTCCATTATGAATAAATGTAAATCATAACCAGATAAATTATGAAACACAACTGGTATAAATGGACATACTTTGAAATTGAGGTTGCAATATGAATGAGCGGCGCCTCTATACTCGCCAGTAACATGATCATGATCACGAACTTTATCACCAAATAATAAATGTTTACAAATATGACAATAAATGCTTGAATCGTATTCATTTTGCTGTTTTTCGGTTAATTGTAGCATTGGTTTATTAGACTTAATCAACTCATTTATAAATTTCACATCTTCCATTAAATATTTGATAAAAACTTCAGATGCATCTTTACCACGATAGGTTACTAATTTGTTTAAAGAACTATCAAATGAACAACAAACATAATAACCAAAGCATGAAGGCTTATGAATTTTATATTTTGTAGTGTTCGCACTCTGTGAGGCATCTGAATATTTTTCTAATAAACTCTCAAAATCAGCGTATATTATAAAAGGAACCTTTTGTTGTCTTTCAAAATGTTTAAACATTAAATAAGTATCAGGTTTCGGTAATACTTGTAAAACTTTGGAACAAAAATGTTTTGCGCGTTTTTCCTTACTGCTGAAAATCAATAAACATGCTTCACATAAATAAACATTACCTCTATGTTTTGTTACTTGACTTCTTACTAATTTCAACAGATTTTTAATTAAACAGTAATGGCCTTTTCCATTGTTTTCAATATATAGTAAATTAAAATGATTAATTCTTTTATTAGCACTCATATATAAAGGTCCAGTCACATATTTACTCTTTTTGTCTAAGCCAAACACATTAATGCTTATTTTGGGGTTATTCTTTTCAAAGACTTTTATATCTTGAAATGATGGTGGAAATTGCATTCCATTAATATTAAATATATTTGAAAAATGCGGATAAGAGGCACATCTATCTACATGTTTATCACACGGATAAAGGCCTGCTAGAATACTCCAGAGAAAACAAAACTCATCATTATTTTTAACATTAACACAGCTTCTAGTATTACCTACGCGAGGTGGTAATTTTATGTATGTACCTCCTCGCAAAGGACAATATTTATTTACATTAATTTCTAAATGACTGAGTGATAAGAATGTCCAACCGGACTCAGAGTGCTCAAATTCAGCAAGTTTTCTTTTCATCGTATCAATAGTTTTCATTCTAAATATCTCTTTCAATTCATTAATGTTACATATAATTTCATATTTTGTATTAAATGATTTCAATTGCTTTTCGCCCGATTTTGGTAACAAATAAAATGCAAATAATTCAAATTGTATCTTAAGACAATTGTGTTTCTGTAAATTCATTTCTATAAGTCTATAAATATCTGTTTCACAATCGTATAAAAAATCTTCTGGTATAGAATAAATCTTATTTTCAGCTTTCAAGCGATAACTCATTACTCGATTTTTAAATGCTGTACTAATTATATAAATATTGTCAAATTCAGTTGTAATCATGGAATTCAATTTATGCAACTCGGTTTTCAAATGATATTGATATCGATTTCTTTTTACTGTCATATCACAATTATTACATTTAACAATCTCATTATTAGTAATAGGCTCTCGAGTAGGATCGATGTTGATAACTGTAAAGAAAAAAAACGGTTTTTAAATATAAAGGAAAATATATGTTTATTGATATTATTATTATTATACACAATTATATTAATTATTAACATTGTTTATATATTCATCAATATTAAGCTTAAATTAATGACAACAATAATAACATGTTACTTTACCTATCGATCGTGTACCCACTACATGGAATTAAAGATTATAGACATCTTACCAATAGCTATATTTAGTTGCCCACTACAAGTGCATGGTGCTGAAATTCGATGTGAATTCATTGGGCATGCCTCTAAACTCTTTTCTTGCAGCACTAACTACGTTGGCAAGATGTTGCCAAAGAACACTATCGGTGTCCGTCTTAATTTTTAAATGCGACACCGAGTGACGCCACCTATTTACAGGCATGACGCCCTCGATGTCACTGGACCTATATACTTTTAATTCGACGTAGTGGGTACCTTTCTTATAAGGTAATACTTGTTTTGAGAGCCCCGTTGCAACTCTATTTACAAAAATTGATTGCAACGGGGGCGGACTATTTTTAATTGATGGTTCCGACTCCTCACACTCACTATCATCCCCGAAGAGGTCGTTTATCGTGACTCTAGTCGGTGGTGTGATCGGCTTGATCATGGGCGATGACTTCTTCTTCTTCTGATGATGATGTGAGGTTGGAGACTGCTTCTTATCTTCATCTGCAGATACCTCTGAATGTGACCTGTGAATAAAATTAAAAATGAATTAGTAAAAATTAAAAAATGTATGCGTCTATGAGTTCTTTAACTCTATATCGAGTAGGTATTCATCGTATGATCTAGCGTATGAAAGAGTAAACAGTAAGTTATAATATGACTGTCCAACTAACCTTTTTGTTTGTTTTTTCTCCGTTTCCTTATCGCCTTTATCAACTCTGACTGATCTGGTTTTCCCGACCACATCAACCATCAGCGTCGACGCCTTCGACTCTTCGCCCCCAGAGACCGGTGAATGTAGTCTGAAATAATAGAAAAAAAGAATATGTACCTATACTGTTTAGCGCTATAGTAAAATATTGGGTCAATGAGTACATGTGCAAACAGATAGAATTATATCTTAGTACATATAACTCACCTTTTCGTTTCCTTGCGCTGTGTCTCTCTATCAGCTCTAGCATAGTGGGAGATCCGTTTTCGCCCAACTACCTTCACTTCCTCATCTGATGGCGGAAATACGTCGTCGGTTAGAAGCGGCATTGATCGAGACCTGTAAAGGATTTAAAAAACAAAACATAATAAGTAGATGATAGGATAAGGCACAATGGACAGACAGACAGACACAAAAAATTAAAACGAAATATGAATGAACGATGATAATGATGAGTGAATGAATAGTAATAGGAATACTTACATTTTGTTTCCGTTTGTTGTTTGTCACTTTACACTTTAGGCTTTTCAAGCTAATTGCTGTCCTCGTTACTGAAGTTCAATAGTGATTCTCCCGGTATTTATTGCAAGTAAAATTATTGTGTGCGTTACGTACCGACAGGCAACCTGCATGTGCTTAATAGCTGACTGTGTTAAAATCCATACATAGATCCTGAAGAATGCACTGGATGCCCTAATTTAGTAGGCAGGCGCCCTACTACATTGTTTGATTTATTATTGTGTCAGCAAATCAAATAATGAATTTGTAAAAAATAATGTATGTTATTGCGCGATTTTGAACTTTATAATAGTAAAAAACTTTGCTATAAATTCTCGGTGTAAATACAATCAAAATGTTAATCACTTCGAAGACCTCAAGAAAGAAATACACTTACTCGAAATGAGCGTAAGTAAACAATTTCCTAAAAAATAATAATAATGTAATGTAGTACACATTTATTATCGAAATTGTTAATAATTTATTTTTTATTTTTGCAGGAAAACGAAGAATCACTATTCAATTTTATTCCGATGAATCAAAATATTAGAAGTACGAGTCGCAAAAGAACCAGTGATGATGAAATATTCTATTCATTTGTTAAGAGACCAGTCACGGGAGGCATGAAATTAATTAAAATAGAAATATACGACCTTACGAAGAGTGATGTTGGTTTGAAAAAAACTACCGGCATGTGTCAATGTAAAGCTGACGTTTGCGTACAGCACATCATTAAGAATAGTTATACCGATGATGTTTATGTATGTGTAAGAGACCTAATAACTAAAATGGAAAATAGTGTACTAAATCTTTATTAATAAATTTATAAGCATTCAGTATCTATGTGTTTTATTAGATGATTAGATACTCACAAAAATCTTATTATTATGTATTTAGGTTAGCTTCACTATTTTCAAAAACTTAGTTTTAGGTAGGTATAACATCTGTATAAAACTTTGTAATGATACGAGACAATTTTTTTATTACAAACTATATTCTAGCTGAATAGTCTGACGGTACTTTTTATTACAAACAAAAGGTATGGCGACGGCATGTCGCATACCGTTGCCCTATAAGGAAGCGATCTACAACAATTTATAAAATATATGAATTGTTTTTACTTTACTATTATAAAACTTAGCTTTTAAATGACCTGTATTACCCAATCTGATGAAGCTTGATAGCTTAGTACTTACTAGAAATGTAAGTATGTTTTTTCACATCAATCATTACAAGCAAGGTTAAAAATGTGTAGATGGTTGAGATATCAAAAATCTGTTAGTTATTACTGTAAAAGTTGTAGATTTATTAAAATAAAATATAATTAGCGAACTTAAAGAGACATACTTGCAATCATACTTTTGCAGGCAACAGACGTCCGATTCATACAAATAATATTTAAGCTAAAATAAATAAATGGAGTACTACTACGACGATATCGATGATTTTGTTTTTTGTTGTGTGAAAAAATGTTATGAATTTGAACAGTTTAGAAGTAGCGACGATGTACCAGATTCTCCAACGTGGAAACCATCCAAATGTAAAATATGTAAATTTCCATTAAGATTTTGTAAGTGCGACAAGTGTAAAAGTATGACATGGAGGCAAAAACTGAAACCTGCTCCGCAACAGAATAAATTGATAATATATTTACGTAGAATAAAAACTTGTTTGTTCTTTAATTAAATATATCAACATATTTAAAATAGAAATGTATTTATTATTTATTATCCTCTTACAATTTCGTTAACTAAAAAACTACTTACTACCTACTTATTAAAACTAGTTACTATGAGAACATTAATGGATAAACAAAAAAAAATCCATACTATTAAAGTGTTTTTTAAGATTAAACTGCATCGAAACGTCAGGGATCTATGTGTATTCAGAATTAAACAGGTAAAACAACTGTTTGCTGAATGAACTGAATGCTTGAATACTTGAATGAACTGAATGCTTGAATACTTGAATGAACTGAATGCTTGAATACTTGAATGAACTGAATGCTTGAATACTTGAATGAACTGAATGCTTGAATGAACTGAATGCTTTGAATACGTGTTGGTCTGAAAAAACCACTTATCCACTACTAATAAGGAAGACCCAAAGGTCCGTGACTAAATGTTATCGTTTGTTGAAGAATTAGAGCAGAAAAAGACTTTTGATAATAAATAAAATATGGAAATTTTAGGCCTGATTTTAATTCATTTGTGAATCATGAATCATACATGAATCAACCTCGTATGGTCAAATAAATTCCTATAATCGTTTTGGCGTATGACCAAAACAGTTGTTACAATTGTTCTGCATGGAACGTTAGTAGAAATTCCTTCACTACACATGTCAGATATAAAAGCGTACGACCGTCATACAAAATTAGTTTCGCATCTTCCTACGCAGTTCATACTCGTACTCCAAACTGGATTAAGTATGAATCAATGCGAGACTTTTTATTAATACGTTCCATTGTTCCCATAGATCTATATTCTCATAGTTTATGGGGAAATGTTGGCACCATATTTATTTCAGCCGTCAAGCAGTGATGTTTTTGCTATATTCCGTTTTGAAACAGAGTCCTTGGAGTCTTCAAGTCTAGAGTGAATAGGTACCTTCACGAGCATGCTACATCCTTGACCTCATCTTCGCTTCCCACCAGAGGAGCTGAAGTAAGGTGCAAGCCTATTATGTCACAGCAAAAAAATCATTTTAAACTAAGTTTTTTTTGTAAAAATGATATAATTCGAAGTTATTTTGTAATCGGCAATTCTGGAACACAGTTTTCCAGTAACTAAAAGCCTAACTAGACTTTAAAACGGTTCGAAATTCGGGATAGTTGCAAAGTCTATAGATTTTAGTCGTTTAGAAATTCCGTGACATTTTCGGCCGTCTTTAACCTATTGGAGACTAAGGATAATGGGGTATGACTTGGATTATTTTATTCTTTATTTTATTATTTTATTTTTATGACAATTTTTTTTATATAAAATAGTAATCATTAATAAAAATAGGTACTTATAGTCAGGAATTTAGGTTCATTTATTAGAATAATTTTTTTTTAGTAAGTAATAAATATCGGTTATCGTTTAGTGATTTAGCAGTACCCAGAGTGCCCAGTGGGAAAGACGGGTCTGGTCCCAACCACTTCAGCATACATTAAATATGGCATATTTATTCGTACCTGGCTCTGTATGGACTCATCAACAGTGTCGTCAGTGCGGGTCGATGTCGGTGACAACAGCAGCGTGCGATACTCGCCCTCTACTTGTAGGGGGTACGGCGAGTGTGGAAGCGGCGTGCTGCGTGGTAGAGACTCCGGCCCGCGCCATTGGGAAGGCGGCAGGGGACTTGGTGTCCTGTGAGAAACATTCATTTGTAAACCTTCACTACATAGTCGCTTCCCGCTGTCTATCTGCCCCTATGTATGCTCAGATAGATTATAAAACAGAACTACCACGGGTACGAAGTCGCGGGCAACAGCTAGTAATAACTAAATTACTGATAGGGAATTGTCTTTGGGTCAGCACACATCAGCTGATGGTAGAACAGCGGCATTTTATCCGTGAATTTAAATCTTATAGCTTTTACATACGTATGAATTTACGTTGGCAAATAAAATGCTGCTGCACTAAAAAATATACGCGACGAATTAAAAACGTCTTCCTTTGTTTGAAGTCGGTTGAAAATAATGAATATTTTGTTGAACGAGGTTCCTAAGTTTAAGGGGACATTATTTTTCACGTTTGGAGATGTCGCCACCAGCTTTGGTGTATAGAATGAAGGAAGTTCTTTATCTGGAAATGTCTAAGAAGATTGCGTTTATTGATATTTACTTCATAAATAGACTACAGTTTTAAGATCGTGAAAACAACAAAGATATGAAATTATACCAAGTTACTACTTGTATGTATGGTTGAAAGGAAGTATGTATATAATGTTTACCTGTATGGTAGTGCAGCTGCGTTCGGAATGGGCGAGCGAGGTGCCATTGGAGTCCCTGTCCGGGGTCCCTCACGGTCTACGTCCCTAGATATGACCACGAAAATGAGACATGGTAAAGTGAACTTTAACGCCAATACGATACAACACAAAATCTATTGACTTTAATAAGGTTTTATAGTATTTTTTAATGACTTTATTAGAACTGATCTAGCTTTTAACGCACAAATATGACTAGTCCATAGATCTTTAGTATGTTCTTTTATCGTATTGACGTCTTGCTACATATAAAACAGGCATAATTATTACAAAAAATGCATATAACAAAATTATTTAGATACAGAACACATAACTACATAATAATTTGAAAGTAACATTCAAAAGTGATATCGTTTAACAAACTTACAAATACAGATATGATTCATAACATAAAACATGCAACAAAGGCTGTGTGTACTTTAGACAATTGTTGCAATATCATAAATAAGAATAAAATATCAAAAGTAGACATTTTAGACTACCTATCTACTACACCAAAATAAATTATGATCATGCGAAGTGGCATAGCTGACTACCATAGGTTTAAGAAAGAAGTCTAGCTAAAGCGTAATAAAACCCTGAAAGAAAATTTAAAATACTTCTAAAGTTGCTTTAACTTTCAGTTTCGCAGATTTTTTGCCAGTAATTATATCCGGTAGTTGTTATTCAAATAATCAGTAACTCGTGAGCCAAATTGTTTCGGCGTATTTCGGTTAAACAGTTTTGTAATATTTAACGTCATTGGGCGTCTCTTGACGGAATCATATCCGCCAGTGAATCGGCCTAATTATATTTTTGAAGGTAAAGTTGGTTGGAAAGTTATTATTAATATTATTCTTCGGAGGGCTGGATAAGAGAGGGCGATTAATTTACCAAAAAAAAAACAAGCCAATATAATAATCAAACAATATAATAGTTACCAATTAGGTGCTATGAATAATATTCAGGCAGCATAGCAAGGATTCTCATTAAGGTAGGGGAAAACACAAAAGATCCCTTTGTCAGCCCCCAATATATAAGATAAGAAGGATTCTCAACCTACGATATTATATAGATAAATGAATAAACGGGTCAAACAAAGTTTTAAGGATATCGCACATCTTTTTTTGTAATGCTTATAGATGTGCTTCGTGGTATGGCTCAATCAAAAGGGATTACTATTTTTACCAAAAATACCCTAAATATAAAAGGTTACAAATCCTTCAAGTTTAAGAGGTTCAGTATAACAGCAATCAGCTAGAAGTAAGCCAAACACAGTTGGCGACAACACGAGATAGCGAGAAAAACTGAGACGCTATCTCGCCTTGACTGTGTTTGGCTTTTAGGATAGTTTTGAAGGATAAATACACCAATAGTTAACGACACCTAGTGCAAGCTTACTCAGCATATTCGTGATAGAATGTTGGTGTAGGTATGCGGCCTACGAAGCTGCCAGACACTCGAGGTACCGAGTATAGATGGGAACTCGAACCGCCTCTGTTATTAAATGCATTGTAAAAAAACATGTCTTCCTTAATGTTTGCCAAATTAGTGAGAGATAAAAATATATAACTTTTACCTTTGCACGACCAGCTTTATTTGATTAGTAGCGTTTTTGAAGAGATTCTGTGCGTCTTCATGTCGCAGGTCTCTCGCGTCGTAATCGTCAATTTTCGCGATTATGTCCCCACGGACCAAATCTCTACCGGCAGGAGTTCCGGGTGTCACCTGAAAAAATGATAAAAGTATTTAAACTCTTTTTCCATTACATTTCTATAATTTTGTGAAACGAAGTACGAAGTATGTAGAAGAAACAAACCTACATTTACCGATAAACAGGAACTGCAGAAATAGTGTTCAGAAACGTGCCATATGGTAAGCTTCGGAAGTTCAAAGTGATTGAATGAAGAACGAATATTTATCTAAGATTTAAGATCAGTCTTCTAAACAACGAATTCTTCAATGTAAGGTAAGGTCGAAGACGAGTATGTCAAGGTAATAATTTGCTAATTTTAAAACAATATTAAAATAAGCTATAATACAAAAATATGATATGATTTAAATATTACAATTTAATGTCTGTAAAATCACCTCGAAGGTCAAACAGTCCGTGACCACTCTGGTGACCAGCCACGACATTTTCTAGGTGTGACAACTTTTAAAATACATTGTGTATATTTTGGCGCGATTGACATTTCAGTTGTTGGTGATGGGTGACGAAGGTACGCGATCAAAGTCAGGGTTAGTTAGCAAAAGTTCCTTTTTATTTTTTTTGAGCAGATTGGTAAATATAGGCTTTGAATGGTTACATAGAGTGAAATAATAATATACTGTGCTTAAGGCGTCAGTGGTACAAAGGGTAGACAGTGCATTGAGTCTAGGACGACCTTGCGATCGAGACTAAGGGGAGATAACTGGACGTATGCATCGAGTTTGGCTTGAGGCCAGGCTAAATGGGTCTACCGGCGACATCGCGCCAAACTGACATTTTTTATTGAAAACAACTAACACATCGGACGGAGGCCGCATCGGCCCAGCTCTACTTGCTCAAGTCCATCACTTCCACGAGTCAATGGCGAGGACACTCGGCTATAATTATCCTTATCACTCATCGGGATGTAATTCTCAGTGACAACCGGGCAACCTTCGGGCAACACAGTGTCTCAGAGTTTTTTAGGCGTTACATCTGGCTTGCGTCCATCCGCATTACATTCATACGCATGAGAAACGTAACACGCTTGCGTCACTCAAATATCGAACCTTAACCATACGTAGAACACAAAATATCAAGAGTTTTATTTTGGTGAAGGTTGCACCACGCTCTAATTTGCTTTAGGATTGTTATAACGATCATGCACAAACATTGTTTACAAAGAATATTAGGTTAATGGACTGTTACAAACGAATTTTTTATTTACTAATTGACTTCAATAAAGAAAGGTAATACTGCAGCTGAGAATTTTTTTGACATGTGCTGAGAATGTAGGACTATTTACAAGCAAACAAGAACATAAATACTTTAAAAACAGCATTAATCATACCACTGAGTAATATTCTGCCAAAAAGAAACGCGTAGCTAAGAAGTCACTAATTACTATTAATCTGAGCAACATTTCATTCAGCGACACTCTTAAAATATCTCTTTATTACAGTTGCTCATAAAGTGGATCTTATTCAACGGCTTTTAGGCTCATAATCCAACATATTATGCACGCGTGAGTTTTAGATTTGTTAACTAGTGCTGTAAAGTTATCCCGAAAAGGTAGGTACCAAAGAGTTTTTTTAGCTAGCAAAAATGGTTGTCTTTAAAGTCGGTTTACGAACGAAAATTTTACGTGATAATGGCTTAGAAAACTATTAAAAATTGAGTTGTTTATTTTTTGTTTTTTCTTTACTTAAATATATTGTTTTTCCGTACCATTGTATTTTGTTCTTAACCCCCGACGCAAAAACAAATAGAAAAACCCTAAAAAATAATGTATGTCACACGAGGATGTATAGGTTAAAAGTCTTTAGCCTGGCCTTTCCGGAGCATAATTAACAAAAAAATATTGCCTTAAAAAAATGTAAACATAGAGTTATCACAAATATTTTGTTAATTATTATTTTGTTTTCTTTTCAAGTCTTTTCTTTTATTCGCAACTGTGATAAAAAACGTCGTACGATATGCGTGTGGAATTGATATTTGCATCTTGGCTTCTATAACACGCTCGCTGCCGCTCGCGCGTCATAAACCGCCTCTATGCAAAGATCAATTTACCACACTTATATCGTAATGTACTAATGGAGCTCATAAAAGAAATCGGTATCAAGGCTAGGTGATATAGTTTGCATTTTAGTTAGATGATAGCCAAGGTCGCTTCGGAGATGTCTAGCTATACTAAGTGTATTCAAAGTCTGAAAGAAACCAGATGGACTACATCAAAGATACAATATTTGTGGGAATAGCTGAACACTCAAAGAGATAGCGTCTTTGCCATTCGTCAAACCATTAAATGTTTTAAAAATAAAACTGGATAAGTGCGAGTCGCAATTTACTGTAAATAGGTATACATAATAATGTTTTCATGTAGAGATTTGTACATACAGTACTTATTACAAAAAAATCGAACAACTTTCGTCGGAATTCTATCGCTTTTTCTTACGAATGTGACGAAAGTACTATAAATTTAATTTTATTAGATCTTCGTGGCATCCCGGGGACATTAACACTACTTACACATTGTAAGCGGATTAGTTGATAGAGCTTTCGTTAAAAATAAACTTTAATCAACATTAGACGTTGTGTTGAGTGCGCACGCGTCTTTATCCGCTGAGAATTCGCACGTAGCTGACTCACGCTCTAGAAAACATTACAGCAGTAAAATATTTACATGTTTTCATTACAGTCCAGTTATTATATTTATAATTGAATAACTTTTGCATTCTGAATTTATTTTGAATAGTTTAAACTCGATTAGCCTAGTTTGAAAGTATATTTTTGGAAGCAGACGTTACGCTAACAAACAACACTCAAAATTCATTGGAGATCAAAGTCATAATAACATTGACAGTTTTATTTATAACGTCGAACCATCTGTGAAAATAATACTTAACTTATAAATCAAATACAGTCTTGCAACTGGAGTGTTAAAAGAATCGAAGTCCATAGATCAAATAGATTTCTTTTTAACACGCTTTTTATTAGTTTCACCTGTATGGTTGATTGTATGTAACCGACTTTTTGAGCTCGATTTTTTTGAATGACGTAGACTTTATGAGAAAAGTATGAAACTTTACACTAGAACACTGGGGATTTATAAACCATGTGATGGATTTAAATGAAAAACTAACAAATAACAATCTGACTTAGGACGAAATAATGTAGGCTCTCCTGATCTAGGTTTATACTAATATACCGCGTAACTCCCGATCCTGTGGGAGTATCGGGATAATAAGGAGCCTATGTCACTCCCAATGAATCAATGTATCCTGATAGCAAGTTTCATCAAAATCAGTTGAGTAGTTTCGGAGCCTATTCGTTCCAAACAAATAAACAATCAAATCTTTCCTCTTTAAAATATTAAAATAAACATACAAACATACAAGATAAGCGATACAAGTTATTTAACTCATTGACCAAATCAATCTGTTAAGCTGTTTTGTTGTTGTTTTTGAAGTTTTGAATGATTTTTCCTAGAGCGTACAATGTGACAAAAGAAATAGGAGCTTGAAAGAAGGGAACGTAGAAAACGTCATCGAATTGACCTTGAGCGAAGTAAGCTAGATCAGGGATGAATTTGTCCTTAGCTAGACAGGAAGAACCTCTGCCAAAATACCTAGATAATACACAAAGTTGCACACAACGCAAGTCTAAAGGAGTCAGAAAGGCATCAAACTTATAATGAAAACTACGAAGTTCTAGCTACTTCATTCTTTAAAAAACATTGTGTTGGTGAGTTGTAACAGACAGAGGTCTTATGGAAATTGCGACAACAAAGAAATAAGTGATAGAAAAAGAAATGTATAGATCCTACTATCCCACTAATATTATAAATTTGAAAGTTTGTGTGTGTTTGTTACTCCTTCACGCAAGAACTACCGAACCGATTACGATAAAACTGAATAAGTAGATAGCTGGAGACTTGGATTAACACATAGCTATAATATCGGGATAAAAGATCCCGACATTTTCACAACAACGGGACTTACACCGGTGAAACGTAATAAAATATGGAATATTTTATGACAATTTAAATTCATGTTGATCATGTTTCTTCCATATTTTCATACATTTTAAAGATGTAACGTCGGGATTAATGTGTCTCTACAAAAATGATAGAATATTGTGATAATGGGGTCGAGCCGGATCTACGATGGCAGCTGTCGAACGACATCTGACCGATACATATCCAAGAATACATCGGTTATAAAGAGACAACGGCGACGATCTAGTTAATTTGATAATGTCCTAGATAAAATTCTTAAGAAAAACATCTTATACGTTGAGTTTAGAACATTTTAAAACTTCTAGAATCTTCAAAGAAAATTTGCTTTAGATTGTTCTATTTTATCACTAAAATTGTAATAAATGTAATTAAAGAAGTGATGTCGTCTGCCAACGGCCAAGTATTTGGGATGTTCGAATAAGATCCCGGGCACGACAACTTTATCAATTTCACAGACCGAACGATTGTATATTTTCTTGTAAAATATTATGAAGAATATTCGATAACGTTTTGTTTACATGATGCGTCAGAGGTGGGACTCCAGCGTTTGTTTACACCGGCGAGCGGTAAGCGGCACGCGTTTTCTACAAAATGATAGTTGAGATGGACAGGTACCCTCGTAACTATGAGCGGAGTGGCGAGGTCCGCGCCACCAATGATCCTAAGGCCCCAGTTGACCTCGCGGGTGTCCCGGCGCAGCGTGACCACGAACGTGTGCAGGCGGCCCATGATGGCGCGCGGAAGGGTCAGATGCACTGCGCGGACGCACGCGCTCGATGCGCGGACCTGCGTACACGGCGGCAAAACGCGACGTTGTGCGCGCAAAATTAGCCTCATCGCAAATCCCCCCTCCCCTTTAATCCTCCACCGCTTACATCTAACCCTGGCTTCGTAATCGACCCGAATTGATTTACGGAAACCGATGGGTAAATTGATTGCTCGAAGCCAGCTTCCACGATCGTCCAAATCTTGTTTATTTACCGAATGTCTTGACGAATTAGAATCGACCTACATTTCTTGGTCAAGTCTTACGCATTAGCCAGCGGTTATAATAAATCAATTCTGCAAAATATATTTAATTAGACAACCAACATATGTTGCCAAAACTACAAACTTTTCTGTAATATATCGAACGTTTTAATTATTATTTTCTTTATAAGCACTATACAACCTGCACTAGGGTCAATTCCACATCTCATTATTTAATGATTGAAAGCTTGGTAAGTATTCCGTCATATAGGATCACTTACAAAATAATGTATAAATATTTCAATAAAACTGGTATAATTTTTCTTTGTTCTTTAAGTTTTCTTATGCGAGATTACAGATCAATACAGATCAATAATTAAATATTTTGAAAATAAGTTTTGTAAAGAAAGAACTTGAAGTGCATCTTAATGCAACAGAGACCAAACACAAATTTACTTTCCTTTTTTAACCAAGTAGATCGCTGCCAGATATGATTCCTCGCACTCTTCATAAGCTACTTGACTCTACTCGAGTTATCGTCAAACAAAGTTACAAACAGACAAACGCTTAGCGTCTCGGTTTTGTTAAGGCACATTTATGAAAACAAAGCATACCTTATTCTTCCTCCTAGGTGCAAAATCTCTAACAGCATCATCATCAGGATCAGGTCGCTGGTGCGGCACTCGCCAAAACGGAGGTCGCTGGTACATAGGCATCCTCACTTCCACCAATCAAATAATTCCCAAGCTAAAACACAAGAAATAAGGTTAATATCTCACATAAATACTGGATCGTTTGGCACATAGCAACATTATAAGAGACGTAGGTGTTTGGCGTCAAATCCGGATAAATCACCTGTCTCCATGGACAAGGACGGAAGACGTAGAGTAGAAAAATATAAATACAGCACGTAGAGTTATGGACTATGGAAAATGGAGGGGATTATAGGGTAGGGACTCACCGTAGGGCGCGTGCGTGGTCACTTCGGCACCGTCGCTCATCCAATGCCGTTTTCTATTATCTAGAATTATTTCGAGCACGATGAAACTATGTCTATTTTTCGCGGGACGTTCCGTTCGGCGGTCGAGTCGTGATTTAGTAAAGGCGGCTGCGGGTGGCGCGTTTCCACTTCAAACGTCCTGCCCGCAGCCCGACATGAATGCCGTTCGTTCACCCGATATTCGGACATTCACAATACTTTGTACGTAATATTGTACCCGTCTCAATCCTATGTTACACCGACAAACGACATTCAACTAATTAACATGTAATCAAAGAAGATACAGCCAAGAAAACTAACGATAACAATTCAAAAGTTTATTATAAAGTTAATAGAGTGATTGTTAATATTTACACAACATAGTATACTTAATAAAAGTTACATAAACAAAAAAAATACGTAAGATTGGTGTAACTACAGACCTCTATAAAACTTATGTACATATAACGCTAAGTTTTTCAGACAATTTCATTTAGTAAATGAGGCATTAAAATAATAAAAAATACATCAATTTAACATAATACTTCTTAAAAAAAAACTAGAGTTGCACATCTCAAAACATCGGATTTCAAAACGTAAACATACTTACTATTTTATTATATAAAGATGTTTCAGAAATGACCGAGCCAGTTGTATAAACAGAAATTACAAATAGTTATTTTTTAGATATTAAGATACAATAATAATATATTACAAAAAATAACTTAATATGACATTTAACTTGATTTTATTTACACCTTGAATACGAATAAAATTTCAATAAAATTAATACAAATTAATTAATAACTTAATTATTGACTTGATACTTAAATATAGCACTAAATAAAACAACCCAACAATAGGTAATTCATAATTAGACAGTAATGTCTACTCAAAATTATTATAATTGATTTAATATTTCCTATATTATCTAAAGATTAAAAGCGACATAACATTCCGCTAACGAATTCATAATACCGCTATTTATACACATTTGATTTGACTATTAAAATACTTCTTCAGTCATAAACAAGGCAAGAATAGAGAGTCTAACTATATTCATTAATATTATAATAATTTAGAAGATATGAACTGTAGAAAATACCATATTTTTAGTGAAAAAATGCAAAATTAACTCGTTACATAAGACTTTTTATTACATTTTCAAGTCTCCACCATACTATATCTATACTAATATTATAAAGCTGAAGAGTTTGTTTGTTTGAACGCGCTCATCTCAGGAACTACTGGTTCGAATTGAAAAAATATTTTTGTGTTAGATAGTCCATTTATCGAGGAAAAAGTGGCTACTTTTTATTTTGATATTCCCACGGGATCGGGACTTATGCGGGTGAAACCGCGGAGCGCAGCTAGTCGATAATATTTCGAGTGTTTCTATCTTGTTAATTTATTAATAAAAAATCCTATGTTATTCTTTTTTGTTTCTCTACATTTTATTTAAAAAACTTTTAAATTATTGATATAAATAATATAGGTATTAATCTGGCAAGATTCCATAGAATGTATTAAAAATGTTTTTATTGTAATTCATGAAATAAATAGAGATTCGCACAGATCTTAATGCCGTGAAGTTTTGCAAAAGAAAAAAAAATGTTCACTTCGTTTTTCTAGAGGCATATTCAGCGGCTTGGGACTGTTAATTGTAGTAAATTGTATTCGATTTAAAGACAACAGTAAAGCTGTGGTGTTTAATTGATTTTGAAGCAAGATCATTGCATATTATTCTCTAATCTACAATTTTATAATATAATTTATCTATTAATTTAGCTTCTGTGTTTAGTCAGTTAAGGTTGCCAGATGGCCGGGATTTGTTTTCAACGACATACAAAATCCTCGGTCAACCCGTTTAACCTCTAGTTCTATGTATTATTTATTTACTACAATAATCATTTTGTACATTTCTTGTGTGTAATATACACAAGAATTTTGAAAAATCACAAAAATCACAATCAAATTTGCGCCAATCTGCTTATTCCATGAAGCATTCCTTGTCAAGATTAAATCATGTCATAACGTCGTACTATCTTACTGTATGAGTCAACCTTTTCTGCCAGTTGACAGGTTATCCTCTCAACTGGCAGAAAAAGTTGACTCATACATTTTCATTATGGTGCCATCTGTGTGCCAGTTGATAAAATCATTATTTATTTCTTTAAACAAAAGTCCTTAATCAGATATTTCTGCTTTTTCAATTTTGACAACCCTATAATTATATGCTTACTTTATAAGCGGTTAATAAAAACATTAGATTGCATTAAAATATCAACCAATAAAAAAATTGAGGTCGAATTTGAGACACTATCAATTTAATAAGGCCAATATTAATAAATATTAAATCTTACCACACAATTAAAAGTCTAATATAGCAGGTTTAGTATCCTTGGCGCATTTGATGAGTGAATACATTAGTTTAACGAAACCCGTGTCCTTCGGTTTCTCTAAGCCTCGTAACAGTCGGTTTTTCATTACAGCTACAAACTCGCGGTTGCTCAGTTGACCATCCACTGTAAACAAAGGCATATTTTAGCATTATAAGAACAAAGTACTAACCTTAATGCAATAACATTTAGGGTGACATGAACAACAAAGAATAAATTGGTTTGAGACCGTAAACAAGATTAAGGAACTGTCAAAGTATTAAACTGATAAAATAATATCAACTTTGTGGTTTTTGAATTAGAATTTGATTTTAAATTTCCCGTTAAATGCATTTAGCTATAATGTAACTAAAGTTGAAGAAGAATGTCATGCAAGCAACCCTTAGTAAGATGACAGATGTGAGACTGACGAAAGATAATTTTTACTATCGAAGGTTTCATTAACGAATATGGAGGAAATAAAATTGCAATAACTATACTCATATTGACAAGTTCTTCCTCTGGACACGGTCGACTAAGCTGAGAGGATAGTCTAAGTGCTGGGTAAGCCTACTACATCCTTACGTAAAAATGACCCAACAGATGAGGTCTAGTTGGGGAAAGAAAGCCTGTATACAAGAACGATACTTTGACGACTTCTGTGACGCATCGGGCGAACACCCGCTTGCGACGCAGAAGGTTGCGGGTTCGATTCCCACCTAAAACATTTGGTGTTTGGGTGTCTATCTCTATATACTCGTATATAAAATTTTCGTACGTTACAAAACTCCTAAACGGCTGAACCGATTTGTATAAAATTTTTGGTATATATTCGTTAGGTCTGAGAATCGACCAACATCTATTTTTTTGTATATGTCAAAACAACGTTTGCCGGGACAGTATATATTTGCACAATTTTTTTTTTCCAAATCGGTTCAGGCGTTTTCGAGTTATCGGCGAACTTACATAAGAATTGAGAACCTCCTCCTTTTTTGAAGTCGGTTAAAAATAATATAATATAATAATGCTTTATTTAAGGTCTTATACAATACTATGTACAAACCCATGGTTTTAAAAAAAAATAAGCCTAAACTAAATGAAAATAAGGAAATAATACCTACTTAAAATTTAAAACAAAATTCTTAAATTAATAAATAAAGTACCTAGTACGTAGTAGTGGTACTGCGCACCAGCGAGTCAGCTTATCTATATCTATTTATATGTATTGTAAAAAAAGTATATATGTATTCTATTCGTTTTATAGCACCCATAAAACAAGCCTAGTTGCTTAACTTGGGGCTAGATGGCGTTGTGTAAAATGTTCTACAATATTTATTTATACTCACTATTCTCATCGAATATAGTGAAAACGACGTTAATAACATGCGGATCCAAGTCGACATGTGCCACAGTCCGTGCCACGTGCCTCAACGTCGGTTGATCTATCGAAGCTCCCGCTATGTGGTAGAACGTCAGCGCAGTGTCTACGTCGTTTATATTGTTCAGCAAGTGGAAGAACTTTAGGTAATCATCCTTTGTTATACCTACGCCATGGTCGCGGAAACTGAAAATTTAAATATATCACATATACATACAGGGTGATTTTTTAGGGTTAAGTACCTCAAAATGTAAAAAAGGAACCCTTATAAGACTACTTTCTTGTCTGTCTGGCCGTGTGTCACCACCGATTTTCTCAGGAACGGGTGGACCTAGCAAGTTGACATTCATACGTATTCATTTATAAGGTCTATGGTCCCTATTAGGTGTATAAAAATCAAGGTCCTGAGTCAACATGATAAAAAGATATGGGCAAATTTACATTTTCGCAAAAACTTGAAAGTATCAAAATTTACCTTAATTTCCACCTTTTGTTTTTTCGGAATTTTCCCTTTACTTGTGCTGTAAGACCTTGCTTTTGACCAAATTGACAATTCCAGGTCAACCGGAAGTACCCTATAGGTTTTGGGTCGAAAACCTATATGGTAGTTCCCGTTGACTTAGTATCACGAAATTTGGCAAGAAGTCTTACAGCACACATAAAGGAAAATTCCAAAAATAAAAAATAAAAATAAAAATTAAGGGGTGTCCCCATACATACATAGTTAAACCAATTTAACTTAACCCTTACATTGTATGGGCGCCCAAACGTAATAGGGGTCAATTTAAATTGGTACCTACCATACCACTGCAAGGGTAGAGAAATAGAGTTGAAACTAATGAACACTCGGCGCGCGAGTACGATTCGCACTTGACCGGTTTGTTTTAGGGTTTCGTACCTCAAAGGTAAAAAAAGGAACCCTTATAAGACCACTTTCTTTTCCGTCTCTCTGTCTGTCTATTTTATATGGGCTTTACCTAAACTATAAGAGATGGTAAAAACATGTTAAAATGAGTTGTGTGTCCGATTTTGACAAAAACTAAAACTTAGTCATTAGATTTTTGTAAAAGTCATTAAACTAGTCAGGAATCGAACCAGTAATTAAAAAGAAACATATTTTTGTATCAATTGATAATGTTAATAACACAAGCCTAGTTGCTTAGCTTGGTGCTAGATGGCTTTATGTAAAGTATTCTACAATATTTATTTATTTATTGTAATTTATTTATCAGTTGCGCCCCCGGGTACTTTCGAGATAAAAAATAGCCTTTGTCCCTTTTCAAGATCCTATCAAAGCTAGTATAGCAGATTTACTTTTGCATTTATAATGTTAATAGATGGACGAGTAAAGGTATATCTGTCAAATTAAGTACTTACGTTTTTTTAACGCGTTTAAGCATTCTAGCCTTCTTCTTGGCGGGGTAGCCGGCGTAAGCCAGCAGAAGTTCTGCAAAATCTGCTTCCGTAATGCGACCATTTTCATCTGGAAATAAAAACTACTCATTAAGAAATGGTAAATCTAAAAAAAAATAAAACCTTTCTCTGCTGAGCAGATTGAGCGGACTGTTTAGTTTAGGCAGGTAATTAGTTCGTATACCTGGTTGCTTTCGTTGAAATTCCAATGATAAAATTTCCTTCTGCAATTGATGCTGAAAGTCTAAAAACTTCTCGATCGTCAACTTCTCATTCAATTGAGGTCCGAAGAAGTAAGTTGTCAGTGCAGAGTTGATGCCCTGAAATTACATGTCACAATGATTTTTAAATATCAGGAATAGCTATAGAATATAATGCATGTTTGGCTCCGCGGTTTCACCTAATACCACGTAACTCCCGTGGGAATATCGGGATAAAAATGTTATCTCCAATAAATCAACGTATCCTCATACCAAGTTTCATCAAAATCGGTCCAGTAGTTTCGGAGCCTGTTCGTTACAAACAAAAAAACTAAAAAATATTTAATGCAGTATAGAACTATAGATAATCTCAGGCACTACTGGTTCGAATTTATTTTTGTGTTGGATAGTCCATTTATCGAGGAAGGGTATAGGCTACTTTTCATTTATATATTCTCACGGGATAGGGACTTACGCAGGTAACATCGCAGAGCGTAGCTAGTTTATAATATTATTTGCGTTTCTTTGCGTTTAGTTCTCAGGTTTTAACAAAAAACCGTTAATTGTTTAATTTATAGGTATATCCGTTAAATAAAGTTTCATTATGAGTTCAAGTCGCGAAAACCTTAAGATACTATTTACCTACAAGCACACATAATATATAGCCAGTCGAAGACTGTTCTCTTCAGATTAATAGTGATACTAACTTTAAATGTATTTCCAGTATTGGCATGATCTCTATGCCTGGAGCCGATGCTGCTCTGTTGCCGGATGAGTGCGGCCACCTTCTCGAACTCCTCGCAGTCCACGTCCCCATCACCGTTCAGATCGAACATACGGAAAGCTATCTCGAAGTGACGACGGGATGCTGGAAGTAAAGTAACCAATCCTGTATATTAAGGATCTTAATTAAGTGATTAAAAGAGTACGGTTTTGGCGAAGATGTATCGCATATCATAGATCGCACGTCGCACATCGATGTCACCTCTATTTAAAACAAATGTATGGACAAAGAGCGCACGTACATTTCGAAAGATGCCTTACTGCGATAGACCTATGTGCTCCGACTCGTGATTGGCTAAATCAAGGTCACTGTTTCCCGTCTCACTCGCGCTTGCACTGATTCGTATATATTTTATGGACCTTGGCAATGATAAAGCTTACAGCTAATAAAAGGTTACAGCTATGCCGATGCATCGCTCATCAAGTCATCACACATAGCACGTTGCACATCGATGTCACCTCCTCAAACAAATGGATTGACATGGAAGCGCATACACATTTCGAAAGATGTCTTACTGCGATGCAAGTTCATCGATAACATCGCACTGATTGGCCTTGATATGGCCATTGACTGCGCTCCGCATAAACTATAAGAGATAGCGAAAAATGCTAAAAGGAGTTGCGTGCCCAATTTTGACAAAAACTAAAACTGTATCACTATGTTTTTGGAAAAGTCATAACCCTAGCCAGGAATCGAACCTGTTGATTTTGCAAAAAAAATAAATCCTATATTTTTATAATACTTACCTCGTATATTAATAAATCGAAAGAACTAATCCTAATACTTTTTATTATAATGTTTAAAATATAAAAGGTAGGAAAGTTGTGGGTTTATAATTGACTAGCTTTTGCCCGCGATTTCGTCCGCGTAAAAGTCGAAAGTGGACCAAAGAATTACGTTGTCCCATACAAACTTTGCCCCCCCTTTTCACCCCCTTAGAGATAGAATTTCGGAAAATCCTTTCTTATCCGATGCCTACGTCACACAAAAAACACACCCTCCAAGTTTCAGGTCTCTACTATCAGCGCTTTAGGCTGTGCGTTGATCCGTCAGTCAGTCAGTCAGTAGTTCAGGATAAAGCATTTTATATGTATAGATTAAAAACGAGCTACGCTGTGCATACATATAATTTTTAGACCAACAGTCTAAAAATGTAGATAAGCATAATGTCACCCTTAAAATAATAAGTACCTACCTATCGACATACATTAAATTAGAAATGAAAGATAAACAACGTCAAAACAATCATACAAAACGCAACGTAGGTAATGCAAGTCGATGTATTTATTTTAGAAATCTCTTATCTAGTTTGTGAACAAAGACTGAACGGGTTTATTTCTATGACGTGCTTTAGTACTGAGATTCATCTCGAATTGGCGGGAACTGAAAAATCGTTACATTCGCTCATGCCCAGTGTGGCTATCATCTCCCCCGCCTCCCGGGATGCTGTGAACATTCATTCAAACTGAATTGCTCTACATATCTATACGTCCCCTTCGCGTAAATCATGTTTGTGTGATAATTTTATTATGTGTCGTTATCAATACTAAAAAGAGTAAATTTAAATTTATTTTTACTGTTAACTTTCCTCCGGACACATGACGCTACAAAATGTCAAGTTCAACGATGCGATTCAAATCACGGATCAAGATGAAAGCTTACTATTTGAGATGTGGTGCGAAAACTTTAACGTTTCTTTTCTGGGCCTCACTGTACTTTGTGGTGATGAAACTAACTTTATTCAAAAGCACTGTGAGTACACCACCAAAGGATTGGGCGATGGAACCTGACAACTACACTAAATGGCTGGTAAATACTGCTATTACGTTCACTTTGCTGCTATTAAAGTGATTAATATTTACTACATATATTTTGGCTTCTTAGTTTCAGGGACCAATTCTTGGAGATGAGCCCGAAAAAGATTACAATAAAATAGAATGGGAGGAACCCGATAACGCGACGATAGTTGCTATTGAAAACAGAGTAGACAACGTACAGAAAGTTTGTCGAAAGCGATCACTTATGTATCAACCCATTAACAGCAAGGAGTTTTTTGTTGACCACGTCCACAATCTCGTCTGGTGTAATATTTTCAAAGCTGCCAGCTCGTCTTGGCTGTATAAGTTTAATATTTTAGGTAAGCTTTAAAAAAACCAAGTATAATAAGACGTCGACGTTTTGCTACTTTAATACTGATTTCGTTCTTTATTTTCAGGCGGTTATGACGCTAAATTTTTGGCCCGAACGAAACAAATACCACTTATGCTGGCGCGAAAGAAGTTCCCTAGGCCCAGTGAGGAGGAGTTGCAAGATGCAGTCACTAATCCAGGAGTAACATCTCTTTTGGTAGTGCGTGAACCATTTGTCCGTCTACTCTCAGCCTATAGAGATAAACTGGAGAACATTACCCCTCCGTACTACAGGAAGTTAGCGAGAGCGATAGTAGCAGAACACAGATCGAAAGCAACGAAAACGCTCGGAACAATAAAAAGCTTCGGACCAACTTTTTATGAATTTGTAGCATATCTTATCGAAAAACACAAAGAGGAAAGCGATAATACATTCGATGAACATTGGGCTCCGTATTACCAATTCTGTTCGCCCTGTGCAGTTAATTTCAGTGTGATAGCTAAAGTGGAGACATTAAAGCAGGATTCGGCATACGTGATACATCAGCTTGGTCTAAACCATGTCCTCGGTCGCACTATAGTCGGAGATAGAAGGACGCGAATACGCACCGTCATGAACAAGTCCAAAGATGGGAGAAATACAACGGCCTTAATGAAATATTACTTTAGTCAACTTGATGAGAAAATGTTAGACGAGTTGTTGGATATATATGGCGTTGACTTCGAAATGTTTGGATATGATCCAAATGTCTATAGAAAATATGTTAGGAAATAAAGAGTTTAATGAAATCAACTTTTTCTTCATTCGTTTACACGCTAAACTACTGGACAAATTATATATTATTCAAAAGCACATTAAATAAATAAATAAGTACATAATCAAATAAAAATTTGCATTTATTTAGCCAAATAGGTATGTTAAATGTAGGGTACTTAATGATTTAAAAAAAGGTACTTACTTGACAGCACAGTTAACAAGAAGATGTAGTCACTGAAAGTAATAAGTCCAGACGATCCAAGTTTGTAAAATATGGAGTCTTCATCCAAGTCAAGATTGAGACGTTGGCTGATATTCTGCACAGAGAAAGATCTTGTTAGCACAGTTACTTAAATACAAAGGTTGGTAAAGCTTTATGCACCCAAAAGAAAAATCAAGACCTACAGTGTGACTATAGGCTGCTGTGACCAATAGGTACTTATAACTTTTATTTTTTTATATTATTAAAACTCTCAAAATTAGAGCAAAGGAAAAACTAAATTTTCTACGATATAAAAGTAACTAAAATCTATGTAATGCACAATTCAAACAATAAACATAGACCGAGATTATAACTAAGACCGTTTGGAGTCATGCTTAGGAATAAAAAGGTAAAACAAGTTATTTGTCAGATCAATTTAGAAACCCCCGATTGACTAGGAAAACTGCACATAACTTTTAAACGGCTGAACCAGCTTCTATCGAACTTAGGTTACAACAGAATATGCAGTTTTCAGAATAAAAAAAATACAATCCGATTTAATCATCGACTCAGATATACATTATAATAAAAATGTCACTCGGGAGCTAAACAATAAATTTGTGACAACTGTTATTATATAGAATTTATACATAAAATATTGAGGTGTAAATTCAATACCTAAAAAAAACAATCAAAATAGCAAGTGTTGAATCGGAGCAACTACTTCAATATTGATGAAATATGAAAAATATCCTAAATTCTAGTGCTTCTGTCGTATCTACTAATCTAGGTAAGTGGAAATTTGGAAAAACGTAGCCAATGGTTGAGGCATGACACGAGAGCAAAAGGGAAATGATGAAAACGGAACAAAAATTGTGCATATCAAAAATAATGTTACAGTGAGAGCAGAAGAGATACAGGAAGAGAAACAGTACCTCATTGATGTTCTGAAAAGACAAGAAAGTGGCGTAAGTGGACGAATCCGTGCTACAGTGCGAAAGTGAATTAAATTTAAAACATTGGTACGAGTTGCAGAGTTGAATAGATAGTTGAACAAAGTAGCAGGGATATATAATGAATCATTTCTTCGTAATATTTTTTTATGTGCGATATTTTCGCTCAATTTCAATAATATGTTTATAAAAAGATTGATTACTATACCTGGATATTGAAAATCCGCAGTAAGTAAGTAAATAAAATATCGATTTAACAGATTTATTACTAATATTAATATAATATTATCTTAGAGCTAAATTTTATTAATACCTATTAGTTACCAAAACTATATTCCTATGTTTTCAAATTAAAATAATTCACTTACTTTTGGATCATATCTCCTGTACTGATCGAGCCCCAATCCTGTTACAAGAAAAATAAAATATTGTATTTAAACAACGACAGAAAAGTCTTAGCTCTGAAGTGACGCATATTATGCTAGTTAAAAATTCTGTCTGATCAGGCATGCTAGTCTCAGAATTACATGAACCGATTTTGATCAAGTTTTAAGTATACAACACATATGAATATTCAAGAAGCATACCTCTCATACTATTAAAAATATTGTAAGACAACGCATTTAGCGCCATCTAGCTCCAAGCTAAGCAAGTGGGCTTGATAGATAGCTAGCCAACAGATACTTTTGTACATCATTTTGTAAATAAATACGCAGACCACAACAAATATTTGTTGACAGAAATAAATATAACACAAATATTTGTTCCGACGGTAGGAATCGAACCCGTAACTTTCTGCGTCGCAAGCGGGAATTCCCCCACCGCGCCACAGGGTCTTCAATATTAAACAAATTGAATATCTTTGCAAAGCAACTACCTAGCTTGATCTTTCAATGCCCATTGTGCCCAATATATGCACATTGGAGGACTTGATAGAGGCTAATGCTGCTGCAGTTGCAGTGGCTATTGGGCAGGAATATTTGACTAGTCGAGGGTCACTGACTTTTAAAGAAGAATCTTAAGGTGAAAGGGTACCGGGCGGCGGTCTGTCTATACAAACGTAGTCGACTGTTTCCTCCCTGGATAATGACACTAGCACAAATATTTTTTCATTACTTATACTCCGAAAGTAGGTGTAAAGGTGCCTGAAGAGCGTGTAGAAAGAAAAACTTTCAGCCCTAGGGAGAATCGCTTTCACTGACAGCTGTCATGTCAAATTATGGCTTCGCACGACGTGTGCTATGTGCTTGTAGCCAGTATCAGTATCATTACGCATTAGGAACTTCATAAACCTAACCTCCTTGCTTTGCAAAACACTACAAGGTTGAGACCAAAGAGGTTATACATTATATAACCTCTTTGGTCTCAACCTTGTAAGAGGATCAGGTAGTATGGAGTCTCTCATTCACTCTCGTTATTAGGAAGAATGTTATGTATTATTCGTAACGAAAAGCACAGTGTTTACCTCGGGTGAAAGACTCATTAAGTCCCTCGAACTATTAGCGCCCTCGCTACGCTCGGGCGCCAAACTCCGTCTCGGGACTCAATGAGTGACTTTCACACCTAGGGTAACAATGTACTATTGTGTCATAAAAACTATAACTGCCATGACTGTGCCCCTATGTTTTGGTTTTTTTCGTTTTCTAATTATCATAGAAATTAAGATTTTAAAAACAAAAAACAACTTAGGGGCTTGTCACGGTAGTTAAGTTTTAGGGAGAAATCCAGGGAGAAAACAGTCGACTACGTTTGTATGGAGAGAGCCCCTGGTACCCTTTCCACTTAATCTTAAACTAGTCATTACCATCAGGTTGTTTGACCCCCGGTGTCATAGACCGGAGGAAGTCATCTGGCGTCATGAACACCTCGTGCTGGTCGTGATGCTGAGCTTGCAATGTTGCAAAGTAACGGAACACCTTATCTGGTGTCGAGTAATGACGCATGCGGTTCTCATACTCTATTATCTATCCAGCAGCGTCCGGGGAAATAGTATTGGTAAATCGAAAGCCATTTCTTAACAAAATTATACATCAGGATTTTGTGAAATTATTAATTACTAGCAACGCTCTGTGGTTTCACCCGCATAACTCCCGCTACCGTGGGAATATCGGGATAAAAAGCCTATGTTACTCTCAATTAATCAACATATCCTCCTACCAAGTTTTATCAAAATCGGTCCAGTAGTTTCGAAGCTTATTCATTACAAACCTCTTTATAATATTAGTATAGAAATACACAAATGTACATCCACATTTTTAAAGAATAAAGAAATAAATATTGTGATAGACTTTACACAGCGCCATCTAGCCCCAAGCACTTAGTCTTAAGTTATGGGTGCCAGAAAGTGGATATAATACTTATATACTTAAAGGCCGAAATCGAACCCGCAACCTTCTGCGTCGCAGGTGGTATTCGCCCGACGCGCCACACAGGCCATCAAGAAGAACTAAAGAAGGTTAGTTATAAAACTGTTCATAGATGTTATAAGTAGCATAATAAACCATCAGTTATTTGTATAAGTTTAAACCTAAGGGCGAGCGCACACTATAGTCAAGACTGTCGTTAGTCATTATACCATCCAATAAAAAGAAGGTATTTAGTATGTGCAATTTCATAGAATGGTAGAATGACTAACGACAGGCTACATTATTGTGTACTATTGTGTACGCTCGCCCTTAATAATATCAAACCATGTCATTGCATTGTTTATGTTTGTGTGAAAATAAATGATAATAAGGTACTTATACTGCAGATAAACTAAAAGTAGATGTTAATAAGCAAAAAAGACCTCATGTTAGGAAGCTAACTTCCCTACTAGGTATTATTGAAAAATTCCTTGATAGTACCTAATTGTAGTCAAATACTTTTTGATGTTTTCCTGTTTTCCAAATATGGTGAGCTTATGGTGGGCTGTAGATCTTAATTAGGAAAATAGTAGAAAAATAGTATTTTTTATACTTTTCTAGGATAGTTTACGATATTCTAAGAAACTGAAATCAATATTTTTTTTTTCGATCAGAATTAAATTATAAAAATGGGCTTAACCCCGAAATCGCTTAGCGCCGCGCGACAAAATGATTTACTAGCACTTTTTTGCGCAATAGTAGATCTAACATATAAAAACTTTATAACATATATACACTCAAAATATATGATACTATTTTGAATTAGTAATATCAACTATATACCACCTTAGAAAACAATGTCCTTGCTCAACAAAAGTGACTTTTTTTATTTTTATAGTTAAAGAATCAATTAGTAAATAGAATTATTAGAATGTTAGCTAGTAGACAAATGCATTTACTATACCATCAGGCTGCTTCATGCCAGGTGTGATTGCACGTAAGAAGTCATCTGGTGTCATAAAAATCTCAGTGGTCTCTCCGTATGTTAATTTAACAGTTGCAAAGTATCTAAATATCTTATCAGGTGTTGAGTATGATCGCATTCGGTTCTCATATTCAATAATCTGTGGCAAATAAATAATAACAAAAAGAAACGTGACAATGGTGAATACATTGAAATTAGGTGGGGTTATCAGGAGATTTTGTACTTTCTCAGGAGTCAGGACTAAGTTTTAAAGTAGATCCGGAAATTGGTATTTTTTATATTTGTATCAGAATTGCATTTTAAAAGGACTTGGAACATGAAAAGTCAGGAGAACTAGGGAAATCTCAGTCTTCTGACAACCCCGTGAGATATTCCATCTTCAAGGCTCAGAGATACGCACATTAGAATGTGAGCCAAGTTATATTGCTATTTTTATGAGCAGGAGATCACCTATGAAAATAATTCATATGTTCTGTTTTTCTGGAATTCTTAAAAAAGGTAAGGGAAGGAAAGTATGGTACCTTTCTGTCTCGAAATCCAATTTTCTCTTTTCTATACCTTTTCTTCTTGCTGTCTGCTTCACTATCTGAATCAGTTTCTGTTATTTCTTCAGCTGCAGTTATAGCAGGAAACATTTGATACTTTAGCCTGGAATAACAACACATCCCAATATATAATAGACCTAAATCTGAAAATATTAATGTTTGTTCACAAACTTCATGGTTAATTTGCTTGACCAATTTGTATGAAACTTTTTACAGAGGTAGTTCAAAGTCTTAAGGAGGAGCATATGTTATTTTCATCGCAATAACTTCATGGAATGGGAACTAGCGCAGCTTATAGGTGCTATAAGTGTCTAATAATAAGAACAGGTCTAATTTCGGTATAGAAGCATTTATGGACATAAACGAGCAAGGTAACTGCACCTTGCTCATTTATGTCCATGAAAGAAAAAAGAATATGGTTAATGATATATTTCATACCATAATTTGTAAGATGTGTAGGTAACAGCCCCAAAGAATAGAGAGTAATAAAAAGATCTATAAGGGTTACTCCTGAAGGTCTCTCTCCATTTAGAAGAATCGGTGTTAAAACTTCTCAAACAATTATTTGGTGTAGAAACTGTCCCAGTAACATTCGATGTTACGGACACGATTTTACGTAAAGCAGCAGCCTCTGCAGATAATTTCAGAGTCCGTGTGTATGCACAATACATGGCGGGACGGCAATAAATTCTAGTTTTTAATATTTTCAATACTAATTTCGATCTTTCATCAAAATAATAATAAATAATCTAAATGGTTTTTTCGTTCCTTTTCCACCAGTTTTCCACTAAATATATAATGTTACCATAGTATTTTTGTTGAAAGTTACATTTAGTCTGCTTTTTTTACTTTTACTTGTCAAAACCATTTCATCATTTTTACTAATTACTTCCATATTTCTAACTAAATCTAAACTTTAGCATCCACCGATTTTGTAACATTTCTTTTAGTAAAATTGTCATGTTAATAATTTCTTTATCAATGTATCTTTTTACATTGATACATAAACAATTGGGACTAGATGAAATAAAAAGTTACTAAAAGTGTACAAAAACATGCATTTGGTAACATTGTGGCAGTTTGACACTGACAACATTCTAGGATTTTTGACATTCCATTAGGGTAAAAGTTTCGAATTTTGCGATTCATTTTGTTTGGCCAAATGTGGCTTTTTGACCACATGTATGGTAATTTGTACAGATTGTAACCATCAATGTCAAAGTCAAAAGATTTTCAATGTCAATGTCAAACATTTGAAAAACGCAGACTGGCAATAAATTCTATTCGAGAACGAGCGAATCAATGAAAAGCATGAATTTTCTTTGAATTTGTTCATCAAAATTGTCTGTGCTTGCCAGATTTCATTCGGATAGTGTCAAAGGTAAATATCAGTTTGTAGATTTATTCAAAATCAATTCATATAATAATAAATTTAGTGATTTCGTTGGACTAATATTGTGCTTTAAAATTGCTTCGCTGCGGTGGATAAATCGTTAAAACAGACTTCACTGCGCTAGAAAGGAGTGAGTTATATAACCTTGAATCACGGGACTTCAGCAGTATTGATCAGTTTTTACTTCTATTTTCTGGATAAACTAGTTTTCAGGTAATAGTATTTCAGTTTATGATATAATTGGAAGCGAATACTTTGTAATCTCTTCAAAAACAAGAGGTTATGATTGTTACATTTCATTTGCTGCTATTATACGAATTTTATTGCTCACTATCAATATGTAACAAGGTATTGTTAAATGTTAAAAGATAGAATAAAATAAATATAAACTTTTTAAATTTTTGTTCTACATAATAATATTATTTCATATGATTTCCATATGGCTTCATAATTATTTCAAACATGTGTTATCAATCAAATAATAAAAAGTTAGTGAATTTTATTACAATTACTTACATTATAGCATATAAACGATTTAGCTAAGAAAATAAAGTAGAAAAAGATTGTTATATTTTCTAAAGCTTAATAAAAAATATTATTATGTACTTACACTGTGACATGAATAAAAACAAACATGTTATCAGCAATACATAAGTATTTCTTATAAAAAAAATTTAATGATTAAATTCAAGTTCTGACCCTACCTAAGCATTGTCCCTTTATTTTGTGCTATCAATACATAATTTGCCTTTTAAGTGCAGAAAAAAGTAGCCTACATCCTTCTTCACACTATGGACTAAACCTGTCCAATTTTTCATTAAAATCTGTTGAGCCATTTGAGTGTAAAGAGGATGCAAATAAACAAACTTCTGCATTTAAAATAAATCACTACATAGTATAAAACAAAGTCGCTTTCTCTGTCCCTATGTCCCTTTGTATGCTTAAATCTTTGAAACTACGGAACGGATTTTGATGCGGTTTTTTTTAATAGATAGAGTGATTCAAGAGGAAGGTTTATATGTATAATACAGGCATAATATAGCCGTGTGAAGCCGGAGCGGGTCGCTAGTATATTATATATTTAAAAATACTTTAACAGGATATTTTAGAATCAGAATGAATAAGTAATTTTCCTTTATGTAAGAAAGGAAAATATAAGTGTTTATGTTTTTACATAACCATAGGATCATAAATATATCTGTAAACACCCCATACATATTTTATTAATTTTGTTTCGTCTTAATTTCACTAATGGCCGTGAACTATATAAATATGTCTAAAAATACCCCGAACTTTCCTAATAGTAATAGTGTATAGTTGATTTGGTGCCAAGTTCTCGTGCTTGTCGATTTTTATTGTAAACTAGCTATGCCTTGTTATTTCATTCATGTAGATCCTAACCCCAAGGAGTTCTTCAACTCCTCATACATAGTGGTATGATGTATAAGCTATGTATTGTCTATTATTCTATAGAAATTGTAATAAAACATGGTAAACAGTTACTCATTGTATTGAGCTAGTAATAAAACATTAATAACCATAGATATTAGACTTATATAGGTTATTAATAATATATAATAATGTAGGTAGTGCAAGGAAAATTAACTATAGGTAATGTACCATACATAAACGCTGCAGTAAGTGACATCCAGTAGTAAAAAGTATTTTGTTCATATTAAATGATTGATAAAATTTAATTCACTGATCAACATCTCCTTTCTAGGTATTTGATAAAATTAAATTCAGTGATCAACATTTCCTTTCCAAGTGTTTGAGAAAATTAAATTCACTGATCAATATCTTCTTGCTAGGTGTTTGATAAAATTAAATTCAGTGATCAACATTTCCTTTCCAAGTGTTTGAGAAAATGAAATTCACTGATCAACATCTCCTTGCTAGGTGTTTGATAAAATTAAATTCACTGATCAACATCTCATTGCTAGGTGTTTTATAAAATTTAATTCACTGATCAACATCTCCTTCCCAGGTGATTTTTTTACCAATGTTTTATTAAATAATTTTGAATTTTGTTAGACCTGACACACAAACAAAGGGGTTGGGTGTAGAGAAGTAACCAACATGCACAGAGCAAGATTAGTGTTTCAAGCCACCAACAAACTCGGGAACTCCGAGAGATTTGCGTCATGGCTTCTAAACAAACCACAGGTAAGCATATCTATTGTTTTTTGTATAGTTTTTATATGAATAACTTTTATTGACCCGTGTCTTAGTAAACTCCAGATAAGTTGTAGAGAATAATCTACACAGAAAGAAATAAAGGCTTACTTTTGGCTGAAGTTAGTGTAAATATTTTTGGAATATCCATATGAAATCAATTTATTTGTAGCAACTTTTACATAGGTAGCAAAGGAAAATCGGTTCATCAATTTTTAAGTATATACGGTGCAAACCAGTAAAGCTCCTAGTTGGCATGGTTTTTCAACAATCATTGTCATATTTCAGTCCATTTAAACAATAACAAGTCACTGGTTATACAGTGTTCAAGATCTAGAATGCAAATGATAACACTATAATAAAAATTGTCTGAGCATGAAATGGGTTCAAGGACTCGTCATTTATTTTTACTGTCAACCTTGTTAAAACAATTTGTGTAGTTTCTAGGCGCATGTTATAAAGTCAAGTTTGCTCAAAATGTCAGTCTGTCTGTACTATGCTGACATACTAATCTGATCTGACAAATTGCTGAAAAAATGTTGATATTGTTTACTGCCAGCTGGTAGGTGTTATGTGTGTACAATTACCATCGACTCTTTGTTTATTACGATTTCAAACAAATGTAGGATGCATGATTAAAATATAGATAATCTAATCCAAAGTGCGGGAAAATACCTGTTACTTGATAATTATGAAGGTGACTTTTAAAATCATAAAAATGATGTAAACTTTCCATGACTTTTGTAAGATTAATCTAATTAACTTAATTGAAAAACTATAAATTAATTTGAACTATAAAATTGATTGAAATGTTTATTCGTAAACATTCCAAGACTTTTGTCTCTCATTAACTTAATTGAAAAACTATAAATTAATTTGAACTAAGTATAAATTTTTGAAATGTCTATTCTTTTCAGTCAGCTTGTAAGTGCGTGATAAATCTCAGACATCCTTATGTTTTTGTCACTAGATCTGGACATTCAGGAAGAATATTTTGTACCTTGTTATTAACTCAGATGTTTATCTAGTAATATTTAAACAGAAATGATATGTAGGTGTTTATTTTTATAGAAATGCCTTTTAAATCGTAGTGATAACAAGACGAGCCCCTCTTTTAACTCGATAAACTCTGCTCTCTATTGTGTTATCTTTGCTATGTGTAACTATGATTACAGACACGTTTTTATCTCTAGACAGACAACTACGTGGTAATGGCGTAATGCGCATTATTTGGCGCATTTTCTTTGGCAATTGTTTTGAACCGAATTCTTTTTCCCTGGTTTGAGGCACATAAAAGGGCCAACGCATATGACGCACTTTTGTCTACGAAAAACGTCACTGAGCTAAATTTTTAGAAAGGGTAGTTATAGTTTGTATTGTACGTATTTAAAATTCGTTCCATAAAGGCCTTATAGACATCGAATCCAGATAATTTATAAGGGATAAAATTATAAATTATCTGGATTAGCTTGGATTAAAGAATCCAAGCTATTCAGGACGTTTAGATTTCCTTACGCTACGCTAAAGTCACTAGTATTAAAGTAGAATTAACTTTTAACGTCAATGTTTCACAATCTTTGATAATGTTTCTGATACTTATCTGTTTGATATCTATCAATGTCTATGATAGGATTGTATTGTTATCAATACTACTTAAAGTGAGTAATCGTTATGATAATATTCGAAAAGTATCTAGTAAGTGTACCTACCTTTCCTATCCTGACTGACTGACTGACGGATCAACGCACAGCATAAATCGCTTATCGTAGAGACCTGAAACTTGGAGGGTGTGTTCTTTGTATGACGTAGGCATCCGATAAGAAATAATTTTCCGCAGTTATACCCCTATGTCCCCCTAAACTGGGGGTCAAAGCTTGTATGGGACAACTGGATTCCTTGTTCCAATCTTATTATACCTATTTTCGAGTTTTACGATGACGCGGGCAAAGCCATTTTAGTCATAAACTTTGAGTTTTGAAAGAGTTTTGACCGTCTCAAGACATCAAGTTTCATCTGTCTATGTAAGAAATATTAGACCTATACTTTACATAATTATAAGTAGGCAAAAAGTGAAAGTCGAAATGTACTCGCAACAAAATTTCATTGAGATATTGCTAATTTTAATCTTGTTTTATTTGTAGGTATTTATGAAGTATAGGGGGTAATAATTAAGTCATATTCTGAATCACATGGCAATCTGGATGACTTAAAAACGGCTAGAAATAGCCAGAGAGTGTATCCCTGGTCCCTGCACAACAGTAAAGCTGACGGGTCTCCTTTAGTCAAATAACTCTCGTGTGCTAGGAGTAGGGACCTATAACTGGGTCATTTAATTGTTTATTTAGAGAATAAACGGATTTTCATTTCTTTTTTATATTATTTAGAAATGTTCCAGTAAAAGCCATCCCTTTAAGAACGACCTTCACCAAGCCGTTTAATGGATGAAAAGTATTTTTATATCAAATCAAATAGGTCAGTAAATATATTACAAATGGGTTGTCTATAAAAATTCAGTCTAGAATATAATTAATATAATACGGTGAAGGTTGCTCTTAAAAGGATCATTGACAATAAGTAACTCTTTCTTTGTATTCCAACAGACTGCCGCAGTGACAGTGAATGTCAACCGGCTGAAGAGTTCAACAGCGGCGGAACCCTTTCTGAATGGCTCCAGCTCGGCCTACGTCGAGACGATGTACAACGCATGGCTCACCGACCCTAACTCCGTACACGCGGTGAGTAATAAATATAAAACCTTACTCCTATTATAATACAGTTGAAATTGCTAATAAAACGTTGAACAAATTTTCCTAGGTCAACAATTGTCTTGTGACTTGTGACAATGATTTTATCTTTACTGTCTTTTGTACCTGTTGACCTCGCACAGTGTTTATAATACAAGCACTATTGAATTTAACTTTAATTCACAATGAAAAATCTCTATTTTATGAACCTACGTCATCTGTAGGCGTATCCATGAATCATAGTGGTATCTAAGAATTGAAAGATCGATAGAACTTTATGCGTTGTGAATTATCGCGATACGTCACATATTCAAAACAAGTTTTTCACCGTGACTTCCCATTTCAACTTGGGTTGCAAAACCAGTTACGTATATACTAAAATTGTAGAATCGAAATAAGAGGCATCCCCTACGTCACTTCCGCTAGTACCAAAACGTGGTATCGTCGACAGCCATAATCATTACTCATTATAATCACATGACTATTTTTTTACGATCTTTCATCTCAATGGGCCTCTTTGATTTGGCTTCTTTTTCGGATCATTAATAGATAGTTCTAAAACATAGTTTTTTGTATTATTTTCAGTGCACTTAGCCTTCTTTTCGATTTTAAAAAGATATTTAATTATATCTAGAATATAAAATCTTTATTCGTAGGGCACTTTTTCAAATGTTGAATGAATACGTAATAGATAAACCGCTAAACAGCAGTTTAAGCCTGATGTTTACAACGGTAGAGATGCGTAATTTTCCTCAATCATTGTCCTTATTTAGAAGTTAAGTTGATAGTTTGATTACTACGTTCTTTTAGTGAAGGCTACAATTAAGGAATATTTTTCGTCTCTAAAACACCTTATAATCTAATTATAGTTTGGAACACTCTAAGTAGGTTTCTTTTGACGTCTAATAAATTAATGGAATACCTGTATTCACACAAAAGTGTCATGTTCCGGTAAAATGACGCGTCCCGTTCCCGATGTGTGACGTCATGCGTCATGGTAACATGAGAGTATTTTATAATAATATCGCTCATCTGAGCTTGTGTTATGGTGACGAGTGACAGATAGAATAGACTTACAAAAAAAAGGACAAAAAAATTATAAAGGAAAAAAAGGAAAAAATATATATGTATGTATAATGGAATAACAAAAATGTTTTTCATCGTTTTCTTATGACATTATAACGTAAAATTATCGTTCGTAAACCGACTTTAAAGACAACCATTTGTTTTTTTTTTACTTTGAATTAACTTTGGTAGAGATGTAATTTGAATAACCGTCCTGACTTCGAATACACAGAAAAACGGTTTCGTAGAGCAAAAAAGAATCCTCACCAATAGACGGTAGAGCATAATTTCTTGGTTTTTGGTATAAAATCTTAAAATGATAAGCAGTATCCTTAATTTAAAAACAATATTCTTAATTAAAAAAAATACAATAAATTATTCTCCAACGTGTTTAGGGAGAGAATTATTTCTCGCTTCAAAAACATTTTTTCTTTGTATTGGCTTTGCCATCATACTTTGAATGAAACTGTAATATGAGTGAAGATTCCAACATCGTAGTATCGTTTTCTAATTAGCAATCTTAATCGACTGTTATGTCTAGACTAGCTCTAGACGAGTGCTGATAAAATGTGACTATAATCTATGGCATATGGGGTCACTTATCTGGTTCCCACGAATTATGGGTAAATTATTAAAATTTTATCTATACATATCAAATTCTTTGTCCTGATCTACTGACTGACTGACTGACTGACGGATCAACACATAGCCTAAACCGCTGATCGTAGACACCTGAAACTTGAAGGGTGTATTCTTTGAATGACGTAGGCATCCGATAAGAAAGAATTTTCTGAAATTTAACTCCTAAGGGGGGGCAAAGTTTGTATGTGACAACGTGATTCCTTGGTCCATTTTCGACTTATACGCGGGCGAAGTCGCGGGCAAAAGCTAGTCTCGTTATACAGAGTGTCAATCAATGTTAAGGTCGTTTATACAATTGATGTCAAGGTCGTTTAGCGGTCGGTTATCTCTTTATCAAAATACTCTTACAGTGAAATTTCGGAGAATGTTAAATCTATATCCCACTAAAAAAATAAAAAAAATATAAAAAAATGTAATAAAATTTCAATGCGAAAATTTTAGGTATGTTTATGTATGTTTGTTGCTCTTTTCTCGAAATGGTTGGATTTGCATTGGTAGATAGCTGGTCCTCTAGAATGACATAAGTTATCTTGAATCCCGAAATACCCACAGGATCAGGACATACGTAGATACACATATTTTACCTAATATGTCTTCATATCTTACTACCAAATCATATAAAGTCACGTGAAATTTTCTTTCGTTTTTATTGCATGTAGTTTCGTGCAAGATCAATTTGCAAGTAGTTACTAATATCAACTCAACTCTTTGTAGGCACCTATTTAATCTCAGTTCTGTTAAATGAAAACGGAAACAATCCTTTTCGCATGAGCCTTGAAGCTGTTTTTTCTGGATTACTGACCAAGCGAATAGTACATTCGGCCATAAACATTACCATATAGCTAAAAACATTACATTTAGCTAAAAAGGTTTACATGGGTTATGTAAACAAATAGTAATGAAATATTCGTTTTTCTCCCGAATGTAAATAGGCCGAATACAGAATAATAACCGTAGGTTCTTTTCCATCCAAAGGTTGTCTGGAAGAATTAGCTTTTAGCGATAAGGCCGCCCATTTGTGCAACTTGTACTTTCTAGCTAAATAAATAAATATTGCCGGACATTCCACACATCGCCATCTAGCCCCAAGCTAAGTAACTAGACTTGTGTTATGGGTACTAGACAACGGATATACTACTTATATACTTTTCTTTTGTAAATATATACTTATAATACATAGAAACAACCAGACCACACACAAATATCTAAGCATAAATACTTGTCTGAGGTGGGAATCGAACCCGCAACCCTGTGTTTGGCAGGTTGGCATGGTGACCATTGTGCCAACTGGGTCGTCAGCTATTATGTACTTTGTCTTGTGTATATCGTGTTCTATGTTCCGTACTGTGTTGTACAAATAAAGTTATCTATCTATATTTGTTACGTCACTAATTAAGATCATTTTTTAATGTCATGCCGAAATGCCTTAAATAACCGTAAATAAATGACGAATAAAGAAATACCTAATTTGCCTTGACAAACAATTATTCCTGCTTGAATGAATCGTACTGTAAGTGTTTTATTGTAGTCAACTTCGTCATGCATTTGTGTGAGAGTGATCGATTTTAGCATTGATTTTTTACAACACTCAATTGTGAATTGCAGTTGATACCTATTCAAATTGGATTTGTTAGCGAATTAAATAAGGTATTAGAGAAAATTGCTGAAATTATTCAAGCCGATACATAACATTTGTTTTGAACACTTTATCTTATTCATATAAATAAATGTGAATGTCTCTCTGTACTTATGTTAGTTGTTTAATCAATAAATCAATAACTACTAATCTAAATGAGATGATTCGCTGAAATAATACTTGTATCTATATACAACTTTTTTTTATCACAATATTCTCCTAGGATTCGGACTTATATAGCAGCCGAAACCACGGGGCGCAATTTGTTATCAGAAAATCTATAAACATAAAGTTCAAAGTCCTGACTGACTGATATGAACGCACACATCCTAACTTATTTTTTTAAGACGTGGCCATGTGATCTTATACCTTGGTATTAAGTGTCCAAAGGAAATAGGAATTTTGACTTTGTACCAACCAAAATGGACGAATCGGGCTAATGTTACGAATACGGATACCTGTTATAACGTAAGCATCCGCTAAGAAAGGATTTGGAAAATTCTGACCCTACGCTGACAAAATTTCGAGCAAAAGAGTTATTCTAAACAATCACATGTTAAAATCTTCGAGGTCGCGGATTTATATAAATGAGCTCATTGTCATAAACGTAGCTGAAAGCTAAATGTCCCATGATGGTTCTTAGCTACATTTAATTAAAATCGGCTGAACCGTTCAATAGTTGTGAAGAAAAACGGTCTAATACGCTTCACAGCTGACAACTTACCTTATTGTATTCCTCCTAATGCCAAGATACATTTTTAATTTGTATAGTTACTGTGCTAGGTATATAGTATATATGTACCTACTTATTTATTTATCTTCACCTTTTACACGTTATAAGTACATTGTTATACTTAGTGATTACTACCGTCTTTCACTCTAGAATCTCAAAATCAGATAGATAGATAGATAGATAAATTCTTTATTGTAAACACCAATTTCAAATAACATTAATAATAAAAATCAAAGCTTAAGTCTAAGTGTTACAAAGGGCGGCCTTATCGCTCAAAGCGATCTCTTCCAGGCAACCTTTGGATGGACAAGAAGTTGAGGAAGGTGAAGGGTAGGGTGTTTAAACTTAGGAAAATAACAACAAAAACATAATAATAAAAACAAACTTAACTACATACTAATAATAATTAATTAATGCACATTATACTTATATATATATATACATACATACATATCTTTACATAAATATATTAATATAATTACATAAGAATGTACAAATAAACAAATAAAAAATAAAATTATATACAAAACCATAATTAAAAATACATATTTTACAATATATCAAACAACGAATTAACGACAGCTGTCCTTTTGTTATATTATAGAATTATAGACGCTATTTTTAAATACCGCCAAAGATTTTGATTGTCTGATGATGGCAGGCAAATCATTCCACAGTTCCACAGCCCTGGCAGTAAAAGAGCTTCCATAGAAAGTGGAAGATCGGTCAGGAACGTCAAGAAGAAGTGCTTTAGAAGAACGAACAGGTTGAGATGGAGGATGTCGAAATTGAAAGCAAGATTTAAGATAAGAAGGAGAGGTCGGTAGAAACAGAATTCTATAAAGAAGTGATAGAATATGAGAATTTCTACGCAGACGAATGGGCAGCCATTTGAGCCTAGTGCGGAACTCCGAAACATGATCAAATTTCCGGAGACCAAAAATAAAACGGTTTGCAAGATTTTGAAGCCGCTCAAGCTTATTTAACTGTACCTCAGTGAGATCAAGGAAGCATTCGTCTGCGTAGTCAAGAACAGGAAGCATGAGAGTTTGTGCTAGCATAATTTTGGTGGCAGTTGGAAGGAAATTCCGCAGCCTCCTGAGCGAGGCATTGGATGCGAACATCCTCTGACTCAGTCCAGTCAGCTGCGGATCCCATGTAAGATTACAATCCAAAGTGACGCCCAGATTCATGACCTCCCCGCTGTACGGTACCACAGTTCCATCAAAAACGATGTGCGGTAACAGCGTATAATTTATTTTACAGGTCAACCTAGAACTACCAATTATGATCGCCTGAGTTTTGGATGGATTTACTTTAAGCCCATAAGCTCCACTCCATTCACAAATTTTATTTAAATCAGTGTTGACCGAATTTATCACAAAGTTTAATTGCTCGAGTGGAGCTTGCATGTAGATTTGTAAATCGTCTGCATACAGATGGTAGGAACAAGACAGATTATGAGAGATCGCGTTAATAAACACAGCAAATAGGAGAGGAGAGAGCACGCCGCCCTGAGGGACACCGGCAGATATATCGTTCCAGGTGGAACAGTTCTGTTCAATACAAATACGTTGCCGGCGCCCATACAGGTAACTATGAAACCAAGCAATCACTGACGGACATATGTTAAGGGACTCGAGTATTCCAAGAAGCAAGTCGAAGTCGACATTATTAAAGGCGTTGCTAAAGTCGAGGAGAGTGAGTACAGTGAGCTGTCGGCTATCCATACCAAATCAGCAAATATAGTAATACAGATTTTGATACGATTTTCACTAGATCAGAAAATATAGCACAGATTTTGAACCGATTGTAACTAGATTAGAAAATATAGCTTAGATTTTGATCCGATTTTCGCTAGATAAGAAAATAAAGCATATATATTTTGATTCGATTTTCACTAGATCAAAGAATATAGCACAGATTTCGATCCAATTTTCACTAAATCACCAAATATAGCACAGATTTTGACTAGGAGATATCTATCTATTACCGTATTAAATTATGCTGTTACCGAATATATTAGACTATTTTTCAAAGTTAATTGCTTACTAAAACTTTAACCTTAGCAAATTCGTCTCCGTACCCTTGATTTGACTTATGATTAAATATGTTTCACGGAGAGTTGAGATGTTGAATATCTTGTTTGTTTGTTTTAAAGTAAATGTTCTCATCATTTACCCATTTACTACCCGATGATGTGGCGCATCGTAGAAATTGACAGAACTGTTTAGTACAATTAAATATAATGGTTACAATATGGCCACGAGGAAATTGCCTGCTTTTTAGGGTTCCGTATTCCGTACCTCATAAGGTAAAAGAAAAAAGGAACCCTTGTCTTGTCCGTGTATCACCACCGATTTTCTCAGGAATGGGTGGACCGAGCAAGTTGAAATTTATACCAGATACTGAGGTCTATAGTCCCTATTATGTTTATACTAAAAAAGCGATTATGAATGTCATTTTGACCATTATTGACACAATGTTGCCATATATTGACGCAGCGTTAAGGATTATTTATGTACCTATCTCGTTAAAATAAAATAAAAATCCTTAAGAAATTGTAACTACAACACAGTACAATTGTACAGTCTACAGTATAAATACATTTGATATTATGTTTTCACACTAAAGAGGTGATCAATAAAACAATGTTATCATCAGATAACGGAGAAAGTTATGTACTTAAATGTCTGCTTTATCTTGGAAAAATACTACATTTCCTTGCTCTATTCTGATATAATTTTATTGCGAACTTTATCTGAATATTTCATGATAACCTTTTTGTAGAAGAAAAATGATCTTCACTCTTTTAACACATAATATTTTGACATTTCTAGAGGTCTAATTATCTATTTAAAAAATTTAAAACACACATACAGAAATTATTTTTAGAATAATTATATAATATTCCATAAGCTACGATTTAACTTTTTTAAACAGTTTTTTCATAAAGTATTTATGAAATCAGTAAATTTTGAATCTTTGCTTAATTTAGTACCTTCCTGACTCCCAAAGAATGTAAAAAAACCGGCCAAGTGCGAGTCGGACTCAAGCACGAAGGGTTCTGTACCATTATATTCTGTTTTTAATATTTGTTATTTCAACTGTCTAGCTATCATGGTTCATGAGATACAGCCTATTGACAAAAAGACGGACGGAAGGACAGTGGAGTTTTACTAAAAGGGTCCTGTTTTTACCCTTTGGGTACGGAACCCTAAAAAAAAATATGATTAAAATTAACCTTAATTACAGTCATGGGACGCCTTCTTCCGCAACGCGACCGCTGGTGCCCAACCTGGGGCTGCATACACTCCTCCGCCAAACCTAGCGCCGTACAACAAGAACGAAGTTCCACTCACTTCTCTAGTGCCCACTGCTGGCGGCATGCCATCTATCGCTGCTGGTTAGTACGCAATATCTTTCCCTATAGATTTCTTTATAGGTCTCAGCGATTCAAGATTTGTATTAAATAATCTTGAAGTAATTGAAAACTATTTAAATTTAAGCAAATCATTCATATGCAAATTGAATTGAATATAGCTCGCAAATGAATAAAACATATTTTAAGTAATATGCTTGAAATAAGTTCACTGGTTTGAAGTTGGAGTAAGGGAAAAACTGCACTTATTGGCGGAAATCTACTTAGCTAATGCAAATGACGCGAAGCGTTCGCTGCAACTTCCGACCGGTCAACTTTAAACTCACGTATTGTAATCTTCTATCCATATAGAATGCTTTGTCTTGTACGTCTGACTGACTGATGGATCAACGCACAGCGTAAACCGCTGATCATAGAGACCTGAAACTTGAATTTTCTTAAATTCTACCACTAAAGGCGTGAAAAAGGGGGGCAAAGTTTGTAAGGAACAACGTTATTCCTTGGTCCAATATACTAGTTCTACGCGGACGAAGTCGCTTGCAAAAGCTAGTGAAATCATCAATAGAGTAAGTAATAATATATATTTCCACAGGTTCACCGATCAACGAAAAGATAATCGACGACCATTTAGCCGTCCAAGCCATCATCAGAAGTTACCAGGTGAAAACTGTTCCTTCTAACATAAATATTTACCTATAGTTTGCACATTTTGCTCCCACACAACCCTAGCCAATGTTTTGCTAATTCTTTCCCTTTTGATGATACATAAACTTTACCTTGGCCAAATTCAAATTGTACGAAATGTGAACAAACCATCTTAAACACCGTTAAAGTCATTTTAAATCCAACAAAAATAAGCAGAATTTTAAATATTTAGTATTTTTATTATTTGCAGATTTTTTGAAAAGTTATTGACAGAAACAAGATCATTTTAGTTTGCAAACATTTTGTATCGAGTTTGGCTGTGGTATAGTTACGCAAACACACAGATCAAAAACAATAGGCTTAACATGCCATGTCATTTTAATTTTTTTATGGCAACCAACTCTTTCACAACTCAAGCCAGACAGATAAGAATATTGTATTAATCAAGTTGTATTCGCGTGTCTATTTTTTTTAATAGGTATAGGTAGGTATGAAAGGTTAATAGAATTTGCATGTGCAATGATTGGATATATAGGTACAATGATGTTGTAAGCGTGTCCAAATTGAATAGCACGACCTAGCGACGGTACAGCTTTTAAGAATGAGAAACTAAAGTGAAATTGTTATGTATGTGTCTGTTAAAGGAGTGCCTACTTTGTTGATAGTCTTATCAATTCGTAATGAATGATAAAGTAATCATCCATTTATCTAAATTTATCCTTTATTGTCAACATTATACCTAAAGATAGTTATCTGATTCTAAAATAAAAATATCTTGCTACAAACATTGGAATAGAAAAAAATGTATAAAAGCAATGAATGTTTTGACTGACTGACAACATCCTTAAAGATTTACTGATTTGATAAATTGAGTTCTGCTCAATCTGACTCAAGGTCAATGTTTAAAGATATGAATGAAAGTATTTCAATGTAATTGGACAAGGCTAAAATTGAGAGCACGGAATAGAGAGATAATTAAAATTCTAAGTGAAAATCTTAAGTTTTAAAAAATCTATAAATCATTTTTTTTTGAAAATTTTAATGCTTGATTAAAGAACTTAGACATTAATCGGCGGGCTATAATGATTCTGCTTTGTATTAGAATCATTGGTAATAGCAATGCGACCGTAAGATTCTCTCTATTCCGTGGTCGAGGTATGTCTAAAGTTAGGGTTGCCTATGGGCAACGTTATGTCGCTGGGTCGTGTAATCTGATTCGATGTTGAGTTGGTCCAACCGTGGCACAGGCTCGCGGTCACCTGGCTGCGGACATGGACCCGCTGGGCATCACGACGGCCAACCTGCCCGAACTGGGCATGCGCGCCCCCAACTCCGAGCTCATCATGCGGAAATATTTCAATTTCGGTACGCACGCGCACGTCCTTACCAATCAAGACGTTCGAGAATTTGAAATCAGTCACTATCAAACATCGTATCACAAAATTTTTGTTACAGCTTTATTATTACACACTTGCATAATGTTGCGAAAACTATACAAAAATAATTCACCAAAAATACACCACTATTTTTTGATTGACGTAAAATAATTAATTACCTATTCTCTTATATTCATGAAACTGAACAACTTTTCCGCAATACCACATTGTCTACGGAAACTTTTATTCTTTTTGAAAGAATTAGTCCACGTAGGTAAGGAAAATAACTTCTGGTTTCAGTTTTTCGGGGAAAGTTGTTCAGTTTTCTGCACAGAAGAAGCTAATTAACTTTTTATAATTAAAATATTTTGGTGTATATTCATGTCATGTGGTGCCCATTCATTTTGAACGTTACCCTAAAATAAATACACCCTCCCAGATTGTTTTCAATACATTATCAGTGAATCCCCTTAATTGCACTACACGTGGTCGAATGTCTTACTAAATCAATTGTTCACGTGTTGTTATCACAATTCTCATAATAAGAACTTCTAATATCACTTTATGCACGTGTGTTATAATAATGATGAATGTATGCCTCTTAGGTTATGCGGTTATTGATTAACAAATTGTGTTGCAGTAGAGTTTCCATTTAAAATGTTTGTGTAGAGAACATATTCAAAAATTGTAACAATTTATACCACTATTTAATCGTCATATAAATTTCCTTCGACTAACTTTCAATTAGACCGACCTTAAGAAAATCGCTAGTCTCAAACTCTAAAGGTTATTTTATTATATTGTTTTTATTATCTAGTTTGTTAAATGATCACAGTGCCTATTTATGAATTGTATTTATAATTTCTTGATTTTAATTTTTTGTTGCGCTTATACTTTTTTGTTGATGTAGAAACGGGAATGCGTTTGGTAAATAACATTTTCCTTAACGTCACAACTATTTATAACATAAATCTATCCAGAAAAATTAAATATCTTGGCGAGTTTTCAGTAGGTTCTGCCGAGGGTATAGATAAGGTAATTTGAGGCTACTTCAAAGAGGAATGGCTTTGCTTGTAAGTTCAGTACATTGAAGTGTTTGGATTGTTTTTCTGGATGATAGTCTCGTGGTCACCTGGTCGCTCAGCTCGATCCTTTGGGCATCTCGACGGGGGATCCTGTGTCGAGCTGCGATTGGCACGGCGGTATGAGAGCGTTCGCTAGCGAAGCGGTCATTAGACAACACGTGCGATTTGGTATGACGTCACTGCATTACGTGTTGCTTTTGAGTCTTGACGGGATTTTAACTAGACCATTATTGTATCGATTTCTTTCAATATACATATTTTCATTGTATCTTAATTTATCTAACATTTTAAAAACGTAAGTAGTAAAGGAAAGGAATAACGGTTCCGCAACTTTGAAATAAAGTTAATTTATAAATATGTTCTTGAAAACATTATTCTTTCTTCAATACATAATATCAACCAACTGAAAGAAATACATAACAAAAAATTGTTTTGATATGTTTTTGCTCAGGAATCAATTTAGCTTAGTATGATCTCAAAAGGTTTCAGTGTACATCCTGTTAAGTTTCAATAAGTGACACATTTTCTAAATTGGTCTAGGGGTATTTGCTTCGGTCGCACTCAACTCGATCCCAGCACTAAGGCTATAACGCAAGAATACCAATTTACAGACTTTCTTTATACTATTAAACAGGGTAGTAAAATGCTATTGGTGCTTGGTTAGGCAATATCTATGTAGTTCGTAGGTGCTTGGTTTATTTTTATATCGCCTATTTACTAATAAACGTAGTAGAGGTGCTTTACAGTTTTATACAATGATTTGTTTCTTTCTGTTAATATTAGTAGCGGAAAAAAACAAAATGCAGTGTAACGCACAGTTTGTTAGTAAGAAGGATATTGTTTATTATTATGACGCAAACCGCTTTTATTAATTTATAGTATTTTTTATAAATTTATTGATTCAATACGTAAGTAATTTATTTTAATGTATATTTGCAATAAAATTAGTCTTTTATAGAAATGTATTATGTAGTAATATTGAGACTAGCTTTTTGATATAATCGGTCAATGATATATGTGTTAATATGACATACATATATCATTCCAACATTTAACAATAACATTATAATATTTTGTTGTAAATATATTCGAACTAACAAATTAATATTAATATAACATTTACTGCAAATCTAGCTTGAATCACTGTTCATATTCCTTTACTAGCGTATGTGCTTACCCTCATGGACTCTACTTCAGAAAACCATACAATTTGATTTAAATTACATTAAGAATGTCCCAGCACCATTTTGTAACATAAAAACCAACTTCATTCTGGTTGGTGCAATGCAACCGACTGAAGTTAGCTCACATAACGGGCGGCGTGATACAACTTCTATTATTATAACAATCGCATATATAGTGTGTTTCTAAAATTCTTGTTATGTGCATCTAGGTATCCTCAGGACATTAGGACAAAAATATAAAAATAAAAAGAGTTATAAACTGAAATTATTCATAATTTTAGATTTTAATATGTGGCAACACCGTTAAGGGCAGCGATCCTTTTGGTAATAGTGGTGTTGTCACATTTAAAATCTCTCCAATATCTGCTGTAAATTAGTAAGAAAATAAGGTCCGGGATACAAGAGTAAGGAGGCTTAAACGGTTAATATAAATATCAATTCTTAGTGCATAGATAAATAGTAACTCAACAACAGAATAATTAAAATTAGTTAATAAACTCTTTAGTTAGATAAAACTAAAAACTAGCTGTAATAAATTAGGTTCGTTTAAGTAGATACTCGGTAGTCTATTTAAAATAATTAGGAAGCATTTCGTCCAATCTATTTTAGACTTAATATCACAAACAAAACACTATCAGTACACGTGTACTAACTTTTTGTTGTAAGATCGTTCGTGTCCGTAGAACTTATGAATGTCAATGCCTTTGTATTTATTTTTAACGATAGGTATTCAGGTAAGTCGCTATGTAGGTTGCACTGATATGACACAGTGCTTGCAATTCCTAATTGCCTGCTTATTCCTAAAGCGTAGTAACCTAACACAAATACAATAGTGTTCCTATAATTATTATGTTAATCTTATCTTGAAAACTACCAAAGTAACCAATTATGTATGTTACTCACTTGAACAAATGTATAATTAATGAATTCGAGCATTAATTTTGTACTGTAACATACTTTACAAATTCTTTTTTTTCGCTTATTTAATTGATTTTTGGATTGTTACGACTAACTAGCAACATAATACCTGCAGTTGCGTTTCTTTCACATACTAAAATGGTAATAAACTAAAAATCCAGATACGCGGACACCATATCGCGAATACCGACCCTTTGGAGATTGCCAATCAAAAACTTGCTGGTAAAAATCCACGGGAAGTGATACACAACAGCTACAGGTTTGGTAAGGAGGAACGAAACAAGTGAACGAATTGAATAGCACCCTGGCCGCTCGGTGTCTTCATCAATTGTAGTTATGGCGGCGCGATATTACTATCTTTGCCCCCAATTTAACAATTGCAAACACTTGCAACTCGTACAATAGTGTTTCCGTACTCAAACTAGCTCTGATAACTAGCAGCCTTTTGTATTACACTTTTACTTTTTAATGTTTATCAGCGGTTTTTGTTCGCTAAAGCAAATTGGGGACTAAATCACTTGCTAATTTGATTTTCTTCTATCGCTGTTGTGAATTGGGGACACTCTAAATTATTTCTATTCTAAATAAAGTGCATTTCAACTGCAGACCATTTTAGGTTATCTGTCACGGTTATTTTGTTTTGCATTTCATTTGATTTGGAAGAAATTTCATACGTAAAGTATTTTGAACGCCATAACTACGATGTGTAAAATGTAAATGTTACGCACAAGGTCCACGCATCGCACGCAGCTCGTACTTTCATATAAACCATAATATTTATCTACATAATAGTAGTAACGCCCCGCGGTTTAACCCGCGTAATTCCAAATCCCGTGTGGATATCTGGAAAAAATAACTGCCAAGTATTCAAGTTATCATCATACCAAATTTCATCAAAGTCATCAATCTATATCTTTCTCTTTATAATATTACTGTAGATTGCTGATAGTAAATTATGCATGTTATTACCAATATGACTATAATTTCTATTGCATGGTCTTACTCTATCTATTGGCAGATAATTTTGAGCATGGTATTTATGTTTTGTTGCATGTATTTTATTGATTTATTATGTTTTGATAAGTATTTAAATATATGTATAAGTTAAGACCTCACTGAACATCATATATATGTAATATTATGACATTGAGAATGTTAGTCTAGTATGTTACGTATTGTAAGTGGACTAGTGTATTTTTGGATACCGGCCAGCAATGGATTGTCTCGCTGTGTCTATAGCTATCACAGTTCGCCAACTCGTTAGACTAAATTAAACAATTAAAACTTTCATTCAAAAATGTACTACAATTATGTTAGGTTAAGAGCTTGGGTTTATTGCAAATTGGATTGGGTTGGGATGCTACTTTAGAAATAGTCATAAGGCCTGTTAGGGTTCATTCCATAAACAAAGTTAGTTTACTAGTAAAGGGATATGACATTTATAATTCGGCTTTTATGTGTGCTTCTTCCTTTCTTTGCTTCACTGTCATTCCATTAAATTTCTAATTAGTTTTAAAACAATCCATTTTTCTTATTAGCACCGATAAGTTTTTTACATTTTAAAAATAAATGAAGTGTAAATCAAATTTTAACAAAGACGTAGTTTTTTTTTTGAAGAAAATTTTGAACATTCCTTCTCTCATGAGCACTTTATGTTTCTAGATGAAGCCGATATGGATAGGGTATTTAAATTACCATCAACTACGTTTATCGGTGAAAAGGAAAAGGCATTGCCACTTAGGTAAGTAATAAATTGCTATATTGTTTTACTACCACTAAAGACAAGTATCCATTAATGTTTACGATTGTTTATCGTTGCAGAGTTAATAAAACTAAAAATAATGACTGTACCACAATATCAGATTAGTAGGTTACACCTAAGAGTGTTAATATGGCGGTTTAAAAGGGCTTGAAAATTACACGCTTAAAAGTTTTTAATTTACTATCAAAACCCAAAAACTTTTAACTGGTTTTTATATCTAAAATACGCAAGGATAATTCAGCTTCCATATAAAAAAACCCGCAAGTGAATGTTTTAAAAGCGGGCTTATTTTATGCCATCACTACAGTATTTCACGGTAACGATGTTCGTCATATGTACGTCACAAGGCCGTCCATATAATGCAGTGATATTTACTTTAGAAATACCTATTGTACTAGATTGTTACCATGGCTGTGTTGTGACGACAATGATAGCGCATGACGAACGATTTCCCAAAAGCAAATAAATATATCTGATGGGTTTTTGTTTGTATTTGATAACGAGTTTTTATCAATTTTGAATGTTTTGGTTTTGCGTTTATCATTTACTAGTAGTGCCTAGCTGTTTTTACCCACGGAAGTCCTAGACCCAGGTCTTCAATGTATCTTCATACCAAGTTTCGTCTTAATCGGTTCAGAAGTTTCAAGGCCTGTATATTATAAAAAAAAAACAAATCTTGCAATTTTGCTAGCGTAATTGCCCTTAATTGTGGCTTGTTAAAAATCTCTATTTCTTGACAATCTTTGCCATTTTGGTGTGAAAGCACCATTTCAAACAGGCGCAAATAAAGTAATTTATTTAGAACTTTTATGTCAGTTAAATAACATGTTATACCTTTATGTGTTTGAGATTCATTCATAGCTTCTAAATGGTAAAATTGGTTTAAGTTTTCATTCTATTTCCTTAGGGAAATCCTGAACCGACTCGAAGCTGCCTACTGCAACAACATCGGTATCGAGTTTATGTTCATCAACTCGCTGGAACAATGTAACTGGATCAGGCAGAGGATGGAACCACCTAATGTCACCAAGATGAGTCCCGATCAGAAGAGATTGATCCTTGCTCGCCTCACTAGATCTACTGGGTAAGTTTCAAGTTACTAACTCCAAGTCTGTTGTCCATCACATATATGTCCTTTTTTGGGCGCAATTTAATGGATTCTGGGCGGAAAGAATCAAATTAATGATGACTCCACTGAAGTTAGCGAGTAGCGCAGCATGGGCAAGCACAAACTCGGCGAATAGGCGTTTTGGGGATGCTTTAACTTGGATGAGTGAGCTGCTTCTAACAATTTGTTGTTGCGCAAATCTAACAATTATATTTGTCCACAGATTCGAAAACTTCTTAGCCAAGAAATGGTCCTCGGAAAAACGTTTCGGTCTCGAAGGATGCGAAATCTTGATCCCCGCAATGAAACAAGTCATTGACGTTTCCACCAAGCTTGGAGTCGAATCTATTATCATGGGAATGCCTCACAGAGGTTTGTGATTTTTTTCTATTTATTTGAAACTAGACACTTAGCTGTATAAAGCACACTATTTAATTTTACATCAAAATGGTTGATCGCGAATAGGTATCAAATTAACGAAACAGTATTTATTATGGTAAGGAATAAATCTAATTGATATTGTTGGTTCCAGGTCGTTTGAACGTGTTGGCCAACGTATGCCGCAAGCCTCTTCACCAACTGTTCACTCAGTTCGCCGGTTTGGAAGCTGAAGACGATGTAAATATTACTTTATTTTACAACTAATGGATAAATTGCCTTCGGCAATGACACGTGTCCATAGGTTAAGCAAACCGGATCTCTTGAATACGACTCTCTTATCAAAATACATATATTTTGTTCTATTTTAAACCTGTGATTGCTGATAGTTCCACTTCTATTTCCGTCCCTGATAAGATTTAAATCGCTAATACGCAATTTCTCCGGAATATAATCGTACAGTACTGATGTTAGACAGTAGTTACTATATCTGGTTAGATCAAAGATCGACGATGTGGCAATATCGATAATCGATATGGCCATTATTTTCTGACTAGTTGATGGGCGGCGATATTATAACTATCTGCACCTTGCGGTTTCACTCGCACCATCCCGATCCAGTATAAATATCGGGATAAATAGTAGCCTATAACTTCTCCATAATGTAGCTTTGTATGTGTAAAAGAATATCAAAATAGATCCAAAATAGGTCCTTTTTCAAACAACTATTTATACTTACTAATTTGTATTTTAATTTCCAAGGGTTCCGGTGATGTGAAATACCATCTGGGTACATATATCGAGCGCCTGAACCGCGTCACTAACAAGAACATTCGTCTGGCTGTGTGCGCCAATCCTTCTCACTTGGAAGCTGTTGACCCCGTCGTACAGGGCAAGACTAGAGCTGAACAATTCTATAGAGGAGACAATGAGGGCAAAAAGGTAAGACTATTATCTAAACATATTATGTATATCTTCTGTACATATAAAATGCTTTGTCCTGAACGATTGACTGATTGACGGATCAACGCACAGCCTAAACCGCTGATCGTAGAGACCTGAAACTTGGGGGGTGTGTTCTTAGTATGACGTAGGTATTCGCTAAGAATTTTCCGAAAATCTATCCCTTAGGGGGTAAAAAAGGGGGACAAAGCACAACGTGATTCCTTAGTCCATTTTCGTCTTCTACGCGGACGAAGTCGCGGGCAAAAGCTAGTCTATATATATAAAAGAAAATCACTGACTGACTCACCCATAACAAAATCGCAAAAACTATAAGTGCATGGAGTCTTTTGTTGCATAGGGGTTCCTTTTAGGACGTGGGTGCTCATAACGTATATTCTTTGAAAAGTTAAGACCACTAAGTCAGGATTCAAAAGTGAATTACCAAAGGCAAGATAAAGAACAAAAGTAATACTTCGTCTAGTGTTAGAATAATATACATCGTGCCGGACATGCGCATCTGTGAAATGAAGCACTAATAATAAAAAGTGGTCGTGCACTTTTAACATGGATTCTCGTGCAAATATTTCAGTAAAGTTTGAATTAATTTTGGTAAAATGTTCACCAACCAATAGGAGCTAAAGAACCTCTTTTGTTCATTATTGTTTTATAGGTGATGTCAATCCTGCTCCACGGAGACGCGGCCTTCGCTGGTCAAGGCGTAGTATTCGAAACCATGCACTTGTCTGACCTGCCCGCGTACACGACCCACGGAACGATTCACATTGTCGTCAACAACCAGATCGGTTTCACTACTGATCCTAGGCATTCTAGATCTTCAGCTTATTGTACTGGTAAGCAGAATTCATTCATAATTATACAAGCTCTCTTGATATTTCAATCTCAAACCCGTTTCATTGGCATTGAACCTTGTTGGAGTGTAAATTTTTTTTTTTTGGGCTTACGTATTACGATATTATGTCTTTATCTACTATATTATAGTGTATTATACATATAAACCTTCCTCTTGAATCACTCATATCTATTAAAAAAACTGCATCAAAATCCGCTGCGTAGTTTTAAAGATCTAAGCATACATAGGGACAGACTCGGAGTCGGAAGCGACTTGGTTTTATACTATGTAGTGATTATAAGCTATGTAAATTTACTATAATATCCTGCTTGAGTGAATATACAACCTAGCGTAAGCTTAAATCAGTTCTTTTCCATCTAAAGGTTGCCTGGAAGAAGAAGAAGACTTTGCTATTACTTTACTTTGTCTATATTGTGTTCTATGTTCCTTCCTGTGTTGTACAAATAAAGTTATCTATCTAAGACAATTTCAAATGCTGTTCACTAGACGTGGCCCGCGTAGTGAACGCGCCCATATTCCACGTGAACGGCGACAATCCGGAAGCCGTGATGCACGTGTGCAACGTCGCCGCCGAGTGGCGCTCCACCTTCCACAAGGATGTCGTCATCGATATCGTGTCCTACCGCAGGAACGGGCACAACGAAGTTGACGAACCGATGTTCACGCAGCCGCTTATGTACAGGAAGATTAGGAATACTAAACCTGGTAGGAAACTATATATTAATTCAGAGATATTCTTATCAACCATATTCCTCCAGTTCCAAAAATAAGTGCTACAATTAATTCACTTAAAATAAAGATCATCGTCAGTGGGAGGGCTAGATAATAGACATTCAATAAATATTGTGATCGACATTCAATCGTGAATAGAGTATTGTACAATCTACGGATACGGATTATAAGATTTATAGATTTCTGAATTCTGGCTCGTGATTTATATCATAATAAAATACCTTTTCTTTAACTAAATGCTTCATTTGGCACGACTACCTAGATGGCATAATGGTTACCATGCTGGACTGCCAAACACATGGTTGCGGGTTCGATTCCCGCCTCAGACAAGTATTTATGCTTAGATATTTGTCTATGGTCTGGTTGTTTCTATGTATTATATGTATATATTTACAAAAAATTGGATATAAGTAGTATATCCATTGTCTAGCACCCATAACACAAGTGTAGTTAACTTAGCTTGGGGCTAGATAGCCGATGTGTGAAATGTTCTGCAATATTTATTATTATTTATTTATTTCATAAACAGTATTGGAGAAATACGCCGACCAATTGATTGCGGAGGGTGTGGTCACCGCGGCCGAAGTGAAAGACGTGAAAGATAAATACGAGAAGATTTGCGAGGATGCACACAACCAGGCCAAACAGGAAACTCACATCAAATACAAGGACTGGCTCGATTCGCCTTGGTCTGGTTTCTTTGAGGGCAAAGACCCCTTGAAAGTAAGCAATTTTTTTAAAATCAATAAGTTAGTTTAATTTTTATGTGTTCATGGAGTAGATCACAAGGTAGTAGCACAAAACCTGACGTTTAAGTCTAAAGCTACAAAGCTAAAGTACAAAAAACTTGAAGTACATACTGTAGTAGCGAATCATGGCTTGATGCTTCATTTTTATATTCAATACAGTTTGTCAAAAGAGATAAGAATTAACAGATTGAAAGAGAAGTGCCTTATAAGCTAACATAAATCTTAGACATACATAGAACTGACTTTTACGTTATTGTGTCGTAGAAACAGTCATATTTACCTTTTATAATAATTCTACAATAACATCTAACTTTCCTATACCAGATGTCTAAAACCGGCGTGGTAGAAGAGACCCTAGTCCACATCGGTAAGCGTTTCTCGTCGCCGCCACCGAACGCAGCCGAGTTCGAAATACACAAGGGTTTACTCCGTATCCTCAAAGCAAGGATGGCGATGGTCGAGAACAGGACTGTCGACTGGGCTCTGGCGGAAGCTATGGCGTTTGGATCGCTTTTGAAGGAGGGCATCCATGTTAGGCTGTCTGGTGAAGACGTTGAGAGAGGAACATTCTCACATAGGTATGTTATAGTTTTGTCTACACTAATATTATGAAGAGGAAAGATTTTTTTGTTTGTTTGTAACGAATAAGCTTCGTAACTAATAGACCGATTTTGATGAAACTTGGTATGAGGATATATTGATACATTGGGAATAACGTAGGCTACTCTTTATCCCGATATTCCCACGCGGGTGAAATTACGGAGCGCTGCTAGTATTATAATAAATGCGTAAGTTTGTATGATGATATATTTGTTGCTTCTTCACGCATTAACTGCTGAACCGATTGTGGTGGAAATTGATACATAGATAGGCGAGGCCAGGAATAAAATATAACTTTTTATCCTGATACTTCCACGAACTTATTCGGATAAAATCGCAAAGTGCATCTAGTTCCTGGATATTATTTATAGTGACTTATCAATCAACGGGCACAACAATCGTCCGTGAATCACTGTGTGGCTGCTGATCTGCTGTTTATAATACACAACTCAATGTTTTTTCCAGACATCATGTCCTTCATCACCAGAAGGTAGACAAGGCGACGTACTGCGCACTCGCTCATCTCTACCCCGACCAAGCACCATACACTGTCTGTAACAGTTCACTTTCTGAATATGGTATGTTTTGTTTAACATTTTATAGTTAGATTTTTTACTCTAGGGCGGAAAAGTAGAACTTGCTTTGCGGAGTATGACAAAAATCGGCCTTACGAAACAGCTCGATGAAATCGGCACTGTGAATTACGATATTAGCACTAACTGTCATTATTTTTTAAGAAAAACATGTTTGTTCTACCAGGTGTACTCGGTTTCGAAGTGGGTTATTCTGTGACGAATCCGAACGCGTTGGTCCTTTGGGAGGCTCAATTCGGTGACTTTAACAACGTGGCCCAATGTATAATTGACCAGTTCATTTCGAGCGGACAGTCCAAGTGGGTGCGACAGTCCGGCATTGTGCTCCTACAACCTCATGGAATGGAGGGCATGGTAATGTATTATTCAAATATTCAAACTAGCTCTATGCTCAACTATTTCATGTTAGATTTAATGTTGTAGATCCAGCTGTTTATGTTAGTTTAGTAGTCCTGTCAATTAATTATAACTCATAATATCCTAATAAAAAATATGTTACGTAATGGGCGGTTCTATGTGTGCGGGGGTTTGCATTCATAGTTGACAGACATAGAACCGCGTGCTTACAAGACTTGTAAAATCTATATTTTTCTATATTATTCCAGGGACCTGAACATTCATCGGCTCGTCTCGAACGATTCCTTCAAATGAGCGCTGATGATCCCGACTACATGCCGCCAGAAAGCCCAGACTATGAAGGTATGTTTTTTATGACATTTTATAACCTTTCCTAACTCTCAGAGCAAAACGAGAGAATGTGTACTATAATTTAATAAGTCCCGTTCGGCCATTGAGATTTCAATAGACCTTACACTGAGATTTAATAATGTAATCTTTAACAATTTTAGTATTCTTTGTAAGACCACAGAATATATTACAGGTCGCACTTTGGGTAGGTATACGTACGTACTTGAAAAGTCGGGATTGTTTCCGTGTGTTCATACATGTACGCTCACATAAAATGCGTACGAATCGCGTCTAAAGTGTGATTGGGCCTAGTATTTATAAACATTATAAAATTGAATTCATCTAGCACAAGGTAACACAACACACGGTATGTTTTCAGTCCGTCAACTGCACGACGCCAACTGGATAGTAGCGAACTGTTCGAGCCCGGCTTCCTACTTCCACATCTTGCGTCGGCAAATCACGCTGCCTTTCCGCAAGCCTCTCATCTTGATGACACCGAAATCGCTGCTCCGTCATCCCGAGTGTAAATCATCGTTTGATGATATGAATGAGGGAACTACTTTCAGGAGGTGCGTCTACGTCTTATATTCTTTCCGATACACCAATTATTTTGAAGACTAGCTGCACTCCAAGGTCTCACCCGCATCCCATCCTTGTGGGAATTTTGAGACAAAAAGTATTATCATTAGATGTCTAATTAGAAACAAAAATATAATAAATAATCTTAATGTCAATCTTATCTCATATATTAGGTCGACTGCAAGTTGACAGGCTAATCTTGTTGCCATTTGTGCAACTTATACTTTCTAGCTATTACTTTGCTTTGTGTATATCGTGTTGCATGTTCCTTCCTGTGTTGTACAAATAAAGTTCATGTTTTTTAAATTGTATTTATAGATTGATCCCGGAAGAGGGCCCGGCCGCACAGAACCCGGAGAGTGTCCGCAAGCTGGCATTCTGTTCCGGACGCGTTTATTACGACTTGTTGAAGCAACGCCAAGAGAAAGGACTCGAAAAGGACATCGCCATTGCCAGGTTACTTTACTTACTTATATAGTTTTTAACAGCAAAATACTTCTCTTATAAGACATTTGGAGGTGCCATTCCTCGTCGTGATAACGTGAATCGTGTGGAAGCTGTAAAGTTTCTCTGGTAGATGTCATGGTATGCCAATATATTATCTATACATATAAAATGCTTTGTCCTGAATGACTGACTGACTGACTGACAGATCAACGCACACTCTAAACCGCTGATCGTAGAGACCTGAAACTGTGTGTGTGTGTTCTTTGTATGTGACGTAGGCATCCGATAAGAAAGGATTTTCCGAAATTCTACTCTTTAGGACGTGGAAAAGGGGGGCGAAGTTTGTATGGGACAACATGACTCCTTGGTCCATTTTCGATACGCGAAGTCGCGGGTAAAAGCTAGTGTATTTACAAAAGGCTTGTAGTGGCAACGGATAACAGTTATGTGGCTACTATACCACAAGCGTAGTTGCTTAGCTTGGAGCTAGATGGCGATTTAAAAATAATTTTGTTTGTACGACAGATTGGAACAAATCTCTCCGTTCCCATACGATCTGATCAAGGCAGAGGTAGCTAAGTATCCGAATGCTCAACTTGTCTGGAGCCAGGAGGAGCACAAGAACATGGGCTCGTGGAGCTACATTGAACCCAGGTTCCGTACCTTGCTGCAGAACCAGAAGTGCATAAGGTATGTAGTACAATTTACGGCTTCACATTACTTCACTAAATAGTTTTAAACCTCGATTTTGTCCCAGTGATATGTCAACCAGAGATACGTCTTTGCAAAATCAACTTGACCACACGAGTAAGGCAATTTACTCATAATCCTTTCGGGTGTTTTCGCATATTGCATGAAGACACGTCAAATTTTTGTTTCATAATAAAGGAATGCGAAGTTCAAAGATCACCACTCTATAATTGTTACATCTCACTGTAGTTCAAACATTTTAGGTCACACAAAAAAATTAAAAAGGTATAGAAAATATCTTAGAAAACTTGTATGAGTTAAAAAAAAATATATAAACGCTATGAATTGAGAACCACCTCCTTATTTGAAGTCGGTTAAAAAAAATGGAAAACTGATAATAATTTGCTGCTTGAATATCATTTACTGTGGTTTTATTACTAACAGTGGGTTTTAATTATTATTTGCTTTGCAACTGATCTAGAATTAGTTTGCATGTTTACTTTGAAGCTTGATTATTACTTTGTACTGGATTTTAAATGAAGTTATCTAAATAAGCAAATGTCAAAAAAAGACTAATTTTTGAAACATTATGTTGATTGAGCTGAGCTGATTTACAAATTTATTTACCGTTGTTATCCACACTAAATTTGCCGTTTATACTTTTTTGCCGTTGGTATCCACACAAATATTCAAAATAATCCAGTTTATGCACTTTCGGTTATCCTGTTTCCTTTAATAAAGCACTGTGCCGTAATTATCTGGCGATTGGTTCCAGGGCAAAGTCCCAATCGGGGGGTAGTTGGTTAGGCCAGCTTTTCGGCGGCGGCCAGAAACCGGAACCGCAAACCGATGACACGGAAACAGTGCCTCGCACCATTAGGTGAGACTAGAGGCTTTAACAACGTTAACTTTGTACTTACACTTTATTTATTTATTCCGTATAGTTTCGGCCCTAGGCTTCCGCCATTGACTAACAATTACATGCAGGCTGCTCAGGATCAAAAAAAGCCAAACAAAAACTATTTTTCCTAGATGGCGCTGGCGCTACTTATACAGTTTATCTCCCTTGTACTTTTACTTGAACGGACTGTTTTCCGCAATTAGACCCTTTTTAATTGGGTCCTTCTTTGCATGAGGATGGAGTAGGCTTGCCCAGCACCTACTACCCTCTCAGCTTAGTCGACCATTTCCAGAGGAGAGAATTTATGTCCCTTATAATAATAACTAGATAACGCTACCGCATTTTTTGAGTATAAATAATGTTCATCTACTGTTAAAAAATATTAATTTTTAACTAAATAAAAAATCTTTTCTTAATAAAAAATTGTTTTAAATTTTTCTATTTCTTTATTACAATGTTATCGGTACGACTCATTTTCAAAAGTTGTAGTTTTCATTAGATTTGTAACAGATGGTGTTACTTAAATGTATTGTATGGGGGTGGTTGTTTTTTTCTAGTAATCGTTAGTCAATGCTTCTGCTAAAGACGTGACTTGTCTTCTGACTCGCTAATAGTCCCTGCTTAAATCTCCTGAAATGCTTTAAATGTGTTTTATTTCCTGCAATGCTATTTTTATGCATGATTTTGTGTTTTTGGTGTTGTAGAATGTTCATTATAAGTAACTGATATAGTTTGTTTTATCACAGTCAATGATAAAGATATTCAAGCTGCAAATTACGTATCAAAGTATTTACTGTACCTAACAAAACTAGGTGTTTTAAGAGTTGTGAAAAGATTGCCCGAAATAAACGATTCTAAGTTTTAAACGAATAATAAAATCAATAAAAAGTGTAAGTTATTACGATTATTAAATTGTCCATCAAGTTTAGTATTGGCTTGTTCAAGTATAGTTCATTTTTGTATTCACTTTTAAGTGTTTGGAGTCCATCGTTAACTCTGAATAGTTAACAAGGGATGGTGTATTATTGGAAAATTGCGATTTCGAAGATTCGTGTAAATTCTTCTAATATGTAGCTAATTAAAGATAGATGGGCCACGCTCATAAGCTAAGTGCTTCTTAAGTGAAATTACGAAATTGTTTGGATGACCCAGTTGGCACAATGGTCACCATGCCGGACTGCCAAAAACAGGGCTGCGGGTTCGATTCCCGCCTCAGGCAAGTATTTATGCTTATATATTTGTCTGTGGTCTGATTATTTCTATGTATTAGAAGTGTATATTTACAAAAGAAAAGTATATAAGTAGTATATCCGTTGTCTAGCACCCATAACACAAGTCTTAGTTAGTTACTGAGCTTGAGGCTAGATGGCGATGTGTGAAATGTCGTGCAATATTTATTTATTTAAAACAATGTATTCCTGATGTTTTACTTAGTAGCGGAGTTTAACTTAATTTAAATTGTTCTTATTCTTCAGCTACAATGGACGTGTGACAGCCGCATCTCCTGCTACGGGATCCAAAGCGGCCCACAACAAGGAGTTGAAGAATCTTCTCGACGAATTCTGCGTATTATAAATGTAACCACCATAGCCCGGATTATGTACTACATTACGCAAGAAACGACACCAGTAGTGTAGGATAAAGCAATATCTAAGTAGTAGCGCTAATGCCATACAAAAATGCTTCATAGTAACATTATTTTCGAAACGAAATTTACCTTTGACAACATACATAAAGTCTCGATCGATTTATAATCTTTATTTTTTTACACTATATTTTCAGTATTTGTCGTAATTCTCTTTAGCTAGGTTAGTTAGATAAAATATTATTTATTTATTTAAAAAAACTTAGTTATGTGATTGTAGACTCGGAAGTTATTTATTGTTTTAATTTAATAACGTAGTATCACGAAGCCTCCACTTTGTTTACGTGTTTCCTGTTTATTTTTATTATTTAAAATACTAACAAATCTGTTCGTACATTATAGCGTCAATGCGCCGGTTGTGTTGATATCTCGTACATCTTACGTACATATATTTTTTTATTTTGTTTTTACAAATTTGTTGACGGGTTTTAGTTAATACGTTCTTTTTACTAGTCTGTGACGTAAACTATTAATTTGTAATTTCGATTCTTATTCGTTTGAAACCGAGGGAAACTAACATATGAAGTAGTTACTGCTTCATAAATATAACTCTCTCTGTTTTGCTACCTATAGTAAGTCTTGTGAAGATATTACGTGTGAGATATTAGTAATTAGCGATTAACTAAAACACTTGTTCTAATGTAAACCGCACCCTAGTACATGTAGTTCTACGTAAATGTTAGTGTTCGCTGATTTCGTTTGCGACATATAATACGCGCATATCAAATTGCCTGACCGAAATTTGCAGCTACAGTGATCAACTCGCGTTTATTGGCGTAAAGATTTTGTTGTAATGGTAGGCCAATTTAAACCGCGCGTATTATACTGGCTCTAGTTTTAGATTGCTCGTTGTGTAAGGATTAACACCAACCCCCTTCGCTTTGTATAAAACTACGCGTATTAACTATTAAATTTCGAGTGTACTTTACCATTTAGGATTATAGATATTCTTCGTATCTCGACGGAAGATAGCTGTTGGCTAACCCATTTTCTCTTATAAAACTAAGTTTTATATAATGGGCTTAGTCTTTCGAAGTATACTTACCCTTATACTTGAGTATGTTTACCCTTTTATTTGGTAAATTTTAAAATTTGTATCACTATTCGCATGTATTAGATGCACTATTATATTTGTTAATTTGGAATTTTGATGATAACGTATTTTGGAATGAAACTCGGGGACGGCTGGTGATTGTATGAAAAGTTTGTGTGATAGAATCAAATATTTGGATGCAAGGTACCCCTGAGCTAATTTATCGCTATATTAGTAACAAATAGTTAATTTACAAATAAATGTATAAAATTGAATTTTGTTTCATTTCGTTGATTAATAATCTGAAAATATTTGAAAAACCAAACTATCCTTATCACGCGCTTGTTTTATGTAGATAGGTTAAATAATTAAACGCAATTAAACATAGTACTGTACTGCAGTTGGAACTCTATCAAATATTTATGCCAGAAAAAACCATCTTGGCACTCTATACTGTAGTATAAATAGAGTCGGCAAACAAATTAATGATCTAAAATACATATACATTGGCTGATATCAAATCTATCTAAGTACAAATAGACTGATTTGTATTGTAAACTATAATAAAAGCCCCTTATTCTCGTTCTTGTAGCGTAAACGATCGCAGCACCTATTTTTATCAACTAATGATTGAGTGTGTAATTAAAGACTTTATTGAGGTAGACAGAGTTCTTGCTAAAATTGTGGATTCCTAGAAATCTAGGATTGAGTGAGCGCCTACGATTTTGTAAATTGATTCAACAAGGAAAAAATAAGTTTTAATGACAATATTTTTTGCATAGATTAGACTCCTTAAAACCACATAAAAAGTAGGTAACAACAGTCAGTATAAGTGGCAAACTCGTAGAGTAAAAATTCCTACTAGGTAGATACGGAGAGGTAATACGCCGATCGTAAGCAGTTGTTACAAATACTTAGTATTTTCTTATAAAATAATACTCACCGATTAACGTATAAGAATTGGTGTATTCCTATTGTCCCCATTATGAGGAAAACGGGAAGTCGTAAATTTTTGTGCTCGTTGCATAGGCCCGTTGTCCCCATTGACAGTGTACTGTTAATGGGGATAGCGGAACTCAATAAAAAGAATTAAAAATTATTACTGTTGTCCCGGTATGGGGGATAACGGGAAGTTATAAAATGTCCTTTCTCCATGGCGCGGCGTCTGACTGTGATTTATACCTTCTACTAACTTCTAATTGCCTAGTACTGTTTACAGACCAATGACTACTTTATACAGAAGAAAAAGTGGTGTTGGATTCGTGGTCAGTTGCAACTCAAATAATGTTTTTTTATTCACAACATCTCAAATGAGATGTGGGGAACACTTTTAGTGGTTCGTTGCAACCCGTTAATGTTATACTTACAAATAATACGTAGGTTGTAAACATAACATTATGTTAGCTCCTCACCCGTTGTAAACATAATATATTCCACGTTCCATAGTTGGACCACCACCGCACTCGTTTCATGTTCCAGTGGGAAGGACATTTTATAACTTCACGCTATCCCCCGTAACGGGAAAGCGGCAATGGAGACAACAGAAATAAATTTTATCCTTTTTATTGAGTTCTGCTGTCCCCATTAAGAGTACACCGTTAATGGGGACAACATGCATACATTTTATATATTACTAGCTGTACCCTGCCACGCTTCGCACATGTCGCGGATATGTAAATGCAAAAATTAAATAAAAACAATTGTTGATGCGGATTATATATCATTCTAAAATTTCAGCTCGATCGGTGCAAAACTTTTTGAGTTATTGAAGCGTACACAAACCAACATAACATTTTTTATATATAGATATTTTTATTGAGTTCCGCTGTCCCCATTGAATAGGGACAGAGTCAATGGGGACAACGGGCATACATCTCAGAATTCATACTGTCGGGACATGCCGTTCTTTTTCTAGGCGAGCATGCTACGTCCTCGACCTCATCGTCGCTTCCCATCAGGTGAGATGAGGAAATGCAAGCCTATTTAGAGAAAAAAATAACGGATAGCCCCCTATGTAGATCGTGCATGGAGGCTGAAGAAACAACCGCGCATGTGTTGCTGGACTGCATGGTACTAGCGGAGATAAGATTAAGGACAATATGTAAAGTCAATAGCCTTCTAAAATGTTTTACTCACGCAAAAGGGACCCAACTAAAAACAATGAGACAGCTAATTGCGGAAAAAAGCCCGTACAAGTAGTGTAATAATCTATCTATAATATAAAAATGAATCGCAAAATGTGTTGGTAAGCGCATAACTCAACAACGCCTGGACCAATTTGGCCAATTCTTTTTTATTGTCTTTGATATTGTCAAGAGAAGGTTTTTATGAAAGAAAATATTAAGAAAGTTGCGCAGAAAATGATTACGCAGGTGAAACTGCGGGGCGCAGCTAGTTAAAAATAATAATATTAGAGTGTTTGAAACGAAGTATTATAGAAAAAGAAAAATTATTTATTGTTTATAATTAATATTAAATAAAATATACTTCAATGAATAAATTAATTAATGTTAGTAGTGCAAACATGAATACTCCGTTCCCAACACTCTAGATATTTTTCCTTTCTCTAAGGGCTTACCTAAAACGTTTCTCTCGAGATCATGTTCTGGACTGTTAGTCTTATCGAGTGTTCAGGATCTGAATTATTCAGAACGCTTTGAAGATAGGTACCGCCCAAATTGTTGGCTGCGTGTCTCAGTTACGACTTCAAAATATATACATCGGCCCCGGTAGAGTTCAAAGATTACTATTATTGGAATGTTTACATTCTAATAATTTTTGTTTGATAAATTGATGAGTTAGAAGACTTTAAACTTCACTTAAAGCAGGTGTCTAGAATCTTGCTCGTGTTGAAAACATTCTTATAAAAGCTGTTTTGGAGTTCTACGGTGGGTCTGCAATTATGCAGCCGACCGTATTTCGAATCGAGATTTCTGAATCATTACTGTGATTATACCTCAGTTAACAGTGTGGCTCTATCAATTTGACATTCTTACTTAGTTCTATTGTATTCTTAGCTTTATTGAATACTAGCTGCGCTCCGCGGTTTTACCCGCTTAAGTTCCGATATCATAAGAATATCAAAAAATAAAGTAGCCTATTTAGCCTTTCTCGATAAATGGACTATCCAACACAAAAATAATTTTTCAATTCGAACCAGGAGTTCCTGAGATTAGCGCGGTCAAACAAACAAACAAACTCTTCAGCTTTATAATATTAATATAGATTTTTACAAGTTATTCTGTAGTAAACGGGAAACAATTTTTTCTTGCCTGTAGGCATATCTTTCAGGAATTTATTAAAGACTACTGGGTACAAACAATTTGATATTTAGCAGAGATAGGTAACTAAAAATAAGGGCTGTATTTTTTAGACTGAATTTCAATGAAATAGGTATACAGCTAGAAACTAAGTACCAGTAACTTATGTGTAGTCCACGTCTTGTTCGTAGTACCTCCTGTAAAATACTGAACGTATTTACTAACTAGGTAGTTAAGTTAGTAAAGTAGGTCACTCGATAAACAAATAATTAACGTGGAACCGATGCATTATCGTTTAAAAGCTTATTTAGAGATGCAATAGTTAACGAAGCAGGTGGCTATTGCGCTGCGGTCTTTTGCGAATAGTAAATTATATCGCACATTTGCCTACCTCGTAGCGAAGAATACATTTTGACGACCAAGTTGACACAATGGTCACCATGCCGGCCTGCCAAACATAGGGTTGCGGGTTCGATTCCCGCCTCAGACAAGTACTTATGCTTAGAGATTTGTCTGTGGTATGGTTGTTTCTAACATAGAAACAACCATACCACAGACAAATATCTACTTATAAATATATACTTATAATACATATTATAAGTATATATTACAAAAGAAAAGTATATAAGTAGTATATCCGTTGTCTAGCAGCCATAACACAAGTCTAGTTACTTAGCTTGGGGCTAGATGGCGATGTGTGGAATGTCCTGCAATATTTATTTATATTTATTTTATGCTGCCTTTATTATGTGATAAAGTGTTCTTGTAGTCTCCCGAGTTCTTGAAAAATTTAAATGCGGTCCTTGAATCCGTGTTTTACGCAGTCCACCCACAGGTAAATGCCATGAATAAATTACGTCGCACTCGACTCTGGTAGAAAGAATCCGAATCAAAGTTCAGATGTGAAACTATTTGTTCCGCTTGCCCTATTTATCTCCTGGAAAAACTTTTTGTATTTTATTTCGAATGTGTGATAAATGTTAGGAATGCCTGCTGTGTGAAAAGGTCTCTTTGTATACTTATTTAACCTTGGTAAGTAGGGCTTTTGGCTTTATGTTTTTTATACTTACTAACTGGAATGATAAAAGATTTGATAGAAATCTTAAGGTAACAAAGGGTTTGGGTAGGTATAATGAATTTGCTTGCGAATGAAGAAAAGTTAGTGCTGTCTCGAAACTCATTAATGATTGATTTCCTATTTCGAAACCTGGTTTCGTGTTAGGAAAAACCTTTTGTTAAGAAACTGGTTTCGTACGGAGACGATTTTTTCTTCTTTGGTAACTGGTTGCGAACCTCCGGTTTCGTATGTGGCCGAAGGGGTATATTTACTTACTAATACCTACCTAGTCGTTTTGTTTTTTTATGTCGTTAGTCCTGTAATACAGAGTGATTTTTGATGGATAAGTAATGAGAAGTGCTAAAACAGCTGTTAATTTTTGAAATAATAAGCATTGGCGAATTGTAAAGTTTGCAATCGTTCTCTAAGAATATTTTGATCCTTATTCGAAATGGAATCGATTTAAGTACTTATGTAACTGAAATATTTATTTATTTCGAACTTAAATCTACCTTTACAGGTGGGTCTCAATGCGATAGATAAGCAAATAGGCATAAATTTTAATATGTTCTTTTACATCGGTAATTTTGCTAGATTCAATTAAAAAATTATATTGCAGGAGTTAATTACTTATTTCAAAAAATGAGGGGTCTCTCAAGAATTTTTTTATCCAGCTACAGTGGTTCTAGTGTTCTCCTTACTGATCCATCAAGTTAAACCATTCTATATGCATAGGTACCTACCCATTTACTTGCTTGTGTAAAGGTAAAATACATAGTTTACAAAGTGTCTCGTTCCTGTTTCTTGTGGGACCTTCTCTATCATTAATTTTAAGCGTAATCTTGTATCAAATAGTGCTTCATTTTGATAAAGTTACGCGATCTTTGAAGTTCTTGACTAAACGACGGCGTCATTGTGATCAAAGCAGAGGACTTTGCGGGTTTGATCCTTTATCCTTCACAAACTTATCTCGGTATAATATTATACTTTGGTACAGTAACATGCAAAATTTTGCTCGTAATAAACTGTGCCCAATTTTATCGATGCTCCCTATTTATGACCTCTTTTAAATATTTATAACATTCCCGTGGATATACATAATATTGATAGGAATAAATAATGTGGGTGTCTTTTAGCTTCTGACCTTAGGTCCATTAAGTATAATGGAGGTCTGAGGGTCCTATCAAGATGGAACGTCGATGACCTGAATTAGTAGACAAGTGGATATCGAGTTTCAAAATAATAGTCGAACAAATATTGCCTTCTCGATCGTTTCTTCTTGAAAGAGGAATAATAACGAAAATACCTACTGTTGCTGATTTAGTAAATACATGTGCTAGCAATTCTTTCAGTACATGACCGAGGACTCACGATGTCGAAGACTGCAGCACACTGCAGTGCAGTCGTGTCTTGAGGATTTATGTCGTGCCGTGCAATGCCATACCGTTCCGGAAAGAACAAAAACTGATTGTATTGGTATCCGCTTCGATCCTTATTAAATAACGGGTTTGAACCATAGACAGACAGACAGATATACGCATTGGATCCCATTAACATCAGTCTTACTCTATGCGTCACAACTTTTTACCCTGATAACCTGATATAGGATTTTCTAATAGTAGTACTGATATTTGCTTTTCATTTTTTCTAGATCCGCAAGCAAAGCAATGAACTTTGCAAATACAACGAACTCCTCCAATTTACACTTAAATACTTTTTTGAAATTTCAGTTTTTTGTCATTGCGAAACAGAAGTTTTATCCGTTTTAAAAGTTTTAACTACATTGCCAACAGTTAATTAAAACTGTTTTACGACGAAACTATAAATGGTGCCTTTCCTCGACGTATAAATGCAGAGCTCTTTATTCTTAACAAAGAGCTTAGTGTTACAGTAACTTAATTTGCTTTATTTTGCCGGACATGAAAAACAAATGAAGCAGCTTTTAAAACTTATTTTTAACAGATTGTGAATTATAACCTTTAGGGCATCTGATTTTATTTTTTAAGACGTTACAATGGTCTTTATTCAATTGAATAAAGACGTTATAACTTTGGTACCTACACTATGAAATTTTGATTCCAAAGCAATTGAAGCCTAGTTCGTAAAACTGATCTCTATCTTTTAATCTGAACTTAATGTTCGAAACTGATATACTCCAAGTTTCAATAATGGCCCTTAATTAACATTTTAAACACTCGTTTATCTTTTAGTAACAAATTAGTATTCCAATGGAGTACAAAAATTACTTCCCAAATAAAGTTAGCCCTCCATTAATTTTGTTTGGCGGAAATTGTGTGCTGTAATAGAACACGCATGCTTACCGACCCTCTGTGGCAGGTAACAAATTATTTCAGGTGCACTGAAGCCTGAAGCGTAATGCGTACCTCCGCACACATAAGGTCCGCCTTCAGGGAATCTGATTAATTAGCCCCTTACCCAAACTCTTTGAATTATTAAGGATCGTTTGCACCTACCCTCTTGTTATTATTAATGATTTATTTATTCTGGTGTTATTTACTAATCAAATTTCCACATAAATAACAATTATATTACCTACATTTTTCGCGATGTTTTAATTAATTTGATAATAACACTCGTAGCTCTTCAGCGTTACAGAGTGATTTTGAAAGGTTTCCAAAAAATATATTGTGAATTCTACATACCTATTCGTAATTTCGAAAAGTTCGAGATTTATGCTTACTTATGCTTACTTGTACAGGCTGTTTTTCGCTATTGGACCCTTTTTAATTGGGTCCTTTTTGCGTGAGGATGGAGTAGGCTTGCCCAGCACCTACTACCCTCTCAGCTAAGTCGACCATGTCCAGAGGAGAGAACTTGTCAATACTTCTGGAGTCAACTAAGCCGCGGGTTTCATGACGATGTTTTCCTTCACCGTAAGAGCAATGTCAATTAGCGCACATACATTTTTCTTAATAAAAATACATTGATGCACGGCCGGGATTCGAACCCACTACCTTCAGAATAAAGTCGAGGTATCTACCACTAAGCCAACACCGCTCAAGATCGAGATTTACACGGCTTTAACGCTGCTAGTACAAAATAAAAATACTCGGAAAAATGATTAACGCCTTTTGCTCAGTAATAAGAAAAAAGCTTTTAGTTAACACTTGACATGTTTTAGAATATCCAGTGAACTTTGAAGCAGTTGTAAGACCAACCACAATAGCGTGTCGAGGACTTTGCTTTGCTAATTTGTAGCAACTTTGTGAGTGCTTTCGTGGCTTCAAAGAGTCGCGGTCGTTATAATATGGTCATGTACAATAACTATAGTAAACTTTCACAAAGCACGTAAGAGGCACCTTATGAGCGCATGTCAGAAACATAATTGCTTTGCTATGGATTGAAAGAACATTTTAATTAATTAATTTTCAGGCATACTTTAGTTTCTTTACAAGCAATAAGGTATGTTGAACTATAGATATTGTTTTAATTTACAAATTTATTTCTTGGTTAGTGTCAAAAGCAAGCGCGATAATAAATAAATGTTTATTAGAATTAAAATAAGTTTTTTTTTTGGATTATAAACTATAAGTCTATCTGTATTCTCTGTAGCGTTGAAATAAAGATGATTTTAATAATAAAGTTGTCTGATTTAAAAGAAAGACATCGGTGTCCATAAAGAGTAAGTTCGTTATTGGCAATGGGTTCTCTCTGGATCCGACTCGTTAGGATACACCGAGTTCATGAATAATGTAATACGTATAATGGAAGTCTCGAGAAATATCTACCTGCATGTTTTAATGCCGCGAATTTCTTCTTTTGAAACTTCCCACAATTGAGATCGATTTGAATATTTTAAAGTTTAAAACTGATACTCGACAAAAGCATTAGAAGGGGAACTTCTATAAATAATATTGTTTATTTTTATTTCTGAAAGAGATGGATTTCTACTCTAGTAGGTTCTACAGGATATGTTTTTTATGGCTTATCATTGATCTATCAGATGATGCCTATAACATCATATTGCACTTATATGTAAGCAAGTATGTAAATATCAATAACTTGGTGTTTTTAACAGGTATTACTTTTTCTTGTAAAAGTACCTAGGTATTACAAAATATCAGGGGACTCAAATTGTGTATAAAGTATCTTCTTATAAAATACGCTGAAGTGTTCCTAAGCGCATAACTCGAGAACGGCTGAACCGATTTCGCTAATTCTTTTTTAGTATATTCCTAAAGTACAACCATGGTTCTTACGGAGAGAATATTAAAAAAAAAATGTTAAAATGTCTAAAAACAACACTTTTCTATACTCCCAATTCCCAGGTTCCGGGTTCCGGGAAGGCAAAAAAATTAAGTGACGTAGTATCAGTTTCGTATAAATATTGATGTCCAATTCAACTGGATTGGATAGATTGAATAAGACCTGCTCGCGCTCTCTCGTCAACGAATCTCGTGATGAGTTGCCCCTTGTTTACCTTTATTTACATGAATATAACCATGTTAAGCGAAGAGAAATATGAAACGATTTTATTTCTTAAATTTAATTTATGAAGACGTACTCAAGTGAAATAATAAATGCGTACATTTAAGAATATTCCTAAGGAAAGTAAATAAAACACTTTTGACGAAAAACTACGTCTTTAGAAAACTAAGTATACGATGAGTATAGTTTGTTTAAGCTTTAACACCTAGCTTTCAGAAGGTCCAAAATTAAAGTTTCATAGGAAATTCGATGGACTGGTCGTTTTTGAAGCAATTTCGTTGTAAAACTTCACCTACAAAGGCCAACGTTGGTCCATAATCGATTTAATGAAAGTGGAATCGAAGGGTCCCGTAGGATTGCGTTTCTAAATTTACGACCACTTATAGCATTTAATTGGACGTTCGTGCCGCAATAAAAACGCTGATGACCTGACGATTAAACTGAAAAGTTTTCCAAATGAAACTGAATGCTAAATGGTTCTTAGCTCGAGATTTCACTTTTACAAATGATGTTTTTATTTGAGATTCTCTCGGATAATTGGTAGAGGGATTATCAGGTTCCGATTTAAAATGTATATACTTAACGGAGGAAGGTAAGTTAATTCTAAAAATGTAAATGTACTGACCTAAATGTTACCATTTCAAGTGTCTTGAATAAATACACTTATTCTACGAAAACTTTCAGGAAACTTTCACGTCATACTAATGAAAATTGTTTGAATAATATTCGTTTTATTAAATTAAGTTTTAGTTATCATGCAATCGCTAAGATAGCAGATAATATCAAGTCAATTAGAATTAGAAGTTGCATTTAGTGTTCCGGATGTCCTCGAGGTCATCATCTAGCCTACAATTCCTTCCGTTTTTTGCCCCACTGTACGTTGCCACAAAGGAATGGATAATAAAATAAAGGCTTTTTATTTCTCATAAATCGTCTCTCAAACGAACAAAGCGAATAAAATGGCACAATCTTTTACTTTGTGTCATTTCAATTTTAATAAGACAGTTAAAAGATTGTCTACGGATCTTTTGTAAAAATATTAGACAATGTAAGTTAAGGTACTTTATTATAATTTAAGGTTTCCCTATAGATTCATAATGATCGAGACAATGGTGAAATGGTGGAGAAAATGGTAGGTATATCTGTGATACGGCTGAATATTAATGTACAAACTAGCTCATCTGCAGATAGATATTCTGAAATTTGGTTTCAATTTTAATTTTGCCATTATCAGAGCTCGTAGCTCTCAAATTCATAGTTTAATTGGAGGAACATAGAGGTCAGGTGTATGCAGATAATATTATGCCAGTTTAATCGGATTTTATATTCATGAGTTGGCTGCGGCGCAGGCCACTTTTAGCTTTAAATGTACCTTTGTGCCTTGGGATTTTACGTCTATGTATCTATCATCTGTTTCATTTTTAGAATATCTACGTCAATACTGAACTAAAAAAAATATTAATTATCAATAAGAATATAATATAAATATTCAGCTGGTAAAGTTATTTTGGAATGTGACAACCCGTCTCTAGCCATATGGTAAAGTCAGTTTAGTTCGATTTACTTCAATTTGCGCCCATGCGGTGCGGTGATCCGGTTCTATATGAAAATTTAATGTTACCTTCCTTACCGTTCCATGTCGATAGATACACTGGTCTCTAGCTATATATAATGGATACTGAACCGAACATAGCTACCTACATGAATGTAGGATCTTCATGTCTTTACACATGTTAATATACTTGTAGTCTTGCTGTTTTCGGCTAAACCTTAGGCTACGTAGAAACATGACCCAATTTGGAGAGCGAATTAATAGCCCATTCACTCTGCTTTTATGTCATATAATAACGTTTGTTGAATACCTATATGGAATTATTTGACGGCATGAACACTTAGTATTGACTTCACGTAAAGTTAACGTGCCGTGAGCGCTGCGCCTTTGTGAAATGGTTATAGTGAATGCTCGAACTCTGCATTGCTATTTTGCAGCACACAAAATACGTGGAACGGAAAATCCTCTTGGTATTTTAGCGGTGGTGCATACGACGCCACATATACCGCTCGTTTATTCATCATTGTTTCAACCAGGCTTCTCTTTACCATAATATCATTCATGAAGGCATCTTTTATAAAAACTGCTATTTTCCTCGTAGTTACATTGTATTTAATACTCATGCAAGGGTTTAAGATGGAATATTACCTAACCTGCCTATGTTATTCTAATGTCCCATTATTTTTTATTTGTAGCCGCGGGCAAAAGCTAGTGTTATTTATAAATAATATTTACATTTTTAGGAAACTGTGGGCTATTAATATTGCCTTAGCAAACTAAAAACATATTGTGGATTTACAGGCGGTAAATAAGAAGACCCCAAAGATTATGTCTAGCTCCATTTTTACTCCAAACAAAACAGCTCAATAAATAAATCAATCGGTAAATTGTTTTTCTTCAATAGTATTGGTTTCTCCACAAACAAACACGAAACATAAACAGTAGATCATTTTATCTTCGTTAAATTACAGGTCAAAAATAAAACTGTAAATCTCATAAAAACGTTGATTGATCCATCTTCTTTGTAACCTATTTTACTTCTCATAGTAAATAGTATGTCATTCTCATAGAAAAATGTGAGATGACAAAGTACAAATCTCTTATATATAAAAATGAATTGCTGTTCGTTAGTCTCACTAAAACTCGAGAACGGCTGAACGGATTTATCTTATCTTAGTCTTGAAATGTTTGTGGAGGTCTAGGGAAGGTTTAAAAGGCGAGAAAAAATCGAATAACCGAAATTCCCACGGGATCGGGACAAACGCGGGTGAAACCGCGGGGCGCAGCTAGTTGTTGATAAATATTATATCCCAAATGGGAACTGAATTGTTTCCAGTACCTAGTTAAGATTAAGTTTAAGTATTAACTATTATTTAGAAAGGCAGGTTGTCTTATGATACTTCATCGTACCTTAATGAGGATCCATGAACATGACTTTGATTTCCCTATTTCAAATATCTTCAAAAATATTTAGCATAATTACCAAAGTCCCCCCATGAGTTTCTTGTGCATTCTTCTCATTGGTGGGCGCGCTCCGAAGGCACTCATCTTAACTCAATTTTTAAGACGCTTTATGTTATTCTAATTTGTATGATTCCAAATAAAGAATTTTGACTTTTAACTATTTTTGTAGCAGATTATGGTTAATTCCTAGAATTTCGTTGAATAAATCGTTTCAAGCTAATTAACTTCCTAATTAAATGGTAATAACAACTTCGCTATCGCCAGTATTATTATCATGTAAGTAGGTACTTACAAAAAAATCCCCTTTACAGCCATCAATTTGCGATTATTATTTTTTTGTTTAACCTTCTTTTTCTTCGAGAGTTGTAAAGTAAAAAAGTGTTAATATGAAAGTTAGATGTTCATATGGTAGATAATTTTAAACTTAATTTTAATTAATATATTTTGCGAATTCAAATATATTCTTCATATTTTGCCTTTTCAGTGTTAATTTTCGCTGTATCCGCTTATGCATACAAACCTCCATCATTTGCTGGAGATGTGTTTTTGGTAAGTATTGTCACGACTTATTAAGTTACAATTTCCATTTTAATATAAGGTTATTGACTAAAAGAAAAAGTCGTAGACGATGACTATAATGTATTTTTGCTTCAGCAAAATACAATATTATTTATGTGTATTTTCAGGCAACTTGGGAGGTAAATGATAAGATTCCAAACATTGTTGTGTCACCACATTCATTATTGGCACCACTTGGTGCGCTAGTTATGGGATCAGAAGGCACAACTCAAGAGCAAATACTTCAAGCTTTAAATGTTCCATTACTTCCCCTGGTAAGTAATTTGTGGTGATTAAATTAAATAATAAGATTTTACTGCTAATGTTTTCTCATTTTTAGATGTCAGACTTGTACATGACATGTAAACAACGTCTAAGTGAGTTGAATCATGACATGAAGATAAACGTATCAAGCAAGCTGTACCTACCTCGTAGTGAAAAAATACTATCCGAATTCATTAATTTTGCAAAACACATGTATGACGTTGACGTCCAAAGTGTAGATTTTTCGAATCCGGAGGAAATAGCTAGAGATATAAATAATTGGGTAAATTGTTTTTCTTCAGTTGAAGCAACATTTCAATGTTGTGGTTTTTTTTTACTTTGATTTTGACTTTAACTTCGCAATAAGTGCATAATTTTTTCGTCAAATTACAGATCGAAAAGAAAACTGAAAAACGCATAAAAAATTTGATTGAATCATCTTTTTTGAAACCCACTACGCCTGCAGTGCTGATAAACACTATACACTTTGACGTGAGATTTTGTAGCCTTTCTATATTATTATGTAGTATATATTACTTAATTTGGGGCTACATGGCGCTGTGTGGATTGTCCTGCAATATTTATTTATTTAATAATATTATTACACATTTCAGGGCAAATGGAGAAAACGATTTGATGATAGTGTTCCACAAAATTTCTATGCTGATGATTCTAATACTATGATAGTTCCAACTATGACAGTTAAAACGAAATTGGAATACGGTTACGATGAAGAAATCGAAGTTGAGGTCAGATTTATATCGTAAAAAAGCTAATTACTGTTTTAACTACAGATATGGCAAAACGGGCCATTCTGTTTAGTTTGTGCTTGAGCCAGTTGTCGCAAGTATATAAAAATAATTAAATTAAAACCTTAATTTTATTTAATAGTTCTTTGTGGAATAACTAATTGCTTCACTACAATTTATGCACGTAACAAATTGAATAAGTTAACATTTTGAAATAAAAACGATTTAATCACTTAGACCGTATACAATCTGTTGACCCGTTGGGCATACCATACAATAGTCGCAACCAACGCAAGCGGCTTGATCCTTCTGTAGTATTCCGTTTCTCTGAGGTGTTAACTATAAGTAAATTTACGTAAACAGGTAGTGAAAGTCCCATATAAAGATGAGGATTGCTTCTTCGTGGTCCTTCTACCAATAAATACTAGTAATATTGACAATCTAAGGGTCAAACTAAAAAAAGATATTGAAGTTGTTGACTCCACGTTACTGGAAGTAACGGAAACGATGATTGAATTATCAATGCCAGTCTTTGAATTTGAAGCTCAAACGGATATTAAAAGTGTGCTTGAAATAGTAAGTTGATGCAAAATGTGTTAAATTTGAATTTATGTGGAAAAACAGTTATTTTTAAACAAATTGGACGTACGTTTTGCTCTAATTACAATATTCATCATTTATTTTATTTATATATAAGTATTTGTTGATTTTTACATGTGTATTTATATGCAAATATAAAAATCAACACTAACGATTTGGATAATTTTGGTTTTAAAATATTTGCGGGAAAGTTTAATCAGAATGCGTCTCACTCTGAGGCTTGAAGATGAAATACATACATTTACACTTAGATATGTAATATAGCAACCTACATTAAAATAAGTTTATTTATTTTCGTAGATAAATATTAAAGACATATTTTCAAGTAATGCAAAATTAACAATGACGGAAGGTGCCTCAAATTTGTTTATTGAGAGTGCTATTCAAAAAGCTTATATTAAAGTAAATGAAGAAGGAACTCAAGTCGCTGCTGCTCAAGGTAAGGTTTGACACAAATGTAGAGTAAAAATTTCAATTTATCTATAAGAAAAAGGCTCATGATGACGGTGTCTCTATACCTAGTCTGAAACTTCGCATGAGGGTGAGGGTTCGTTTTAGGGTGTGGGCAAAGATAGGATTTTTCGGAATTCAACTTCTATAAAAGTAAAAAGGGCTTATGTGGTTGAAACCACAGGACGAATCTATTGATACATCAATGCACTCGCAAATACAGCTTTATTTATTAATTAAGTTAAATGGATTTCATCAAAGCGTACTGGATTCGGTAAATAAGTTTGGTTTTAGCCTTTTTAATTGCTCATATGGGACTCTTGCTGAGAAGAAGGAACTAGGAAAGAAGTAAGGTTTAACATGTTTAGTTTTGATTTTAGCCTATGATGTCCCCGAGTTTTTAATAACCTCTCATACTACTAAGAAGAAGGTCGCTATAGATAGACCATTCTATTTTGAACTTAGATGTGCTGGTATGACAATAGTAAATGGAATATTAAGGAAACCATGAAGTGAATCAAATGCTAATAAAATGTGCATAACAGTGCAACACAAAGATTTTTTTTTATCCTCTATTTTAAACATTTATCAATGAAAATAAGTATTTTAATAAACTTTCTAAGGGCAACTACTTTTTCGTATACCTACAATATGATTTGATTGTAGCTGTAAAATTATTTGTGAGTTAATTAATAATTTGAAAAGTACGGACTTATCTGGCAGAAAACCAAGGATTTGTGCCGCGTGTGTTGTCTGCTGACATACTAAACTGTTGAAAACTAATTGTGAAATACATGCTCGTTCCACCTCATAGGTATCAGCCCGTGATAATCATAAATCTATATTATCTATTTGTAAAAAAGTTTGATAAGTATTTTTTGAAGTTATACTTCTTTAGGCGCCTTTTAAAAAATGATGAGAGTAAAATTTTAAGATGCGCGCGCATCTGTTATTTAAAAGTAACATGTTGCAGCTGCGTAAACTAACATTAAAACAGGTTGAAGTTGCGAGAGTGAAATTATAAGTTCTGCACTGTAACAATAAAGTAACATGGTGAAGCTGCCCGCAAAATAAATATCAGACGGACGGACTGACGGTCAGACAGACAGACAGACGGAAGTATAACTTCTCACGCGCTTACATAAGTATTTATCCAAGTGGGTAATGCTGTAGTTAGTATTAAGTATTATGAAATCAATGGTTATTTAGGGAGGTAGGTTGTGGCAGGTTGTGTTTTATTCCTAGAACTTTATTGGATACATAATTTCAAGGTAATTGACTTCCTAATTAAACGGTGTACCTACGCTATCGCCAGCATTTATTTATGCTGCCAAACGCAACGCGTCAGAAAAACCCGTCGCTTACAACTAAGATTGTTGATTGTAACGAATTGTTTCTCAAAAGTGCTGAGATGGAATTGTAGGTGAGATCTTTCTTTACCGATATTTTGGGGTAATTTGAGACGAAAGTTTCTTGTCATTTCAAAGTTATACTAGTTTTAATTCTTAATTTTAGGATAGCTTCAAACTATTGGGGATTTTTGGCTCAAAGTCACACCAAAATGTCGGTAAAAAATTCACCTACAATTCAGCACATTTGAGAAAACAAAAACAAATTCGTAACAATCAACAATTTTCACTAAAGAAGGCGACCGGTACCAGTAGTAACTATTTAGTAGACTGTAGCAAGGTCGTCGGCGTATGGATCTTCCTTAAATCAGGTAAGAAGTTACCAAAAAAATTTAAAATTCTACCATACGGGTAGAATATATTTAAAATTCTACCATACGGGTAGCCATCAACTAGCATTTTTTTTATTTTAACCTTTTTAAGTACTTTTAGGTTTTCTTTCAGTGTTATCAAGAAATAAATTGTTATTATGAAAGTGGGATGCTCATGTGGTAGGTAATTTTAAACTTAGTTATTTGAGTAGCGGAATCGAATATATTTATAATATTTTGCCTTTTTTTACTTTTCAGTATTATTTCTATCTGTATACACTTATGCACACATGTCTTTATCATTTACTAGAGATGTGTTTTTGGTAAGAATTGTCACGACTTAGTAAGTTAAATTGTCCACTACAAATACAAATAATTTTATTGGCTAAAAGTGAAAATCGTAGACTATGTTTAAATTAAATTTTTACTTCAGCAAAATATAATATTATTTGTGTGTATTTTCAGGAAACTTGGGCAGTAAATGAAAATATTCCAAATTTTGTTGTGTCACCATATTCTTTAGTTGCTCCACTTGGTACGCTAGTCTTGGCATCAGAGGGTACAACTCAAGAGCAAATACTTAAAGCTTTTGGTATTCAAACTACTTCCCAGGTAGATAGTTTGTGGTGATTGAATAAAAAATTAAGTTGTGGACTACCAATATTTTCTAATTTTTAGATGTCAGACATGTATACGATATGTAAACAGCATATAAGTGATGTGAATAATGTCGTGCTAAATACATCGACAAGGCTGTACATATCTCGTCGTGAGAAATTGCTCCCCGAATTCAATGCCGCTGCACAACACATATATGACGTTGATGTCAAGTGTGTAGATTTTTCAAATCCAGAAAAAACAGCTATTGGTATAAATAAATGGGTAAATTGATTTCCTTCAATTGTAATAACATTTAATTGTATTATTTCGCTTCGGCCGTCTATAGAACCGAAGTTTTGGAACTGTTTCCGTACGAGGCTTTTAATTGACTTGTATGGAACGGGTTCCTATCGATTATTGCGAACACTGAATACCTAGTTATTTTTGTCAAATTACAGGTCGAAAAGAAAACTGACGATCGCATAAAAACAATTATTGATCCATCTTCTTTGAAATCCACTACGCGTGCCATACTGGTCAATACTATATACTTTGACGTGAGATTTTGTAGCCATATGCCTATCTTTATTCTTGAAAATATTTTATTATGTGCTAAGTTATAGGTATAATATTATTAATACATATTGTTACACATTTCAGGCTAAATGGAGAAAACCATTTGATAAAAGTGTTAAAAGAAATTTCTATGCTGATGATTCTAATATTATGATAGTTCCTACTATGAAAGTTAGAACGAAATTGGAATACGGTTACAATAACGAATTGGAAGCTGAGGTCTGATTTAGATAAGATAAGGCTGATAGGTATTTAGATGTAGTTTTATTTATGTGCCTGTGTTAACCACATATTGCTGAACTAAGTACCGCGAGTACTTGAACAATTGGAGATTTTGGAATAAAAACGAATTAATCACTTCGGCTTCCGGTAACAATTGGGTATCCTTGATCCTTCTGCAGTATTCCGTCACTCTAAGGTGTTAACTATAAGTAAATTTTCGTAAACAGGTTGTGAGTATCCCATATAAAGATGAAAAATGCTTCTTCGTGGTCGTTCTACCAAAAAATTATACTAAAGTTGACAGTCTAAAGATCAAACTGAAAAGAAATGAAAACGCTGTAAACAACGCGTTAAAGGAATTGTCGGATACGTTTATTGAATTATCGATGCCAGTATTTGAATTTGAAACTCAAACAGATCTAAAAATTGTGCTTGAAAAAGTAAGTTGGTGCAAAATATGTTTTTGTGTTTATGTGGAAAAACAGTAGGTTCTAAAAAAAATTGAAGTAGGTTTTGCCTAATTACAATATAATCTATACAAATATGAAAATCAACTGCTGTCTTGCTAAAACTCGAACACGGCTGGACCAATTAGGCTAATTTTGGTTTTGAAATATTTGCGGGAAAGTTGAACCAGAATGCGTTACTCTGAGGCTTAAAGTAAATATCTATAAAATACATACACAGTATATACTTAGGCATGTATAGAAACCTGCGATAAATATAAGTATTATTTTGTTTCCATAGTTAAACGTCAAAGACATTTTTTCAAGTAAAGCAAAATTAACTGCAATGACAAAAGGTGACTCCAATTTGTTTATTGAGAGTGCTATTCAAAAAGCTTATATTAAAGTAAATGAGGAAGGAACTCAAGCCGCTGCTGCTAATGGTAAGTATTTCAGACATAGATGTAGAAAAAAAGCTTCGATCAATATATAAGAAAAATACTCATCACGAAATCTCAAAAACTAGTCTAAAATTTCGCATTAGGGTTCATTTTAGGACGTAAACAAAAACAAAAAATAATTGAAATTCAATCCCCAAAGGATTAAAAAATACCTACGCGTGTGAAACCATAGGGCGCAGCTGTTAGTCCTACTAATATTATAAATGTGAAAGTTTGTGTGTGCGTGTGTGTGTGTGTGTTACTCCTTTACGCTAAAACTACTGAACCGATTGCAATGAAATTCGGTATGTAGATAGCTGGAGGCCTGGATTAACATATAGGCTACTTTTTATCCCGATATTCCCACGAGATCGGGACTTATGCGGGTGAAACCGCAGGGCGCAGGTAGTATTATATAAAAAATATAAAGATAATATTAACTCGATTGTGGTCTATCGATAAGTGAATGCACTCATAAAACAGCTTTTTATCCTACTAATATTATAAATGTGAAAGTTTGTGTGTGCGTGTGTGTGTGTTTGTTACTCCTTCACTCAAAAACTACTGGAACGATTACGATGAAACTCGGTATCTAGATAGCTGGATACCTGGATTAACATATAGGCTACTTTTTATCTCGATATTCCTTCGGGATCGGGACTTACGCGGGTGAAACCGCGGGGCGCAGCTAGTAATCAATAAGGTTAAATGGATTCACCAACGCCCTACCGATTCAATAAATAAGTTTGGTTTTAGCCTTTATCATTGCTGCTATGGGACTCTTTTTTGCTGAGAAGAAGGTTGTTGTAGATAGACCATTCTATTTTGAAATCAGATGTTCTGCTATAACATTGTTTAATGGAATCGTAAGGAAACCATGAAGTGAATCAACTATTTACTTCTACTGTAATACTATAATAATAATTACTACCATTCTTTTTATTTCATCCTCTACATAACATTTTTAAACATTTATTAATGACAAAAAAACAATCAAATAAATCTTTCCTTTTTATAATATTAGCATGAAAAATAAGAATTATATTGTTGAACCATCTGAGTTGCTATGATATGATTTTATCGTAGCTGTAAAATTATTTTAATTACAGTTGCTCATAAAGTGGATCTTATTAAAATAATCCAAAGTATTACGCACGCGTGCGTTTTACTTTACCATAACACACAAGTGCTGTAAAGTTATACCGATAGGTAAAATTCGTGTCTTACTGCTAATTATGTGTTGTGTTGTGATGTATAAAAAAATAGTATAGGTACCAACAAAGAGTTTTTAAGCGAGCAAAAACAGTTCGAATTTTAAAAAGTCTTGAAGCAAATGGCATAATATAAACTGGATCAACGCTATTAAAAATAAATTATTGCCGCTAACACAAATATCTTGTTAACTTTTCATTATTTTAACAAGTCTTTTCTTTTACTCGCAACTGTGATAAAAAACGTCGTACGATACGTGTGTAGATTATTGATCATTGCATCTCGGCTTTCAATGCGATTGCGTTCCGCTCATGCGTCATAAACCGCCTCTATGTAATGATCAATTTACCACACGCGTATCGTAATGTACTAATATAAGTGGGTAATAAAACGTTTTAAGTACTGTAGTTAGTATTCAATGGTTTTTAGGGAGGTAAACTGTTGTAGTGTTGCCGAACTATCGATAGTTTTCATCTGAAAAAACCAAACAATCGATTGTCCTATCGATAGTTTCGATAATATCGATAGCTCAAAACGAGGCAATACTATCGATACTATCGACTGTATCGACAGTATTGTTGCTCGAAACAATACTATCGATACAAAGGTACGAAGAATAGACTATCGATAGTGTTGTTGCTCGTTAATAAAAAACTATCGACAGTACCTATCGATACTATTGATAGTATCGATTATTTTAGACTATCGAGAGTCTGCCAATTTGCAAAGCTTTCTTTGCAACAATACTATCGGTGCTATCGAATGTAGTAATAGTTAACAATACTGTATTGCGTCGTTTTGAGTTATCGATAGTATCGATACTATCGATCGATAGGCTATCGATACTATCGGTTTTTAATGAACTATCGATAGACTATTGATTATTTAGCGACAGTTGACTATCGAGTATTTAGCGATAGTTGACTATCGATTGTTTAGCGATAGTTGACTATTGATTATTTAGCGATAGTTGACTATCGATCGGCAACACTAGATTGTTGCAGGTTATGGTTATTCATTGAATATATAATTTCAAGGTAATTTACTTCTTAATTAAACGGTACTTATACCTTCGCTATCGCTAGTATTTTTTTTAACCTTTTTAAGTATACCTAATCACTTTTGATGTTTTCTTTCAGTGTTGTCAACAAATAAAGTGTTATTATGAAAGTTGGATGTTCATGTGGTAAATAATCTTAAACTAAGTTAGTTGAAACATGAAGCGGAATCGAATTCTTTTTTTTTATGTTTTGCCTTTTTACTTTTCAGTGCTATTTCTCGCTGTATCCACTTATGCACACATGCCATTATCATTTAGTAAAAATGTTTTTTTGGTAAGAAGTTAAATTTTCCATTTTTACATTTCCATACAAAAAGACTCGTCGTAGACTATGTTTAAATCAAAAACTTAAGTAAAATACAATATTATTTGTTTGTACTTTCAGGAAACTTGGGCAGTAAATGATAAGATGCCAAACATTGTTGTGTCACCATATTCTTTAGTTGCTCCACTTGGTACGCTAGTCTTGGCATCAGAGGGTACAACTCAAAAGCAAATACTTAATGCTTTTGGTATTCAAACTGCTTCCCAAGTAGGTAATGTGTGTGGATTGAATAAAATACCAATAAAAAAAAATATCTATACATATAGATATACGTAATAAAAAATAAAAGAAAATTTAATTAAGTTTGTGTGCAAAGCTATCTTGGTACTAACAGATGAAACTACACCTTAATTCATTGATTTTTTAAATTCGATTCAGACGTTTCTTGAATATGTGGCGTAGTTGGAAGCACTTGGAGCACGCTCGCAACCCCTTGAACACCTGGTATTCAGGCGTTGCAAGTTCAAGTCTCGTCTAGGTTACAAATTTTTGAAAACTTTCAGATAGCCCAGCACAGGCCACACACTAAAAAAATATATAAAATAAATATTAAAATAATAAGGGTACCGCAATCTCTTCATACAAACGTAGCCGACTGTTTTCTTATGGATAATGACACTATAGGAAATATGATTTGTTGGATAAAACTTATAACTGTCATGACCATGCCCCTATGTTTCGTTTCTTTTTACTACTTTGTTTTTTAAATCTTAATTTCTATGATAATTAGAAAATCAAAAAAACCAAGACATAGGGGCATAGTCCTGGCAGTTATAGGTTTTATGCAACAAAAATATTTGTGCTAGTGTCATTATCCAGGGCGGAAACAGTCGACTACGTTTGTATGGAGAGAGCGCAGGTACCCTTTCACCTTAATACGACACGTATCGTTAGAAGATTTCTCTCTCTGCGGCCCTGACCATCGGTAGTCTGGGCCCTGCCTCGCTGCAGACGGTCTTCTAGGTTTGGGTTTTTATAATGATTTACTGTTGTAAATTGAATTTTATTTAGTTAGAGTAGGTTTAGCGCTTACATATAACTGTTTTATAAGTTTTTATAATGATTTATATATTTTGTATTCTTTTTAAAAAACTAGCTGAGTTCCGCGGTTTCACCCGCGTAGTCACTATCCCGTGGGTATATCGGGATAAAAAGTAGCCTATGTATTAATCCAGGTCTCCAGCTATGTAGATACCGAGGTTCATCGCAATCGGGCCAGTACTTTTTGCGTGAAGGAGTAACAAACATACATACACGATTAATAATACCAAAGTTTTATAATTTTTAGATGTCAGACATGTATACGATATGTAAACAGCATATAAAAAGTGTGAATAATGTCGTGATAAATACATCGAACAGGCTGTACGTATCTCGTCGTGAGAAATTGCTCCCCGAATTCAATGCCGCTGCACAAAACGTATATGACGTTGATGTCCAGACTATAGATTTTTCGATTCCACAGAAAACAGCTAAAGAAATAAATCGATGGGTAAAATGATCTACTTCAATAGTAGCAACAAATTGGTATTTACGCAAACAGTGTAAAGTTATTTACGTCGAATTACAGGTCGAAAAGAAAACTAACAATCGCATAAAAAATTTGATTGATCCATCTTCTTTGAAACCCACTACCCCTGCAGTGCTGGTTAACACTATATACTTTGACGTGAGATTTTGTAGCTATATACCTATTTATATTATTATGTGTATACATTCATTTAGTTCACAATATTATTGCACATTACAGGGCAAATGGAAAAAACGATTTGATGATACTATTAAAAAAAAATTCTATGCTGATGATTCTAATACTATGATAGTCCCAACTATGATACTTAAAACGAGATTGGAATACGGTTACAATCACGAATTGGAAGCTGAGGTCAGATTTAGATATAAAGAGTGGGTATTAAGATGTCGTAATAACTATGAAACTGTTCTAGGAAAACTATTTAGCAATTGCTTTGCTGCAATTTATGCAGGTAACAATTGCATAAGTTGACATTTTGAAATAGAAACGAATTAAATACATAAAAACTATTGGTCCGTTGGGCATACAGTGGTTGCAACCAATGCAAGTGACTCTCTAGTAGTCTGTTACTCTGAGGTGTTAACTTTAGTAAATTTTCGTAAACAGGTTGTTAGTATTCCCTTTAAAGATGAAAAATGCTCTTTCGTGGTCATTCTACCAAAAAATACGACCAATGTTGACAATTTAAAGATCAAACTGAAAAGAAGTATTAACGTTGTTCACAATGCGTTAAAGGGATTATCGGAAACGTTACTGGAATTATCGATGCCATTATTTGAATTTGAAACACAGACAGATCTTAAAATTGTGCTTCAAAAAGTAAGTTGCTGCAAATTGTGTTTAATACAGTGAGGACCTTAAGGAGGACCTTTGAAGTCCTTCTCTAATCAAAATATTATATACGATATACTCAAATCGTCAGAATGCGTCACTATGACTTGTAGATGAAATATCTAAATTAAATAACATACATAATATATAGGTATGTAATCTATGTAATAGAGCAACCTTTGTTAAATTATTAATTAGTTTTATTTCTATAGTTAAATATTAAAGACATATTTACAAAGAAAGCAAAATTAACTGCAATGACGGAAGGCGATTCAAAGTTGTTTATTGAGAGTGCTATTCAAAAAGCTTATATTAAAGTAAATGAGGAAGGAACTCAAGCCGCTGCTGCTAATGGTGAGGTTATGAGACGCAATTTTTTTAAAATGTACATTTGGCTACATAATTGCAGCCCCCGGTAGAGTTCGAAAAATACTTTTAGTGGAATGTTATTATTCTAATAATTTGATAAATTGATGAGTTTGAAGACTTTAAACTTCAACTAAAGCAGGTCTTGCTTGTGTTGAAAACATTCTTATAACAGCCGTTTTAGAGCTCTACGGTGGGTCTGCAATTATGCAGCCGGCTGTACCTACAATGAATTTAATAATATGTGTAAATACCTAAAGAAAGTAAGAGAGACCTTTGCTATGTACCCACTCCAGGGCAAAGCTGCACTGCTAGGATAGTAAGAGAGGCCTTTTTCCTGCAGTGGGTGCACGGCAACGGCCTCTCTTACCAACTTCCAATCCCCACATATGGTCCATAGCAGGACCATACGACATGCCAGTGCGGAAGTAGCTGAAATAAACTAGGCGAGCATTCGCAATATCCCAGAATTTGAAATTCGGAAGTGTCATCGGATTTCATTTAGCATTGGATCCATCAAGCACAGCTTTAAATTCACTGAGTTGAAGGACTTAAATCTGAAATAGTAGCTTCAATAATACTAAAAACAAAAATACCAATTGAAGAACTCTACGGTGAATCTCCACTTTTATTGTCTGATTGTACCTATTATTAGATTTTTGATTTTGGTTTTAGCCATCATCATGGCTCTTAAGTTAGTCATTATTACACCGAAGAAGAAGGTTGCGGTAGATAGACCATTCTATTTCGAAGTCAGATGTTCTGCTATAACATTGTTCAATGGGATAGTAAGGAAACCATGAAGAAAAGCAAGTGCTTACGAAAATGACGATGACACCATCTTAAAACGTTTTTTATTATTTAAAATGATTTTTTTAAAATTTGTTTTTAATTTTCTACTATAGGCCCATACCTATACTTTTACACTGCACACCCATTCAAAAAACTATTGGGTTTGTAGCTTTCGCCCACAGTGGTCAACGCACATGTGGTCAGTTTTAGTTGATTCGAAGCGTTTTTAAATCAAATGTACACCTACACCTGTTGTATAAAGACGTCGCAGACTCTAAAATAAGATCGACTTTATGTCCATATATAGGGGCTAAATGACCAGCTCTGATGTTAAAATGAATGATACACTAAGCTAACCTATTCTGGGTTAGCTGTCTAGTCTTGTTCATCTTCCTTAAATATGCAGTAGGTATTAATTACTTACACTGCTCAATGATATTGCCATTGACATTTAAGTTAATTTAAGGTAAGTGAGCCTATTTTGATTTTCGCCATTTTCGGGCTGAGTGTAATGTTGAAGGACCTTTATGTCAACAATCTCCTTTTGTCATAGAAAAAGGTCAAAATAGTTTCTCAGAACTAGGGACAAGATATAATTGATGTTTTGGATGGAAAACCAAATCTAGTGTACTTTGTATTATAGGATCCTACCTAGTTAGGTAATTTCCCAGAATTTGATTTATACAAGAATATCATTTGAAGATACAGTTGGCATAATGGTCACCATGCCGGACTGCCAAACACAAAGTTGCGGTTTCGATTCCCACCTCAGACATGTATTTATGCTTAGATATTTGTCTGTGGCCTGGTTGTTTCTATGTATTAGAAGTATATATTTACAAAAGAAAAGTAGTGTATCCGTTGTCTAGCACCCATAACACAAGTCTAGTTACTTAGCTTGTGGCTACATGGCGATGTGTGGAATGTCCTGCAATATTTATTTATTTATCTAAGTTTTTGTCCCCTTGTTTATTATAACCTACTATGCTTAATTACGGAAAGGCCATTATTGCAGCTTTCAAGTACCGAAGCTTAAAAAGCTTTAAATTATAGTGGTTGGAATGAAAGTTCGTAGCATGCAATCGTTGAAGCCAGGCGGCTGAACTTGTAGCATCTCAACTTTGCTGAGAAACCTGAAAAGTTGTAAAGGCGGTAAAAACTCGTTACGCTAAATCGGCCACTAAACTCGCGAAGCGAAAATTCTATCCAACTTCAATTTATTTTTATTGTTCTTATTTGTCCTATCTTCAAAAGCAAAAGTTTTTTTCTTCTGACTGCCTAGCTAGACGTATTTTCATACTTACTAATTCAAAATGGCAGCATCAAAACAACAATATTCCTTACAACAATATCAAAGAAAAATTACACAATTTTAGTATTTTCTTATTTCTGACAACTGGGAATTGTATTTTTGTTTCTTTTATATTTGGGTAGGTTAAATCTTTACAGTAAAAATTAGTGAGTCTGCATGTAGTCTTCATGTAGTTAGCAATCGTTACAATAGTATTTTCCTAAAAAATAGCAATTAACGATGAAAATAAAAAAAAAGTATTGACCTTGTCGGTTTCAATACTAATAATATGTCTGACTATTTGTAAGAGGCGAAGCGAACGTAACGTCACAGAATTATTAAAAGCTGAACATATAATAAATCCTAAGTTACATATTAAGGTGAAAGGGTAGCGGCGCTCTCTCCATACAAACGTAGTCGACTGTTTCCTCCCTGCATAATGACACTAGCACAAATATTTTGGTGCCATAAAACCTATAACTGCCTATGCCCCTATGTTTTTTTTTCATTTTCTAATTATCATAGAAATTGAGACTTAAAAACAAAACATAGAGGCATTGTCATGGCAGTTATAAGTTTTATGGTTTATGTATAATTTATAGACATAGATCATAGATGAACCTACTATTACTCCAGTTTCACAAACTGATTGAACACAACAATGCACATGCCTGCCATCGTGTTTTATCTCGTAAAATAAAGATAGACTAGTTTTTACAAATAGAAAAACTACAAGTTCCCACAGAATAATAACAGGAAATTGTATGTCTTGAATAGCGAGCAATGTCTTTTGTGTCGTTCAAAATAAGAAAGAATGGTTATACCTATTTGAAAGTAACAACAATAGGTGTACTGATAGTCTTTTGAATATTTTTTCAAGACTACCTAACCTGGGGCCCAAGTCTGCTATACAATATATTTAAGCGAGTAATTCTTGTATATATATATAATCAGGATCTCGGAAACGGCTCCAACGATTTTCATGAAATTTAGTATGCGGGGGGTTTTCGGATCAAGGAATCGATTTATCTAGGTTCCAGGTCCGAGAAAAGCTCGGTTTCCAAGACATAGGCCGTGTTTTAAGAAACTATCAGCTCCATGACTGACATATAGAAGAAGGCAACGCAAAAAAGTAAAAGAAAAAGTTCGGTAAGTTAGTAATACTTATTAATTTGTAAAGTTATTTATATTATTAAGTGTTGAGTATATAAAATTAGTAGCTTTCAACAATAATTATATTTGAAATATGTATCTACTGAAAGTATTGTAGCTAACATGACTGTTGTGTTCTTATAATTGGACGACCCGTCCCGGAATTCGTCGCGTAAGTATATAATTTTTATGACCCATTTTTGCGACCCAGTGCCAAAACTATTACAGATACCCCTTCTAAATCGTTCATAACTTCATTAAGGCAACATGGTATTATATGCGCTACTAATCGATAGAGATTCGTTAAGGTCATTTTTATTTACGTAGATTAACTTCGCTAGCCACACCAATTGAATATTTTAGCAGTGGGTATTTTGGTACTTATTTTCTAAAAGTAGAGAAAAGTAAAAAGTTGGTTCATTTGTTCCACTAGGCGCAAGGGCCCCTTCTCAGAGGGGTTAGAAAGTAAGACGTAACGTGCACCTAATCGGGATTAGGAAATGTCCACGCAAAGGGGACCCAAGAAAAGAGGTATGATTGCGGAAAACAGCCCGTATACAAGTACAAGATTATATATTTTTGGTATTAAAAAACATTTTTGCATAGTCCTAGGACTTGAAAGACGCGGTACTAACACCGTACACTGCTCTGCCAAGATTCAGTTCTAAGAAACTCTAAAGGTCCTCTTTACTTTCATCACCTGTGGTGTATTTGATACTAGGAACGTACGCAGACTAGGATCTTCCCCCCATTTCATTGTCAATTTCTTTTGTCTATACAGTGGTAGAATTTGTTTTCTTTATTCTATTCATTGTTAAAATGACAAAGCGTAAAGTAATTTATCCTCGCAATTCACAATATTCTGGTTAAACAATACCACAATCTGAATAATAACGATACACAATTGATTAGGTATATCAGCGCACGATATTAAAAGTGTACTTTGAAATGTTATTCAATTAGTTCCAACTGTTCGGTTTCATAGGCGAGGTAACAATGCTCCTCATTTGTTATTGGCGAACGCACTTGTGCCTCACAGTCTGCAGACTTTTCAGTCGTTTGTTAGCTTAGTTACAGATCCCTATAATTTTATTATCACATCCTCGTGGCTTTTTTGGAGGGATGCAATTGAATTCTCAAACCCTCCATGAGATCTAAGGCACAGTCAACAAGGGAAGACAGAGCATGTGTTAGTTTATTTATTTGGTTTAGTTTGTTTTTAATTTAGTTAGATGTCGAAAATGGGTGGTTAGTTGTAACGGAATTATGTCAACAGTTCGCCGATTCACTTATATCACTTACTTATTCCCAAAATACCCTTTCATTACTATTGTTTTTCAACCCCCGACGTAAAAACGACGGGGTGTTATAAGTATGACTTGTCTCTCTCTCTGTGTGTGTTTATATGTGTGTGTATGTCTGTGGCATCGTAGCTCCCGAACGGATGAACCGATTTTGATTTAGTTTTTTTAGGCCTTTAATTTGAACGGTTTGCGCGCAAGTTGTAGACCGATCAAAAAGTCTAGGTTCGCCCCTAGTTATGTAATTATTGCAACATGTAAGCGCTGTATTAATTGGATAAAATACCATGCCGTAGTTACCATCATACTTGATTTTGTTTGTGATAGAGTTTCTATTCAAAACAATATGGTTTTGCGGATTTTAATCCGTGGCACCAACTAACTTTGTTATGTGGAAGGTAATTGAAGAAGAGAAGGCAGTTTGAGTACCTATAGTTAAGTTACCTATTCAGTTACGTAGATAGATTTAGAGAGCTCTTGTCATTTTAAAAGAGTGTTGAGATAAAGTATTTAAAAGCTTTTATTTAACTTGCAGTGTTACATACACTGCAAGTTAAATAAAAATGTTAAATGTAATTTGAATGTTAGTTCGGGTCAAATCTTGTTAACTAATGAGTTTAACGTATAGATAGGAGGTCAAAGCCTTTGTATTTTAACATGCGTACTTTTACATAATATTTGTCTTGAAGAAAAACATACTTCAGTAAGATAAAACTTCAATGAAAAGATAAAAGGACCATCTGCGATTTTTGTGAGTGGAAGGTAAAAGTCAAACAAAGGGTTCAAATATTTACTAATTTTTTTGCAAGTTTTCGACTCGACTCAATTTCAAATTCATCATAAATTCAAATCAAAAGAAAAAGGCAGGTATTCGTTAGATAAATTGAATGCTATTCCAAAGATTTATGATTTCTTTTCAATCCAAAGGTTTAACTAACACTTTATTAAAATGGAGAAAGTAGCAATAAAACGTAAAAAGTCTTGAACAAACAATTTTCTTTTATATTTAAGTACTTAGTAGTATACCGGTAGGTATCAAGTTTCTACTTATTAACAACGTTTTAGATTTAGCCGAAACTAGTAATTTGTAACTTACTGATACAAATCTCATGGCATTTTAACCACACAAAAAGCAATGCTATATGATTGATGGCACCATTACCTGCGTAGAACACTGTACTTATGTCGAAAATGTTGTAATAAATTTCAATTAATGCGACGTGAATTTATTTCGGTCATATATCGGACACATGGATTTATTTGTACAGGTATATATGGTAGGTATACTTAGATGTGTGTGTAGCCATGACGTCAGATAGGTGGGGAAATAAAACGAAGTCAATTCTAATCTAAGTGGAATACATATTTCTCTCTCCTGGGATATATCGCAGTATCGACAGGGGAATCGTTGGCGAACTCCAATCTATCAAGTTTATTGGTGTGTATTTGAATGCGTTCCCTACGTGATGTGCAACAAATACCAAAACGATTTTTCATCGGTTTTTGTTATTCGTTCTTTCACTGTTGATTTCAATAGAATAGAATAGATTTTTGTAAATAGGCCGTTGAGTTCCGAATTGACGTCTCACTTTAATCATTTACGTCACTTTAATAATTTATTAAGACAATAACATTGCACGTTCCTAAAATAATTAGGTTCCTACTATGTCATTAACTTTCATCGCCTATCGGTAAAAGTAAACACTAAAGAAGAAGGTATGCATACCTACTTGTGTTTATTATAAATTCTAATTATTTTAATTTTATATAGAGTTAAGGTAGTTTTTACATTTTCTAGTCTTCTTTATTCTGCTCCAACTCTTGGTCAGAATAGAGACATAGTCACGTGACTTTTTTCGGGGTCAGTAGCGATCTGGTTTACAGTCTTTTGGTATTCTTCTGCCACTTACCCAGAGAAGATCATCAATGAATCTTATTCAGGCGTTTTCGATCCAACAATCGATTTTGCGATCCTATGCATTGTCAAAAGAAAAAATTTGGTCTACTTACCATATTTAAATTCAAAATCGAACTGCTGTGTTCATATCCCTGCCTTACGCTTTATGCTGCTGATAATCATTAGAGTTTTGGACGGATTCATCGTTAGTGCAACGTGGTTCAACCACAAGGCTTGCCATGTGCAGAACTTCAAGCATATGTTCTGATTCGGATGCCGATTTAGCGAAAAGAACAATATCGTCGGCGAAACAAGTTTTGTACAATAAAGCTTTTCCTTTTTCTAACCTGAAGGTATTTTAAACGGCTACACTAGAAACCCATTTTCACTAACAACTCTGTGCCAGTTTCACCGACCTATATGTAGTTTTCTTATTTTTTTTTTCGACAGTCTTAATAAAGCAAAATTGATATGTTTTTTCCCGATCAGCAAGCATCAGGCCTCGAGCACAACACACGTCCCGTGGTGATTTTTCTTACGCTTGATGCTTGTTTGCTTGATCGTTTTTAGGATGCATAGACAGCCCTATTCGGTTCTTTTATATCAGGCCTAGTATAGGTTCAATGCAGTTTAATTTTAAAACATAAAGCTTAAGGTAACTCGGCTGTTCTTATCAAAATATAGAGGTGCACTTTAAGTCACGCAAACACACGATTAGGTGGGTATAATATGCTTTGTTTTTGAAACATGGACAATAATTAAATAGGTACCAAAAAAAATATCGAAGATTAAACTAAACATGCGATATTAATTTGACAGAGGTAATTTTTCTTTGTCAAGGAAGCTTGTGACGTACCTATATAAAACCAAAGAATTTTTAAAATATGCAACGAATTTTGAACAAATTATAGTAAAAATATATATTTACTCTAAGAAATACTTATAAAAAAAGTTATAGAAATTGTGTGGATAGTAGTTCGCGTTTTATACTGTAAATAAACTAATAAAGTTGGTTATTAGTAAATGTTGTTATGAAACAGGAAATTACTGAATAAATTCGATTGGCGGCGGCATTGGTCCGCGACCGATCGACTGATCGACGCTTCGCGTGACACAGCTCTTAATACCTTAGGAAAGTATTTCGTGTTGTTATAAAAACTGTATTTTCAATAATAAATGGCAAATTAGCACGACCCCTAAGGATCTAAGCTGATATGACCGTTCCAGCTACGGACACCTTTAATTATTATGCGGAACTTTAAGTCTAAATTTGTTAAATTTTCTTTTCTTTTTTTCACATTGTTATCGGTTATTTTTATTCTCTTCATTTTGTGTAGTGTAAAATCAAGCGTCTAGCAAGCTATTTGTGGAGACATTTAAATGGTATTTTGTTTTAGGTTTAGTTTTATACTCTAGTAAAGTGTAACTATTTGTCTTCCTTAATAAATAAAAAATAAAATAATGTAATAAATATATATAAAACGAGCATAAAACAAAGTAAATAAGATACAATGACATTGCGTACCTATCCATAACTCATCAACTGTTTTAAACTTTGGACTAACCACAACACTTTTAACTCAAATGGAGTAGGTAAGCAAGTATCAATTTCAATTTATTATCTATCCTTTGAAACTGTTTTTAACTGGATAACGTTAAATTTTCAATCTAAAATCGCAATTTAGTTATCGTATCAGGCCGGTTGACGTAAATGACGGTGTCTTGACGGGCAAATTAAAAGAAAACAAGACACTCACAACGATCGTGATGAATGTTTTAGCATTTTCCCATTTTCCTCCATAAAATATGTAGGTACCTACTCATTATAGTACTTTTTTATCGATGGGAAAATGCATTGTTGCATCCTCCCGCCACCCTGAGAGGGGGAGGGGGCGACGGAGGTATGTGGGGCTGCCTTCAGCCTGAGGATGGTAGGCGGCCGGAGGCTTACCCACTAAAAACCCATCGGTGTTACCGCCAACAGTCGAGGTCCGACGGAGTACAGGTATGCTTGCGCAGGACTTCTGTAACTTATTATAGTACCTAACTGAGAGTACCTATACCTATACATTTTTAATTGACATTGCTCTTACGGTGAAGGAAAACATCGTGATGAAACCCGCGGTTTAGTTGGCTCTAGAAGTATTGACAAGTTCTCTCCTCTGAACATGGTTGACTAAGCTGAGAGGGTAGTAGGTGCTGGGCAAGCCTACTCCATCCTTGCGCAAAATGGACGCAATTAAAAAGAGTCTAAGAGAAAAACAGCCCGTATACAAGTACAAGTACCTATACATTTCTATCCGAATTGTGTGATATTACGTAAAGCTTTCCTCGTAGAAAATCAATCGTTGGACAAAGATGCCTTTAATTGCGCTACTAAATTCGACAATAAAATATTTACGATATGTACGGTGGGTACCTCCGAAGAACGAATTCTGCAGACTGGCTCTTCTCACTATTTGTTACAATTCGGGGAACATAAAATCATAAAGGCTGTAGCTACGAGCGAGCCTTGCGCAAAGCCGTACTAAAATCTGGGTTAGTAAAATGGTCCTACACTTTAGTATGGGGATTAAGTTACTATTTTCTCGTCCCATACGAGTAAATCGTGCGTTTTATTGGATTTTATACGCTTATGCTGGTTACTAATGTGTTAGTGCTGGTGTCCTGCATAGGGTTATCTTTCAGGATATATTCGATTTAGCTTGACTTGGATTCTATGGATTTATGGATTTTGGATTGTATTATTAATTTAATGTTTGAAACCGTAATTATGTAAATAGTCACCTATTAAATTATAAGTTACATTAATCACAACCTACCATTAACGCTGAATCAGTTCTTTTCCATCCAAAGGTTACCTGGAAGAAATCGCTTTCAGCGATAAGGCTGTCCATTTCTGCAACTTATACTTTCTAGCTATTACTGTACTTTGTGTTTATCGTGTTCTGTTTCTTTCTGTGTCGTACAAATAAAGTTATCTATCTATCTATTCTAAACTCCAGACTAGCCTCCGCTCGTATTTCCTCCAAGACTGAAGAAGATTTTTCGTAATGCCAAGTTTGATTTTAATTGTTTAACGTTTTGTGTGTGATCTATTTTATTTTTGATTTTGTGTTTCGTTTTATTTATAATAATAATGTTTTAAGCTGACACTTTAGTATAGAAAACTAAATTGGTCGTCGGTTTCAAACTCTGGTGACCCTAGCCCTGCAGGAATTTCAAACGTATACTATTTTAGCTTTGTTTTAGATTTTTAAAAGGTGTGTTTTAGGTGTTTTACGAAGTTATCCTACGTGTTTTGCTATTATAGTTTAGATTGCTGTGTCATGTATGTATTACCAAAAAAGCCGTTAATTTACTTTTTAAAGTATGTTAATTAAATTGTCATGCTTTAAAAACCTTACTTTAAATAAATGGAAATCAATATTTTCCTTCCAGTATCTTCAGTTCAGTTCAGCCAGGTAATAGGAGAAGATATTATATTAAAGTTGGAGCAACTTTGGGCAAAGTTAAACCGTTCTGCATGTGCACGGTATTCGTTGTACGTTCAATTTTCTTCTGCTAGAAACCTACAAGTTTTGTAAAACTTGCTACGGCGTTATAAATTAAAAGAAGACCATCGGAAACCGTGGATCCACTTTATAAAGCGTGGTAGGTTCATTTAAAAACTTCATTATAACTTCACGGACGGGTTCCTGCAGGCTGCGGGCGTACTACTGTAGATATCAGCATTTTTTATTCTCATTACACCATTTCCGGAGTGAGCACAAGTTGTTTTTTTTTTAGTAAATTTATGACTGTTATTCGAGAAGTTGCGGTTTTATTGTCATATAAAATTATATTTACTACTTATATGTATATTTAATTTACAATTAGGTATGTAAAAAATACATATTATTATCCGTCAGAAGGTAAGCCAAATATAGAGTATTTCAGGATTATTATTTGTAACTTTGTTAACACTTAGGTCCGGAACTTTTACAAGTAGGCGTACTCGAAAATTTGTTTTAGGTAAGTATACTTATTTTTTGCATGAAAATAAAATATTCTCTATGCACATCGCGTTGAGGATCCACTCATCTTTATTTGTTTTAGATTACTTTGGGTTTAAGCAAACTTTGTGAGCGAACGAAAACACACATGTAGATTCCAGAATCTACCGCTTTCACAAAAAGGAAATACCTACATAGGTAATCATAAAGTTTTTCAATTGAAACTTTTTAACATTTATTGCTGTTCTTTTTGTCTACTTACTACGCAAAAATAATTAGCTATTATGAAAGACAATCATGAATCCGGTGAATATAAAAAACAATAAGCAAGTCGCTTTTTTAACCGACTCCAAAAAAGTAGGAGGTTCTCAATTCGGTTGTAGGTATTTTTTGTATGGATGTTCGCACTTATCTTCTTTGTTTATTAACCGATTTTGTTAGGGTTCCGTTCCTAAAAAGGTAAAAAAGGGACCCTTATAAGATCACTACTCTCTTGTCCTTCTTTTTTTATCTATACATATAATAAATCTGTAGACATAAAAAAATCTGTAATTGTAAGATATCCAGAAAAAAAATACACAGGTCGTCTTAAAATCGTTAGCTGAACACGATAGGGTAGTTTTTAGAATTTTTGTCTGTTTGTTTGTCTGTTTGTCTGTTTGTTTGAACCAGGTAATCTTATAAACTACATAACAGATTTTACCAACCTCCACATGAATATGTTCAGAAAATATCAGATTAACATTTAGGGTATGTTTCAATTTAATTTTAATACAATAATTATGATATTAGATGAAAAAACATTTAAAATATGTGAAATCGAAATATTTTTCCGTGGTAAAACTTAATCGAACGTCAGAAGGAAACAGTACCCTTACTAAGACTTTTTTACGTATTCGATGTAACATACTATATTGAGTATTTACTATGAAACTTCCTAAAAATCAACTTACTAGGTCCACCCGTCTCTGAGAATATCGGGAGTGACACACTGGCAGACAGACGGACAAAAGAGTGATCTTATAAGGGTTTCTATTTTTCGAGTGCTTCAAAAAGTCATAGTAGGGGTACAGTACATGCCTCCGCTCAAGATGACAGCTGTCATGAAACCAAATAGTTTGCATTTAATACTACCTACGTCAAACTGAAAATGAGGTTAGTACAAAGAGGTACTACTACATAATGTCACCGATCTCCTTTACCGAAGACTTCTTCGATGTTACACTTCTATCGCGCTTTTCTCCTGCTATAGTTTGAATTATGAGTTCAAGTAGCGGAAACCTTAGATAGTAAAAACAAAAAAGAATTATCCAAATCGCTTCAAGAGTTTACGAGTAATCAGCGAACATACATAGAAAAAATATATATACGTGACGAATTGAGAACCTCCACCTTTTTTGATGTCGGTTAAAAAATATACAGGTAATAGTCATTTGTAAAAATCATTTTTTTTCCCAAAATTACGTAGCCCTGCCATTTACCTGATAAAAAAAACTGGGTATTTTGGTCAAGAATTCAGAAAATTGGATTCATAGGACATCACGTTCCTTCAAATACCCCGTTTCCGAGACGCTTTAGATGTTTGGTGTGAAAGCATTTTTTGTTCAGCGTAATGCCTGCTATCAATATGTAAGGATCTCAATGTGCATCGCGTTATTTTAAGTATTAGTATTTGTTCTGTCCAATTGCCTTTCTTTTTAATCATTAATATTATTATTTGATAATAAAAACAATTTAAAATATTATTTGCACCAAAATAGATTATTATTTGCATGATGTTGGTATTATAAATACTATAATAACCTCTTATATTATTAATTGAAGAATATGAATCGAGACACAAAGATAGTTGATAATTATTTTTTCTTTAATTTACAAAAATCTAAAGATAACTAGGAAGACAAAGAACGTTGAAAGTTTTGTGCGAATAGAAATTGGACTTAGTTTTAGCTTATCATATTGTTGTTTATTATGTTTTATTTGTGAAAAATTAACAAAAATAGTACATTGTTACCCAAGGTGTGAAAGTCACTCATTGAGTCCCGAGACGGAGTTTGGCGCCCGAGCGTAGCGAGGGCGCTAATCCTTCGAGGGACTAAATGAGTGACTTTCACACCTTGGGTAAACAAAACAAACCCGAGGTAAACACTGTGCTTTTCATTACGAATAAACATAAAATTCTTCCTAATAATGAGAGTGAATGAGAGACTCCATACTACCTGACCCTCTTACAAGGTTGGGACCAAAGAGGTTGTACATTATGTAGATTTTTTGCTTTTGCTATTTGTTTTCAACATGTTTTCAATACTCAAATACGTCGGTACTAACCGAAGAGATTTTTATAAATTAGTTTATCCAACACTGAGTGATGACGCGAAGTCCATAGATTTAAATTACAGTTTTTGTAACACGGTTTGTCTAGAAAATGTTATTTACACAAAATACACAATCATAAATGAAAAACCAGATGAAACTTAACACAAAAACATAATAAAATAACAAAAGATAATACTAATTAAAATCATTCAAAATGCAAGCATTTCCCGCCAGTATTTTTTACTCAAGATACGACACTGAGCGCACGGTCACATAAAGCCACATCTGCAACATTTTGACAGGGCGCCGGTAGAGGCGCAGCATGGTCATACGTCGCATTTTCATCTTTACATTTATTTTATTAAATAAGATATCTTGAACTAAATATATCTACCTGAATTCGATTACTAAGAAAAAACCTATTATGTACTAAACTCTGGCAGTATGGATGAGCCGTGCGAAGCCATAATTGTTATTCTTTGGTGTTACCTAAATCAAGGAGGTTAGGTTTTTGAAGTCCCTAATGCGTAATGATACTGATACTGGCTACAAACACATTGCACAAGCCGCGCGAAGCCATAATTTAACATGACAGCTCTCAGTGAAAGCGATTTTCCCTAGGGCCGAAAGTTTTTCTTTCTACACGCTCTTCAGGCATCTTTAGACCTAATTTCGTAGTATGAGTAAGCCTAGAATAAGAATTGCCTTTGCCAAATCAATTAAAAATATAGTTTAAAAACAATGTAACTACCTATTTTGTTTTTATAACTTACACCGAATGATAAATTGTATCTATGCAGAAAAATGCTAGGTATTCTAAATAACCCAAAACCACATCGCGATCGAAGTCGCGGGCAACAGCTAGTTTATAATATTTTTGTTTTAAATTCCTTTTTATCATTTAGTTGAAAGTTACAATTGTAATACTCAACAGTAGATAGCCAAGGGTCAACCTTATAAGACGCCCCTTTTTGCATAGATGCTAAAAACAGTTGGAATGAAAATTGGAATTTCAACAAGTGGTATCCAGATAACGTTTCCAAATCTCACCATGTTCACGGGCTTGGAAAAAGTACTGAGATTATTTCCGATTGCGTGAGCAAATCTCTTGGTATTTTTGGCTAGCAGGAATCTAGCCGATTTAAATAGACGTGTTTGCTTCCGAGTATACCGAAATACTTACAAAGTTTCTCAAATGTTGAGGTATTTGCAAAATCCGCGCTACGTTACTCTTAACCTATTTGCTACGAAATGGAATCTCAGATTAGTATTTTTCTTACATTCGAAATAGATTTAAAGATCTTGTTAGTACCTTACATTTACTGCCAAAGTAACCGAAAATCATTATATATTTACTTACTTCAAAAAGATAGATAGATAAATTCTTTATTGCAATCAACATTTTTAAATTACATGAAATATAAAAAAAAAACATAACTTAAGTCTAAGTGTTACAAAGGGCGGCCTTATCGCTCTAAGCGATCTCTTCCAGGCAACCTAAAATGGCAAAAAGGAGGAGGTTTTTACCTTAATAAGACCGAACCTCTCTAACATGAACGGTCTACGGTCACTAATAGTGAGTGATTGATTATTGAATTATTATTCTGTGCCATTTTTTCAACAATTATCACACAACAATTTTTCCAACAATTATCCTCTACCAATGTAAGAATAAGCGGTTAAAGTTGGAACATAAGAGCAGCTTCCAATCTACTCGTACCGATCCGTAACAACATTCTCAGGTCTAGTATTGCACATATCGAAGTTGTAACACTTTGAATATTAAGCGAGATGTTCGAACAAGCCTCGAAGGAGGTTGGAATTATGCGACAAATGTGCCAACTGCTAAACCGTTTTACGGCCGCAATGACGAGCCGAATCGACGGCACGTCTTCACGCCTCAGTTTAAACATGTTAGAGATAATTTAAAGCAACATCTCAGAAATAAATATAAGCACAACCTTTGCATGCCTCAAGTTAACAATACTATGTATCATAGAAGCTTTTATATTATCGCAATAAAGGTCTACAATGCTCTTCCAACTGACCTCAAAGCTCTACATAATAATGATATATTTAAGTCAAAATTAAAAAATGGCTCATTGTAAAAACCTTTTATAGTTTGCCTGAATTTTATAAAGAAATAAATATATATTTGTAAATTTCCTACCTACCTATATATTATAAAAATATTCATTTACGGTATAAGTTTATTATGTTGCAAACCTGTGATGGGTAAGTTATTGTTACTTAATTAAGCCTATTTTAAGATCCTTGTGTACATAACTTTGCAATAAATGTCTTGATTTCTTGAACATAGAGGTATTTTTCACGTTGTTTATAAAAGTAACATTCAGTTTTATGATTGTTTTAATGGTGCAAGTAACCTTATTTATTTAAGCTATGTGCGATGTCTTCTTTACCGAATAGTGTCAAGCGAGGGATTTTAAATTTAATAAAAATAGTTCTAGTTTATAATATCTTGAAGGTCAGAAGAAACTATGACAACTTTTACTTAAATAAAATATGAATATAAGTTACTTTAGTCATACTTTCATAACCCGGAAAACCTTAGAAAAACTCTCGCAACATTTCATTTCTGAAAATGTTAATTAACTCAAACAAAAAGCTTCAAAACGGTGTACCTAATTATGTTTAAGATATTTCGTTATGTAAATACGTTTCGTTATTTAATTTACTTGTAGTAAAGGTAAAATCTTTGGTGAATATGAATCGCAATCGAAGTCGAGCTTTATCGTGGCGTCAAAGCTTTTGATACGTGCTTAGAATATTCTCCAATTACGGTGGCTTAAAGAGTCGCGTCACTCTTTAGCTATGATAAAAGAGGTACAAGAAATGAGTTGTTGGCGGAAGCGAAAACTAAACCAGGAAATTATTAACAATAGAAATAGGGATAGTTGCTATTTGATAAATTAGATGTATTTAATGCTATAGGTAGTCAGCTGTTGTGAGTTAAATATTGTCATATGTTTGCGCTGTGAGCCCCGATGACTTGACGTACTGGTCCACGACAAGCCGTACTATAGCTTTATAGTGCCTAGCTGGAACATAGGAGCGGAGCAAGGTAGCGGAGTGGTGTTTCCACCAATAGAATTACAGAAAAACTTCGCACGCGGAGTTTCGCGGGTTAAGCGTGTTTAACTTGAAGCGTCCGATCGATTTGTTTATCTAGTTTTACTATTAGTCAATGCGATTGTGTAGCACCTGACCAAACCCTTTCCCTTGAGGTAAACGAATGCCTACATCGCTGTTTTCCCGGTGGAGTGTCGGAAGTCCAAAAATTCACACACACAAATTTTATAGATCTTTTTTCCACGCAGAACAAAACGCCATACGCAATGATGGTGATCATTTTACCGCTTATTTAATACAGCATTATAACATAACTGCCTAGGGGGGGTAAGTGGTAGGAAGTGGGAAATTAATTTGGGTAGGAATACAATTTAAAACTTAGCTCTAACTTTGGTAGACTTTAACCTCCTTAAACAGCATCATTGATGTTTGCAGAAGCTCACGTGGACGGCTATAAAGCCATTATTAGAAAGAGAGCGGCATCAATGATGGCTAGGGTGAGGAGCAGCGAAAATCGGTACCTGAAGGCATTGGTTGAGAAATTTGATAGTCCTATACGGGGGCATTGGATTGGAGTTTATGACTTAAACCAAAACATAAAGTATGAAAATGTATTCAGTTCGCTTCAGTAACAATTGGTGACAGCTGCATTAGAAACGGAAACACGGCAATTTACCTACTACATTCAACTTGTATTGATGTGCAAATACCTTTCAATGAATGTCATTGTACCGTGTTTGCGTTACCAATAACCTGCCTGTTTGTACGTGCAAAGCAATCGCAATGAATTCAAACGTCATCATTATTGAAACTCGAATCAGAAACGTTTTTATTATTAATGTTTTTGAATGAAATATTTTAGTTTTAAATCTATGAAACAGAAGTTAAACCGAGTATCGAGGTATGTTTGTATATTGTTTATATTACTTTTAATGCTGCACCCATACCCAAAATTCAAAACACTTTATTCACTCGGAATCACACAATTGAAAATCTTAGTTTGGATGTGTGCTTTCGGAACGCGCCCACCAACGAGAAGAAGAAACTCATGGGGTTGTTTTGTGATCATGCTCACAAAGTTTAATATTTTAAGGTATTATTTCAAATGGAGCAATTAAAGTCACATTCATGTCTTCTTATCATTAAGGTACGACGAAGTGTACGCCTTACCGAATAATCTATAAAAAATTTGAACCTTAACAGGTTCAAATTTTTTATAGATTATTCGGTAAGGTTTCTACATCTTTAGGTAGGTAACTTACTTAGAGCACACGTCATGTGCTATTAAACGACTCGTTTATTTTTCGAAGCCTCCTACTGGGCACGGTCAGATCGTCCTTATTTCTTATGGTGAAATTATGGATATTATTATTTTTGCGAAAATCGGATTACATTATTACCTACCTATTACCTACCTATTGAAATCTATATAACAGTACTATTTAATTTTGTCACCCATTCAATACAATCTGGGGATATTTTGACTGACTGCTGAGTGGTATTTTGAATATTTCGATACTCTTTCAATATTTTGACTGGTATTTCAAGGTGATTCGTACATTTAGGTGAGTAACGTTATTTAGCTAATAAATCGTACCTAAACCTGACTGATACATAACCAAGTTATAACAGTGGAAATCTCTAGCATATATTTCGGAATGTGTTGCACATTTGTTGCATATTGTGTGGAGTGGTGCGGTCCGACATAATACGTCACGTTTCTACTCCGTTACCGTCGGTCGGTCCGCCTTAAGCTACGTGGAATAGGATACACTGATATTATATTCTAGATATAACAATGTCTGCTCGAAATGGCTTAAAGACGTAAGAAGAGGGTCCTCACGGACAAATGCCGTCGGGACTGCTGTTTAATGCTAAAGCGATGCCGGTAGCCCCGACAATATAGGCATCGAGACGGAGCACCCTGGGGTTTTAGTCGGTTGGAGCCCGACATAACCACTTCGTTGGCCCCAACAACGGAGTTGTACCCGACCGGGTTTCCCCAGGACAAAAAGGTCCAGACATATTTCAGTACCTACATATCAGCGTGTAAATTAGATAACGTTACATCACCGTCAATTATAGGTGAGGTTCTTGGCTTTAGTTTATTAGCACATTAGATAAATTTACTACGTTATCCTTTGGGTACGGAACCCTAAAATGACTTTAACTTAACTTAACTTTCTTTTTTATTCTTGTTCATCCAAAGGTTGCCTGGAAGGGATCGCTTTTAGCGACAAGGCCGACCTTTTTGAGATATTGTTTGGTTTTTATGAATTTTTTAGCAGGAATTTATGTTAGAATTAAGGTTTAATTATGGTCCAATAAAGACTTTATATGTATAACTCTGAAATAAAGTTCATGAATGATATACATAAAATAAAAGCGTCATCTCATTTTTTCTCTATCCACACCTAATCATACTAGCAAAATGGTGACACAAGTGTGCAAAACGAGTGAAATTTATCCAATTAGAGGCAGTTTTATTTGCTTTACTTCCGCGGATGCAGTGGAAAGGAGAGTCGTCGAAAGCACGTGCGCTCGCCTCCTCATGTTTATTGCCACGAGATTGCGGCATAACTCCCTACTATTATAATAAGTGTTGATGTCTGTCATATCCGAGATTAGCTGGCACAGTCGCCAAATTACTATGTGACTTTGAGTGGCGGATCTTGAGCTTACTCCGTCCTTGCCGATCAATATTGCTAAGCTAGATGAAGCTACGTGACTGTCTTTATTTAGATCAAAATTCGGCTGTAACAATAAAATATGAAATATGTTCAAAACGGTAGCTAATAGGTACAATACAAGTTATTTTTTTGCTATAAATATATTTGCTTTTTGTTTTAATTTTAACGATTACTTGTCCTTTGATTACAAGACTGTGACGTCACAACGGCTATCTCTACATTTGACCAAAAATCAGCTAGTAATATTATTATTGACACTTTTCGTGCCTCAATTTAATGAAGAAACATTGTTTTTGTTTTAATATAACGTTTTATATAAAAATATAGAAGGTTTATCCTACTAGTCCTACTAATATTATAAATGTGAAAGTTTGTGTGTGTGTGTGTATGTTTGTTACTCCTTCACGCAAAAACTACTGGACCGATTGCGTTGAAACTCGGTAAATAGATAGCTGGAGACCTGGATTAACACATAGGGTACTTTTTATCCCGATATTCCCACAGGATCGGGACTTACACGCGTAAAACCACGGAGCGCAGCTAGTAATAAATATTTGCGACTTCCAAAATACTTACAGATATTTTAGTATTATTTCTACCTTCCGCTTATTTGTACGAAAAGTCGTGATAAAAAACGAAACTAGCCTAACTATGAATTGTACATAAAAGTACGCAATTTATTCGGTATCCGACTCCAGTTACCCGTGGCAAAATTAAATATTCCCGTGCAGCTTCCGTATTAAAATAAAAACAGAAACATAAATATTTTATCGAGCCTCTAGTGATTTTTTACCGTGTCACGTATTTTTAACGACAATTTTAATTAAAACCTTGGAAGCATATCTCGTGGAATATACGAAAAATATTTTGTATTTAAAATACAGTTTTATGTTGTATATCGGGATAAAAAGTAGCCTATATGTTAATTCAGGTCTCGACCTATCTACATACCAAGTTTCATCGCAATCGATCCAGTAGTTTTTGCGGGAAGGAGTAACAAACAAACATACATACATACATACACACACACACTTTCACATTTATAATGTTAGTAGGATAATAATAAGTCAATGGTTTTATGAAATCTATTACCATCGAAAAACACCTTAATGTATTAAGATTGACTTGCCCAAGAAAAAACAAATTGATTAAAGACCACAGTCAAACTGATTAAATAATGTCAATATTTTAGTTAGTTTTGAAACGTAATTTAATTTTAGATTTCCTGTTAAATGCGTTTAGCTAAATTTGTTTAAGCATAATCTCTAGATATAGAAAAAATATAGATAAACTGGAAGACACGTTTCATTACAAAACTATATTGTTACTAGCTGCACCCCGCGGTTTCAACCGCGTAAGTTGCGTAATTCCGCGGGAATATCTCGATATTCCCGCGGAATTACGCAACTTACGCGGTACTTTTTATCTCGATAAAAAGTAGCCTATATGCTAATCCAGGTCTCTCACACACCGATTTTTATTGCAATCGGTCCAGTAGCTTTTGCGTGAAGGAGTAACAAACATATATACACACACACACAAACTTTCACATTTATAATATTAGTAGGACTTATATATACTATTTTATATTCAACGTTTGGAGGCCAACCGAACTTTTTGTTTGCCTAATTAACTACATTTAGGAGACCCTTCTTGATTGAATCACGTATTGAAAGGATCAGACGGATCTCTTAGTAAATAGAAACTTTATTTTATTGTTATTTGACTTCGATAAATTGACGAAGGTAGAATGATCATCTACGTTACTCTCTGTTTAGGGCAGACAAAGGTTAACGGACAAGTTCGCTGAGTTTAAAAGGATAAAGTCACAACTCATCCCTCATCAATAAAACTCAATATATCCCAAAAAGTGTTCTCACAAAAAGTATCCCAAAAATAATTTTAAATATATTTTAATTTTAAAAAATTAGGTCTTTAGACCTAAATAACTTTAGACCTAATTTTAGTAGTCACTATTTTTCTGAAAATTATTTTCTGATACCTGTGCTGATACTATAAAAAAGTATCAGTCGACGAAAAGTTCTGTAAACTGCAAAATTTTCGGGATTCATGAAACATTATGCGATGGTTTATAAATATGTTTTTCGTGTTTGTTTAGCTGGGATTTCGACTCGAAGTTTTTCGCTCTACTTATAAATAAACGACGTCAATGTCAAAAATCTTTATTCCTTTCAATGCTTAATACCTAGGTATAAGATCACTTAGACACGTCTTAAAAAGTTAGGATGTGTTAGGATGACGCTACATAATATCTTCAATAATATAAAAGAGAAAGAAAATCAGTGAGGACCATAGTGGTAGTTTAGAGAATGCAGATGGACATAGCATACTTTTGATTCCGAAATTCCCGAGGGATTGGGTTTTACGTGGGTGAAATCCCGGGGCGCAGCAAGTGTGAACTAATTTACAAAAGCTTTCGGGACAGGTGAAGCTAAATAAAATCTTGTATAAAAGTAGTATATGGTAAATAAAAATACTACCTTACCTACCTATATTATTCTTATAGGTATACGAGAGAGTGCAATTTAGGTCAAATGTAAAATGTGTCGTTACTCGCTGTATACGTCGACATTTTGTTACGTTTGCTGACAGGTTGTGAATACTCGCTAATGAACTTAATACCACAGAGGAAGAGCTCTATTATTATTATTATGATAGTTTGCTTTTGGCTCGTAAAATTATGTTTAGAGTTTACTTTATGACCGTATTTTTAAAAGCTACCTAATTGTAAAACTTCTTTCACACATCAGAGAATTCATAAATAAATAACCACACTCGCAGTGCCCGTATATTATTATCCATCCGATGCTTAAAAATGTCTTAATCTTCTATAATATAAAAATGAATCGCAAAATGTGTTGGTAAGCGCATAACTCAACAACGCCTGGACCAATTTGGCCAATTCTTTTTTTGTTGTGTTTGTTATTGTCCGGAGAAGGTTCTTATGAAAGCAAATATTAAGAAAGTTGCGCAGAAAATGATTACGCAGGTGAAACTGCGGGGCGCAGCTAGTCTTATAATCTATAATATAAAAATGAATCGCAAAATGTGTTGGTAAGCGCATAACCCAACAACGCCTGGACCAATTTGGCCAATTCTTTTTTTGTTGTCTTTGATATTGTCAAGAGAAGGTTTTTATGAAAGAAAATATTAAGAAAGTTGCGCAGAAAATGATTACGCAGGTGAAACCGCGGGGCGCAGCTAGTTACAAATAAACACCTATGCCTCAGTGATATGTCAACTGTTACATCTCACTGCTATACTTCTGCAGTTTTATGATCAAATAGTCATCACTAGACATTGGATTATATGCATTTGCATGTTTGCATGGGTTCACTACGCTAGATCGAAACACGTTTCCACTTGTGACATTTTAACTATGACGACTCACCATATGCTAAATTGAACTAAGCTTCATTATGACAAATTATATTACACCGATGCTTCATTTCACCTAATGACATTTTATTACTGGTTTATATAGTTCATTCATTCAAATGATATTTCACCTACGTGCCATTCGATCAAGATCTGTTTTTAGATTGCATAGGTATGCAAATGCATATAAATCTATTTTATAGCGTTATTGCATATTTGGGTACTTTTTCATTGACATTGCTTATTTTAGTAGTTAAATATGTTAGGCGTGTTGTATTATCAACACGTCGGCCTTGCACACACACTCAGCGAGATTTATTAACGACATCGGACAAACTCTGCCTAATGAGAAATCTGCAGAAATGGCGCCAGATTTCTAGTTCTGTCCGGTAACGTCAGTTGACGACGAAAGATCATTATCAGCTTATAAATTAATATTAAGTGACAAACTTTACAAGTTTTCTCCCGAAATACTGGAAATATATATTGTTGTTTTTTGTCACAAAATTATAATAAATAATCTATATATATAAAAGAAAGTCGTGTTAGTTACACCACTTATAACTCAAGAACGGCAGAACAGATTTGGGTGAAAATTGGTAGGGAGGTAGCTTAGAGCCAGGAGACGGACATAGGATACTTTTTATCCCAATATGCCCACGGGATCGGGACTTACGCGGGTGAAACCGCGGGGCGCAGCTAGTTAATTAATATACTTAATGTGAAAATAAACGTTAATTCTTATTATAAATGGTTTTTTGATTGTGCATATTTCGACCTTTTTAGTGCATATATGTATGCATATTTTGGCATTTTGATAGTGCATATAATCCGATTTCTATATCACAAACTCACGATATCGCACGATAAAATAATGCAGTGTGGTGAAGACCCTTAAATGATGTCTAAATTACAAAGTTTTACGGTGACTTTGTGGAATAAATATTCAAAACATGACAAGAAAGTCAAGAAAGTGACAGATGGTCAGTTATGTACCTATAGCCAAGGACATAATAAGTTTAAACAGGCTGTTTGTTCTTATTTATAAACCTATAGCAGCGCTCCGCGGTTTCACCCGCGTAACTACCGATCCCGTGGGAATATCGGGATAAAAAATAGCCTACCTATAGCCTTCCTCGATAATGGACTATCCAACTCAAAAATAATTTTACAATTCGAACCAGTAGTTCCTGAGATTAGCGCGTTTAAACAAACAAACTCTTCAGCTTTATACTATTAGTATAGATACAAGGTTAGTGGTAACTATACTAGCAGATAGTTGAGGGCGATGATATTGATTGTTAAGGTGCACAATAGTAGCACTCAACGGCTAGTTACCAATAACCCTGTATAGATTCTAAAGCTTACATAAGAGTTTTTATGACGGCGGCCATTATTAACTTAATCCTACCCCAGCTCGTCATCTGCATAGAGCTTATTGATTGCATACCGATCCTTTTATATCAAAACAGATGAAAAAACAACACATACACTTATGTATGCATATGATCGTGGGAAGTTACAACTTGAGTTAAAGTACGCAAGTGCCTTATGTTGATTTAAGTTTATATAGCATCACCGCATTTTGACACGGTCGCGTTCCGCTCGCGCGACGTATACCGCCTCTATGCATTGATCAATTTACCACACTTGTATCGTAATGTACTATTATGACGGCGGCCATTATTTACCTAATCCTACCCCAGCTCGTCATCTGCATAGAGCATATTGATTGCATAATACCGATCCTTTTATATCAAAACAAATGGAAAAACAACACATACACTTATGTATGCATAAATCGTGGGAAGTTACAACTTGAGTTAAAAGGAAAGGGTACCGGGCGCTCTCTCCATACGAACGTAGTCACCTGTTTCCTCCCTGAATACTGACACTAGAGAAAATATCTTTGTTGCATAAAACTTATAACTGCCATGACCATGCCCGTATGTTTAGTATTTTTTTCGTTTTTATGTTTTTTAAATCTTAATTTCTATGATAGTTAAATAAAATGAAAAACCAAGACATAGGGGCATAGTCATGGCAGTTATAGGTTTTATGCACCAAAAATATTTGTGCTAGTGTCATTATCCAGGGAGGAAACAGTCGACTACGTTTGTATGGAGAGAGCGCCGGTACCCTTTCGCCTTAAAGTACGCAAGTGCCTTATATTGATTTAAGTGGTCTATTAATAACCGCCCTTTGTTTATTTGCAATAGGTATTGATGTCGCAATCGAACCGATACGGTGACCATGTTCTAAATAAAGGTGAAGACGTTATCTATGCCTGAGAATTAATGGTCGAGGCCTTTGCCTCTCTGTTCGGAGCCAGCAATATATCAAGGCTCAAGTAGATCCTGTTCTAAGGATAAATCAAACGTAAACGCCGGGATAGGATCCGATGATTTCTGTTTATTTCGAAGGACCCAGTTTGCTTGGAATTACCCTTTTGCGTCAGTTATTTCAATGGTAAATCGTTACAAATGTGAATCTAAATAAAAACAGCCAAGAGTGCGCCGGGATAGGATCCAATGATTTCTGTTAATTTCGAAGGACCTAGTTTGCTTGGAATTAACCTTTTGCGTCAGTTATTTAAATGGTAAATCATTACAAATGTGAATCTGAATAAAAAAGCGGCCAAGTGCGAGTCGGCTTTGCGCACGAAGGATTCCGTACCATTATATTATTTTTCTAATGTTTAGTAATTTCATTAACGTACCATTTTCCAATAAAACTATGTGCTTATTTATCTGACTGTAAATCACTTTTACAATATATCTTAAGTATGTAAAATTGTGGGAACGTAGCTTTTGCAAAAATTAATTAACATGTCTAATATTAAAAAGTTGAGCTTTTAAAACTGTGTCATTTTTTCACCGTAACTGCTGCTGCAGGTTAAACAATAAAATACTGTAAAAACTGTTCAGAAACTTTGCATCGTGATTTACATTTGGTACGGTCGGCAAAAGAATTCCAGATACAACATAGAGCTCTAAAATTACCCTTATTGGAATTTTTTCACATTGGAATATGAATGTCTTCATTCTAATAATGTTGTACTAATTCATGAGTTGAAATACTTAACCTGAAGCAGGACCTGAAAATTTTATTTTTCTCAAGTTGAGAACATTCGAATAATAGCAGTTTTGGAGGTCTAGGGTGGGTCTGTACTTTTGTTACCTGATTGTTCTTATGAATGTACAGTCGGAATACCAATTAGCTGAACCCCACGTGATCCAGAGCTCACTTGCACATCTGTAAGGTTCAGCTAATTGGTATTCTGACTGTACCGTTCATAGTTTTAGGAGTTCGTTATAGTACCTACGTAAGAGTTTTATAACGTGTGAAACAATGTGTTTCGATAAAGGTGTAGTAATACGAAAGAGGGTTATTCTAAACGTTCTCGGCGACGCGACGGCGACTTTTGTTCCAGGATTTTTTTTTAAATCGATTTTTTTCGCAAAATTTGGGGGTAGGTATGGCCATTCATGTTTAATAGTAGTAAAAACTCAATAAAACCTTAATGTAAAAAAAAACGACTTACTCCAAAAAAAAAGCAGATTTTCGGGTAAACATAACCTCAAAATTTTCGAAAAATACGAATTTCAAATAATGTTGAACAAAAGTTATTCGCCTAGACCAGGTTCGGCAACCTTTTGAGTCGGAAGAGTCAAAAATTAATATTTACAAAATTCAATGTTTTTAAAGAGCCACAATTTTCTTGCTAACTAACTGAATATCTTCTTCATATGTGCCGTGCTCTAATTATTTGCCAATTCCGAGTTACAAACTTTTTTTATTAAAATAAATCGTAATTGCGTTTAGAACAAAAGAGCCGCATGCGGCGCGCAAGCCGCAGGTTGCCGACTCCTGGCCTAGATGTCTAGAACAAACCCCGTTTGTAAAACTATATCCTTATTATAGATTATATAGATATAGATTATATAGATACATATTGTTTAGGGATTTCATATACGAACCCATGGTATCGGGTTACTAGTTTAATAATGCAAACCTCCCAAGTTGTGCTGTTTTTAGGTATTTTTCTGACCTACTTCCTATTTTTTTCTGTATTAAAATAATATACGTAAAAAAGTAAAGTAAATTCAACACCAGAGAATAATTCATAATATTTTTTGGCAAACTTTTAGTTCTTTTTTACAGGTCATAATGTCTTATATATGTGTGAGCTATATACTTTATATACTGGAAGATAAGTACAGTACAAAGCCAGGCTACATATTCAAGACTCTGCTAAAAGTTTATACATAAATCAGTAAGAGTAAGTTTATTCAAACGACTCTCTTGCGACATTCGTTTCGAATCCTTGTCGGTAACTTTGCTGCGGTACCTTCTTAGTAAAAGTGAGTCTTTTAAGTATTAGTTTGTCTCTTGAGTAACTACACGTCGTTTATTTTGTTTAACGTTTTAAGTAAGTGTTTTAAATTAAACCGTTCACAGAAAAAAAAGGTTTCTTAAAGCAAGAAAAAAATCCTTAGAGAATAATTTCTGGTAAATGTTGTTGAAAATATTAAGAAGTATATTGCTTTAATAAATTACTAGCGAACCGCTCCGGCTTCGCACGGCTATAATATGCATGTATTATACATATAAATCTTCCTCTTGAATCACTCTATCTATTAAAAAAAACGCATCAATATCCGTTGCGTAGTTTTAAAGATCTAAGCATACATAGGGATAGACAGCGGAAACGACTTTGTTTTATACTATGTAATGATGAAACTGCTTAACATTATTCTCTATCGTCTTTAGGGAGAGGACAATTTTTTGCTTTAAGAAAAAGGTTATGATCATGAGCGTCATGAGCTAGCGTTTTGCTTCGTCATTCCTTATTTGTACAGCAAGGGAATGGAATAAGTTTTCTGCATCTCTCTTTCCTATCCTGTGCCACATTTTAGGCCGCATCGTCACCCACCATTGGGCGTGTGTGATTATGGTTAAACGCTGACCTATAATTTGTAAAAAAATATACGTATAGGTATTGAGGTACGTTAAGGTTGCCTGGAAGAAATCGCTTTAAGCGATAAGGTCGCCTGTTTGTACAATTTCGTAGTTTGTAAGCTTTCTCGTCCTTTTTGTTATTTTCAAAGTTTTGTGTGTTGTACAAATAAAGTGTTTATCTATCTATCTATCTATGAATTATTTGTGCAAATTGTATCGATATCGATATAGCAACAGCACAAACGATAGGTGTAAAATGGGCACAACTCTATCAAAGTCGCCATCTTAATTCGCAAGTTTTTTTTGCAATTTTTTATTTAGACCGTGTCCTCTATAGACCAAAAAAAATCCTACGTCAATGTCCAAAGAACGAAGGTAGATCAGATATGCCTACTTCTTTTATTTATAACTATATTTTTCTATTTTTATTGACCACTCGAAAAAGAATTTTCAAACTTGATCGAACAGTTTTAAAGTTCACTTGGCTTTTCCTTTTAAGAGAATCGCCGATCGGCATAGTCTGCTTTCGCCTCTTTGCTTGTAGTCTATCATCACCATTATCACTCCTGTATTTTCATGAAATTTCTAAGTTCAGTCAAGCAAGGTGCACACAAAATTAGGCTAATTATTTTATAAGCAACTTCGTCTTTCTCGTTTCGGGATTTCAACTAGATGGGATACTTTGAACATTAATATTCATACACCTTCAAACAGAGTTGCGACTACGAACGATCGTGTTTGTAATTTTAAAGAGGAATTTACAAGTTTACTTAAATACTTAGCTATTTATTATAATCTTCTGTAATAATCTTGGCGTTTGAGTTTCTTAATTCCGTTTGATTTGATGGAGTTGGATTCATTGTTTAAATACAAATACTTACTTAAGACTTATTTTGAAGTAAGTATTACGAATTAAGCCGTTGTTATTTCTGCCGGTAAAAGTATTATCTGTATGAAAACATCACAGAGTTGAAGATAAAATAAAATGGCCAGATATTATTATTGATTATCAACAACCGGGGCGTAGTAGTTCGTGATCGATTATGCGATCCGTATGTTTCCAGTGGTAACGATAAAATCCTAATCCTAACTAATATTATGAATCCGAAATGTATTCCGGTAAATTTTTATTTTTGTGTTTGTGTAATTTTTATTTTTGTGTTTGTTTGTTTGTTCCGTCTTCACGGTTAAACGACTGGACCGATTTAGATAAAAATCGGCATAGTGATAGTTTTGCTGAAGTAATTGAGATTATTTCTTTTATTATTTATTATCCTTGACATGTGATGATTATTTACCAATAAATGAGTATTGAGTATTTTGGGGGATAGAGAAGGACAAAGGATACTTTAGATCCCGAACGTCCTGCGGATTCAGGATTACGCGGGGAAATCTAGAGGTGCAGCTAGTTAAGTTAACATAAAGAACGTCTATACCTCCGTGTTTGAACCTAAACCTTTTTACTAAGGCACTATTTTAGTGTAGGTACTTAACTGTACAATTTCTGCCGTAAAGCGAATCTGTCATAAAGCGATTCTGCCATAATGCGAATCTCTCATAAAGCGAATAAAGGACAATAACTATACAATATAATCTGTCCAGTTGCTTATCTCAGCTGCTACTACATTTTTTGCATTAAAATATGAAGCAAATCCTACTAATATTATAAATGTGAAAGTTTGTGTGTGTGTGTATGTGTATGTATGTTACTCCTTCACGCTAAAACTACAGAACTGATTGCAATGAAATTCGGTATGTAGATAGCTAGAGGTCTGGATTAACATATAGGCTACTTTTTATCCCGATATTAACACGGGATCGGGACTTACGCGGGTGAAACTGCGGGGCGCAGCTAGTATTTAAATAATAGTACAGCTCCCTGTCCTAACAAAAATCAGATTTATGGTCCCATCCTGAAAAAAGCATGAAACTTGGCATGAATGTAGCTGGCATATATGTGCTTCAATGTCGATAAAAAAAGCACGTCGAAAAATTATATTTTTCCCCCAAAAGGGGGCTTTTTATGTGCCAAATTAGAGTTTTTTGGATGTTGTATGAAGTTTAAACTACAATCAAACTGTCCCTTGGAAGTATGTAGATCGTACTTATAGTTTAGAAGCTGTAAAGTGCTCTTTACCTCCCCGTCGAGCCTGTTTTGTATCAACAATTACAGTTTTTTGATTTTATTATGGAAACGATTAAAGCTACAACAAAACTATTTTATTTTTGCAAAATAAACTTGCGATTTTTGTCTGTTGAAGGACACCTAAGAGGAAACGGTACTCTCTCCATACATACGTAGTCGACTGTTTTTTCCATGGATAATGACATTAGCAAAAATATTTTTGTTGCATATAACCTATGACTGCCATGACTATGCCCCTATGTCTTAATTTTTTTCATTTTCTAATTATAATAGAAATTAAGATTTTAAAAACAAATTAAAAAGCAAAACGTAGGGTCATGGTCATGGCAGTTGTAAGTTTTATGCAACAAAAATATTTGCTCTAGTGTCATTATTCATTGAGAAAACAGTCGACTACGTTTGTATGGAGAGAGCCCCCGGTACCCTTTCCTCCGGTCACCACTGTGACAAATCTACCTGCAGTATTGTAGAAAAATACTGAATTTTTATGGTGTACCTCTTTAAAGATGAGCTGTGACGTCATCGACTGTTTTCTTCCGACAGTTCAATTGACGAAGGAAATGTATTTTTATTAGAAAAAAATAATTGTGAGAGTTTTATAATAAACATTTGCGACTAAAATACTTTTACAAAAACTGTAAACAGGCCTTATTAATATCATAATTTCAAGACACTGACTGAGTAACAAAACTTAATTGTATGCGAAATTTCATTACAGTTCTCCCAGAACTGAAAGACAGATAAAGAAAATACCCTTTGCTCTGAATTTAATTAAGTAAGTAGGTAGGTACTGAAAATTTACTCATCTGATTATTTTATATTTGTCTCGTTGGCTTTGCTTTATTCATATTTCTCTTTGAGACGGTGTAATGTTAAATCAAATCACAAGAATGAACATGATAATGCCCATACTTATTAATGCAGAGATAGTTCCCAACCTACATATAGATTAGAGTAAATCGTGATCAAAACCCTGCCTCACTGTCAACATTACCAGCCTAATCCTACCTAGAATATGGTATTAGTCTACATTGAAGCAGGGATGACTTGCTACGAAGCGTGTCAATATCTATTGCCCTCAATTTTGCCCTGTTGGGAAAACGGCTTTCTCGAATTCTAACCCTTGCCTTTGTGTGAGAGACCTTTAGTCCCTAAGGGGATGATGTGGAAAAGGCAGGTTATTACCATTCTGCCTTTAGGCAAATTATTGACATGTTTCATTTTAATTTATGCTTGCCCGCTCGCTGTAATAATTATTATTTTGATTGTAATGTTATCAAATTATTTTATAATTTGCTTTAAATAAATCATATTCAAGAATTATTAGATGATAATTTGTACGAATTGAGATATTGTACCGATTTTAGAATTGTACGAATTGCTCATTGTACGTACTGATAGTTTGTAAAAACTGAGAATTGTTCGAATTGCGATATTGTACTGATGGCGATGCTCCCATTTTGGATAGGTCATAATATATCTATCTACACAAAAGCTGACATTAAAACCCATTCTTGTGACTTCGTGTAGACGTCAGCCGGACACGTCGTTCATTACCTATGTATGTCGCACCTGCTGCACTCTGCCATTACCCATGGATTGCTCTAACAGTATATATTTGTATTTTTAAGACAGTTTCTCTATACACCACTTGATATTCTATTATGGTTGTTCATAAAAATGCAATTGAATGGGTCTATTTGGGATTTTAGCTGGCCTACGGTTTCAAACACTGAAGGCAAACACAAAACACAAAAATATTGCAGGACATTCCACACATCGTCATCTAGCCCCAAGCTAAGTGATTAGACTTGTATCATGGGTGCTAGACAACGGATATACTATTTATATACTTTTCTAAAGTAAACATAATATAATACATAGAAACAATCAAACCACAGACAAATATCTAAGCATAAATACTTGTCTGAGGTGGGAATCGAACCCGCAAGCCTGTGTTTGGCAATCCGGCATGGTGACCATTGTGCCAACTGGGTCGTCAAATATAAACGTAGATATTAGTATAAAAAGAACCTACCTACTGAATTAAAGTTTCATTAAAGCTTTTATACCGACTCTAATAGAAATAATGAAAGCATTAGTTCCATTCAGTTTGTAGTTATGTATCCATTCAAATGCATTCTTGTGTTCATGTTTAAGAAGAATGCATTTGAATGGGTCTGTTGTATGTAGGTACATTAACGATAAAAAAATGTGTTTTCGTGAGCTTCTCCGTATTTCGGAAGGCACTTTAAGCCGTTGGTCCCGGTTGCTACCTCTAGTAGCAGTCGTTAGATCAAGTTAGAGGCCTTGAGGTGATCTGAAAACTCTAACAATAGGTGAGCCACACCAACCACTATACGAGAAGAAGAAAAGAAGAACGATAACGAAAAAAAGGAGACATACCTAGTAACCTAACTAAATATTTTCAAACTAAATTTACAGTACGTCCATGTGTCCGTGTTTGAATTTTTTATTTTTTATTTTGCATGTCGTCTCAGATTAATCGCGTGCATTCACCGTCCATGTTTGTGTTCACTTGACACATAAATTACGGCATTTACGCCGGCCAAGCAAACAAAGAAAATAAGAAAAACTAGCACTGCTCAGTGCTCATGATATATTTCACTTGTTTTCACCTGCCACTGTGTATATTTTGAATTAAAAAAGCAGTAATAAATAACTGCTTATTAGATTGCCAAAACATAGTAAGTCTCCTAAAACAAACAGACCGTGTACACTAGAGTGAGGTCACCTGTCCTAACCAAATATGACATTAATTTGACGTTTTTAAGCCGAAGTTGACTCACTGCTTTTAGGAATGTTCGTTAGTAGGACAATTTTGGAGCTATATAAATAGCACACAATTTAGAGAAACAATTAGGTTCTATGTTTTATAATAAACTTAGCTGTGCTCCGACGCAATTTCGCGGTGTAGGTACCGATGCTTTAGGAATATCAGGATATAAAATACGTTCACTATCTCATTGATCCAGCTATACTGGTCCCGATGTGTATGATCTACGTTGAGTAAATCTACGTTGAGTAAATACCTTCAAAATATTTCATACAGGACTCATCGCTTTCTTCTTGTGTTCATTGTAGAAACAAACTGTAGTTCCGTTAATGTTGACAAGAACTAGATTCCAAATTTCTTGAAACTAAAACGTATCTTATATGAAATACCAACATCCTCATATTGTAGAAGTGCATTTACATATTCGTAAGTTCTAAACTTCACTGGATTGTTTAACAAGTTTCGAATCTCATATCTTACGTTACCCACTACTTCAGGATTCTGTGAAACGATAAAGTCTAGAAGATACTACACCTGAAGTGTTGTAACATGCTACTATGTGACCGTTTACTGACTCAAAACAGTAATACCTTGTAGATAACGCGTATGCGGGCTGCATACATAGTGTGTTATATGAAAACATGACAGAGACGCTTCTCACAAGATAATCTAATGAGTAAAACCCAATTAGAGAGTTGTCACAGGGAAGCACGTTCCTGCACCGCAGTTGTAGTGAGGGTTTTGCAAGTACTTACGTACCTACTTATAAATGTAAATACATACATACGTAATTTGTATACCAACTCTCTGTCTAAAGGGTAGGTAGGTAAATTTAGTTGGACATGCTCTTTCACTAGTAACGAATCATTATTTATTTATGCAGCGCTGATAACTTCTAAAGACGCTATCGCACAGGAGCCGATTCAATGATTTCACAGCACACCATGCCATTTGGCAATGCCAATTGTTTGTGCCATTTTTGAAGTACTGCCACATGAGTATAGAATCGTACCACAGTACTGCTTTGATCCAAAAAAACAAAAAGACCAAGATCCCGCTTACCACAGAACGATTCTTGACTTTGCTACCTGATAACTCTTGAAGCTACTATGGTCTGAACTTCATAATTGCACATCATTCATAACTCTGAGGAATTATCAGTTTTTATAAAATCACGAAGGTGCGTTTCAGTAGTCGGGATCTTACTCTAAAAAACTATGTTTCAAGAAGATGGTCTTCATGTAGCTTCGCGTGACGCGCAAAGAAATAATTTAACAGAGAGCTTTGCGAGTGACATCATTAATCAGAAACCAGTAGACCGGGACTAACTACATTAATGGATTTTTTCTTCCTGCTCCACCCGAGAATTACAGTAATAAAGGCTGTTGTGATAAATACCTCGTTAATCATCCAAGGGTAATTGAACGGTTTTTTTCGATGGGTACACACAGAGAAAAATGTTGTAAGACGTACGAGAAATCTCGTAAGTGCAACGAGAACTTCTGTTTGGATCCGTGACAGCAGTACTCACTAGTTGTCTTTACCAAATATTTATTATTCAGAACTAACCAGAAATTATTGTAAACACTACTAGACTACTGGTATACACGGAGAAAAAATCTAGTTATGTTTACTAGATTCTTGTAAATGTAACTAGATTTTTTTGTAGTATATAATAATATATTCTAGTTCCCATTACAGTAATTATTGTAGAGTCTCATTCGATGTATAAATCAATTATAGTAATCCTTGACAGCAAAAAGGGATATTAATGTTAGACTACATTCTCTCGTAGACTACGCTCTACGAGAAATGCAGCATTTATAGCTATAGTGGAGTAAAGCCACATATAGCTTTAAGTGCGGAGTCTGCAATCCGTATGCACGCTTGAACCAAAACAAAATTGGCATCTCGACCAAGGTAACTTGATAAAACACAACGATAGCGCGATCTAAATTTACTACTGACGCCATCTAGTTGCGACTCATAAAACTAAAAAAATTAGTAGGTACACATAAATCAAATTATTTAACTAGACTAACTTGCATTACCAAGTCGTTATTTGTATAAATAAAAGAACACAGTGTTCAGTTAAATGAACATGATATTCATCTATGACAACTTAATTATTTTGTTACAAAAACAACTTATTTTAGTTATTTTCAGAAACAAACAAAATGGTAAGGATAATTATATATTCTTGTAATAATTAAAATAATGTTGTTGTGGATACAGAAAACTTCGTAGTGCATTACTAACATGACGATCATTAATCAGAGCACTTAACTTGGTCAACTGTACATTTTATTCTAGTAAACAATACAAATCATTTCCTAATATAAACAAGAATTATTGTTTGAAATACAAAATTATTGTACCTTTGATTTAAAATATTTTTCTAGTGTACCTTATTAAACATTTAGTGAGGTTTAAAATAAAATCGTAGATATTACAAGAAAACAGTATTTCAAACTAAAATTGTCGTGAAATAATTTAACTTAACTGTTTTGTACTTCTGGTTGAATCTGATTTCTCTGCGTGTACCGGTAGGGAAAAGCTCCGCCTATCGTTTTTATTTGCGTGAACATAAAGAGATTTAAATTGCATAGAAAGAGAGAGAATATTTGTACCTTATTTCTTAGCTACACTTATACTTTGAAAACTTTATACGAGTAGCACTAAAGCCATGGTAGTGTCGTATTTGACTTATATATATTTATGTATGTGTGTATAGGTGCGTATTTATTTTTACTAAATATTATGTACTTTATTATTATTATTTAGAATTTTATTTTCTATGTATGTTAATATTTATTTTATTCTCCTTCTTACATTCATATCACGTTATGTACAACCCACCCATCCCCTTCTTTAATTCTTGTCCATCCAAAGGTTGCCTGGAAGAGATCGCTTTTAGCGATAAGGCCGCCCATTGTGCTATATTGTTAGGTATAATATTGTTTTTGTAACAGGAGTTTATGTTAGAATTAAGGTTTAATGTGGTACAATAAAGAGTTTACTATCTATTTCAAAGCAAGATATAACGTATTGATGGAACTATTTAAAAAGATTCAGTATTTCTCTAATCCGTGGTAATGTTAATTTGTTTGACCGAATATGGTAATAAACCCTCGATTGGCAAAAAATGGATGATGTTGGAATATTCATTCACCTATAGGATGCTATGCGCTTCAGTTTAAAATCATTGAGGACCTCTGCGGCACAGTAGGAGAACTCATGTGACGCATAAGGCTCCGGATTCGATTCTCAACGTCTAAATATTTGTTGTGGTCTGGGTGTTTATGTATGTATAATAGGTATTTATTTATAAAAATAAGTAAGTACCTATACCTAAGTTTATATCCGTGGTCCGTGGCCACCAAAGCCCAAGACCAGATACTAAACTTAAGGCTAAACAGCGCTATGTACGGTCGGTTGCATAATTGCAGACCCACCGTAGAGCTCTAAAACGGCTGTTATAAGAATGTTTTCAAAAGAAGCAAGATTATAGATACCTGCTTTAGTTGAAGTTTAAATTCATCCAACTCATCAATTTATCAAACAAAAATTATTAGAATGAAAACATTCCAATAATAGTCATTTTGAACTGTACCGGGGGCTGCAATTACGCAGCCCCCGGTAGACTGTAAATTGTCCTATATTTATTTGATCATATATTTGATAGACGGAATTGAATTATCTTCACACAACTCGACAAACTAGGTCTGATACCAGTTTAAAATGACGACCCAGTTGGCACAATGGTCACCATGCCGGACTGCCAAACACAGGGTTGCGGGTTCGATTCCCGCCTCAGGCAAGTATTTATGCTTAGATATTTGTCTGTGGTCTGGTTGTTTCTATGTATTATAAGTATATATTTACAAATGAAAAGTATATAAGTAGTATATCCGTTGTCTAGCACCTATAACACAAGTCTAGTTACTTAGCTTGGGGCTAGATGGCGATGTGTGGAATTTCCTGCAATATTTATTTATTTAAAATGAACTTTATTTAACTGAATAAGCTAAACACCTTCGTACGTATAAGGCTGGGTAATTATTGGAAATTTTTATTTTATGTTTTATTCCATGAACAAATAAACTAATCACATACTTCCTTTGTCTACTATAAAATACCAAGTGGTTTAATAACTCTTTTTAAGTGGTTTACTCTTTATTTACGTCAGAAACTTTATTAAGTAGGTGCAAAGTAAAAAATGACCTCCGATAGCCACGAGAACTTTCGCTCTTGAGAAACTGGCTCTCAAGTTTATCCCGAACTTTTATCAAGCTGTTCACTTATTATTAAGATTGCATGAAGTTATTTAAAATATTTCCTTACTTACAAAACTGTGTTAAAAGTTCTTTAGATAAATTTTCAACATCTGGCACAAAGCTACCCTTCATATTTTCTTAATTTTAGTTTCAATATCTGTGTAAGACAGTTCTATGTTTAATCATTTTAATTAAAGCAATATTAATTAAAATTAAAACTTTAAATCAAATGTTTTTTACTCATATAGTTAAAGCTAAATTCTTGCATTACCAAAGTTAATCAGACACGCTATACAAAACGTGCAATCTCGCAGTGATTCTAAGAGCCTTCGTTGGGCATACGATATCAGCGACTAACCGCAGATTTGTCCCAACTTTAGACAGAAGCAATTTGGATAAGAGACGATGCTCTGCATATATATCTGCCTACATAATTACTCTACCATTGGACCTGTCTCTTTACCCGTATCTCAACCGACCACCTGACTACCTGCCCCCTGATTCACAAACCATCAGATGGCTACCGAAACGAATAAAACTGAAAAGAAGAATGGCAACACGTCAAAAGTCGCGGGAGTGAAAAAGCAACACATTTTTTTTCGTTTTTGTTGCGTTCCGACGGTTTGTGAATCAACCTACTGGTCTATATAGACCAACCAGGTGGATATATCACCCTATTTTCGTAATATATTTAAACATGTTAAACTTCGAAGACAAGATAATTAATAAACAGAAATGCGTAGGTAACTAATTTCCCTAATATAATAAATATTCATTAAACCCCAACTGAAATATCGTTTAAGCTCAGCAAATTGTCTTAAACATGTAAAGTTTGTCGAAGTAAATGTGTCTACACAGACTCGACTACCTTAGATACACCTTTAGTTGTGTGTACAATTTTATTCGATCCGTTAGCAAACAGTTGACGCGCGTGAATAGCCTAGCGAGGGCGCGATGTAAGCGAAGTAAGCAATTCGTTGCTGTGTCGCACCGTGAATGTTCAGCTTTTCAGGTGAAGTGACGAAACATGTCTTGCGGCGCTTTCTATGTTTGTATTAACCTCACGTACTGCTGTAGTTATACATATAACTACTGTCTTCATGAATGTTTATGTTTAGTTAAGGTAAACATTTCAGGAATAATATCAGTGATTGATGACTTGAACGCACAGTTTGACAGTAGTTATTTATTAACCAGTTGATTTGGGTCGACGTAGGACGGCTTCTCTTTCTGGCAATTTTGAATCGTACAGCTTTTTAATTTCATTAAAAGCGTATGGAAATATAAGTCGTGCAGCACAATTGAAATGAGATGAAACCTCAGAGTGATCAAACAAACATTTTCAATTTGTAAGCTTTTCGACGTGTATTTACTCAGTATTGCGGTGTGTAAATGTCGTTTTGAGTCTAAAATGAAACGGTATATTCTCCAAAGACGTGAAGAAAACGGGCGAGTAGGTTACAACGTTACAGGACGACTTTACGAGAAACGTATAGTTCAAGATTTCCCGAAGGTAACGCATATTTTATATAAATAAGGCGCTTTTGCTAATGGCTACAAAAAGTAATTTAAAGTACTTAGATAAAACATTTCTTGTTGTTATAAGTAATTACCTCCTTCTATGCAATATTTAAGTAAATAAATAAATATTGCAGGACATTCTACACATCGCCATATGACGATTCAGTTGGCACAATGGTCACCATGCCGGATTGCCAAACACAGGGCTGCGGGTTCGATTTCAGCCTCAGACCAGTATTTAAGCTTAGATATTTCTATAGTTTCTATACTTTCTGAAGCGGGAATCGAACCCACAACCCTGTGTTTGTTGCGCCAACTGGGTTGTCAATCAAGTAATGCCTTCCTTTTAAATTTGAAGGTTGTACGCCCACTACGACGTGCAACACAGGAGCTACAGTAGCTCATATCATCGTAGAGCCTTAGTACCTCCAAATTTAGCACCATTTATCACGATATGCCTAATCAATTGTAACCCATTGAACGATGCATTTTTTTTCAGCAAACACGTTACGAACCCCTCTTGTGTCGGTGACGGGGAGTAATGGGCCATTCGTTCGCCAATGGTGATCCGGATTATGATAAATCACAAATTTTGATTTATATTGCGGAAGGAAGCAAAACAATTCAGTTTTTTTTGAGAACCGTCGTTTAAATTAATTTGGTAACTCATTTTTTCCTGATATAGGTAGGTTTGTTCGTGTTAATTTTTACCCGACTAAGGCGAAGCAAAAAGGAGGGTTATGTTTTTGACCCGTATGTATGTTCATCTGTTCCCACGTAACTTCAAAATAACTTACTATAATTTAACAAATGAGGTATCGTTAGAAGCATCTCAATGGAATTCTGGTTATCTTAAATGGTTTCTTGGTGCAATTATATCTTTATGTAAACGAATTATAAATATTTGGTCATTTGAAGAGTTCTATAGTTAGAAAGATAACTTAATTTGAAAATATGAAGAGGAAAGTAAATAGTTTGCATTAACTTTAAATAAATGCTAATAATTATACACAATATTTCATGCTAAATATTCCATCGGTTTCAGTTCAGTGAGTCACCGACAACGTTCAGTTAGTTTATGCATTTTTGTGAAACCACAAGAATGCATAAACTAACTGAACTAACTGTTTATTAACCGATAATCTATCGAAGATTATGTTTAAATGTTCACCGTTTTGAAATAAAATATATCAAGCAATTATGTACTACTAGCTTTTGTCCGCGACGCGTAGAAGTCGAAAATGGACCAAGGAATCACGTTGTCCCATACAAATTTTGCCCCCCTTTTCACCCCCTTCGAGGTAGAATTTCGGAAAATCCTTTCTTATCCGATGCCTCCGTCACACAAAAAACACGCGGTTTAGGCTGTGCGTTGATCCGTCAGTCAGTCAGTTAGTAGTTCAAGACAAAGCATTTTATATGTATAGATAGATAGGTAGGTATTGTATTTATTTTTATTGGTATGAAAATGGGTCCACACGACCCATTTCATGTATAATAACATAACCACAACATTATTAAACATATCCTCGTTCACCTAATGTTATTCGAGGTAGAAACATTCAGTACGGTACAATATAACCCACAAGGTATCAAGAACTGTAACTCGGTAATAACAATCGGAAGCTGGTAGAATGAACGCGGTCTGGGAGAGGGCTATTGCCTCCCGACAAACAAAGATGCAATAAACCCGTCGCCGAGACGAGGGCTACGTCCCCACTCTACCCGATGCCATCTCTACCCGATTTCAAATTACATAACAAAGAGAGAGGAGAGGAGACGGGGACCTGTGGGCCAAATTTTAGGTAGTTGAGAAATGGCTAAAACATAAATAAATCGTTTGATCGGATAGCTACACTAAAATAAGAGTAATTGTTAACTTTTTGCAAAATCTTGGGTTTATAGTAAACTAGTTGCGCCCCGCGGTTTCACCCGCGTAAATCCCGATCCCGTGGGCATATTGGGATAAAAAGTATCTTATGTCCGTCTCCTGGCTCTAAGCTACCTCCCTACCAATTTTCACCCAAATCTGTTCTGCCGTTCTTGAGTTATAAGTGGTGTAACTAACACGACTTTCTTTTATATATATAAGATTTTAAGAAAAGTTATAGCCTAATCAACAGAGAGTTTTCTTGGGCTTTGATATAGATTCCGTGAATGTGGCTCTTAAGTTACCTACGTAGCCAAACGTCAAAAAGCATAAAAACCATTAAAAATGTTTCTGACAAACATTGCATAAGTATAAGAGTATTTACTAAGTTTCTTGGGTTACTAACATCGATTGTTCCAGCTATAGATTATGGTTGGATCTACACAAAGTTATTCGAATGGGAGAAGTTTCTTGCTTTCCACAGTTCGAATGACGACTACGACGTACTAATGTCGTTAAATCAAATCTAAAACCTGATTTTGACTAGTGAATGGGTAATATCATGTCCTCTATAAGACCGTTCCGTAGTAGTGACGTTGGTACGTTAACGGACAAAGTTCTTGTTTAGGACAATTTTTATTTCAGGATACGATATTATATATTGGTACTAGCTGTGCCCCGCGGTTTCACCCGTGAAATTTCCGATCCCGTGGGAATATCGGGATAAAAAGTAGCCTATATGTTAATCTAGACCTCCAGCAATCTACATACCGAATTTCATCGCAATCGGTCCAGTAGTTTTAGCGTGAAGGAGTAACAAACACACACACACACACAAACTTTCACATATATAATATTAGTAGGATGTATTAATTTATGTAATTTGATATTTTTAAGCCATATTTACGTAAATACTTTATATTATCACCTGTTACAGATTATGTTTGGTATCCTGCTTGAGTCAATTCACAACCTACCATTAAAGCTGAATCAGTTCTTTTCCATCCAAAGGTTGCCTGGAAGAAATCGATTTCAGCGATAAGGCCGCCCATTTGTGCAACTTATACTTTCTAGCTATTACTTTACTTTGTGTATATAGTGTTCTGTTTCTTACTGTGTTGTACGAATAAAGTTATCTATCTATCTATCTACGATTTGTTTTATTCTATTCCGTGATTTTTCGAAACTAAAATTTTATAATATTTCATGTGAACTGTACTCTAACATCTTTCTATATGCAAGAATGAAATCGGGTAGAGTTGGGAGTTTTTGTTAGGTAATTTTAAATCGGGTAGAGATGAGATCAGGTAGAGTGGGGACGATGCCGAGACGAGTGTAGCTCTAGCTACCCTATATCCGTCAGACACATTACACTATGTTTATGCATCTTATTATTTTAAAACTATGGCCGTTTAACAACATTATACAAAGTAGTTTTTTTATTTATTGGTTTACTGAATCAACAGCATTAATGACTTTGACGTCACAATGGTCACCATGCCGAACTGCCAAACGCAAGGTTGCGGTATCGTACCCATAACACAAGTCTAATTTGGGGCTGCTCTGCTAAGCTTAGGGCTAGATGGCGAATGTATGGAATGTCCTGCAATATTTATTATTTATTAATAACATTTTTACCTAAACTTACCAATTATAAATATATAGATTATAGATATTATAGATAATTTACAATATTATAGATTTACTAGCTATTGCCCGCGACTTCGTCCGCGTAGAAATAGTAGATTTTGCGACTATAATTTGAGATTTAAACTATCCTATCTCTCAAGTTGGATCGAACTGCACATGGTGTGCGAATTTTATTATAATCGGTTAAGTGGTTTAGGAGTCCATTGAGGACAAACATTGTGACACGAGATTTATATATATTAAGATAAAACACTATTTGAAGAAAATGTAAATTATCCCGATTATGAATTTGGGGAAAATGCTACGAAATTTCTCACGGGATATTCCTGTTTTCCCTCCCGAATGGAAAACAGGAATATCCCGTTTATTTTATAATTTTTGGAAATATTTTTTACGTTTAGGTAAACAAATAAAGATCATAATGTAAAATTACTTAAGCTAATTATGTCTGACCGCAGGCGTGTATTTATATATTTTTCACATGGGTTAGGGGAAATCCGTAAATATCAACAACTTTATGGAAGTTATTTTTCCAATGGGTACAGTTGACCAATTGAAGATATACATTAGGTCATTCAAACGGAATTAAGAGCTAATGAGCGTAAACCTTTAGCCTATAAAGTTAATTAAAACACCAAAACTATTTTTATTAATTAAATTATAATATTTTCTCTAATACCAAGTGAAAGAAAACTCCATCCATAACCACTTAGTACAGATTTGATTAAAAATTCCAGACTCTTTTATATTCGTAGGTATTTTGCTTATATTACATTTGAAAATTTAATTACTTACATTAAAGTTATAAAAAAGTTTTTTACGTTAAATTTTTGTTCAAACCTACGTGAACTAATGTTCACTCAACCCAAGCGATTGTAAATCCATTAACTGACAAATTACTCGTATTCTATGGAAGACGAGTAATTTGTAAAGAAGAAGGTATGCCTTCTTCTTAATAATATTATTTTTAAAAAATCTGGTGATCAAAGGGCTTACTCCTACCTTGGACAATAGATTAAGCATCCCCATCCAATGAGTTCACGCAGCCAGCCTTTTGGATACACTTCTATGGACGTTGGGTCTTTTAATTATTATTAAATTTAATTGTTATATATTTTCGGTTTATCATTTGTAATACCTAAATGGGTTTTTAAAGTTCCCAATATTCCCAATCATTATAGGTTATTTTTCCCAATATTCCTAAAGAAGCAGTAATTTTATGTGTATAATATTTGCGACTATTAGCATCTATGTGTCGAGAGCTTAAAATCTGTATAGACAGACAAACTACACTGACATTGTCCATCAGAAAATCTAATCCGTTTATCGGATTAGATGAATTTCAATAATTGAAAACGCTAAAGGGATCGGGTATTAATAAAATGGTAGAGGGATTACAATGGATATAAGCGACTGAAACTATTGACGATACTATAGGATTTGTTACATTTTCTTGTTTAGTTTGGTATTTTGAGAATGGAAATGGAAAAACGTTTTTATGATAAACGACACCGTTTGTCCACTATCTAAAATTGAGGGTATGTTACGATGAGGTCAAAGATTTAGCACATTACCTAAAAGAGAGGTACCTGTTCATTCGTTACTTGAAGATCCCCGAATTGTACACGACACGAAAGACAGACTTAGGTAAGTGATTTCATTCCCTTGCGGTGCCAATAAGGAATGACCTACTTGAGTTCTCCGCTCACTATACCGGATTATACTAAACATTTTAGGAATGTAAACAGACTGGCATTTTTTTTCTTTTGTCGGTTATTTTTTCACAAATACACTTGCTGAGGCATTGCCTAAAAGTCATATAGAAGCCATATGATGGTTTGGAGTTCTTATTGCTTACGTCTCCGTGAAATTTATCTCAAGCCCACACTAGGGCTATAGAAGCAATTTCCTGGTTTCGGTCGCGCCTAAGTCGTATCGCCAAGCAGACCAGTCCAAGTTCCGAGTGGTTCCACTAAGCCGGTGCAGCCACAACTGGAAATGGGTTGGAAAGTTTTCTTTTCACTGCCGTCTTTCTACCAATACTCGGGTATCTCGAAGTTTATTTGCGGTCTTCAAGTCACGAGTGTATAGGTTGATACCTATATACTCGCGATGATTTTACCCAAGATGATTCTTGGGAAGCCACATCGTCACTACCACCAGGCAGGTGTGTTATATGGTTAAACGCTGTAAATAATAATAATAAATCATTTATTTCAGGCTATAAAGGCCCATAGATACATACCTTATAGACTAACATACATATTTTATAATAATAATTGAATGTGTTAAAGAGATAGCTAAGAACTATGTTAGTAGCACTTCCATGACACTACACTTTCGTCTTAGTTTGTAAAAAACCCTTAGTCATAATGAACGAAATTGTGCAATTCTACCAAGATTTATGTGTTGCTATGCCTTACGCTGGAAAAGCTGGACCGAATATGATGAGATGTGGAATAGAGAATTGAATTTCGAAATTTCCATGGGATCAGCGTGAGATTACGTTTTATTTAAAAAATAGTAATTAAATAATTTAAAATAATGTAAACGACAAGACAATATTCACAATTAAAGTATATGAACCTAGTAAATGCTAACGCAATGGGCGGAGACTGTTGATTAAAGATCTGAAACCAGATCCGAGGGTACTTTAATGTGAAAGTACGCGATTTGTTGACATAAGAGAAACCCATTACAGAAACGGTACATGAGATTTACGATTGTTTACGTTTCTAGACTCGAACCGCGTGTTTCCCTTTACACGCAACTTTGGGTTTTTAATTAAGGGCTGTTGTCTCATTTTATGTACTCGTAGGAGTCATTACACACTACATTTACGACGTAGGTAGGTAAGAACTCCGCGTTTTTATTTCAGTCCTAATTTGCAATGTTTACAGAAAGGAATTTCGTTTGTTTTGTTATTTTTAATTGTTGGGAATTTTCCCCTTCTCGTGTACTCGTAAAGTTCAAAGAAAAAGTTATTTTCGTGTTTTTTTAAAAACAACTTTTCTTTGTAAAGAAAACCAAATATTGTTTGTTTATTAATAAAAAAAATATTAAAGAAACGAAGATGACTAGTTGTGTCTCGTGGTTTCTACAGTGTAAGTCTCGATCATGTGCCAAAAACGGGATAAAAAGCGGCTTATGTCTTAATCCAGTATCTAGATATCTACATTTAATCTCATATAATAATCTATGTATGGCAAACCGAACCAATCTTTGTGATTTTTGGTTAGCTTATAATTTTCATAATATATCGTAAATGTTTAATAAATTAAAAAAACATACCATGTTGTCATTCTTGCAATCGATTCAGTAGTTTTTACGTGAATATACTCAAATAGACAAAAACTTTCATATTTTTAATATTAGTTGGGATACACATATTCTAAAATAAACAAACATATTATTAATTCAACTCCACTTTGTAAGTAAAATAAATTATTTTTATTAAATTACAAAATATAAATCATTACTATTAATATAACAATAAAATAAAAATAAGACTAAAACCAAATTGCTTTGCTTGCATAGTTCTTTGATCATAATATTGAATTCCCATGTTCATTTTAAGACCTTTATAGAATAGTTGTAGAGGCAACAATTCGTAGAACTTGTTACAGTTCGCAGTGGTTCGTAGCACAAACCATACTCGTTACCGTTACTCGTTCGTTATAGTGGAAAATGTTTTTAGAAGTTACATAAACTTTTACCGCTGGGCCTCACAAATCGTTCCTAAGTAAAGCTTTAGTTATCATTGTTGTTAAAAAATTAAAAGTACAAAATTTAGCACCAAAAGTGATAATTTCCATCACTTTTCTTTTTAAATAGTAACCGGTACAAGTTGGAAACAATAATAACAAAACAAAATGTGATCAGCAAAATGGGGACCCTAGGAGACGGGTTCCCAAAGACGGATACTCAAAATAATAACTTCATAGGAGTCGTATTTAAGGACCTGAGTACTTATTTATTTTGAAGCTCAAAGGTGACTAAAGAGTCACCAGGACGCACCTGGGTGATATCACCCAGGTCCTTTAGGTGGAATAGTCTATTTTTTAGGGTTATTAGTAATACTATTCCTGACGTTGAAAGTCACAACATAGAGACAAATATTCCTTTCACTTAGCAATGTTTGTGATCGTAGCTCTGACTGAAGCAACTAAGAATCTACGTCCACTGTCTACAGTGATATCGTGAGGAGGCTCACAGCAGAGCGAAGCTCGATGATCGTTTACGGTCGTGTGGGTTAAGAGACGCCTGGCGCGGTCATCACTTTGATGGATGACCAATTAGTAGTGTGCCAAAAATGTATTTTCGTGAGTCCCTCCGTGCTTCGGAAGGCACGTTAAGCCGTTGGTCCCGGTTGCTACCTCTAGTAGCAGTCGTTAGATCAAGTAAGTAGCAGTCGTTAGACCTTAGGGCGATCTGAAAACTCTAACAATAGGTGAGCCACACCACTATACGAGAATAAGAAGAAGTGATATTGTTGGGGGATGATCACAGCTCGCTCCCGCAGTAGTTACTAACCACAACCCTGAACGTATCCTCGAAATACACCAATAGAAATATCGTAAGATTAAATATATAAGTGAGATTGATTTGTTTGGAAAAGTGTAGGTTCCGGTGTTGTCCATTTCTCCAACGGTCATGTCGGCGTATCCCTTAATTACATAATTATCCTCTCCCATAATCTCCAGTGACTACGGTAGGTATATCAGGTTAATGGCACATATATGCAAACTTGTTGGTGGTTAAGCTTGCGACTCTGAATATGGCTATTCTACTTCCTGCTATTCTATCCTACTTCCTACTAATGTTATAAATGTGTAATTTTGTGTGTGTGTGTGTGTGTATGTATGTTTGTTACTCCTTTACGCAAAAAACTACTAGACTGACTGGTATCTAGATAGCTGGAGACCTGGATTAACACATAGGCTACTTCTCATCCCGACATTCCCACGGAATTGGGACTTACGCGGGTGAAACCATACTTTTTATAAATATGATTATCTATAAATATAAAATTCAAAGTTCTTATTGACTGACTAATCTATCAACACACAACTAAAGCTAATCAGTGGATCGGGCAAGACACAGATAGTTATTATGACGTAAGTATCCGCTAAGAAATAATTTTGGAAAGTGGATGAATTCGAAAGCTAGTCACTACAAAGTATAAAACAAAGTCACTTCCCGCCGTCTGTCTGTCCCTAAGTATCTAAATCTACGCAACGGGTTTTGATGCAGTTTTTAAATAGATTGAGTCATTCAAGAAGAAGGTTTTAGTTTACCAAGTTTACTATTTTTTTTTGCTGAAAACAGATTTTCAAATACATAATCACACATCTAATGTTACGGTACATTTTTACGACACGTGTGCGTCCAGGTCTAGGGTCTGAGAAAACTTCACGATGTGTAAGTAATAACTTAGATTTAACGATTTTTAATGGTATCATAAACTCCTTTAAATAATTTATTAACGAAGAAAATTATTTTCATTCCGTTATACCTGTTAACAGGTTTGCATTTATGAGCCAAATACCTAGTATAACGGTCCCTAAGTTAATTCGCGGATTGTATTAATCTTAACGGAATTAGTGTGGTTCATACAATCGTAAGGACTTAAGGCTCTCGACTGTCTGTGAGATCCTTTTGTGATCTACTTTAATTAATAGAGTTTAATATTTCTTGAGCTTTTGTAGGATTTACACTAATTTTCCTTGGGAATATTCTAGTTGCGACTTAATGTGATTCGATATTTTAGGACGCTTTTTAGGGATAGTCTTGAACGGTCATTCTGCAAATGTAATATTTAAAAAAAGACATAGGTACGGTCGGCTGTATAATTGCAGACCTACCGTAGAGCTCTAAAACGGGTGTTATAAGAACGTTTTCAACACAAGTAAGATCCTATAGGCACCTGCTTTAGGTGAAATCTAAAGTCTTCTAACTCATCAATTAATCAAACAAAAATTATTAGAATGCAAACATTCCAATAAAAGTAATTTTCCAAGTCTACCGAGGGCTGCAATTATGCAGCCGACTGTACTCTAGGTGTCATATCTATATATATAAAAGAAAGTCGTGTTAGTTACACCACTTATAACTCAAGAACGGCAGAACAGATTTGGGTGAAAATTGGTAGGGAGGTAGCTTAGAGCCAGGAGACGGACATAGGATACTTTTTATCCCAATATGCCCACGGGATCGGGACTTACGCGGGTGAAACCGCGGGGCGCAGCTAGTTGAAAATAATTTTTCATTTAGGTATACAACTTTTAAATGGCCTTTACTCAGTTTTTTTTTCTAACCTTGTTCCGAATCGCTTGATGCACGGCTCTGAGATCTAATTCCAGGGACAAACAACTATATCTTTTCTTCTTTAGGGACTTATAGTTTTTTCTGAAAAAGCTAATCTTCAGCCTTTACAGCTTCATTATACACAACACTGATTTTTACTGGCCATAGACAGACATCTGTTAACTCTGTAGCAAATTGGGTCTGCCTTCAATTCAAGCCTGGAACTAGTAATTTTTTACCCGAACTGTGCGACGCAAGTATAAAAAAATAAGTGAACGGTAAAATGAACGGTCGATAGCTATGGACCGATTGAAAAGTCTGTACTCTACGGTCGCCCTTAGAGATAGGCAACTGGCCCTGTTACCAGCGATAGTAACACGCAATGCAGTAGGTATTTACCTACTCACTCATCTAAAGTTGTAGATTCCTTTTGAAATCATCTATTTTTTTTCTACTTTGTGTAGGTACCTACCTATTTAAATACACGATTTGATGTATTTACTTGGATACATTCTCGTCGTTCTCAAAATTACTTATTTTAAGAATGCAGTTCAACATCCAAGTTTAAGTTTTAGCAGTAATTTCATGCTCAACTTTGCAGCGGCTATCCATTTGCTGCTTGCTAAGTTAAGCCAGTATGTAAACTGAATAACTTGGCTCACTTAACATTAAACTAAGTTACTATGTGAAATGTGTGAAATACGTACAATCTGACTATAGTATTCGGGCATATTCTTGGATCCAGATACTTTAATAAGGTCAGCTCTAGCGAACGTGCTGGTTGTACTATGAAAGAAAACGATTGCTATTTTCATATCATAGCTGTTTTTATTTTTATTTTTTTTTATAATTTAAAGCGTGTAATTTAAAGTCAGCGTTTGACTACTAACTGACACGATCGATGGTAAGTGACGATGTCATCTATGATATAACATGCTTTCGTAGAAGATGCCTATATGCTTGTGACTCAAAGACCCCCTTATAAACAAGGGCCTTGGAGGGACACGAGTTAAGGTGAAAGGGTACCGGTGCTCTCTCTATACAAACGTAGTCGACTGGATAATGGACACTAGACTCCATAAAACCTATAATTGCCATGACTATGCCTCTATGTTTGTTTTTTTCATTTTCTAAATATCATAGAAATTAAGATTTAAAAAACATAACATAGGGGCATGGTCATGGCAGTTATAAGGTTTATGTAACAAAAATATTTTCTCTAGTGTCATTACCCAAGGAAAGAACAGTCGACTACGTTTGAATGGAGAGAGCCCCCGGTACCTCTTAAGGTAGGAATACGGCAGTGGAACAAAAACTTTTCCAGCCCGTTATTATGTAGCTGTGATTTTCACTGAATAGCTATTTTTCAGTAAAGATTTATTTTTAGTCTTTTCACATTATGATTATGATAATCACATAGTGATAATAAGCAAAGCGTGTCACGGGTTATAATTTCACGAAATCTAGCAAACAAATCAAAGCAACGTTAAACTACATTAAAGCAAATAACTTAAAGCTTTCGTACAGAGATGGGTGGAGTGCTCTTTTCATAGCAATCACAGTGAATATTATTTCTGGTAATCCCAATTTGCGATTTAGGAAAGTGTGCGTTTTGGAAGAGTATACTTTTTGGGAACATGCATTTACGGAGAAAGCGCCCTAAATGGGCAAGTGTACATTTTGGAACATTTTGAGACATTAACTCTTTAGTTTTCACTTAAACTAAATAAAATGTGAAAAAATGATGATTTTTTAAATGTGTGAATGTGATCATTTTCACTTCAGCGTTAAAAATCAAATCAAATTTTTAGGTGCGATTTCTACCGCGCATTTTAATTAAATCATGGTGTAAAACGTAGAGGCTTGGCCGGTATTTTAACGTTTTTATCAAGAGTCTAGGTGTCTAAATGGTCACCATCGCGTGATTAAACTTCGTGACTACTGCCCATCGATCACACCTCTTAAGATATTACTACACGAACGACATTTTATTCATCACATTTTTTCTTTTAATTATTGAATTACTTAGTAATTCGCTAAAGTCGCTAAAGTCTTTAGCGACTTCTTGGTTTGGTGAACGCGGACATGGTGAAAGCGGTATTGTCTGTCCAAAATCTATACATAAAAAATTCTTTGTCCTGAATGACTGACTGACTGACGGATCAACGCACAGCCTAAACCACTGATCGTTGAGACCTGAAACTTGGAGGTTGTATTCTTTGTATGACCTAGGCAACCGAAAAGAAAGGATTTTCCGAAATTCTACCCCTAAGGTGGTAAAAAAGGGGGGGAATGTTTGTATAGAACAACGTGAGCCTTTGATCCAATCTACTTTAAATTTTGCAAAAACATTCTTCATTGAAATTTATCCCAAAACGGGGTTAAACAGTGGTAGAAAGTTATTTTGGGAGTGGTTGGTTAAAAGTACCATTTTTGACGTCTATACGGACGAAGTCGCGGGCAAAAGCTAGTCATCATATTTAAAAGCTAGCCATTTGCATTATAACTTCATCAGCATGTGGCACACATACCTTTAAAGATTTCAAGTTTTACTTATGTTCAAGTTTTTTTTAAAATTTGAGATAATTCCCTATAAAGAATTCATTTATTAAACTAGTTGCAATGTAATGGAAATCTTATCTCGGAAGTGACTCACAACAGATTTCGTTAAGCTCTATCTTTACTTAAAATGTACTGGGAGTTCACTTTTTAATTTCTGCAGTACTGGAAGTAATTTCTTTTCTTTCGTTTAAAAGATAAGACAGACCTAATTCCCTAAGGCAACTTGTTAAATCTAACAGAAGTTAGCGTGACACAACACGGGTAAGATTATCTTAATATCTTAAAACTAGATTTTTATCAGCAATTTCAGCTAAAGTAGGAAAAAGACGTTAAACCACTGACCCCTTAGCCCCTTAACGTGTCGGTTCCCTCGTGTCAATTTGAATAAAGTAAGAATAAAAAAGTTTAGTGGAAGGACGACCTAATCGGTACCCGATTTTATTGAAACTTCGTGCCAAACGTGTACACAACGTAAGCACATTTTACGCTTCAACTATTTCGAAGATTAGGCTAAGTTTGTGTGATGTTTAGAGTGATACATTGGGGATCGATCACTTATGTTAGGTTTCTAACAAACCAAGTACCGGGGGCTCTCTCCATACAAACGTAGTCGACTATTTTCTCCCTGAATAATGACACTAGAGCAAATATTTTTGTTGCATAAAACTTATAACTGCCATGATATAGGGGCATAGTCATGGCAGTTATAGGTTTTATGGCACAAAAATATTTGTGCTAGTGTCATTATCCAGGGAGGAAACAGTCGACTACGTTTGTATGGAGAGCGCCGGTACCCTTTCACCTTAAAACGATATACGACGCGACAAAAAACACAATGATTTGACGCTCTTTACGTAACGCTTCGATATGGTCTCTGTTTGTAAAGAGGTTTGTAATTTTATCATTTAAAAAACATTCACAAATTCAACCCTCATTTTATATGATAACAATACCCATGCTACAATAAAATTATAAAGGATCGGTTGTCTATACCTACTATAAGTAGGTAGTTTCTGTCCGACAATCGACATTGTCTGAAGGGTTCAATTTCAAAGCAAAATATTGAAAAGAGCTGACTGAAAATCTGAGAGATGTGGGTTGGCAATTTGTTTTACATGCTCAAGATAAAATGCTTGTTAGGTTAGTATATTCAAAAGGGATATCGGGTTAAATTTATCTTTATTTAAATATCTATTTAAAGATTGCCTTACCTGCTTACGAAAGCAATTTGGAGCTATATCGATGGCCACGCTCAAGCTTTTTGTATAAAACTACTTAGACGTGGATTTATGTATGCTTGAAATATTGTGGTCAGGTGCAAAGAGTTATGAATTAAGAATTATGAAAAAAAAGACAATATGTAAGTATAAGGTACTTACATAATGTGTTTTCTTTGCACCTGAAACATTGAAAACATCGTTTTTTATCGTTTTTAGCCGGTTAAAATATATATGTTTCTTTGTTCCGAATTAAAATAATTTTGTTCAGTAAATGAAGCATGCATTTAAGTCATTAACGAACAAACAGAGGGAAAAGGGAATCTCACGCAATCTCTTCGTTACTTAATAGCATGAAATGTAACTAAATTTGTTTTAAGTATTTTGCTTAAATATTCCTTGGATGATTATTGTTATTTGGGCCGTTTCGCTATACAAACAAATATTTTTGGTTCAGTTAAGTTATAGAAACTAAAATTAGATGATTATAACTATACTAGCTTCTGACCGCGAATTCGTCCGCGTAGAAGTCGAAACCTTGAAGTGTATTGGACCAAAAAGCACGTTGTCCCATACAAACTTTACCCCTTAGGGGTAAAATTTCGGAAAATCCTTTCTTTTCGGATGCACTCTCCAAGTTTCAGGTCTCTACGTTCAGTTAGGCTGTGCGTTGATCCGTCAGTCAGTCAGTCATTCAAGACATAGCATTTTATATGTAAACATTTGGCCTTGAAACAGACGATTTCAATTAGATGTATTTATACAGTCATGGTTTGACCACAATGGTTGTATTAATGGTAATCAGATACTGTGGATACGCCTGTGGGAATTTTCACACAAAATCCTATTTCATTGCACACTATTGCTTGTTTTGACTTGCAAAACTTCATGTCTTTAGGTCTAACGGTTTCTGCTGTACGGGATTGATATTTAAAATTGCATTTTGTTTCCGGTAGACGGCACATTACAAAATAATACACTTTTTTCCGCGAACACTTCCGGAATTCCAGGAGAGCAATAAACAAGCTAGAGCTAATAGATAAAAAACAGAAGGGACACTGGGCCAAGTAAACATAAGCAAAGTACTTTATTTATCTTATATTTAATTATTTACCTACTTTACAATTTAATTTATATTTACATTACTAATTATTATGATATGAATATTGATAAGTTACTTAAATAAATTATTTATATATATATACAAATTCAAATTACAACTATGCTGGCATAAAATAAATGGATCTAGTTTTTACACCTTATATTCCAACTGTTTTTACACAATGACTTGACAATTAGGGTCCTAAATAATTTCATAGAAAGGTGTAATCGTAAGGTGACAAAATTATACGTAGCCAAACAAACACTTATTAAAGGACGTATTCACTAAGAAAACTAACACAATTCAGAAACCGTCCAAGTCTAAATCACGTCTCGCTGATAAAACGAAGGGAGATAATTTATCACGTTACTAATTGGTTTTGTACTCCGAGAAACAGAGCGAGTGAGAGTGTTAACAGAGTTACACTTAACGTAGACGCCTCAGCCGAACTCCGCACTGCAACAAAATAGAGGTTTTATAAGGAGTGGCATTGAAGTGAAGTGCCCAGTTCATGATATTAGTGCGACTTTTTCAAGCGAACGACGATTCCAAAACACGTTTTTTTGTACTTTTGAAATAGTAGGTATACAGGTATAAAGAGAGTAAGGAGTAGAGTATCTGCTTGGTAGCAGGTAACGTAGTTGCCGTAAAGCGGACTGGAGGCGTATTCCTAACAATTGGAAGATAATAGGTATACAATGAAATTTTTAAGGGATATGAGTCAGAATCTACACAAGGAAAATCCTAATACGCTTTTTTTTGTATAACTACGAGTAAGATATTTGTCATCTACTCTGTTAAATGGTTGACATTTATCGCACTCCCGCGGAAGTCAGCAGAGAAGTGAGCTGGGAAATGGGCAGTGCGGGTATTTAATGTATTGGGCTACCTGACACTGCCCACTCACTGCTACGGAAGTGGCAAGAATATATTTTTTACACGTATTGATTTCGTTATAAGAATAGATCTCGCGAAAACTCTATATAGGTCAAGTCAAAGTCTCAATTAATTTACTTTCCAATTAGGGAACCAATGTTGTTCATTACAGAATGTCTATTGTCCAAGAACTTCTGGAAGATTAAACTTAAGACGCTTACCAGAAATAACTCGATCGATATGAATGAATTGGTAAATAAATTTCGGTTGAGTACTTAACAATTAAAAGCTAAATGATTGGAAAAGGACAACAAAGGGTATAATTAAACGATTATTATACTCTTGATACCTATTTATGATTGAGTTACGGTTTCGGTAACGATACTTAGTACTGAATAAAAATATCGCTGCTACATACCAATTACACATATTATTAGTACAGGATGATTTTTATATAATAAAAGAAAAGAAACAACAATAGACAAAAACAACAGGACAGCAAAAATATAGAAATGATACAGTCTATTAAGTGGAAAATACAAGAAAAATATTTATTAAGGATGCTGAAAAAATGTTCAAAGAAGTTACGGGCCTGACAGTGGTTTAATGTAAACCCACATGTAAAACTATTAAGGTGAAAGGGTACTGGCGCTCTCTTCACACAAACGTAGTCGACTGTTTCTATGACACTAGCACAAATATTTTTGTTGCATAGACCTATAACTACCATGACTATGCCCCTATATCTTGTTTTTTTTTTCTAATTATCATAGAAATTAAGATTTAAAAAACAAAAAAACAAAATATAGCCTGGCTTAGCATGGCCATGGCAGTTATAAGTTTAATACGACAAAAGTATTTGCTCTAATGTCAGTATTCAGAGAGGAAACAGTCGACTACGTTTGTATGCAGAGAGCCCCCGGTACCCTTTCCGCTTAAGGTTATTAAATAAAAACTGATTTTTAATTTTAAGCTCTCTCTATTTATTCTCAATAAATTTTGACATAGCTTTAGTGGTGAATATAGCCATTGGTAAAAATGTTTTTAAGATTAAATTCAATCAATTCCACAAAAATTTCAAGAATTTGTATCCGTTGTTCAAGATTTTGTACCTATAAGTTGCAATTTTCAATTATCAAATAATCGTACATGAAATAAACCACAAATTAGAAGAACTTACCAATTATATTACTATTATTAGTAAGTACCTACTTATACTGACTTAGAAATACTACCTATTTCTAAGTCAGTATAAGTAGGACGGAAACCAGAGTCGAATAAACGAAGAATCTCTTGTTTGTTATGTATTATTTCCTGTTTGTTCATTATTGTTTGGAAGTCGAATAATTCTGAATTGTTTTGTTCATGTGATTGTTATGTTAATTAAAGTAATCTTTGGTTGAAAATCAATCTTTTACTTGCTTATTTTTCATTTCTATTGGTCTTTAAACGACTTAGCTATTTTCGTGATTTCAAGGTGCACAGAAGTAGCCTTCAACCGCTTGCTAGTATAATTACCAATAATCTTTATATATAAAAATGAATTGCTGTTCGTTAGTCTCACTAAAACTCGAGAACGGCTGAACGGATTTATCTTATCTTAGTCTTGAAATGTTCGTAGAGGTCTAGGGAAGGTTTAAAAGGCGAGAAAAAATCGATATTCCCACGGGATCGGGACAAACGCGGGTGAAACCGCGGGGCGCAGCTAGTCCTTTATAAAGAGATGATAATTTATAAAAGTAAGGTAAGACAAATACGTTTAACATTTTCTGAAATTTAATGGTTCCAGGTTCTACGGACTCCATGTCGATAAATGTTAAAACCGATTTCAGATTCGACATTAGGAAAATTCTAGTAGTCAAACGATTTCCGATCGAAGCAGTAAATTACGATGAAATCGTCGTTGTGCGACTCCTTAAAACGCCCCGCTTGCATTTTACTTTGCGGATGTTGAAGTAAATAATTGAATATCTCTAGAGGTGTTTGCTCAGCTGTCCAAACAATTTATTAACGTTTATGTTCTCTGCAATCTTTTACCGAAATACGAGTACATACAAGATAAACATAATTTTGTAGATGTCGAATCGCTTTGTTTGGATGTTATTTATTAAGCCGAGTGTGTTATTCTTTTCCTCGATCTTTTTCACTATCTGTTTTTACGGCCACGCTAGTAATTTTTATAACTGGATAGCTACAACCAGTGGTTAAGAGGAAAGGGTACTGGCGCTCTCTCCATACAAACGTAGCCGACTGTTTCCTCCCTGGATAATTACACTATAGCAAATATTTTTGTGGCATAAAACTTATAACTGCCATGACCATGCTATGCTTTGGTTTTTTTTTGTTTTTTAATCTTAATTTCTATGATAATTAGAAAATGAAAAAAACGGCACGGCAGTTATAGGTTTTATGCAACAAATATATTTGTGCTAGTGTCATTATACGGGGAAAAAACAGTCGACTACGTTTGTATGGAGAGAGCGCCGATACCCTTTCACCTTAAGCATTAATTCTAATTTCTTTAGAACATTGGAATAAAAAGTACCTTATAAAAAGTAGCAAGTATTATACCAAGTTCTAGATAACCGAACAGCGAAACCAGTTTGAAAGTTTTTGATTGATTCAGCAACAAACATACAGCCACACCTTTACACATCCAAAATTTCGTATTGCCTAATATTAGTAATAATATCCACTGTGCCCCAACACTTGCACGTAGGCGACCTAAATAAAGTCTTAGTTGTAGAGGAATATTGGTCAAATGGAATATAAGGGCTGTTCCCTAATATAAAAAGAAAATGAGTAATATACGTTCTTACCTAGTAACATAGCCTCTTTACTATCAGCAAGATGGTCAGCGCCAACCACTGCTTCGCTCCCCTCTCTCCAAGCCGGCGCTACTCGTGCTGTACACCGAACCTGCATACTCCGCTGCCTTGCAGAAGGCACACGTAGACCGAGCGCTACTGATACCAGCCCATGGGAATGTAAGCTGGGAGGGTAGTCTACTAGGATTTCAGGATCTGTCACCTACGAATTAAAGTCAGGTTATGAAAGAAGTTTATTGATTAAGAAGTCGGTACTTCATATCAATTATGGTAGCATTAACATTAAGTTTTAAATTCCAAGTTTAGTTTTTCCCCGAGTCGCCAAAGAGTCAGTGTCTATACGACGCATCATCAGGAGTTGATCTCAACCTCGCCATTTAGGCTATTTTTCTAGGTTCGGAACTAAAAACTTCCATAGTAATTAGATTTTTTTTTACATCATACAAGCCAGAGAGCGTTTTATCACTGTCTCACCTGATGATAAGTAGAGATTCTTTCTCTATAAATACAAAGTTAATATAAGTTGTTAAATCACGTTTGCCTAAAGAGTGTTATCGTTATCACACTTGTGAGTTACACAAAGTGTATCACTTAAAGTCCCTCAAGTTCTAAACAAAATCCTAAATGTAAGACGTATTAGGTAGGGAAATCCAAAAAGGGTCCTAAGTTTTATTTTACTAACCTTCTCATCATCGATGTACCAACTGAGCACAGCTGCAGGGTATGACCTTCCGGATGTGCAATTTAGGAATAGTGATTCCCCTTTTTTGTTCTCTAGCTCATTGCCCGTTATTCTCGGACTTTCTCTTGGTAAATCTGTAGGAGATTTAGGCCTATTCGTTTAAAACTTTACTAATAATTGTAAAAGTGTGTGAGTATGTTTGTTACTCTTTTACGCTTAATCGGTTGAGGATAAAAGTTCTGGTATAAGACAAGCGCTATTTCTTATTCCTATATTTTCTATGGCAGTGGGATTATTACGCAGGTGAAACTACGGGACGTGGTATGTTTAAAATAACTTACAGATGACTTCCATTCTCCCCTCGCCTGCTGCAGATGCAAAGCTCGGCGCTTCAGCTGATACTTCACACCGGTACAGTCCACTCGACTTCAATGTTACTTGATGCAGTGTCACTCTTCTCTCGTCTGATTTTTGCAACTGCATAAAGGGAAGTTCAAGTAAGTTATCTCCAGTAAAAGTGGCACTTATAGGAGTTGTTTGAAAAAGTACATTTGTGATTTCTAAGGTGAAAGGGTACCGGCGCTCTCGCCATACAAACGTAGGCGACTGTTTCCTCCCTGGATAATGACACTAGCACAAATATTTTTGTGCCGTAAAACCTACACCTGCCATGACTATGCCCCTATGTTTTGGTATTTTTTATTTTCTAATTATCATAGAAAATAAGATTTAAAAAAAAAAACAAAACATAGGGGCATGGTCACGGCAGTTATAAGTTTTATGTAACAAAAATATTGGCTCTAGTGTCATTATTCAGGGAGAAAACAGACGACTACATTTGTATGGAGAGAGCGCCGGTAACCTTTCCTTTTAACCCCTGACGCAAAAACAACGGGGTGTTATAAGTTTGACGTGTCTCTCTGTGTGTGTGTGTTTGTGGCATAGTAGCTCCCGAACGGATGCACCGATTTTGATCTGGTTTTTTTATAGTAGCGACTAAGCGATAATGAAAGTGTCATGACAAACCTATGTAGGTTTTTTGGCACTCGTATAAATAAGCAATGTAAATACTTTATGACAAATAAATAAAAAAAAAAAGCAAGCAATGAGAGAGATGGCATTTTACACGATTTTGCCGCTGGAGGCATAGAATTAGAATCTTAATCTTGAACGAGACGTCTTAAGTTTATAGAGAAACATCTGCAGAGAACAATAAAGTTTTCTTCAAGTTTTTTTCAGTTGCATAAATTATTGAGAATACATACTGTGGCACTTTCATTTATCTTTACTTACATCGACTTTGATCCCGTCTAGTTTAAAGGCGTATTTTGGTGGTTCATATTTTGGCATGTATTTGTAAAACTCCTCGTTGTCCCTGTACCATTTGACGGAGTAGAGTGTATCCCTGCCAAGTTGGTAGTCACATTCAAGCTGCGCCGACTGACCGCGCACACGGTACGAGGGCACCGATACTTGCACCATTGATAGTGGTAAGGATTCTAAAAAGGATAAGAAGCAAGTGAATATAGATATATTTTAGCATTTGAGGAAGCTCACAGCTAAGCGACGCTCGCTGATCGTTTACGGTAGTGCGGGTTAAGCGATGCCTAGCGCGGTCATTACTTCGATGGGTGGCCAATTAACAGTGTGGCAAAAAGAGCTTTCGTGAGCCCCTCCGTGCTTCGGAAGGCACGTTAAGCCGTTGGTCCCGGTTGCTACCTCTAGTAACAGTCGTTAGGTCAAGTTAGAGGCCTTAGGGTGATCTGAAAACTCTAACAATAGGTGAGCCACACCACTATACGAGAAGAAGAAGAAAAAGCATCTGTTTAGCATGATCTACTCCACTTTCTAAAACAAATTCTTCTCTTTTCACTCTGTCATTCTCTAGAATTCCCTGCCTCAACCTATTCGATCTGCTAAATACCGGCCCATTTTCAAAGCTATGGTAACTGATCACTACCTCAGTACTGTCTAATATCCGTATGTCTTCCTGTATTATTATTTATGTATGTATACATGTATGTATGTATGTTGACGCGAGCATCGCCAACCAAACCGGTACTCAGTACCTCCCTACTGCGGTGGCTAGCGCGCGGCCCCCGCCCGCGTCCCGCTTCCTCACCGTAGCCTGCGCCCGCGCACTTGACTCACATACTACGAGCGACCTACAGTGCGTCTCGCTCACAACCCTTTTCTATTTTTATTTAATTCTGTTAATTTATTTCGTCGGCTGAACATTAAACCCTTTAAACATACAGTCCACTTCTCTTTCTCACCACCTTCTCCACGCCGAGGCTTCAACAATGTACTTATTTTTATCAATGTATATAATTATTTGTTATCTATTGGATAATTAAATATTTTATAATCATAATTATTGAAATACTTTATATTATAATTTATTATAAGTTATGTTATCCTGCTTGAATGAACTCACAACCTACCATAAAAGCTAAAGCAGTTCTTTTCCATCCAAAGGTTGCCTGGAAGAAATCGCTTTCAGCGATAAGGCCGCCCATTTGTGGAACTTGTACTTTAAAGCTATTACTTTACTTTGCTGTGAGTATATCGTGTTCTATGTTCCTTACTGTGTTGTACAAATAAGTTACCTATCTATCTAAATATTTTCAAAGAAACTTTGCTTAAATCGTCTTTTGTTTCTGTTTCGATATTATATTGTTTTTGTTTGGGGTTATTCTACTGCTACCTTCCCTTCTAAGAACTAACTACATGATCAGTAGAACAGAAGAGATCAAATTAACAGTATTACTACTGGTAGTAGCATACCAATGCTACTACTGATAATCCAAAGGAACGATATGAATGTAAATCAATGTTAAATATTTTATGTAACATAGATATCAGATTAAAAGTAAAAGGCTAAGACCAAAATTCAGGAAAGGACCCTTCATAATCGAACCCTGAAAGATTTGTCGCTTAGTAGGTACCAACCTGAAAAATTCTAGACTTTCGGCTATTTTTTATCTAAGTTTCAATAGCATCAATCTTTACAAAAGCTTTTAAAAAACCCTATAACGACCTCAGCCTCGGTACTAAGTCTCATTAAAAGTGGTTCAGTTTTTCAAATTAACACGGTTTATCTAATCCATTAAAAATGGCATATTATTTAGGTCTTCAAAATTTGAATTTTTAAGTACCGCCAAATTTGTTCAAATTTCATCAAACTTGGTTCTTTAATCATTAAATACCATCTGGAAAGCTGAACTAAGCTACCTTGTTATTAACAACAAAATTTCGACTTCACCTAAGCAGATTACATACTTGTACCTTAGCCTTCCCATAGTTCACATCTGAAGGTTTTATTTGTCTTAAATGTTAAACGATATGTCTACGAACTGTTGATCGACCGAAAGTGAATTTCTGTAAACTTGAGAGAGCTCTAAATCTTCAACCAAGTATTAAAGAGGAAACATATGTTTTGGAAAGTATGTTCATTATTTCCCCTGGAAGATATTGGTCTAAGAAATCCCAAGGGACATTTGAAACGTTGTTAAACAATACCAAACTTCTTGAAGTACTGCTTAATCTCCAAACTTTATCTATCTTTAAACTTTGTGAAACGTCAACGTCTGAGTTACTCAAGTATTGGTTTGAAGTTTCTTGTAAATTGAATACCCCTCTAAGAAAATTAAATTATAAAGGAAATATCTTCTTAAGAAAATATATAGAAGCTTTTATAATTAAGCTAAATAACCCAATCCTTGAATAGCTTTAAGAGTTTATAAATTAATTTGAATCTTATTTAGTTTATTAATTTTGTGAAGATTGAAATATAACATTATGTTGAAATATATAGAAGTAATGTATTTTTACGATTCCTAAATTTATGGAAAAACTTTCGCCCTAGTAAGTTTTGATTTTATTTTTGTAAAACAAACCATAATGTGAAATATATTCTTATTAAAATTATCTCGATAAATATCAACAAGTAATATTAAGGTATAAAACAAGTACTTAATTAGGTATTTAAATTATCCAAATAAAAACTGTACTGAAAAATCTAACTTTAAGATAAGTAATGTATCAATTACGGTATATTATTTCATTATAAAAATATATCTAAACAATTAATTCAATCAAAAATGAAATGACTCACGTTTTATGAATCCCAATAACAGCACAGTTAACAAACCATACATACTTAAAACGATAACGGAACAAATTCATAACACTTCACTATAACCAATCATTAAATTAAAACCCCTACATTATTAATTTCATCCTATTCAAAGTTCGTATTGTTTAAGTGAATAAGGGCTGGGGAGGGTCGGCGCGTCCGCTATCGGCTTTACAGTAGCACAACTGAAATGTTCGCAATTCGGTCACGTGCACGTCGCCTACCCCGCACCCCCTTTTCACCGCTTAAATTTCCATGACCTTTTATAATCATTGTGCTGAAAATACCTACTGTAATATGTAACATTATAATAATGTTCATGAGATTTTTTAATTAGGCGTCCGTAATAAAAATATTGTCATGCGTGTGGTTACGTCATCACCGTCAATCGCTCTAATTTTAGTAAATTATTTTATTATTGCCTTCTTTTGCAAATATATTCTACATTTGTATTTAAGAAAAGACGTAACGATACTAGGGTCTAGACTTTGTACCAAAATATTCTAATAATTTAATTTTCAGCCAGTTATTATGAAACATTGCTGTAGCCATGTGGTGCGATTGCTTGGTTCGATCAATCTTTCTTCCAGTGAACCATTGAACTTTGGGACCACATGGTTCGATTATTTAACATTAGGTTACACAGGGTTCTTTTGGAATAAAAACAAAAGACAATCGATAAAAGACAAAAGACTTTCGATAGTACCGATTAGTACCAGCTCTTGTCCTTCGGTGATGCTGCCTCTGCCGGTTGTAGAGTTAAGTCAACCCTCCCCGATATACCTATCACCTGTCTCGATGTATAGGTCGTTCGCCGTTCTTGGTCTCACTTCCTTTGTCGTTCAGTCGTTCTTTGTCTAACTTCCTTTGCCGTTCAGTTGTTCTTTGTCTAACTTCCTTTGTTGTTCAGCCGTTCTTTGTCTCACTTCCTTTGTTGTTCAGTCGTTCTTTGTCTCACTTCCTTTGTCGTTCAGTCGTTCTTTGTCTCACTTCCTTTGTCGTTCAGTCGTTCTTTGTCTCACTTCCTTTGTTGTTCAGTCGTTCTTTGTCTAACTTCCTTTGTCGTTCAGTAGTTCTTTTTATAACTTCTTTGTCGTTCAGTCGTTCTTTGTCTAACTTCCTTTGTCGTTCAGTCGTTCTTTGTCTAACTTCCTTTGTCGTTCTATGACATTTTCATTCAAACTACGCAGATACGGTCCGGTGTCTGAACGGTAATATTCCTAGTCGTTATATTAAATTAGAATATTATATCCCGACCACTACTTCTGCTGTTATGTCAGCATACACGATTTACGGTCCAACCTAAGATATTTTTTTTGATATATCGCCGAAGTTAATGTAAAGTTACTGAACGAAATGGAGATGGGTAGGTTTATTATATTACCAGTAGTGACTTTGCATTATAAATGGTATTAGTTACTTTTTACACAGTTGCTCATAAAGTGGATCTTATTGAACGGCTTTTAGGCTCATAATCCAACGTATTATGCACTCGTGCGTTTTATATTACCATGATCCAACTAGTGCTATAACAAGTTATCCTGATAAGTTAAATACGTATCTTACTGCTAATTACATGTTATGTTGATGAAACATTCTTAATTTAACTGGGTTATACTGTTTTGATGTATAAAAAAAGATTAGTACCAACAAAAAGTGTTTAAGCCAGCAAAAATGGTTGTCTGTAAAATCGGTTTACGAACAATAAGTTTAATAGCAAAACGATTAAAAATTAAGTTTTGTTTTTTCTTTACTTCAATATTTTTTTTTCGTATCATCATATTCTGTTTTTAGCCCCCGATGGAAAAACAAATGGAAAAATACCCTAAAAAACATTATGTCGGACGAGGCTGCATAGGTTTAAAGTGTTTTGCCTGCCCTTTCGGGAGTATAATTAACAAAAAAATATTGCTTAAATAATACATAAAATATATTTAATGTTTTCTGTTTTTAAATACAAATGTTTTGTTATTTTTTTATTATTTTAACAAGTCTTTTCTTTTATAACTGTGATAAAAAAAACGCCGTACGATACGCGTGTGGATATTGATCATTGTAACACGGTATTTTGAACACGCTCGCGTTCCGCTCGCGCGTTATAAATCGCCTCTATGCAATGATCAATTTACCACACTTATATCGTAATGTATTATTATTTGTTTTAGTGCGATGCAGGTTTTCTTTATGTCCAGTTTAGCTGACTAAAGCTCTTTTATTATTTCCTGTATTCCAACTAAAGTTGTTTTAACAATTTTATTTTAAAATCCTATGACGACCTAGTTGGCCAAACACAGTGTTGCGGGTTCGATTCCCGCCTCAGACAAGTATTTATGCTTTGATATTTGTGTGTAGTCTGGTTGTTTCTAAAAAAAGAAAAGTATATGGGTTGTATATCCGTTGTCTAGCACTCATAACACAAGTCTAGTTACTTAGCTTGGGGCTAGATGGCGATGTGTGGAATGTCCTGCAATATTTATTTATATCGTAGACAAAATTATAGGTGATACCTACCTATCAGAACAAACAGTACGTCTTCCAAGTAACAAACAGTAATGTTCCCTGAATGGCCTCAGGATCCGGTCGTGCATGCAAATTAATCTCAGTAGTAGCTTGACAATCGGCTATATTGTCTTCCGAGGTTGAATACCAAATATCGAGAATAGCTACCAGGGAAATGCACTAATACTCGTACCTTGAAGTCGTCTCTGTCAATTCGTATACTCTCTTGATCAATTTGAGGCAACAGTGGAGAACGCCAACGAACAATATATAGACACGTATTTGATTGAGTCACACTTAGGTACAATATGCGTCATAAGTCCACTATCAGTTTGCTACAATCTTATCTTATTCTTACTAATATTATAAATGTGAAAGTTTGTGTGTGCGTGTGTGTGTGTGTGTTTGTTACTCCTTCACACTAAAACTACAGAACCGATTGCAATGAAATTCGGTATGTAGATAGCTAAAGGTCTGGATTAACATATAGGCTACTTTTTATCCTGATATTCCCATGGGATTGGGACTTACGCGGGTGAAACCGCGGGGCGCAGCTAGTAATACTATAAACAAGTATTTGACTTACGACCTTCTTATAATAGACACAAAGATTAATGAATTAAAAGTACTGAGTGTGATTATTATTTTAAATATGTTAGCTATGTCTTTAGTTGGTCGAGTGGTATAAGCCGCCACCTGCTACACCAACCAAAGTAGGTTCGATCCACAGGTTACGCTGTCGTAATGTTCAAATAGTGCTGCACCGGACTATTAACGTTACGGTGGGCAGAGACTTTTGAGTGTTGAATATACCTAATACTTACTTTTAATGTGAATATTGTGATGATGAAAAGGACCGGTGTTAGCCTAGTGGAAGAGAACTCGAATTCATTCCAAAGGCGATGGGTTCGAATCCCGGCCGTCCATTGTAGGTAGTAGTCATGTATGCATGTATATATGTGCGCTAATTGATATTGCTCTTACGTGAAGGAAAATATCGCAATAAAACCCGCGGCTTTGTTGGTTTCAGACGTATTGACAATTTCTTTCTTCTGGACACGGTCGACTAAGATGAAAGGGTGGTGAAGTTGCTGGGTAAGCCTACTCCATCCTCACGCAAAACAGACTTATCTAAAGACGTACAACAACGTATGATGAGAAATAATTATTTATTACCTATATTACTTATTTTTCTTCCGATATTAGAATAATGGGACTCAAAGTTAAAAGTAAAAGAAAATTCACAGCCAGTCCTAGAATTCAATTTATATATGATCGTGTATAAATAAATATTATTGTATTGTTAACGTAACAATAAGCAATCAAAAACACATTTAAAGAAAACTGTAAAATGAATTATTTTTTAGTATTGAATACTGCGAGCATTATGTTAAACGAAAACTAATTTATTCCATAAAATACAGCTTGACGGCCAGACGCCCGAGGAAAATGGAATATTGATGCTATTGAAATGGGTTTAATTTCAATTTTCTCATATTAAATTCTCCGTTTTAAAAGTTAAATTAACTAAAAACAATAAATGGGTTTAAAATGAAAAAATCGAAGAAGGGAAACACTGTGACAATGTGGCAATAGTAAGTAAACAGTGAAACGATGACGAAGGGTTTTAAGTTTTAACTGTGTTCAGTTACAGATGACGGCACTCGGTCTGAATAGAAAACTTATTATATTTTTTATCACAGTTGCTCATAAAGTGGATCTTATTCAACGGCTTTTAGGCTCATAATCCAACATATTATGCACGCGTGCGTTTTACATTGCCAACCTAGTGCTGTAACGTTATCCCGATAGGTTAAATACGTATCTTACTGCTAATTACATACTGTTTTGATGTATTAAAAAGGTAGGTACTAAAGAGTTTTTTAGCTAGCAAAAATGGTTGTCTCTAAAGTCGGTTTACGAACGAAAATTTTACGTGATAATGACTTAGAAAACGATTAAAAATTGAGTTGTTTATTTTTTGTTTTTTCTTTACTTAAATATATTGTTTTCCGTACCATTGTATTTTGTTCTTAACCCCCGACGCAAAAACAAATAGAAAAAACCCTAAAAAATATTGTATGTCAGACGAGGCTGTATAGGTTAAAAGTCTTTAGCCTGGCCTTTTCGGAGCATAATTAACAAAAAATATTGCCTTAGAAAAATGTAAACATAGACTTATCACAAATATTTTGTTAATTATTATTTTGTTTTCTTTCAAGTCTTTTCTTTTATTCGCAACTGTGATAAAAAACGTCGTACGATATACGTGTGGAATTGATATTTGCATCTTGGCTTATTTAACACGCTCGCTACCGCTCGCGCGTCATAAACCGCCTCTATGCAAAGATCAATTTACCACACTTATATCGTAATGTACTATTAACATTTTTTTTGTTAAGTTTTAAAATTAAATATAAGATTGACACTTGGTGTTAAAATAAAAACAACTTGCAGTCAAATACATGTCTTTAAAAAATACAGGACAGGAATTCCACGTAAGTATAAAACAGATTTAAGCATTGAAAACATTTTGATTATTATCCCAGGATATCAATATCTAAGCGGTAGTAACCAAAGGACTCGTTTAAAAATAAAAACAAAACTATTTTAAGTTTAAATCTGTATAGATATAAAATCGTACGATAAATGTTTTTTGTTTAATTTATAAGTGTAACATCTGAATAGTATATTATTTTTTAAATATGAACGAACCTCTTTATATTTTTTATTGAAATTAATTATAAAATACATTAATGAATTGACACTTTGATTTCATATTTTATGAAAACAAATGCAACTTTATTATGTTCCATGAAAATACGATCGATAAGATGTGGAATTACCTTTTTTGACAGCATTTCATATAATAGTTCTTGTAAGGCGAATGTCATCTCAGTCTGCCTGTGACCATGGGATCTGCAAAGTTCCCGAAACGTCAGGTTTAAAACAAAAATAAAAAAACACGAATAGGTATATCCGTTCAAATATAATTATAATTATTATTTATTTCTTTTCATATAAGTTTATTATTAAGAGCTGACACTTTCCCACTGCTGGGCATAGGCCTTTCTACCTTTCTTCCATTGATCGCGTTTTCATAATAGTTTCCATAATATCCAATTAATTGGCATTAATACGATTTGACGTCTAACAGGTTTATTCTACATGAATAGACGTGAATCAAATGCTGAGACATCGACGTCTTAATAGAGACTGTCCTCGTTAACAATTTAGTGGTCTTCATTTAATTAATAGAACATTGTCTTAAAACAATGGAAGCCAAGGTGAAAAGACAATGATTAATTAATCTGAACAAAATAACAATAAAGCTTTCAAAACAGCAACCAAGCTGTACGCTTGGTTCCAAAACCTCCAAATCCAATAAAAATATTTTTAAAAGCCTATTATCCATGAGATCTAAGCACAGATTGAACCGTACGGGAAAGTACAGATCTAGGCACAGATTGAACTGTACGGGAAGGTACAGATCTTGGCACAGATTGAACTGTACGAAAAGGTACAGATCTAGGCACAGATTGAACTGTACATTTGACAAATAAAGTCAAATATATTTTATTGGTATTTCCACTGCTACCTTTTTTCGTATTTAGATCAATCATTAGGTACTTAGTCTGAATAGAATTTAGTCTGAATGAATAGAAAGTATACATAAACTGACTACGTTTCAATATGGCCATGTGATAAAATTTAACATTGATATCTACTTGTCATAAATGAAATAACAATTATGTTATTTACGTAGTATCAAAGTATATAAATCCATATTTTTATGCTTTAGGTTGTCAGAGTGAAAGATCTAAACTTTATTCATTTGGAAACATGCATACATGAAATCACATTGATACGTCTTAAAAACTAAGTAAGGATGTGTGCCTGCAGAACGCGTCCATCAATGAGAAGAAAGCACAGGAAACTCTCGGGTCTTTTATTTTTTTATGTCCTCATGACCTTTGTGGTCAAGATTACAAATATTTTTAGTAGTAGCATACCTAGTTGTTGAAAATTAGTGAACAAAGCATGGACCGTCCAAAGACAAGGTAAGTAAGGTAGTCTTTATCCACCGACGAGGTCCGACCAACAATTATTAATAAACAACAACACTCCTCTATTATTCAAATACCAAACCCTCTTGTCCTCAGTCAACATTACAAGAACAACAGAGATTTGTTGTTTGTAACTTGTGGAACACTCTGTAACTCCGTTAACACTTTCACTGCTGGAATTCAAAGCAATTGGTTACGTGATAAATTATCTCTCACAGTTTATTACGGAAACGTGATTTACACGCTCTCAGTAACTCGGTTTTTCAATCACCTTTGAATACATTTGTTTTCTTCGTGACGATTTATTGAGTTTCCTAATGTAGACGTCATTAGAGTGACTGTGTGATGGAAACGGTGTTTAATGGCGCTTCATTACTTTGACATTGTTTTTCAGTGAATAAGTTTTAAGAGCTTTTAACGGAGTTGTTTAACTTCTAACAAATGTGTGCGTTTAAGCTCATGTCATATATGTATACAAATTAAATTAGTAAAAGGTAGAGTACCGTTTGTACTCTTTTTAACCGCCGACGCAAAAACGACGGGGTGTGTGTGTGTCTGTCTGTGGCATCGTAGCTCCCGAACGGATGAACCGATTTTAATTTAGTTTTTTGAGAAGTGTAGAAAGACCTAAGGAAGATTTTGGGTTTCTGGACTGCTAATCCAGCCAATCCAGCCAAGAGCTGGGTTGGCTGGATTAGCAGTCGACGATCACTCACAATGAGCAGGGTGTCTGCCTTCGGAAAATCGAAGAACAGTAACTAACCCAGTAGCAAAGTAACCTTGCCAGTTTAATCTCTAATACTTTGTAAATCTTCTTTTAGTTTTGTCGTTTTCATACCAATTAGTACTGGCCTATTGTTCTATACGGATGTGAGACTTGGACGATCAAAGAAGATCTCAGAAAACGTGTAGAGGCGTTTGAAATGTGGGCTTGCTATTTGCTGGACTCAAAAAGTGACCAATGTTGAGGTTCTCCGACGAGTAAAGCAGAAACGTGAACTTTTGCAGACAGTCAAACAAAGAAAAGTTGCGTACCTAGGAGATGTATTGAGACATGATAGGTACGAGTTACTGCAACTAATTATGATGGGAAAAGTCGCGGGCAAAAGACGTGTCGGTCGGAGGAAAAAATCTTGGCTGCGTAACATCCGGGAGTGGACGGGGATAGCGAGTGCCGCCGAACTCTTTCGCCTCGCTAGAAATAGAGAAGAATATTCTAAATTGACTGCCAACCTTCGTTAGTCGGAGAGGCACCATAAGAAGAAGATACCAATTATGTACCGATCCAATTACGTTCCGAGCACGGTATAGTGAGTCAGGGTTTTACTGGTCTTGGCTATTGCTGGATCTAAAACGTTTACAAATACTTTGATTCCAAGTCATTCAAACCTCAGAGTGATGTACGCATATATAAGTGTACAATATGTGATCCGAGTTATATATTTATGGACAGGCTATCATTTAACATTCGTTGATCGTTTCGTCACTTATCTATCGTTACAAAAGCATACTACTTCGCTATTTCAGCGACCAAAAGTGGAATTTGGCCTCCGCAACGAGAGCCTTCCATCGCTGCCTGTCCTGCGCAATTTCTTGCCAATTGTGACTTGAAGTTAATGCAGCCCCCTTAGACAAGATTGCTTTCTATTAGCGATATCGCTAATCAACAGATTTTGTTTTTATTTATTTTTGTATGAAATCGACATAAGCCAACGAAAAGTCACGTGGTCTTGAGTTAAAGAAAAAAAATGGTAGACAAGTTTCATCTTATGCAAATTTTATACATAGCGTATGTCAATTTCATACAATTAAATCTGTCAATTGGCGATATCGCTGATTGAAAGTATTCTTGTCTAAGGGGACAGGTCAGCACAAAGCAACAAAAGCACAAAAAGCAGGACAAAGGTACAAAATCATGAATTATGATAAACAACCATAAATGATATGTGTGTAAATAATATATGACTGTTCCTTCGGTCAGTAGCAAGCGATACGTACGACCCATCATTAAGGTTTTAGATACCTACATAATATTTCCGCACACTATTATTATTCGTTCTAGTATTAAGGAATATTAATGATGGTCAGCAATTAGTAGGGTGGTAACAATTGTAATCATTAGCGGTTTTATGTCACTGAAAACTATTTGTCAGATGTTGTCGGTTTTTTTCAAGGATGGAATTGGTCCTTTTATAAAAAAAAAATTCTACAAAAGTGTTATACAAACACAACTTAAAATACATATTATGTGTGTATGCTGATTAAAAAACTTTTTTTATTTATTTACTAGCTGTGTCCCTTGGTTTCACCCGCGTAAGTCCCGATCCCGTGGATTGTAATTGAATTTTAAAACAAAAAACCTGTTATTGTGACCTAACTTTAATAGATGGGTATATTGCCTCGCGGACTTTTTTTTTTGTAGACAATAATAAGGCCCACAAACTTGTTATACATTATTTTGTTTTATCATCAATATTTTTCACAGCGCACCCTATCCCCAATTTTTAGAAAATAAGTTATAGTTCATCTCTAATAACTTTTTTTGATTTTTTGAAAGCGGTTCAGTGGTTTCGGAGATTACCCCCAACATACATACAAACAAACTTGTTACCAACATTACCTCTTTATAATATTAGTATAGAAAATCAGTCCTTCAATATTAGAAATTGAGACATAATTGCAGTAGGATTCTCTTTTTTACACTCAAAAGGCACTCGCAGTAAGTTACTTTAATATTTAAAAATATTATAAACCACTTAAACACACTTCAAAATTTTCAATCAAATATAATTTAAAACATGTAAGTAACTCGAAGTTTTTAAAAGCTATTGCATTTATTACTTAAGTAGTTTTTAATGAAGGCAGAATAACTAAATACGAGGTACGTACCCACATTTCTAAGTTTATTTCCCTTTGGAATAGAGTTAGTTCAGGAATTACAGTAATCATTGGGGAGTAAAAGTCATGAAACCTCGTTAAATTATTAGTAAACTTGTTAGCAGGCAGTGTTTAATCTTCGAAACTCTCGTTAAAGTTGAGGATAGTGATATGACCTCATAATATCATCTCCTTAAGTCACCAACATAATGTGTGTTAGGGTTTACACAAACATAATCGATCCGGGAATGGATGACACGGGATTACCACTTGGTTCGTAAGAAAACGTAACAGAATCAAAGTAGGTACTTTGACAAATGCCTATAACAAAATCTTAGTTCTTTTTAAGCTATTGCATAGCTTTTGTTGCGGGCTTTGAGCGCGGCGACCGAATCAAGAAATTCCGTAACGAACATAAAACCTAATCCGCCTACCATGTACCCCCACTCCGCCTACCATGTAGCTCGGCCGAGCGTTCGCTTAACATGTATGGTGCGTATATGTTACGACTGTACGAAGCTCACACGATGCAATAGCTTTACCGCGACAGTCCCCGAGTGCCACACGTTTTTTTTTTTTAATATCGAGCTACTACGACGACGACTATCTTACACGATGGTAAGTGACGATGCGGTTTGAGATGTAGTATGCTTTTCTAGAAGATACATATACGCTCGTGACTCTAACGTCCGAATACTGAAAGGCTACTTAATCTTAAGTGGCGTTTAAATTTAAGTTAAGTGTATGCTTGCTATTGAAGTCTACGCTTAAATATCAATTTAAACGCCGCTTAAGATTAAGTAGCTTTTCAGTATTCGGGCGTAAGACTTTCAAAAACGGGGGCCTTCGAGGGACGCGAGCGAAGGTAAAAAGACGGCAGTGGAATAAAAACTTTTCCGACCCGTCCTCATTTTGTGGCTGCACTGACCAACGTATGATACTTACAATGATAGATAGATTCTTAATATATTAATAACCTATTCATGATGTTTTTCCAAAAACTTCGTGGAAATCGTAGGTGTTCGAAGGCAATCAGACATGCTTAATATTTTCCACCTACATATTTTTTCACACCCAATCAATGAGTGATAATTGCGTAAGTACTCAGCTGACGTCTAGGCTAGGACCTCAGTGCCCTGTCGTTGAACGTATGAACTAATCTTTTTTGAACGAAAAAAAGAGACAGCTAGAAATATCTATACAGTACCTAAAATGTAGACATCTACTACTTAGTATTATGCTATTAGGAATTCCAATCGTCTGCGTTCGTACTCACTCACTATCGGAGGCGATTCGGCGAGATTTTCAATCAGTTTACCACTAACGAACACCGCTTCTCACTGACTGTAGGAGGAATCTCATTTTAATCTCATCATTTTTGCTTTGTAAGTTTTCTGAAGTTTAGTTTTTAATCTCTAAAAGCGCATTAGGTATGTGAATCCACGAGTCAAACGTCCCACATTTACACAAAGTTCTGAGCGCTAATTAGTGGTCAAATATGTATGCATACATATATGTGTATACCTATATAGAAATATATCAGGTACTAGCTGCGCTCCGCAGCTAGTACCTAACACTCGCGTCAGTCCTTTAAGATCCCGCGGGAATTTCGGGATCAAAAGCATCCCAGATCCTTCTCCGAATCCTAAACTGGCCCAGTTTTTGACAGCAAACAAGCAAATATACAAAGTTTCGGATTTATTAATATTAGTTAGAATTAGGATTAGGACTAGTTAGGATATAGGATTAGAATAATTTGCTGTTTTCTCATAGAAGTTATACTGAGCTATGTGACCATAATATTATTATCTTGCGTAGGTAGGTACAGGAGTTATTCAGAATTATTACTGAGAACCTCCCAAATATTTTTGAAGTCGGTTCATAATAAGATTAATTTTATCAAAAATAAAGGAACTACTGCAATATTCAATAGTTGTAAAGCTGGCACGTCGTCGCTCCTTCAACCATTACCGAATGACAACCGTTCTCGGGCACGGTCTGCATAGTACGCTTTGTCACTTAATTTGAATCGTGTCCTGAATTCACTTTAGACGAATTATCTTCAGGATAGTATAAAATTTGTTAATCTGAACGGATTATTCGGACTTCACTTCGTGTTGAGAGAAACTTTGGAGTTTAACTGAGGTGCACGTTTTTGACTTTCCGACAAAATTGTACTGTCAGGGAAGTCGGTGGGGGATAAGTAGGTAATTGCTATTAAAATTTGTAAATTTCCATGTTTTTTTTTTATTCTATGTTTTTTTGCTTTTGAACCCCCGACACAAAAACGACGGGGTGCTATAAGTTTGACGTGTCTCAATCGTGTGTGTGTGTCTGTCTGTGGCATCGTAGCTCCCGAATGGATAAACCGATTTTGATTTAGTTTTTTAATAATTCTGGTTTTGGAAGAATGAAGAAAGTCTCTTGCTTTGTCTTATTTTGCCGTTACTAATTTCATACAATCATACAGTGTAACATTTTTTCTACCTTCTTCCTTGTTGTATATAATAACTAGCTTTTGCCCGAGAGTTCGTCCGCGTAGAAGTTGAAAATGAACCAAGGAATCACAGTGTCCCATACAAAGTTTGCCCCCTTTTTTACCCCCTTAGGGGTAGAATTTCGGAAAATCCTTTTTGTCGGATGCCAACGTCATACAAAGAACACACCCTCCAAGTTTCAGGTCTCTACGATCAGCGGTTTAAGCTATGCGTTGATTCGTCAGTCAGTCATTCAGGACAAAGCATTTTATATGTATAGATGTAATGAACAAGTAAACTGGGACGAATTCTGGGACTCCTCGGTAAAATGTCTGGTCGGACCTAACAAAACGAAGTTGTTTTGAATTTTTAACATAAGGAACGCGACTTCGAGGCCTACGTAATGGGAGAGTAAATATCGTAGTGTACCTCATGAATTAATGATAAATATCGAGCGGTTCAAGCATCTGTGGTAGCTTGAAATACAACCTTTGGGGATTCCTCCGACATGAGTATTTTACCTGGATTTCGGTACATTCCAGTACATTCTCATAAATTGGCCCCGTTTCATTGCTGTTGGTCGTGGAATTGAAAAAATAGAGGCGTCTTGAGAATAACGTGCCTTCTGCGATGCCCTGCTACCTTTGAGTTTTATTATGAAAGAATATAATAACACGAGCATAACAACCTATGATTCTGCTTCTATCTTCCACTTACACTTCCACTTTCATCTTATACTTTCAATCTAAGTAAATATTTTTAAAATACAAATCTATTTGAGCCATCAGTCAAAGACGATCTTCCGAAGTCTTGTGTCTATTAGTTTATTACTTTACCTTTTTTTTTCCTATTAATTATGGCTTCGCACGGCTTGTGCATTTAGCCAGTTTCAAGTTATATTTTGCATCAAATTATGACCAGATTTTTCATTAATCGGGCCTGAAGTGTTTCAAAACAGTCAAAGTCATCATAGTCCGTCAAGTCAGGGGCTATGGTAAAGCGGTGGCAAGTTTACCATAACCTTAATAAGAGATTTGGAGGCAACGAGAAAACTTCATGTTTGACACTGATTTTTACTTTCACTACACTTGTGCTTGAACTAAATTGAATAACATTCCACCAGAATTATACAATTCAACTCGGGTTACAACCAAGTTTCATGAAAATAAAACTGCAGCACGACATGTTGTTACCTCGTTCCCGCCAAAACTCCTACTTTACCTTTTAATATATTTTACTAGCTGCGCCCCGCGGTTTCACCCGCGTTTGTCCCGATCCCGTGGGAATATCGGTTATTCGATTTTTTCTCGCCTTTTAAACCTTCCCTAGACCTCCACGAACATTTCAAGACTAAGATAAGATAAATCCGTTCAGCCGTTCTCGAGTTTTAATCAGACTAACGAACAACAATTCATTTTTATTTATATAGATTTGACAAAAGAATTACAAATAATCATACAGGAAGTATAAATGATTGAACCCTTGTGCGTATTTTTAGTTTATTACGAAATAAAATCATTTTTATAAAATTGAGACGAATGTCGACAAAATGTTGTGCAGTGATTGAGTGATAGATAGATGTCCTCAGGGGTACAGATGTAAGATGTCAATTTTATCTACACAAAACATATCCCTTTTTCATTGTACAAAACATTAGAGAGATGTTTGAAAGGTCGACAAATCAATTTGTTGATGCTTGTTTTATCATCAAGAATTTAAAGGATAATAGTACTTGATGTACGAAGACAATTGTCATGAATATTATCAATAAACTGAACCAAAAATAAATACAATTTATATTTATTAAGTTTATTTTATTAATAAGTGAACAGAATTACCATTAATTTACAGAAAAAGTCGTGAATATTCATGTTTATAAAAATAGAGTACGTAACTATTTTTTCCAATACTAACAACTTATTTAAAAAAAATATATAAACCTTTTCACACCGGTAGTGAGCCCAAAAATATGGCAGCATTGCCACGTTGAATAGTAATGCCAATTCAACTTATTTCTTTACGTTACTGAAATCAAAAAGTTTTATAAAGTTTCCTATACCAATCGCTCCTTGTTCATTGTATTTTTTGCAATACGATTGACTTTCCATGTCTTTCATCCATGCAAGCGTTTTTGGATATCTGAAAATATAAGTAGATTATTAATATTTTTTTTATAGTTTACTGGTAAATGTTAAAACTTATGGAGGTCAAACACAAAATGCCTGTCACCAATAATTGAAATTTTAGAAAATTATTCTTAAGTGTTGCCGTGAGCCGAGAAAGGTGAGTTCTTTTTCTACATTTTGATATATTTAAAGAGAAAAAATATTTTTTGTTGCTTTTACAAATTTAAAGTAAAAAATACCTATGCCTTTTGCAACTCTACTTTCTTTTCTAAGGTACCGGGAATAGAACTGTTTCTTGGTGTATAAGCTACAAACAATTGATATTTAAAAATTACAAGGAATAGGTACAGTCGGCTGCATAATTGCAGCCCCCGGTAGAGTTCGAAAATTACTATTATTGGAATGTTTTCAGTCTAAAAAAAATTATTTGATAAATTGATGAGTTAGAAGACTTCAACTAAAGCAGGTGTCTAGAATATTGCTTGTGTTGAAAATATTTTACAACACAAGCATACATAGTTTTTAAAAAGTCAGTGAAGTGGATGAATTACGTAATATTTTTTTTAAATACTATTCATCACAAGCAAATGTTTATATGATGTCGATACTCGACACAGTTAATATTAGGTATTCTGATTTCCCTTAAGTTGATAACTTCAATTTTAAGAGTTCTACTTACTTAGTTTTATCCAGTGGTAGTAAATAAATTAAAGAAGATACATTTGCTATAGCAGATACATCAGCAATAGTTATGTGATCGCCTGCCAAATACTTCCTACGAGTAAGAAATTGTTCCAGGAAGCCGTAAGCTTCATCAATATCATTTATCTGGTTTTGTGTTACTGTCTTCTTATTTTCAAAAAAGGCTGGGTACTGAAAAAAATACATAAGATTTTTAAAGCGAAATTTTTAAAGCTATGTTATTAAATTTACTATCAGATGATGTTGTTCGATTGAAGTGTCAAATTAAGACGAATTGCCTGCCGTAATCATTAATTATGATGTGATTGATCCAAACCAAACCGACGAGCTTAAAGCTAATCGGCTATTATTTAAAACAACAAATGCACATAAACACACCTTATACTCCAACTTATTGCAGACACATAATCTGTCGGTATCAGGAATAATGTGCTCATAGTTTTAGTTAAAGTCACGGTCCACTAGTTTTACTACTCTATCTTTGCACATATGAACAGGGTGATACCGGTTTGCACATAAATATCATGTCCTCGGTACATAAAGGAAAAATGAAACTAGAATAACATTAGGCCGAAGCGTACGTCTGAGACATCCAAAATACAAGTAAATCTACTTGTATTCCTACAATTCTTGTTGCCATATAAAATGTATGGGGTCCGACGCGTGTACGTAATAATATATTTCTAGCTTCAGTTTCGTCCTTGAACAATGTCAGGACATGAACAATTGATGCTATGTAGCTGAACCAACTCATCCATAGAGCTATCTACAATACTTTTACTACAATAAAGAGTAAATCAGAGCCATTTATTTGATCTTTAAATCACTACTTTTAAGTTATACATAACTTTGCTGATATTACATCTTTGACATATTAGTTGGAGATCCCTTTATGGACGACCTTCATCGAGCTGTTTAATGGATGAAAAGTATTTTATATCAATTTAAATAGGTTAATAAATTTATTGCAAATGGGTTGTCTAATAAAATTCAGTCCAGAATATGATTAATCAACAATTTTTTGTTTGGTTTTTTTAACCTTTTACTGGTTTACTGGTACAGACAAATTCCATACCAATCGAAAGCACAAACTTGAACAATATAATATGTAAGATTTGAATTTAATTTAACAGCTCCATATGTTGGAATACCAGGAGTATTAGGTTTCATCATTCTCTCAGCTCTGAAAGTATGAAGCCTATAAAATATGCAAACGTTAGGTTGTAAATTTTTTCCCGTCACAACTTATGGGTAGGCGAGTAAATCGATACTAGTCATTTGCACTGGCCTGGTTAATTAAAGTAAATTTTCATTACTCATACTCCGAAAGTAGGTCTAAAGGAGCCTGAAGAGCGTGTTGAAAGTAAAACTTTCAGCCCTAGGGAGAATTGCTTTCACTGACAGCTGTCATGTCAAATTATGGCTTCGCACGGCTTGTGCTGTGTGCATATGGCCAGTATCAGTATCATTACGCATTAGGAACTTCAAAAACCTAACCTCCTTGCTTTAGGTAACACCAAAGAATAACAATTATGGCTTCACACGGCTCACAGTGTTTACCTCGGGTAAAAGACTCATTAAGTCCCTCGAACTATTAGCGCCCTCGCTACGCTCGGGCGCCAAACTCCGTCTCGGGACTCAATGAGTGACTTTCACACCTAGGGTAACGATGTACTATTAAAATAAAGATTATGTATTTTATTGGTACGGAATTTGTCTTATGACCAAACCAGTCAAAAGTCGAAAACAAAAAATATATCTGGTCTAAACATTTTTTAAGAACCCATTTGCAATATACTTAATGACATATTTAATTTGATATAAAATACTTTTTATCGTAGTTCTTAAAGGGATCCCGTACTATTTAACGAGCTTTTGACATCTGAAAATAGGCTCAAAACTTTGCTAATCAAAATACTCTGAATTTCTTAATATTGACGTTACTAATGCCTAACAGTGTATGCGTACGATCAAGGAGTTAATTACAAAGGTTGTTATGGACTAAAGTCTAACGTTAGAGCATTTACTAGTTGAATACGCCGCGCAATCAGCGTATTAAAATTTGATTTTCGCGCCACGCGACGCGAGTGACAGGGCAGGTCGAAACCGCCGCCCGCGCCGCATAAAAAAAAAGAAAATATAAACTCCGATGTGGAGAGCAGCCATGACACCTCTATGACGAGGTAGTATTTAAATCCTCTGTGCTATGACCGGAACCGAATAATGTTACTGCTGATTTGTCTAAATTAAAATTACACATTTAAAAAATATTTTTATTTGAAGTATCCACGACGGGTACACAAAGAAGAAGCCGAGGTAATCTTCACTAGTAACAGAAAGTCAAGCTTTTGCTCGACCATTCGCTGTTATTAATTTTCTGGAACCACACTTCGAACATTTAACGTGCATTTGCCTATATTTTACCATTCGTAATAATTGAAGAGAAATGCTCTAGTCTCTTATTTTAGTAGCATGTATCTTTCCAGTAATAGGTACTTACAGTGACGTTACGTAGTCTTGGAAATAGTATAGCTGTGTCAAAGAATAATATTTGATTGACGAGAGCCCTTTGTGTTACGTCTCTTGGGTAAAATTCATCAGTCTTTCCGTACTTATCAGCCATATACATTAATATTGCATGACTGAAAATAACAAAGATGTAATAAAGAATAATATATTATTTTTAAAAAATATTAAATTATATCATGTAAGTAAGCTTAAAGTATTAATGGTCATAACATTTATTTATTTATGTAATTTTAATCTCAGGATGCGGTTTGAATAATGTGGTTTCAGCTTAGAAACAAGATGTAAAAAAATATACAAGAAACAACATCACTTGATGTAGAGGTACAAAGTAAAAACATAAAAAATCTTGTACATTTATGAAAACAACAAGTACCTACGAGTATCTAAATTACCTGTCATGTATAATAAGATCGCCGTCTTCAAAAAAAGGGACAGAATGTAGAGGATTTTTCTGGAACAAAAATACAATAAAGTAGAATATTTTATTTTATATTTTATGCTCACAACAATCATTTTTGTTGACGATGTTTTAAAACCACTATTTATTAAATATGAGTGAATTATTTAAAAAAAACATGTATTGTAGATTGTAGTTAAATATATATCTGCTAATAGTTGGATTTATAACCAGCAGCGCTCCGCGGTTTTACCCTCGTGACTCCCAATCCCGTGCGAATGTCAAGATAAACGGTAGCCTATAACAATCCCAATTAATCAATGTATCCGCATACCAAATTCGGTTTCACCAAAATAGGTCCAGTAGTTTCGGAGCCTATTTGACCCAATCAACAATCAAAGCTTTTCTCTTTATGATATTAGTATGGACTAGCTTTTGCCCGCGACTTCGTCCGCGTAGAATTCGGAAATGGACCGAGGAATCAAGTTGTGCCATACAAACTTTGCCCCCTTTTGTGAAAAAGGTAAAATTACGGAAAATCCTTTCTTATCGGATGCCTACGTTACACAAGGAATACACCCTTCAAGTTTTAGGTCTATACGATCAGCGGTTAAGCGGACCCCGGGCTCCCGAGAGGGATGCAACCGGGAACATCGCTCGGATGATGATGAGTACGATCAGCGGTTTAGGCTGTGCGTTGATCCGTCAGTCAGTCATTCAGGACAAATAATTTTATATGTATAGATATATATATATATATATAATAATATAAATAGAAGATTAGATATTAACTAACCTGCACAAATTCCGGTTTTAAATGTTTTTTATTTCCCAAATCGACATCAATAAACTCCACAGGAACGTTAAATAGTTCGAAGGCCATCATCGCAGCCCGAGCAGGAGGGCTCAAATCCAACTTGTACAATTTGATTGGCATCTAATAACGGGGAAATTATAGAATAATTTTAATTCTTGTCCTGCATTGGATAGCGTCTCGGGAATTTAAATAAGAACTTTTAAAATACTTTGAATATTATTAAATTATACTCATACTCATAATCATTTATTTAGACTGTAGGTACAGTCGGCTGCATAATTGCAGTCCCCGATAGAGTTCTAAAATTACTATTAAACTACTTGACCGTAACTGAAAGCTTTATTATGAGATAGCATTTCCGCTTCCGTCTATTTTTCTATCAGTTTTCGTACTTTTTACTTGTTTTTACTTACTAGTGGCGCCACCTGGCAGACTTCCAATGTAGTTTTTTGTTTACGTTTTAGCGACTGCGCCATTTTGGATCATTGGCGTTTTACTTTCCGTCGAAGCAACACGTGTTAAAATATAAGTATAAAAAATTAGTATTGAATAATAATCGTGTTAAAATTGAATTTTATTATAGTGTTAAAACAAGGTAAGTTTCAAGAAATTTACTTTATAAAAGTGAAAGTGATCGATACTTAACGGTTTTTTCCGTTCGGATCACATAATAAATTGAATATTTTACATTCTATCAGTACGTACCTACTACTTACAGCAAATTTTTGTCAAGATTTTGAAAAATATAACGATTTTTTGCAGCTATTAACATAATTTATTTTCAGACATGAATAATCAAGATAATCCGAATGATGGAGCCGGACCAAGTGGCAATCCCCATTACAACAGGGCCGGGCCAAGTGGCGAGGCTCGTAAACGGCGTCGCAGCCGATCTACTACTAGTAATAGCAGCAGTAGTTCGAGCAGCTCTTCGTCGTCGAGCACTGCATCTACAAGCAAACGTAAGCGGTTACGCCGCCACCGCCGAAAAACAAGTAAGCGTTCTAAGCGTTCAAATCGAATGATTAATAAACTTGTTAAAGAAGTGGGTGAACTTCGCAAACACATTGCTACTTCTAACAATGTCGAGACTCATAACCACGTTGATAACCATAATGACGGCGATACTGTTTACACTGTGGTTAGTGGAGATCTATATGAACAATACGATGTGTCAGATGAATGTCAAAACTCGAGTCAACACTTCACTTTCGATATTGAGACAAAATTAAAAGAACCGACTGTTCCTAAAACCCCAGATAACTTTTTAAAAATGTTAAACGAGGTTCAACGCCTTGGTAGTTCATCATGGTCAAACATACGATATGCCGATACACAAAAGATATATAATCATACCCCAGGTTTCGTAGACCTAGAAACAAACGAAGAGGTAAAAACATACGACACCTTACGTCACCTATCGTATGCTGATAAATCATATGCAGCTATATCTTTTTGCATTCTTAAACAAAAAGAGTTATTACAAGAAAGCATTCGAAATTTACTTTTTTGGGCTAAATCTACAGAAATTAATTTCGATAATTTAAATCTAAAGGTTGATGAGCTTTTTCAAAACGGCGAATTAAATAAAGTGTCTTCTGATTTGTTACAATTAGTATGCGGCCATAGAGCTGAAAGTATTGAAATGCGCCGAGAATCAATTACTAGCCAGGTTAAAGATCCATTGTTAAAAGCATCGTTAAATAGGATTCCACCATCCAATACCTACTTGTTCGATTCAGAACCATTTACATCGGCATTAGAAAAAGCCGGCGGCGTTCGCAAAGCCTTTTGGCCCAACAAATCTGATATTTTTGCCCAAACGAGGTCAAACCAATCTCACCGTCGCCCCTCGCGGGGGCAAGGTGCAAAATTTGTGAAAGTTCCATCGCGTGGAACTCAGTTTTATTCTCATGACCCTAATTACCCAATGCAAAATCTAGGTAATACGCAAATGCATGCTTGTGCTAATCCACCCTCGCGGGGTGCTTATAATAATTGTAATTATTACCCTCAAAGAGATCAAAATTTTCAATCCGATCAAAATGCAAGAGGGTCATTTCACAACCGAGGCTCGCGGCCCAATCGTGGATTTAATCGAGGACGTGCAAATTCTACAAGAGGATCAAGAGGGCAACAAAGACAATTTAAACAATGACGCCAGGCAATTTCGAGCAGGTCAGTTGGTGCATTACCAATCACAGTGGATGAAAATGGGTGCACCGGAGATTATCTTAAAATTAATTCAGGGGTATCGCATACCCTTTTTACAAAAGCCACCGCTAGTTTACCCAAATGTAAGCTCAAATCAATTGCAAACTCCTGTTTCAAAAGAAATGACGGCAATCATCAAGAATATGAAAAAACAGGGCATTCTAAAAGTAGCTCCGATGTCACCGAGTTTTGTATCCCCTCTGTTTCTGGTAACAAAACCCGACGGGTCTGCTCGGCCCATTTTCAACCTCAAGGCTCTAAACAATTATGTAATAACCGAAAGTTTCATTTAATAAACATGTATCGCATTCCGGACTTTCTGCAACCACAAGACTGGATGTGCAAAGTCGACCTGTCACAGGCCTATTTTCATCAGACCATAGCGAAATCGCACAGACGATATTTACGTCTTATTTACAACCAAGAACTGCTGGAAATGACTTGCCTCCCATTCGGTCTAAGTTCAGCACCGAAAATATTCTCTTTTCTCACCAATTGGGTCGCTCAGATACTAAGAGAAAGATGGAACATGAGGGTACTCGTATATCTCGACGATTACGTATTAGTCCATCAAAATCGAGAAGAACTTCGCAATCATGTGCATATTGCAGTAGAAATACTTCAAATCTTAGGTTGGCAAGTCAATTTCAACAAATCCGTTCTCGTTCCTCAAAAGAACCTAGTATACTTAGGAATACTATGGCAGCCATGGGACAATCTGAAATCCTTACCAAAAGAAAAGATTGCCACAATAAGGCGAAAAGCAACGACAACAATACACGAAAAGACAATCAATTTGAAATCTCTGCAGAGCATAGTAGGCCTTTTAAACTTCGCAAGTTTTGTCGTGCCAAGAGGTCGACTCCATCACAGACAACTACTAATCTTTATGAATTCGATTCAAGACCTACCAACGAAGAGTCACACACTACCCCAAGGTGCCCTCGAGGAATTAGTGTGGTGGACTCGAAATTGTCAACATCCAACACCTTTACATTATCGACCTCCGACGCACTTCTTGACAACAGATGCTTCAGATCAGGGTTGGGGAGCACAGCTAAACGATCTTTCTCTTTCGGGGACCTGGTCTCATGCAGAAGAAGCACTTCACTGCAATCAAAAAGAGATGCTTGCCATACTGTATGTCTTACAGAGCCATGCACAATTCCTGCGTCACAGTTCAATTCTGATGCAATGCGACAACAAGACAGCAGTTGCTCATCTGCGGAACGAAGGAGGTACGAAATCAATAGCTCTAACCGAAATAACATATCAAATCCTGAATCTCTTAGATCTAAATCAAATACACTTCAGCATACACTATATCCCAGGCAAATACAACAGCCATGCCGACCACTTGTCTCGCCATCGCCGGCCTCCGGAATGGCACTTGCTACCGGCATGTGTGGACATAGTGTTTGCAAAGTGGGGAACCCCTGTAATAGATCTGTTCGCATCCAAATCAGCCCACGTAGTACACAATTATGTAACCCGAGACCTAACAGATCAACAAGCCCTATTTTACGACGCGTTCAGTGTTCCATGGAATTACCCACTCGCGTGGGTGTTCCCACCACCATTTCTAATTCCGAAAGTCCTGACTCATCTAAATCAATCGACAGGAATATTTCTAATGGTGGTGCCTCGATGGACGAAAGTGTTTTGGAGGGCAGACTTGAAGACCCGAGCCCTAGCGGCACCGTTCACTCTGAAAAACCTCCAGAGACATCTAGTCGACACATCGACGGGTCTACCACCACCGAAAGTAGAGAACATAATCCTAGAAGTTTGGAAATGTGGGGGTGGTCAGAAACGGTGAGCGCATGGAATACTGAACAACTTTCGTTACTTAAAAACTCTTGGCGTAAATCTACTTTAAAAACATACGAAGTAGCATGGAAACGTTGGACCTCGTGGTGTTTTTCTAAAAATATTGACCCGACAAAACCAACAGGCTCACAGTTGGCTCAATTTTTATCAGATTTGTATATAAAAAATCATTTATCTTATAATACTATTCTTTTACATAAATCAGTTGTATCTACTCTATGTAACGCTGAAAATTCTAGCTGTTTAAGTTCACATGTCTTAGTTAAACATATTTTGAAGTCCGTAGCTTTGAAACATCCTAGAACTGCCAAATCACCTATATGGGATGTCAGTAAACTAGTTTCATATTTAACTACCTACATCGTTGATGTAAATAACACTTTTCAAACGTCACGTCATACTGCGATACTGTTACTTCTATGTTCTGGTAGACGTATTCATGACCTTACTCTACTTAAAACTGATGAAAAGCATTGTATTAAATCTGATGAAAGTATAATATTTTGGCCTCAATTTGGCTCAAAAACTGACAGTAGTAATCATAGGCAGTCTGGTTGGGAACTACTATTAAATGCAAATAATCGTAACTTAAACCCTATTTTCTGGATAGACAGAACTATAGAATTATTAAATGAAAGACGTAACGCTGCGAATTCGTATAATTTATTTGTTACAATTAGAGGTAATGCAAAACCTGCCTCACGCACAGTCATTGCAGGTTGGATAAAGACCTTATTTAAAGATGCTGGCATCGCTGCTGCTCCTGGTAGTGTTCGATCTGCGGTAGCCTCTAAAAATTGGATGCAAAATCACTCAATCGAAGACATCCTGGCTCGTGGAAACTGGCGCTCCGCAAACACATTTCAACAATATTACCGACGCGAGGTAATCGAAAGCAATCATTCAGAAAATATTTCACAATTGTTTAATCCGGTTGATTAAAGTATTATTGATTTCCAATTAAATATAGGTATAAGTTAATTAGAATATTGAAGTTTTTGTAATAAATAAACATTGATTTTTTAAATATAGAGTAAATAAGTAACCAGCATAATATTTGTGTTTTTATAATTATCACATTGGCGTTACAGATATTAGTGGCACCACCAGGCGATAACAAACAGGTCTCATAATAAAGCTTTCAGTTACGGTCAAGTAGTTTAATAGCAGCGTTTTACCTGAAATAAAACGCATATTAAAATACTTACCTAACTGAAAGCTTTCACTTTAAAATCTGCCTGGTAGTAATGAGCCAATGATCCAAAATGGCGCAGTCGCTAAAACGTAAACAAAAAACTACATTGGAAGTCTGCCAGGTGGCGCCACTAGTAAGTAAAAACAAGTAAAAAGTACGAAAACTGATAGAAAAATAGACGGAAGCGGAAATGCTATCTCATAATAAAGCTTTCAGTTAGGTAAGTATTTTAATATGCGTTTTATTTCAGGTAAAACGCTGCTATTATTGGCATGTTTTCATTCTAATACTTTTTGTTTGATAAATTGATGAGTTAGAAGACTTTAAACTTCAACTAAAGCAGGTGTCTAGAATCTTGCTAGTGTTGAAAACAATCTTATAATAGCCGTTTTGGAGCTCTACGGTGGGTATGCAATTATGCAGCCGACCGTACATACAGAACACTTAGTCACGTCAGAAATTTACATATTTTAAGGACATAGAGTACATTACATCACAGGCTTAGGCAATAATATTCAATTCGTCGCTTACCGCTCGTCCGAGTAACTTGTGTTCACGACGTACTACGAAATTTACAAAACTACCCTCAAAAAATGGCGCCATCTAAACTGCCTAAATGTGACCAATGTAGTAAGTCCATCACCAAGAGGGCCCCTGGAGTGGAATGCAACAAATGCGGGATGTTGGTTCACGCTAACGCTGAATGCGCGAATCTGACTAACAAGCAACTTGCTGCCATCAAAGCTTCGGGGAAACTCGAATGGATGTGTGACGATTGCCATAGCAGATCACCGAGGCGGTCATCTTTGATTGTCCCTGAAGATGACGAACAAGAAGACGATGATAGTGATGATCAGCCTCACACCAAGTCGAAAACGTTAAATATTGATGTACGAAAAATGACACAAAACATCACAAGGGATATAGAGAAAGCCATCAAAAAACAGCTAAGTGAAATAGAAAACGCTATTGAATACTGCAGTAATAAAGTCGATGAATACGGAGAAGAAATGACAGCGTTCAAAACAAAGGTAAAAATGCTAGAAAAGAAAAATGAGAGCTTAGAAAATTCTAAAAAACACCTAGAGCTCAAAATAATGGCTATAGAACAAAAACTAAATGAAGATCAGCAAAAAAACCTAGCTCAACACTTAGAAATCGCTGGAGTCCCGTATGACGATAAAGAAGACATCTCAATCTTAACCAAGAAGATAGCATCCAAACTAGACCGAAACGTAGATGAGCTAAAAACAATGAAACGAGCTAAAGGTAGAAATGACGGAATTATTCTGCTGGAATTAAAGAACAACAGTGATCCTTCTGCGTGGGTAAAAGCGTCGAAAACTGCGAAGATTAAATTATCAGACTTGATGCCTACCAATGACAGTACATCGAAAAACTTTGTAATCGTTCGCCATGCGCTAACTACCTACAATAAGACCCTGTTATACGAGGCAAAGCAGCAGCTGGCGGATAAATACAAGTACATTTGGACCAGTGCAGAGGGAAAAATCCTAGTACGTAAAGATGACGTCAGCAAAATCAAGGCAATACGGTTCCAGGATGACATAAAAAACCTCTTATCTTAAGGTACTTATCACCTAGCACGACCCCAATTTGTTCTTTTTTATAATTAAAATGGCTACCTTACCAGATATTTCAGAAATACTTAACTGCCCTAATTTAGATACCTACTTTTCATCTATACCAAAAAATAATAATTTTACCGTACTGCATACTAATATAAGATCTTTAATTAAAAATTACCCTCAGCTAGTTTATCATATCGAGAAACATCAAAATCAAATCGATGTTATTGCCCTGACTGAGGTTAACATCTCAGAAAACCTCAGTTCTATGTACACTTTAAAGGGCTACACGATGCACACTAAGCTAAGGAAAAATCGTAAGGGTGGAGGTATTGTTTTATATATTCGGCATAATCACTCATTTTCTACATTCACACACCACATTTTACATAGTGAATGCCTTATAGGTAAGATAACGACATCACACAAATTCACTGCTATAATCTGTGCATTGTACAGGCCTCCCGCCACTAGTAAACATCTATTCTTAAAAACCGAACTTCCTCACATACTTAACAAACACTGTTCCGAAGAAAACTTCATTTTAATGGGTGACTTTAATCTTGACCTAAAAGACAAAAATACCATCTCAGAGCGCTACATAAACCTTTTATCCGAGAAAGAACTTCAGTGCACTATTTCTGATTACACAAGAATAGAAATGGTCAAAGGTAAAGTGACCAAAACATGTATTGACCATATTTTTATTCGCAGTAGCACGGAAGAACTTTACTCGGCGGCGCTCGGTAATCATCGAATGATCGTAGCCACACTGTCCGGTGTACGACATATACAGCATGCTCCAAAATTTGTAACTTGCATGGATAATAAAGTTATACATAAAAAATTAAATGAAGTAGATTGGGAAATAACCAAATCGATGAATTACCCTTATCAGATATACAATTATATTAAAAATGAATTTAACACAGCTTATGAAAATTCAACCTACACGAAAAAAATTACTCAGACCTCGAGGCGTAACAAAGAAGAATGGATAAATGGCAAAATAAGAAGAAAGTGTGCCCTAACTGATGAATGCTTTATTAAGTGCCTAAAAGATCCAACAAACAGGATACTAAGACTTGAATATAATAGATTACGAAATAAATCATACAAGTTAGTTCTGAACTCGCGAAACAAATATATTGCAGACTAGCTGTTGCCCGCGACTTCGTTCGCGATGTGGTTTTGGTTTATTTAGAATACCTAGCATTTTTCCGCATATATACTATTTATCGTTCGGTGTAAGTAATAATATCAAAAAAGGTAGTTACATTGTTTTTATGTTTTTTAATTGATTTGGCTAAGGCACTTATGTGTAAGTAATATAATTATTTTAGTAGTTTCACACAAATAAAACATAATACACAACAATATAATAAGCTAAAACTAAGTCCAATTCCTATTCGCACAAAACTCTCAACATACTTTGTCTTCCTAGTTATAATTGGTTGTTTGTAAATTAAAGAAAAAATAATTATTAACTACCTTTGTCCCTCGATTGATATTCTTCCATTCATATTATATAAGGGTATAGTATTTATAACACCAAAATCATGCAAATAATAATCTATAATAGTATTAATGATTTAAAAAAATGGCCATTGTACAGAACAGATACTCATACTCAAAATAACGATCCTTACATATTGATAGCAGGCATTACGTTGAACAAAAAACGCTTTCACAACAAACATTTTAAGCGTCTCGGAAAGGGGGTATTTGAGGGAACGTGATGTCCTATGATTTTACAAAAGTGCACGGTGCCCTTTGAGACTCATACCTATCGATAGAGGGCATCGAAAAAAAAACTAATATTAATAAACACCAAACGTCTAAAACGTCTTGGATACAATGTTTTTGAAGAAACGTGATGTTACATGATTTTCCAAAAGTGCGCGGTTACTTTATGCCTAAAAGAATTGTGTAAAATGATGTTATTATGCCAAAACCTTGATGCCAAACTACAAAAGGACATCCAACTTCTAAAGCGTCTCGGAAATGGAATATATAAAGAAAAATGATGTCCTATGATTTTTCGAAAGTGTGCGGTTTGAGTCCCATACCCATAGAAAATAACAAAAAATGCTCTCGAACAAAACCTATAAAGCGTAAGGGCATTATTTATTCATCAGGTCTAAAATCACATAGCAAAACAACATAACATAGCACTTAATATTGCAATTTTCTGAATTCTTGACCAAATTGCCCAGTTTTTTTATTAGGTAGATAGAAAGATAAATTCTTTATTGTAAACACCAATTTCAAATAACATTAATAAAAAAAAATCAAAGCGTAAGTCTAAGTGTTACAAAGGGCGGCCTTATCGCTCAAAGCGATCTCTTCCAGGCAACCTTTGGTTGGATGGTAGCTGCCAGAGCTACGTAATTTAATTAGTAATTCGGGTAAACAAAATATTTTTTTTTAACAAATATCTATCTATTTTTTAACCGACTTCAAAAAAGAAGGAGGTTCTCAATTCGTCGGGTAAGTATATATATTTTTTCTGATTACTCGTCAAAGCTTGGACCGATTTGGGAAATTCTTTTTGTTTTTATTTTCTAAGGTTTCCGCGACTTGAACTCATAATTCAAACTATTTTATTAGAGATAAGCAGGAAATAAGCGCGATAGAAGTGTAACATCAAGGTCTTCGGTAAAGGAGATCGGTAATATTATGTAGTAAGTAGTACCTCTTTGTACTAACCTCATTTTCAGTTTCACGTAGGTAGTATTAAATGCAAACTATTTGGTTTTATGACAGCTGTCATCTTGAGCGGAGGCATGTACTGCACCCCTACCATGACTTGTTGAAACACTCGAAAAAAAGGAACCCTTATAAGATCAATCTCTTGTCCGTCTGTCTGTCAGTGTATCACTACCGATATTTTCAGAGACGGGTGGACCTAGTAAGTCGATTAATAGGATGTTTTATAGTAAATACTCAATAAAGTATGTTTGATCGAATACGTAAAAAACTCGTGGTAGGGGTACTGTTCCCTTCTGACGTTCGATTACGTTTTACCACGGAAAAATATTTCGATTTCACATTTTTTTCATGCTTTTTCATCAAATATCATAATTATTGTATTGAAGTTAAATTGAAACATACCTAAATGTTAATCTGATATTTTCTGAACATATTCATGTGGGCCTCGCTAAAATCTGTTCTGTAGTTTATAAGATTACCTGGTTCAAACAAACAGACAAACAGACAAATAGACAAACAGACAAACAAACAGACAAAAATTCTAAAAACTACCCTATCGTGTTCAGCTAACGATTTTAAGACGACCTGTGTATTTTTTTTCTGGATATTTTACAATTACAGATTTTTTCATGTCTACAGATTTATTATATGTATAGATAAGCTATTATTAAGTAAGAATGATCCCAGGAAGTCGTGGCTAATATTGAACAATCTCATGGGGAAGATTACCAAAACCATAGAAGATACAATATTAAAAGCCTTCAGTAAATACACAGATAACGATAATAAGATGATAGTCAAGAATTTCGCTGCTGAGTTTGAGAATTCTGTCACTAAAATTGTCCCCCAATGTAATAAACCTATGTTAAATAAAAAAGATTATCTACCTGTCGCTGACAGAACAATGTTCTATAGAAAAGCCAAAGACAAGGACATCTCCAAAATAATAAAATCACTTAATGCTAAAAAAGCACCTGGGTTGGATAAAATAAGAGTTAAAGACATTCAGTCATTGGGTAAGAAGATCACTAACTCAATAACAAATTTGATTAACGTAAGTGTGATGGTAGGTAAATACCCTGCAGATCTCAAAAGTGGAGTGGTGAGACCGGTATATAAAAAAGGTAAAAAGGATCAGTACTCAAATTACCGTCCTATCACCCTTCTCCCAATCATAGACAAGATCGTAGAAAAATACATAGCAGCCGAAATTCATCAGTATTACGAAAAAAATGAAATTTTAACTAAGACGCAATTCGGTTTTCAGGCAAAGAAGAGTACTTCTTTGCTTCTTACTGATTTCACTGATTTGATTAATTCACATCTTGATAATAGATACCACGTTCTACTTCTCTTCATTGATTACAGTAAGGCCTTCGATACGCTCAGACATGACCAGCTCATTGAAAGACTCGAAGCAACAGGAATACGAGGGCCTTTGCTGGAATGGTGCAAAGATTACCTTATGGATAGAGGATACAGGGTCAGAGTCGGTGATGCAACAAGTGATGTCGTTGATGTGAGGTTGGGTACGGCCCAAGGATCAGTTCTCGGCCCGTTGCACTACCTAGCGTACGTGAACGACGCCAAGAATGTCATAAAGCACTGTCAAATTTATCAATTTGCGGACGACACGTGCCTAATCTCTGCTGATAGAAATTTAGAAGTGGCGTTGCAAAAATTGCAAGTAGATTTTACAACACTGAGCATGTGGTCACACGATGCTGGCCTTGTCCTAAATGCCGAGAAAACTCAAATTATTCATGCTAGATCTGCTCATAACACTCGAGACTCTTGTAATGTAAATTTAGTAGCCCACGATCATGATTGCCTACATAGGTATAAAGGCAACCAGTGTATCGGTGGTTGTAGGTACATTGAACAGGTTAGAAAAGCCAAATACCTTGGGTTAATTGTTGATGACAGATTTAACTGGGCACCGCATGTAGACATGGTGTGCGATAAGTTACGAGCTTTATTAGCGAAAATGTATCAACTTAAACGCAAAGTTCCGTTTAAAATACTTCGTAACCTCTATATTGCCTTGGCGGAGTCTGTCATCTCATACGGCATTACTAGCTACGGCCGTACCTACAAAACCTACCTCGATAAAATTTATGACCTACAAATAAGGTTGCTAAAATCAATAGTACCAAAAAAGATAAAAGCCAGATTTACAGATAATTATCATGCATTATTCGATTATTGTGAGATTCTACCTGTCCATAAAAAAGTTGAATACGCGTTATTAATAGAGCAGTTTTCTCGTTCCCAGCAACATCAGTTCTTGTGCCCAATTAGTCATAATTTTTATACAAGGCAAGTCAAGAGAAATGATATGGCTACGCTAACAATACCTAAAACTGCTAATTGTTACGGCAGAAGGACACGTAAATATCTTATGCCAAGACTATACAACAAACTACCTGTTAATCTGAGAGAAACACTAAACGAAAAAAACATAAAACACAAATTACAACAATATTATTTACAAACTATTAAAAAGTAAGTTAATGTATAACATTATGTAAATATTATACATGCGCACACACACATTCACATACACATCCACACACACACTCACACGTACTTGCATATTTATACATCTATTTATTTTATTGTAATAATTTATTTCACTTCATACTATTATTATAGTTGTTTATTTATTATACGCTTGTACTTAATAATAATAAATGTTTACTCTTTGAACTCATGTACTTAACACTGAATTATACTGCGATGAGATACTTCATTTAAATCACATAAACTAATTTCGAAAAACATCATTCTGTACGTGCATGCACCTAAACGAGTTTACCGTCGTCGGACGGCGGGCGCGGGCGCTCGGTCGTCGTCGGTCGGTGTCGGTCGGTGCACGCGCAGTTCGCGTGGTTAGAGAGGGGCGAGCAGAATCAGAATCAGAAAATATTTATTGAAGAACTGGGTACAATATGGTGTTGGGGTTTTTACATTACAGTGCCTAGCAGTTTATCCTTTACGGATGTACAATAATACGTTAAATTATAGATATAGCAAAGGCTAATCTAAAAGTTAAGTAAGTATGTATGTTCTTTAACTACAAGTTTAGTAGTTAAGTAGATAAATATTAAATTCTTGACTGCATTCAGTCCTTACCTAAGATTCAAAATATTCATTCAGATTGTAAAATGTTTTTGAAATAAGCCATTTTTTAAGTTTAACCTTAAAAATATTACCGTTTAAAATTTTTAAGTCTAATGGTAGGTGATTATATATTTTTATGGCTGATATGTAGGAACTTTTGTAATATAGTGCATTATTTATCTGAGGGATACATATGTTATATTTATGTTTATTTCTTAAATTGTCATAACGACTTGATTTTTTACTAAAAAAATAGCCATTATTAGTTTTTATAAATACGCAAATTTCTAATATGTATATACATGTGAGAGTTAATATATTTTCAACTTTAAATAACTCACGTAAAGTATCTGTACTTTTTAAATTAAATATTATTCTGAGACATTTTTTTTGAAGGCGGAACGTGGAATTTACATCTACGGAGTTTCCCCAGAAAATAATACCGTAACTAAGCTGAGGGTAGACGAAACCATAATAGGCGCTTAATGCAACAGGTTTCGAAGTTATGTTTCGTAATATTGATACAGCATAGCAGTAATTAGATAATTTATTATTAATTTTACTAACATGGCTTTTCCAGTTGAGATGAGAGTCTATTGTCACTCCTAAGAAGTTTGTCTCATTAATAATACTCACTGGTAAATTTAAAGGTAATGGACCGGTTTTATAATTTCTAAACTGAATGGCTTTAGTTTTGTCTAAATTTACTTTAAGATTAATTGAAGCTAACCATTGAACTATATTATTGATTGTAGTCGTTATTTCGGTTTCATATTCATTGAGATTTGAGTTATCGTAGGGGAGAAATATAGTGGCATCGTCTGCGAACATTATACATAGCTTATTTGTAACTTGTGGCAATTCATTTATGTATATTAAGAAAAGCAGCGGCCCTAATATGCTGCCTTGTGGAACTCCTAATCTTGTGTTTTCAAAAGGTGACAGTACACGCTCAACTGTTTTAGTTTTTTTATTATAAATATCTACAGCTGTACTTTGAGATCTTTGGCTGAGATATGAGCTCATTAGTTTCAACACATTACCCCTAATCCCTATTCTCTCTAACTTATCTATTAATATGTCATGAACTACGCAGTCGAAAGCCTTTGATAGATCTAAAAATAAACCTATTCCTGTCTTTTTCTCATTGATTTTATGCCATACCTGTACTAAAAAGTTAAATATTGCTAGTGAAGTATTTTTACCTTTTTGAAATCCGAATTGATTACTGTTTAAGATATTTTGAGAGTTAAGAAACAATAAGAGTCTATTGTAAATTATTTTTTCTAGAATTTTAGAAAAACTAGGGAGTAATGCAATAGGTCTGTAATTTTCTGCTGTGTGGGTGATGTACCTACTTGACTCTCACCGATTGCGATCGATCTGCTTAACATACCTACTTGTTACCGTACGCGTTAGGTAGGTACCTACTTTTCGCATTTGTGTAGACTTTATTGACCGACGAAACCATTTATTATATTCGTATGCACTACCTACTAAACTTAATTGGTTGTTTTTGTGAGTACCTATTGTAGTTTTTTGTTACGGGCCTAAGGTGATAAGTTACTTATTTCGTTTGAACATTTAATAATTTCGTCACTAAACTTTACAAGTAGCTTCGATTGTTGATGCCAATTCAAACCCATTTAGGTTTCCTGGCATCTTTTTAGTAAAACCAATGTAATGAAATTGTAAAATGACCTTCTAATAAATAAAAAAAATATAATAATAAATAATTAAAATCTAAAACAATTAATGATTAAATAAAAACAAAACATTATTAAAAAATTACACATAATGTTTGGTATTGTTAGTTTTAAATGTCTTGAATAAAAATGGCCCCACAGTTATCAACAGATATGATCAAAAATTATATGCTTACAGAAAATAAGCATTAGCTATTATAACCTTAGTATAAGATTTTTTATTAGGTAGGTATGTATCTAGATAGTTTTGAATTCAGCACAAGTACGTATCAAGCAGAAAGTATTCTGAATACTTTTAAGAGGAAAGGGTACCGGGAGATAATTACAAAATGAAAAAAAAAAACAAAACATAGGGAATGGTCATGGCAGTTATAAGTTTTATGTAACAAAAATATTTGCTCTAGTGTCATTATACTGGGAGAAAACAGTCGAGTACGTTTGTATGGAGAGTGCGCCGGTACCCTATCACCTTACGCAATCAAACAAGTCTATACTCACGTTTATTTTTAGTGGTAATCCACTTGACTGCGGTGTATTTTAAATCAGTATGCTTGGTCGCTGCTCTAAACGATAACTGACAAGGTCATAGTATTGTCATCATTTATGTACGCCTCGGTTTTTAAGGCCGGTTATCTGGCAATACAATAATAATTCATTCATTTATCATCAACTAGCTGCGCCCCGCGGTTTCACCAGCGTAAGTCCCGATCCCGTGGGAATATCGGGATAAAAAGTAGCCTATATGTTAATCCAGGCCTCTAGCTATCTACATACCGAATTTCATTGCAATTGATTCAGTAGTTTTAGCGTGAAGGAGTAACAAACACACACACACACAAACTTTCACATTTATAATATTAGTAGGATTGATGCGTTTATCCAGTTATCTAACGATGACTTAAAGCGAGTTTATTTGAACAAACAGTGTTTTATTTGAGTAATTGTGCATTATTGTGCAATTCAAATTTTTTGAAAAGATTGCCTCATAATTTGCTGGCCTCTAACTACGTGTTGCCATTTAATTTCTTAAAAAGTACATGATGTTTTTATTTTATTGCTTTTTGGTATTTGTCTTATCTCCCAATTTCTAAATTATCTGTTATTTTTGTAAATTGACGACCCAGTTGGCACAATGGTCTCCATGTCGGACTATCATCTTCGTAAAATTTCCAAATTAAAATATTAAACTACCTTAACTAGGTAATTAGTTTAGTCATAGGACATAGAAAAGAAGATACTAGTAAATCTGGTTTAAATATTTATTAAATTGTCAACAAAACATCATTTTACAAAATGTTTATAAATATTCTTGATCACATATTATTTCTGTACATTACTAAAATCTAACGACGGTTTCATAACTTGTCCGTACGCCGTAGCTCCAGCTTCGTTGTGCTTTTTGCAATATGGTTGACTTTCCATATCTTTCATCCAAGCATGTGTTTTTGGATATCTGGAAAAATAAAAGAAATTATACGTGTGGCAGTATATTTTAGTATAGTTCTTAAATATTTTACAATAAAAAAAAACTAATGTTTTGTATTTTTATTGGCCTTTCTATTATATTTTTAAAACTTACATTAATTGTTTATATTATTCAATATTGATTATTGAACTTGTTTATAGAATTAGTTGTTACGGCCGTCGCTAGATGGCGCCACAGGTAAAATTAACTCGCGCTATCATTGTGTTTTATCAATTTGTATAGGGTTTTTAATAAATCTATAATACTTTTGAACTCTATTGACCTGAGTTTTATTTATTTTAGCCTTTTTGGGACTCGTATACATGATCTGGCTCGAAAGACCGGATAAAATACAATGATAGCGCGAGTTAATTTTACCTGTGGCGCCATCTAACGGCGGTCGTAACAACTAATTCTATAAACAAGTTCAATATCAATAATGAACATACCTGTGGCGCCATCTAGCCGCGGCGGTAACAACTAATTCTATAAACGAGTTCAATATCAGTATTGAACATATCTGTGACGCCATCTAGCGGCGGCCGAAACAACTAATTCTATAAACAAGTTCAACATCAATATTGAACATATATATCTTATTTATTCAGTAAAATAAATATACATGGGCTTTGATCTTATTTAGATCCCAATTTTACTTACTTTGTTTTATCCAATGGCAGTATAGGTATAGTTATAGATGTCATACTTGCTATTACAGATAGATCTGCAATAGTAATATGATTCGCAGCTATATATTTGTTACGTGAAAGGAACTCTTCTACAAAACCATATGCCTCTTCTATATTTTTAATTTGATTTACTGTTATTACACTTTTACCTTCGGTCCAGACTGGAATCTGAAACGTAAAAAATAATATATGATAATTGGGATACTCCACCGTTCTGATTATAGTCAACTCGTAGAATTGTGAAACTAGTACTTTGTGTCAAAGTCTAACCATGGTTTTAAGGTTCTAGACTCAGCGGTTTAGGTTCTGCAACTGCAGCTGTACCTGTAAGTCATTTATGACCAAGGTTTTTATAGTATTAGCATGTCAGATTAGTATTTGTACTTGTATACGGGCTGTTTTCCGCAATAAGACCCTCTTTAACTGGGTCCTTTTTGCGTGAGGGTGGAGTAGGCTTCCCAGCACCTACTACCATCTCAGCTTAGTCGACCATGTCCAGAGGAAAGAACTTGTCAATACTTCTGGAGCCAACTAGGCCGTGATTAAGCCACGGCGTGCCGGAATTTGAACCCACGACATTCAGATGGAAACTCGAGGTATCTACCACTAAGCCAACATCGCTCAGATTAGTACTTACCGAAATACTAGCTAATCTTGGATATAGTATAGCTGTATCAAAGAATAATTTTTGATTGACGAAAGCTCTTTGCTTAACATCTTTCGGGTAAAATTCATCAGTTTTTCCATATTTGTCTGCTAGGTACATTAATATTGCATGACTGAAAACAAGTTTAAAGTGTGTGTTTCATAATAAGGTAAACATTTTATGAGCCTATATATAATTAACATTATGATGTTAAATAAATAAATATTGCAGGACAGTCCACACATCGCCATCTAGTCCCAAGCTAAGTAACTATATAGACTTGAGTTATGGGTGCTAGACAACGGATATACTACGAGTACTTATATACTTTTATTTTGTAAATATATACTAATAATACATAGAGACATAAACACTTGTCTAAGGGGGCAATCTATGTTTCCTTATTCAGAGAATCGAACCCGCAACTCTGGTTTTGGCAGTCCGGCAGTGTGACCATTGTGCCAACTTAAGTTGATTTGGCTTGCAATTGCCGCTTTGTCGATTCAGAATAGGTACATAATAATTATTAAGAGAAAAGGGTACCGGGGGCTCTCTCCATACAAACGTAGTCGACTATTTTCTCCCTGGATAATGACACTAGTGCGAATATTTTTGTTGTATAAAACTTATGACTGCCATGACCACGCCATTATGTTTCTTTTTTTTTATTTTTTAATTCTTAATTTCTATGATAATTAGAATATGAAAAAAAACAAAACATAGAGGCATAGTCATGACAGTTATAGGTTTTATGGCACAAAAATATTTGTGCTAGTGTCATTATGCAGGGACGAAACAGTCGACTACGTTTGTATGGAAAAAGCGCCGGTACCTTTCACCTTAATACAAAGATTTCAAACATATTCTTTACGGTTTACCTGTCATGTATGAAGAAGTCACCATCTTCAAACACGGGCACAGCATGTAAGGGATTTTTCTGGTGAAGATAAAGAAAATATTATCTACAGTTTTTTTTAAATTGCTTAAAATTGCACATTTCTTAGACACGAGTAACCGAACCTTTAAATATTCCGGTGTCATATGCTCTCCAGCCATTAAATCAACATCAATAAATTCCACTGGAGCGTTAAATAGTTCGCATGCCATCATGGCAGCTCGTGCTGCCGGGCTCATGTCCATTTTATACAATTTGATAGGCATCTGGCAACAGAGAAAAATATCTTTGACACAAATATATTTGTCGGAATATCCGGATTGTCGTGAGTTGGGGACAACACAATAGTTTATTACGATATAAGTTTGGTAAATTGATCATTGCATAGATTCGGTTTATGATGCGTGAGCGGAACGTGAGCCTGTTTAAAATGCCGAGATGCAATGATCACTATCGCCACACGCGTATCGTACGAGGTTTTTAATCACAGTTGCGAATTAAAGAAAAGACTTGTTAAAATAATAAAAAGTTAACAAAATATTTGTTAACTTTGTTTGTTATTATTGTAGTTTGTTTAAAAATAGAAAAAAAGTAAATATTTTTGAGGAGTTTTGGCGGGAACGAGTTAACAACATGTCGTTCTGCAGTTTTATTTTCATGAAACTTAGTTGTAACCCGAGTTGAATTGTATAATTCTGGTGGAATGTTATTCAATTTAGTTCTGTGAAAGTGCACTAGTGTAGTAAAAGTAAAAATCAGTGTCAAACATGAAGTTTTCTCGTTGTCTCCAAATCTCCTATTAAGGTTATGGTAAACTTGCCACCGCTTTACTATAGCCTCTGACTAGACGGACTATGACGACTTTGACTTTTTTGAAACACTTCGGTCATAATTTGATGTAAAATATAACTTGACACTGGCTAAATGCACAAGCCGTGCGAAGCCATAATTAATAGAAAAAAAAAATATATTTTTGAGTCTTTTTTTTTAGGCAATATTTTTCTGTTAATTATACTACCGAATAGGCAGGCAAAATACTTTTAACCTATACAGCCTCGTCTGACATACAATATTTTATAGGGTTTTTCCAATATATTTAAGTAAAGAAAAACAAAACTCAATTTTAAATTGTTTTCTAAGATTATCGATCTTAAACCGATTTTACAGATAACTATTTTTGCTGGCTTTAAAAACTTTGTTGGTACCAACCTTTTTTATATATCAAAACAGTATAACCCACTTAAATTAAGAATGGTTCATCTACATAACATGTTATTAGCAGTAAGATACCAAATTAACTTATCCGGATAACTTTTTACACACTAGTAGCGTCAGGGTAATGTAAAACGCACGTGTGCATAATACGTTGGAAAGCCGTGTGATAAAAATATTATTATTGTATATTATTATGAGCCTGTAGTGTCCCACAGCAGGGCAAAGGCCTCTCTACTCCCCTTCCACTGATGGCGATCTTGTGCGACAAATAAACACAAATAAAAAAAAACTTACAATTAAAATTTTAACAGCTACCTGCCTGTTTAGTAAGAAAAGAATACACACGATTAAATATCTGCGTTAGTTTTTATTAGATATTTAGTTTCAAAAAAACGTAATCAGATAATTCACAATCTACTATGGATTGTAGCTCCAAACGATAACTGACAAGGTCATTGTATTTCCTCTGCTTATATTATGTGCTGGTACAGTCACCAAAATAATACATATTCTATCTATAATATAAAAATGAATCGCAAAATGTGTTGGTAAGCGCATAACTCAACAACGCCTGGACCAATTTGGCTAATTCTTTTTTTGTCTGTTTTTTATTATCAGGAGAAGGTTCTTATGAAAGAAAAAAATAAGAAAATTGCTCAGAGAATTATTACGCGGGTGAAACCGCGGGGCGCATCTAGTTTAATATGGTTTTGTTTTGTTGGTTGGTTGAGACTGTAATTATTTTATAGTTTTAGGAAGATGTGTAAATATTTTGATTGAAAAGTTTGTTTAGTTCCAATTCATAAGAATGCACATGCAGTAGAATCGACTGCAAGAGTCTTATAAAAAACCTATTAATTGAAGAAACACCATGCCTGCGTAAGTCCTGTTTCCGTAGGAATATGGGGATAAAAAGTAGCCTAAGTTACTTCAAATTAAAGTTTCGAATTTGCTGTTTTTACCATGAATTTAGATAAAATAGTCAATTCTAAATGGCTTAGTAGGCTACTCACCTACTCACAATCTCACACATAAGTGAGTTGCCCATGCCTATAATTTGTCAGGGTAGTTTCACTTGACAGTGTGTGAGAAGCCTACTTATAAATTTTTGAAATGGTTAAATCATCGGCGCTGCTATTCCGGGCAGGAATCTGCCGGGTTCGCTAGTTTTATTATATTATAATCTAGGTTTCGAAAATGGAAACAAAAAGGGGATTACAACGGAAACCAAAATGAAAACCAAAATGGGACCAAAGGGGGATCAAAATGGAAACAAAAGGGGATCAAAATGGGAACAAAGGGGATCAATGGGAACAAAGGGGTTCAAAATGAAAACAAAAAGGGTTCAAAATGGAAACAAAAGGGGATCAAAATGGAAACAAAGGGGGATCAAAATGGGAACAAAGGGGGATAAAAATGAAAACAAAAGGGGATCAAAATGGAAACAAAAGGGGATCAAAATGGGACCAAAGGGGGATCAAAATGGGAACAAAGGGGGACCAAAATGGGAACAAAGGGGGATCAAAATGATAACAAAATGGGATTAAGGGGGATCAGAATGGAAACAAAAGGGGATGAAAATGGGAACAAAGGGGGATCTAAATGGGAACAAAGGGGGATCAAAATGGAAACAAAAGGGGATTAACATGGAAACCAAAGGGGATCAGAATGAAAACAAAAGGGGATCAGAATGGAAACCAAAGAGGATTAACATGGAAACAAAAGGGGATCAAAATGGGAACAAAGGGGGATCAAAATATAAACAAAGGGGGATTAACATCTTTTTATAAAACAAATACTTTTGGTCCATAAATAGGCGGGAATAGAACCCGCAACCTTCCGCGTCGCAGGTGGGTGTTTCCATTTTGATCCCCTTTTGTTTCCATTCTGATCCCCTTCTGTTTCCAGTTTGTTTCCATTCTGATCCTCTTTTGTTTCCATTCTGATCCCTTTTTGTTTCCATTCTGATCCCCTTTTGTTTCCATTCTGATCCCCTTTGGTTTCCATGTTAATCCCCTTTGTTCCCATTTAATTTCCTCTTTGTTCCCATTTTCATCCCCTTTGGTTTCCATGTTAATCCCCTTTTGTTTTCATTTTGGTTTCCGTTGTGATCCCCTTTTTGTTTCCATTTTCGAAACCCAGATTATCTATACATATAAAATGCTTTGTCCTGAATCACTGACTGACTGACGGATCAACGCACAGCCTAAACCGCTGATCGTAGAGACCTGAAACTTGGAGAGTGTGTTCTTTTTATGACGTAGGCATCTGATAAGAAAGGATTTTCCGAAATTCAACTCCTAAGGGGGTGAAAAAGGGGGGCAAAGTTTGTATGGGATAACGTGATTCCTGGTCCAATCTACTTAAAATTTTGCATAAACATTCTTTCGACTTCTACGCGGATGAAGTCGCGGGCAAAAGCTAGTAATATAATAAAACTAGCGAACCCGCCAGATTCCTGCCCGGAATAGCAGCGCCGATGATTTAACCATTTCAAAAATGTATAAGTAGGCTTCTCACACACTGTCAAGTGAAACTACCCTGACAAATTATAGGCATGGGCAACTCACTTATGTGTGAGATTGTGAGTAGGTGAGTAGCCTACTAAGCCTTCTAAATAACCATAAAATATAAGGACGAAATAAAATGGCGTCAATAATAAGACGTAAGGAAACCTCTAATATAGCCACACCGTAAAAATTACAATATTAACTTTATTACTGACTGTTATAATATAAAAATATAGATAATATGATCATGACTGTACAATGATTCCGCAAAATTAAAAATATATTTTTATAAATCTAAATAATAACTATCTCCCTAGATACACTTCCATCAAAACATGATAAAAAAAAAGAATACTAACGGTGACATGCATTTTAAAAGTACTTCATCTAGGTGACCAATAAGCAATTAAATTGTGTAATTTTCTTTGATTTCAGTCCGTTTTCAGTTTGTATTTGACTTCATCTCACCTGATGTAAAGCGAAGATGGGGTCGAGGATATAGCATTCTCGCTTAGAAGTTCAGTTAGCAACACAATTGCAGATCACTTTTTTTGTTAGCCTATATTGTCCCACTGCTGGGCAAAGGCCTCCCTGACAACTTTCTAAGCATTTCGGTCATGGGAAAAGTTTAGCCAGTCTGAGTCAAATGCATCAAGATCATCACGCCTTCGTTTACGGGGTCTGCCTCGATTCCGACGTCCGTCCTCCGGCACCCAATGCGTGACGACCCTAGCCCACCGGTCGGGATTCATTCGACTTAAAGTTTTAAAATTACTATAAGTAAAAATTATTTGTAATGTGTATGTGTGTTTTTTGTGTGTAATTTAATTTTTGTTTGAATGTTTTTTTATTTATAATATTTTTGAAATCCTACTAATATTATAAATGTGAAAGTTTGTGTGTGTGTGTGTGTGTGTATGTTTGTTACTTCTTCACGCTAAAACTACTGAACCAATTGCAATGAAATTTGGTATGTAGATAGCTGGAGGCCTGGATTAACACATAGGCTACTTTTTATCCCGATATTCCGACGGGATCGGGACTTAAGCGGGTGAAACTGCGGGGCGTAGCTAGTAATAAATATAATTAACTATAAGTAAAATATTTTCATTCCAATATTGTTTAATATTGTTTGGCCAATCAGTCCCATTAGAAAAGATTGCTTTCTATTAGCGAAATCGCCAATCGACAGAGTTTTTTGATTTTTTCGTATGAAATTGAAACACGCCAACGAAAAGTCACGTAGACTTAGTTAGAGAAAAAAAATGGTGGATAAGTTCCATGTTATGCTAATTTTATACAATGTTGTATGTCAATTTCACACAATTAAATCTATCGATTGGCGACATCGCTAATAGAAAGCAATCTTGTCTAAAGGGTCTGCACCTTATAACTTGCTTGAATTGAAAACATTTTCTAATAATAGCTACAGTTTTGAAGGTTTACCAGTAGGTCTACAATTTTTTTGCCTGATTGTACCTATTCACTCTCGATTTGAAAACTTCAAGGTCTACTTCGAATTGCATATAATATTTGATGACACATTTTAGTGTACTTAAATTCAGTTATTGATTATTATTTTCGCCTCTTATTTGACGATTCTTTTCTTCTAGATATCATTATACAATCGATAATTGTATCGAGTATTTCATTTATTACGTTAGTTTTTGTTTATATTGCACAGTTTATCTACTGACTAGGCTCTATGAGTTGGGTAGGCAGCTTATTTTAATATGGCTCGTCGTTCTCATTGTTTTCAAGGTCGTATGGTGTAATTGGTAAATCATGCCAGTCATGATGATGCGAATTTGTAGATACTAAAGTATATAGGTATAATTATTTTTATAGGTATAGATCACCAGGCCATTATGTTTATTATTGTGTCATTGTTGTTTTGACATCCATGCCGTGTGAGTCCATCTTCTAGATTATATGCATGTGGACTGGATTGCGACGTTTGACGGTACTTTGTCGATCATTTTGTTATTGACTGGTATAGGAACGAACCACAATTGTCAAAACGGTTGTGTCGGCAAGTCGGCAATCATATTATGTATGTAAACTAGCTTTTGCCCGCGGGCCGCGACTTAGTCAGCGCAGGATTTTTTGTTGACTTAAAATTGGTTTGAGTTTCAAACATGTGCCAAAATAAAATGTTCTTAATTTCAATCAAAAGCACTAAGGAGTTCGATTTGAAGCAAATCCCCTTAAAATAACTTTCTACCCCTTTTTACCCCTAAGGAGTAGAATTTCGGAAAATCCTTTCTTATCGGAAGGCTACGTCATACAAAGAACACACCTTCCAAGTTTCAGGTCTCTACGATCAGCGGTTTAGGCTGTGCGTTGATCCGTCAGTCAGCCGGGCAAAGCATTTTATATGTATAGATAGATGTATAGATATGTATATATAAATAAAGAAGTAAGTGGGTGTTTAGAGTGTACGTGCACGTATATTTTAATATAAGAAATCTGAGAGCAAAGCTTAGAGTGCCTAACGGTACCTTTCTTTGAACAATTGTCAGAAATGTTTTTCGAACAATTGTCTAACAATGAATTAACCTCTTCCTTTTTTGAAGTCGGTTGAAAATCGGTGGTGACGGACAGACCGACGGACAAGAGAGTGATGTTATAAGGGTTCTTTTTTTACCTTTTGAGGTACAGAACCTTGACAAGTTTGAAGTTTGACAAGTAAAAATTACAAGTTTGTGCAGTCTAAAAGATCTATTTATGTATTGAAAAATTTTCATTTTACTTATTTATTCATATTCAATTTGAATTGATTTCACGTATAAGGGATTAAAGGTATTGCGTTTGGAAAAAATACAACCATTCTTTATTTAGAATTTTATTATTATGTAACATTGGGTGTGTATCTATTGTACCTAATACAACACTTCAACAATGGTTTTAAATTATTCATTTCAACTCATTGTCGACTTTTTATTCAAATATGAGTGTAGAAAATATTATAGGTAATTTATTGTCTTTCCGCTATTTATTTAAACCAAGTTCAAGTCTAGTCTCTTCAGGTATGTCTGAGAAATCTATGAGGGGTTTTAGCATATCTCCCAAGATGGCTGCCCCAGATTCGTTGAACTTCTTGACGTAAGGTAGAGATTTCATAAGTTTCATCCACGCGTGCGTTTTCGGAAATCTGAAAAATATTATGTATTATTAAAGGTATGTTAGTATTATGTTGCATTTAATCAATATTGTATCTAAATATTTTAGTAATCCGTTTTTTGCAGTATCTGTTACTGTCAGTTAATGTTGTTTTGTTAAACAATTTCATTGTTAGGAGCCACTTAGCTATGTTTTTAGTTCTATTTTTGACCAGAAGGTCAGACAGTCGTCTTTTGTTTGTTAACCGGCTGCAAGGCAAAGGTTTTATTTTTAACAATATTTAAACTTAGGATAAATTAGGAACTGGTTTTTAAATGATATAATTGGGAAAATGGGATGAATTCTATGGCTGAAATAGGACTGAATGGAGAGTAAACAAGATAGTCAAACGTTTTCAAGTTAATTGCATTCAATAATACTGATGAGATTCGCTAAACTAAAGATAATTTAGGACATATTTCAACACAGACTATATTTTTTTTTTCTTTTATTATGGCTTCGCACTTGTGCATTTAGCCAGTGTCAAGTTATATTTTGCATCAAATTATGACCCGATTTTTCATAAATCGGGCCTAAAGTGTTTCAATATAGTCAAAGTCGTCATAGTCCGTCAAGTCAGGGGCTATAGTAAAGCGGTGGCAAGTTTACCATAACCTTAATAGGAGATTTGGAGGCAACGAGAAAACTGCATGTTTGACACTGATTTTTACTTTCACTACACTTGTGCACTTTCACAGAACTAAATTGAATAACATTCCACCAGAATTATACAATTCAATTCGGGTAACATCTAAGTTTCATGAAAATAAAACTGCAGCACGACATGTTGTTAACTCGTTCCCGCCAAAACCCAGACTATATTATACACTTACTTTTTAACATCTAGTGGTACAATATGAATTGAACTTGTTATATTAGTGATGACAGATAAGTCAGCAATAGTTATATGATCAGCTGCTATGTATTTGTTACGACAAAGGAATTCTTCTATAAAAGCATACGCTTCAACTATATCACGCAGTAGTTTTTCAGCAGGTTTTCTGTTATTGTAAAACATGACTGGAATCTGTAACATAAATAATTAAAGACATATCAAATTAAGTGCATTTCATGTATCCCTAGATACAGCGAAGTTAGCAGGGTCTAAGTCAGTCAGTAACTTTTATAATAATACAGTCATAATAAGTCAGCCAGTCAGTCGTTCAAGGCAAAGCCTTTTATATGTATAGATTTTTATATGTAGGTAAGCAAACTCACGGAAACCCTTTGTATTCTTGGCAGCAGAATGGCCGTGTCAAAGAATAATTTTTGATTGACGAGAGCCCTCCGTTTCAGATCTTTCGGGTAAAAGTCATCAGTTTTCCCGTATGTGTCGGCCAGATACATCAGGATTGCGTGACTGGAATATAAAATATTATATTGAACTTTCTTTTGATGTCAGCTCTTATGGAAGGATCCATTTCAGTTGATTTTTGTTGTTTTAAATAAATTATTATTGATTGACACATAGGCTTTGAGCAACTTTTACCTTCGGTTTACTAAAATTATTGTCGAGAGTAAGAAAACTTACCACCAGTTTATCCAGACTATTACTGCACATATGATTTTAAGAATTCCAGTAGTTTTTAAGAAAAAATATGTAAATGCTAGGAAAATAGTGTCAGCCCATATTATTAAAAATGTTATCTTTACCTGTCATGTAAAATATAGTCTCCATCTTCGAGAATTGGGATAGTGTGCAGTGGATTTTTCTGAAATGTAAAGAAAGTTAATATTATATTGGAAATACTTATCTATGTAATGTAAAAAGAGCGCAATGTAATTCGAGTAAGTTGAATTCGAATAGCTGCCTAACATCAGGTAAATCATTCAATCGCTAGTCCCGTTTTTTACAATAACAATTATTTCACTGAATTTAAATTTAAAATAATTACCTGAACAAATTCCGGTCGTAAATGTTCCGCCTTACTTAAATTAAGTTCAACGAATTCACTTGGAACTTTGAAAATTTCACAAGCCATCATCGCTGCCCTTGCTGGAGGGCTGAAATCCGTCTTGTATAGTTTTATAGTCATCTGAAAATAAAAAAATAAGTAAATTAGTTATTATGATAAACAAATATATTATGCAAGGTGATGGTGCTTTTGAAAAAATAGAAAAATTAAATGCCTTTGGTAGATTAGATTAGACTTTAAAAATAGTTAAGCCTAGAAAATAGTTAAGGCGATAGCTAAGTAGGTACGTATTTTATTTTTTGACTAGGTTTTAAATAAATCTGTTTAAATCTGAATCTCGGACTATTCCCAAACCTTGTTTTGGAATAAGGGCGTTTTACTACAGTGAAATAGTTATAAAATCTGCAATGTTGTTCAAGCTTAATATGGAGATGGGATCAAAATACAAATTACTGTTTTACAAAGAGCACTCATGCTGAAAATCTAGGTGCTAGCCAATCTTTTATTACTGAGTTATAAAAGAATGGCTAACACCTAGATCATTACAAACAAAAATAAATTATATGATGTGTAAATATATAAAATAAATGTTTATTTTACTTACGATTGTGTAACGAATACAAACGAACGAAACCGAATAAAGGATAAAGTACACAGATAATGTGTTGCTGTGGCTAGCTCAAACGATAAACTGGCAGGATTTTTATATCAGTATCAAGCGGTATGCCGCTTAATATAGGTACCTATGCACAGAAAAAATATGAGAAGATACTAATAGTAGTACTAATATTTTTTGACGATCTTGATAATTATCTTTATCCTGTTCAATTTGGAGGCAGGTACTTACTAAATAGTAATTGACGATTCATCGTCACTTGTTAATCGGCCACTACATTGATTTAAATACGCCTCCGAGGGGGTATTAGTTCAAAGGTCAGAATATTTAAGGTGTTAAAATGCCCAGGATATATATAATTTTAAGTTTTCAAAATGTCCAGTTACTAAAACGACAAATAGCCGAAAGGTTAGTAGGTACTTCAAAATGACCAATCTAGCTAAAATATCTACTTTTTGCTATGCGATATTGAAAGTTTTATTTATGATAAAAGTATTTTTTTTAACCAGTTATTCACTCAAACTTATTGACCGATTGATAGTGACATGAAACATTAACTAGACTACTGACTTAATAATTTTAAATATTATACTATATTTTTTAATCAGAAAACAGTAATACATTTTTTTCAAGATTGGCGATAGGCTTTCGTATTCTAGTCATAACTCAGCGTTTGAATTAATATTAATAATATATAATATACAAATAAATTTATTTTTAAAGCTTAAATAAAGTTGGCCTCAGTTAACATGTTAGTAGGTACATATACTAGATAGTTCTTATGAATTTTAATTTACCATTAAAACATTTATGTACGCAGGCTTGAGTGACAATCAAAAGGCAATATTTGTAGAATTCACTGGTAGACGCATAACGAACTATCGACCGATAGCAGGTCTATAGTGTGCGAGAGTTCTATAAAGATGATTATAGCAATTTGACCTTCGACGCAGTGAAATAAAAACAAGGCCCCTAAAGCAGAGAAAAGTATTTTAAATTTTTTATTTATTTTCACTGTTTGATAGGCCGATCACGAAAACTTGTGTTTGTCAAAATTAATTGTACTTAATTTAAATCAAAAGCACTAAGGAGTTCGAGTCGAAGCAAATCCCCTTAAAATATCTTTCTACCCCTTTTTAATCCCGTTAGGGAATGACACTAGGTCTCTACAATCAGCGGTTTAGGCTGTGCGTTGATCCGTCAGTCAGTAAGTCATTCAGGACATAGAATTTTATATGTATAGATATAGATAAAGAAGTATGAGGGTGTTTAGAGTGTACGACGTACGTGCACGTGTATTTTAATATAAGAAATCTGAGAGCAAAGCTTAGAGTGCCTAGTTGTACCTTTCTTTGAACAATTGGTAGAAATGTTTTCGAACAAACGCTGAACAACTAATTGAGAACCTCCTCCTTTTTTGAAGTCGGTTAAAAATCGGCGGTGACGGACAAGAGAGTGATCTTATAAGGGTTCCTTTTTTACCTTTTGAGGTATGGAACAATAAAAATGATAAGTTTTGTGCAGTTTAAAAACCTATTTATGTATTGAATAATGTTAATTTTACTCATTTGTTCATATTAACGAGATATTCAATTTGAATTGATTTCTCGTAAAAGGAATTAAGAAGGTGTTAAAGGTATTGCGGAGAAAAATACAACCATTCTTTATTTAGAATTTTATTATTATGTAACATGGGTGTGTTTAAATTATAATTAAATCGTTAAACGCAGATATTTAACTCTGTATCTATTGTACCTAATTCAACAATGGTTTTAAATTATTCATTTTAATTCATGTCTTTTTATTCAAATTTGAGTGTAGAAAATATTATAGGTAATTTGTTGTCTTTCCACTATTTATTTAAACCAAGTTCAAGTCTAGTCTCTTCAGGTATGTCTGAGAAATCTATGAAGGGTTTTAGCATATCTCCGAAGATGGCTGCCCCAGATTCGTTGTACTTCTTGACGTAAGGTAGAGATTCCATGTGTTTCATCCACGCGTGCGTTTTCGGAAACCTGAAAATTTTAGGTTATTAAAAATGGTAGCTTAGTAATATGTTGCATTTAGCCAATATTATATCTAAATATTTAATAATCCGTTTTTTGCAGTATCTGTTACTGTCAGTTATTGTTGTTTTTGTTTTATATTTTTTAAATATTTGATATTATTGTTAGCAGCCACTTAGCTATGTTATTTAGTTCTATTTTTAACCGGAAGGTCAGTCAGATGTCTTTAATTTGTTAACCGGCTGCAAATTAAGGGTTTTATTTTAAACAATATTGAAACTTAGCATAAATTAGGAATTGGTTTTTAAATGGTATAATTGGGAAAATGGTATGAATTCAATGGCTGAATTAGGACTAAATGGAGAGTAAACAAGATAGTCAAACGTTTTCAAGTTGATTGCATTCAATAATACTGATGAGATTCGCTAAATTAAGAGAATTTAAGACATATTTCAACACAGACTACATTATACACTTACTTTTTAACATCTAGTGGTACAATATGAGTTGAACTTGTTATATTAGTGATGACAGATAAGTCAGCAATCGTTATATGATCAGCTGCTATGTATTTGTTACGACAAAGGAATTCTTCTATAAAAGTATAGGTTTCAACTATATCACGCAGTAGTTTTTCAGCGGGTTTTTTGTTATCGAAAAACATGACTGGAATCTGTAACATAAATAATTTAAGAAATATCAAATTATAAGTGCATTTCATGTATCACTAGATACAGTGAAGTTAGCAGAGTCTAAGCCAGTCAGTAACTTTTATAATAATAAAAGTTTCAGGTCTCTATGATCAGCGGTTTAGGCTGTGCGTTAATCCGTCAGTCAGTCAGTCGTTCAGGGCAAAGCATTTTATATGTATAGATTTTTATGAGTAGGTAAGCAAACTCACGGAAACCCTTTGTATTCTTGGCAGCAGAATGGCCGTGTCAAAGAATAATTTTTGATTGACGAGAGCCCTCCGTTTCAGATCTTTCGGGTAAAAGTCATCAGTTTTCCCGTATGTGTCTGCCAGATACATCAACATTGCGTGACTGGAATATAATATTATTATATTGAACTTTCTTTTGATGTCAGCTCTTACGGAAGGATCCATTTTAGTTGCCTTTTGTTGTCTTAAATAAATTATTATTGATTGACACGTAGACTTTGAGCAACTTTTACCTCCGGTTTACTAAAATGATGTTCGAGAGTAACAAAACTTACCACCAGTTTATCCAGACTATTACTGCACACATGATTTTAAGAATGCCAGTAGTTTTAAGGAAAAATATGTAAATGCTAGGAAAATAATGTCAGCCCATATGCCCATATAGTGTCAGCCCATATATTAAAAAAGTTATCTTTACCTGTCATGTAAAATAAAGTCTCCATCTTCAAGAATTGGGATTGTGTGCAGTGGATTTTTCTGAAATGTAAAGAAAATTAATATTATATTGGAAATACTTAAATAAGTAATGTAAAAAGAGTGCAATGTAATTCGAGTAAGTTGAATACGAATAGCTGCCTAACATCAGGTAAATCATTTCGTCGCTAGTTCCGTATTTTTACAATAACAATCATTTTTCTAATTTAAATTAAAAATAATTACCTGAACAAATTCCGGTCGTAAATGTTCCAACTTGCTTAAATTAAGTTCAACGAATTCACTTGGAACTTTGAAAATTTCGCAAGCCATCATCGCTGCCCTAGCTGGAGGGCTGAAATCAGTCTTGTATAGTTTTATAGTCATCTGAAAATAAAAAAATCTGTAAATAAATTATTTTGATAAACAAATGATGATTGTTTATCATAATAAAAGGTGATGATGATTGGAAAAAAATGCCTTTGGTAGATGAGATTAGACTTAAAAAATAGTTAAGGCGATAGCTAAGTAGGTAGTGTAGGTACTTATTTTATTTTTAGACTATGTTTTAAATAAATCTGAATCTCGGACTATTACCAAACCTTGTTTTGGAATAAGGGCGTTTTACTACAGTGAAATTGTTATAAAATCTGCTATGTTGTTTTAGCGATAAGGCCGCCCATTGTGCCATATTGTTAGGTTTAATATCGTTTTTGTAACAGGAGTCTATGTTAGAATTAAGGTTTAATGTGGTGCAATAAAAAGTTTATCTATCTATCTATCTAATGTCTTCACTAAGAAGATTTAGTAGACGATACCTACTTCTAAGCTAATTTTGTTCAAGCATATTATGGAGATGGGATCAAAATACAAATTACTGTTTTACAAAGAGCACATGCTGAAAATCTAGGTGTTAGTCAATCTTTTATTACTGAGTTATAAAAGAATGGCTAACACCTAGATCATTACAAACAAAAATAAATTATATGATGTGTAAATATATAAAATAAATGTTTATTTTACTTACGATTGTGTAACGAATACAAACGGACGAGACCGAATAAAGGATAAAGTACACAGATAATGTGTTGCTGTGGCTAGCTCAAACGATAAACTGGCATTATTTTTATATGTGTATATGTACCTATATCAAGCGGCATAGTACCTACTCATATTTTTTGACGATTCATGATAATTATCTTTATCAAAATTGAACATAATTTGGAAGAAATCAAAATCAAATTCATTTATTCCTAGAATGTAGTTTTACATGGTGTTCAAATACCAGGTAAGTTCCTTACATTCTACCATAACATTGGAGGTAGGTACTTACAGAATAGTAATTGACGATTCGTCGTCACTTGTTAATCGGACACTTCGTTGACTTAAAAACGCCTTCGAGGGGTATTAGTTCAAATGTCAAAATATTCAAGGTCACAGACGAAAATACAACATCAATGTTTAATATCAATTCAGGTGTTAGGTATCTTATAGGCTTTAGATGATCGAGCTATTACTGAAACTTTTTTAAATGTTTTAGTGTAATAGTTTAATAATATGTACTAAAGCTTGAGTTTTTATAAGCGTCATCTGTCGGCGAGTAAATGAAGTCGATCGATATACAACTGCGTGACAGAGGTTGACTAGTACTTTGCCTTACCGTGAGGTGACGAGTTGTATTTGAGAATAGGAAATTTTATAAATTAAAGAATGTTGTTTTTAAGTAAGTGTATTCGTATGGAACACTATGTGACAATACATTTCGGAAATTTATGGGTTATTTACAGGGTTATTGGTAATTATACTAGCAAGCTGTTGAGGGCTACTTCTGTGCACCTAAACACACAACTTTTGTTCTACGACTTTTGAAAATTCAAACATTTTCTTGAACATTTTGAGGTTAGGTTTACCTGAAAACCAGCTGTTCCATACACGGATAGGTCATTAACCTTAAAATTTTACTTAATTTTTAAGTTTTATTTGCTGTTCTTAGTCTTAATGGCCTTTGTTTTAAACATCAGCTGTTTTTTGAATTTACATAACCTCAAAATATTCATATTATTTCGAATTTCCAAAAGTAGTAGAACAAAAGTTGTTAGTTAAGGCGCGCTAAAGTAGTCCTCAACGGCTTGCTAGTATAATTCAATAACCCTGTATAGAAAGACAGAAGATATAATGAAGCCTTACCAAATCCCTATAAAATTGTTTTCGTTAATTGAGTACTTTTTTAATTACGTTTTCAAACAATTTATTAAGTACATTTTCATGAAAAAATGTGCAGACACTGCTTATTTGACTTTTCTCAATTACATTCATTCTTATTGAAGTTCTCGCAGATCACATTCAATAGTAACCTTACACTTAAGTGTCTTTACTTTTTTCTTCTTTTATTAGCTCTAAAGCCAGCAGAAACTAACCAAGATAGCGCACGATCCTGTCCAAGTGTCACTTGAAATGTCTACCGTGAGGTTACAGCAGAGAGATTGAAATTACAACTTATAGAGATGACATTAGGACATAATAATATTTTGTACAAAAAAAAATATATCGTATTTACTCCGATTTAGTACAAAAAAAATGTCGTGTTTACTTCGATTCCGCCGAGGGTAGCAACGATACTGGGCTATTTTGTACACGTGGGTACAATATTAGTTATAAAAAAAACTGGAATTTCAATTGGCTAGGAATAGTGTTAAGGCTAAGTTATAATGTAATTGAATATTTGAACTTAGTTAGTTTTGTAATTTTTGTGCTTTACTATCGCATTGGGTATTTACCTTTAATGATAGTTGATGACCCAGTTGGCACGATGGTCACCATGCCGGACTGCCAAATACAGGGTTGCGGGTTCGATTCCCGCCACAGACAAGTATTTATGCTTAGATATTTGTCTGTGGTCTGGTTTTTTCTTTGTATTATAAGTATATATTTACAAAAGAAAAGTATATAAGTAGTATATCCGTTGTCTAGCACCCATAACACAAGTCTAGTCACTTAGCTTGGGGCTAGATGGCGTTGTGTGGAATGTCCTGCATTATTTATTTTATTATTTATTATTTAGTTTTAAGTTGGAAATAAATAAATAAACATTTTGTGACAATTTCCGGTCTACTTTTGTTGAAATATAATGAGAGTCTTTGGATTACAGTGCACGCCTGCCTTCTTCATCTTAATTGCCTATGAGACGAAATTGTTTTTGTGACGAAAACGATAAATAAGTATTGTGGTAATAAGACGTTTACCTGTTCCTTTCATCTTTCTTTGATGGTTTTGTCTTTTATCAGCATTTTTTACGATGTTTTACCTCTTACGTAGCACAGAGTCGATTTGGTTGGTTTTTTTTTTCAGGTTATAAAGGAATTTGACGAGAGGCAACGTTATTACAGACAACTTTATTTTATTATTCATATAAGCACGTGTTTCATTTTAATATTAAAATAATTGACCGCAGGTAAAGTCAAAACTGGCAGTGCAGGGTGGCACAACTATATTTAAAAAGTTAGATGAAGACCGAAGTTGAATGCCAAAGTATGGTGCTCCCACTATTTTCGATACGGAAAATGAATTGATGAATTTCTAAAAACGATCGGAACTAAATTAAAATTAGATCTGAAAAAACAAAAGACGATTTAAACTAAAACAAAAAATGATCGAAACGAAATCGTAATTTGGGTGTCACATATTAAAGTAGGTACTACTTTTTTGTCAATATATAAGTTGGATCTTACTTATAGTACATAGAGAAATAACTAGATAAGAAACCAAATTATCTATGTATGTTGTTCTCTACTCTTCTTTCCGTAGTTTCTAATTACTTCCCCCACTCGGTTAATTGAATGAAAACATCCATTGTTTACAACTAAATCTGGCACGAAGCGCTATTACGGTACAAATCCTGAACTTTATTTTTGCTGTAGAAAATAGTACGGTAGCGTCGAGCACCGTCGTCGTAAGTGAAACGTTTTCTTTCCTTGAATCTTTCTGCGCTAATGTTAGAATAATTTCAAGAAAAACACAATTGAAATCCAATTGTGTAGCAGCTTTTCCGCTATGAAAAATGACGTGTAAGTTTTCTCACTATTAATGTTAAAAAGAAATTTCCAGTGGTAAAATAAATATGGTTTTGTAAATTTGAACAGTTTTTGTAGGTAAAAACTATTATAGCATATGAAATCTGCACCGGTCATTCGGAATATAACCACAGAATTCCCAGAAACTTCCCCACTTTGTATAATTAGAGCACTTCCAGTTTAATGTTATTATAATGGTCAGTAAAATTAAGTTTCATTATGTTACTACAGTTCAAAGTTGAGTCATTTCTTCTAACGATGTTTTTCGAAAAATAAACTCTATAATAATTATAATCAAATGCATAAATTCAAAGGTTTTAATTTTTTTAAGGTTACGGTTATTTAAGATGTGGAAAATAAAACAATAATAAATCAAAATTAAAGTAAAACATTACAATAAACACCTATATTTATAATTAACAGGACGACCCAGTTGGCACAATGGTCACCATGCCGGACTGCCAAGCACAGGGTTGCGGGTTCGATTCCCGCCTCAGACAAGTATTTATGCTTAGATATTTGTCTGTGGTCTGGTTGTTTCTATGTATTATAAGTATATATTTACAAAAGAAAAGTATTTAAGTAGTATATCCGTTATCTAGCACCCATAACACAAGTCTAGTTACTTACCTTGGGGCTAGATGGCGATGTGTGGAATGTCCTGCAATATTTATTTATTATTTATTTATTATTATTTATATCTATAAAAATTAATGCCACTTTTCGTTGTCATTTTATAACTCAAGAACGGGCTCACCTATCCAAATCAAATGTTTCAGCTTTTTTCGGACTATTTAGTAGATGGTTTATGTGAAGTTTGGACAAAATCGGTCGAGCGGTTCTTCATTTATCACATTTTTTGTAACAAATGAATTCAAAACAACGTTTGCTAACAGCTAGTAACTTTATAAAATACTAGTTGCGCCCCGCGGTTTCACCCGCGTAAATCCCGATCCCGTGGGCATATTGGGATAAAAAGTATCTTATGTCCGTCTCCTGGCTCTAAGCTACCTCCCTACCAATTTTCACCCAAATCTGTTCTGCCATTCTTGAGTTATAAGTGGTGTAACTAACACGACTTTCTTTTATATATATATAGATGACAACAAATCCTTTTGACTGAATTATTAAAAAGAAGTTTAACAAAAGATATTATAACAAAATATTTATTCTATTTCGGACAGAGTGGTTGAATTAAATTGTATGCAGGTAAATATAATCCCAAACTTATCGGTTAAGTATCACTAAGTACGTGTCAGACGAGGATTAAGTAAGTATAGTTATTATTTATTTTAACATAGCATAATTTTGTTAAAAGTTTTTATTATCGTTATCTTAAGCCTAACATAAAAACCGCCACATAATAAGTATAAAAATATTTAAAAAATACATTTCTTATATGTCAATAGAGAAAGTGGAATTAGCAAATAGCTTCGCCTACTTGCTTGGAACAATAAAGAGCATACACAGAAAAAAGGTTGTTCAAGTTTCACTAAGAAATTATGTTCTAGCGTCTATAGGGAGAGGATTATTTCTTGCTATAAAAACAACAGTTTTCCTTTGTAAAATACAACAGAAACTGCGCTTTATCATCCTTGTAGGTAAGTACCTACTACTATCTATTATTCCATCATCAAAACTACACAATATCAAAACAATTAGTAATCGGATTTTATACTGATCACTCGTTTTAGGAAAATATTGAACTTTAAAACAGTTTATCATTAGATTTTACGATTTTGTATTCCATACAAAATGAATGGAATTAATGAACTACAATCTAACATCAATTTATTTTTACAACAATAGCCTGTATTGTTTTCTGAATTGCGAGAGTCGTTCCAATTTGCATGATACAGCCTTTTGTGAAATGGAGACGGTACTCAATACATTTTTGGATTTCGTACCTATTGTATTTTGCTTAAAATAATTGCACGTATTGTACTTCAATGATAAATAGCCTAGTTTAAACGCTCTCTTTTTTGACTTTATGCTTACTAATTTCATACCAATAAGCGATACTATACCCACCCAATAAGCGATTCGAATTCCATAGGCTTGGCACTTATGGCATTGTTCAGAAGGAGCACCAAAAAAAGTTTATGACCAGATAATTTTTATTTTCTGATAATAAAATAATTATATTTTCCTAATAAAATCCAGACATATAAATCCGGACTACCAAAATCTCCCTAATTTTACGAAATAAAAAAAGAATAAAATCTTAGATAGGACAAAAAAGACGCGACTACTTTATGTTTTATCACCCTTTTGGGTAGGAACCGGAAAAGGAAACAATATCCAATTTCGATAGCATTAATATGGCGTTAACTTCTTTATAATGAGCAATTTGAAACTGGTTTAAAAACTAAAAAATATTTTAAAAAACTCCAATAAATAAATTGGACTATCATAAATCTATACTAATACTAGAAGCGCTCCGCGGTTTCACCCGCGTAACTCCCGATCCCGTGGGAATTTGCGACTATAAATTGAAATGTAAGCCATCCTATCTTTCAAGTTGGGTCGAATTGCACACGGTGTGCAAATCAAATTAAAAATCGGTTCGGTAGTTTATTAGTCCATCGCGGACAAACACGTGTCACGAAATTTTTATATATATAAAGATTATAAAGCTGAAGAGTTTGTTTGTTTGTTTGTTTGTTTGAACGCGCTAATCTCAGGAACTACTGGTTCGAATTGAAAAAATCTTTTTGTGTTGGATAGTCCATTTATCGAGGAAGGTTATAGGCTACTTTTTATCCCGAAATTCCCACGGGATCAGGAGTTACGGGGGTGAAACCGCGGAGCGCTGCTAGTACATACATATTATATGTATACTTAATATCACAAAGCTGAAAAGTTATGTTTGTTTGAACGAGCTAATCTCACGAACTACTGGTTCGAATTGAATGAATATTTTGTGTTGGATAGTTCATTAATCGAGGAAAGCTCAAGGCTACATTTTTTTTGATATTCCCACGGGATCGGGACCTAAGCGGGAGAAACCGCAGGGTGCAGCTAGTTGGAGAATAATATGATAGACACACTGATATTTTTTTTGTAGGTACTGTTAGTGTGTTCACCTACATTTGTGCATTACTGTGGGACTGCATGTTGCTTCCTATAGTATTCGATTCCATTTCCGTACCCATTGATGGGCGGAAATGTATTCAAAACACAATACCTAGGCATATTTGGACGTCCCTTGTTTGATTAAGGTTTTGAACAATATTTCCGCTATAGTAATACCATGTTTTTGGACGAAAAGTTTCTAATACTAAAGGGGGTTGTTCTAGACGTCTAGGTGAACAATTTTTGTTCTACGACTTTTGGAAATTTGAATTACTGAGGTTTTTTATATTGGAAAATCTGCTGTTTTCGGCAATAACTGCCATTAAGGTTGAAAATAGTAGTCAAAACTAATGAAGAAGCTAATGATCTCTGACTTTAAGAAACATCTGATTTTTGAGTACCTATTTAAAAAAATTGGTCGTATTTCCAAAGGCCATAGAACAAGCGTTGTTCGTCTAGACGTCTTGAACAAACCCCTTTTCGTATTTAGAAATCCTTTATCCAATATTATGTATTTTATTATTATTATTTAGAATATTTTATTTTCTATGCATATTAATATTTATTTTATTCTCCTCCTTATAAATAAATATAAATATTGCAATATAAATACATTCCACACATCGCCATCTAGCCCTAAGCTAAGTAACTAGACTTGTGTTATGGGTTTTTTCTTTTGTAAATATATACTTATAATACATAGAAACAACCAGACCACAGACAAATATCTAAGCATAAATACTTGTATGAGGTGGGAATCGAACCCGCAACCTTGTGTTTGGCAGTCCTGCATGGTGACCATTGTGCCAACTGGGTCGCCTTACTGGGTTCCTATCACGTTATGTACAACCCACCCATCCCCTTCTTTAATTCTTGTCCATTCAAAGGTTGCCTGGAAGAGATCGCTTTTAGCGATAAGGCCGTCCATTGTGCCATATTGTTAGGTTTAATATTGTTTTTGTAGCAGGTGTTTAGGTTTAATGTGGTACAATAAAGAGTTTATCTATCTATCTGTCTATCCAGCCCCCTTAGACAAGAGTGCTTTCTATTAGCGCTATCGCCAATCGACAGACTTTTTTTATATTTTTTTTGGTATGAAATTGACACAAGCCAACGAACAGTCACGAAGTCTTGCGTTGGAGAAAAAAAATGGTGGATAAGTTCCATCCTAAGCTAATTTTATACAATGTTTAATGTCAATTTCATACAATTAAATCTATCGATTGGCGACATCGCTAATAGAAAGCGATCTTGTCTAAGGGGGCAGGTTGTTCAACTACCTAATCCAGTAAAGCGGGTCGTTCCAGTCAGGCGTGGGTTGAGATACTGAGAGAACTGCCTACGCAATTATAATATTATGAACTTCTGATATTTAGTTTATTTATTTATTAGCTGCCCGATCCCGTGGGAATATCGGGATGAAAAGAAGCTTATGTGTTAATTCTGGTTTTTAGCTATCTAGATACCGAGTTTCATCGCAATCGGTCCAGTGGGTTTTGCGTTAAGGAGTAAAGGAGTAACAAACATACATACACACACACAGAAACTTTATAATATTACTAGCTTTTGCCCGCGACTTCGTCCGCGTAGGAGTTGAATTTTTCAAAATTCTTTCTTATACAAAGCCGGATGCCTTAGTTATACAAAGAACCCACCCTCCAAGTTTCAGGTCTCTACGATCAGTGGTTGAGGCTGTGCGTTGATCCGTCAGTCAGTCTGTCATTCAGGACAAAGCATTTTATATGGATACTAGCTTTTGCCCGCGACTTCGTCCGCGTAGACGTCGAAAATGGAACTTTTAACAAACCACCCCCAAAATAACTTTCTACCCCTTTTTAACCCCGTTAGGGGATGAATTAAAAAAAAATCGAAATACGTCATGCATAAATACTGTTAAAGAATGTTTATGCAAAATTTGAAGTAGATTGGACCAAGGAATTACATTGTCCCATACAAACTTTGCCCTCCTTTTTCACCCCCTTTGGGGTAGAATTTCGAAAAATCCTGTCTTATCCGGTGCCTACGTCATGCAAAGAACAAACCCTCCACATTTCAGATCTCTACGATCAGCGGTTTAGGATGTGCATTGATCCGTCAGTCAGTCAGTCAGTAGTTCAGGACAAAGCATTTTATATGTATAGATAGTTATAGATAATAGATAGAAGATAAAAGATATGGTAGGATTAAGCCCTTATTTGCCGTACCTATAGGTATAAGATTTTTTAATTACACTGCTACTATTAATTGATTTATTTAAATCGATTTAGTTAGGTATTTGCAATATCTACATACCAATAGGTACGGTCGGCTGCATGATTGCAGACCCACCGTAGAGCTCCAAAACGGCTGTTATAAGAATGTTTTCAACACAAACAAGATTCTAGACACCTGCTTTAGTTGAAGTCTTCTAACTCATCAATAAATCAAACAAAAATTATTGGAATGCAAACATTCCAATAACAGTAATTTTAGAACTCTACCGAGGGCTGCAATTATGCAGCAGACTGTACTTACTCGCATGTTTAATAGTTAAATTCCTTTTTACTTATCTGTGTAAAACGATTAAAAACCCTGTAATGTTTTCTGTTTTACAAAATCCTAATGTCGAAATTAAATTTGCGAATCTCATTGTTTCGAAATAAAGCAGCATAGAGACGCTGTGGGCGGTGAGTACGTGAGGGTAATGCAAACAACTCTGATGGCACGGGACTGAGACATGTTTCGTCACTTTACACAGAAAAAGCTAAATATCCGCAGTGTTCCACATGAGCTGTTCTGTCAACGAAATAAAGTAAATTCCAGCTGTTTCAGAGGAAGGGTACCGGGCGCTCTCTCCATACAAACATAGTCGACTGTTTCGTCCCTGGATATTGACACTAGCACAAATATTTTTGTTGCATAAAACCTATAACTGTCATGACTATGCCTCTACGTCTTTTCATTTTCTAATTATCATACAAATTAAGATTTTACAAACACAAACACAAAAAAAACATAAGGACATAAGGGACGAATCAATGCCTTAAAAAAAAGGGTGCGTGTACCTACTTATTTACGCGCGTCGAGAAGTTATACGTCTGTCTGTCCGTCCGTCCGTCCTTCTGATATTTATTTTACTAGCTTTTATTAGCTTCAACCTGTGACTTTTGTGTTACAGTTATGCGCGCGCATCTGAAAATTTCACTCTCATCATTTTTTCATAATGCGCTTAGAGAAGTGTAACTTCATTAATAAACCTAAACAACTTAGATTAATCAGAAATGACACATGGACAGACAGAGAGACGTACAAGAGAGTGATCTTATAAGGGTTCCTTTTTACCTACAACCCTAAAAAATATCTAGTAAACGTTTACAAGAAACTATATTCTAGGAAACCGAAACACAATTAAACATTTTTTTTTCTGAAATTGGAGAAGAATCATTCCTTGACCTAATCGCTTATGACTCGCACGCTCAATTAAATATTAATGTAGATTCCTCCCTTTTTACCTCACTTTTCTACAAAATGTTTCAAGTCAACTGAAACAAATTAACAGAAACAACCCTTTGACTTTAAAGAGTCAAATTAATGTAGTTAAGTTTGGTTAGGACAGGTGACCTCACTTCACTGGATTCTCTTTGTGTTAACACAGCCATCAAAGAAACTAAGTATTTAAATGCCACAATTCCAAGTTCATTTCACTTGTAAATAAATTTCTAAATTATTCAAATTGTTTATTAAGAAATTAATTACATATTTTGCTTGACTAACTCTCCAGATTTATAAAAGACTGAAGTAGATTAACATTTTATACTTGTATACGGGCTGTTTTTCCGCAACCAGAAATCTTCAATTGGGTCCTTTTTGTGTGAGGATGGAGTAGCCTTGCTTAGTACCTACTACCCTCTCGGCTTTGTCCAGAGGAAAATACATGTCAATACCCCTGGAGCCAAATAAGCCGTGGGTTATCACGATGTTTTCGTTCACCGCAAAATAAATTTCAATTAGTGCACACCATTTTTTCGCAAGAAAAATCCATTGGTATACGACCGGCCGGTATTCGAACCCGCGACCTTTGGAACGAAAGTCGAAGCATCTACCACCAGGCCAACATTGCTCTGATGTATGTAAAATTTCTTAGATATTTGAGGTAAAAAGATTGAGCTCCCTCAATTCAAGGAATGACTAATCTTTTATTTTACTTAGAGCTTAGGCAGAGTTGATTGAGAAACGTGATAATTACGTAGGATGAAAATTCAAGCGTACCAGTGAGTCATAGTCACTTATACTAATACTAAAGAACGAATAAAAATTTAAGCTTCCTCCATAGCTAAAATTAAAAGACACAAAAAGCTTTCTTAATCCATGTATCAATCTTGATACTGAAGTAAAATGAAACAAGGTAAATGAATACTAACATATTAACCGATCGTTATTAGGTAAAGCGTTTTCAGACAATGCGGATAAACTAGCTCAAATTAGATGTGTAATTACAGCCCGAGCTTTTCTCGTTACCTCATGAATGAATTTTAATGAAGAAACTAAATTGCAAAGGAACTTTGAAACTACGTGGTTCTTATGCCAAGAAAATAATTAGGATAGTTTGGTATGTAAATACTAACTAAAGTTTAGAGCTGGATGGTGCTTCAAACGGTTCATCTATTTGTCCGATCAAGACGACCCAGTTGGCATAATGGTCACCATGCCGGACTGCCAAACACAGGGTTGCGGGTTCCATTCCCGCCTGAGGCATGTATTTATGCTTAGATATTTTGTCTGTGGTCTGGTTGTTTTGTTTAAGTATTATAAGTATAAATTTACAGCAGAAAAGTGTATAAATATTATAGTATATTCGTTGTCTAGCACTCATAACACAAGTCTAGTACTTACCTTGGGGCTAGATGGCAATGTGTTCAATGTCCTGCAATATTTATTTATTTTATTATCATGTTTCATTGTAGAAATTTAAATCACGTGTGACACGTAATCTCAAAAAAAACTAACTGCTAGAGCGCTAACTATTCATAGGGCTCTGGAAAGTTATTCCTTTCTACTCTTCCCTCCTTTTTACATGGCTTGCCCTGTTTGGGTCTTGAGTATTTAAATGTTACCCCTTCCTGTTATCAAATTGATCTGAAAGGTTTAATTGTCTAGTAGTAGATTAGTGTTAATTGTTAACTGGCATATCAGAAAACCAAAAAAAAATACCGTTTAAATTAAAAAAAAAATATATAGTTCAGCCTTTGATCACTATCTCATAAGATAAAACACGCTTCCCTAGAAGATTTCCTAGACCTATAATACGCAACCATTTTCATTACATTAAGGGTCTGATTGCCAATTGCTTTATACTACGTATGTAGATATCTCAAATTATTCTCTAGAAATAAATAAAGATCAATCTCTTTTTAAATCACATTCACACTTGGCCGATTTCACTATAACCGTACAATAAAAATTCAATGAATTCAATGAGCCATCCAGTTTTTTCAGTGAGTATAATGCACAACAAAGGAAAAAACAGCCAAGTACCTACTAGCACACTGAGGATTCCGTATAAGAACATAATATACTAATTTGTATGTTTGGTACCCATATATTTAGGTGCCAATAGTTTCTGTGTTCGTCAGTTTTATTTCTAACAGGCATAGACAGCCGTTTTATATGGGTCCCGTTTCTTTTCTCTTGTTGAACGCAGCCCTAAAAAGCAATTAAACTCAGCCACACTTTTCTATGTAGTCTGTTTTATAATTTTTCCAGTGTGTTCAAAACTTTTTTTTTAAAGTTGATTTTGCGAAAAGTTTTGAATGAGTTCAACGTGTTCTTTCTCCCCAAGGCTAAACTTGCTTGCAATCGTTAGCTTTCCTGCGCTTCCTCAGACTTTCTATTCATTGAATAAATGTGAAAGTTTGTGTGTGAACGTTTGTTACCTTACAATGAGACGACGACCAAGTTGGCACAATGGTCACCATGCCGGACTGCCAAATACAGGGTTGCGGGTTCGATTCCCGCCTCAGACAAGTATTTATGTTGAGTTATTTGTCTGTGGTCTGGTTGTTTCTATGTATTATAAGTATATATTTACAAAATAAAAGTATATGAGTAGTATATCCGTTGTCAATTGTCGCATCCATAACAAAAGTCTAGTTACTTAGTTTGGGGCTAGATGGCGATGTGTGGAATGTCCTGCAATATATATTTATTACTGAGACTTGCTACGTCCATACCAAGGACCCTGGAATGTTTGACGACCTCAAACGACTTCGATGCAGAAGGTTGCGGGTTCAATTCCCGCCCCAAACAAATATTTATATAGAGATACTAGCTGCGCCCCGTAAGTTCCGATCCCGTGGAAATATCGGGATAAAAAGTAGCCTATGTAATTCAGGTCTCCAGCTATCTTGATACTGAGTTTCATCGCAATCGGTCCAGTGGTTTTTGCGTGAAGGAGTAACAAACATACACACACACACATACACACAAACTTTCACATTTATAATATTAGCAGGATAAGATTAGTTTCTGGATAGTTTCTGGTCTGAGTGCTTCTGTACATATGTTTACAACTAGCTGCTCCCCGTAGTTACACCCGCATAGGTAAGTCCCGATCCCGTGGAAATATCGGGATAAAAAGTAGCCTATATTTTTCAATTCGATCTAGCAGTTCCTGAGATCAGCGCGATCAAACAAAAAACGGAAGCCCTCAAAGATGAATAATTTTCCCCGTTTATTTCACATTACCCACTGATTCTTCGCTCTTCTTGGTCGCAGCGTGATGTTATATAGCCTAAAGCCTTCCTCGATATTTGGACTAACACAAAAATATTTATTCAATTCGAACCAGTAGTTCCTGAGATTAGCGCGTTCAAACAAACTCTTCAGCTTTATAATATTAGTATAGATATGAAAGTATACTATAAGTATTCTATGTTTTATATGGCATCCATAATACAAGCCTAGTCGCTTAACTTGAGGCTAGATGGCGCTGTGTGAAATTTCCTACAACATAAAAAAATATAAATAAAATTATAAAAAAATCTATTGCACAATAAAGGTACACCTATTATTGTAAAAGACAAGACAACAAAGCTTGATACCATATCCTGCGGCACAGCGCTTATGGATACTGTAAGCACTGAGCCTCCATTTTGTTAAGTTGCTGAAAACACGATTTTTCCTTTTGTTTCATGTTAATGCCCACTTCTACCTTTGAAATGGCTTTTTGTTTATCTAATGAGAGATAAAACATCAAAGTTTGTTCCCATTTACGAATGTTTCATAACAAAATGACACCATTCTGCCCTGTTACCAACATCACTAACTCCCAAACAGCGTAATATATTTTAATTTTACTACCTTATACCACTGTAACTGCTTGTTTCCATTATACCTATCTTGTATAGTACGACCAACTTCCAAAAAAGCTCACAAAAGCTCGTAAAAAAAGCAGCTAAAATTTTTCTTAACCTACTTCAAAAACGAGGTTGTCGATTAGACCTTGATTTAACCATGCCAGACTGCCAAACACAGGGTTGCGGGTTCGATTCCCGCCTCAGACAAGTATTTATGCTTAGATATTTGTCTGTGGTCTGGTTGTATGTTATGTATATTTTTATAAAAGAAAAGTAAATAAGTTGTGTGTCCGATATCTAGCACCCATAACACAAGTCTAGTTACTTAACTTGGGGCTAGATGGCGATGTGTGGAATGTCCTGCATATTTATTTATTTTTTATTTATATAAATATTGCAAGACTGTTACATTTTACAAAGAGCTATCTAGCCCAAGCTATGTAACTACACTTGTATTGTGATGCCTAGACAACTTATAGAATACTTATAACAAATAAATCTAAATAAATATTTGTATGAGGCGGGAATCGAACCCCGACCTTCTGTTTCGCAGGTGGGTGTTCGCCCGCTGCCCCACAGAGGTCGTAACATCATTTAATTTTGAAGATTTCAGAAAAGTCTGTTAGACCAAAAACTTAGAAAACAATGAAATTTTCATCAAGCTCGGTTTAATGTTAATAGATACGTTTGAACTAGAATTATTACGATCGCGTCGGCGGGGCGTTAATGTTTGTATTTTGTACAAGTACCTAAGACAGCGTCGCGCAACATCTTTATTTAGTTTCACTGTATCCATATAAGAGTACGTACTTACCTAAACATTTTAATGGAATGGTAGCATAGGCCAGTAAGGCGGGGCACATTATTCCCCAGAAATGAGGCTTTGTTCATTTGACAGCATTCATTAGAACATAAAAGCTTTCACTATCAGATAGGTTCAACGTTACCTTGGTGCACTAATGTGGTCGAATTTGCTGACTTCACATAAATGAAAGGTTCTTTGAAAAGCGGTACGGTTATGTTCGAAAAGGTAGTAGAACAGCTGAAATGAGCACGTAGCGGGTTCCAGTCTTAATGTTAGAAACTAGCAATAGCTCGTGGTTTCACCTTAATAAGCAATTTTACCACTTTAGTGGACGAATTTCCAAAAACAATGTTACCTTGTAAAAACAATGCACTAATTTGATTGGATTTGCTGACTTCATTTACCTTTAATTTATGTTATCATCATCATATCAGCCCATACAAGTCCACTGCTGGACATAGGCCTCCCCCATATGACGCCACAAACAGCGGTCCTGAGCCGCCTCCATCCACCGACGACGCGCAGCCGCTACAAAGCCGCTTAATTTATGTGAAATCAGCAAATTGGACCACATTAGTGCAAAAGGTAACGTTTTTTTTGTAAATTCGTTCACTAAAATGGTAAAAGAGCCTATTCGGGTGACACCACAAGGCTACGCATTGTAAAGCGCTACCGTCATGTTTAAAAACGTAGTGGAACTGCTGAAATGAGCACGTAGCGGCTTCCAATCTTAATATAAGAAACTAGCAATACCTTGTGGTTTCACCCTAATAAGCTCTTTTACCACTTTAGTAGACGAATTTGCAAAAGCGATGGTACCTTGTAAAAACAATGTAATGTGATCGGATTTGCTGACTTCATTTACCTATAATTTATGTGAAGTAAGCAAATTCGATTACATTATAAGATAACGTTGTCCGTCCACTAAAGTGGTAAAAGAGCTTATTCGGGTGACACCACGAGGCAACGCATTATAAAGCGGTCATGTTCAAAAACACAGTGGAACTGCTGAAATGAGCACGTAGCGGCTTCCAATCTTAATATTAGAAACTAGCTGTGAATCGCGGTTGCACAAACATTTGCCGTTTTTACCAATTTGTAGACGAATTTTCAAATATCCTTTCTTAGCGTGCACTTTTATAAAGTTAGACTCGTAGCTCTTGTACACACATTTCATGATAATCTCTTATGGAGGCGAAAATTTGTAAGAATTTTTAAAAGGCTACTTTTTATATCGTTATTCTCACGTGATCGGGACTTATACGGGTAAAATCAAAGGGTGCATCTGGGCTCCAAAAACTCCACATTGTAATTTTTAATTGAAAAAATGTTTAATCGTGCAAATCAATCTATTGCTTGAAATCGATCGCTTGTTTTAAGCATCTTATATTTAAGAGCAGTAATAGAAACTCTTTCTAAATGACTTCTAAGAGAGTAAGTAATTCTCCATAACAATAGTGAGCTTGCCCGGTGTATTTTACATAACTATCAAGAACACCAAAAACTACCAAGTTAATTTTGTACTACTGAAAAAAACATATTATATACATATTACATTTAGAGATTTTTTATTCTTAAAAACTAATTTATACCTACCTGCTACCTACAAAGTGATTAAAATTATCATTTGTTATCATTTGCAACAAATATAAAATTATCTTACTCGTGCATTTAAAAAAAGTGTTTTAGTAAGTAACAGTTATCTTATCATCAGTGACTTGCATAATATTTGACAAACAAATGAAGCAATTGGAAAATTATGCATAATCATGAAGCGTAACTATTATTATTCTTAATTATTTTTAAACAGTTAGATAAATGATTATATTATTAAACGATGTATTAATTTGAATGATACCTTTAATAAGAAATTATTAAGAATTTTCTACTTTAATTCCCTTAAAAATTACTCATCCATGTAGTTAGCTAGATACAGTTTACAAATTGAATCAACGGAACATAAACTTTGTGACTTTGGGACTAAATATTATTTTGATATCAATTAATTTCATCATAAAGTCATTTCGAATCTCGTGGGAGTCGGCAGCGGTTTCAATGTCAATGTTTAATAACAATATTCAACATTCGTGTAATATAATATGTAACTAATATCTACCTATTTATGAAGCTATGGTTGAAGTACTTAGTGTAAGTACTTTGGATTAACTGAGCCCGTGGATAGAGTTTTTATATTCGTATATTTAAGGACATAGGGCCAATAATACTTTAAAACACCATGTTTAATCAGCTATTTTTTATAATGAGGTGTTATTTTATTATTATTTAATAATAGCAGCGCTCCGCGGTGTCACCCGCGTAAGATCCCGTGGGAATTCCAGGATAAAAACGCCCAAACTATCTACACGCAAAATTTCATCCAAATCGGTCAACTGGTTTCGGAGATTACCCCTATAAACTCACAAACTTTATAATATTAGTATAAATTTAGGTCAGCGTTGTTTAACCACTATCTGACCAGATGGTAAGTGGTGATCTAAGATGCAGCACAGTTTCCTAGTAGAATGTGAAGATGAAGACCAGCAAATAAGCGGGGTCCTTTAGGTGTTCAAGTAAAGGTGGAAAGAATGCGGCAGTGGAACAAGACTTTTCCAACCCGTCCGTTTCAAGTCGCTGTATCGGCCTTATTAATCGTAACAGACAAGTGCGCTTTTCGAAACGACTAGCAAATTCTACTATCACGTTTTCGTAAACAAGAAAATTATATGGGGAGATTAAGCTTCGCATTACATCCGCTTGCCTTTCTTTTTTATATAATTTTCGCATTTACTAAAACGTGATTACTAGCGTTTGCTAAAGGTACATAAATCCGCTTGGCGATACGACTTTGACTGGTAGGTGGAAGCCTTCCACCAGAAGATAGCTCCTTTAGTACCACCGAGGAGTCACGTGTGGTTAAATCTCACGGACGCAAGCAAATGCTACTATCACGATTTCGTAAACAAGAAAATTATATGGGAAGTTTAATCTTCTTATTACATCCGCTTGCCTTTCTTTTTTATATAATTTTCGCATTAACAAAAATGTGATTACTAGCGTTTCGTAGGTACAAAAATACCAGAACACGGTTAAGTCAGCTTGGCGATACGACTTTGACTGGTAGGTGCTAACGAGCAGCGCCCGAAGCCTACCACCAGGAGATAGCTCCTTTAGTATCACCCATGAGTAAATCACTCTAAATCTGTCCGTTCCTCTAAAGTTCTTCTTCTAGCGGTTCCTGATCGCTCTTCTACTTTCTACCACAACTCCTTTACCGCTCGCGGTGTAGAATTGTGGAATGCTCTGCCTGCTTTTATTCGGCAATCCAAATCTTTGGCTGTTTTTAAAGCCAATGTGTACAAGCATTACCTTGCTCTCGCTGAAGCTAGTCAATCGAAAATATAAATGTCCTATTGTTTCATTGTACGTATATATTTATGTGTTGATATGTATTTATTTTTATTGTATGTATGTTTAATTATTTATGTATTTTAATATTTATTATTTTATATTATATATTATTTTAATACGTATTTATTATTATCCACCTTATATTTCTGTCGCGTTATAAACAACCCACCCATCCCCTTCCTTAATTCTTGTCCATCCAAAGGTTGCCTGGAAGAGATCGCTTTTAGCGATAAGGCCGCCCATTGTGCCATATCGTAAGGTACTAAATATCAATTTTCTTTTAGCATATAAGTAGTTATAAGTTAGAATTTATTTTTGTTTTTGTTGTATGTAATCATTTTGCGTTCTGTTTTTATGGTGCAATAAAGTGTTTATCTATCTATCTATCTATCTATGAGTCACATATGGGATAGCTAGAGATCCTAGGGCTAAATCTCATGAAATGCGAACAATACGAACCCCATAGCAAATTCTACTATTACGTTTTCGTAAACAAGAAAATTATATGGGAAGTTTAAGCTTCGCATTACATCCGCTTGCCTTCTTTTTTATATAATTTTCGCATTAACAAAAACGTGATTACTAGCGATACGACTTTGACTGGTGCTAAAGAGCCGCGCCCGAAGTCTTCTATCAGGAGATAGCTCCTTTAGTACCACCGAGGAGTCACGTGTGGTTAAATCTCACGGACGCAAGCAATATCAACCCTCATAGCAAATGCTACTATCACGATTTCGTAAACAAGAAAATTATATGGGAAGTTCAAGCTTCGCATTACATCCGCTTGCCTTTCTTTTTTATATAATTTTCGCATTAACAAAAACGTGATTACTAGCGTTTTGTAGGTACAAAAATACCAGAACACGGTTACGTCCGCTTGGCGATACGACTTTGACTGGTAGGTGCTAACGAGCAGCGCCCGAAGCCTTCCACCAGGAGATAGCTCCTTTAGTACCACCGAGGTCACGTGTGGGTAAATCTCACGGACGCAAGCAATACGAACCCCCATAGCAAATTCTACTATTACGTTTTCGTAAACAAGAAAATTATATGGGAAGTTCAAGCTTCGCATAACATCCGCTTGCCTTTCTTTTTTATATAATTTTCGCATTAACTAAAACGTGCTTACTAGCGTATGCTATAGGTACAAAAGAACTAGAACACGGTTAAGTCCGCTTGATGATACGACTTTGACTGATAGGTGCTAAAGAGTCGCGCCCGATGCCTTCCTCCAGGAGATAGCTCCTTTAGTCCGAGGAGTCACGTGTGGTTAAATCTCACGGACGCAAGCAATAAGAACCCTCACAGCCAATGTTATTATCACGTTTGCGTAAAAAACAATATCGTTTGGCAAGTTGAAGCTTCGCATTACGTCCGCTAAGCCTTTCTTTTTATATAATGATCGCATTTACAAAACACGTGATTAGCGTTTGTTAAATAAAAAACTATGATATCTAATGTTATATGCTTGAAAACCTACCATGCTATTTTATTTTTATATGTTATATTTATCTTATGAATTTGATATGACTGTATTCTATTTTGTAATCCATTAAATAAAATAAATAAATAAATAAGAAAGACATTATGGCAAAAAAGTTAAGTAAGGAATGAAGGTGTATGTGAGTGTACATTTCTCATTGCTTTGTTCCTTACTAAAGATTAATGGCGCAATTCAAGCGATGTGACGAGATTCTTGTTAATTTGCGTACTTAAATCACGCAACCAATACGGGAGCGTTGTATATATCTTTGTATACCTTTAATCCTCCACCCTCCTCTCGAGCTTGTTCACTTTATTCTTCTAGTTTTTAGTGCACATCACAGCGCGTAGGACGCATACATGTATTTGAATTAAATTTTAAAAATTATGTTTCTGTAATTGGCAGTAAGTTTAGTGAACAGTTTTTAGTTTATGATAATTTTAAGTGTTGTTGTTCATCAATAAAAAAATATAGATAACTTAGAAAAAATGGTAGATATGGTAGAATTTTACTCTAGTTTATTTAGAGTTTTGGGATTTTTCTAAATGTAAATTACCTAAAAACTCAATGTAATTTTTCTATACAATAAATACTATTGTTTACCTAAGGTGGCCGTTCCCAACAATTGGGTGAACACTATTTTAAAATATTTTTAATAATTTCAATAAATTGTGGATTATTTTCAGGCATAAATATTTGTTTAGGTATTTTTAGTATAATTTCCTGCCCCACGTGCCACCTGCACAAAGAAAGACCTAATGAAGGTCACAGACTAGTAACTGGTTCACAAAATTTAACTGTTTGCTTCACACCGAGTAATTATCTCTAATCAAAAACCTAACTTGTGCTATTGACCCTAAATAAGACGAAGTTATGTCATGGTACAAATACCTAAGAAGCATTATAAAGATTTTTGTTACAAATTGTATAATGTAAGCTGGTTCTTGCTTAAACCATCTAGTCTATACTATCTGTACAAATGTTATAAAGTTGAAGAGTTTGTTTGTTTGTTTGTTTGTACGCGCTAATCTCAGGAACTACTAGTTCGAATTGAAAAAATATTTTTGTGTTGGATAGTCCATTTATCGAGGAAGGCTATAGGCTACTTTTTATCCTGATATTCCCACGGGATCGGGAGTTACGCGGGTGAAACTGCGGAGCGCTGCTAGTCTATAGTATAAAATATACAATATTATAAAGCTTAAGAGTTTGTTCGTTTGAACGCCCTAATCTCAGGAACTACTAGTTCGAATTGAAAAATTATTTTTGTGTTGGCTAGTCCATTTATCGAGAAAGGCTCCTTTTTATTTTGATATTTCCACGGGATCGGGACTTACGCGGGCGAAACCGCGTGGCCTAGCTAGTAATCAAATACAATGCATGATATCACTTAGAAGCGTCCTGAAAGTTAAGGTAGGATGTGTGCCTTCGGAACGCGCCCACCAATGAGAAGGCACAAGAAACTTAAACTCATATCCCTATCACACTTCAACATAATAACCTCCTAACAACAAAACAGTCACGAAGTCATCTCATAGCCACAACTTTTCCACTTTGCCTATCACAAGACAGGATAGCCTCACAAAACTTAACATCAACTTTTTGTTCATGCTATCCAAGTTTCAAACTCATTAGGTGGGTATTTTATTTTAAAGGTAAACTTTGCTAATGTCGATTATTATAAAAAGTTCTCAGGTTTTTTAAGGATAGATAAGGGTAATCTCAGGATACATGCAAAACGCGAGAATTATAATACTAGCTGTGCCCCGCGGTTTCAACCGCGTAAGTCCCGATCCCGTGGAAATATCGTGATAAAAAGTAGCCTATGTGTTAATCCAGGTCTCCAGCTATTTACATTATTGCGTGAAGGAGTAACAAACATACACACAAACTTTCACATTTATAATATTAGTAGGAAGTAGGATAGTAGGATCATAAGTATAGCTTGTTAGCATACTTAGTAAGTTTCCATAGTATTTTAGCTACATAGTACCATAGTTATTTAGGTTTTAATGAAAATGTAGTAGTGTGAAGAGCCTCTGCTTCAAGTCTGGCGAAATTTGCTTTCCTCTATCAGTATGATTGTATGATTTATTTATATTTGTTAAAAATCCTTTATTGGTCGCATTTTACACCCGATCTAGAGACTTGGGACCTACACACATTTTTATGATTTTGTGTCGTAAGAGGTTTTTAATTATATAGACAAGTAAATACTTCTTCCAATAAAAAGGATCAAATTTTTGGGCAAAATCAAAATAAAAAAAGATCCGGTTTTAATGTCTTTTTTTTTTAATTATTTATAATGTACCTACTGAGTTGGTCTCAGAAAAATCTGGTGAAGAGCTGATGAGGATCTTAGGATCAGTCCTAAGATCATTATGGTCCTAAGATTAGCAAAGAATTTCTCAAAATGCAGTACATTCCTCACTTTTAGATTTCTACTAGTAGAATCAGCCCTTTAACTACCACCTGCATCTTGTGAGGTCTACTGTTTCCAGAACAACTAGTATTTTTAAACTTTATTAGGGACTTTAATTATTTCCCGTATCTTTCTGTACTCTCCCTAGAAGTTCGTTGACAGAAAACTTCATAAACTGTGCATAGTACATAATTTTAATGTGTATTGCTATAAACGAAATAACTAAAAATGTAATTTTCTAAAAAAAAATATAATTAAACTCTAAAGAATATTACAAAATTTTCCATTTGGAAAGCTAATTACAAACCTTTCTCAATTAGCAGAATTTTCTTTAATCTGGCAATTACAATGCAAACCAAATTGTACGAATAATAAAAAAAGCTTATAAATGGTTCTACCTGTTTAATAAAAATGTTATCGTGGTTAAAGAGGGGTTACCTGTTTTTTTTTAGTACAAAGGGGAATGATAGGAATTTTTGTTCAATGTCCTTTAAAAAATCGAAATATTTTTCGAAAATTTACAGGTGATATTAGATTCGTACATCGCTAATAAGTGTTATTGAATAACCGTGTTTAAGTCTTCGCCTATGTGCCTTCGCCCTTTGTCCAATTTAAATGTGGAACGTACCAGCAAACAAATTACATTTAAAATGATCGACAAAGTACAACTTTTAGCTTATTGCATCCCACTGCAGGGAAAAGGCCTACCTCCTCTCTTTTCACTGTTTTTTGTCAAGTGCCAGCTGGGTCTACGGCAGGAGTCCAACCCCCCCATAATCTTCTTTTGGGACTACATAAGGTCGTCTGCTATTCAAAACCCAGGCTGGTTGGACATGTGGCAGATATTTATTTGGAAATCAAACAGCTATTATAGGAATTTAACAACGGTGAAACATTACAGATATGGCCACTGGCTAGCCCAGTTCCACTTGAGTCCGGTATCAGTGAGGCCAATGTCCTTTTTTTTAGTTTGCGTTCAATTAAAACAATGGAAGGTTTTATTTAATCAAGATTTATTTTATCAAAAAGATAATATGCACAAAAGTCACACAGCTAATCGTAGGGAGATACCACAGAGTAGTTATACACAGAGGAAAATGTTTGCGTTCAATCTTCGACCATATCGTTCAATTTAATTTTTTTACAGTTTGAGTACCCAGTTTCGTATTTCTTATCAGTAAATTTGACATTAAGTATACCTAGTGCGCTCCCTTGGTAGACCTCAAAGTCGGATTTTTTACTTTAAGTTAATGACCATATCTGCTCATGTTGTACATATTGCACATTTACATGAGTTCAGGAGTCCAAAGGGTAAAACGGAATATCATTAAGACTTCATTCTTCATCCGTCCGTTGGGCTAAAAACAAAAGAAAAACTTTTTTTTAAGAGGGGCTCCTTTACATCATGGTACTGAAATCTCCATGAGGGAGTCCGATTTACACTTGGCCGGTTTTTTAAAGGTCTGATGAAGTAACCACTAATATTAGTGTTTACTTCATCAGATCTTTCATCGATCAATTGTTTCTTTGTCGCCGATGGAGTCAAGAAGTCCTGCGCAAGCATACATGTACTCCGTCGGATCTCGACTGTTGGCGGTAACACCGATGGGTTTTTAGTGGGTAAGCCTCCGGCCGCCTACCATCCTCAGGCTGAAGGCAGCCCCACATACCTCCGTCGCCCCCTCCCCCTCAGGGTGGCGTGAGGATGCAACAATGCATTTTCCCATCGATAAAAAAGACGTTTTCTGTGTATCGTGCTATTACTTAGGTATAATAGGATTAAATACTTTATGCCCCGCACAAGTGTAACATGAATTTAAAATATATCAATTTTACATAAATTCGAGAAATATGAAAATATCGGAATTTTCTTGTTCAGTTACGCTTACGAGTAAAACCGCTTACCTACACCCATTTCCTGTTTGTCTGCGATAACAGAAGTGTACCTAAAAGCAACCTTGGGTATTACGAATTAGAAATATTTTATTTAGTCAACCCTTTCATTGTGTACAAAATGATTTGTGAAAAATGTAGGAAAATATATAATATATTGTTGGTTTTATTCAATGTAAAAGCTCTTTATTGTCATGGTTTGTGAAATCGATCTTACTTTTGTTTCCTTTTGTGAAAAATATATCGGCCTAATAAATATTTAAGATTTAACTCACAATCAATCTATACTAATATTATAAAGCTGAAGAGCTTTATACGTTTGAACGCGCTAATCTCATGAACTATTGGTTAGAATAGAAAAAATATTTTTGTGTTTTTCAAAAATTGTTCTAAGATTGGTCTTTTGACATGTCTCCAATTATAAAGTATTGTCTGTCTGTGGAAAGGCCGAATAGAAATCGATAACTAAATACTAAGTTTATGCCAGCTACACGCTATGTAGAGCTCTTGTGCAAGCTGAAAATCAGTAGCGCTGAGATGGTCACACAGCTCACAGCATATTGCTAAGACTGCACCCTCCTGTGCACGCACATAGGTATCTTGTTATTTAATGTTTTATTATGTATTGTAATCTATTTATGTATATGTGTTGTGTTATGGAAAATAAATGGTTTAATCGACGCATATTCAAACAACCTATGGTCATGTCGCAAACATTTTTTTGAATTAAGGGCTATACTTCAACGAACTGAAAGACATTTTTAATGTTACAACATTTTTTGCGATTTCTCTCAGAAATGATTTGTATTATCTAACTAGTTGCTCCGGCAAACGTTGTTTATCCAAAAAAAATAAAGGAAAAAGAAGAAAAAAAAAGATATTATTCGGTTCTCAGACTTAACGTACATACACAAAAAAATTCATACAAATCGGTTCAGCTGTTTAGGTGGAGTTTGGCAACTAACACCGCGACACGATTGGCATCAATATTTATACGATACTAACGTCACTAAGTAGAGTTTGCATGGGAGTATATAGAAAAGTGTTGTTTTTATACCTTTTCAGGCTATTTTTAAATTTTTTTCTCTCCTTAATACCTAACCATCCTCGTACTTTAAGGAATATTCTAAAAAATTTTTTGCGAAAGCGGTTCAGCTGTTCTCGAGATTTGCGCTTAGCAACACATTCAGCGATTCATTTTTATATTATAGTTAGTTGTGGTCGGTAAACATACTTTCATCCCTAAAATAACTATTTTCGTAGCAGTGGAATAGTTGCAGTTTATCAGAAGATAAATTATCTTGGCTTTGCGTCATAATTTCGTGTTTGCCGTAATCAATCAATGTTGTTCTCTCAACGTAAATATAAGTAAGTTTCTTAGAGTATACTGCTCGTGAAATAGGTAGGTATAATAAGGGATAGTTAGAGCGTATGATTATCATTTTCTAGTACTAAGTGGTGTTGAATCTAGTACTAAGAGCAAAGTATGTAAGTAATTGTACTTGTATACGGGCTGTTTTCTGCAATTAAACCCTTTTTAATTGGGTCCTTTTTGCGTGAGGATAGAGTAGGCTTGCTAAGCTGAAAGGGACCTTTCAGCTTAGTCGACCACGTCCAGAGAGAACTTGTCAATTATACCGGACCCAACTAAGCTTCGGGTTTCATCACGATGTTTTCCTTCAACTTAAAAGCAATTACCGCACATAATTTTTTCTCAAGACAAATACATTGGTGCACGGCCGGTCGGGATTTGAACTGACGACCTTCAGAATGAAACTTGAAGTATTTACCACTGAGCCAACACCGCTCTAAGAGCATAATATGTTTAGTACAAAAATTGACCTTCAATATAAATGAACAATTATCTCAGTTCCGTTATTCTAATGAACTGATGACAACGTCAGGTTGGTCTGAAAACGATGGTAGACATTTGGACTGCTTCCAAATCCACTTGGGGGTTATACGCTTTATCCGAATTCAGATATTCTTGTTAAATTTAAATCTTTGGTTGTTTTATTAGGTTATATCTATACTAATATTATAAAGCTTAAAAGTTTGTTTGTTTGTTTGAACGAGCGAATCTCGGGAACTACTGGTTTGAATTGAAAGAATATTTTTGTGTTGGATAGTTCATTTATCGAGGAAGGCTATAGGCTACTTTTCATTTTGACATTCCTACGGGATCAGTAGTTATGCGGGTAAAACCGCGGAGCGCAGCTAGTGATAGATATAACGAACCAACGATTTACTAATTGATAACAACTTTATTCTAGGTGTAGTTATAGATAAAAAACTTGAGAAGTGTCAAGGGACACCCGGATGGAACGAAGAAAGACGAAACGAAAATAACTGACTTGCTTTCTATGAGAGAGAGAGAGAGGCAGACAGAGAAACACGGGCACGCCGCACGGCTTACAACTATAGCAAAAAGTGTCGTTACAACTTTTGGTCATATTTTTTTCCGTCTAGCCCCCTTTCGCAACGCGTGATAAGTAATTTCGTTCCAAAAGTCGTGTTGTAGAGATTCTTAGACAATTTTACTCCTGGTAGAAAGAACGTCATTTATCTCAACAACAATATTACAGAATAGTTCGTATAATGCATTAGCAATGGCTTTAGTTTTAGCTGATTCAATTCTAATCTAATAGTTAATGAATAACATTTTATGCGATAATAACTCATGAACTAAGGCATCATAGCAACACTAAGCTATGTATTGCACACACATCAACGAGATTCATTGCGGTGATGTGTTAGACAGACCGGAATACGTATTCACTGTAATTATTGACGAAACTATGGTTTGTTAATCTCACTGTGTGGCTCCCTCGGCATTAAGCAAATACTGATTTATTAACAAATAGCTATATATTTAAAATAAGAATGAATGAGAATAATTATCTACTGTTTAAACGGATATGAAAATCAGTGTTGCCGATCGATAGTCGACGACCGATAGTCTATCGATAATTAATAAAAAACAATCCTACTTATATTATAAATGTGAACGTTTGTGTGTGTGTGTGTGTAAGTGTGTGTTTGTATGTATGTTTGTTAAAGCACTCATAGACGATCGAACCCAGTGCGGTCCGCACTCGAACTTGGTACGCTCCGTACCATATTCGATCGTGTGTAGAGCGGCAGACTGCTCTACACACGAGCACATTAATGAAATATGATACGGAGCGTATCAAGTGCACGGTGCGGACCGCAACGGGTTCGATCGTCTATAAGTGCTTTTACTACTTTACGCAAAAACTACTGGATCGATTGCGATGAAAGTCGGCATCTAGATGATAGCTGGATACCTGGATTAAGATATAGGCTTTTATTTTGATATTCCCACGGGATGGGGACTTACGCAGGTGAAACCGCGGGGCGCAACTAGTAATATATATAGAAATCAAATAAAAATTAAAATCATTTATTCCTTTGGATACTTAATACCTAGGTACAAGATCACGTGGACACGTCTTAAAAACTAAGTTAGGATGTGTGCCTTCGGAACGCGCCCACCAATGAGAAGAAGTCACAAGAAACTCATGGGGATAAGGCTATTGATACTATCGTACTTTTAACGTCTGTAATGTTTTGCGCAAACATATGTGTGCACATTTATTATAAAGTATGCGTACACGCAAAGAGATCCATAGTTACTTTGTTAGCGCCCACGAGTAGCGCCTATCAAAATACTCTCTTTACACACAATGTCCCATTTTGTAATTCACTGTATTAAAAACGGTAGTGACGCCATTCACCGCACTGTAGTGCCTGGAACATGTATTAGATGGAAAAGGAGATGACGGAGGGAAGACTTATTTAATTTATAGATGTTTGTTATTGGTTTGATCGATAAGTATGTAGTCTTCTGCAAACTTACCAGTTTATTTAATAAATTAAATATAATGTGGTGCAAGAATACAGGCAAGTGAAACCTGTAGTAAAAGTTATAGACAAAACTATAATGTAAACATAGTCATTTGATATTGCATTGCACCTGCACCGATATGAAGATGTGCCAAGGCCAAGGTTACACAGCAATTGATGATAGAAGGTCATGTGACGTGATATGTACTTAGTTTAATTAGTATAAAAACCCCCGCTATTACTCAATAAATATTTAGTAAACAATGTACTATCAGTGTGTTAATAGTCCCTCCTAGTTCCATCATCACAATAACCTACGCCTCATCTCCGCCAACAAATCGTTTTGGCAAGAAGTACACCACCTAGTACAAAGATTCCATGAGACGTCAATGACAAAAGAAAAAAGTAATCTTTAAATGTTATTTTTTCGTATTATTATCCTCAGAATTTTGAAATAACATTGTAATTTAGACTAATTTTAATTTGCTGATCCAGTTTTCAAAGTTTAAATTACGAAAGACAAAGCACAAAATAATCTTAACATTCATTTTAACTTTAGATAACGAGTTGAAATTGGAAAACTGACTGATTTTGCAGGATTGTTGTACAAAGTTTTACAACATAGTTTGAAAAGGCTAAAGTCGGTTTTTGGATTGAATATCTTTGGCATTATCGGATTTAATTAATAAAAGGCTTAATTAAGGGTAATATTTCAAATTTCTAGTGTTCAAAATTTTTACTAATAGTTTGAGGTCATGCGAATTATCACAGTTTATATAAATTATTAATTTAATTGGAACGAAGTTCCTTATCACGCGTTGCGAAAGGGGGCTAGACGGAAAAAATTAAGACCAAAAGTTGTAACGGCACTTTTTGCTATAGTTGTAAGCCGTGCGGCGTGCGCGTGTTTCTCTGTCTGTCTCTCTCTTTCTCTTATAGAAAGGAAGCTAGTTATTTTCGTTTCGTCTTTTTTCGTTCCATCCGGGTGTCCTTTGACACTTCTCAAGTTTTTTATTTATTTTATTGCTCTCTGCGTCCCCGCGACCTTAATTAAGTCGTCCATCGAGTCGAAGGCCCGCCTGCGCTGTGCTTTCCGGTACGTGGTCTAGGACATTTCGGCCCCAACGGCCATCAGTTCTACGAGCCACATGCCCCGTCCAATATAAGTATTGTTTAAAACTAATTCACATTATATGAAAATCATTGTATACTACAATGAGCTCACGTGGCACTTGCTTTACCGATGTCGCATTGCATTGACACTGCGCGACAGCTAACAATTTCCGGCTACTGAACACGTTTCAATTTTCAAACCTCTAAAGACTTTACTTGTTTTTTATCGACTTAAAAAAGGGGGAGGTTTTTAATTCGTGACGTATATATTTATAGGTACAGGGTGCATTTTTAATATGGAACTTCAGGGACTTTTCCTAACCTATAAAAGATAGCGTTATTGGTGAAAGTTGCGTGCCTACAAAAACTTAAACATCATCATATTTGGAAAAGTCATTACCTTAGCCAGCAATCGAACATGTTAATAAAAATAACGCCCCATATTTTTATACAAATTGAATGTGTTACTAATAGAGTTCAATTCCTGGAAACAAACACACTATGGCAAATCAATGGAAATAACTAAACCAAGGTAGGTATATTAGAACAAGTAGTTGCTCTACGTTTCCGGATTCAAGAACGATTGAAACATTGCTGAGACTACGCCTAACTACAAGTTATCATTTCATTAAATTACTAACATCAAAAAAAATCTAAAAGTTTGTGAGAACGAAAAGATAAAACAAGGGAAACAAAATTAGGCAAAAATTGCGAAAAATGTTGAAGAACAAAAACAAAACAAAGGTTTCAACGGCATGATTTGTATTCGTAAGTACCTACTTGCCTACAAACGTTAACTAGGTCTGAAAAACAACAACACACTTTGTTAGTTTGTTCGCATTAGAACATTGACGAACAAAAAACTAGATGTTGCCTTAGTGCTGTTACGTAGTGTTATTTATTAGGGATCGAAGCGGATGACTCGATCACTCTGTGTCCCTGCCGGCACGCCACGGCACCACATAAATCCTTAGCACTGCAGTGAACTGACGTCCGACGTTTAACCCAATTAGCGTAGTCACAAATGGGGGCTGTTGTACTAATAATTGCATCGTCCTATTTCTATAAGTATTTGTATGAATTCCATTTCTTTTTACGTTATATTTTGTCTGTTCTCGATTTTTTTTCCACTTTGGAACTTGGGGTAACTTTTCAGATTTTTTTATTGTTTTCTGTTTTGGGCCTATATTTTTAGTTTAATTTTTATTCAATTGAGCTTATTTACCTACTGCCTTCCAAAAAAATTCCATTTTCAGATTTCAAATTTTTCAATTTAATTAAGTATCATAAATTTTCTATTATTGCATCTATGTATTTTTATTTTGTTTTTTATTTTATGGAGCTTATTTACTGGCTTTCAAACGATTTCAATTATCAGATTAAAAATTATTTCAGTTTTAATCATCATAAATTTAAATAGAGACAAGTTAATTAGTATACTTTACCAACCTACGAATCTTAACAGGAAGCTTCCAAATTCTATTGTGTTCGTTACAATAGGTCGAACGTTAAACGGTAAAAGCTCACATTTATTCACTACACGACCTTTCCCCTACAAGTGTAGGTCAAAAACTAATTGCTTCAAAATACCTTTAAGATTCATTGAACCATGAGCTTTACTATCTTTGAAGTTGGTATTCAAATAAGATCTAAAGGGTTACAGTCATCTGAGAAAGAAAATTAGAGAAAAATACCAAAATAGGCACTTCTGTAGATTCTTTGTCATAAAAATCTATTTTGTATTTTTTAGGGATGGCATGGCAAAGTTATTCTAAAAATCAAAAAAACTTACAAAGTTATTTTATTTAAAAAACAAAAAAACCTTGGGCATTTGCATACAATTTCATAATATCTATTTTCGTGTGGTCGTGGGTTCGAATCCCGGCCGGCCGTGCACCAATGTTTTTTTCTTAAGAAAATATTATGTGCGCTAATTGACATTGCTCTTACGGTGAAGGAAAACATCGTGACGAAACCCGCGGCTTAGTTAGCTCCAGAAGTATTGACATGTTCTCTCCTCTGGACACGGTCGACTAAGCTGAGAGGGTAGTAGGTGCGGAGCAAACCTACTTCATCCTCACGTAAATAGGACCCAATTAAAAAGAGTCTAGTTGCGGAAAAAGCCCATATTCATACATACATAATATCTATTTTCAGACTAAATCTTTAATTTTAATGCTGTAACGTATTTTTTTACTTCTTTTCCAACTTCAGGCTGTAATGAATTTATTCAGTTATCTGAACCGAGCGCTCGGGGTTAGCAAATACAGGAAAAATGCATTAATGACATTACGACACCAACTGCGCTCTGTACATGTACATAACTATAAGTTTAAAGAGCTTTTACAAATTTATCTTATGGCTATTTAAATAGATAATTTGTTGCAAATCAAAAGTTTAAAAACTCAACTAATCACTCTGCTAAAACCCTACCAATTTTCAAGAGTATGGTAACTGAACATTACTTTCACTCTATTGTTACATAACTCTTGCCTCCTATTTCTTTTTATATTTGTATTCTTGTTTTTTCTCTTAGAATTGCTTGTATAGTTTTATTATATTTTATTTTTATTTTTTGTATTGTATACATATTGGTTAATTTATTCTCATTATGAATAGTTTTGCTAAATATTATTATGTGTATGTTATGTATCTATGTTTAAGTATTTAGTTTATATCTTTTTTACGTATGTATTTATTATTATATGTGTTTCTTACACCACACGACCTACCAGTTAAGCTAAACAGACCTTCTCCATCCTAAGGTTGCCTGGAAGAAATCGCTTTAAGCGATAAGGTCGCCTGTTTGTACAATTTCGTAGTTATAAGCTTTCTCATCCTTTTTGTTATTTTCAACGTTTTGTGTGTTGTACAAATAAAGTGTTTATCTATCTATCTATCTATCTAATCAAAATTCGTGAAAAAAACAACAAATGGTTGTCTGTAAAGTCGGTTTACGGGCTATAATTTTACGTGATTTTTTCCATTATAAGTCTTCTATTTGTCACTCAGCACCATGACACAATTCCAAATGAGCGATATTATTATTAAATACTCTTATTTCCTAACAGGAACGGACGCATCATGTTACCGAAACATGACGCGTCTATTTCCGGTAACATGACACTTTTGTGTGAATGCAGGTGTCCACCATTTATTAGAAGTTAACAACAGAACAAAAGAAAAATGGAAAAAAAGTTAAAAATACTAATAATAATTATAGGTATAAGGTAGGTATGTATAGTTATTAATGAAAAATAGTTATTATAATAAGTTTGTCAGTGTTGAAGTGTTACATCACCGAAAGTAACGATAAGGATAGTAACTCAGTAAAGAAAAGAAACAAAATTCGTGTGCGTTATAAAAAAAACACACAAATAGCCACGTCTTCTATAGAGGAGAGATTCGACTAATTCATTGTGTACCTTGCAATTATGTAATTAGACATTGTAATTAGCTATTCAATTTTCATTCAATTTAGGCTACAAAATAAGCCGTAATATTCGTCTGATAGCTTATTGAAATCATCTCTCGCCCTCAAAATACATTTCAATCAAAACGGGATTAATCAAGGTTCACTCATCTGCAATAGGCAATGCAATCACAATGAAACCACAAAGCTGAGGGTAAAGATCCACTGGAATCGAAATAAATTGGCATCATTTGCTAGATATAGAAGTGGACGGTGGAGCTTATAAATATCGCTTTACTTATCGATCCGATAAGCTTTCACGGCAGGTTTGATTCAGTACGGTACGAAACGATTTAAAAAAAAAATGACGATCACGATTATGTTTTGTGAACGATAACGACAGAAGAAAAATATTAAAGTTAGAGATTTTCAAAAGTATGATTTCACTATTTTTACAATAGAGATCTAGTCAAAGTAACACGCATTAATTAACATCTTGCGTCAATTGATATCCTAATAAATAAATATTACAGGATATTCCACACATCGCCATCTAGCCTCAAGCTATGTAACTAGACTTGTGTTATGGGTGCTAGACAACGAATATACTTCTTATAGACCACAGACAAATATCTAAGCATAAATACTAGTCTGAGGCGGGAATCGAACCCGCAACCCTGTATTTGGCAGTTCGGCATGGTGACCATTGTGCCAAATGGGTCCTAACTAGTCCTAACTAATTTTAGAAATCCGAAAGTTTGCTTTTTTATTTTATTTTTTTGTTTATTTGTTCCTTCTTCACGCTCAAACGACTGGACCGATTTGGATAAAAATCAACATAATGGTAGTGTAGGGGATGAAGGGGTAGATATATACCTATCACCACTGTTTTATTGATAAGCACGTTTGCGTCGTCACATTGTCACCTGACTATTGCTAGCCCATATAAGTTATGGACTAGCAAATAGCGACTCTAAATTTCTATCTAGCCTCGTAACTGATTAAAAAAGGAACATATATTTCATTCTTAACCTCTGTTAAATCGTTATTAACCATAAATATTAAGTAACAATGCCGATGGAGCGATATACGCGTTCGGTAACGACAGATTATGTTCGTAGTATTCGTAGTTTTTTGTTGGCATACGTTATAGCTTTGATTAAAGCAATAAATCTAGGTTGGGGTTATCAGGCAACATTGGAGTTAAGAGGCGAAAAGGAATGTGATTTCCTCGTAAATTGCGAACCTAGTCTCTCTATTGTATGCCTACGGTGTCTTTAATTATTTTTCGTATTGAGATTAGACATTATAGAATCTTATTTTAGATAGATAGATAGATAAACCATTTATTGCATCACACAAAGGCACATACATACATATGTATTACTATCGTTAATATCAATTATAATTCTACGAGATTCTACGGTCTCCCAACGATTATGTAATTAGGAAATAAGTTATTGGTTATCGAAATAAATAAATTATTTATTTATTATTATTTATTTATTAAAAAAGCAACTAAAAAATTATACAAATAAATTATAACATAAGCAAAAGTGTAATAAACATTGAAAATGTGGTGAGGAGTGTGCTGCAGTGATGCAAATGGGCAGTAGCTCAGTGTTGGGTTTGCTAAAATAAGCTGTGGGTTTGTAAAAATAAATAATGATAATATAGAATATTAATGATATTACGGTTTATGTGTTCATCTTAAAGTATACTATTTTGGAGAAAATAATTGTAGCACTTGCTTTTGATGGGCTAAAAATGGGATATGACAGATATGTTTCAAACCCCCCCCCCCCCCTCTTTCCAAAACGAGGTTTAAGAATAGTCGGAGATGTAGATTTAGACACAGATTTACTCGTGAACTATATACTAAACACTATCCCTATTTAATCTTTATGGATAGTGTTTAGACTATAGTTCCCTATATAATCTATAGGGATATAGTTCACGAGTAAATCTGTGTCTAAATCAAAAGTTTAAATCCACATCTCGAACTATCCTTAAACCTCTTTTGGAATAAGGGGGTATACAGTACAATCTCTTGGTCTAGCGTAAAAAAGTAAAAGTAGGAAATTTTATCATTGTTATCATTCAAATTCGTTTTCTGAATTTAGTTAATTAGTTAAACAAAAAAATGTAATTTGTTTCCAAACAATTACTGTAATGGCTCCAGATTTGGGTCAATAATTAAGGCTATTTGAGACACTTGTTGATAAATTGAAGAATCGAAGATTTAACTTAAACTCGTAAATAAATATTTACGTATTTATATTAAAGTCTCTTATCATATTGCAATTATGTTTGGTAGTAGTTTCGGGCTAATATTCGTCTTTCGTCGCTTCAGTTATGTTTCTATTTAAACCCTATTTTGTTGCACAAACTGGACTTCAAATGGTGCGGCGAAACGCAAACGCAAACAAAGATTTTTTTTAAAGAATCACAATGGGCAAGTATATACTTTATTCTTCAGCTCCCGATTTAGCACCATTTCTAATCTTCCGTTACAAGAGGAATTCAGATCACGTTTCCGTGTCTCTTGAAGATGAAGACGATTTCGACGAATTCGAATTTTCAATACGAATTAAATGTGAAGGTACAGAATGCGTCATAAGTACACTATCAGTTTTCAACCATAATACTATCAACAAGTATTGTACTTACGACCTTCTTTTAATAAACGTTATACACAATCATAAATACTTGAGTTAGAAGTACTCCGTGTGATTATTATTTTCAACATGTTAGCTATGTCTTTAGTTGGCCGAGTGACACCAACCGACGTGGGTTCGATCCACAGGTTACGTTGTTATAATGTTCAAATAGTGCTGCACAGGATTGTAAACGTTACGGTGCTAGTGGACTTATGAACGTTGATTGTACTTTTTGAGTAGGTATAAAAAATATTTTACATTGATTAATTTTAATGTAGCAAGCGGTACTAATGTAGATTATACTCATTCAGCGACTCTTATGTACCTCCGTTGTTAAGCTATACTGTTTTCTCTAAATATTATATTGTATTTGTATATAAGCGTTTATGAAATATTAAAAAAAAATATGATGTAGCGTCGAATGTACCCAGATGCCAAGACAAACCCAGCTAGGTTTCCAGGCGTTTGTTATAAACTAATTCATTGTAAGAATTTGTATGTACATTTTAATAATAAATAAAAAGAAACTCGATTTTCTAATTAAATCTTATTGAAATATCCTGTTTTAAAGCAAGTAAAAGACAACCTAACAGCAACATAGAATAAACATATCTTCACGAAATGTTATGCAAATTATCGCGAACCACATTTGAGAGGCGCCCCGCCCGCGGTAGTCGCTTTAATGTTGCAAATTTATGCAAGTCGAGGACAACACGTCAAACTGTCTTCGGTTGAGGACGTGATCCAAATCCGATTCAGTGCGTCATTGCGCTCGTAAAGTGGTTCACCAGAACTTGGAACATTTGTCGAATAATTCCTTACTCTCTAGGGAACTGTTTCGCTTATTCAAAGTTGTAAAACGTATCAGTACTCCTTTGATACATGTACGTAAGTACCTATGCAAAACAGTTTATGAATATTACAAGCTTTGGGAGACGGTGCTTTTCGAGTTATATTCATACCTATGTATAATTTACATCGCAGGGTGTTATTTGACATTTGTATATCTAAGAATTGGTGAACCCTTATTATTGCTCACCAAACAAAATTGTTTACAATCCAGGGTTTCACTTCAGATTGTACATTCTCATAATTTTAGGGTATCAAAACAGATAACGCAATTTCCATTGGTGGTAAAGCGCCACCGCTATGGGACATTAGTAACCCGGATAACCGTATAAAATCCAATAAAACGCACAATTTATTCATATGGAACGGCAAATAGTATCTTAATCCCCGTACTAAAGTCTAGGATTTAGTGCTTCGCGTCTTTACTCTACTCTATGTTGAAGTTGAAGTTTGTAGTAATCTTTTCAGGGGAGTTACAATTTTTTCGCATTTATAAAAGGTGGGACACAGAGGATGATAAATAATCAGAGAAACCTAGAGGTTGTTCTCTACTCTATGTTGGAGTTGAAGTTTGTAGTAATATTTTCAAGGGAGTTACAATTTTTTCGCATTTATAAAAGGTGGTACGCAGAGGATAATAAATAACCAGGGAAACCTAGAGGTATATACCTACGTTCAAATTTAAGTAATAACAGACATAACTTAGGTATTATAATTCCGCGTCCGCAAAGTAGTGTTATCGCGAAAAAGCTATTAAATAAACCAAATTTTATCAAGTTTATTCCTTCAATTTTCTAGTAAATATTTGATTGTTTGTGTCTAAGGTCTCTATCAGCAACAGTTAGTACTATGCCTAGCAAGGATATAAATTATAGGTAACAAAGTTTAAGTTTTTATCAAAATCACGATCGCCAGCTTTTATTTCCTACATCTATTTAATCGTCTTATTAAATATTAGATAATAATCGAACTGGTAGCAAACACCGCTTTAAATACGATTCATTTCAGTTAATTATCTCCAAGCCAATCTGTTGGTAAACTGAATAATTAACATTACTCTTAATAGCCTATTATTACTCAATTAGAACCGGTCAGATTTAGTGTAAATTTCTGTAGTTAGAAAAATGGTCCGCTAACGCAAAGGCTTATCAGCATTTTTGAAATAAAATTAAAGAAATAATTGGTTATGTCCGTTATCTTTGGAAGCTTAAAAAAGTGATCAAAGTTCCTTTCGGTATTGAACTTTGTTTGATTTTTATATTTTTTCTTAATGACTCGCAAGTTGGTTCTACTTTGCAATAAAAAATGTTGTTAGTAACGTTTAGAGACGTTTACGTTTATTAACGATTTAATATATAAAATATGTTAAAATTATTCGTAATCACAATATTCAGAAAGATCAGAAAAACAAACAAACAATAGATAAATAGGTATCATAATGGGCGGTGTTGGCTTAGTGGTAGATACCTCGACTTTCATTCTGAAGGTCGTGGGTTCGAATCGCGGCCGGCCGTGCACCAATGTATTTTTCTTAAGAACAATTTATGTGCGCAAATTGACAGTTCTCTTACGGTGTAGGAAAACATCGTGATGAAACCCGCGGCTTAGTTGGCTCCAGAAGTATTGACAAGTTCTCTCCTCTGGACATGGTCGACTAAGCTGAGAGGGTAGTAGGTGCTGGGCAAGCCTACTCCATGCTCACGCAAAAAGGACCCAATTAAAGAGGGTCCAATGGCGGAAAACAGCCTGTATACAAGTACAAGTAAGTACAAGTAGGTATCATAATTATACTAAACAGTTAAGATCGAATAAAAAAACAGTTGGACAGCAGGTAGGAAAAATATTTTTAGGGCAAACTCAACGAAGCATTTGGCGTGGTTTATCGGTTATTGATTGATTGTATTTTATGAAGATAGAATTACCTTCCATATTGATTTCTGCCCGGGAAAAACGTTTGCCTATAAACATTCAAGTTTTATCCCGCTAATAAAAATGTTGAGAACGCGTAAGTTTGATAGTTTCCGTATTTGCTACTTTTTCTCGCAAAATAACTACTGAATCGAATGAGATATTGAATCACATATTGCAACCAAACCTTAAAATGATGAAATAATTTAATATTTTTTAAATATTTATTATTTTTAATATTAATTTATCGGAGTTTCGTCTGTGTACTTCTTGAGAACGAGTTGTCAAGATTGTAAAAGGTTTGTGAATGCAATATCATAATTATTATTTAATCGATATTCACACGGAATCAAGACTTATGCTGGTAACACCAAGGGACGTAGATGGTACGGAAATAATTTAACAAAATATCCGTTCATTAATTACGTGGGCGTATTTTTGTCAGTGTCCATTAGTGAGAGCTCACGAAGTCGCCACCGTTGCCGGCGGAAAGATTGATGAACTGCTAGTACACATCAATAACATGAGTTTACAGTACCTATTTAGGTATTACTAAGTGATTTTCAACGAATTAATGTTTTAATTTTGTAGTAAAAACTCAGTGAGATGTAACAGTTACAGAGTGGTTATCTTCGAACTTCGCATTCCTTTATTGTAACACAATAATTTGACGTGTCTTCATGCAATATGCGAAAACACCCGAGGGATTCTATAATCCCAATCAATTGATTGGGATTGGGATCCCAATGATTGGGATTATAGACCTTTATCTTGACCAATTGAAGGTGAGGCAATTGCCTTACTTTCAATTGGTCATGATTATTTCGCAAAGACGTATCTACCTCTGGTTCACTATAAAAACTACGACTTCGGAGTCTCCAAGTCCAAAGTAAATTGGTACCTTCTAAGCGAGTATGCTACATCCTCGACATTATCTTCGCTTCCCATCAAGTGAGATGATGTCAAATAGGCTTGCTATTTTGAGTAAAAAAACTACATGACAACGATTTATTTATTTCAATATTTTATTAATAGAGAAAATGATACAGGGAGCACAAATGTCACCGTCATGACTATTTTTTCCATCCTACTTGTTGCATATCCATTATCGTAACAAAAACAAGGATATATTCTCGTATTATACGCACATCACCCCACTCAATCTGACAAAGCAGTGAAAATAGTTTGCAATTTGGGAAAAATGGATTTCCCACATCGTTTTAGATCCTACGCCACCGCAGCACATTCTTAGAATGGACTTCCATAAATAAAACTATGAAATATGGATGACCCAATTCCTTTATCCCTATTTCTCGTCTATCGGAGCCCAAATAACAGCTCGTTTGCCGTGTAGGGTCATAAATTTAGACTCTTGGCCCTAACCCATTTGCAATTGAAAGCGTTCCTTTAGAGCGGTTCTATCTACTACATTTCAGGGTATCTGCTAACTTTGTCTACTACATGGGTATACGGACCATTTGTATTACTAAAATTTTGCCAAAACTCATTCATGTATTGGCAGGGCAGTAATGTGTCCATTGATATTGCTCTTAATAATTTTAGTACCAGCGTTTTTGGACATAGAGCAAAAAAAACAGAAGCAATACCTGAAATTGTACATTAACATAACTCAACAAGACTTAAATATTTATGTATTCAATTAATTTTTCGTTTATCCTCGCTGAGTTCAAATTTCAGAAGTCATTTTTCAACCGTCATGACGTAATCGCTCGAGCTCTTAACGTTTTTATTTTTAAAGTGGGAAATTTTCATATTCAACGTTTATAAGCTTATCCGGTACTCGGATTCGGCTCGTTGTAAGTAATTCATAACCTTTTTATAATTTTTATGAGAATTTTAATCTATTTTTCAAGCTTAAGTATCTCTGATGTTATCAGCAATTATACGATTTCAAATCGGAGTAGGTTTTAATGCCTAATAATAATTCTGTCTAATAAAAAAGAATTTATGATGGTAGCAGCTAACTCAGGAGGTTCTTTGGGTAATTTCGAGGTGCGAGAAGGGCATGAAAGCACAATATTATAAGCTTTAAGAATAAGCTGGAAATAATTTTCCTTACAAATCTATACTAATATTATAAAGAAGAAAGATTTGATTGTTTGTTTGCATTGCACATTTCCATGAGATCGGAAGTGAATCCGCGAGGTGATGCTAGTAAAATAATAAAATATAAGTCAATCATACACTAAATAATATATAGCGATACACCTCTGAATCGGTTACTCTAACCTAACTGCTATAGTTTAAAAAATGTTGTTCCGACTGCCCTGCAACCTGCTACACGAAAAGGGTGTTTTTTTGCCAATGATTGCGTGAAAACAATCCGTGCGAACCTGCGCAAACATTGCAGAGCCACTACTGAAGCGAGGCAACTGCAACACTTTTCTAAAAGCATTATTGCATTGGATATTATTGTTTACAATAGTTGACTCACAGATTGGCTGTATAGAAAGAAGCTCTTTTAAAAAGTGTCGTTTTAACGAGTACTGTACATAACACTAAAGTATAGAGTCCAACTGAGTAGATTAATAGGGGTGCTGACTAATCTGTCAAGAAATCAGGTAAAGTACTCAAGCGAGCTTTTTCGTGAAAATAAATTTTTATATAAGTAAATTATTATTATATTTACTTGAAAACTTGGCCTACGCGTATGAATTTATGAATTCTTATAACTATGAAATGTATTATGTGCAGCTATTCAAGTTAGATTTCAAGGAACTTCATCTCTTGTATATTCTGTGTTTTTTCATATTGATTTATAATAAATATATGTGTCTATACCACTACAACAGTACCTATTTATTATGACTGATTAATAGGAACTTAGTTGGCTTAGAACCAAAGTTTCATCAGCACGTCTATTAGCGATTGCCGGTCACACTGTTTTGTGCACTTTCGAGTTAGTTCACATATTTCATAGAGTTAATTCAAAAGCTATCGGTGAAATTCTATGAATTGTTAGTAATTGACGATGACTATTTATCAATTTCAGTTAATCGAACTGAGGTTCTATTAAAGTTGCAGCCGCCTGAATCACATTTAGGAACACTTTATAAATAATTAATTTAAAAAAAGACAACAAAAAACAATATTTCTTTGCTGGCAGGGGTGTGTTCGCTCGCATTTAATACTTACGCAACATCATGCTTGAGACTTGGTGCTTGATCGCAGTCAAAGCATTTATACAAGCAGTCAAATTTCTATTGATTTTTTTCTATTGCTAACAAAATAAAATCAGTTTTGCTTTAATTAGTAAACGAACATGAAACTAGCAAGGATTTGTGAAACGTCTGCGTGAAATGCACATTTCATTTAGTGTTTCGACTGTGCGATAACGAGACATCAAAGACTAGTATCAGTAGAGAGATGGTCATAGTGTTAAATTCACTAAGTGGAATTATAAACTAACACGGTTATCATCATACAAAATAAACACGTTAAGCGAACGCTCGGCCGAGCTACATGGTAGGCGGAGTGAGGGGTGTTATGTTTTATTTTCGTTACGGAATTTCTTGATTCAGTCAAAGCCCGCGATAAAAACTATGCAATAGCTTAAAAATAAAAAAAAACATGGTATATAGCGATACAGTTTTAAATTACTCTTGTAGTTATTTCACGATTTGTAAGGTCAGTCGACGTTTATCCTTCATATCCCAGTAAACTTTACGAATTGTAAATATTAGTGAACCAATATGCATTAATTAATTTTCATCAAATAGCAATGCAAAGTTGCATACCAAACTAATAGCAAAAATAGCGGAAACATATTCTTTGTTTAATTCATCAGCATTTCCCGACTAATGAGCATTTTAATCCAGTTCCAAAGGAACATTGCAATGTAAACAAAAAAAAAATATTTCAATTAAACGTTCGTGGAGGCGAAGGGGAGCACTGACACTAGTGACAGTGTCGTTTTAGCTCAAGAGTGGCAGTGTAATGAGCTCACGCGAGTATCGCCGAACTTACCAACGACGATGGGGAGACGGCGACGGACCGACAATTTCCGGAGGCACTTGATGAACACGTTTCCAATTTCAAAGCTCGGTAAGCACTTTCCATTTCTTGTTTATTTCCATTCCTGACATTGGAACCCCAATACGCCCGTCCGTACCTACGTACCCTGTAGCTAATGAGAGCCGGGATTAGGAATATGGCGGCGGCAATATGCGAGCGTTATTTGGATTTAGGTGTCTGTTTACGGTGCCTTTGTCGTTGTTGCTCTAATGTCATTGCATATTCACATTCTGTACGTGTGTTTTGCGGAAATTGATCTTTTAAAATGGGATTTATTTTTTATAATGGAAAAACAATAAGCTTTTCATCCTACTAATATTATAAATGTGAAAGTTTGTGTGTGTGTGTGTATGTGTATGTTTGTTATTCCTTCAAGCAAAAACTATTGAACCGATTGCGATGAAACTCGGTATTTAAATAGTTGGAGACCTGGATTAACACATAGGCTACTTTTTATCCCAATATTCCCACGGGATAAGGACTTACGCGGGTGATACCGCGGGGCGCAGCTTGTATCAGAATAAGTTCTTAACGTACCGATATATTTTTTTTTTTTTTTTTTTCTTCTTATTATGGCTTCGCACGTGTGCATTTAGCCAGTGTCAAGTTATATTTTGCATCAAATTATGACCCGATCTTTCATAAATCGGGCCTAAAGTGTTTCAATACAGTCAAAGTCGTCATAGTCCGTCAAGTCAGGGGCTATAGTAAAGCGGTGGCAAGTTTACCATAACCTTAATAGGAGATTTGGAGGCAACGAGAAAACTGTATGTTTGACACTGATTTTTACTTTCACTACACTTATGCACTTTCACAGAACTAAATTGAATAACATTCCACCAGAATTATACAATTCAACTCGGGTTACATCTAAGTTTCATGAAAATAAAACTGCAGCACGACATGTTGTTAACTCGTTCCCGCCAAAACTCGTACCGATATATACTCATGTTGGATCTAGATCATGAAATTTTAAAACGGTTAGCACTGATATTCCTATGCAACCTTATTTCTTAGATATTCTTATATAACCTTATTTCTCATAAAGAAATACACCCTCATCAATATCCATTTGATATGTCAAAAATACCATTAACCTAGACACGAAAAGAGAAAACAGTTTCTCGACTATCTCCTCTAATCTTTTATCCTCATAGAAATACGTTCGCATCTTACAAAGTTCTTAAGTTTATTACAAAAATGAACATGTGAACAAAATATAACAGTTCTCCATTTCAGGGCTAAACAACAATGTGTCTTTTGTTATGTTGTATTCAATAAAGTTACCTACTAAATAAATAGGTGGTTTCCGGCTAAAGAAGCCTCTATTGTCCACCCTTATCCACATTACTCTAATAAATTTAAGGTAGAAACCATCCGATAGACGCTTTTGTATCGTAATGGACTCTGTCACAGGAACAATACTTTACCTAGGACAACTAATGTTACCTTGCTTTATTTACATAATAGATTAACTTGGCATAGTAAAGCTGTGGAATTAACCGCACATTCCGACTTTCTAGTCAGAATAAAACATTACTGTACGTAGATTTATATTAAAGTAAAATTACTAAGGATAGGCCATATTAATACAAACCTCTTTATTAAAGAAATAAAGGTGGACTAGCTGTTGCCCGCGACTTCGTACGCGTAGAAGTCGAAAATGGACCAAGGAATCACGTTGTCCCATACAAAATTTTCCCCCCTTTTCACACCCCTAGGGGTGGAGCTTCTGAAAATCCTTTCTTATCCGATGCATACGTTATACAAAGAACACACCCTCCAAGTTTCAGGTCTCTACGATTAGCGGTTTAGGCTGTGCGTTGATCCGTCAGTCAGTCAGTCAGTCATTCAGGACAAAGCATTTTATATGTATCTATACATATAATAAATCTGTAGACATCAAAAAATCTGTAATTGTAAGATATCCAGAAAAAAAATACACAGGTCGCCTTAAAATCGTTAGCTGAACACGATAGGGTAGTTTTTAGAATTTTTGTCTGTTTGTCTGTTTGTCTGTCTGTTTGTTTGTTTGAACCAGGTAATCTCATAAACTACAGAACAGAATTTAACAAGGTCCACACGAATATGTTCAGAATATATCAGAATAACATTTAGGGTATGTTTTAATTTAACTTTAATACAATAATTAAGATATTTGATAAAAAAACATTTAAAAAATGTGAAATCGAAACATTTTTCCGTGGTAAAACGTAATCGAACGTCAGAAGGGAACAGTACTCTTACCACGGGTTTTTTACGTATTCGATTTAACATACTATATTGAGTATTTACTATGAAACTTCCTAAAAATCAACTTACTAGGTCCACCCGTCTCTAAGAATATCGGTAGTGACACACCGACAGACAAACGGACAAGAGAGTGATCGAAAAAGGGTTTCTTTTTTTCGAGTTCTTCAAAAAGTCATGGTAGGGGTGCAGTACATGCCTCCGCTCAAGATGACAGCTGTCATAAAACCAAATAGTTTGCATTTAATACTACCTACGTGAAACTGAAAATGAGGTTAGTACAAAGAGGTACTACTACATAATATTACCGATCTCCTTTACCGAAGACGTCCGATGTTACACTTCTATCGCGCTTTTCTCCTGCTATAGTTTGAATTATGAGTTCAAGTAGCGGAAACCTTAGATAGTAAAAACAAAAAAGAATTATCCAAATCGCTCCAAGAGTTTACGAGTAATCAGCGAACATACATAAAAAAAAAAATATATAAGTACGTGACGAATTGAGAACCTCCACCTTTTTTGATGTCGGTTAAAAAATATACAGGTAATAATAGTCATTTGTAAAAATCATTTTTTTCCCAAAATTACGTAGCCCTGCCAGCTACCTAATAAAAAAAACTGGGTATTTTGGTCAAGAATTCAGAAAATTGGATTCATAGGACACCACGTTCCTTCAAATAACCCGTTTCCGAGACGCTTTAGACGCACACCAAACATGGTGTGAAAGCATTTTTTGTTCAGCGCAATGCCTGCTATCAATATGTAAGGATCTCAATGTGCATCGCGTTATTTTAAGTATTAGTATTTGTTCTGTCCAATTGCCTTTCTTTTTAATCATTACATAATATTATTATTTGATAATAAAAACAATGTAAAATATTATTTGCACCAAAATAGATTATTATTTGCATGATGTTGTTGTTATAAATACTATAATAACCTCTTATATTATTAATTGAAGAATATGAATCGAGACACAAAGGTAGTTGATAATTATTTTTTCTTTAATTTACAAAAATCTAAAGATAACTAGGAAGACAAAGTATGTTGAAAGTTTTGTGCGTATAGAAATTGGACTTAGTTTCAGCTTATCATATTGTTGTGTATTATGTTTTATTTGTAAAAAACTAACAAAAATAGTACATTGTTACCCAAGGTGTGAAAGTCACTCATTGAGTCCCGAGACGGAGTTTGGCGCCCGAGCGTAGCGAGGGCGCTAATACTTCGAGGGACTAAATGAGTGACTTTCACACCTTGGGTAAACAAAACAAACCCGAGGTAAACACTGATTTTCATTACGAATAAACATAAAATTCTTTCTAATAACGAGAGTGAATGAGAGACTCCATACTACCTGATCCTCTTACAAGGTTGGGACCAAAGAGGTTATACATTATGTAGATTTTTTGCTTTTGCTATTTGTTTTCTACATGTTTTCAATACTCAAATACGTCGGTACTAACCGAAGAGATTTTTATAAATTAGTTTATCCAACACTGAGTGATGACGCGAAGTCCATAGATTTAAATTACAGTTTTTGTAACACGGTTTGTCTAGAAAAGGTTATTTACACAAAATACACAATCATAAATGAAAAAACAGATTAAACTTAACACTAAAACATAATAAAATAACAAAAGATAATACTAATTAAAATCATTCAAAATGCAAGCATTTCCCGCCAGTATTTTTTTACTCAAGGAACGACACTGACCGCACTGTCGCATAAAGCCACATCTGCAACATCTTGACAGGGCGCCGGCAGAGGCGCAGCATGGTCATACGTCGCTTTGACCATTTTCATCTTTACATTTATTTTATTAATAAGATATCTTGAACTAAATATATCTACCTGAATTCGATTATTAAGAAAAAACTTATTATGTACTAAACTCTGGCAGTATGGATGAGCCGTGCGAAGCCATAATTGTTATTCTTTGGTGTTTCCTAAAGCAAGGAGGTTAGGTTTTTGAAGTTCCTACTGCGTACTGATACTGGCTACAAACACATTGCACAAGCCGCGCGAAGCCATAATTTGACATGACAGCTGTCAGTGAAAGCGAGTTTCCCTAGGGCTGAAAGTTTTTCTTTCTACACGCTCTTCAAGCATCTTTAGACCTACTTTCAAAGTATGAGTACCTAAGTAAAGTGCCTTTGCCAAATCAATTAAAAATATAGTGTAAAAACAATGTAACTACCTATTTTGTTTTTAAAACTTACACCGAATGATAAATTGTATCCATGCAGAAAAATGAATTCTAAATAACCCAAAACCACATCACGAACGAAGTCGCGGGCAACAGCTAGTAGATTAATAAATTGGATATTATAATGTTTTGACTTTGCGTCTACGACAATTATGTTACACAGTCAACAATTTTTGATCTATTTTATATTTTAATACGTCACGTTGATGTTGATTTTGGAAATTGTGATGACGGATTGCTATAGACTAAAGCGTTGCGGACGACACTCGAAACATACGAGACCCACTGTGAGACTCTACATAATTATTAATATTTTTTCAAAAGTTATTTCTAGTATTTTAATTTCGTATATAAACAATTTTTAATCTACTTTATATTTTAATACGTCACGTTGATGTTGATATTGGAAATTATGATGACGGATTGCTATAGACTAAAGTTTTGCGGACGACACTCGAAACATACGAGACCCACTGTGAGACTCTACATAATTATTAATATTTTTTCAAAAGTTATTTCTAGTATTTTTATTTCGTATATAAACTGCTCTTCTCTCGTGCCGTTCATGAATATAGAATCCGATTAACTGACCTATCACGCCTAGCCGGTTCGTGCCTGCATTGTTGCGAACTAACTGCGAAAACACTGAAAATTTTAGAAGAGAAACGAGTGTCAGTCCTTATACTATACTTTCAAGAACTTTCCCGTACAACTAAAATCATTGACTTGTCGGTTACATTATAGACTTAACACTGAGATACACAGCTAACATAATTAAATAACCAATGATCCTGTGTTTTCTTTGATAAAATAAATTGAGCAGACGATTTAAAAAACCTTAATAAATCTAATTTAGAAACACATCTAGACAAAACATAGTGCCATCAATTATTACTTGAACGTCACATTTCGATAACTTTGATTTTTCAAAGAAATTTTTCAAATACGGCAAAATTGGTATTTTTGTTTGGCAACATATTAATAAAGGCAATTTTGAAGGTTCTGCCCCAAGTAAATTGATAATTAAAATTAATGATCGGGCACGACCTCAGATTGATGGAATGATTTAGAAGACTTATGACTTTGTTTATCACTTTCATAATTCATTATTAAAGTCGACGAATTCTTGACTGTTGTTTGATTTTCTTGTTAATACTTTTGTCAATGGTTTTGGTTTGTTTACTAAAGTTCTAACTGCACCATAACTATCATTAGAAAAATATGAATAAAAAACCAGCATAATTAGGAGACAAACTTCTTTTCATTTTTGTTAAAAACTTCATCAGACCGACCTATTATTTGGAATTGCTCAGAAATGTTCTTCAAGAACATTAAATCAAGATCGGAATGAAGAGATAAAAATATTATTCATCTTCCCTCAATGATTTTGGAGACCCTTCTTCATTAGACATCTCATTTTCAAAAATAATCAACGAAATTAACTTACGAAAGTATACCTATCTAGAGGAAATTAAATTATTTTGATGATTATTTAAAAAAATAATTAAATTTCCGATCACGATTGATAATCATTAAGCCTTAAACGACTCTAAGTAAGTCTGATAGGAAGACTATTCTTACATTTAAATTTAAAGCATATAAATAATATGTCGGTATTAAGAATACCTAATTAGAAATGTTTGCTTAGTAATTCAATGTAGCAATTGAAATGTTATCTAAAACGAGATAAGTGTAAAAAACCACGGCAAATATCATGCTTGATACTGCTGCTTGTTAGCACAAATTATTCTGCCTTTGATTCGATCTTAACATCTCGTTACGTTCGTTTCTAAAAACCTCAGGTTTTTAAAATGAAAATAAAATTAAATGCAGTGGAATGAAAACCACAGACTGGTTACTAACAGTCGTGTAGGTATTATAATGAAAACCTTGCGCAGTGTTGCCAACTCGGGTTTTTGAAAAATACGTAGACCTTATTACAAAAGTTCGTAGAACTACGTACTTTTTTCTGAGTCAAATGAAGAGGCATAAAATTAAATAACCCGTGCGCGGACCGTACCAAGTTCTTTCTTACGTTAATTTCCTCAGTTGTGCTCAATTAAATAGAAATTTGATAGATATAAAAAAAACAAAACTGCAGTAACTCCGTCGAATCAAAATATTTTTAGGTCAAGTTTTTCTACAAGGCGAGCTGGTGAGACGGGACGTTTCGTTGTACACAGTCACAGATCTATAGAATGAGAACTTTGTTTCACTTGATTTTAAAATAATGATGAAAGTAGTATTGTCACATGAGTAAAGGTATTGTGTTGGCGAAGCGAGTGTGATTTAGTACAAAAGGGTATGTTTATTAACTTTTTTTCGCAAATGAAAAAGAAATTATGCACATTCAGCTATGAGTTTAATACCTTGATTCTAGGACTGAAGCTTGTAGGTTAACAGAAGAGGCCTTAAGTATTTAGATCTACGTAAAAAGACGTAGCGTTGGCAACACTGACCTTGCGATTCATAGCTTTTGTTATTGAAAGTTCTTTCATTTATAATTTAAGTTTATTTTATTAATAAAGGTACTTTAGCAACATGATCGTATATTTCATTTGCCAATTGGAATTTGCTCGTCTGGTTGCTTCTTAAATCAATAAATCCTTTTTATGTTGAAATTATTAAGCTTTATATTTAACCATAAATCTCAACCTTGTAAAAATATCAGGATAAAATAGCCTATGGAATATTTCAGGTTTCTAAAACTATTTTTGCGTTACAAATATTCAGCCTAACCTATACATAAACCTTCCCATTTGTTATATTACTAAGATCATTGAGATTAAATCTCTGTTAGATCTAGCTAAATTGCCATAAATTATGGTAACATCAAGCAAATATATAATATCCTTTGATGTCCTTTCGTACAAATTGGATCTCATCAGTACCATTATAATGCTTTTATGCAACGACATATTATTAAATTGAGTCCATTGTTGTTATGAACTATAATCATAAATGTCAGTGACACGGTTTCGCCTCGGGCCATACGGCTGTATATGAAATTGTTTTAGCGTATCAAAAATAACAGAGAAATAATCAGTGTTTTGTATATTCAGGTAACGTTTAACATGTTGTATTTTGGATACTTCAAATAATTTGTAAAAAGTTCTTCTATATTCTTAACCGACCTCAAAAAATAAGGTTTTCATTCCGTGACGTGTTGAGGATCTGACGAGGATCTTCGGAGTGATAAATAGATTCGCACCTTGAGAGTGCAGCAAATTGCTCAGTTTATCATTTCTGCCAGTAAATTGTCCCTTAAACCAATAGGTACAGATTGGAATATCTGAAACCACCTTCATCATAAAACTCCTTAATGGGTTCAAAATTGTGAGATTTTGGTCACATTCGCCTGATAGAGTGAAATTTAACTAACCACCAAAAATGATTAAAAATATACAGTTAAAAAGCTAAAATATACAGGAAAACAATATAAACAGAATGATTAGTAAATTAACACAATTCAGATATTATTATTTTCATTTGAAGCAATAGTGTTTTTTGTTAGTTTGTTAGTTTGGCCATATACCATCTGAAGAAAGGTCCCAACTCGAGTCATAGCGCATAGAATTTGTCTTCTCCATTACAAAGTATTAAAGAGCTCGGAAGAGGTTTTACAAAACAAAAGACTAAGCCCCTAGAGCTCAAACAAAGTCGGTACTCTTGTGAATTGTTCTCTATATGGATGACGTTTTAGTTGGAGAGATAAGTCTCTGCGAGATGTTTAGTGTGTGTTTCAGATAAACGGTGGTTTGAATTAAGTATCCTTTGTGGATTTATTTTTGTTGTCACAAGAAAAGATGACTCTTAAGCCGCAGGGAAAAGTTTTATTTAATAAATATAAAAGGGTTGATGATGTAAATAGACTAATTACCATGTCTTGGTTGTTCGATAACTCTCCAACTGTTTAATTTAAGTCTGCCTATAGGTAAACTGCTTTCAAAGAATACCTATAAAAACCACAGTCCTTTATTTTACACGACTGCACTCTCACCTAGAATCTTCGATCGATGCTGACCCATTTTAGCTGAAAGCAACAGTACATTTTGTACATGATTTATATTATTTTCATGAGTTAAATATTTCGGTGCCATTAACACAGGTGGCAAGTAACATAATGGACGCTATTAGAGCTGGTCGTGGCGTACCGTGAGTATCCGTGGTTGTTTTATCTGCTATACTACTTTACTATATTACCGCAAATAAATTTATGGATATGAATCTTATTTTAGGACAAAAGGATTTGTTTGTAACAATGACAGTGTCTAGTTTATTAAGACACGATTAATAGGTATTGTCAGTTTTGTTTAATATATCAAAAATATAAAAAATTAAGCCGTAAAGTTTTTGGCGTTGAATTGTATGGATACAATACGAATATGTTCGCAACGAGACCTTCCAACCTATTAAATAAATAATAATTTAAGCTATCTGTATCTATTATAGGTATAAACTTATTCTAGCTATCCCGGCAAACGTTGTTTTGCCGTTTACAAAAAAATAATAAGAGAAAAAAATAAAAAATAAAAAATAGATGTTGTTTGATTCTCAGGCCTAACGAATATACTCAGAAATGTCATGTGAAACGGTTCAGCCGTTTAGGTGGAGATTGGTAACTAACAATGCGACACGAGATTTATTTATACTTATATATAGGGATAATTAAAATAAATAAGGAACGCCGAAAATTATTCTTCTATTTGTACAGCCGACGTCCAGTGTGTACTTTGAAAAGTAAATAAATAAAAGGTACATTGTTTCGGTGTTGTTTTTCTCACCACGCATGGTGGTTAGGGGCACAATTTGTTTGACATTTATCACACTTATTCAAAAACATAAAATTTCGTTTAAAAATTTAAATATTTTTGGAAAGAAAAATAATGTTCACAATAGGCCACTAATAATTCAGTAAAGATCCTTTAGAAAAATATTGAGGCAAATATAGGATAACATTTTTATCTAAGTACATATTATTTGTTCTGCAAACACTATGATTGTAATATTCGTCGCTGAATAACACTTGAGGTAAAGTAGGTAAATCAGCTTTGTGCCAACAACATCCTTAACAATAAATCTCTTTTGAATCAAAATATCAAAGCCGAGCCAAAGAGTAAATTGGACAAATTTTCCGGCTTTTGCAGAATCTCGGTAGAGTGGCATTTACGAGAACAGTCGAGAGAAATGTTTCCTTTCGCCAACTGAAAACTCAGCTTTTATGATGAAATTATTTTGAAAATAGTTTGAGTTATTCAAAGTTATAGTTTGGAGACCTTGAACTTTACAGACAGACACAACAATGATGAAAGTCATTTAAATTGGACTTCTGTCATCTACTTCAAACTTATCGATGTTGACGCAGTAGCACGATGGGGACCCAAAGTCGACAGACAGCACAAAGCCCCTTACTTAGTCGCATTCTATGACATCCATGGGGTAGCCCTATTTTATACCGAAGACTATAAAACCGACTTCAAACAAAGGAGGGGGTTTTCAATTCGTTTATTATTCCTATTCAATTCGGTTGAAAATTCTTAGTTGAATTTGATAAATTACTATTCATCAGACCATACAAACGTATTGCGCAGTTTTGTTGAGGATTTTATGTTTAGTAAGCTGCTTAAGAGGAAAGGGTACCGGGGGCTCTCTCCATACAAACGTAGTCGACTGTTTTCTCCCTGGATAATGACACTAGAGCAGTCGACTACGTTTATATGGAGAGAGCGCCAGTACCCTTTCACCTTAACAATGAATGACTGAAGAAGAACGCTTGTTTCTTTATCATCCTTGATTTGTTCAAGAAGAACATTCACTATGCTCTGTTTTAGGGTTCCCTACCTTAAAAGGTAAAGAAAGGAACCCTTATAAGATCACTCTCTTTTCCGTCTGTCCGTGTGTCACCACCGATTTTTTTTAATATTTAAAGTCAATATTTTTTTTTCTTTTTGTAGTTCATTTAAAATTCAATCGTGATTCGAATATAACATCAAATTTTTGTATAAACAACTTGTTCAGAATACATAATCACCTACAGTCCATTATAAAGAAACGCTCTTCTATAGGTACCCCCAAAGATACGATAGCAAGATGTGAAGCGATCAATATGCATCGACGGTATTCGATATCAACTTGTACTCGTACATTTCACGCACAATTAAGGAAATTCCACAACGTTTCCAATAAAACGGTTCATTTGATCAACAAACTCGCTAAGATCGTGATGTGATGTACATAATTCAGACAAGTCTAAGAAAAAAAGAAAGAAAAACAGTGATACCTTTAGGTTTATAGAATACTAGCTTTTGCACGCGACTTCGTCCGCGTAGGAGTCGAAAATGGGCCAAGGAATCACATTGCCCGATACAAACTTTGCCTCCCCCCCTTTCACCCCCTTAGGGGTAGAATTTCGGTAAATCCTTTCTTATCGGATGCCTACGTCATACAAAGGACACACCCTTTAAATTTTAGGTCTCTACGATCAGCGGTTTGCGGTACTGTGCGTTGATCCGCCAGTCAGTCAGTCAGTCATTCAGGACAAAGCATTTTATATATAGAGAAGAATAGATAGAAGATAAAAATCACTTTCGGATATAATAATTTTAAGCGATTTTACGCTATTAACCCCTTCACCTAGTTATTAGACCTTAATATTTTCTTTCTATACAGATAAAATGCTTTGTCCTGACTGACTGACTGATAAATAAACGCACAGCCTAAACCGATGGTGGTAGAGACCTGAAACTTTAAAGATGTGTTCTTTGCATGGCGTAAGGCGGCCGGAGATTTACCCATTAAACACCCATCGTTGTTCCGTCAACAGTCGGAATCTGACGTACAGGTATACCTATGCAAGCCTTCTGAACTCCATCGTCGGCTTAGGGATCAAACAAATCAACACCCAAAGAAAGGCATCTAACAAATCCCATATTCAATTGCAAATTCTATAGTTAACGTATGTATGTCTGAATGTATATGTATGAGTTTAAAGCAATATTCGTCATAACACACAGAATGTGTATTACGGTATTCCGGCTCAGTGGGCAACGAATGAAAACGACCAGTGAGCCGTTTGTGACTCAGTACTTGCATTCCATTTGGCGTTTTAAGTGGTAGCTAGCAGATATCTCAATAGCTGTGAAGTCCATAATATATATGTTCTAGGTACCTATATCTTTCCATTTCGCAGTCACTAGTCGTCAAGTTAAGAGGAAAGGTACCCGGTTGCTTCTCCATACAAACGTAGTCGACTGTTTCCAAGGAGGAAGGAGGACTTGTGACTGCGAAATGGAAAGATATAGGTACCTAGAACATATATATAAGAGCAAATATTTTTGTGCCATAAAACCTATAACTGCCATGACCATGCCCCTATGTCTTGTTTTTTTTAAATACTCTAATAATTGTCATACGAAGTAAGAGTCTTAAAAAACAAAAAAAATATATAAAATAAGACAGAGGGGCGTGTCAGTTTTAGATTCTAAGCTTGAAAAATATTTGCTTTAGTGTTATTATCCAGGGAGGAAACAGTCGACTACGTTTGTGTGGAGAAGCGATAAAATATCTACTTACCTTAGACCATCTAACTACACTAATACTAATACACTAATATTCTTCAATATAATACAGTCTATATTTATTACTAGCTTTCCCGGCAAATTTTGTATTGCCATATACAAAAAAAAAGAAAAAATACAGTCGTACCATATACATACACGTTAAGCGAACGCTCGACCGAGCTACATGGTAGGCGGAGTTGGGGGTGTTAGGTTTTATTTTCGTTACGGAATTTCTTAATTCGGTCGCCACGCTCAAAGCCCGCGAAAAAAGCTATACAACAGCTTAAAAATAGATGTTGTTCTATTCTCAGACCTAACGAATATACACAAAAAAAATTATACAAATCGGTTCAGCCGTTTAGGTGGATATAGATAACTAACACCGCGACACGAGAATTTTATATAAATAGGGATATATATAAAGAGGAAATATTTGATTATTTGTTTGCATAGAACAGGCTCCGAAATCACTGAATCGATTTTGATGAAACTTTATATGAGGAAACATTGATTTATTGAGAGTGTTATAGGCTACTTTTTATCCCTAAATTGTCACGGGATCGGGATTTAAGCGGGTGAAACCTCAGAGCGCTGCTAGTTGTTTATAAACAAAATTAATTTGGTATCTGCAGAACAATCGACTCGTATAATTACATTTGGAAGTGATCTTCAAAGATCGTTTCAGATTTTCAATTTCGGAACAACAACCCAGTTTTGAATCTAGATAGCGTAAAATGCATCTGAAAATTCTGAAGCTTAAACTCGTTCCGACAGACAGCAGTTTAATGTTCTGCTGTCGGATTATTTTCATTGATTCTATAGATTCGATTGTCTTTGATGAAATTTTGTAGATCATGGATTATATAAAGAAAGGTAACAATATGACAAAAACGTGGGCTACTCAGGTTCCACTCGATGGATTTGAATGTAAAATATTCCGCGGCCTTCGCTGAAAATAGATCTATCTAATGATAAAAAAATAATTTCTATAGGTTAAGCAGTTTTTAAGTTCTTAAGTAACAACAGAAAAACAAATATACAAAAATGTTTACTCTGCTTTTTGTAAGACTCCTAAACTAGTTTTTGAAGCTATTGCATAGCTTTTATCGCGGACCTTGAGCGCGGCGACCGAATCAAGAAATTCCGTAACGAAAATAAAACCTAACACTCGGCCGAGCTACATGGTAGACGGAGTGGGGACTCCGTCTACCATGTAGCTCGGCCGAGCGTTCGCTTAACGTGTATATGGTACGACTGTTTTATTTGCTTCCAAGTACAGTCTTTTTGTTTTTTCTTTTTTTATATTATGTATGCAGATATAAGTAGAACCTGTTTGTTACCTTGAAACTTAATTAAAAATTATAAATCCTGGAGAAAATATTTAATTTTCTTTGGTTAGGTTTTTCCTTTATTATGTTTTAATTACCCCAATTAGCAACTACTTTAATTTATCTCTATTTAGTTAATACAATTCCATTTGCGTTGTGTTGTCTGTCCCTAGCTCATGAGTTGACATTAATTTGCCTAGCTTTGAGTCGTTGTTCCCAGAATTTTGGAACCAACGGTTGATTTAAATAAATTTCTCGTCTTTGTAGGTATACCAACTATGAAGTCAAATATTAACGTAGACAGATGTAATTAACTTCATGACATAATTACTACGTTTAACTTTTGTACCTCAAGTTATTTGTAAAGACGTATGAGCGAGTACCTACGGAGTCGAGGTAAATGGTACCAATCCACCGAAGGTACGACTAACAAAATCAATCACTTAAGTAGCTGGTACTGATTGAACGCAATAACAATGGGATCTAACGTTTGCCTTCATAAATTACTTTATAGCAACTGGGGTTAGGGGTTGTTACATTATGTACTCATTGGTGGCACCATGTAACCGATGCCCTTCTTTATCAGTGACAGTCGTCAACCTAACCTCAAATTAAGTTCCTTAAACATGATGACGATCGTCGACCTTTTATACGCTTGTCACATATAAGTGGGTACCATTGGAAAGAAAATCATAACCAAAATCATCACGCGTTTCAAACATTTTTTATTAAAGTTACAAATTGGTTTCCCACAAAATGCACTAACTTTCTCCCCACAAAGTTTGTCGCAAAGAGTTCTATACATTTACCGTAATTACGTGTTATAAGTAGCTTATGAACTAACAAAATTCTATAATAAAGTATTGACATTCTTTGACTGAGTTTTAGCTGGGAAAGTGATTAATGTTTGGGAAATAAGATTCAGTAAATTATATAGCTGGGGATAACGTTGAAAGTTTTCCTTGAAACCTGATGCCTATTCTGTTAACGAGTAAGATGCTAAAATATTTATGCGAGATAAAAATAGATGCATAAATAATTACCTAGATGGTACGTATACATACTTATTATAGAGCGATGTAGATTTTATTAAGCCGAACATTTTTTTGTTAGTTTAAATTAATTTATGTTTTTGTTTAGATATATTTTTCTCTTCCTATGTCATCTTTTAATCATCTTATTAATATTACAAATGTGACAGTTTGGGGGATAGTATGTATGTATGTTTGTAACACCTTCACACAAAAACTACAGAATCGAAACTACTGAATCGGTTGCAATGAAATTTGGTTTAAAGATTGAGGCATGAATTACCATAAATATTTATTGGGTATAACCACAAGACACAGCTAGTTATCAACCTAATTTAAAAGAGGCATCAGTTTTTAGGCGGGCACCTAAGAGGTAAAGCACAATATTGTACGTACAGTAGGACCAATTAAACATGTGTTTGAAAAAATAATTTTCTGTTGCATAATTGAGTCAGTGCTCAAAATCCACGATGTGTGTAGCTAATGGAACACGCGTCAACGGCCCTCATAGGTCATACCCTCACGTCTACCTACATAACCTGTAAAAACCACCTAATTCTGAAATGGGTTAAAAATTGGCATTTTCCGTGCTCCACCACCATCAATTATTCAACCACGGTCAGCCCGGTCACCCACTAAGTGTTCCATAAAAAACCTAAAAAGTAAATTTAACCCATGATATAATGTCCAATTAACGTAAGATATTCTATTTAAAATTATATTGTTAGTACGTAATTATAACGATATAAGAGCAGGTAATTTTCAACGGGTGCTAATTATCAACTGAGATTTATTGTCCGACGCACAAAATAAAGATTTATACGCAGTAATATTTTACAGTTATTGAAATATACGTCCCCAAGGATAATACTCAGATGTGGGAATTTAAAAACCTTATCATAGGAAATTGTGTTTTAGCGATGGAGAAAGAAGGTTTAATTTCACAAGAGGCTGTCAAACAGATTAAACATATGAGTGGTCATTAAAATTTTACACAAAATGAGGAAAATTTCCGATTCTCTTGGGCTCTCTTCGAACTTTGTTTCTTCGGATGATCACGTTTCTATTGTGGTATGAACATAAAATGGCTGGTTCTTGCAAAACCTTTGTGATAGAAAATGGTCGATTGTTTTTTTTACATCCGGAATGATTGTAAAAAAAACAACAAAACGAACTCGTGAATTTGAAATACATTTTATTTTTTGTGATACGGCATTGTTGATAGGTATAAAATACGGTTATGCTAAGTAGCCACGCGATTTGCAGTCTCGATACTTTAATACAATATATATAGGTACAAAATTATGAATAGTTAACATTTTTTTTAAATGTCACAGAACTGTAATCAGCTACACGACGGTCCACGTGCCTAGCACGTACGAAAATACAGTTTTTGTGCAGTATACAGTCATCAAAGGACTGAGGGTAGCAGGTGCATATTTTAAAGATTTTTTTTTAATAACGGTTCAATAACACTTCGAAAGCTTTAGTGATATCAAGCATAATAATTAACAATGAATGAATCGTTATTTAAAAAATTAAAACTTTAAAATATGCACCTGCTACCCTCAGTCCTTTGCTGACTGAACAATAGAATACAAACAAAATATTCACACGATTACAAAAAATATTTGCTTAGTCATTCCTTATTCGTAAAGTTGCCTACGTCTGTCTTTCCTAGTGTATACAATTTGGGGGTCGCAAAAAAGTATCATGGAAGAAAGCTTGCTACATCTTAGACCGTATCGTCACCTACCGTCAAGCAAGTATAATACTATCATTAGTAAAAAAAACTATCCTGACACATAGTCAGAAAGCCCGTCATGTAAAGTCACAGAATTTATGAAAAAAAAATCATGTAATTCTGCCTTGGATTGTGGTCCAGTACGCATGAAATAACGATAAAAAATTCGATCGTCTTTGGTTTTCGTTTTAAAACTCTCTTTTTAAAAGACAATCAGCGTGAGATATTTCTTGGCGGGGACCGTTGAGAGTTTGGGATTCGTTAGGGGGAGCCGTTGAGCGTCAACCAAAAAACACGCTTAATATACCTAGTCAACAACTTCACACGTAACACTTATAATTTTAATCCAGTATATCAACGGGTGTTGGTATCATTATTTTTGAAAGATAAATCGACAGACTTCGGCAACTGACACGAGGGACGCATATCAATCACATTTTGTTGCCTGTAACGGAAACCCATTTTTCTATAGGTACAGTCGGCTGCATAATTGCAGCCCCCGGTAGAGTTCTAGAATTACTATTATTAGCATGTTTTCATTCTAATAATTTTTGTTAGATAAATTGATGAGTTAGACTTTAAACTTCAACTTTACTAACTTCTAAAAGCAGGTGTCTAGAATCTTGCTAGTGTTGAAAAGATTATAACAGCCGTTTTGGAGCTCTACGGTAGGTCTGCAATTATGCAGCCGACCGTACATATGCCACCGATCAAAAACTAATTAACCGACTTCAGAAAAGAAGGAGATCTCAATTCGACTGTATAATTTTTTGCTTTATAAACCATTTTGGAAATGCTCTCTGACGAGTCATGTTCCTTATGGTGATGATTAAAATTTAACCTTGTGAGAGCTGAATATTGCTCTGTTTTAATAAAAAATACCTAAATCCTACTAATATTATAAATGCGAAAGTTTGTGTGTGTGTGTGTGTGTGTTTGTTACTCCTTCAAGCTAAAACCACTGGACCGATTGCGATGAAACTCGGTATGTAGATAGCTGGAGACCTGGATTAACACATAGGCTACTTTTTATCCCGATATTCCCACGGGATCGGGACTTACGCGGGTGAAATCGCAGGGCGCAGCTAGTAATTAAATAAATTACATTTAAAAATGGGATTTTTCAAGTTTTCAGTTAAGAAAATTACGAAAAGAACACATTTCATTAAAACATGAGCTCTAAAGTAATCTTCAGGTTGCGTTGAGTGTGAAGTTGTGGTGGGAGCAAACTGTGTGTCACTGGCATTGCACAGTACTGTGGAACACAAAGCAGAATATGTACACAAGCCGACTGTGTATTTGAAACACTTTGATTCGTTTGTTTTCTTGTTGTTATATAAACTAAGTTGACGAAAATTCAAGTTGGTTTGTCGAAAAATTATTTCACTTCCCAACACTTTGAAACATCAGTGCAGTTTGCTAGTGATTCTAGCTTTATAACGTTCCAAAGTCTAAAGTATAGACATGAGAATAAAAGCGATAAATATAATATTTATCTATATTTTTCTGTACACCTTCCTCAACTGCTTGTCTATCCAAAGGTTGCCTGGAAGAGATCGCTTTGAGCGATAATGTCGCCCTTTGTAACACTTAGATTTAAGCTTGGTTTTTCATTATAAATGTTATTTGAAATTGGTGTATACAATAAAGAATTTATCTATCTATCTATCTATTTTTTGTACAAATATTTGTTCGTGATCTAGGTGATTCTGTAGGTTTGTATATTAAGCATTATTTACAAAAGAAAATAATAAAAGTATTCATCGTCTGGTTTTCATAACATAAGCCTAGTTGCTTATCTTAGCTACGCCTAGATGGCGCTGCGTCCAATGTCCTGCAATTTTTCTTATCAATAAACAAGAAGTACCTACTTAGATTTTATTTATTTATTTAATTTTTTTTTTGTTATTACAATAAATAAATATTAATATAACTACGGCCAGCCGCCTGTTGGAACGAAATTCCTTATCGCACGTTGCGAAAAAGGGCTAGACGGAAAAAATTAAGACCAAAAGTTGTAACGACACTTTTTCTATAGTTGTAAGCCGTGCGGCGTACGCGTGTTTCTCTGCCTGTCTCTTTCTCTATCTATCTCTCTCTCACAGAAAGCAATTACTAAAATTTAGCCTACAATTAAGTTTATATTACATTATATTTGTTGATAAAAAATATTATTACAACTTAAAAAATAAAAAAAAGTTACAATTCCTTCACTAATGAATCGAAAGGAACTTCGTTCCATCCGGATGTCCGTTGACACCTCTCAAGTTTTTTTTGTATATGGAAATATTGTTGTTAAGGATGGTTGACCATTATGGATCCATCCAGCATGGGAGACCTAAAGTGCGACGCATAAGGTCCTCAAAACCTTAGTCACCTCCCACGACACCCATGGGAGTGGATGGTGTAATCCCTGCCGGGAGCTACACGAGCTTTGTATAAGCATCTTAATTTTATTCAATTAAAATAGGTATACTAACTGCACTGTAAGCCGATTTTAATTATAAAGTTTCACATAAGTTTAAGTTATAATAATATAATAAAATAAGTATTTATTCAGGCAACTTGACCCACACATAGAATTATTAACAAAGTTCACAATCACAACATTACGCAATCACAATAGTAGTCAATCAGGTCATACATGGGTCATAAAATCAAATTAAATTAAACATATTTAGCACCTACATATTTAGTATGTCAATTAAACTCAAAATTAAATGAAATATGTCATAAATAAATAAATTCAAATCAATAAAATTAAATACATTACAAAAAAAAAAATAATAATAATAATAATAAAAAGCCCCCTAAAATCCAACCACACGCCCTGATCGAACACCTGATTATCGTGGGGGGCGGGCAACATACTTTTATTTACTGGATGGCTAACGTGGCTCTGGTAACCCAAAACTAAAATGGAGACAAGACAAAGGAAAAAACGTTTAACGCCGCTACCTGGGGGTTATCGCCAGGGCACACTTGGAGCCGACGCTGGGTGTTGCAGTGGACGAGCCGTCGGTGGTGAGGAGTTGAGTAGGCGGGCTCCCACCGGGTCACCCGAAGATACGACAGCCAATCAACAACAATTAGATCCACCATCTTCCCCCTCTACAATAGAACCATTTAGCCCAAGTACTGTTTCTTATGCACCCACACCTACACCCGTACCGACCGATGAAGATTCTAGGGACTCCGTAAATCCCACCTTTGCTGTTGCGCGGGAGGCCCATGAGGCCTTTTTACCTGCGTCCACGAAGGCTGGGAAGCCCAGAGTGCGCATGAGATGGTCACCTGAAGTTAATACATTTATCATGCGCACATATTACTACATCACAAAATTAGAAACAGATTTAACAACTTATAGACCCATACTACATCAAAAATTCATGGAAAAATACCCCGGTATAAATGTGACTGAACAGAGAGTTTCTGACCAGAGAAGAGTAATTGTTCGCAATAAACTACTGAGTACCGAAATACTGAACCGATTGCAGGAAGAAGTTAGAGCTACGTTGAGCGAAGAAGAAAATGTAGAGTCTAATTTAGAGAATGATTCCACAAGTCGTGCTGAATCTCAACCACATAACCTTTCAAACATCTCAAATACCCAAACCACACAGCCAAGCATATCACAGCACCACACACTAAGCCTTACAGCTACACCAATAACACAGAATCGCGACCTTATGTCAGACATGTCTACGCAAACTGATACACTACTAACAAACACCTTATTAATCGAAAATGAATTAGAAACACTAACATCAGGTGAGGTCAATGTTGACTCTACAATAGAACAACTAAATGAAAAGTTACAAACTAGTTTACTACAATATGCCGGAATGGATCCTACCGCACGACCTAAATTACCAAAGTTAAAATATAGCATTAAACTTCAAAAACTACTGAACGTTTTCAATAATATAATACTTAACGAACACATATCCGAATCCGCACAATTAACTGATATACATACACTTATATATTGCACAGCCTTTGTCATATCACAGGAACTTGGTTATAAAATCACAGATGTAGAGAGACCTAGAAGAAACATACAAGACGCAAGACCAGCCTGGCAGATTAGATTAGAAAGGGACATTAACAAATTACGCTCAGATATAGGAAAACTAACACAGTATATAACTAATAACAATAGATCTAGAAAAGTAGTGGATAGGGTAACAGCTATTTTTAGAAACATCACATTACACACTAGACACGAAAGTAACAATAGAACTCCGGAAGAATACCTGGACACACTTAAACAAAAATTGGCATTAAAGACTCACAGACTAAGAAGATTCAAAAAATCACTACAGAGAAGACAGGACAACAATCTGTTTATAAACAACGAAAAGGTGTTTTACAGGCAATTAAACTCACGTACAGAAAATTCACCAACAAACAATACCAATACGAATAGAATACGTAATGACACCCCTAGCAAAGAAGAGTTGGAACAGTTTTGGTCAAACATCTGGGAGACTGAAGTATCACACAATGAAGAAGCTGAATGGTTAGTAGATGAAAAAAATCGATTTGATGCAATAGAAGAAATGGAATTTAAAGAAATTACAATAGAAGATTTACAAAATATCACAGATAAATTACACAACTGGAAGTCACCAGGAGCAGATAAAATTCATAATTTTTGGTATAAAAAATTAAAGGTCATACATAAATACTTAGCTAAAAACCTAACAGAAATAATATTACAGAAACAAAATATACCTCAATTCATCACAAAAGGAATTACATACATGTTACCTAAAACCAGAAATGCATCACAACCATCACAATATCGACCCATAACCTGTTTACCTACTATTTACAAAATACTCACATCAGCCATCACTCACAAAATCAGAACACATACAGAAACAAATAATATAATAGCAGAGGAACAGAAAGGGTGTCGACGAGGCCACATGGGGTGCAAGGAGCAATTAATCATAGATTCTGTCATACATAAACTAGCTGCAACTAAAAAACGAAATCTTCACTGTACCTACATAGATTATCAAAAGGCATTTGACAGCATTCCACATTCTTGGCTAATAGAAGTCCTTAAAATTTACAAAATTAATCCTTACATAATTCAGTTCCTGCAAGTAATGATGCCCCTTTGGAAAACTACTTTACACCTCAATAGTTGCAATAACTCTACTGTTACTAGAGAAATTGCAATAAAGAAAGGCATTTATCAAGGCGACTCCTTGAGCCCCCTATGGTTTTGTTTGGCCCTCAACCCCCTATCACATCTATTGAATGGTCAACGAGCAGGATTTCCCTTAAAACACAATACGACTGAGCTTAAAATAACACACTTAGTATATATGGATGACATTAAGTTATATGCAAAAACGAATAAAGAAATGGAAAAATTAGTAACAGTTACATCTGAATTTAGCCGAGATATTAATATGCAGTTTGGTTTAGATAAATGTAGAACACTTCACATAGTAAAAGGCAAAATCTGCAGCGGTGACTATTCATTAGACCAAAGCGACCCTCAAAATCAAATAATTACCGCTATGGAGCCAAATGATGTCTATAAGTACTTGGGATATCACCAACTTAAAGGTTTAGACCATAAACAAATTAAGATTAACCTCACAAACGAATATAAGAGAAGAGTAACAAACACATGCAAAAGCCGACTAACTGGTAAACATCTAACAAAAGCAATTAACACCTATGCTGTTCCAGTACTTACTTACTCATTTGGCGTCATTAAATGGAGCAAAACAAATATCATTTCTTTAGAAAGAGCCACTCGAAGCATACTTACAAAGAACAATAACCATCACCCAAAATCAGCAATAGAGAGACTAACCATTAAAAGGCAGAATGGAGGTAGAGGCCTAATTAACATACAAAATCTTTGGCAGAAACAAATTCATCGACTTCAAACCTTTTTTGATCAGAAATCTGAGACCAGCTACCTCCACAAAGCCATTAAACAAAATGATATCAACTACACACCGTTAAACCTCAATCAAACCCCTGCAGACAACCAACCACCAAATACAGTCTCAAATCCAGAACAGGCTACAATGGAGGCATGGAGGAAAAAAGTGCTGCATGGACGACACTACAACGATCTCGAACAACCACTTATAGATAAAGAAGCATCAAACAAGTTCTTAAAAATAGGCTCATTATTCCCAGAAACAGAAGGTTTTATAATAGCAATTCAAGACCAAATAATCAACACTAAAAACTACAGAAAATTTATAATAAAAGACCCCACTGCATCGGATGATAAGTGTCGAAAATGCCGCATTCACTCTGAAACCATTCAACACATAACAGGAGCATGCCCTCATCTTACACAAACAGATTATACTCATAGACACAACCAGGTAGCCAACATTATTCACCAAACTTTAGCCATTAAGCACAACCTTATACCAGATAATCACACACCCTACTACAAATACAATCCTAACACCATCCTAGAAAACTCAACACACAAGATGTACTACGACCGAGCTATCCTAACTGACAGAACAATTCACTACAATAGACCAGACATCACACTACAAGATAAACTAAATAAAACTACTTACCTTATTGATATTGCCGTACCTAACACACACAACATTACAAAGACCATAACAGAAAAAATACACAAATATGCAGACTTAAAAGATGAAGTTAGTAGAATTTGGAGACAGGATAAAGTTTACGTAGTACCAATAGTGCTGTCAACTACCGGGGTAATTCCAAAACATCTACACCATAGCCTTAAACTATTGGATATAAAAGATAACATATATATAAAATTACAGAAAGCAGCTATATTAAACACATGTCGTATAGTAAGAAAGTTTTTAGAAAAAGAAGAAAACCCAACAACCCCTCATAACACTAGTGTCACAGATCAAAATATATAGTATAGGAGCTAGCAACGTTTTCGAGAAAGAATTTTAGGTCAGCTGATTTTGTGATATGTTGTCTTTCTTGCACTTTCGGTTAGAATCTGGGCTATCTGGCTGGCGGTAGCGGTTGCGTTCTTTAGTGCGCATCCTACCTGTCCAGGTAATAATCCTGGATTTTAAAAACATTTTAGAAGGCGTAATTTTTAATTTTTTGTTTTTAAATAAGTCTACCTGACATACTTTTTTTATTGCCAGACATTTTTGACAATGCTAACTATGTGCCATACGCGATTTTTTTGATTTTTTTTATAAAAATTTCAAAGTATTTTATAATGTCTGTAATTTTAATATTATGTTATTTAAAGATAAGAAAAACTTAAAATAAATTTGCCAGACATTAATTCGATTGTTAAGTCTTAAATTAAAATGAAAAAGTCATGAAAAGTATTGCAGTATAATGCTAGTAGTCCGAGAGAGTCAGTTGCAGAATAAGTCGAGAATGATACAGAGAACCATTACGAAAGTAAATTACTTTTAATTGTGCATATAATAAAAAAAAAAAAATAATAATAAGCCCCCAGGGCACCTTGAGGCGAGGTGTCGGGGAGTAGCGACCCCGCGGTTCCCGAGTGCTCCAGGGGGAAGCAACCGTTCCTCATCTCCGGCTGGCCTTAGTTGGCTGATCGGAGTGAAAAATGACGAGGAACTGGTCCCCCGCCTCTGGCTTGCCTTCATCGGCCGTCCAGAGTGGAGTCGCAAGAATACGTTCGAAGGATATATGCCGCACGTCAGTGGTGAGTGGGCCAGGTAGGCTGGACCCTCAGGGAGCCCGTGACCTGAGTTTAAAATCCAGTGCGGCATCACTATCTTTAAGCCACTCTCGTCCCTGTTGCCCCCTTGCTGTAATTTACTCAGCTGATTAGGGTGGCCCAGTTTGAGAGTTGGCGAGTCTCCGCCTGCCACTTTTACATGTTTGTTGAACATTGTTACGGCAGGTGCCATAGTACCCATAGTCTCCCAGTATCCAGTCCACTACCATCCCATCACAATAGCCCATGTAGTAGTTTTCTCCTGTAGTTTATCAATAGTTCTATTCAAACCGGAGATTGTCCTTGGCTGCATTTTATAGTGCAGACAGGGATAATCGCCGGTTTGATGTCCACATCATTCTTTGCCATTAAACTTGTTATTGTAAAGGGCCTCTACGTGTTGGCTTCGGCCCCACGCATGCCTTCCAAAGGTCCGGGACTCCATAGTCCCGTGATGCCTCTTTTTTTTGTGACGTCACTATAGGCTGAAACAACTTGAAAAACTTAATATGAATTATTTATAATTTTTAATTAGTAATCAGAACAATTTAAATAAAAAGTGTTGTTTTTTAAATTTTAATCTAATTTTATATTCCTTTTTATGCTTAAATTTTTTTCAAACTTGCTCGGACTAGAACTATTATTATTATTTTTTTTTTTATTATATGCACAATGAAAAGTAATTTACTTTCGTAATGGTTCTCTGTATCATTCTCGACTTATTCTGCAACTGACTCTCTCGGACTACTAGCATTATACTGCAATACTTTTCATGACTTTTTCATTTTAATTTAAGACTTAACAATCGAATTAATGTCTGGCAAATTTATTTTAAGTTTTTCTTATCTTTAAATAACATAATATTAAAATTACAGACATTATAAAATACTTTGAAATTTTTATAAAAAAATAAAAAAAATCGCGTATGGCACATAGTTAGCATTGTCAAAAATGTCTGGCAATAAAAAAAGTATGTCAGGTAGACTTATTTAAAAACAAAAAATTAAAAATTACGCCTTCTAAAATGTTTTTAAATCCAGGATTATTACCTGGACAGGTAGGATGCGCACTAATGAACGCAACCGCTACCGCCAGCCAGATAGCCCAGACTCTAACCGAAAGTGCAAGAAGGACGACATATCACAAAATCAGCTGACCTAAAATTCTTACTTTCCAAACGTTGCTAGCTCCCGTACTAATAGAATAACTATAATTTAACATGTGTATTACTTGGCATATGCCCGTAATACGCATTAAAACCGGCTTAAAGCTGAGAAAAAGAAAACAAAAACAAAAAAATAATAATAATAAAATCTATTTGAAATCAGTCTTATTACAGTCAATATTACAAAATGTCAAAGTTAATATTTCCTCTCCGGTATTGGCACCGTGACGTGTCTAGCGCAGCAATGTCTTATATAACAACAATCTAGCCTAGATGCAAACATCGCTAGGACGGAGTTGGAGCTGCCCCACACTCTGCGCACCATGGACGCGGCACGCTTCCTCATGGTCGCGTGGAAGCAATCAACGCACGCCTCCGAGAACATACCCGAGGCGCTACAGAACCGGGGCAGCCCCATCAACGCCCTGAACGCGTTATTATACTGGACGCGGAGAGCGCTGTAACTGGACTTAGTATAACCTGCCCACAGACTGCACGAGTAGAGCGATGTACAATACGCTCTGAAGAGCGTAACCTTAACTTCTTTTGAACACCGTGCAAACCTGCGAGCGATCATATTCGCCCTGATTGACAACGCTGTCCGCTCCCGTTCCATGTCAGCATTGTCTCCGAGGCCAACGGTAAGCACGTGCCCTAAATACCTGAACTCGTCGATCCTTTGAAGAGGGACCCCGTTCAACTTTATAGGAGGTATATTGGAAGGGCATATAGCACCACTAGCCTCAAAGACCATAAACTGACTCTTCTTTACATTATATAGGAGACCGTGGCCACAAGCGTACTCCTCGCACGTCCGCATCAAAGTCCTTAGTCCGCACACCGAAGCGCTCAGCAAAACCATGTCGTCTGCATAACTCAAGTTGTTTACACAGACACCGTCAATGTGGCAGCCGACATGCTGATTGCTAAGCGCCACGATTAGCCCGTTGATATACAAATTGAACAGGGTAGGAGACGTTAAACCACCCTGTCTTACGCCACATTCCAACTGATACGGATCCGACACTGCCCCCGCCCACCTGACACTATTCGACTGGTGACCATACCAATATTGGAACAAGCTGATGAGTTCCCTCGGTAGGTTTATACTCCTCAGCTTGTCCCAGAGCAAGTCATAGCCTACCCGGTCAAAGGCCTTGGACAAGTCGAGAAAGCACGCGTAAACCGGCGTCTTACGATCTGTATAATATTTGATGGTTTGCTTCAGACACAGAATTGCGCTTTCAGTGGAAAGACGTGCACGAAACCCAAACTGGTTGTCGTGCAGTCGCACATAGTTATCTAACTGTGTATTCAGCAAACCATCAAACACTTTTGCAATCACAGTAGCGAGAGAAATCGGCCTGTAGTTACTCTTATCGGAAAGATCACCCGTTTTGTTTTTCACTACAGGCACCACCACCGTTTTCATGAACTCCGCGGGCAGGTAGGAGTGGTTCACACACAAGGAGTAGAACATCGCTAAAACTCTAGCGATGTGGGGTCCGGCGTGACGAAGGTGCTCGATGCTGAGTCCATCATGGCCTAGGGACTTGCCTCCCGACATGGATGACATAACCTTTGTTACATCTTTTGCCAAAAACCTCGTCCCGAGTACTAGACTGTTCATATCAACATCGAGCACCTCCCCCGCCGTATTTAACAGAGACTTAACCGCAAAATAGTCCTTAAAAATATTAGCGATATCCTTTGGATCACTCACACCATCGACGCTAACAGGAAGGCCAGGCCGTGCATTTAGTTTGTTAGTACCCTTCCAGAAGCCACGAAAATCCCCTTTACTATATGACAGCAAGCGCATCCAACCGTATTTGCTCCTGATGATTTTTACACCATTTTAATCTAGATTTAAATATACGCCTGGAAACGCACATGTCCTTGTAAAGAGGACCGGACCTGGGCCTACCACACATCATCCAATCATTAAACCTGGACCTGGCCTCTCTGTGGGCCCCGCTGACGTGTTCGCTCCGCTGGCGTGTTATAAGTAAAATTCTATTATAACTTTAAAATTAAGGGAGATGGTTCATTAGGCGAAGTTATTTCATATAAATCTGCAAAAACTAGAAACTTTATAATCTGAATAATTAATAAAGAAAAATATTTATATAAGTTTGTTATAATCCCGAAGCAGAATTGACATCAAAGCGATCTAAATTTAATTTAATCTGATGTGGTTGTAAAACATATGAGGCTAGAAAATATTTGTATTGCAATAAGACTAAGTCTGTTTTTATTAATTTGTACAAAAAGTTCTCCGTCCATTTTACTATACTATATAATTACTTGGAACATAAAACAGGATACTTAGGTATTTTTCGGCGTATAGTCGACAACTTAATTGCAGATCCATAGTAGAGTTCCTAAACTACTATTAGAATGGTTTCATTATAATTATGTTTGTCTAATTCATTATAAGTTGAAGGACTTAAACTTCAACTCAAGCAGGACCCTAAAGCCCTGCTCAAGTTGAAAACATATTAATAATAGCAATTTTGGACGGTCCTTTTGTTGCCAAAATGGATATGCTTGTCGCTGTCGAAATGGTCATGTGGACGGAGAGCTTAATATGTTGTTATCTTTTAGTAGGCTTTATAATTATTAATTTAAGGTGAAAGGGTACCGGCGCTCTTTCCATACAAACGTAGTCGACTGTTTCCTCCCTGTATAATGACACTAACACAAATATTTTTGGGCCATAAAACCTACGTTTTGTTTTTTTTTTCTAATTATCATAGAGATTAAGATTCTAAAAAACAAAACATAGTCATGGAATGGCAGTTATAAGTTTTATGCAACAAAAATATTTGCTCTAATGTCATTATTCAGGGAGAAAACAGTCGACTACGTTTATATGGAGCGAGCCCCGGTACCCTTTCCTGTTAACTGCCAAAATACGCATGCACACACTATCTCAGTAAGGTTTGTCCTTAAAACTCAGCATCGTGCTGAGGACGAACCTTTTTTCTGGGCACCGTACTACTTTTTCTTGTTTATGTTATTTTTATGTGTATGTACAGTCGGCTGCATAATTGCAGCACTCGGTAGAGTTCGAAAATTACTATTAATGAAATGTTTGCATTCTAATAAGTTTCCTTTTATTAATTGATGTGTTAGAAGACTTTAAACTTCACCTAAAGCGGGTGTCTAGAATCTTTTATGTGTTTAAAACATTCTTATAGCAGCCGTTTTCGAGCTCTACGGTGGGTCTGCAATTATGCAGCCGACCGTACATACACATAAAAATAACATTAAAAAAATAAGATTTTTTTTTAAATTTTTCTTTCTTTCTATTTCAGGTTTCTTGTAACTTTCACTGCAAGTAAATGAGATAACTCTAGGTACTAATTCGATTTTTAAAATTATTTAGGTACTAGCTGCGCCCCGCGGTTTCACCCGCGTAATAATTTTCTGCGCAACTTTTATATTTTTTTATTTCATAAGAACTTTTTCCTGATAATAACAAACAGACCAAAAAAAGAATTGGCCAAATTGGTCGAGGCGTTGTTGAGTTATGCGCTTACCAACACATTTTGCGATTCATTTTTATATTATACTAGCTGCGCCCCGCGGTTTCACCTGCGTAATCATTTTTCTTTCTTAATATTTTCTTTCATAAAAACCTTCCCTTGACAATATCAAAGACAACAAAAAAAGAATTGGCCAAATTGGTCCAGGCGTTGTGGAGTTATGCGCTTACCAACACATTTTGCGATTCATTTTTATATTATAAGATTAGGTATTATGTAATGTTGTTTGGTTCACCTGCGAAATAGTTACTCGAACGAAAGACGCGAGAGATTTCAAAGAGAGACGGTTTAATTTTTTTTCTTTTTACTGCTCTATTTGTGTTAAGCTTGGTCCGCGTTTGCGTACCTCTGTAACCAAGAGATCTTAATTACGGTACACCACGTGGCTAATTGAATGAAAACATTACATTATGAAAAAAAGGATGAGAGCGGAGGATCTAGTATTTTAGACGTCATTAGATTTATGGTTTTGTTGGTTTTAATTAAAAAATATTGTACCTATACCCCCCCTTATTCCAAAAGAAGGTTTAAGGATAGTCCGAGATGTGAATTCAAACCTTAGATTTAGATACAGATTTACTCGTGAACTATAGTCTAAACACTATCCCTATAGATTATATAGGGAAATAGAGTCTAATCACTATCCATAAAGATTATATAGGAACAGTGTTTAGACTATAGTTCACGAGTAAATCTGTATCTAAATCTAAGGTTTGAATCCACATCTCGGACTATCCTTAAACCACGTTTTGGAATTAGAGGTTTACAGTATTGGCATTATATAGATATTAATAGCCTCGGTGGAATTAAAGAAACGAACTTAATCAAATAGGTACTGATTATCAGCAGATTTTAAGTCTGCGTGTGCCCTAACGTTTACAAAACCTAAGTTCTTACCAAACTTTTAAGGGTCAACATTATTGCTTTCAGATCAGTGTTATAGACATTTCAAATCAGATTTTAATTATAAAGTTAAGGCCATAAGCAAAGGGTTGTTCCCAAACCACATTAATTAGATTCAACTAAATTATCAAGATAAGTTAAAGAACATACTTAATAAACACGAATAACAAGATAATAAACGCTCAGTAACAATCTTTACAAAGTACGTAATAAAATTCTAACAACTCGGTTTAGTATAGGTACTTACTGGTTTTAACTATGGTCGGTCGTAATGAATTTAAACACTTAGGCATAGGTCGTTTGGGAAAAATTGATGTGGCCACTTTACCACTTAGGAAATTCCACGCTAAAGGTAACAAAGATGTATCGCACCCTAGATATGGATCAGTGCGGCATGAGTGGGACGCGGCGCGGTGACTTTGATTTGACCAATCATGGGTCAGCGGGTCGTATTCTTTAGCAGCACGTCTTGACTGCGTTTGCGTCATAACTATAGATTTCGTATTGCCCTAATTTCTTAAGACGCACACGTGACGCACACGTCACGCAAACCTAAACGTCGCGCGCTCGCAGTATCGCGCTAAATTTTGACGTTACATAAATGACATATTAATTGTCACCTAGGAAGATAACTCAAAATGTTTGAACGGCAACAGCTTGTTTCACGCGTAGGATAAGCGTAGGTGAAGTAGACGTGCAGTTAAAGTAACGGTTACGCGTAGCTTCATTTTACGGCAATACCGATTATTATTTGCGTACACGTGACATATGCGTCACTGGACGTGCACTCGACTAATGCGTCATAAGTTACGGCAATTGGGGGGCTGAGAATATCGATTAACTTGTATCGATGTATCACAGTGATCTTGTAACATGTGCGTTTGCTTCTATGTCCATATACCTATTTGTTATACATTAAGGTGATGGGCGATGCATCTTCGACAAATCCATAGCCTAAGGTTTTGAACAAACCACCATGACTTTGCCGAGCGACTGAAGGCAAGAATCTTCAATTTACGACACACTTGTAGGTGTAGGTATAGTTTTTATTCAGTTCTTATAAAACGTAGTCGCGCAACTAGTCATACTGGTTTGTGCAGTGCTTAACAGGACACCGTAATCATACATTTAATGGTATACCTAATGACGACGAAATGTAGTAAAGGCCTAACGGCTAAAGTTATTATATAAATACTTATATTACATTACTTTTTTTTACTGTCTTACGTAATTTAAATTAAGAGAGACATTTATAAAAACATCATTTATGAATAAATGTATTATACCCTTTAATATAAATGTAAACAATGACTTCATTATTGTTTTGAAAAGCAGAAATTAAAGTTATTTGTTATGAAAAACTAACTTTTAATTCAACACATTTTTGTAGTATTTTAAAATAAATAAATGCTATAAAGGGAATGTATGAATACAAACTAGGTATGCGCTTGCTCTGACAGCTAACAGCTTTACTGCATTACCGATATCTCTCTAGGCTTTATTGAACCAATTAATATGCGAGCTAAAGCGACCCTTTAATCTATTTACGACTACATTATTGACTTGTATCACCTCGATTACACCCGAGTTATTCCCGATACAATGGGAAAATCAGGATCTTCTTCTTCTCGTATAGTGGTGTGGCTCACCTATTGTTAGAGTTTGCAGATCGCCTTAGGGCCTCTAACTTGACCTAACGACAGCTACTATAAATAGCAACCGGGACAAACGGCTTAACGTGCCTTCCGAAGCACGGAGGGGCTCACGAAAACACATTTTTGCCACACTACTAATAGTGTGGCAAAAATGTGTTTTGCTAGGCGTCGCTTAACCCGCACGACCGTAAACGATCAGCGAGCTTCGCTTAGCTGTAATCTATACTTATCTATACTAATATAAAAAATACTAGATCCGGGGTGAGCCAGGGAAGTACCCTAGGTCCCACTCAATTTTTAATCATGATTAACGGTTTGCCGGAGGTGGTGTTGTCGGCTACGTGTTTAATGTTCGCGGATGATCTGAAGTTGATAATGAGTATAGGAGATCTCGAGGACTGTGAGGCGTTGCAGAGGGATATCGATAGCGTATGCGCATGGAGTGAGACAAATAAGTTAGAATTCAACTTAGATAAGTGTAAAACGATGACTTTCACTAGGTCGCAATCTCCATGCGTGTATCCCTACAACATGCACGGTGTCCCTCTGGAACGTGTCACTCAGATACGCGACCTAGGTCTCATTCTTGACCCCGAATTAACTTTCAATACGCATATTACGTTGGCATGTGCTCGAGCATATAAATCTCTCGGTTTTGTAATGAGACAGTCTTCTCGGTTTACAGATAGAGCCGTGATCCTGTCTCTGTATTATGCGTTTGTCAGGAGTATACTTGAATACAATTCGATTGTGTGGGATCCTCACGAGCATAAGTACAGGGATATGATAGAAAAAATACACAAAAAATTCGCTCGATATTTTTATAAGAAGTTGTATGGATATTACCCATACATGTATCCTTCGCCGTTTGTTTTAGGTATGACTGGCATGGACTTTCTAGAACTGAGGAGGAAGTGGGATTTGATGAGTCATTACTACCGATTGTTTCATAATAAAGTCGACAATCCCGCCTGTCTGGCTCGTTGTTCCCTATTTACGCCGGATAATCTGATAAAGTTACGTACGCGACGCTTGTTCAACCCCCCGTCCTCTAGAACCCTCACAGCGCGGTATGCTCCTACCAAGCAAGCTCTTATTCTTCTCAATGAGCTTATTAGTCAACAACCTGATGCCGATATCTTTCATAATAATGTGAATGAGTTCTATAATATTTGTTATAGTTTTCTTAATATGTTTATTTGTTACATAAGTTCTATTCAATAATGTACCTACCTAATGACTTTTTGTACGTTTTGGTGTATACTGTAAGTGCAATAAGTAACTGTATTATAAATAAATAAATAAATAAATAAAGCTGAAGAGTTTGTTTGTTTGTTTGTTTGAACGCGCTAATCTCAGGAACTACTGGTTCGAATTGATAAATTCGTTTTGTGTTGGATAGGCCATTTATCGAGGAAAGCTATAGGCTACTTTTTATCCTGATATTCCCGCGGGATCGGGGGTTACGCGGGTGAAACTGCGGTATCAGGATAAAAAGCCTATATTACTCTCAATGAATCGATGTATCCTCATACCAAGTTTCATCAAAGTCGGTCTTGTAGTTTTGGACTCATTTCAATACAAACAAATAAACAATCAAATCATTCCTTTTCATAATAATATCATAGATGACATAATAATATTATATTATAAGATCAAATATAGATAGAAGTTAGACAATGTCTGTTCAGATGATAGTCTCCGCCAAATAAATCGACCCATCCTTTTGTTTTGTTTTCAATAAATAGTGAAAAATGAAGAGATAGTGTTTTTGCAGAGTCAGAGTTCTCATGCATAAATGTGATACAAATAAAAAATGTCGCGACTTAGGTATTTTGCTTAACAACGTTTTTCAATGAAAATCTAAATATTAATTGGTATTTAAACTTAAAAAATTTTTTGGTAATTTTTGGAATCAAAACACTTAACTTAATTAGTTAATTAAGTTTTTGTTCATTATTATAAACAAGAATTTGAATAGCTTGTAGTCGTCTCTAAGACTACGCTAAAGACCTACCAACTCAAAGGGAGAGTATCGCTGGAGACCTAGATCTGAAAGATAATGGTTAGGTAAGGCTCTTTTCCACTAAAACTGTGTATAAGATTTTTTAATTTTTTTGTAAATAAATTTATTGAAACTCAATAAAGTCTCATTTTCATGCCCTCCAGTACATATTTTATGATAAAAAAATGCTTCGAATCAAATAAAACTTATCGTGGGCATCCACCACATGTGCATCGACCTTTGTCGGCCTAAGCCACGAACCCAAATAATTCTGTTATTCAGCAGGCGAAATATTATTTTTAATTGGTAGCAGACGTTAAGTATTTGGTTAAAAGAATATAGAGACAGACACTCAACCCTGATTATTTTTAAAGAGGTTAGAATTACTTCGATTCGTAGAAAAAAGTAGCTCTTGATATTCAAAGAGATGTTGAGGTGAGTGTTGTTTGTAGCCCTTTGTAATACTGAGCCTCTGTTTTTTTATACAACTAGCTTTTACCCGCGACATCGTCCGCTTAGGTTTTTAATTTTCCAAGATTAGTAGATCCCTACGTTGTAACAGCTATAGGTATCCTTCAGAATAATGAGAAAACGAACAATAATTTACTTGTTTGCAAGGAGGCTAAGTTAAGTCTTGCTTGAAGTTCCTATATGTGTAATGGCGTCAAATGTTGATGTAGAAAATGAAGAACACTTGACTTTAAAACCTTATATTCTTTTACCGCATCTAGTACACGAAATACTATAAATTTAATTGTAATCTAGAAAAAATGTATTGTATTTTTTCTATAGTGTTACCTAGCCCAGCCTGTCCGTTGCGTTGAGCTGGCGTTGTTATAATAATATATTAATCATGAATCAGAAATATTCATTAAATATATCTGTGTATTTTACAGATGTTTAGTTTCAACAGGTAATATTGTAAAAAAATGATAGTAATAACAGGCATGACGTTCATTTAATAGTTAATTTGAAACTATTTATTCAGGTACTTAAAATTTAAAAACCTTTAGTCTATGTATTGCATTTTGACCGTTTAATAGAGCTTCAATCCAACAGTGATATTCAGTTTTGTCAGGCCTTTAAACTTTATATTTGTAGATGTTGAATAAAACTGGTATTTGCAATAAAGAATTTATCTGTCTATAAGTACTTACCCATTTAATCCCGTTAAAAACATTTCAACAAAAAAGGTAGGTATTTTACTACACGCGTATATACACGGATTTATTCCTAAAGAAATGCGATCATTCATTCTTCTTATATCAATCGAGAAAATCTTTACTCAACCGTAGAAAAAAACCTTCGAAATACGCAGTTTGGACAAGATACCACTAACGCAATAACATTTCCTTTTACACTCGAACAAATGGGAACGATTATACAGAAGTTTTCATTGCGAATGTTTCCGATTCGTTGAGTTAGAAATCAGTTTAGTTATTACTGAGCGAATTGAGTAAGCTCTTATAGGTATATAGTCTATTCCAAAACAAGATATAATTTTACAATCTATGAATATAACATTGAAAGTCCTGACTGACTGATTGTATTTGTACTTGAACGGAGCGTGAGGATGGATTAGGCTTGCCCAGCACCTACTATACCCTCTCAGCTTACCATGTCCAGAGGAGAGAACTTGTCAGTACTTCTGGAGCCAAATAAACTGCGGGTTTCATTATGATGTTTTCCTTCACCTTAAGAGCAACGTCAATTAGCGCACATACACATTTCTTAAAAAAAATACATTAGTGCAAGGCCGGCCGGATTTCGAACCCACGAATGAATGAAGAATTCAGAATGAAAGTCGAGGTATCTACCACTACGCTAACACCGCTCTGACTGACTGACTTATTTATTAACGCACAGCCGAAACTAATGGACAAATCTATATATAGATATAGCTTTTATAACGTGGGGATCAAAGAATTTTGAAAATATTCAAACCCTACGTCGACGAAGTCGCGGGCGCTAGTATATTAGAAATGTAACATTTTAACACAACTAATTTTAACGCATTTTTGGTACAGAGATAGTAAATAGGAGCTTGGACATTGGTTAATTTTATCTCGATTCCGGATCCCGATCCTTGACATACGTGGGTGAAACCGTTGGTCCCAGTTTGTTCTCCTTACATTTTTATGTATTGATTCAATTGATTTTTGACATTTGTCATGTAACTTGATTTTATTGACATTGATTTTCCTATATATTTGACTCGAAATTAGTAATATTGGTTGACTTTTTTAATGCTTATGGAATTTTCTGTTTGTGGGTTACCTGAATAAAGTTTTTTTTTGAACCGAGACAAAACGTTAAACTTCAAGAGAACGATTATTAAATATTATGTAAAGCTATAGTAACAAAGTATCTTATGTAATTTTTTTATTTCTCTCCGATCTTGGAATGGATTATAGTTATTACTTATCGAACTGAGTAAGCTCTGAGGTATAGTAACTTTTGTTTTACGAGTGACTTTCGTGCGTGTCGCTTACTTTTCGTGTGAGCGCATATTATTTGGTGAGTGGAAAAAGTTTTCGAGTACCTAACAACAATATTCCAAAATTAATCTAGACGTAGAACAATTTTCTTTCGTATTTGGCTTTATACCTTATATTTTTATACTACAGTGAATTCTTAAAAAAATAAGCATAAATTAATTATTTCATTTAAATATCTACCTTATTTCAAAATTGTGTTATTATTAAGGCTGGGTCTGAAAGAAAAAATAAGATGGAAGGTAGTATCTATTTTTATTGTATAAAGTTGTGAAAGTTAGGATTTGTTTTGGTTCGCTTCCCCTTGATTAGTTCTGAACTGCTACAACGGGCAACTCTGAAAATGTGCACTTCCAACTTCCGCTGTGTTTAGCCACCACATAGGTGAAAGTAGACTACATACTTTATAATCGGCCGATTGTTTATTACCTTCGTACGACTAATGTCCAAAATGTAACATGTCCAATGGCAATGTAGCCTCAGGAAAGTATTTATTCTTAGATATTTGCCCGTGGTCTGGTTGTTTCTACGTATTGTAAGTACATATTTACAAAGGAAAGTATAAAAGTAGTATATCCGCTGTCTAGCACCCATAACACAAGTCTAGTTACTTAGCTTGGGGCTAGATGCGATGTATGGAATGTTCTACAATATTTATTTACTGTCCAATAAGAAATATGTCCTGTCTCTACTCCAATTCTACAATTCTAAAAATGACATAAAATAACGAATTTCATGACGATCACTTTTGATTTTGTATGTTCTTAAAATAAATGGTCGGTCGACTTGTTATCTGCTCATTGAAAAGTCTGTAGTTTGCTTTGACTAATATATAAACGGTTTTTGAACTCGCGTATAAAAATAAACCGGAAATAAATACAAAAATATTTCATAAATTAATTCTCGAACCGAATCAAAAACATGCTTCGGGCCTTTTCTATATTTGTAGAGTGCAAAATTGGAATTGCACTTTTTTGTTGAGTCTTTTAATTGAAAGTCATACCGTAAAAACAGCAATAGATTGCAAGAAATCAAATAAGTAATTAATTGTATACCTACCACTAATTTGAAGATAGCTTTTAGTAGGTAAAGTAGGTTTCGTCCCAAAGCGGCTGGGGTCAAACAAACCCCACTGGGGACATACCTCTATAATTAAAAAAGCGTTTTCAATTTCACAATTTATCTAAGTCTGGGTTAATTAATACGTAATCGGTTCTAAACGTAAATAAGTAATAAATACACAAACACACACCCTTATTCCAAAACGAGGTTTAAGGAAAGGCCGAGATGTGGATTTAAACCTTAGATTTAGACACAGATTTACCCGTGAACTTCTGTCTAAACACTATCAATAAATAATCTACAGGGATAGCGTTTAGACTATAATAATAATAATATATTATAAATCATTTATTTCAGGCTACAAAGGCCCATAGATACATACCTTATAGACTAACATACATATTTTATAATAATAATTGAATGTGTTAAAGAGATAGCTAAGAACTATGTTAGTAGCACTTCCATGACACTACACTTTCGTATTAGTCTGTTCTTGTGGAGTTTGTCCCTAGTTCCCTATATAATCTAAAGAGATAATGTTTAGACTATAGTTCACGAGTAAATCTAAGGTTTAAATCCACATCTCGGACTATCCTTAAACCTCGTTTTGGAATAAAGGGGAAAGACTTTCATATTAATATTAGTAAGATAGGATAGCATTTATGACTATTATGGAAATGGATACAAAAAAATTGTATCAAAGGTGATTCAATGTAGTCATCAGTAGGTCAAGTTTTAATATTTGTTGCTCTTACATATATACGACTAGCTGCGCCCCGCGGTTTCACCCGCGTAAATCCCGATCCCGTGAGAATTATACACTTTGTCCAACGCTTCTCCAATTTTTTTATCCCTTCCAAAAAATAAGATTTGTCGAGGTCCTCAAAATAGGTCTTTGTTTGTGAGATGATTTCATCATTAGAGTCAAATCTTTTTCCACCAAGCCATTTCTTCAGGTTTGGGAACAAGAAGTAGTCACTCGGAGCCAAATCTGGAGAATAGGGTGGATGAGGGAGCAATTCATAGCCCAATTCATGGATTTTTGCCATGGCAACTGCACATGTGTGCACCCTTGCATTGTCTTGGTGGAAAAGAACTTTTTTCTTGGCCAAATGAGGTCGGTTTTTCTTCAAATCGTCATTAAATCGGTCTAATAAGTTGGCATAATATTCCCCATTGATTGTTCTTCCCTTTTGAAGGTAGTCAATGTGGATTATCCCGCGTGCATCCCAAAAAACAGTCGCCATGACTTTATTGGCTGACAAACCCACCTTGGCCTTCTTTGGCGCCGATTCACCCCTAGAAACCCACTGTTTTGACTGTTGTTTGGTCTCTGGTGTGTTGTGGTGGATCCATGTTTCGTCCACGGTTACAAAACGGCGAAAAAACTCCTTCATATTGCGGTTAAACAACGCCAAACCCTCCTGTGAAGTTGTTACACGATTGCGTTTGTGGTCGACTGTGAGCAAACGCGGCACCCATCTTGCGGAAAGCTTTCTCATGCCCAAGTGATCATTCAAAATTGAAACCACTGAGCCATGCGAGATCCCTACGGCTTCCACAATCTCTCGCACTTTCAATCTTCGGTCGGCCAAAACCATATCGTGAATTTTTTCGATTGTTTCGGGTGTAGAGACCTCAACTGGGCGTCCAGGACGTTCGGCATCTTCAGTGCTTGTACGGCCACAACGAAATTCAGTAAACCACTTTTTTACCATTGAAATCGATGGTGCAGAGTCCCCATAGTATTTATCAAGCTTAGCCTTGGTCTCGGTAATGGTTTTTTTTCGCAAAAAATAATGCTTAATAAGCACACGAAATTCACTTTTTTCCATTTTCTTCTCAGATCACTGGGTAGTCTGATAAAAATAGCTGCGAAACACAAACTAACTGACGCAGCAAGTTCAAATTTTGACAGAAGTCAACTGACAGATGCCTGTTGACAGTAGCAGTGTTGCTTTTTCAATAAAGAGGTCAGAAGTTCAAAAAGTCACGGACTTGTTGACCCACCTCGTATTAGTAGGATATTACTCATCATACAGAAACTAATAAGAAATGTCCAATATCCAATCATATCTAGCCATTAGGGACTTATTTCTTTTGGCCGAATTAATGACAAGGGCATCAGGAAGATACTTCAACGCGTTAATGTCTCGAATATTTTGTAGGAAGTCAGAGCAACCAACTTATAAGGCGGTCCGGTGATAATTGGTTGCAAGAGATGGATTAGTCTATGTTTTGAACCGAATATTAAACAATACAAATTATGAAGGCACACACTGTCATTATATGTTTGAAAGTCAAAATTATTTAGAAATAAAAATATTGTTAGTCGTATTTGTCGTGAATTTAGAAAGTGTGAACCTCGGAGACCAAATAATGAAGGCGCACACCGTCTTCATGTTGGAAAAACAAAATTATTTAAAAAAAATTGTGTGTCGTAGTTTGTCGAGAATTTAGAAAGTGTGAATCTCGGAGACGGGTCGCTCGGAGACTAACCCGTTATAACATCGATTGGGTTGTAAACGGTTAGGGTGTTATAATTTCGTTTCAATAAATAAATCATAAAATAAAAATATTGCTAATAAAGTAAAGTTAATAGAAAAAATAAGCTACCTATATTTTTTAGTCTTCTTTTTTTTACAAGCCCAGTAGAGCGATATTATTATTAAATACTCTGTTTCCTAACGGGAACGGACGTCACGGTCATGTTACCATGACGTCATACAATATTTCGTCAGACACTTTTTATTGAATGCAGGTGTTCCATCAATTTATTAGACGTTATCACGTCAAAAAAAACATGCGAAGACCAGAAGATCAGTCGAAGTTTTGGGAGAGGCATATTATGGTCAGCAGTAGATAGAGGCTGAAACGATAATTGTCAAGTCTATGTTTAGAATGTTACCGAATACTTTGGTACTTCGACTTTGGAATATTGCGTTCAAAAACGTATTATTTTATGATACTTTAGTTTTTAGAACAACAACATACTCAATTAAGTCGTGACTGTCATCTCCAACGAGTAACAAAATCTTTAAAACGTCGTTTAAGTTTCCGAATAAACGTCTTACAAAATGTCTTCGTGCTTAACAAAAAGTGTAACAATTTCTACGAACACTTCACAAACTCATTATTGCTTCCAGTAAGAAAGTTTACGATTGTCGCGTACGCGTCTCGGGATACTCGTAATGTTATATGTAAGAGAGTGAGGAGCCATTGCTCCTGCAGAATACAGACTTGAGTATGAAGAAACCGAAAAGAGTCAAAGCAACTACATTTTCTATCGGCCGATACTTAGCCGACCGTTTGCCTTGAAGGCAGATGATTTGGTTTTATTTTATTTGATTTCAAATAACGAACTCATTGCAAACTAAATAAATAAATAAAAGTTGTTATTAAAGGCAATAGACAAATAAACATCACTATCTATACATATAAAATGCTTTGTCCTGAATGACTGACTGACGGATCAAGGCACAGCCTAAACCACTGATCGTAGAGACCTGAAACATGGAGGGTATGTTCTTTGTATGACGTAGGCATCCGATAAGAAAGGGTTTTGAATAAATCAACTCCTACGCGGACGAAGTCGCGAGAAAAAGCTAGTCACTACATAGTATAAAATAAAGTTGCTTCCGCTGTCTGTATGTCCCTATATATTATTAAATCTTTAAAACTACACAACGGATTTTGATGCAATTTCTTTCAATAAATACTGTGATTCAAGAGGAAGATTTATAGATATAATACTTGTATGATAAGTAGAGGAACACTGATAATTTTAGAGGTTTCTAATTCGATGTCGTTATAAACGCATTTTTTGCGCTTTCATTGCAAACGTTGACTGAACCCTACGAGAAAGATCAAAATAATGTACTACAGTATTTGTGTAGGTCTACAAAAAAGTCCAAGATAATATTTGTCCATTTCTTAGGGATAACCCACAATAACAATTTTTATATTTAACTGTCATACATTAACCATAATGGCTTATTTACAAAGCGATTTTAGCAATGCAACATTAATCATTATCCAATCAAGTCGGTACCTTAAATACATTGTGCATTTAATAAAGATAAACTACGAATTACAGTACAACTATTAATTAATACATTATCAAAGTACTTGTCCTACCAAGTAACATGGTCCATGTCAAGAATCGAAACTATTTTCGATTTGCGTCAGTGGGAACGGATAGCTTATAAATAAATAAATAATTAAATATTGCAGGACATTCCACACATCGGCATGTAGCCCCAAGCTAAGTAACTAGACTTGTGTTATGGGTGCTAGACAACGGATATACTACTTATATACTTTTATTTTGTAAATAGATACTTATAATACATAGAAACAACCAGACCACAGACAAATATCTAAGCATAAATACTTGTCTGAGAGGCGAATCGAACCTACATCCCTGTGTTTGGCAGTCCGGCATGGTGACCATTATGGCAACTAAGATCGTCACTTACTACTTGAAGTTATGCGTTACGCAGTCTAAAGGCAGACTGAAAATCTGCTGTCTGTTAATAACTCAAAGCACCTTAGGGGACATTATTTCAATGTATACAGTTGAACCTTAACGACGTGATAATGAATTCAATGTACAACAAACATCAAAACTCCCAAGACACTAATAAAGGTTGTGCTTTATGTCACACCCTTTATAAAGGCATGTGTAAATTTCTATTTAAGCTGTGATTCGTTTGTTATTGACCACATCAGTGCCTATTTTATTATATCAATTAAATGTTAGAAAGTTTTGAAATATACATGAAAATAGTTCCTACGTGTCGGTCACATAATATGATTCTAGTACAAAACAAAGCATATTTTTTTTTTTCTTTTATTATGGCTTCGCACGTGTGCATTTAGCTAGTGTCAAGTTATATTTTGCATCAAATTATGACCCGATTTTTCATAAATCGGGCCTAAAGTGTTTCAATACAGTCAAAGTCGTCATAGTCCGTCAAGTCAGGGGTTATAGTAAAGCGGTGGCAAGTTTACCATAACCTTAATAGGAGATTTGGAGGCAACGAGAAAACTGCATGTTTGACACTGATTTTTACTTTCACTACACTTGTGCACTTTCACAGAACTAAATTGAATAACATTCCACCAGAATTATACAATTCAACTCGGGTTACATCTAAGTTTCATGAAAATAAAACTGCAGCACGACATGTTGTTAACTCGTTCCCGCCAAAACTCCCCAAAAGCATATTTTAGTACGCTACGTAGGTACAAACTAACAACAGATTTTTCGAGAAAATATATTAAATACCTTGTAGATATCCTACTAATATTATAAATGTGAAAGTTTGTGTGTGTGTGTGTGTGTGTGTATGTTTGTTACTACTTCACGCAAAAACAACTGGACCGATTGCGATGAAACTCGGTGTGTAGATAGCTGGAGGCCTGGATTAACACATATGCTACTTTTTATCCCGATATTCCCACGGAATCAGGACTTACGCGGGTGAAACCGTGGGGTTCAGCTAGTATTTCATAAAACAACTTTCTTTTGAAGACTCCAGAAGCACTCAAAGAAATCCCTTCTTTATACGAATATTAACAAAAATATTATGATCCTTTTTAAGCAATGTTCGTCTTTGTATATGTATAGGTACGTATTAACATTTTATACATGTTTGTAACCGTCTGTGAGTCAAGGCTCATGGAAAATTATTTGCATAAAGCATTTCCCTGCTTTATAACTTGAATCACGGCATCTGTAATGACTAAGGTGGTATTATACGACGGCTTCAACACTTTAAGAGTAGAAAATAAAAAGGCATACGAGCTTTTTAAATTCTGTCAAGCACCTACTCTTTACCTTTGAAAGCTTGCGTAGAAATTTAAATATTTTGGTCGGAAATTTTAAAATAGGTAGTTATATCACTTACTTCATACTTAGTCGCACACCAGACAAATCTTTGTGATTTTTTGGTGTTTCGAATGTTTTTTAAGTTTTATATTACTTTAAATAAACAATAAAACAAAAATTGTATCTAGATATACCTACCTTTTTTCCGCAACTAGACTTTTTAGTTGGGTCTTTTTTGCGTGTCCTGCAATATTTATTTATTTTTATTTATCCTAAGAAAGATCCATTAGTGCACGACCGACCGGGGTTCAAAACAAAGACCTTCTTAATAAAAGTCGTAGTAAACCGCGGAGCGCAGCTAGTAAACCTATAAAATGTAGTGCTTTTATGAAAAAAAAATTAGCGTTTTAAATACACTAGCTGTATCCGAATTTCCTTTGTGCTTGTCCATATTTGTACAACCGAGGTCCACTGTTTGTCGAAAGGCCGTGAACAAAACAAGCATTGTTTTCAACGCCACACCGTTTCACGTTAAATTGTTCAAAAGTGTTTAATGAACGTTTGTCCGCTATTTGTTTGTTACGCTTTTTGCTGTTCTTTCTATATTTATCTGTTGGTAATTTTAGTTAGTACAAAATAATGTAGAAAATTGTATTACGTGGAAGTTTAGCTTGGTGATAACTTACTAATAGTCGAAGTCGGGTTTGCACAGTTAAACATTACTCGTCGTAAGTTTTTAAGTATATAAATTTGAATTTTACTCAGAGGTTTTTAAGTTTGAAAAGTTGAATTTTAGTCAGAGGTTTTTAAGTTTGAAAAGTTGAATTTTATTCAGAGGTTTTTAAGTTTGAAAAGTTGAATTTTACTAAGAGGTTTTTAAGTTTGAAAATTTGAATTTTACTAAGAGGTTCTTAAGTTTGTAAAGTTAAATTTTACTCAGTGGTTTTTAAAGTGTCGTAGGTAAACGAATACTATGGACAGATTTATGTCATTATGACAAAAAAAATTGTAGCTAAAATGTTAAAATAACAATAGTCAGCTGTGTAATTGAATTTTAGAAGGTTAATGAAGGTCCAACCTGAATAACATTTCATTTACTACCAAATTAGTGCTACCAAGACAAAATTTGACCTAGTCTTCCGAGTTCTGAACCGAACCATATTTGATAACTTCAATAGCTTTACAATTAAACCTTATGTTAGGATTATTCAAATTAATTTAGGCTTGCCAAGGTTTAAATTGGTTGTTCAAACTTTGTCGTTAGAGTGAGATAATAGTTTGGGCTGGGACACCTGTGTCGCCGAAGCTTTGGCTTTTAACTTTAGCCATAACAAACTAATCCTTAACAAGTTACTTAGGTAAGTTAGGTAACGTAAAGTGGTTAAGTAGGTATACCTACTTGAATGAAATGTATTGCAACGTCGTTAAGTTTGAATTTAATTTTAAGGTGCAAGCCAATAGCAGCTCTCCACGGTTTCATCCGCATTACTCCCGATCTCGTAGAAAAATCGGAATAGCAAGTAGCTTATATTATTTCTAATGAATCAATGTATTCTCATACCAAGTTTTATCAAAATCGGTCTAGTAGTTTCGGAGCCTATTCGTTTCAAACATAAAAATAAACAAAAAATCTTGGTGTACAAAACCAAAATGCCTAACTAAAATTTATGTTAATTGTATGGATAATTGTCCCTAAGTGTTGTTCTGTATACCATTTGTAGACGTACCAAAATGAATGAAAGGAATCATTTTTAATACATTTTGGTCGATTTAAAAAAACAGCATAATGTTTTTTATTTTAATTTTGGATCAAAACGACAGGTACTTTTCGTCTTCATATACAAAGAAAGAAAGAAAGAAAAGAAAGAAAATCATTTATTTGGTACAAGCACACGACAACTTAAAATTAAACACACGCAAAGAAAAAGGTAACAAATTATACAACGAGGAAAGAAACATACACTAAACCTAAGAATATTTAAGAAGCCATGTGCTGCCCAAATGGGTCGACCTCAGCTGTAAGCCACAGTCAAGCATAACTTGACTGCAGCGCTGGTCACAACACACACATACATATACAGGAAAGAATATCACATACAAACGGTACACATAAAAATACTTTACAACAATTATCGATGCATTATTCAATTACAATTGTAAATATGATCAAACAAACTTCCCAAGTAAAGTTCGATCAATATTATATGAGTCGCTTCATTCGAAGATATACATAGCACCCACCCATCCCAATGCTCACAAGTTTTGCAGTTTCGTCAGAAATCTCTAAAAAGAATGAGCTAAAGATGTTGGCGACGTAGGGATGGGCTATTTAATCAATTAATCGAGTTGGAAATCGTTATATAATAATATCGATTTCAAAATCTTTTAAGCGTGCAAATAACTACCTTGTAGGTTAAAAGTACCTAGTTATAAATTTTATCTGAATAATGAAGCGAAGAAATATAATTTCAGTAATGGGCGACAGGCATTTTAAGTTAGATCCATACTATGGGTCCATATGTACACCCCAAGTGCTTTTATTATATTTTTGCCAACCTATTTAATTTTATAAGTTATGTTTAAAAGATGTTTGCCATCTTAGATGTTTTCTAACTCTCGCTATTACCCAATAAATAAACTGAGTAACGCGCTACCTTATTATAGTTTTACTAGCAAAGCAATAAAGTAATGTCTTTATTTATGTCTTAGAAATGCCAAAATAATGTGTCTTCCATATGAAACCGAAATATCTTTGTAAATTATGAGGGTCCTACAGATGGCTGGGTCATTGGTTGGTCAGCTGTGACGGCGGTCGTCCTCTGTGACATTTTAATCTATTAACAACTCGGTATGAAATGACATTCGACTGATTGCTATGCTGGAAAATTAGACGAAATATTTTTACGTAATGGTTGTGGCCTTTTACCTAATATTAATTACAGTATGGCTAAAGAATCTCTGGAAATTATGTTTAAACTATAGTCTAACAGCTATTCATCATGTCAGCCCATGCACGTCCACTGCTGGACATAGGCCTCCCCCATACGACGCCACAAACAGCGGTCCTGAGCCGCCTCCATCCACCGACTACCCACGACCGCTACAATGTCGTCGGTCCACCGGGCAGCTGGTCTCCCAACACTCCGTTTCGCGTTGCATCGCGGCCGCCACTCGAGAACCTTTACTCCCCATCGGTTGTCAGTTCTGCGAGCTATATGACCTGCCCATTGCCACTTCAGCTTACTAATCCTGAGGGCTATGTCGGTGACTTTGGTTCTTCTACGGATTTCCGTATTTCGGATTCTATCACGTAGAGAAACTCCGAGCATAGCTCTCTCCATAGCCCGCTGAGCGACTCTGAGCTTTTGAACGAGGCCTATAGTCAGCGACCACGTCTCGGATCCGTATGTCATCACTGGTAACACACATTGGTTGAAAACCTTCGTCTTGAGGCTCTGTGGTATTTGTGACGAGAAGATATTGCGAAGCTTCCCGAACGCTGCCCAACCGAGTTGGATTCGTCGGCTGACCTCTTTATCGAAGTTGGATTTACCTAGTTGGACCATTTGGCCTAGGTAGATATAGTGATCAACAACTTCGATAACATCGTCTCCGATGTGAACAGGTATGGGTACGACATGGGCGTTCGACATGATCTTTGTCTTACCCATGTTCATTTTAAGACCCACCTGTCCGGAGACGGTGTTGAGGTCTCTCAGCATCCTGCTGAGGTCCTCCAGTGATTCTGCCATGATGACTATATCGTCGGCAAACCGAAGGTGAGTGATGTAATCGCCATTGATATTGATGCCATATCCGTCCCAGTCCAAGAGCTTAAATATATCCTCCAATGCAGAGGTGAACAGTTTCGGAGAGATAACGTCTCCCTGTCTCACCCCTTTTTGCAATGGGATCGGATTTGTGCTCTGGTTCTGAAGCCGGATAGACATAGTGGCGTTGCTATACAAACACTTCAGCACTTGGATATACCGGTAGTCGATTTGGCACCGCTGGAGGGACTGTAGCACTGACCAGGTTTCGACTGAATCAAAGGCTTTCTCGTAGTCCACAAACGCAAGACATAACGGCCGATTATACTCCTCTGTCTTCTGTATAATCTGCCGGAGTGTATGAATGTGGTCTACGGTACTAAAGCCTTTTCGGAACCCGGCTTGTTCGGGAGGCTGGAAGTCGTCAAACCTTCGAGAAAGACGGTTGGTGATAACTCTCGAAAACAGCTTATAGACGTGGCTCAACAGTGAGATGGGCCTATAGTTCTTTAGAAGGGCTTTGTCACCCTTCTTATGGAACAGTACCACCACGCTCCTGTTCCACGCCTCTGGCGTTTGTCCCTCGAGAATGACGGAGTTGAACAGCCTCTGAAGGACTTTAAGTACCGGTGCTCCACCCGCCTTCAGAAGTTCTGTCGTTATTCCGTCATCCCCCGGTGCCTTATTGTTTTTGAGCTGTTTGAGAGCCGTCCTTATCTCGTACAGGCTGACGTCCGGGATATCTTCGGTATGGTATCGGGTTAAACGGGCTCTTGCATCGCCCGCCGTGTTGTTTGCAGGGCATTGCAACGAGGTGTACAGCTGTCCATAAAACTTTTCAAGCTCTCTCAGGATCTCAGGCTTGGAGGATATGATGCTGCCGCTATCGGTCTTCAGCCTTGTCAACTGGTTTTGTCCAAAAGACAGATCTCTCGCGAACACTTTCGAGCCCTTGTTCCGCTCTATTGCGCTCACAATACAGTTAGTACTGTAGGAGCGCAAATCGCGTCGGATGGACTTCGAGATCTGTCTGTTGAGCACACCGTATCTTGACATATCTGCCGAAGACTGCAGCCTCATTTCACTTCTCTCTGCCATTAACTGCAGAGTGTGATCCGAGAGTCTCTGTGTTTTATTTCTGCGGCGGGTCTCAAAGAACTCCGATCCGACCGCTTGGACAGTTTCCACCAGCCCATTGTTCAACTCGTCCACTGTTGCGCATTCCGCGAGGCATTCAAAGCGGTTTTGTAGCTCCAACTGAAAGCTTTCGGGGTTTTGTATTTGGACAGGATTTGGGCGTACCGTAGACTTTACCAGACGAGACCGTTCTAGCTTAACATTGATATTCAATGACGCTCTTACTAAGCGATGATCGCTGCCGGTTTTCACCCTGTTGATCACAGAGACGTCATTGAATATGTGCTTGTGGTTCGTCATGATAAAGTCTATCTCATGCTTAAAACCGCGTGGGCTCAGCCACGTCTATTTCCTGGACGACCGCTTCTCGAAAAAAGAGTTCATCGCGAAGAGTCCCTCTTTTTCCATGAAGTCGGCTAATCGCTGGCCCCTTTGGTCTCGCTGTCCAAATCCAAACTGGCCCACTCTCAGTTCGTCACCGCTCTTCTTGCCAAGCCGCGCATTGAAGTCCCCCATCACAACCGTGTAGTGTGTTTTCGAAGCATGCATGACACGTGCAATATCGTCGTACATGACCTCCACTTCATCGTCGGGGCGTTTCGAGTGTGGCGCGTATACCTGTATGACCTTCAGCGAATACCGGTTGGTGATTCTGAGTATAAGGTACGCCACCCTGCTCGAAACGCTCTCGATCTTAACAATGTTGTTGACGAGAGACTTGTGGACGAGAAACCCGATACCATGTTGGGACAGCTGGTCGCCCTCCCGGTGGTAGAACAAGTTGCCGGAATTAAGGGTGATCGTGTCCTCTCCCTCTCTTCGGACTTCTGATAACCCTATGATATCCCACTGCAACTTGTCCACCGCTTCTTCCAGCTCTATTATCATCTCGTCGGTCCTCAAAGTTCGCGCGTTGTATGTTACCAGGTGCAAGGGTCGTTGGTATTTAGTTTGGTAGCTCGATCTCTTCCGGAGATTCTTAGCACCCCCTGCCCCGCCGTTACCATGGCCGCTACCGTGACCAGGAATAGCGGACTGGGGGCCGTTCTCTGCTTGCATCCGTCATGTAAGGGGGGTTTTGCCATAAACACCACGCTTGGCAGGCGGATTGGTGATCGCAGTTAGGTATTAAATACTCAGAAGGAAGCTGCTGCCCTTCCTCTGGTAGAATCCCTTAGTCGGCTTTTACGACATCCACGGGCTGAGTTGGAGGGGACGATATTCTTACGCCGCGACCCCACGGCTAACAGCTATTAGCAAACGATAAAACTGACAGCTATAATTCTAGTGATTTATGAGAATAACAAAAAAAACAAAACCAAGAGATTCTCAAAAAAATTTTTGAAAAAAGAAAACGAGTACTTTACATATTGTGTAAGAACACGCTCATTTACGCGGAAAAAAAAATTGTCGCCACTTTTTTCGGCATCCCCTAGTAAATCCTTCCTAGCACTAACTAAAATTTATACAACGGGGTACAGGCGGCACGTGGTGGGTTAATTTCCGGCACTGATAGATATTTAAAAAGAGCGGAGTCTTGCCCTCTGTTGGTTATGCCACTATTGTCTATTCTTCGGTTCTACCACGTGAACACCCAAGTTGGAGACATGCGGACTTTCTTCGCGCACCAACATATTAAATTCTGCTTTTATGTATTTGCTATTTTCAATTATAAATTGATTAATTTCTCGAAAAAAAAAAATATCTTTGAATTTTTACCATCACGTTCATCGTATAATCGGATATCTTTGCATGGTTGTAATAGGGATGTATAACTACTCTGCACATCTTCTCAGTCCAAATTCACCCACTCAAAAAGAGACCTCACTGCGGTTCGAATCGTCCCCATTACAAAAGAGTCCTTGGGCGAAAAAACCTATTCAAAACGAGCTATTAGGCGATTCACATCGCGGTCCAAACAGCTCGCGGTGCGAATCGACTAATGACCCGAAAAAGTCGAAATTCTGAAATTTTTAAAATGTTAAAGTTCCTATTTTAATATTCCATGACATAATATTATCAAACTACATCATCATATAACTACATCTTTAAAAAAAATGAGAACTACTAAAATATCAATCGGTATCCAACTAATATTATAAATGTGAAAGTTTGTGTGTATGTTTGTTATTACTTCACGCAAAAACTACTGGGCCGATTGTGATGAAACTCGGTGTGTAGATAGCTGGAGACCTGGATTAACACATAGGCTTCTTTATATTCCGATATTCCCACGGCATCGGGACTTAAGCGAGTGAAACCGCTGGGCGCTGCTAGTATTAGTATTAGATAAATAATAAAAAATACCGAGATACGAAAACTAAGATATCATCCCTTCACGAATGATAAAATGAAATTACGTTTGATACATTTCACCGCGTACATTAACTTAATGATTAAATATCTTTAGGATCAGTTTCCATCAAACCACTTACCTTCGACGATTAATTAGTTCGTTACACGAACGTTTGCGGTTCATTTAACCGATACCTTGTAGGTATTCAGTAAGAGAAACCTTTCTTTAATGAAGTTAAGTGTTAATGAAATGAAGTTATTTAAGAGGTAATGGAGTTGTCGATTTCCGTTCGCGGTTGAAAGTTATGTGTAGTTTGGTTTGGGTATAAGTTAATGCAATTAAATGTTGCTTTGATTGTATCTTTATCATTTAAAACAAACTATAAATTTACGTTTTATAGGGACTGGACTCTGTTGGCATTAGAGCAGGGAACAGGGAATAGGGGAATAACTGCAGAGGCTTTTGCCTGGATATGGCTAAATTGATTGAAAATAAATAAATAATAACCTTATAAAAGTGACGAACCCTAAGGTGCGGCGATTCACGAATTGGTATCGATTCCCACCTCAAACAGAATTTTATTTGTGTACAGATAGGTAAATATTTGTTTCTGGCATGTTTATCTACAAAAAAGTACTTGCTAATACTAAAGTATTCTATTCGTTATTTGGCTAATAAAACATAAGCTTAGTTTGGGGCTAGACGGGGCGCTGGTGCAGTAATTAAGATATTTGAACTTTCTCAAACAATATGTTTAATATTTTCGCCAAGTTCCATAGATTAACTTTTATATAACTACTGCAATAGATGCACTACCCATATTTCGTAATTCATTTCGTTGTCCAAAACGTTTGTGCTAGCTTAAATTGCTCTGTTTCAAATTGTAAAAATCAAATGCATGTAACCACTTTTCACATGCGAGACCGAAACGCTCCTATGTAGATAGTGAATGTGCACAAATTACGCCAGTAAATTCTGTGACCATTTGCATGAAAACTGGGAGAGCAGAGCTCGCAGTTGCCCATTTCTTAATGCTTCAAATAGTTTAATATCTCTCTCACGCTTTTATTGAATTTTAAATCATCCCGAAGGAATTTATGGTAATGATTTTTACTTTAATAAATGGCTGGAACAAGTTTATTGCACTTTATTTTTATCTTTTGTCTTTTTACTGTGTCGATTTTTTTTGCCGTGACATTTTTGTACGCTGACTGGTACGGTTAGGTATCGGAACGTTTTTTTTTATGAATTGTGGAAAATAAACAAATATATTTCGTGTAATATATATCTACATAAATTCAAAACCAAAATGTTACCTCGTAAAGGATTATCACTCAAAAAGGTTAACTTCATAATGTCTACTAAAATTATATGATAACCTAGCAACAAAACTGACGTCAAGTTCTCTGATACTTATCTGACGATGAATAGACTTTGTTACTTCAAAACCCACACGTCTTACTACCTACCATAAATAGACAAATTCACAAAATACCTATGTACAAAGATATCTAACATTGTTTTAATAGTTCAATCGTCGTTTGTTTCGGATGCTATCGGCTTTTATTTCCAGTTCGATCTTCAATTGTTTTTCGATGCAATAGTTTTTGACGTTGGCATTTAATAATGTTCTTATTAATTATTATAATAACTACTTATTATTAAGTAGTGACACGAGTAGAAAACACTTTCCGTGTCTCTATTGCACTGGTTGAAGAGAACTAATATGTTATTTGAGACGCCTAAATCATCATTCATAAAATGCAAAAAATACACATAATTTCGATGTAAAAACTCACTTTACATTTTATGACATAAACCAAAGGCAACTCGTAACCCGAATCAATGCTTTGATAAGAAAAATATTTCTAATTTTTGTAGTTAATATTTCCGCTTTTTAATTTCTCACTTGACAACCGGTTATTCTTTTGTACCTCTCAGCTGGCAGAAAAACCGCTCGGCGGTTTCTTCATACATGTTTAATATGGCGCCATCTGTCTGCCAGTTGGTGAATTAATAATATTATTTTGTATTTTCCTTTCATCATCATTGGCTTCGTTTTAATTTCTGTTTACATCTTTTTATTTTCTTTTGAAATAAGCTTTGGAAGCGTTACATGCGAAAACGTATAAATGGTGTATAGTTTTTATTTTTTATTTTTTGTTTGTTTACTTTTTTGTGTTTTTCTAGGAAAAAAGAATTTCATTTTTCTATTCCGTTGTAATATAAATATCTTTGTTTTGAACCTATCTAACTCCATGTTTCCCAGGAATGGTTCTATAGAAGTAGTGTCAGACGATCTGTATCGGGCAGATAGCTCTGAATGTATTATACCATTTCCTTGGAGCCGAGACGTTTGTTATCGCATTCTATTTTAGACTAAGTAAATGGAAGCTCCAGAAAGAATACTTTTATGTCTATTTATGTATTGAGATTTCGAGTTGTGAGATTTTGTCTTCGTTTCCTTTTCAATAAATAAAATAATTCTAGTTTATCTCATTGCAGTACGTTTTAGTTTGAAATTGAAATAAAACCTATGAAAATCAAATACATAATAGATAGTAGGTAATTCAAAACATAATAAACTAAGTCAATGGTAGGAATTGAATCAGTAAACTTCAGTAGCAAAAATATGGTCCAAAGTTCCACTGAAGGGTTCGTCCCCACTCTACCCAATTCTATCTCTACCTGATTTAAAATGACTTAACAAAAAATCGACCCGATATGATAAAAAGCACAGTCAGAACGAAAAACATTTAGACGAAATGAAAATGCTTTATTTATCAGCATTTTTATTACCAATTACAACTATCGACATTTAAAATAATATACTTAACAAAAACATTTTTTCGATACCTTTTTCATGTCAACTTCTCCATCAATATTATTCTATTGGTATGCAAGAGTGAAATCGGGTGAAATTTGGATTTTTTCATGGTAATTTTAAATCAGATAGAGTGGGGGACGAAGCCCACTAAGGCGACATAAGTCAGCAATATAAAAATAAATTTATTAAAAAATGTTTAACCTGAATAAGAACATAACATGACAAATAACCGATAAATAAACAAAAAATATTGCATTGTCACCGGATTTACACATGTATGCAAAATTTCAGCTCAATTGGTAACCGGGAAGTGGATTAAAATTAAATTGCAAGATTCCACCCGAACAAACAAATATGCATACATACATACACTGCAAGTTAAATAAAAGCTTAAACATACTTTCGAAATTTTCAAAAGAGAAAAATCTGTTCACCCTCTGCCTAACCCATTTAACAGGTAGATAGTAGATATATGGATGTATATTATAGTCTCGTCTCCTACAAATATTTTCTTCGCAGTGACAAGGGGTAAGTAGGAAGGAGAATACAGCATCGTGACAAGGGTTTATTATCTACTTACAATGCAGCCGACATAATCCGAACCTAATATTAGTGTGTTTATTTTCCTCGATGCAAATATTTATATAGGAATCTGCAAATATCGACGTAGGTAGTTAGGTATATTCAGAAAAAATATGTACTATGATTACTTGATCGGAACCCAGTTCAATACAAGGAAATTAAAATCCTCGATCGGAACCAGTTCCATACAAGTAAATTTAAAGCCTCGTACGGAATCATTTCCAAAAATAACAACATTATATCATTTTAGCCTCAAACAAGTATTCATGTTAAAAATATTTGTTTCTGGTTTGGGTGTCTGTTTGTGTATTAAGTATATATTTACAAAAAAACGTATATATGTATTCTATCCATTATCTACCCATGACACAAGCCTAGTTGCTTAGCTTGGGGCTAGATGGCACTGTAAAATGTTCTATGATTGTAATATGTTGTGAAAACGTCACCAGATTCGATAGTAGAACCAAATAAGAATTTCAGAGCCAGAAACTTACGTAATTATATTCCCACGGAATCGGGACTTACGCGGGTGAAACCGCGGAGCGGTGCTATAATATTATAAAGCTGAAGAGTTTGTTTGTTTGTTTGAACGCGTTTATCTCAGGAACTACTGGTTCGAATTGAAAAAAATATCTTTTTTTTGTATTGGATAGTCCATTTATCGAGGAAGGCTATAGGCTACTTTTTATCCCGATATTCCCACGGAACTGCTAGTCTAAATTGTATTATATCTGTGTTAATATAATACCAACTATAGTAAGGCATAATAATTAGATAATAGCGGCATGTGGAGCACTTCTAAACGAGAAGGCAATAACGTGTTTAAGTTACATTAAGCGCTGCACTTACGGCGTTCGCTAACAGTTTAGTGAGTAAAATTGCACAACAAACTTAGAATAAGTGTTCATTTGCAACCCTAGATTGCTTTGTTGAATTTCAAATTGCGTAACCACACCGTGTAGGTTCCTGGGTAATTGTGGGTGACATAATGTAACGATTGATGTCTTAATGTTGGTAGAGTCACATAAACTATATTGTAATTTAGCTTTTTTCGCGGGCTTTGTGCGCGGCGACCGAATCAAGAAATTCCGTAACGAAAATAAAACCTAACAACCCCCACTCCGCCTATCATGTAGCCCGAGCGTTTGCTTAACGTGTATGTATATGTATATGCAAGCTCGGACGATGCAATAGCTTTACCGCGGTGTACACACGTTTTTTTCTCTCTTCAGAGGTGTGATCTCTTGTACAATTTAATTACTTATATATACAGGGTTTTTGGTAACTATATTAGCAAGCGGTTGAGGGCCACTTCTGTGCAGCAAACAAACAACTTTTATTCTACGACTTTTTCGAACTTGAACATTTTCTTGAAAATATTTAATTTATTTTTACCCGAAAATCAGCTGTTCTTTACGGATAGGTCAACTTTAAGATTATTATTTATTTTTTAAATTTTATCTACTGTTCTAAGTCAAGCCTGTATAAAAATAATGATAAAGTTGAGACCTTTTCCCTTGCAGCGCACGCTACACACGCTCGCCACGTAAGCTGCGTGTTTACGTCACAGAGTAGATAATAGCATGTTCCTGTGTAGTGTTCGTTGCAATAGAATAGCGATAGCGTATTAATTGCACGTCTATTTGTACAAAATGTAATATATAGTACTTTTAAAAGTTTAAACACTAGAAGCAAAGAATTAACCGTATCTTAATGTATTTTACTCGGTCCTTGTCTATGTCTTAGAGCTTCCAGATGTCTGCTTTGCTTTGCCGTCGTGTTTGCAAAGATTTAAAGAATTTGTCTGTAAATATTTTTCTTCCGCATTCAGGAACTAATCTTTTAGTTCTTTTTCGAGTTCTACAGCAGACTTTGGAACAGTAAAATCCTTATTTCTTTGGAGATCTTATTGTGAAATTAAACAACTTTGTTATTTGAAATTTCTTGCATTATGGGTTAAACAAGTTACTTGTACCGAAACTATATTGCACTAGATTCACTAAGAAACTTAAAAGCTATACAACTTTGAAGATTCCTGTAAATGTCTCTATCAAATTGATCAAAAGTAGATTAAAAATCGAACAGTTTTTTACTAAAGGAAAATTCAAAGGTTCTAACGAATAAAAAGATGATTATTGACTTTGTTAGATGAATCAGATTCGAGCAAGGTGCCGTTAATTCAACTGAATCGCCATTAGTGAGTCGGCAGAAAATCATTTCTGACGCAATCCAATTGCTTCCGATTTGTGCTAGCGTACTTAAAACGAAAGATAAGCTTGGCACTGCCACAAGATGAAATGGATTTTCTTTGCAGTACTGTAATTTAAGTTCAATTTAAAAAAATACTTAAAAGCATTGTAGGTATTTTAGGAAATTAACTAAATTATCAAAAACTATAAATTAATAAATTAAAATTATTATTGACATTAAAATAAATTTACGAACGGTTCGGTTCTACATACTATTTACATTATTATTTATTTTTTTATAATTTCAGATCGACAATTACAATTTCAGATCGAAAATAAAAATAAAGAAGATATCCTTACATAAGATACATTGTAAAAGTTACGCACCGATATTATTCTAAAAAAAATGACTTTGTAAAGCAAACAATGTCATTCAAAGTTTCAATAATGTCGCGTTCTTAACAAAATATTAGAAAGTGAACCGTGTTTTCCGGACATTTCACGTACAAAAATAACAGCTGTTCAAAGTTGAAATTTATTTTTCCAACAGACGTCACATCGCGTACTTTCTTCAGAGATCGAAACATTACTGAAAACAGACTGTAGATTTTTCTATCAGTTGATAGTCAGCATTTAAGGCCGGGTGCTAATAAAGCTCCCAAAATCGACCTTTGTTTAAAGCAACTCTAAGTAATCAAATACTCTTTTTATGTTAATTGGATATAAATGGATATTGCAGTTTAATAACCATATTTTTGTTTATTGTGGTTGCAAATATGATATAAACAACTTCGTCCGATAAAAAAATGTTAGAAAACATAGAATTATTAGATCGTTTATCGGGTTTTATTCAAAAATAGTTAACTTTTGTTTCTAAAAATGAATCAAATGATAGGTTTTGACCTCTAGGAACTATTTTTGTGGATAATAATGCTAAAATGTTTTGCATATCGATCAAATATAACAGTTAGCACGCAGCACGCTACGTCTTTGAGAGCGCGGGCTAAAGTAATGTGAATACCTACACACGGTACTGGAAGAGCGCCTTAAAAACATAGTCTAATTATTTTTTAGGACCGTGCGCTGTGCTGGGTTTCAATCCCGGCCGTTCATCAATGGATTTTTATCAGGAAATAATTATAACTGTGCGCATTAAAATTGTTCTTAAAGGAAAACATGATGATAAAACCTGTGGTTTAGATGTCTCCAGATGTATTGACGAATTCTTTCACCTGGACACGATCGAGTATTAAGTAAGCTAAGAGGGTGATATAGGTTCTGGGTAAAGTTGCTCCATCTTATACATGTTCCAGGTTCAACGCCATATTTGACCAAACTATTAGCCGATAAAAAGTCTGTAGTGCAATAAATAAATAAATATTGCAAGACATTCCACTAATCGCCATCTAGCCCCAAGATAAGTAACTAGACTTGTGTTATGGGTGCTAGACAACGGATATACTACTTATATACTTTTCTTTTGTAAATATATACTTGTAATCCATAGAAACAACCAGATCACAGACAAATATCTAAGCATAAATACTTGTCTGAGGCGGGAATCGAACCCGCAACCCTAGGTTTGGCAGTCCGGCATGGTGACCATTGTGCCAAATGGGTCGTCATAGCCCTTGCTTCGTGTCAAAGTTATCATAAACGTCAAACTTTATATCAATTAACTACACTAACTTCTTTGTGTATTCGTTTTAAGTGTTCTTCATCCTTACTTAAGTGGAATCAAACATCAAGAGGCAAGTTCGTTTGATCCATAAGTATTGTATAAGTAAAAATAGACTCTTTGTTTGTATTTTTTATCACCATTTCACCTAATGATATTGATGTTTTATGTTTAGAAAATTTTACATGAAAGGGAAAGTCTGGAGAATTTAAGCATTTTAGCTATGAAACGTTGAAATTAAATTTCAGCACGGCACGAACCTTACGCTAAATTTTTTGTTTGATTTGTAAATTAACAGATTTTCTAAGATAACTAACCCTTAAAGTTGTTAAGAAACTCGAGAAATAACAAAAAAAATCAAGATCATTGACCTCACCGTGTAAGTAACTGCTGTTTTCAGGTGAAAATAAATAAATATATTGCGGGACATAATTCCGATTCGAATCTAATTAGTATTTGGAATTCGAATTTAATTAGTATTTGGAATTCAAATTATTGAACAATGCTATTTACAACAATTGGCCTTCAGTTCGTTGTTGTATTAACAAGAACCTTGCTTTTTCAGGTGTTGTCTGTTGCCGCTTCTATGGACTTAGATTATCTTATCAATAATTTCTCGTAACAACAATATCAGTAGGAAACACAAACATAAGTTCCGAACATAATTAACAGTTAACGCCACGTAAACCATGTTAACATTTACAAATTATTATTGGTTACCACTTAATATAATTGTTATTATAATTATCTCCCATTCTATTTATGAGGCACATAATCTACAAAGCAATTTGACGATTATATCGTAAGTATAGGTACGGTCGGCTGCATAATTGCAGACCCACCGTAGAGCTCCAAAACGGTTGTTATAAGATTGTTTTCAACACAAGCAAGATTCTAGATACCTGCTTTAGTTGAAGTTTAAAGTCTTCTAACTCATCAATTTATCCAACAAAAATTAGTAGAGTGAAGCATGCCAATAACAGTAATTTTAGAACCCTAATGGGGGCTGCAATTATGCAGCCGACTGTACCTATTTATGCATGTGGGTAGTTTAATAACTTTCAAAGACTTATTACTTTCAGTTCATCAAAATTGTAATAGAAAGGGTGTAAAAATTACAGACGTCTCGCGTCTTTTTTAACAACTAAGTTTAAATTAAAATCATGTTTTTAAAATAGGTAAGTTAATAGTATTTACTATTTTTAACTGCCGACTTTAAAATGTCGGGGTTATAAGCTTGGCGTGTCTCTTTCTCTGTGTATGTCTGTCTGTCTGTGGCATCGTAGCTCCTGAACGAATGAACCGATTTTAACTATGTTTTTTTTAAATTTAAATTAGTCAGGTGTTTTTATATTATAAGCAATTGATTAGGGGTGATTATTTATGTAGATTGAACTAGTTATTGTATTTTATGTACTTACCTAAATAGTCTAAAATTTATTTATTGGTGCATTTCTTAGGTCATTAATTTTACGTAATTTAGAGTATTAACGATTTTACATTATTTTATATTATTACCCTCTATTAATTGAACAAAAAACGTAAATCGCTTTAAATTAGAAATACAAAGGTATTTAGTACTCTACCTAAGCCATAAGATCTATTTCCAGATAAATTGTTTGAACTCCATCTCTAACTCGTCAGTTAGCCACGAACTTTAGTCAGCAGTCAAGTTAGTGGTGATTAACTGTTGGTATTTGATCCCGTTTCGTCTTTGCTAGACGTTTGTAAGTTCTAAAATTCAATTTCAGGAACTATTTACGATGTATTTGGGAAATATGACTCAGCTATTATTTTGCTTTAGGCTATGTACAAAGCTTAATCGTCATGTCTCGCGACACATACTGCGTTATAAAATAAACGAAATATAGAGTTTTAGTCACAATACTAGTAACACAAAAGCAAAATAGCTTTTGCTGATAACTAAAATTATTAACTATTGAATGAGAAATTGTTGTTTTGTGTACAATTGGTATAACAAATATTAACCTACATTTTGGTATTGTTATGAAAAGAAAATTCCTTGTCGTTTCTTATTCTTTCTAAGCTTATTCAAACTTAAGTCGAAAAAATAGCAGCATAAGTCGTTTTTTAACAATATATTGGTTAGGTTTAAAAAAAACAATTCTTGTTCTTAAATTAGACTTATATTTACAAAAAAATTCCATGCTAAGTTAATAGATTAAATTTTTTATATTAACTATCGGTGATAGGCATTTGAGGTTTGACCCCTATAAGCACTTTAAACTTTACCCATTGTATTGTATCATAATATAGTAACGTAACACGGGTCATCTTTCTCCGTTTTTATAGAAGATTACTAGTAGGTATGAAACGATGTAGTGAACGAAGACCCTTAGTAGCCGAGTCGGTTGTTTTTTACCATAATGTAATCGTTTTGAATTCCAGGAAACGTTTGTTATTTTATGACTTGATAAGGGAACTACGATGGCCCATGAGATTTGCTTGAGGTTGTGCATTTTTATACGGTTCGTGATTTAAATAGCCCATACTTGTAGTCACTGACATTTCTTTGGGATTGGCTACGTAGTGAAGAGAAATGTACGAGGAAAAATGAGTTTTGTTTAAGCTTCGACCGCACAACCGTTGTTTGAAGAATTTTACCAGCAACTGGCAGCTAGGCGATTCATGTAATATAGCATAATTTGGCACAGATTTATTAAACTTCAAACTTTATGCTTTGACATATTGATGATGAATAAGGATATGACGACCCATTTGGGAAAATGGTCACCATGCCGGACTGCCAAACACAGGGTTCGATTCCCGCCTCAGACAAGTATTTATGCTTAGATATTTTGTCTGAGGTCTGGTTGTTTCTATGTATTATAAGTATATTATATTCACAAAAGAAAAGTATGTAAATAGTATATCCGTTATCTAGCACCCATAACACAATTCTAGTAATTTAGTTGGCTAGATGGCGATGTGTGGAATGTCCTGTAATATTTATTATATTATATAAAAACAAACTTTCTTATCCATCTTCAGCAGTATGTATTAGCCCACAGCAGTGCATATGCCTCTCTAATGTCTCTCCACACCTTCTTTCACCTTTCTTTCTGGGCCACGATGGCCACGATGCCCTAGCATAAGCTCATACGTCGTCGGAACATCTGGCTGGTACTGGTGGTCTGCCCACATTTCTCATTTTTTTTCTCGGCCTCCATTCGAGAACAGCTTTGCTCCTTCCGTCTCCCATTCTACTACATATCCAGCCCAAGCTCATTTCAACTTCGCGGCGTGATACCCTACGTCTACCACATTGGTGGTGAAAAACAAAACGTGTGGCACTCGGGGACTGCCGCGGTAAAGCTATTGCATCGTGCGAGCTTCGTACAGTCATACCATTTACATACACGTTAAGCGAACGCTCGGCTGAGCTACATGGTAGGCGGAGTGTTAGGTTTTATTTTCGTTACGGAATTTCCTGATTCGGTCGCCGCGCTCAAAGCTCGCGATAAAAGCTATGCAATTGCTTAACAAAATGTAAAATTATTTATATAATCGTCGTTTCAAGATTCTCTAAGAGTTGAATAGGCGAATTTTCAATCATGACTTGCATCTTACATGACTTGCATCAAAATCCCACCCTTCGGAGATACGCAGCGTATGTAACATAAGCCAACTTAATTTGTGCGTGTTACGTCGTCGACGATTAATCAAGATGTCAAGTAGGGTTAATATTTAATGGGTTAGTGACACACAGCTGAGACATCCGTCTTGAGATCGGTTCCCAAAGTAAATTGGATCGGGAATAGATTTAAGATGTACCTACCAACAACCTGTTACTATAAGTAGGTATGTTTTCGGTAGGTAACCATTGGAAGAACATATAACTTTACCTATTAACGTAACCTTTTTAAATAAAATCAAATTTAAAAGATAAAATAAATAAATAGTTCAAGACAATGTAGCGCCATCTAGCCCTAATCTAAGGAACTAGGTTTATCTTACTAATAATAGAGTTTGTTTCAGGGAAGGGGTTTTAATACGAAATGGGCTTGTTCTAGACGTCTAGGCGAACAGCTTTGGTACTACGACTTTTGGAAATTCGAACTTTTTATCGGAACAGAATTATCAAAAAAAAAATTCGAATTTCCAAAAGTCGTAGTATAAAAGTTGTACGCCTAGACGTCTAGAATAACCTCCTTTCGTATTAAAACCGCTTCGCTAAAACACATTGTAAAAATGTGAAAGTTTATGTGTTAGTATAATAATGCCTGCATGCAAAAACTACTGGACTGCGATAAAACTTGAAAAGTAGAAAGCTGGATACCTGGATTAACCCAAGACTACTTTTATCCCAATTACCACGGGATGGGGACTTATGCGAGTGAAACCGCATGGCGCAGCTAGTCTTCTATCTTTATATATATAAATCTACTGTACGTGTTTATGTCACTGAACTCCTCCTAAATGGCTGGATTGATTTGAATGATTTTTTTTGGATGCGTTTGGGTGGCGGCAAAACAACGTTTGCTGGGACAGCTAGTATTTTTATATATATAAAATAACGAAGTGTAGTTAGTTACACTATTTATAACTCGGAACGGCTTGACCAATTGCGATGAATCTAGTATGTAGATAGCTAAAACCTAAAATATTCTATAGGCTTTACAATTTTTTCACGGGATCGGGACTTACTTGGGTAAAACTGCAGAGCTCGGCTAGTATAAAATAATAAAAGGTTATATTTTATGTAATTATAATCACTGGTAAAGCAAGAACAAAATTAGTGTTTAAAAAGTACCTCGCTTGGGGTAAGTATAGTTTATTTTTTCAAGTAATACTCGTAGCTGAGCACACGTCTGGTTGCGCATCACATCAATATACCTACGTAAAACTTCATTTCATACTCGTACCTAAGAAATCTACAAATATAAAACAAGCAATAAACCACTTACGACAACAATCCTGGATTTATTTTAATGGTTTTCTAGGTTTCTCTCGTACTCCTAGGTTTCAAAGCCTATTGTGTAGTACTAAGCTTTTTATTTATAAGCGGATAAATCGATTGTTGGAGTGTTCTTTATCTGACGTATATCTCTAGCTTTGTTTATGGATACCAAGTATAAAAATATTTATAAAATTACATTAGATATATAAAAAGATAGAATTTTCAGAAGTTTCAAAATTACTAGTTTTAGCAACGGACAACGGATTAGCATCGCCATCCAACAACTTAACGCCGCCACATGAGTAAAGTGTGACGCAGCCAAGCAGCCTTTTGGGCATACTTCCTAGGAACTCTCATTTGGGCTTTTAATCTATATTGTACTATCTATACTAATAATGTTTGAACGCGCTAATCTCAGGAACTACTGGTTAAAATTAAAAAAATATTTTTATGTTGGATAGTCCATTTATAGAGAAAGGCCATAGGCTACTTTTAATCCCGATATTTTCACGGAATTGGGAGTTACGCGGGTGAAACCGCGGAGCGCTGTTATTAATAAATGTAAGTAGGTAGTTTATTTATTTAATTTAAGTTTTTATTATAATTGTTATTTCAAAATTAAAATTACAGTGTTTAGAGCTACGAGACTAAAACTTCAAAAAGAGACAAACTTAAATCTGACTTAATGTCGTACCGATATAGATATTTGCAAAACATGACATAACGTTGGGTACCGCGTAATTGTTTAAGTTTTTTTTATGACTTTAGGTTCTGATAAAATGACGGACGATATCCATGACGATGTTGGTGCCTTGGTGGCAATATAATAATATTTTTACCACAGTTGCTCAAGTGGATCTTATTCAACGGCTTTTAGGCTCATAATCCAACATATATACTATGCGTGCATTATTATGCACGCGTACGTTTTACATTGCCAACTAGTGCTATAAAGTTATCCCGATAAGTTAAATACGTATCTTACTGCTAATTACATGTTAGGTAGGTGAAACATTCTTAATTTATCTGGGTTATACTGTTTTGATGTATAAAAAGGTAGGTACCAAAGAGTTTTTTAGCTAGCAAAAATGGTTGTCTCTAAAGTCGGTTTACGACCGAAAATTTTACGTGATAATGACTTAGAAAACGATTAAAAATTTAGTTATGTTTATTATTTGTTTTTTTCTTTACTTAAATATATTGTTTTTCCGTACCATTGTATTCTGTTCTTAACCCCCGACGCAAAAACAAATAGAAAAAAACCCTAAAAAATATTGTATGTCAGACGAGGCTGTATAGGTTAAAAGCCTTTAGCCTGGCCTTTCCGGAGCATATTTAACAAAAGAATATTGCCTTAAAAAAATGTAAACATAGACATATCACAACTATTTTGTTAATAATTATTTTGTTTTCTTTTCAAGTCTTTTCTTTTATTCGCAACTGTGATAAAAAACGTCGTACGATATACGTGTGGAATTGAAAATAAACCAGTAATAAAATGTCATTAGGTGAAATGAAGCATTGGTCAGTACCTGGATGACCGAGCTTTGCTCGGTATTTTTTTTTTTTTACTTAGCCTAACCTCAAAGCAAACACTCATTGACTTCGTGTTACTTAACAACGCCATCTGCTGGAATAACTTTATTGCTCACAAAAATAGTGTTAGTAGTTCGCCAATAGATGTCAGGAAGAGTCATATTTTTCAGATAAAAAAAAAGTAAGTTTCGATAAAACACGAATAAAATGACATTTTCTAAAAATGATTCCTAGCTAGATCGATTTATCGCCCCCGAAACCCCCTATATACCAAATTTCATGAAAATCGTTGAAGCCGATTTCGAGATTCCAATTATATATATATATATATATACAAGAATTGCTCATTTAAAGATATAAAATAACGAAGCTTAGTTCAATTTGGCTTAGGTATGGTAAGTCGTCATAGTTAAAATGTAACAAGTGGAAACGTTTTTCGAACCCATCTAGATAGACATAATGGCTATCACTCTCTTTTCTTATGGTGCCTCTCCGACTAACGAAGGTTGGCAGTCAATATAGAATATTCTTCTCTATTTCTAGCGAGGCGAAAGAGTTCGGCTGCACTCGCTATGACCGTCCAGTCCCGGATGTTACGCAGCCAAGATTTTATCCTCCGACCGATACGTCTTTTGCCCGCGGCTTTTCCCATCATAATTAGTAGCAGTAACTCGTACCTATCATGTCTCAATACATGTCCTAGGTAGGCAACTTTTCTTTGTTTGACTGTCTGCAAAAGTTCACGTTTCTGCTTTACTCGTCGGAGAACCTCAACATTGGTCACTTTTTGAGTCCAGGTAATAGCAAGCATCTAATGGCTATCACTCTATCCTACTAATAAATGTGAAAGTTTGTGTGTGCGTGTGTGTGTGTGTGTTTGTTACTCCTTCACGCTAAAACCACTGGACCGATTGGGATGGAACTCGGTATGTAGATAGCTGGAGACCTGGATTAACATATAGGTTACTTTTTATCCCGATATTCCCACGGGATCGAGACTTACGGGGGTGAAACCGCGTGCCGCAGCTAGTGAGATGTTAAATCTTTATCCTTGAGAACAGATAAAGCACAAAGCCTATTAATTTAAGTACATAACAAAGACCATTCACTACCTTAAGACCGCAGCTCAAATGTCTTAATGATGCCGTAATCCGAACTTATTCCCGTTAGACCAGTCGAGTCGGCAATTTTACCTAACCATCTCGACAAGACACTAGGTATGCTATTAGTCTCGTTTAATTTGAGAGCAATTCGAAGAATTCTTCCTTAAGGTTTCTTCGTTTTGTTTGTAGATAGGTAGGTAACAATGGGACTGAATCGCGTTAAGTAAATAGGTGTTTTATTTATCTATACAACATAATATACTACCTACTTTTTGGTAAAAATGGAACTCTTCAGTACTTGAAAAACATTAAATATTAAGAGGAAAGGGTACCGGGGGATCTCTCCATACAAACGTAGTCGAATGTTTTCTCCCATAATGATACTAGAGCAAATATTTTTTTTGCATAAAACTTATAACTGCCATGACCATGCCTCTATGTTTTATTTTCTGTTATTTTAGTTTTTTAAATCTTCATTTCTATGATAATTAGAAAGTGAAAAAAAACCCCAAAATCTAGGGGCCATGGGGTCATGGCAATGGAGGAAACAGTCGACTACGTTTGTATGGAGAGAGCGCCGGTACCCTTTCACAATAATATGGTAGTTAATTACGTATAATTTTATTAAAATATTTTTTTAGCAACAAACTTGAGGAGCTACTTCAAAAGGTTTAAACACTAAGATACCCAGCGTAGAAGCCCTAAAAATCTTTTGATTCATAAAAGCAAAGTAGAATTACTAAGGATCAAATCGCTGGAGACTTTAATACCTCTAAAATTATATTCAACTGAGATTTCACAAGTGTTTCAAGAGATTGTTAAGGGTATGATTTAAAGATTTTTTATGAATGAAATATTACTTAATAATGCTTAGATTCTCAGACTTAGGTATATTTAGGCTGAAAATGATTTATATCATGATATTGCCAGTAATATTACGTAGGGCCCAGGCTTGAATAGCATTAGTTTGACAGCTTATGAGGTCATTTATTTATGTATGATTTATGTAGTGAACAGAGATAGCGACGCGGAGCGGACGTCTAGCCTATTCCCAAATCGTTTTCATTTAATATTGCGTTGGAGAAATAAAACAGGACAATGGTTTTTACTACCTCGTGAAGTGAAATTAAATAGACTATTTATAGTAGGTACTTGGATTGAATTTGGGATGGCCTTTGCTTGCGGTTTCGATTTCCGCCTCAAACAATATTTTATGTAGAGATATTTATTTCGGGTGTGGGGATTTCTATATGAATAAGAAAAAGAATGTTTATTGCAAAAATTGTGTAGATTTGTAGGTAGTTTTAATATGAAGTTTCAACAATTTACTCATTGCGGGCATGCACGAATTACTAAGATATGTGTATGATAAATAAATAAATAAATATTGTAGGATATTCCACACATCGCCATCTAGCCCCAAGCTAAGTAACGAGACTTGTGTTATGGGTGCTAGACATCGGATATAATACTTATAATATACTTTTCTTTTGTAAATATATACTTATAATACATAGAAACAACCAGACCACAGACAAATATCTAAGCATAAATACTTGTCTGAGGCGGGAATCGAACCCGCAACCCTGTGTTTGGCAGTCCGGCATGGTGACCATTGTGCCAACTAGGTCGTCAATGATAAGTATGTATTTACAGACGATAAGGATTCTATCCGTTGTTTGGCACCTATAACACAAGCTGTTATGGCCAAGATAACGCTGTGTGAAATGTTCAGCAATATTTATTGTCGCAACATTTTTGAATGCAAACTTGTAACGTGCTCACATAATGTTTCAAAGTTCATATATTTATTTATTACTAGCTGCGCCCCGCGGTTTCCGGTCTCCAGCTATCTACATACCGAATTTCATTGCAATAGGTTCGGTAGTTTTAGCGTGAAGGAGTAACAAACATACACACACACACGCACAAACTTTCACATATAAATATTAGTAAGATTATTTTTAGCCTATTCCGCCACACCTTCAGTTCATATAACTTACAAAAAACCAAAGAAAGTTTTTCTAAATCCTCAAAAAAATGAGAATAAGTTTCCCTGTTTATTTTTAACCAAAAACCCAAATAGATTTTGATTAATAAAAAACGACGTCAAAACGGTGTCTGTTGCCTGTTAGTATAAAAACATTGTGCCCACGGGATTTGTGCCCAACGAAGCGGCAAAATACTGATTAGGTATTATTTACCATTTTCTGAAGCATTTTATTATCGAACCCCAAAAGAGGCAAATAATAATGTTTGCTTTGAGAGATAATAGCTTGATATTATCTGCGTTGTTGGTTTTTTGTTTTATGTTTTATGTCTAGCTGCACCCCTTTTTAACCGCTTAAGTCCCTTTCATAACTTTTAAACAGCTCAACCGATCTTGATCAAACATAGCTACGAACACTAACAACCTTTCAAATAAAATAAACAAATTCAAAAGCAGTTCATACATTCGGGAGCTAAGATGCCACAGACAGACACACACAAACAGAACGTCAAAATTATAACACCCCGCTGTTTTTGCGTCAGGGGTTAATAGTACATTGCGATACAAGTGTGGTAAATCGATCATTGCATAGAGGCGGTTTGTGACGGTGTAAAAGCCGAGACGCAATGATCATTAGCCACACGCGTATCGCACGACATTTTTTTTATCACAGTAGCGAATAAAAGAAAAGACTTGAAAAGAAAAGAAAATAATAATAAACAAAATATTTTTGATAAGTCGCTTGTAAGGTAATGTAAAACGCACGCGTGTGTAATACGTTGGATTATGAGTAAGATCCACTTGATGAGCAACAATGATAAAAAAATTGAAACAATGCAATGCGTAAGTGCCGATACTATGTTGACACAAGAAAACCCATTACGTGAACCGTACAAGAGATTTACGATTGTTTACAGCCCACAGAAACGTTCCATAGTGTGTTTTATGCAAGTTGAAGTTTTTAACAAGGGAAATGTTTGTTCCCGTTACATAAACAACCACAATCACCATTTTGTTTAACTTTTGTGGGTAATTTACACGTGTGGGTGCTGATGTTATTAATAATATTATGTTGTTAAATTACTTTATTAGTTGTGTTTCTGGAGTTACACTAGGTATGAAAATCGTAAGGGACTGAAAAAACCATCTAATAGATAAATATAAAAATAAATATAAATAAATATTGCAGGACATTCCACACATTGCCATCTAGCCCCAAGCCTAGTAACTAGACTTGTGTTATGGGTGCTAGACAACGGATATACTACTTCAATACTTTCCTTTGTAAATATATACGTATAATACATGGAAACAACCAGACCACAGACAAATATCTAAGCATAAATACTTGTCTGAGGCAGAAATCGAACCCGCAACCCTATGTTTGGCAGTCTGGCATGGCAACAAAACCAACCAATAAGGTCTGGGTACTGATCTTATTAATAATGTTATTGTGCTAAGTCATTTTATTAGTTGTGTTTCTGGAGTTACACTAGGTCTGAAAATCATGAGACTGAAAAAACCATCTAATAGATAAAGTCTGGGTACTGATCTTATAAATAAAGTTTTGTGTTAATTTATTACATCCGACGCAAAAACGACGGGGTGTTATAAGTTTGACGTTCTGTTTATGTGTGTCTGTCTGTGACATCGTAGCTCCCGAACGGATGACTCGATTTTGGTATTGTTTTTTTTTTAATTTGAAAGGCGAATTAGTAGGAAGCTTTCTTAGCTATGTTTGATCAAAATCGGTTTAGCAGTCTGGAAGTTATTGGGGATAAACATCGGCGGTTTTTTATTTCAATTCTTAAAATATTTTTTATAAAACTCAAAGAAAGTGAGGATAATTTTGTTTGAGCTTTAGATGATGCTAAGACGCGACGCAACATGTGAAAAATATAAATCCGCAACTTAATGTCTTTGTTAAAATCATGTAGAATTTTTTTAATTAGGGTTGCATACCCAGGGACCTTATTACTAAGACTTCACTGTCCATACGTCCGTCTGTCTGTCTGTCTGTCAATAGGCTGTATCTCATGAACCGTGATAGCTGGATAGTTGAATTTCACAGATTATGTATTTCTGTTGCCGCTATAAAAATAAATACTAAAATCAGAAAAAATAAGTGAAGCTACCATATATCATGGTACGGAAACCTCCGTACGCAAGTCCGACTCGCACTTGGCTGGTTTTTTTATGAGCCAACTTTCGCGATGACATGATTTACTGAGTTTTACATCATTAAAAACTTACTTACATATAACATACAAAACACACACACTTACATAACACACACACTTACATAACACACAATACACAACACACACACACAACAAACATACTCACAACACAACACGCATACTCACTCACTCTCTCATTACCTAGATGCCTACTGTATTTATTAAATCAAATCAAATCATTTATTGTTTATAAGTCTAGGATAATTAAATAACAAAGTTCTTAAAGATGTTGATAGTCCACTAGACCTCGCCTTAATAAGCACACAAACATTTTGAATTACAAATGGTCAAAAAAAAAATAATATAAAAAAAATCTCATAGGTAGGTACATTAAAAAAAATCTTTGTCTGTAGATGTCAACTTTGATTATAAAGTAGATTACATAATAAGTCAAATCAAATAATTTATAAAATAACAATAATGTGTCAATAGTTAATAAATAAAACTACAAATTTTTATCATTTAAAAACTCACGAATGCTATAATAAGCCTTTTCGCTCAATAGTTTTCTCACTGCATTTTTAAATTCATCAAAATTATCGATAGCTCTAATTGATAAGGGTACCTTATTATAAATTTTGGGTGCCATACAGAACACACTATTCTGCATTAGCCGTGAACTACTCGAGTGAGCCTTCAGATCAGCTTCACGTCGATTTCCTGGGGCATAATATTTAAATAATTGCGAATTCATTTTTACAAAAATAACTATCTCACTGATATACAATGAGGGAAAAGTGAGGATATTAAGTTCTTTAAAATGAGGTTTACAAGTTTACCTTCTCCGTAGTCCACATATAGCACGGATACAGCGCTTTTGTGCTATTAAGACTTTATTTTTATCGGTGGAGTTACCCCAAAATATAACACCATACCTCAGAATAGATGATACACATCCATGATATGCCATTAGTAGAGCATTAATTTTGGTTACTTTTCTTAGCCTGAAGAGAGCAAGCGAGAGTTGACTCAGTCGCTTACATACTTTTTCGATATGATTTTTCCAATCTAATTTACTGTCTATTTCTAAACCAAGAAACTTTGTATCACTAACTTCATTTATTGCAAGTCCCATATTATTAACCGATATGTCAAATTCTTTTGTACCTCTTTGTCTGAAATCCATATAGCAAGTTTTGGTGAGATTAATTTTTAAATTGTTGTCTTTTAGCCATGTAATTATAGATGTCAGTGTATTTTCGATGTCAGCTTTAAAATTATGTCCTCTCTTATCTATAAATAAAGCAGTACTGTCGTCTGCAAACAGCGTCATATCATGTTGAGTAACATTCGGCAGGTCGTTAATGTAAATTATGAACAATAACGGTCCTAACACACTGCCTTGTGGCACGCCGTAGCAAACATCTCTAATTTTTGATTCGTATATTATTTCATTGTGAGTTTTAGGACAAATTCTATGAATCTGTGTTACTTGAGTTCTGCGACTTAGGTATGATTTGATAAGGTCATGAGGTATGCCTCTAACTCCATATGCCATAAGTTTCTTTAGTAAAATTGTATGAGCAACATGATCAAATGCCTTGGATAGATCCATGTATAAAGCTATGGCGACCTTTCCCTTGTCTTTCCCAGTCATAACTTTGTGAAGAAAGTCAAAAATTGCCAAATCTATACTTTTAGATTTTCTAAATCTATACTGTTCTTTTACTATCAAATTCTGTGTTTCCATGTAACTACTTAGCTTAATATATATTACCTTCTCGAATATCTTTGAAAACACTGGTATTAGAGCTACAGGTCTTATTAATGTAAGAATTTTATTTCACATTTCCTTATTTGTTTTCGTTTTAATTTTAGCGTATTTTTAAAATACTATGGGTTCGTACATATTATTGCAAAGACCTGAAATAAAGCATTATTATTATTATATTATTACTCACAATATATTACTTCTTCTTCTTCAGCAGCATGTTCTTTAGCCCACTGCAGGGCATATGCCTCTCCAACGCCCCTCCGCAACGTATTAGTTATATAAGTAATATATTTATGTTATTTCCTTCTCGTTAAAAGTTATTAAACGAAACAAACAATCTCAATTTCCTTTGACGAATTCAAGTTTGACACCCATATTCTTAGTCATTTCCTCGAACATTCCTCGACTCAAACTCAATCGAGGAATCTTCGAAAGTCCCTCGGCGGCATCCTCGAAATCGGTATTCTTAGACGTCCCTCGAACCTTTCCTCGACTGAGGAAACTCGGTCGAGTGGAGGTGTGACGTAACAGGTGACGTCATTATTTCGAGGAGATTTTATTGCTATTATGTTGGCCACCACGAATTATTGTCTATTTAACTGTCAAAATTTGTGACATTGACAACTAGCCAACGTATATCCGCGTGTTGTTTGTTTATGTACCTACCAAAGTATATAGGTAAGTAGGTAGGTAATTGAGTTAGCAAAATACCTAGCTAGATAGATACCGTAATGCACAAATTAGCTGAAACAATCTTGTAGCGTAAAACTTTAGGGCCACTAACAATTGCATTATTGGAGGCACAGGCAGCCCTCAAATATTACCACTTGATGTAAAAGTTAATAAGGGAAAAATAATTTGAAGCACTGTTTGTTTGGCAAATCAAAACCTTTTGCGAAACTCATAATTGCTGAAAAGTTCTAGGGGATTTGTAGCGTCGCGAATATATTGTCGGGCCGGATAAGTGTATGGTTCGTCATACACGTAATCAATAAACTTTTCAAAATCCATAAAATCACTCATTTTTAACAAAATAAATAGAAAATTAACACACTTTCGCGTTGAGGAAGTTTTCAAGGTAGGTCGTGAGGTACCTTGAGTTTGACAGTTCTCTCCTCATGTCAAACTCGACTCGAGTGAGGAGATTCTCGAGTGGAGGACGTTTTTTATCAACTATGAATACGAATCTGTTGAGTGGAGGTTGAGTCGAGTCGAGGAAATCTCGAGGAAACGACTAAGAATATGGGTGTGAGTGTAACTCAGGGAAAAGTAGGTTAGTTAGTTCGAATTTAAGTACGGCAATTTTATTTAAAAAAAAATATTAGCCGATTATTTTGACCACTATCTTGCCCGATGGTAAGTGACAATGTAGTCAAAGATGTAGATGTTAGAAGTAGCACGCTTACCTAGACGATGCTACCTCTAGTGACTGGAAGCCTCTCTAAATTCGCCTTTGAGTGAAGGTAGCCTGCATCTCTCCGCTTAAAAAAAAAGGAAGACAGCAGTGAAACAAAAACTTACTAAGCCATCCTCTTTTGTGGCTGTATGGCCTACGTATTGGAACACAATAGTGCACTAAATAAAAAAAAATATACGTTAGTTACTACGAATAGTACTAAAACTAGTGCTACGTTTAGTGCTATGATAATGCTACGATTTGTGCTACGAATAGTGTCACGATTCGTACTATAAATAGTGCTACGAAGAGAACTACGATTAGTGCTACAAATAGTGCCAATTTTTTTACTACGAATAGTGCCACGAATTTTACTACGAATAGTGCCACGATTCGTGCTATGAATAGTGCTACGAAGAGAACTACAAATAGTGCTACGTTTATTGCTACGAATAGTGCTACGTCTATTGCTACAAATAATGCTACGTTTATTGCTACGTATAATGCTACTAATGTTGCAAAGAATAGAGAGCAACGAATAGTACTACGAATGGTGCTACGAATAACGCTACGAATAGTGCTACGAATAGTACTCTGTATTCCGTAGGTTTGAAAGCACGCGGTACAACAAGCATTAAATTTTTTAAACAAAATCGTCGATCTTTCAACCTTCTGAAACTTGTAGCACATGAGTAGAGATAGTTGTATGTGAATGAAGTCAAACAAAACAAAAGCAACAATATTTGAAGAGCTTTTATCAAAATTGTCACTAGGTTTGATCCAATTAATTGTGCCTGGTTTCAGGTATCCCAGATCCTAATTGGACAAGTGTTGCTTCTCACAGTTATGGCAGTATCTAGGTATTCTGCCTAGTTGAACCAGAATTCCTAATTGTACGTGTGAGTATGAAATAGTCTAGTAAAGGTTGGCAACCTTTTGAGTCAGAAGAGTCAAAAATTACAAATTACAAAATTTCTAAGTTTAAAAAATATATATTTTTGGTTAACAATAAATAGTAAGTGCTAATAAAGTTTTTAGAGCACTCCAAATCCTTCTTCACCTTATTGTAGCAATCGCAAAGACTATTCCAAGCGTCGAAATTAAGTGCCTCAACTCGCGGTATTTCTTTAAAATATATAATATTTGCATAATGGAAGTAAAGAGCCACAGCTTCACATCCAAAGAGCCGCATGTGGCCTCACGAGCCGCAGGTTGCCGACCCCTGGCTATTAGGCTATTGTACGTTTCATTAGTACCACTTAATCAAGCAAACGGGTTTAATAAACAAACAACTTATACTAGTACAATTAATTTGTAATAGCATACCTACTTACCTATAAAATTAATGTTAATTGTATTTTAATGAATAATTTAATTAATGGTTCTGAAACAAAATAATAAGACTAATATGGTAAACCGAAAAATTAATTATTTGGTATTTGGTGGTATATCATAATATGTAAGTACTAATTCTAATATTATGAAGAAGATTAAGAAGAATAGACTCCGACCGATTACTGGACCGATTTTCATGCAACTTGGTAAGAGGATACATTGATTCATTGGAAATAACATAGGCTACTTTTAAATATTCCCATGGGATCGAGAGTTACGCGGGTGAAACGGCGGAGCTCCGCTAGTATTGTAATAAATGAATAGGGGTTTCGAGTAACTGTAGGGGTTAATGAGATTTGCGCAATCGATATAATATTATATCGATTACTTACTTCGATTCAATTTTGAATTAAAACCTATGTTTTGATAATAATTATTTAAATTCAAGATCCGCTTTTCTAAACAAATTTTGTTGTCAAAAGTTTGAGATCAAAGTTTTAATTTTTGTTTTATTCAGCACCAGTCCATTAATGTAATTATATGTTTTTTTTAACAACGGTTCAAAATTTTTTGGTTATTTTGCGTGAAATAACTATATTTGGAAATTTTAGTGATATTTAGCAGAATAATTAACAATTACTGTTAACCGTTATTGCTGTTAACCGTATGTGGACGAGAGATGCTCGTGATAGACGCAAGTGGCAACTAATGGAGGAGGTCTTCATCCAAATCTGGGTATTCAATCCTATCAAATAGTCATTATATATAAAAAAATATGTATATATATAATTCTACAGTTTCAAACCTACATTTTAATATTTCTAAATACTACATTTTTTGTTATATAAGATTGGAAATAAAGGCGTATTCATTTATTTATTTTTAAGCGTTATTGAAAAAAATTTAATATGCACCAGATACCCTCAATCCTTTTCTTACTGTACCTGTGAGTATTTTATTGATAAAGGTAATATTTCTTTAAGGTTTAAGAATACCAAACCATAACACGACTATTTTAGTTCGAAACATCACCACAACACTTCGGGTCCCAAGTCAGCATAAGGAAGAAATTTCGCTAAACAAAACATAGTTATTTGAATTAACTACACTTGGAAGTTTTAGTGATATTAAGCAGAATAATTAACAATTACTGCAAACCGTTATTGAAAAAATTTAAATATGCACCTGATACCCTCAATCCTTTTCATACTGTACGGTCGGCTGCATAATTGCAGCCCCCGCTAGAGTTCTTAAATTACTATTATTGGAATGTTTTCAATCTAATAATTTTTGTTTTATAAATTCATGAGTTTCATGACTTTAAACTTCAACTAAAGCAGGTGCCTAGAATCTTGTTTGTGTTAAAAACATTCTTATAACAGCCGTTTTGGAGCTCTACGGTGTTTCTGCAATTATGCAGCCGACCGTTACTCCTTTTCTTACTGTACCTATAAGTCTTTTAATGAGAAAGGTAATATTTCTTTAAAGTTTAAGAATAACAAAACAATGACACGACTATTTCAGTTCGAAACATCACCACAACACTTCGGGTCCCAAGTCAGCATAAGAAAGAAAATACGGTACACAAAACAAAGTTAGTCGAACGTGGATTTCGAACAAATGTCGTGAGAGTTTGAATAAAGTTGCCTTCCCTGATTTATGTATAAACTTTCAACAGTGGTGTGCCTCCCAGTGTATTATGCATACTATACTTTATGTTCTCTTGTCCAGTTTCTGTTTTAGTAGAGCTGGTGCGGTCTACCCTTTGGGTACAAAACTATGCATCGGTCGGTCTTTGCTTGTTGTATTTATTAAAAAGTTGTTTCGCGAAAGAAATAAAATGGCATATCTACAGTAAAGCTACAAAACTAATGTAATGTACAAGACAAATGTGATTAGAATAAATAAATTTAGAAGTCTATGCTTTTGTTAGGCATTTTTTTGCCGGCTGTACTAAGTGAATATGAATTTTAGGTTGAAACATTCAGCTTCAAAATAAGTATAAGGTTTCGTATGACCAAAGCGCAAAGGGCTAATAACAGCTACCTCATACAGCGAGTTAAGCATCGCCCAACAAGCCAATGCAGCCAGTCTAGGACTCCCTTTCTAGGGCTGTTATTTAAATTTTTAATTCATTATTTTGTTTTTTTTTAGCGTAATATAATCGCCTATATACATAATCTAGATTATTTATTTATTCAATATGAACACAAATAAAAAATTACATCAATTTATATTACTTAGACAAAATAAAAATAAAATAGATTAAAATCACGCCTCCACCTAGAAATTAAATATGAAACAAAACTAAATATATAATGAAATAAGAATAAATTTTCAATAAATTTATTATTTTTATTAAAATAAAGAAAATACTTCTTTTGATTATTATGTTGGTAGGTAGGTTTTAAATGTAGGTAAAGATTTCTATCGTATAAATAATAAATATAATATACTAGCTGCACCCCGCGGTTTTACCCGCGTTAGTCCCAATCCCGTGGAAATATCGGGATAAAAATATATGTTAATCTAGGTCTCCAGCTATCTACATACTGAATTTCATTGCAATCGGTTCAGTAGTTTTAGCGTAAAGGAGTAACAAACACACACACAAACTTTCACATTTATAATATTAGTAGGAGTAGGATAGTAGGATGTCAAGCACTCTGTTTTATTTAGCAGTGACCAAAATAAAACAGTAAGTGGACAAGAACCCTTATAACTCCCAGTTACTATTGTTGTTAACTATTGTTAAATTAACGCGGTAAGACCGTTGTCAGTAGCTAATTGACTGTAATTTATGTTGTTAACAGTTCTAATCAGTTTGTCAGGTACATGCCCTTGAACCTTCACTTTGGGGAAATTAAATTAGGACAAATAATAATAATTTATTGGTACATTCCAATGCATAAGTACGTAAAAGATAGATACCATGATATTGCAAGCTTGGTGCGGCGCCTACTTGAACTTGAACAGGCTGTTTTCCGCAAGCCGCAGCTTAGTTGGCTCCAGAAGTATTGACAAGTTCTCTGCTCTGGACACGGTCCACTAAGCACGCACCGCTCTGGTGCGGCGCCTAGTTACCTCATTGCTTCGATAGTCATAGAACCTCCTACTCTCGACGCATCTCGACGTCACATTTCATCGATCGGATAAATTTGTTTAAGTTTGTTTATTTTGAAATATATATATTGCAGAACATTCCACACATCGCCATCTAGCCCCAAGCTAAGTAAATAAACTTGTGTTATGGGTGCTAGACAATGGCTATACTACTTATATACTTTTCTATTGTAAATATATACATACTTATAATACATAGAAACAACCAGAACACAAACAAATATCCCTGTGTTTGGCAGTCCAGCATGGTGACCATCCTGCCAACTGGGTCGTCAAATATAATATAGTGTAATATATAATATAGTGTGGTTTAAAACAATTCGTATGTTTGTCGAGAATAATTTAGAAAGCGTGAAACTCAGAGACGGGTCTCCGGAGATCCGGTCACTCGGAGATTAACCCGAAAAAACGTTGAAAAATTATTAAAATTCGGTTATTCGTTATTAATTAGTTAGCAAATAGTTAAGGGTAACTTCTGTTGGTACATTTTCTGTTCTACGACTCTTGGAAAAATATTGTCCAATAACGGTTGGTCGAAATCCTATCCTATGGGACTATCTCCACACCTCAATCTGACCATCTCCTGCTAATTGATTGGAAACGAGAAATATTATGTCCTCGTGGACCTACCAGTGGGATAATAAAAGTCTGATCTAGAGGAAACGACCTCTCAAACTACAAAATTATACGTTAATCCATAATCCCACTGACCTCTCAGAGATAAAAGTGACATTCATAAAATACCGTCATTTTAGACTAAATTGAGTAAAAGGAAAACTACAAACCAAGTTCATAAAGTTTGTGGTTTTCGTTATTCGTTATCAAAGACTTTCAATATATAGCAGCAGACGCTCGTTACGTACTCGAAAGTCTTCGTTAGTCGTCCAATTAGTGTATCAGAACGATCGATGAATATTTCATAAACCATACCCTCTGTTGTACCTCGTTCATCAATGATCTCTGAAGATTTATCGTTTGTATTGTGTATTAATTGATTTTTATTTAAGTTTACTTCCATTTTTTTAGATTTAGGAGATTTTTTGTTGGTATAGACATTGTGATGAGAAGAGAGACGCATGTGTCTAGAAGACTGATGAGTATGAATATAGAGGGAAGGAGAGGAATAGGATGACCTAAGAAAAAAGGGATGGACTACGTGTGACAAGATATGAGAGAAATGAATGTGAACGATAAGATGACGACTAATAGGAGTGAATGGAAGAAGAAGACATACTGCGCTAACCCCAAACAAATTTGGATAAGGGCAGGCAAAAGAAGAAGGATTTTTATATTTTGTTTAAGACGAAACACACAACAAACATAGTTACAGAAGAAAAAAACGAGGTGGTGAATGAATGGTGTGACTAACAATACTAATCATTGCTTTGGCTCATAGCATGCCTCCTTCGTGGGCGGGAGGGCGGTGTAGGTACATTGTATCTTATGTTTTGGTACTAGACTCGGAACAAAAATAATTAAAAGAAAAAGACACAACATTTTTCAAGTAGGTACATAAAAGAAAAATAATCAATTTATAAGAAAAGAAAGAAAAACTGTGTGCGGTCCTAAATGGGCCGACTTTAGCCACAGTCAAGCATACTTGATTCTATAGTGGTTTATTGGCTTACCTTCTAATAAATTTACTTCTCGCTACTGTTAGGCACCTATTAATTCAATGGGTAATACTTAAAGGTTACCTGGAAGAGATCGTTTTGAGCGATAAGGCCACCCTTTGTAACACTAAGCTTTAAGCTTTGCTTTTTTTATATGTTAATTTAAAATGTGTTTACAATAAAGAATTTATCTATTTAGCATTTTAGTCTTGACAGCTGACAATTATATTCTCGTTTGCGTCACAGATTTTTATAATAGGCACTTCTGTTGATCTTTTTGTGCACCTGAGGTTTCCGTTGCCAAAATGAAACAGCCTAGATACTGAGTCTGATGTTAGTAAACAAACCGGAAATCATTTAAGCATTATTGCAACACACTCAAGGTATCAAAACCAATAAAATTTGAGTTCAGAGCTTCAGGCGTACTGAAGTGAAAGTAAAAATATATTACTGTAATAAAAAGCCGAGAAATTCAGGAGGTACCTTAAAAATGAGGAATTTTATATCTTCATCATCGTTTCGAATGCATAGAAATAATGTCACTCATTTTATTTTTAAAAATACTTTTTTTTAATTGAATACCAGGAAAAATATCTACTAGATTTTGTAGCACAAAACTTCATTAAAATTTCAACTTCATGGTTTAGCGGTTTTATTGCATAACTATTTACCCGACTACAACGAAGCCAAAAGAGAGGGTTATGTTTTTTATCTATTTTTTTTTACACTCACTTCACGTACCCCTAACATTGATTATCTATCAATGCGAACATTTCTAAGACCCAACCCTTTTCTTTTCTAAGTACATTTTGCCAAATAAATATTGAATCTACTCATAGGAATTAAGATTGAAAATGCTTCGAAAGAGAACAATGTAAAAAGTTTGAATTACGATAGAAAGTTCTGAATCCAATGTAGATGAAGATGTTAATCTTTGCTATTTGAAAGGCACGTACTTTTACAATAGCTATTTGGGAGTTCGCTGTTATTGTCTAAATTGGTTGCAGTTAGATTACAAGATTTTATGCAAAAATTGGTACGGAAGTTTTGTTAAACCACAGCCTACCAATTAAAATATATTATTCCTAGAGTATGGTTTTACTTGGAATCAGCAGCGAAGGGTCCATATAATCAAATTCCTCTCGACTTACCTTTACTGATTCAGGTATATAAACCATAGTAAAAAAAAAAGTTGGATTTGCGTGGGTGTAAAAGACCATGACACCTTGTTCGTCAAAATTTGTTTTTATTTCTACGTCAAAATTTGTTTTCATTTTGAATCATACAATTTACATGAAATCACATTGAAACGAGTAACATAACACCTCATCTAGGTTTCTTGGGTATGGCGTGGGAGGTGCAGTTAACATAACGCCAACTGAACGCAAGCTTTCGCACAAAACTTCAGCAGGAAGTTATTAATATGCTGCTTAATTTTCTAAATTTTATTTTTATCCCGTTCAAAATTCAGTAGCGTTAAGATGGTATCTCTATCAATTATGGCCCATAAAAGGTAATGACTTCATCGTAAATCTTAGCTTTACACGACACAATTTTACTTGGCGTTGAATAAATGAGGTCAAATTGCTTTTGGGTGCTCTTAATGACTTCCCCTTAAATTTGTTGTGTGTGAAAACTTTGGCCTTTTGTAACTTAAAAGGACGCGTGATCCCTTAACTTAGGTCATAAAAAACTTAGCTGTCCAACTGTCTGTTAAGTTTTAGACAGCATAAACATTTCGGGACACTGTCTCCTTTGTTAATTGAGAATGTACTGTTAAGTCTAGTTCAAAGACAGTTTAAATGTTGATTTAGGTAATCTTAATCATTTGACTTTGAAAATTTTCAGGTTACGTGCTCAACTGCTCATTGTGGTGAGTAGGGTAGCTAGGTACTTACTTAAATTAATCTGATCTATATTATCTATTAATCTATACGATTATAGTATAGTTTCAATAAGATGTACAAAGTGACGTGCCGCCGCGCGTGACGTCACAATGATCGAGTAATAATGTACTTATTGTTTTCTTGAGATTTAATAGTAGCGTTAAGTTTTGACTCAACGGAACTGACATGTATTTTAAGTATAAAAGTTCCTTAAAAAATAAAGAAAAAAAAATGTACTTATTTAAAAGCCACGGTCATTATTCTCTATATTCAAAACTAGTTAAAAGACTACAACGCAATAGAGATATTTCATACTAAACATTCAAATTGCAATACAGTCCTGAATCGTTTAGTAATTAGTACAGATCTCATCACCATGACCGTATTTCAAATTTGACGGAAGCAGTATCTTATTTAAATAACCCAGGAGGACCGTAATTCACTCGTTTTGAACCCAAAATTGAAATACCTATCCAACAAAACTTACATTGTAAAGTAAATTTTCAGTTAATTAACACTTAAGGATATCCTAGACGACTGACATAAAGTGGGCCAATAGTTGATCGATAGTATAAAATTGTGATAGCCAATGACAGTCGCTAGTCGGCAAGACAATGGTTGACCATTTAGTTTGTAGTCTGCACTTGCCCATTATCCCAATGAAACCCCAATCCTTTCCAAATAAACCGTTACAGAATGAAACTACTTTTGAGGTTGTTGTTAAATAAATAGGCAGACGGAGGTCTAATTTACATTTTAGTAGTCAATTTTATTAGACCAAGATTTGTGAGAGTACTTGGCATTGAACGGACGCATTATGAAGTTTGATTTGTGACAGTTCGTGTGGTTAGTGTAATTAAGGACGCAACTATCGGCTATTAAATGTCTTTAGTAGATATTTTAACCCAACTTTAAAAGGAGGAGGAGGTTCTCAATTCGGTTGAATTTTTTTATGTATGTTCTATCTTAAAAGTATTAGAATTGCTTTTTCCTGCATGATTGACTGATCGTAGAGACCTGAAACTTGGAGGGTGTGTTCTTTATATGACGTAGGCATCCGATAAAAAAGGATTTAATTAAATTTAAACCCAACGCGGACGAAGTCGCGAGCGAAAGCTAGTTTTATTATAAATGTTGAAGTCACCCTTGTTCTAATAAACCTTCTTTCTTTAATAATAAAAAGTGCAATAGATCACAGTTGAGACAGGGCTGCGGCACCCCGCACGTCGGAGCGCTCTCAAGATTCTTATCATTCCTAGTCTCATTTAGTGACACAAAGCGATCTTGCTTGCCTATTTATCAGGGCTTGGCTACCAGCGGTCCACACGAAAAGGTGCGAAGATTAAAGATGGTATCAAATGCAGGTGCGTTTCGTGTCACGCGAGCAAACGCTTCAGTTGCTGTATGAAAAATTGTGTTTGTCTTTCTTTCAGGCTAGGTTTTTGTTTAGTGCTTTTGTGTCTCTCTGAAATGTTTTTTTTTTATTTTGCACCTTTTGTACATTTAATGACTTGTCAAAAAAAGTCGTGTAATAAACGAGCTGGGCACTGTTGAAACTAATTCAGAGGAGAAATGTTTAATATAAATATTTTTTTAATTAAAGAACGAATAAGTAAGGCCGATTATGTTGGAACTATAATCCTACCAAAGGGGTAGTAATACATAAGTATGGAGACAGGCATAGTAGTCGCTTCAATCTTCTGTTTATTTTTATTTTTTGCGCCCCCGCTTTCAAACTTGCTGCAATAATGTATAGAAAACATTTATACAATCAACATTTGCCATGTAACTAAATATAGTAGAGAGACATTGTTTGTCTATAATTTGATGTCAAAAAAATTGGAAATATGTTAACGAGACATTGTTAATGTTCTCTAATACACAACCAAATGTCTGAGCAACTAAAAAGAAAGAACTGACCGTTAACAATGTCAAAATGTTGCAACACCATTATTTTTGCCAATTTTCGCGCGTTATAGCGCAAAAAATGCAAAAATCGTGAGGTTACTGACTGAATACGAACCATTATTATATTCTAACACGTCCTTTAAAGAGACATGCGATGTTTTTAAACAAAGTTGGGTAAAATAAACATAATTTAGGTGTCTCATGTGGTACTTAAGTGTAATGAGCACGTAGTACTCTCATGCAAGTACACTCAACTCGCTGTATGAGGAGACAGAGAATTTGTCGCGTCGTCATTACAAAGTATTAAAGAGCTGGAGGTTTTAGAAAACAAAGGACTAAGCCCGGGGAGCTGGTACAAAGTGCTGCGATTTTTTCGTTTAATATTTTTTTGCATGAGCATTTTTTAAAATGTTCAGGAAACTAAATAGGTAAGGTGTACAGCATAATACCTCTAAAATGTTGAATATTTTTCTACATGATTACCAGATTACACCTTATTAACCGACTTCAAAAAAAGGAGGAGGTTCTCAATTCGGTTTTATGTATTTTTTTATGGATGTTCTATCTTAAAAGTATTAGAAAGATTGAATGAACAGTTCTTCCTGCATGACTGACTGATCGTAGAGACCTGAAACTTGGAGGGTGTGTTCTTTATATGACGTAGGCATCCGATAAGAAAAGATTTAAATAAATTCAAACCCAACGCGGACGAAGTCGCGAGCGAAAGCTACACCTTATTAACCGACTTCAAGAAAAGGAGGAGGTTCTCAATTCGGTTGTATGTATTATTTTTATGGATGTTCGCGCATATCTTTTTTGTTTACCAACCCATTTTGATAAATCTTTTTTTACATTTTTTTTTAATTCAAGATATGATAACCCGGGTTACCGATAACCGCGTCACTGTTACGTATATTTTGTATCACGAAGCATCACGTTAGTCGAGCAACTAATAATTGTACTGGTTTGTCTAGAACTATTTAGTAATCACAGTTAATCAGTTTTGACATCTATACAATAATAAATCTCTAGACATAAAAAAATCTGTAACTGTAAAATATCCAGAAAAAAATACACAGGTCATCTTAAAATCGTTAGTTGAACACGATAAGGTAATTTAAAGAATTTTTGTCTGTTTGTTTGTTTATTTGAACGCACCATTCTCAGGAATTACTGGTTCGAATAATAAATTTTTATTGTGTTGGCTTTAGTCTACTTTTTATTTTGATATTCCCACGGGATCGGAACTTACGTGGGTGAAACCGCGGGGAGCAGCTAGTATGAATATAAAATTAAAACCAATACCATGAAGTTTCTATAAAGGTTTTTCCTTTATTTTTCCATATTGCAATACACGGTTGAAATAACAATGAAGACTATAAAAAACTAATCAACTAACCCCTTTGTGTGCGCATTGGGCCATGTATATTAATCCCTTGTAATCTAGAAAAATAATATTCACGTGTTCACTATTCTTTTATTAATACAGGCATAATACGGAGCTACGGCATAAAGAAAATATATAAAATATATCTGAGGTGATTGTGATGGACTCTGCTTATAAATAGTTTACAATCTTTGCAGAATTATTGGAATTATTTGACTACCATTTACACTGTTCTTTTGACGTGATAACTTCTAATAAATTGATTGAATATCTGCATTCACACAAAAGCGTGATATTACCGGAACATGACGCGCCCCGTTCCCGATGTGTGACGTCATTCGTCATGATAACATGAGAATAGATATTTAATAATAATATCGCTTATCTGGGCTTGTGTTATGGTGATGAGTGAGGAATAGAAGACATAGAAAAGGGAAAAAAAAATATATGTAAAGGAAAAACTAAGAAAATCTAAATTTTCATCGTTTTCTTATGACGTTATCACGTAAAATTATCGTCCGTAAATCGACTTTACAGATAACCATTTGATTTTTAATCTATATTTTTTGCATTGCACTAAAGCATGGAACCTTTGCTGTAGTTGCCGAAACTGTCCAATAGATTTATCTGTAATGGTCGAAACCAGTAACTTATCTATCGACGAACATATAAGATATTGTTTTATAGTTTTTCTAGGAAATTTGTCAGAAAAATGAGTTTTAAACCTAATCTTTAAGTTATCTGCGATATAGTAGGTACGGGATAACTAGAAAAAAAAAGAACAATAAAGTGGTTTTTGTTTTACCTTAAACATATATATACAAACATACATGGTACTTTGGAATAATAATATAAGACATATAGGTACTAATGGAATAATGGAATATTGTGGAAATATAAATTTAATTTTATGGCAAAAAACCTTTGACTGAAAATGAAAATTAAATGCACGCAGGTAAATGGAGGCATTTTTTTTCTTTACACAGACACCCATAGTATTCATAAATACATATATCCGTAGTAGGTTGGTATTATGCCTTCGTTGTGTTTATTGGATTTATTAAGTTAATAATACTCCCTTTGTTGTATAAATGTCTGGGAAATTTCGTGGAATTCAGTGAAACGGTCACAATTTACGAGATAATAAATTGGTTTGCTGTTTTTGTGCTTACTAAAAAGAGGTTTTCGGTAGGTTGTAAGGCTACCGCAACAGTTAGGCTCGGCGCAAACGGGCCACCGACTACAGCTACTGGTGGCGGTCGCGCTCTACCGCTACATGTGTATTATAAATCAAGATTTAGTGACAATACTTGACAAACAACGATATCGTTTTTTTCTATTAAAACTGAGTTGCATTGTCAAGTGCAAGGAGTATACTTACGTAGAGTATGTATATGGATAGACTCCAAAGCGTTTAGCGTATAATTAACGTTTAATATTCCAAAGCGCATAACTAACATTTAATATTCCAGGCATTACGGGACAAATTCGTTTTGAAATATAGACTTTTAAAATTTCAGGCAATTCGGGACAAATTTGTTTCTAAATTTAGGCTTATTGGTATCAGTCATTGTGAGATTAAGTCGTACTGATATTAGACATTTTGGGATTAAGTTCTTTTGGACCGGAAGCATGATTTTGTCAGAAGCGAGCGACAGCCACCGGTGTTCGGAAACCACCACTAATCCGTCTTCTGTGGTCCGTAGCGACCACAAGTAACGAGTTGCTGACACTACAGTAGCGAGTGGCCGCCACCGATCACACGTGTGTGCAGCGATTTAACAAAATGTATGAAAAATCGTGTGAACTGCTAGTAGCTGGCCACCGGTGGCTCTATTCGTTTGCGCCGAGCCTAACTGTTGCGGTAGTTACAAACATTGTATTGTTGGAATGCGAAAACGTTTATACCCCTATTATAATATGTAGGTACCAAGTTACCAGATCATCTAAAGTAAACAAGGTCAATGTTAACCACATTAGCAATGTAACCAACATTTTTTGGTAATTATCAGACGCAATATCTACTACCTAAGGTGAAAGGGTACCGGCGCTCTCTCCATACAAACGTAGTCGACTGTTTTCTCCCTGAATAATAACTCTAGCACAAATATTTTTGTTGCATAAAACCTATAACTGCCATGACCCTATGTCTTAGTTTTTTCATTTTCTAATTATCATAGAAATTAAGATGTAAATACCAAAAAAACAAAGTCATGGCAGTTATAAGTTTTATGCAACAAAAATATTTGCTGTAGTGTCATTATTCAGGGAGGAAACAGTCGACTACGTTTGTATGGAGAGACCGCCGGTACCCTTTCACCATAACGTTTGAGTTTTGTCTCTAAAAGCTATGCTAAATAACTCAAAATGTTAACGCTAAGTAACTGAAATTAATTATAATAATAATAATATAATATTGCAGGACATTCCACACATCGCCATCTAACCCCAAGCTAAGTAACTAGACTTGTGTTATGGGTGCTAGACAACGGATATACTACTTATATACTTTTCTTTAGTAAATATATACTTATAATACATAGAAACAACCAGACAACAGACAAATATTTAAGCATAAATACTTGTCTGTGGCGGGAATCGAACCCGCAACCCTGTGTTTGGCAGTCCGGCATGGTGACCATTGTGCCAACTGGGTCGTCGTTTCTTCAATTCTTGTAGTAGTACGATCATGCACCGAAACTACTGGGACGATTTTAATGAAACCTATTGAATACATTAATTCATTGGAAGTAACATATAGCCAACTTTTTATCCCGATATTCTCACGCGGGTTTAAATAAGTGCAGGGCGCTGCTAGTTATGACATATTTACTCGCTCGATCGACTAAATTAGTGGTTTATTAGTTCATGTACGGTTGGCTGCATAATTGCAGACCCACCGTAGAGCTCCAAAACGGCTGTTATAATAATGTTTTCAACACAAGCGAGATCCTAGGCACCTGCTTTAGTTGAAGTTTAAAGTCTTCTAACTCGTGAATTTAGCCAACAAATATATTAGAATGAAATCATGTCAATAATAGTAATTTTTGAACTCTACCGGGGGATGCAATTATGCAGCCGACTGTTCATTGTACAGCATATCCAATCCACATTAAAGCGATAACACACGATAATACGCTACATACACAGTGTAGCATAGATATTCTTGAAAGTTTATAATTATAGGTAGGTATGAGAAAACAGTCTATTTTTTTGACGACCCAGTTGGCACAATGGTCACAATACCAGACTGCCAAAACAGGGTTGCGGGTTCGATTCCCGCCTCAAACATGTATTTATGCTTAGTTATTTGTCTATGGTCTGGTTGTTACTATGAATTTACAAAACAAAAGTATATGAGTAGTATATCTGTTGTCAACACCCATAACACAAGTTTAGTGACTTAGCTTGGGGCTAGATGGCGTTGTGTGGAATGTCCTACAGTACTTGTTTATTTATTTAATATTGCGATATCGAACGATAAATGACCGCACTGTGGCAGAGCTAAAGTGACTTTTACCCTTATCTAAGTATATCTTAATACCTAAACCACATCATTGTGTATTTATTACCTATTTAATGTTCGTCCCTACTATAGGTCTTAATTAACTTTATTGATAACGATCAGAAACGGTCACCGAACGTACAGTGTGAAATCAAAAAACCATTCGGATGATAAATAAATTATAAATCAAAAACTTCATTAAAATTTCGGATTACAATTCCACTTTCCTTATCCTGTTCAGATATAAATTTGCTTTTAATAAGATGTAAAAGGGGCTCCGAGATAAAACTTGTGGTTTTCAATACTTTTATCAAAAGGATCCCTTGGTTTGGCAAACTTGCCTTCTGGCTATTGGTGGAATATCACAATTTAATAATCGACTATTTGAACTGATTTATGAATGTTTGATATTTAACTAACAATTGTAAATTATTAAGGCAACAAGTTTCACTTGTATTTTTAAATAATTTATTGATTAGTCGATTTGTGAGATAATAAACTATTAAAATGATACTAATGAAGAGTGGTTTTTGATAGAATCTATTTCACCAATGGAATCGTTTATCTAAGAGGCGATTTAATAAAAAATATTTTTTATCTCTTTCTTTCGATCTCGGTTTAATGTTCTTAAAGGTCATTACTGAGGCTCACCGGAATGGCTTCGCTTAATGAAGTCGTGAAAGAAAATTGAGTTTAGTTAAAGGGGCGAATTTAATTTGATTTCTAACTTTTTGAATGAAAGTCGCAGCTTAAGAAGGGTGAGGAAAAATGGAACTCTCTTTTGTGCCTAATTAAAATAAATTATTCAGTGGCCTTTTAAATATATTGCTTAGCGTCTTCATTACAAATCGTTCTTAATTAGGTAGGTAATTTTGTTCCTTGATAGGTTTTAGTCGGACTTGAGAAATAGAATTTAAATTGGACCACGGACCCTTATTTCTTTAAAATAAACAGGGAAGACGGTTTACTTTATTGCTATCTGAATTTTATTCAGATTCATAAGGAAAAAAGTCTGTTTTCACCGACCTTATAATTAAACACTGGCGATGCAAACAAATTTGTAAATTAAGTTAATTTCGAACGATCGCCTAAAATATCTTGGAAAGTGTAGCGTTTATATTTTAAACTTAAATATTGCAAATGTTAATTTGCTAGGTCGGAGTCAAATATGCAGACCCACCATACAGATCCAAAACTTTTATTAATATAATGTTTTCACATCAAGCAAGATTCTAAGGTCGTTAAAAGTCTTTCAACTCATGAATTAATTAAATAAATATTATGAGAATAAAAAAATCGAACAATCTTATTTTTATCTCTTTTGTATTCTTTTATTATTTTTCGTTCATAATTTATACTTTTGTCTTTTTATGTCAGCGCTTTTATGTTTCTTACTACTTTTCTGATTGTCTGGTGTCGAAATAATTGTTGTCTTTTTTTAATAATAGTAATTTTAGAACACTAAGGTGGGTCTGCAATTCTGACTCCGACCGTATGTGCGAATACACTTACGATATCTAATTCTATTTTTAGTACGAGATCGTTTGAAACTTTTAGGTCAAGTAAAATTCCTTCCAGTCAGTATCACGCAAACTTCCGATGGTTTAACTATCACGAACCAGTTAAGCTTGCGTTGATTTTATAACAACCTCCGAGCTCGAAATATCAGCCTTCAATTCAACTCAATTCGACTTCAAAGAACAAAAGTTGGATATTTTACATACTTAAGTTTGTTTCGCAACTCCCACTTCCGTAGTTCTATCTGTTTTTACTATTTGAACTTTAACTTATTAAGTTTTGAATGAGAAAATACGATTAAAATTCGTGCAATTCAGTTCTCGCACTCGTTAGCGGTGTATCTTTTAAATAAGTTATGTTGCCAGCATTACAGATGGTTAAATTGTCGAAGTTTAAAAAAAAGTATTTGTATTTTACCGAATATTTTTTTAAAATTTATATTGTAATATTTTTGTATTATATAAAACTCTTTTTAGGTAGCCAAACAACATCAAATTTATTTATGCTCAAAAAACTTTCGGTGTGAATAAGAAGGAAAGTGACAAATGACTTGTGGAATAAAACTTTTTTTAGAAAACACCTGGTTACTCTGGCCTTAGATCGAATATTTTTTCCTGGTACAAGAAAATAAACTTCTAAGCCAATTTACCTACACCAAAGCGATAGCCTTGCTTTAGGTTGGTAGAGCCTACCCAAAGCACATGAGTACAGCAAAGTAAGCGTTAGTGGTAGTGCCGAACTATCGATAGTTTAATTGTCGATCGATACTAAAACTACTACTACTAGTATCGATAGTATAAAACTATCGATGCTATTGAACTATTAATAGTTCAATAGCATCGATAAGTGACAATACTATCGATAGTATTGTTGCTCGCTAAGAATAAACTACCGATAGTATTGCTTCGTTTTGTACTACCTCAGAGAACGTTTCAAGTTCCTGAGTGACGCCCATTTACGACAACTCCGTTCAACAGAATCCCTTCTCCTTCAAGCTCCTCTCCTCAACTCTACTTTCTACAACAAATCCTTCTCTTTTCACTCGGTAATACTCTGGAATTCCCTGCCCCAACCCATCCGATCTGCTAAGTCCCTACCCATTTTCAAAGCTATGGTAACTGATCACTACCTCAGTACTGTCTAATATCCGTATATATATTCCTGTATTATTTATGTATATATATATATATGTATGTATGTAATTATTTGTATGTATCTATGAATATAATTATTTGGTATGTATTATTAATTTAATATTTAAAATCATATGTAAATAGTGTATATTATAGTTAAATTATTCACGACCTACCATTAAAGCTGAATCAGTTCTTTGTGCAACTTATACTTTCTAGCTACTACTTTATTTTGTGTTATCGTGTTCTGTTTCTTTTTGTGTTGTACAAATAAAGTTATCTATCTATCTATCTACTATCGGTTTTTAATGAACTATCTCAGCCTTTATTTGTCCAATCCAGGACGTAGGCCTCCTCCATCCTCTTCCACTCCTGACGGTCTAGAGCCGTTGTCATCCAATCATGTCAATCATTTTAATGAACTATCGATCGATTATTCAGTAATAGTCGACTATCGATCGGCAACACTAGTTAGTGGCCTGGACAGTTCCAGGGTCGCGAGGTATGTGACATGTCAACAGACGTCTACATGCACCATACATGCACCAATCCACATGTCCTTTACAAATTACGCATAGACAATTTCTGACAATCTCAGATGCCGAGTAAAGACAAAACAGCCGGCCGATCACAGTCAAAGTCATTTTTTTTTATTCCTTTGGATGCCTTAATACATTTGTACATATATAACATAGAAACGTCTTAAAACTAAGTTAGGATGTGTGCCTGCGGAATACCACGAGAAGTAGGCAAAAGAAACTCATGGGGTTTTTTTCATGTGATCACGCTCACAAAGGTCAATTTTACAAATATTTGTAAGTGTTATATTTGAAATGGAGCAACTAAAGTCACGTCCATGGGTTGTCATCATTAAGGTAAGACGAAGTATCGTAGTACGCCTTACTGCACGATTTATGCTAAACAGCTACAGCTAAAATCTTTCCCTTCAGACCGGCACAGTGTAATTGTCGTTATAATAGAAGGGAACCGTTCATTTAGTCACTCTATAAATACTGTAGACTTTATCGCGTAGATTTAGATGTCTATTATTTGAAAGCTTTCAAGATTTATACGGTGCCGTGGCATGCCGGAGACACAGTGTGATCGCTCTAGCCGATCCTAATAAATAACAGTTGCCAAGTTTTGCAGTGCACCAACATGAGTTGAATTTTTTGTGTCGACAAATAGTCGACAACGTCGATATTGAAATTTATTACCTAATTATACTTCATTCGCTGCATCCTCGAGATTTTAATAAGGTTAATAAAACTGCAGGCTGGACAGGAAATTCTATTTTGTTTGTCAGATTTTACAATAGACCTATCGTTAATGTTGACTTTTAAGTTTTTTGCTAATGAAGTTATTGTTATTTCATATTATGAAGTATTATAAAGATGATTTGATTTTATTATATTGATGGCCCCTTATTTTAATAAATTCAATATTCAAACACTTTACCGCCTTAAAATATATTCTTGATTGGTATAAATTGTTTTACTAAATTGCATAAATTTCGTTATTTAATTGTTCTTAAAACTATTAATTTGTGCATAATAATTTTCCTTTAATCGCTGAGTACCTGAAACGTAGTCTACCGATTTCGCGTTTTGTTTAACTTAACCTAACCTAACCTAACGATAGATTGGCATTTTATTATTTTTTTTTAATTATTAAAATATACGAAGGAAAACTAAAATAAAATAAAATTACAAATAAAAGACATCCTCGAGCGCGTCTCTCCAAGGCTTCGTTCCCAGAAAGCTGGCAACGTATTAGTTTATTTATTAGTTCACGTATTAGAGATTTAGCTTTAGCGCTCTTACTTCAGATTAAAAAACCAAATACGAAAAGTATCTACAAATCGTAGAAAGATGCGCGGAAGATCGCAGAAATCTGAGAAAATAAAAATAATGATGAAAATCCATACTCAAGATCTTGCCTAGAGAATAGAGTACAACTATAACGAAATAATCGTCCACAAACTCGTACCGAGTTAGAAGGAGTACAATTTAATCTCGTCGGCGCCTAAGTCCCAGATCTGCGGGTTGTTCTCAACTGTTTGCCGTTTCTTTGTCAGCTTTAAAGCAGATGTGTCTAATTCGTTTAAAAGTTTTGTTGTGTGGAAGAAAAATTGTAGAATTCGAACGTTTTGGTTTGCATTTTTTAAACACGACTGACTACGAGTTTCGTAATAAGAATATACTATGATTTGTAAACTTTTTGGATCTTCTGCTTTTTAGGGTTCCGTACTCAAAAGGTAAAAACGGAACACTATTATTAAGACTTCGCTATCCCTCCGTCTGTCTGTCACCAGGTTGTATCTTATGAACCATAATAGCTAGAGAGTGTAAATTATCACAGATGTATATATTGCCGCTATAACAACAAATATTAAAAATAGAAAAAATAAATATTTTTTGAAAATAAATATATTTAAAAATAAATATATTTTTAAGAGTTTTAGGTTATATTAACTATTTGTTATTTATACTCCCAAAAGGCAGGCAAAAGAGTTTTAACCTATACAGCCTCATGTGACATACAATATTTGTTAGGGTTTTTTGCATTTGTTTTGCGTCGGGGGTTATAAACAAAATATAATTATACGGAACCCTTCGTGCTCGGGTCTGACTCGCACTTGGCCGGCTTTATTCTTTTGCATACTCTCTCTACCCAAAAAAACCTATTCTATAGATAGATAGACAGAAAAATAAACATTTTATGGCACCATAAAATAAAACATAAAAAAATGATTATAAATAAAATGGAAACTAATACAGGAAACTTAAATATAGGAAAATATCCTAAAGTGGCACAATAGGCGGTTGATATTGTAATAGGTAATCTATAAAGTATCTTTAACCTAACTTAATCAGAACAAAGTACCTAGATACAATCAACGTTCAAAAGTACACTAGCACCGTAACGTTTATAATCCTGTGCAGCACTATTTGTATATTTGTCGTGGTCAGACACCGGGTAGGCCTTAACTGGTGTTCTTAGCTCGTGGACTGTATGGTTCAAATAAAAGATGCGCGTTCTTTGTTCGTTGTTTATTGTTCGTTCCTCGGGCGTAGGCTGCTGCGTAATGCACACTGGTCCCCAAGCCGGCCCGAGTTTTATAGGCGGCAGGATAACGGTGTATCCTGCCGGCCGGATCGTGAGATGCCAGATGTTTTTGTCTTGCTCGCACTCGTTCAGTCGGTGGGTGCGAGCAATGAAACATCTGGCACCTCTATGCCTCGTGGTATTTTACCCAAATCACAACGTGGTCTTTTATTACAAACATATCTTATACAAACATTATTTACAATTTATCCTACAATTTATCTTACACTTAAATATAACTTAATTAACAAATAGTTCACCATATATATTCTATTAACTAAACTTATATCTAAGGTCGCTGTCCTCAACAATATTATTACAACGTAACCCGTAAATCGATCAGTTGGTGTAGCGAGTGGCGGCTTACACCACTCGGCCAACTAAATACATTGATAACATGTTGAAAATAATAACCACACAGTACTTTTAATTCTAGTATTTATGTTTGTATAACGTCTATTAGAAGAAGGTCGTAAGTCTAATATTTGTTGATAGTCGACCCAGTTGGCACAATGGTCACCATGCCAGACTGCCGAATACAGGGTTGCGGGTTCGATTCCCGCCTCAGACATGTATTTATGCTTAGATATTTGTCTGTGGTTTATATGTAGTACCTGGATGACCGAGCTTTGCTCGGTACTTTTTTTTTACTTAGTCTAACCTCAAAGCAAACACTCATTGACTTCGTGTTACTTAACAACGCCATCTGCTGGAATAACTTTATTGCTCACAAAAAATAGTATTAGTAGTTCGCCAATAGATGTCAGGAAGAGTCATATTTTTCAGATAAAAAAAGTAAGTTTCGATAAAACACGAATAAAATGACATTTTCTAAAAATGATTCCTAGCTAGATCGATTTATCGCCTCCGAAAACCCCTATATACCAAATTTCATGAAAATCGTTGGAGCCGATCCCGAGTTTCCAAATATATATATATATATATATATATACAAGAATTGCTCATTTAAAGATATAAGATTATAAGTGTATATTTACAAAAGAAAAGTATATAAGTAGTATATCCGTTGTGTAGCACCCATAACACAAGTTTAGTTACTTAGCTTGGGACTAGATGGCGATGTGTGGAATGTCGTGCAAAAAAAAATTGTATTATTGTAGCAAACTGATAGTAGACTTATGACGCGTATTGTACCCATCAATTTCTCGTCCACCCTCTACAATGTCCAAAGTCGTATTTTCAATCTAGTATCCACCCCAAGCCCGCAAGATTTAAACTTTACATTTTACAACCGGAGATGACGTAACAAGTAGAGTTTACTGAACCAGGCTGGCTGTAAAGATATGAGCTATATTAAGAAGGTTGCAGCTGCCTACGAGCCTAACAGCGATTGGATAGCGAGTATTATTTATGGCATTTAAGTTTATTGTTTGAGGGGATCAAATTTAAATTAAGAATTTGTACTTGTACTCTATCTACAGAGTATGAGAGGGAAGGTCCGATAATATTAGATGTTTGAAGTCAAACATCTAATATTATCGGACCATGAATAATTACTATGACTATTATTAATGCATGAATAATGCATTCATGGTATGTTAAAAATAATTGCGATTATAATTTGCTGAGCTCAGTATCTGGTATGAATTTCGACTTGCTAGGTCCACCCGTTCCTGAGAAAATCGGTGGTGACACACGGACAGACAGACAGACAGACAAAAAAGTGATCTCAAAAGGGTTCCTTTTTTGCCTTTTGAGGTACGGAATCCTAAAAAAGACATTGTAAGTATAAGTAGAATAATGTTATTAGAAGCTTTTTGTTAACTATAAACATTAATTAAATTCACAAAATACCTGGCTCCTAAAATACAACGAACAATACCTAGCATAGTTTACAACTTAGTTGAAACATACTCCTGTAAAAATAGCGAGTGCTAAAATGGATAAAAAGTTGGATAATTTTGCAACATTTTTTTTTTAGTTGGCGTGAACTCTGTAATTTATACTTCAAACGAACGTGGACAGGTGTTCAACTTTATTTTAAGTTAAGCTACTTTGTAGTAGCTTACATAGACGTCAAAACATTACGTTTTAATTCTACCTCTTTATTTAGAATCTACTGAAAATAATACAATCGCTTTACTTAAAATATTCATAAATAATGAACTCTTTCATTTGATACCCATATTGCGAACAAGAAGTTAAAAATTTAAAACAATGGAACCTTACATCCACCATATTTAATTCTAATTACGTCACTTATACCTAAGAACTTGGACTAATTAATAATTTATTCATTTTTATTTGTTTGTTTGTTGTATGAATATGTTGCATGAACCCAGAGTGGATTACTATCTATACATATAATAAATCTGTAGACATCAAAAAATCTGTAATTGTAAGATATCCAGAAAAAAAATACACAGGTCGCCTTAAAATCGTTAGCTGAATACGATAGGGTAGTTCTTAGAATTTTTGTCTGTTTGTCTGTTTGTTTGTTTGAACCAGGTAATCTAATAAACTACAGAACAGATTTTAACAAGGACCACACGAATATGTTCAGAATATATCAGAATAACATTTAGGGTATGTTTTAATTTAACTTTAATACAATAATTAAGATATTTGATAAAAAAACATTTAGAAAATGTGAAATCGAAATAGTTTTCCGTGGTAAAACGTAATCGAACGTCAGAAAGGAACAGTACCCTTACCACGGGTTTTTTAGGTATTCGATTAAACATACTATATTGAGTATTTACTATGAAACTTCCTAAAAATCAACTTACTAGGTCCACCCGTCTCTGAGAATATCGGTAGTGACACACCGACAGACAAACGGACAAGAGAGTTATCGGAAAAGGATTTCTTTTTTTCGAGTTCTTCAAAAAGTCATGGTAGGGGTGCAGTACATGCCTCCGCTCAAGATGACAGCTGTCATAAAACCAAATAGTTTGCATTTAATACTACCTACGTGAAACTGAAAATGAGGTTAGTACAAAGAGGTACTACTACATAATATTACCGATCTCCTTTACCGAAGACCTCCGATGTAACACTTCTATCGCGTTTTCTCCTGCTATAGTTTGAATTATGAGTTCAAGTAGCGTAACCCTTAGATAGTAAAACCAAAAAAGAATTATCCAAATCGCTCCAAGAGTTTACGAGTAATCAGCGAACATACATAAAAAAAAATATATATACGTGACGAATTGAGAACCTCCACCTTTTTTGATGTCGGTTAAAAAATATACAGGTAATAATAGTCATTTGTAAAAATCATTTTTTTCCCAAAATTACGTAGCCCTGCCAGCTACCTAATAAAAAAAACTGGGTAAAAAAAATGGTCAAGAATTCAGAAAATTGGATTCATAGGACATCACGTTCCTTCAAATACCCCGTTTCCGAGACGCTTTAGATGTTTGGTGTGAAAGCATTCTTTGTTCAGCGCAATGCCAATCAATATGTAAGGATCTCAATGTGCATCGCGTTATTTTAAGTATTAGTATTTGTTCTGTCCAATTGCTTTTCTTTTTAATCATTAATATTATTATTTGATAATAAAAACAATGTAAAATATTATTAGCACAAAAATAGATTATTATTTGCATGATGTTGGTGTTATAAATACTATAATAACCTCTTATATTATTAATTGAAGAATATGAATCGAGACACAAAGGTAGTTGATAATTATTTTTTCTTTAATTTACAAAAATCTAAAGATAACTAGGAAGACAAAGAATGTTGAAAGTTTTGTGTGAATAGAAATTGGACTTAGTTTTAGCTTATCATAAAAATAGTACATTGTTACCCAAGGTGTGAAAGTCACATTGAGTCCCGAGACGGAGTTTGGCGCCCGAGCGTAGCGAGGGCGCTAATAGTTCGAGGGACTCAATGTGACTTTCACACCTTGGGTAAACAAAACAAACCCGAGGTAAACACTGTGCTTTTCATTACGAATAAACATAAAAGTCTTCCTAATAACGAGAGTGAATGAGAGACTCAATACTACCTGATCCTCTTACAAGGTTGGTACCAAAGAGGTTATACATTATGTAGATTTTTTGCTTTTGCTATTTGTTTTAACATGTTTTCAATACTCAAATACGTCGGTACTTACCGAAGAGATTTTTATAAATTAGTTTATCCAACACTAAGTGATGACGTGAAGTCCGTAGATTTAAATTACAGTTTTTGTAACACGGTTTGTCTAGAAAATGTTATATACACAATCATAAACGAAAAACCAGATTAAATTTAACACAAAAAACATAATAAAATAACAAAAGATAATACTAATTAAAATCATTCAAAATGCATTTTCCGCCAGTATTTTTTTACTCAAGAAACGACACTGACCGCACGGTCACATAAAGCCACATCTGCAACATCTTGACAGGGCGCCGGTAGAGGCGCAGCATGGTCATACGTCGCTTTGACCATTTTCATCTTTACATTTATTTTATTAAATAAGATATCTTGAACTAAATATATCCACCTGAATTCGATTACTAAGAAAAAACCTATTATGTACTAAACTCTGGCAGTATGGATGAGCCGTGCGAAGCCATAATTGTTATTCTTTGGTGTTACCTAAATCAAGGAGGTTAGGTTTTTGAAGTCCCTAATGCGTAATGATACTGATACTGGCTACAAACATATTGCACAAGCCGCGCGAAGCCATAATTTAACATGACAGCTGTCAGTGAAAGCGATTTTCCCTAGGGCTGAAAGTTTTTCTTTCTACACGCTCTTTAGGCATCTTTAGACCTATTTTCGAAGTATGAGTAAGCCTAGAATAAAAATTGCCTTTGCCAAATCAATTAAAAATATAGTTTAAAAACAATGTAACTACCTATTTATGAATGATAAATTGTATCTATGCAGAAAAATGCTAGGTATTCTAAATAACCTAAAACCACATCGCGAACGAAGTCGCGGGCAACAGCTAGTTAGAAAATAAATTTTATCTGGTCTCGTAAATACACTGCCTTTTGTTGAGGTTGACTATGACGAAATTATTACAATAAATGATAAAAAAAACTAAATACACTCAACAATAAACTAATAATTGCAAGTTCAACTAATACAAGGTATTCACTAGTTTGTAAACAGTTAGGTAAGTATTTGTGAATACGTGTGTGTGTTGTGTTTTATACTAATGAGGCAATGGTTAAAAAACCCAGGAAATTCCCCGTCACCACAGAAACTTAAGATTCTGCGTACGAGGGGCGAAAAATATTTATCTAATTAGACAAATCTTACAATACCTTAATTCTATCCAGTGCTTTGGAAGATAGTGAATAACGAATATTAAACACCAACCAAAGATAGACGTAAAAACATAACCCTTTCCTTGCTGTTGGGTAAAAACGTATTCAATGTTACGTGCACGGAAGTAGTCATTAGACTAATGTGTTTGTAAATCAAATAAATTCTAATTAGGTATTATCTATTTCCATCAATTAATAGACAGAATACCTAACAATTCAGAGATATCAAAAGCAATTAGACGTTGATTCACTTGTTTTAGGGTTCCAATAGATTGAAATAGGTTGGGATTACAGGGTTAGAATAAATAAATAATGTAGAAAATTTGACATAGTGCCATCTAGCCCTAAGCTCAGCAACTAGGCTAGTGTTATGGGTGCTATAGATGGATAGATCGCTTCATTGCACACACAAGTTACAGAAAAAGTAAAATTAATTTAAATTAAGAAAAAGCAGTCTTTTCCAGGTAACCTTAGGATTAGACGTAAGATTAAGGGTAAGGTGCGTTAAGAAGAAGAGATAATATAAATGGTACAACTACAAAAAACTGAGGCAATCAAACAGATATTATACAATTAATACATATCTACACATATATTTTCTAGATATACTTTTGACTGTACTGAACTCATAAAAAAGTGTCATGTTACGGGAACGTGAGTGACCGCTATGGTTTCTATCAATTTTTTCTTATGACTTTATTCTTTGTGAATTTTTATTTCTTTATTTCTTATGACTTAATTTATTCTGCCGCATGCCTGATCAGATGTGGTCAAAAACCACCATTTGGTTCCCGAACAGTAGGTGCCCCTGAGGCAGGCCCAGAAGGAGATGGCGGGACGAGTTGGACTAGCATCGTAGGGACTGGACCCAGCCAGGGAATAGTGGAAGGAGGGGAGAGAGGCTTTTGTCCTGCAATGGGTTCAGGTTCAAAATTAGGGGCTCCGATTTTCCGCACTTAGGCATAAGTCTGCCCATTGCGCGTGACCTTCGGCTGTTACTTCAGCCAACCCAGCTCCGACCAGAAGCGCAGAATTCTCCTGGGATCCTCGCACGCTTCTTGGAGTGTTGTTGGGTTGCTAAATGTGTCGTCCCTGTATGCAGCCAGGCTCTGCAGTGCACTGCAGTGGGACGGAATAGGCTAAAAATAAATAACTACTATTAATATAATATAATAAATAATAATAATAAATAAATATTTCAGGACATTCCACACATCGCCATCTAGCCCCAAGCTAAGTAACTAGACTTGTGTTATGGGTGCTAGATAACGGATATACTACTTATATACTTTTCTTTTGTAAATATATACTTATAATACATAGAAACAACCAGACCACAGACAAATATCTAAGCATAAATACTTGTCTGAGGCGGGAATCGAACCCGCAACCCTGTGTTTGGCAGTCCGGCATGGTGACCATTGTGCCAACTGGATCGTCATATTATTCAAATTATTCTGGGTCGTCATATACGTCAAATTATTGTTATTCTATATTTTGATCTGTGACACTAGTGTTATGAGGGGTTGTTGGGTTTTCTTCTATTTCTAAAAACTTTCTTACTATACGACATATTAATATAGGTGCTTTCTGTAATTTTATGTATATGTTATCTTTATATCCAATAGTTTAAGACTATGATGTAGATGTTTTGGGATTACTCCGGTAGTTGACAGCACTATTGGTACTACGTAAACTTTATCCTGTCATATTATTATCTTTATAATTATATATTATATACTTTTATACCTAGGTAAGTAGATATCTAAAGCTTCTCTCGAAAAGAGTTTTTCAAACTTTTTCGCTGACTTAACTTTCATCTTGAACCACAAACGGTTTGTAACCGTTCCAATATGGTCTTACCTTTCTGAACAGGTACAATATTTTAGATTCAACCTAAACTTTTCGAATAAATCAGTTGATATTGCAAAGTTTTTGACTTTCACGTTCTCTTTGTTATCAGGAGAGTACATATTTTTTTCGAAAATCTAGCTCTGAATAGAAAGAGATTCATTTAGGTAGATACAATCCCAAGTAATGTTGTAAATGAGAAAGTTTGTAAGTAAAATGGCTCGAACGACTTCGATCGAAATTTGTACAGAGGTATGGAGAAAATATGGAGTAAATACGTTTTATGGGGGTAAAATTGCGGGACGCAGTAGTCAAATTGATTATCACCTATCATCAAGTTGATAATAAGGCATCAGTATCCTACACTCTACAGTAAGCATAAGCTTTTTCCTTAAATTATATATAACTAAGCATATTATTATTAATAATAAGCATATTATGTTTACATACTTTTTAAAATGAAATTCTGACATCTGTATAATTAGTTTTAATTTTAAGTGAATTTGTATATGGATTTTGCCTGAAATGAAAATCAATTTAATTTTTTTTTTATTTGTAATGTGTAGGTATGTATAGCAAATAATACTTTATTTATTGTAATTCGAAACCAAGCACATGCCGACATTCCTAAAAGACAATTTCCGATGTACGATTTTTTATCTCATAATAAAATAATTCACTATTTATTTGTAACCAGACTAGATGAGATATTACAATCGAAATAAGAAATAATGAGAACATAATCTATCTATACATATAAAATTCTTTGCACTGAATGTCTAATGCTTTGTCCTGAATGACTGACTGACGGATCAACGCACAGCCTAAACCGACATAGAGACATGAAACTTGGAGGGTGCGTTATGACGTAAGCATCCGATAAGAAATCATTTTTCGAAATTCTACCCTTTAAGGAGTGAAAAAGGGGGGCAAAGTTTGTATGGAACAACGTGATTCCTTAGTCCATTTTCGCCTTTTACGCGGACGAAGTCACGGGCAAAAGCTAGTCTTATGTATAAAAACCTGTAATCTACGCAGTATTTGGACCAATACTTTCTATTTGATTAATTACTAGGTTCCAAGTAATATTATCATAGAACTAATGTTATTTGAAACGGGGTAAGAATCTAATATTATTGCATCCCTGTATAGCAATTCACAGAATTCGTGCGTAGCATGTACAATTCAAAATTGTTTCTTTGTTTATTTTAAATTTACTTTTACAACCACAAGCCACAAGCAGGTAGGTACACTGACGATTTTCATCTTAACTAAATCTAATCTCGGAAGAAAACGAAGCCAAATTCTCCGGAGCTTTTATTGAATAAATTATCTTTTATTAAAATCCTGTTTGTGACCCTCAGACCCGCTTCCACTTGCCGACTTATTTGGAAAATCAAATTACTCTTTGGCAAATAAAAACTTTTCCAGATTTTCTTACCTACTATCTACCCAAGTACCTATAGGGGTGACATTTAACTGAGTAGGTCCTTGATAATAGCATAAAATGCGGGACATGTCACACGTCAACCCTCTCAAGTGGTGACGTGTGACGTTCGACTGACGTCTAAACGACAAAGTCGCGCCTATTGACATGATGTCAACTCCCGCTATTACCTAACTTGCTTCTGCTTGCTACTCCACTACCGGATTTGTGTAACTTTAATTATTTTTGCTAGAGCAGCAATTATTACGATTTTATGTGTTTGTGCTTCCGTAATCTGACGTAGAAACGACTTTTATGTTGAATTTAAGTTGCTATATTTTAAAACTATTGGCAATTCGTATCTCGGTTTTTCCATTACTCTGAGTTACTTCTTTGAGTTGAGTTACTCTGAGATTTTGGGCAAAAACAGCGATACTAGACTGGTAAAAACCAGTAAGTTAACTGGTAAATAAAATATCAAAAATTTCGGGTCACGGCGTAAAGGTACCAGAGATATTTAATCAAATATTGAATAAACATTATGAGTCATGATAAGTATAAACGCAAATATAAAAATACTATTAGTTTGTTTTAGGTAAATCAAACATTAAATATATTATAGCTATAGATCTGTCAGCTACGACAAAGTTAGAACCTGAGTTCTACGATCAATTGTGAAACGAATGCAATGAATATTAAATGAATAATATAAAAATAGTATTAAGAACTATTACAAAAACTAATTTGTAATGTTAGATCGCTATAGAGTCTACAGTGACCTCAAAACCATTGTCTTGACTAACACAAAATGATTACTTTTACTTTAAATTTATTTCCAAATGAATTTTGAATAACCTTGTTTAAATGCAGATGGCAACTTCATGAAAGTTGTACGGAGTTGCTAAGAAAATAATTAGCATAATTGCATATGCAAATATGGGATGCATGAAAACTCACACGACTGTTATTAGGTATTTTTGCAATTGTCGAGATAGAATTTTTAAATAGTACCTAATCTTGAAAATTTAATTTTAAATTTTGTTAAGTTTAATTTTGCTACTTCTAGGATTAGCTGTAAAATGGAAGGACGGAATGCACAGGCCTTGGAAGGCTCGAGCTGTTGGTTTTATTTGATAACTTTATTGCAGTCGTTAGTTGAAGTTAGAGGCATTAGACCTGAAAATTATAACAATTGGCGAAGACACGGCAACAGACCACATATGTAACAAAAATTACCATAAATGAATATGAAACAAATTCGTTATCAAAAGAAAATATAGAATATCAAACTAGGTAAGTCTTAAAAATCAATATAAACACAACACTTCTAAACGCTAAGTTTGAAAAAACTTGCTTTTCCATACAACATCACCTATTTTATATCACTTTCAATTTAAAATAATAATAAAAACGACTCGAAATCAGAAAAAAAACGAGAGTCGTTGAACTAAAATTATCTCTGATTTATGCTGAAAGTTTAACGTCCCTGAACGTGTGGCCAGCAGTGTATTGTGCATTTATCTTACATTTTACTCCGTTCATATTCCTGTAATAATATCTCTTGAATCCCTAGTGGTTGTCATCGAATAAACTTGTTTTGAATTATGCGACCAAGTTACTGGTAGTTTAATTAACATTTTCAGCTATACAACAAAATATCTGCTCGTAGCTGTTGATAACATGAAAAATGAGAATTTATAGGTATCGTTTTTAGAAGATGATCCTAACATCACTACAAAGAATAAAACAAAGTAGCTTTCCGCTGTTTGTCTGTCTCTATGTATGCTAAGATCTTTAAATCTACGAAACGCATATTTGATGCGATATTTTTAACACATAGAGTGATTCAAGAGGAAGGTTTTAATAGAGATTCTACAATATAAAAATGAATCGCTGAAGTGTTCCTAAGCACAAATCTAGATAACGGCTGAAACAATTTCGCTTATTCTTTTTTTCTATACTCCCAATTCCCATACAACCGATTCGTAATAATACTTAAAAGTCAATTTGAACTTTAATACCATAGCATAAAGTTCAAGTTTTAATGGAGAGGTTCCGGGAAGGCAAAATCATTTAGTGACGTTAGTATCAGTATCGTATAAATATTGATGCCAATCATGTCGCGGTGTAAGTTGCGAAACTCCACCTAAACGGTTGCACCGATCTGTATGTTTTTTTTTGTCTTTTATTGTATGGCAAAGCAACGCATGCCGGGACAGCTAGTATAAAATAAAACTACCACGCGGGCAACAGCATTTTTTTTATAAATTTAAATCTAAGTATAGATATAAAACTCAAACTCCTGACTGACTCTTAGATAGCACAGCTTTAACCCATTGATGGATTAGGGTAAAATTTGGCATTCAAATAGCTGTTATAATGGAAGCATCCGTTTAGAAAGGATTTTGATAAACATACGAAGTCGAGGGCAAAAGCTAGTTGTAGTCTTTGAACCATCCGGCAAGCTATTATCGTGCAACTTGTACGCTTTATGTATAGTTATCTAGCTGTAGGTATACTTACCTTTGTTCAAGCCTACGTGAGATTTCGTAAAATGTATGTACCTAAGTAAAATAACAGAATGAGACTAAAAAGAACAAAAATTCACAATGTTTTTCTTTTCTTTACAAACCTTACGAAATTTCGGAATACCGAAATTGCGTCCTTATTTAAATACAGTTTTTAATGCAGGAGAAACGCGAAAGGACATCAAAGAAAACAGAGCGCACTTTGAGTTCTTCATTTATTCATATGACTCCGGGGCTCAAATGGGAACATCCAGAACCTCCTGTTGTTTATTGAATACCATCCGCATACGCATGCTCAGTTCTTTCACTTTTGAGCTTTTAATGAGGTAATTATGAAAATGGAACAGATTCGTCATTTGGTTGAGGCACTCCTTACCATATTCGTTCAAACAAGCGTTAAAAATATAAAGCAACTAGCTGCGCCCCGCGGTTTCACCCGCGTAAGTCCCGATCCCGTAGGAATTGACTCTAGAAAACGTTTGTATGGGAAATAGAAAAGGGCTGTTTTTAGGGTTTTCCCGGAAATTATTCGATTTTTTCTCGCCTTTTAAACCTTCCCTAAACCTCCACGAACATTTCAAGACTAAGATAAGATAAATCCGTTCAGCCGTTCTCGAGTTTTAGTGAGACTAACGAACAGCAATTCATTTTTATATATATAGATTGAGCTTTTAATAATTTCTTAAGGTGAAAGAGTACCGGCGCTCTCTCCATACAAACGTAGTCTACTGTTTCCTCCCTCGATTTTGACACTAGCAAAAATATTTAAACAGAGAAAACAGTCGACTACGTTTGTATGAAGAGAGCCCCTGGTACCCTTTCCTCTTAAGGTGGATTAAAGGTTTGACTAATTACTAGTAAAATAACATCGATTATTTGCTGTTTTTAATTTACTCGATCAACATTTTGAAATGCTTTAGTCTATACCTACTCACCTTTTCGTGAACATTTTCAAAGGATTTTCCTCTATCATATTTTTCTATTCTGCTCTGTAAATAACTAATAAAATGTAGGTAGACAATAAAAACACAAACAAAAGTTATACCTCTCCAAGAATTGAAGCCTCATAAACAAAGTTGTCAAGCCCTACTCAAATTATTATTTATATTTCTCCGCAAAGTTTTGTTCAAAAGAAACCTGTTGCGTCATACGTCTACGATTTCTCTTCATTGTTTAGTGTTCTAATAGACAGAACCCTGTTCAACCTCGGTCCCCCATCAATTTATCGACATTCGACATCCGACAACAATAAAACTTCTATTTACTCAAACATCAATCTGATCCTTTCAGTACGTGATCCAATCAAGACAGACCTTTTGAATACTCAGACGAACTTAATTAGGGAAAATTGAATTAGTTTTTATTCAGTCGCTAACTATGTTTAAACGTTGATTAAAACTATAGTTACCTTTACATAAAACTTTTATCTAGGGATCGACGGTCAATATTTTGGAATGTTTCGTGATTTTAAGGTTATTTACATAATTTAATATAGGGGTGTTGGCTTAGTGGTAGATACCTCGACTTTCATTCTGAAGGTCGTGGGTTCGAATCCCGGCCGGCCGTGCACCAATGTATTTTTCTTAAGAAAAAATTATGTGCGCTAATAGTCATTGCTCTTACGGTGAAGGAAAACATCGTAACGAAACCCGCGGCTTAGTTGGCTCCAGAAGTATTGACAAGATCTCTCCTCTGGACATGGTCGACTAAGCTGAGAGGGTAGTAGGTGCTGGGCAAGCCTACTCCATCCTCACGCAAAAAGGACCCAATTAAAAAAGATCCAATGGCGGAAAACAGCCTGTTTACAAGTACAAGTAGAGTTTAGTTTATTTGTATTTTGAGGTAGTACCTATACCTTTTTTAAGGCCTATGTTAATAATTAACCTAAAATGTACCTACTTTAGGTATATCTTAGGTTAATTAAATATATATATATAGCCGAATCAAATATGGTGCTGTTTGCGTTGCAACAATTGTACAAGTTTTAAGATTAAATTGTCAATTTTCTTTCAAAACAGACATTAGGTAAAGTCTTTCCAGAAACACCACCAACAAACAATCTTTCGCAAAATGTACAAAAGTTCAACACGACTGACAAAATCTAAGTCCTGTAGTGCACTACAGATTCAAGCCAAGAACAGTAAGTAACACATAAAATCGAAAATAAATGGAGGTCTGAGAGCAAATAGAGTGAATTATTTTAACGTCTGCCAACATACTCGACTGAGAGTATTGGTCGCTACATATTTTATTGGAAAAATAATTTACGGGTATTAGATTTCTGTGTTTATACAAATAGCGTTGGATTGGTTTAGAAATTGTTGTTTAGACTTTTTGTGAGTTGAATATTAATTATCTTTGGTATAATCATTCTGAGCATGACCAATGTGATTTCATGTAAGTCCAAATGAATAAAGAATGTTGGCTTTAACTTTTTTAAAAATTCTACGTTGGAAACTAATAGGAATGTTTTGAATACCAAACGTTTATATTCTCAGAGAAAAGTCTCGCATTTAGCATGCTGAGAAGGCTCACAGCTAAGCGACGCTTGCTGATCGTTTACGGTCGTGCGGGTTAAGTGCCGCCTAGCGCGTCATCACTTTGATTGGTGACCAATTAACAGTGTGGCAAAAATGTGTTTTCGTGAGCCCCTCTGTGCTTTGGAAGGCACCTTAAGCCGTTGGTCCCGGTTGCTACCTCTAGTAGCAGTCGTTAGGTCAAGTTAGAGGCCTTAAGGCAATCTGAAACTCTAACAATGGGTGAGCCTCACCACTATACGAGAAGAAGAAGAAACATGTTAAAAGCTCAGGTTTGTTATGTGTTAACTTTTTTTGTAGAGTTTTGAATTCGTTACATATCTCCAATACTTTTCAAAAGTAATATATCGAAATGTAAATGTGGAAACGGTAGGTAAACCAAAAAAGTATTTTATTTTCGTATTCATCTGACATACGGGTACAATGAGATGAGGAACTTTGGATTGAAAAACTTGGCGATTATTCTCCAGTGTTGCGAGTGTTTCGTAAGATCCTCAACTCGAGTATTTCTCGGTAGGCCCGCGAAGTTTTCAACGCAAGGTACACTGATGAGAAAAATGTTTACTTGTAACGTTAATGTAACCGTATTATAGCTTCTTGTCTGTTTGTTTATTTCGTATACGTCACCGTATCCTTTCGAACACTATAATTATACTCTCCTGAATTTGTTTGTGGGTAATTGGTGGATAATGATGTCAGTCTGCGTTTTTGGAAGACTGGATGAACAGGTAATCGGTAAGTAAAATAATATGTTTATTAAACCGGAGGTTTTCCTTAGCAGCATTTTAAAGACGGGGATAATCAGCGGTTTGGTGTCCAAATCATACTTTGCTATTAAACTTGTTATTGTAAAGGGCCTAGACTCTACGTATTGGCTTTTGCTCAACGCACACCTTCCAATGGTATGGGGCTCCATAGCCCTGTCATAAGGGACATATGCTTGTTATTATTTTATTAGTTAGGGTATAACTAAATATAATCTGATTAATGTGTATGAATAAATGATTTCTTATATTTAAATAATTTTTAGTACTCAAACGTTGCTTCAGATGTTTATTGCATTTGATATAATTAAATAAATAAATTCGTTTTTCCTAAAAGTTTTTGCATTAAAAATACAAATAAAACTCATTAAATATTGTCGAAAATATTTCACTGTATCGCTTTCTTTTAATTAACTCATCCATTTATTCACATTCATCCATTGAATAAACTCCACGTGCCTGTTATTAAATTTGGGATTTTGTCGAATTTAATAATGCCAACCATTTCAACGGCGGATCATCATTTACATTTTAATAAAGCTAAAGCTAACAAGTAGATAGATAATGTTTTAATACAGAGACCTTATTATAGCTGAGTATTATATTAATTGATAAAGGGGCAGATTGATTACTCAAAGTCAAAGTCATAATTTTTTATTTCTTTGGATGCTTAATACAATTGTACATAGACCACATGAAAACGTCATAAAAACTAAGTTAGGATGTGTGCTTTGGAACGCGTCCACCAATGAGAAGAAGGTACAAGAAACTCATGGGGTTTCACGCTCACAAAGGTCGATATTACAAATAATTGAAAGTATTATTTGAAACGGAGTAACTAAAGTCACGACCATGGGTTGTTATCATTTAGGTAAGATGAAGTATCATAGTACGCCTTACTGCACAATGTATGCTTTATAAAAGTTTTGAACCTGGTAATGGATATGTCATATACATCTTTGGGTAATTTATTATAATGGAGCACACATGTACTATTAAACGAACTATGTTGTACGTACAAAGCTTTATACAGTTGTAGCTTTGTACAATTGTACAAACGTACAATCAATTTTTGAACGATTCGTGAGCAAATACACGAAACTCTAAAACTGTCGCCTTACTTAGTTCTAGTCGTCCCAGAATGTCTACAATAATAAAACCATAGTAACTTTATACTGGTATTTTTTACTATCCTACATTTTTTACCGAAGGCTCTAGGACGCCTGCCGAGTGTTTTCATTTAATTTCGCTGTGAAATGATCTATCTAACCTTCTTCAATATAATAACGATGGTTCTGTGTAGTCATGGCTGTGCAGCTTTTTACAGTTATTTTTATATTTTACATCGGTTTTATCAGTAGACAACGTTTTAAATAAAACCTATTTAAAAATATGCTGAAATTGTTACTGCTAATCCAGTATCTATAAAAATTACTTTCGGAACTAAAAAGGTTTGTTTTCAAATTGATCTTAACTCATTTTTCGTATCGTTAGTTTTAAAGTATTACATATTATTGACACACGTAGGTACAATCGCATAAAACGACTTTAATCCAAGTGTTATTCAAACTTAGATGCTGAAGAGTTTGTTTGTTTGAGCGTGTTAATCTCAGGAACTACTGGTTAAAATTAAAAAAATATTTTTGTGTTGGATGGTCCATTTGTCAAGGAAGGCTATATGCTATTTTACGCGGGTGAAACCTCGGAGCACTGCTAGTAATAAATAAGTCTTGAAGGTTACTGACCTATACCTATACTACTTTTATGTTACGTTTAGGATGGCTTATACCAGCCATTAATTTTTGTAGGTCTCAAGCTAGTCCCTTTTAAAAACACTAATTTTAGGTGCCGCGGTTTTCGGATTCAGGAGATATTAAGAGGAAAGGGTACCGGGCGTTCTCTTCATACAAACGTAGTCGACTGTTTCCTCCCCTTATTTTTGTTGCATAAAACTTATAACTGCCATGACCATGCCCCTATGTTTTGTTATTTTATTTTTTTAAGACATAGGGGCATAGTCATGGCAGTTATTGGTTTTATATGGAACTTAAATATTTGCTCTAGTGTTGTTATCCAGGGAGGAAACAGTCTACTACATTTCCTTTCACGACCTTTCTTTTTCGTACTCTTTCACCTCATAGGACATTTTTATCTGTAGATTTCTGGCTAACTGGAATTGTATGCCGATTTGATACTGGAAAGAGAAAGAAGATCAATAATTCTAAAACATAATATAATAAGATAGCATATATTGTATATGTTATTTACGTACATAGGTACTCGTGGAGCGATGTCTACATTTTTTGTAGAGTTGAGTGGCATAACCATTACGATGCCGGCAAGTTACTTTTTTATTGGCTGATGTAGGTCGTGTGCTAATTCAGTATTCAATATAAAAACCGGTTTACTACCTCGGTTTCTGAAATATGAGAGCAACGTCACGCGAATCGTCGATCAACCGTCAATAGGTCGTGCAGAGTGGAGTCAATCGAATTTATTTAGTAATTTCCTTTGACGTAGGTAATTGTTAATACAGAATGGGTAAGTAAATTCCCGTTTACGTTTGATGGTGTTAAGTATATTACAAAAAAATAAATACAAAAAACAAATATATTTATTCAACAAAAAAGGTGAAGTACATAATGCTTACATGTCTAGGTAGGCACCTTATAATATTACTGCAGGTTATATCTGGTTATAGACTCTAGTCCCCACACTAGGATACCCTGTGTTGTGGGTGTGAGACTAGTCAGTCTCTTATAAAACAGTGTATCTATCTGAAATATAATAACCATAAGAAAAAGACGCGACCTTTGTATGTACGCATGTCGCGTCGTTGCCTAAAGGCAACCTGAAAATCTATAGAGGGTAGGTACTATCTGCTTCATGAATCTGTATAGATTCTTTATAAAGTGTAAATGTTTGTCAATCTTTGTCAAATCATTTACAAAAGTAATGATTTATTAAAACACATGTCGTATCACTTAACCTTGTCAAAACTTTGAATGATTGATAACATAGAATTTATAGTAGAGTACTAGCTTTTGCCCGCGACTTCGTCAGCGTAGAAGTCGAAAATGCACTAAGGAATCACGTTGCCCAATACAAACTTTGCCCCTCTTTGTCCCCTTAGGAGTAGAATTTCGGAAAATCCTTTCTTATCGGATGCCTACGTCATACAAAGAATACACCCTCCAAGTTTCAGGTCTCTACGATCAGCGGTTTAGGCTGTGCGTTGATCCGTCAGTCAGCCATTCAGGACAAAGCATTTTATATGTATAGATTTGATATCGATAGTAAATAAACCAAGGTAGGTACTTAAAATATTTCCTGCCAGCAATTAATTATTCGATTACAATATTTTTCCTAATATAAAGGGCGAAAATTACGAAACCCGTGTTTATGAACAAAGAGTAGCTTAATAGTAAGTTCGCGTGACCTGAGTACACGTCGGAGCTCTTTAGCAGGCTCGATAAGAAGGAGGCCGACCTCACCGACCGTTCATGTTTTAAAATTAAACTGTATTAGGCTTTTTATATGGAAGTTCTTAAGCCAATTTTAGTTTAAAACCTCATTTAGTTTTTAGTGCTTTGTTATGGGATTTTGCTTTTATTTTAGGTGAGTTCGTTCTATGTGTAAATTGCAATATGTTGCTTAGCTTTTGCTCCATTTGACGATACAGTGTATAAGATGTTAAAATAGGATAAAAAATCAGAGAGGTGTGGTAATATATCTACCTAAATATCTAGCTAGGTCCTTAAAACTATCTGTGTGGTAAATTGTACATTGATTTGGACAACTTTAAATACTCATATTGTATTATTGATAGCCAAACATGGAGGCATTGGATTCAGGTTATTTAATTACATAATTTCAAGTTTGCCTCTTTTTTTTACCAACAAAGTTTTTCAAGCTTATTGTATACTAACACCTAGATAAAAAGTCTGAAATCAACTATTAATTATCTTCTGATTTATTTATTTTTCTAAATTTAGATTTTTCTACAAAAACAAACTTATTACAAAATATACTTATACTTGGACTTGTATACGGGATGTTTTCCGCAATTTGACTCTTTTTATTGGGTTCATTTTGCGTGAGTATGGAATAGGCTTGCCCAGCACCTACTACCCTCTCAGCTTATTCGACCATGTCTAGAGGAGAGAACTTGTCAATACTTCTGAAGCCAATTAAGCCGCGGGTTTCATCACGATGTGTTCCTTCACCGTAAGAGCAATGTCAATTAGCGCACATAATATACTTATACTTAGTTTTATACAATAGGTACACTTATATTTGTTTTTTTTAAATAATGAATAAATGCATATAAAAAAGTAAATTATAATATTATTCTAAGTTTATTTTTTACGATCTATCGCTAGATATAAATACAAACGACAAAACTACATAATATCAGTTAAATTAAAACCAACATATTATATTAAACTTATCGATAACACTACTGTCACAGGGGAATTTAAAACAGCCCCTGAAACTTGGTCAATATATCAAGAGTTCGTGCTTCAGAGGCCGATCGAGCTTGTGACTGATGACTCTTACTCATTTATAAATTGACCTCAGTTCCTACTTGACGGCAGGTACGTTCAGAGTGAAATAAGAGTAGCGTAATGTTTGGCATGACTTTAGTTTGACGTATCGTTAATCAGTCGAATACAACATTCAAACAATGACATATTTTGCAATCTCTCGAAAAGAATATTCTTTATTTATGTCCTCTCGGTTCCAGGCTGTTGAATATCAATCTCTTTTTTAACCGACTATGGCGAAGCCAAAACATAAGCCACGATGTTTATATGACCCGTATATAGGTACGGTCGGCTGCATAATTGCAGCCCTCGGTAGAGTTCAAAATTACTATTATTGGCATGTTTTAATTCTAATAATTTTTGTTTGATACATTCATGAGTTAGAAGACTTTAAACTTTATCTAAAGCAGGTGCCCAGAATCTTGTTTGTGTTGAAAACATTCTTAAAACAGCCGTTTTGGAGCTCTACAGTGGGTCTACAACTATGCAGCCGACCGTAACTACAATCAGGTAACAAAAGTACACAACCACCATAGAACTAAAAAGTGCTATTAAAATGTTTTTTTATCACAGTTGCTCATAAAGTGGATCTTATTCAACGGCTTTTAGGCTCATAATCCAACATATTATGCACGCGTGTGTTTTAGATTTGTTTACTAGTGCTGTAAAGTTATCCCGATAAGTTTAATACGTATCTTACTGCTAATTACATGTTAGGTAGGTGAAACATTCTTAATTTATCTGGGTTATACTGTTTTGATGTATAAAAAAAAGGTAGATACCAAAGAGTTTTTAGCTAGCAAAAATGGTTGTCTCTAAAGTCGGTTTTTTTTTTTTTTTTTCTTTTATTATGGCTTCGCACGTGTGCATTTAGCCAGTGTCAAGTTATATTTTGCATCAAATTATGACCCGATTTTTCATAAATTGGGCCTAAAGTGTTTCAATACAGTCAAAGTCGTCATAGTCCGTCAAGTCAGGGGTTATAGTAAAGCGGTGGCAAGTTTACCATAACCTTAATAGGAGATTTGGAGGCAACGTGAAAACTGCATGTTTGACACTGATTTTTACTTTCACTACACTTGTGCACTTTCACAGAACTAAATTGAATAACATTCCACCAGAATTATACAATTCAACTCGGGTTACATCTAAGTTTCATGAAAATAAAACTGCAGCACGACATGTTGTTAACTCGTTCCCGCCAAAACTCTAAAGTCGGTTTACGAACGAAAATTTTACGTGATAATGACTTAGAAAACAATAAAAAATTGAGTTGTTTATTTTTTGTTCTTTCTTTACTTAAATATATTGTTTTTCCGTACCATTGTATTTTGTTCTTAACCCCCGACGCAAAACAAATAGAAAAAAACTCCAAAAAAAATTGTATGTCAGACGAGGATGTATAGGTTAAAAGTCTTTAGCCTGCCTTTCCAGAGCATAATTAACAAAAAAATCTGCCTTAAAAAATGTAAACATAGACTTATCACAAATATTTTGTTAATTATTATTTTGTTTTCTTTTATTCGCAACTGTGATAAAAAACGTCGTACGATATACGTGTGGAATTGATCGTTGCATCTTGGCTTCTTATGACACGCTCGCTACCGCTCGCGCGTCATAAACCGCCTCTATGCAAAGATCAATTTACCACACTTACATCGTAATGTACTATTAACACCTACAAGATTCCAAGGATTAGACAAAAAACAGAATGAAAACATTCCAATAATAGTTTCAGAAATCTACGGTGGGCCTGCAAATTTATTCGCGACTACCTATGTATGTACCTATGGTTTGTGGGTGGGTATGGACAGTCAGACGTAAGCCATTTTATTAGTTAGTAATCTGGTGAAGCATCCTTTGCTCGTCGTCTCCCTAGTTTCTCTCATTCCTTTGTGTACAATCGCATCATCCGCATGTGCGACATTAAAGAGCTTAAAGTTAAAGCTGCTAAAAACAAAATAGTTGAACTGCTTATAACTATGCCTTATCATCTCACAGAGGATTTGGTTGCGAACCTATACTGGAACTTTAAAATGTATAGTAACATTCTAAAGAAATAGCTTCCCTCAGCTTTCATAAATTTTCAAGTGCATTTTCTTACCTTCACACAGGCATCACACAATCGTTCAAATACATATTCTCACACTACACTCAGTACGTAACACTTGTCACACACACACACACACACACACACACACACACACACACATACATACATTTACATCCATACATACATTTACATCCATACATACATATTTATAGAGCGTGAATTGATTGGGGTTTTGATTTTGATTTTTGTTTAAATTCATGTAATAGTTTATTGATTACTCCACGGTTTCACTGTAATTTCATACTTTATTGTAATCTTCTCTGGACTCTCGAGACACAGGACTTGTTCCTAGTTCGAGGTCCGTTGTTTATGCCAACTATTTGTATATCTTTTTGTTTAATAAACTATTATTATTATTTATTATTATTATTATCCGTCAAACCAACCAATAAAAAGTACATACTCGAATTCTGCCGTACCAATATACACATAATTTATAATGCCATGTATTGCAGGGTTGTGGGTTCGATTCCCGCCATAGACAAGTATTTATGCTTAGATATTTGTCAGTGTTCTGGTTGTTAGCTATGTATTATAAGTATATATTTACAAAAGAAAAGTATATATGTAGTATATCCGTTGTCTAGCACCCATGACACAAGTCTAGTTACTTAGCTTAAGGCTAGATGGCGATGTGTGGAATGTCTTGCAATATTTATTTTATTTGCTGTTATCTAATTTCTATAGCGTAATGGAATGACGCATTTACAAGTGGCTGAAAGTGGTAAATATTATTCGAAATGGATTTCACGTGTTTTGCTATTTAGCTCTGACACTTATTCCTTACCACCGATATTTCAGTTTCGGTGAAACCTAATTAGATTAGGAAACAATTATTCTAGTAGAGAACAAATACAAACCAAATATCTTACTAATTTACGCCATTTTTGCTCATAACCTAGGCATTCTCATAAATTAAATATACCAAGTAACCACCGTTTAAGAACAAAATATTAAAGCTAAATTTATAATAGGTATTAATTAAAATTTTAATAAGACTGTGCAAACCGGTTCGCAACAAAGGAGAACAGTTTAAAATGATGAAACAAATATAATTATTTTTGGTGAGATGTGGTTTTAGCTTTCGTTTAGTTAATTTTTCTGTCACGGTACCTATTATTTCGTGATAATATTTCTGGCCATACTATGACTTCTATTTTTTAAAAGCTTTTTTATCACAGTTGCTCATAAAGTGGATCTTATTCAACGGCTTTTAGGCTCATAATCCAACATATTATGCACGCGTGCGTTTTACATTGCCAACCTAGTGCTGTAAAGTTATCCCGATTAGTAAAATACGTATCCTACTGCTAATTACATACTTTTTTGATGTATAAAAAAGGTAGGTACCAAAGAGTTTTTAGCTAGCAAAAATAGTTGTCTCTAAAGTCGGTTTACGAACGAAAATTTAACGTGATAATGACTTAGAAAACGATTAAAAATTGAGTAGTTTATTTTTTGTTTTTTCTTTACTTAAATATATTGTTTTTCCGTACCGTTGTATTTTGTTCTTAACAAATAGAAAAAACCCTAAAAAATATTGTATGTCAGACGAGGCTATATAGGTTAAAAGTCTTTAGCCTGGCCTTTCCGGAGCATAATTAACAAAAAAATATTGCCTTAAAAAAATGTAAACATAGACTTATCACAAATATTTTGTTAATTATTATTTTGTTTTCTTTTCAAGTCTTTTCTTTTATTCGCAACTGTGATAAAAAACGTCGTACGATATACGTTTGGAATTGATATTTGCATCTTGGCTTCTTTAACACGCTCGCTGCCGCTCGCGCGTCTAAAATCGCCTCTATGCAAAGATCAATTTACCACACTTATATCGTAATGTACTATTATTTAACTTGCAGTGTATGTATGTATGTTCGGGTGGAATCTTTCAACTTAATTTTGATCCACTTCCCGGTCACCAATTGAGCTGATTTAGTATACATATGTAATTAAACAATAATTTTAATTTTTCATTGACTTTTTAGGATTTTCATTATCATAATAGACATAAGATCAGTTGTTTGAATCAAATCAAATCAATCATTTTATTCACATTAAATGGCGTAAGTAATAAGATGTTAACATTATAATAAAGTACTTGGCTATTTAACCTCATTTGAGGTATGTTATATAGTGAAATGTCAAATCATAAAATAAAAATTATTACATAAAATGTCATTCACACATTCTATACATTGGTAAATGTTTGGTCACCATAACACAAGCCTAGTTGCATAGCTTGGTGCCAGATGGCGCTGTGTGCGAAGTCCTGCATTATTTATTTTATCCTATCCTAATCGTAATTCTATCGTTATTATTATCTATTTTAAATCCGTAAGTCCGTTCATTTATTTGTTTGTTTGTCAAACGACTGAATCGATTTGAATGAAAATCAGCATAATCGTAGTTTAAAATATGGTGATGGACATAAGATGTTTATGATCTTGATATTCCCGTGGGATCAGGACCTACGTGGGTGAAACCATGGGGTGCAGATAGTTTTTTTTAATGTATTTTTGAGCTGGACCCATACTAATGATTTATCTTAGTACAGCCAGCAAAGGACTGAGGGTAGCAGGTGCATATTTACCAGAACGATATGCCGGTCTCTCTGGACCACAGATAATACACAGTGATCACAACATTATCAGACAATTAATCTACAAGCACGCGATATGCCAGTGTGCTTCATTATTCACATATGGTGCTTTTGATTAATTGCTGAGCGAATACATTGTTCTCGTATTAATTATCAATTAGTTAGTCCATTGTAGATGATACAGTCCCGTAGACAGGAGCTTTGTTTGTACCTAATGTGGTATGTGCATCGGAATTTCATTTCATTGTCGTCGAAAAGCCAAGGATTCGTACCGGCAAGGTGGTATACATATATGAGACACTTTACACAGCGTCATCTAGCCCCAAACTAAGAAACTATGGTGGCCAGACAACGAATAGAATAAGTATTCTATTCGTTGTCTGGCCTATATAAGTATATAGGTATATATATTTTTAAATATATCTGTGGGATTTAGCTTTGGTTGTGGGGTAAAACTCACTTTAAATCTTCATAACTTTATTTTAATCGTAAACAACGGAAACAAAACATCTATTCTTTTTCATAACCTTACTTCTAACTCCTTGACACTTGACAGTTGACAATTCTGTTTGACGTTAACTATAGTATTGCCATTATATAAAAAATATACCTACTACCTACTACAGATATGGAAAATATTAAAATTAAATTCTATTTTATTCGACACGGCCATCCTGGTTATTCATCTGCCCCAGATGAATCGTCGTCTTCAGGAGAAACCCATGGTTTCATGAGGTCAGCAGAGGTGGTTGTATTGATCGGGCCTTCACTATTTCCAATTTTCTTCACAGAATAGCGATCATTTCTGTTCCGCTTCGTTACCGCATATGGACCCAAGTATTTAGGGTACAATTTGCTTCCCTGTGAGAACTGCGTCTTCTTAATAGCCACGAGATCACCAACATCATAACTTATAGCTTCTTTGCGTTTCTTATTATAGTTTTTTACATTTTCTTCTTGTACTTTTCGAATGGATTCCTTTGCTTTTTTCCTAAGCTCCTCTCTTTTCTCGTTAAATTTTTGTATGTTCTCTTCTTCTATCAGTTTACGAATTTCGTCATTTTTATCTCTCATTTTGCATCCTAAAAGTAGTTCAAATGGAGTCATTCCTATAGTCCTTTGGTAAGAATCGTTTAGGCATCTTTGTACCCTGGATACGTGGAGGTACCATTTGGTTGGGTCATCGGCGCTTAGTTTACCCAGAACGGCAATAATAACCTGGTGGATACGTTCAACCTGGCCGTTCCCTCTTGGTTGTCCGGTTGTGATTGTATAGTGCGTTATATTTTCGTCTTTGCAGTACTGCTGGAAATCGTTCGATGTGAATGCAGCGTTGCGATCTGAAATAATCCTTTCTGGTGAACCGAAGGTTTGCTGTTGCAGTCTTAGCTTGTTTAAGGTCTCTTCTGTGCTTAAAGTCTTAACAGGATAAATCCATGTGAATTTTGTGTACGCATCTATGACAGTGAGGATATGTTTATAATTCTTGTGGGTAGAAGTCATTGGGCCTAGATGATCAATATGATATGTCGATAACGGTACTTCACCTTTGTCTATTGGGTGAAGGAAACCTTCTTTTTTACCTCTTTTGTGCGCTATCAGGATACATTCAACGCAATTATTGATCACTTTTCGTATCTTCTCTGTTAAATTATCTATAAAATACTCTCTATTAATCAATTCTTCTGTTTTCAAAATTCCAAAGTGTCCCTTTTCATGGTTTTTTCTGATTATCTCACTTTGCATTCTTTTGGGTACTACTAGCAATTTATCTCCATTCTTTATCTTGTATAATATTTCATTTTGTATAATATAATCTTTGTAATTTTCTGTCTCTAAAATTTTCTTAATCAGTTGAATATGTTCATCTTCATTCTGTGTCTTCTTTATACGAGCTATTGTTTCAGTAAGTACTAAGCAGGTGGGGTATCTGCTTAACGCATCTGCGTGTTTCATTCGTATTCCTGGCCTGTGTTCTATCTTATAATCAAACTCCTCTAAGAGCAGAGCCCATCGCGCGACTCTAGGTGGCAGATCCTTTTTTTGCAAGGTCATGGTTAAAGCGGAACAGTCGGTAACTATCTTGAAGTGTAGGCCCAGAAGGTAAACTCGGAACTTCTTTAGAGCAGCGACAATAGCCAATATTTCCAAATGATAGCTGTGGTATTTGCTTTCTGCCGGAGTTGTCTTTTTGCTCATATAATGGATGGGGTGGAGCTGATTGTCTTTAGGGCTTCTCTGAAGAAGAACAGCACCATACCCGTCTGCGCTGGCATCTGTATGGAGTTCAGTCTCTAATTCTGGATTGTATATCCGGAGAACTGGAGAACTGCACAATATTTGTTTTAGTTGTATAAAAGCCTTCTCGCATCTTTCATCAAAATTAAACGGAGCATCTTTCTTCAGCAAATCTGTCATGGGTTTGGCGATCAGAGAATAGTTCCTTACAAATTTCCGAAAATAGCCGGTCAGTCCTAAAAATGATTGAATAGCCTTGATGTTGTTTGGTCTTTTAAAGTTTGCTACGGCTTTGATCTTTTCTGGTGAGGGTTGAACTTCATTGTCACAAATAATATAACCAAGGTATTGTATTTTCTTCTTTAAAAAGTGACATTTCTTCCAATTGATTTGTAAACCATATTCTTCAGCTCTCTTTAATACTGTTTCTAGTTTCTTAATTCCTTCCTCCTCTGTGTTTGACGGTAAAATCACATCGTCAAGGTAGGTTAGTATGACACCTTCTCTGATAAGGTCACTGAAGATATCATTAATAAATCTTTGAAATACTGACGGCGCCGTACTTAAACCAAAAGGCATTTTCGAAAATTCATACTGCCCTTGCGGTGTTACGAACGCAGTATACTTTTGGCTATCCCTGTTGACATTCACGTGCAAAAACCCGTTCTTGAGGTCAAGTGACGTAAATATCTTCGCTTCTTTCAATTTGTCTATCTGGTCTTCTATGATAGGTAATGGAAATCTTTCTTTAATTAGTTTCTTATTTAGTTTTCTGTAGTCTATGCACATTCGTTTCGATCCATCTTTCTTATCGGCCAAAACTATAGGGCTAGCAAAATCAGACTTGCTTGGTTTAATTATACCTTTATCCAACCATTCTTTCACTTGAGCATTCACAGCAGTCGTCTCTAAAGGTGATAAACGTCGAGGGTTTTGAAAGACAGGATCTTCATCAGTTAATATCATCTTTAATTCTATGTTACTTTCTTTCTTCTTTTTATTAGGATTATACTCTTTACACATCTTACGTATCTTCTCAGTAAATTTAGAATCTTCTATGTCATATTCTTGTTCATTATCTTTCTTCTCCAACAATAGCGTTAGGTGCATAATCTTTTCCATGTAGATACCCTCGGGAGTAAAACAAACTTCAAAGTCTTTTAGGATTGGACTACCGATCAGTACTTTCACCGGTAACTCGTTGTCTTTCACGACGCAAAACTCAACATCTGTGTAGTAATTATCAATCTGTACTTTCGCTGTAAAAATTCCTTCTGTATAAACTTTATTATCTGCAATTCCTGTTAGACATGTCGATTCAGTCTTATAGTCTTTAATGTCCTCTTTAATCTTCTCAAATTCTGATTTCGTTATGAGATTCACCTCGCTTCCAGTGTCTATGAGCGTTGTAAAGTCTTCACCGTTAATCTTAATCTTCTTAAAAGGAACTTTCTCTTCTACATTTTTATTCTGGATATTTAACGTCTTCTTAACTTTTGTACAATCTGTAATAGGGTTTCTCTGATTTAAAGAAGTTTAAATATTAATAAACTTTATTTCTAAGAAAAACTAGAAGTCTAGAAAAGAAAGTAAAAACTAAATAAAAATAGAAAGTGGGACGGCTGGCTCGCTTCGAATTGTCACCTCTATACAAACATACACAATTCCTACCTTACAGGTCGCAACACATAACAATTTCTTCCCTTAGAAAATAAATATTAAGTATCATCTCACACGGTCATGAACATTAAACTACAGTTATTCCTATAAAACTGTTCTTCGTACATCTCGATAGGTTCTACATGTTTAAGTGGAATGTACTTAAATTTAGATTGATACCTAAACACAGACAATCATAATCTAATATTAAATCAGCTTCCAGAAGGGAAGGTTTATAACGATGAAGATACACATTCAACATTCATGATATTATGGGGAAGATCACCACAGTACTACATAAAAAAGGAAAACCTGGACCGCCGCACTTATTCGGTGAGAGAGGGCCTGTGGGAGGTCACCTCAACCACGGCCATGCTCACTCGGGGTTCTCTGGCCCCCGCCATACACCTCCTGAAGTTACAAACACAAAAATATGTCACTCACAATCGACCGACAGTATCCGACTGTACGGATAAACATGGACACCTACATTTCTAGATAGCTTAAAACTATATATTGAAACACAATCTTCTTAGAATACCTTAAACTAGAAGTTAACATCAAACGTTCCCTTAAAATACTGAGGGAAACTCCGGCTCAATCCAGAACCGATCTGGATACAATACACATCAACTAAATGGGTAAATAAAGTGGAATAACTACCATTAGGCTCGGCTTCACACACTTTAGTCTCGGGGGTTTGCCCCGACGGATGCGGAACAAGAAGCCCGGCGGCTGGTCACCACAACGCATGGTTCTACAGGAGAAGGGGGAGAGTGCAGGTTGTAATTAAGTGGAAACACAATGTGACATTATGGGAAATCTAGGTTGGTAAAAGGCACAGGATGACGGTGCATTAATTAAAGGAATGATCACCACAAGGATTACGTTTGGCTTACCTGTTGGGAGGTCGAGGTCGGGAACAAGGCGGCGCACGAAGATGGAATGCGGCGCACGCGAAGATGGAATGCGGCGCACGCGACACCACGTGTACGATTTTTTAAGTCGGAGATTACTGCGACAAAACACGTAAAATCAAGGTGCTGCACGTCCCAAACAAGAAAGACGATGATCCAAAGCAGAATGCTTACCAATTTCTCGATTTCCCTGAGAATTTCACGAACAAATTGAATAGTGCGACTGCTCTGACTGAGGGTCGAAAGAAAAGGAAAAAGAGTTGCCAACACTCACCCACCGGAATGGTTTTACCTTCTCCAAAAAATACATCACAACGCGAATAATATAATAACACATCACTGAATCGAGACGAAACTCTCGACTAAAATACACTGCACACATCAAATCCCAAATAGAGGGCCTTGAAATGTAATTTGAAAAAGCCTAACCATCATAATCTACCATTATCTCCCTAATATTATAAATGTTAATTAATATAATTCGGAACGCTCACTCACAATAATTCAACAAAAGCAGATCCTCCGCCCGAAGCGGCAACACCGATATCGACGTTCCGTTTCGCATGGGTACTTTAATGCTGAGTAGGCGCGAAAACACTCACGCGCAAGGAAACAAAAGATCTCCGTCAGGATTACTACAAGTCGGACCACGTCACTCGATGCGTAAAACGAAACTTAACTGTCAAAACTAAATTGTAAACAAAAGCAATGCAGGCTCGTTTACAAAACACAATATTATGATAATACTATATTATTATGGATTTAAAATACGTTAAATCATTAGTGGAAGTGAAAACTACGATAGATGGTGTTGTATAAGGCGTCTCGTAAGGATCGGCTTGGTGGAATTGACGAAATAGTCAGTGATAATGTCGCACCGGTAAACACTACGTAATTTGCCATACAACTATTGAAATTCTATCAGAATGGGCCGTAGGGCGGTCTGTATTGAATGTACAGGACCCGTACAAGGCCTACCTATAGCCACTATTATGTAAGTAACCGTTTCTACTATCAAAACTACAATCAAGTGTCCGACCAAAACATTCGTGAAGTTGAGTGATTTCTAAGGAAAGCAAACTAGCAAAACGGCACCAGAGGACCGTCAGGTCCTTGTCTAGACCTCAATCAGTCCGCCTGTCCCTAAATTCAAGGTCGGACCTAGGCGCAGGGAAAAAAAGGGTTACAGTGTCCCCTCACTCGCCAGAATTTTACGAGGATAACGAGAAAAATTCCGCTGGCCTCCAGCCTCACATCTATGGTATATGGAAACACTACGGATAGGTCCGCCTAGACATAACCATGACCACACGACTCAAGTCAACCAAGACACTTAATATCTTTTACATGGGTTTCACTACGTTTCCCATTGTCATCCTCTACTACATACACTAACTTAGACCGTTTTTCCACAATACGACATCTCTCAAAACGAGGAGCTAACTTATAAGAAAAATGCTTAGAGGCGTCACTCCGCACATGAGTACGCCGCCAAACTACATCACCAACATCAAAGCTTACATCTCGGCGACGCCGATTATAATACCTAGCATTTCGCAAATGCGACTTTCTCAATCCTTCATCAACTCTCAGAAACACTTCCTTCAACGCTCCGATTTTATCCACATATTCAGCTCGCGACGCAATACTGAAATCCTCCAAGTCCTCACGCTCACCATAAAGATTACCGTCCACTATCGCCTCGCGTCCATGCACGATCAAGAAGGGCGAAAACGACGTCGTATCATTCACTGCGGTGTTGACAGCAAACTGAATTTCACTCAAATGGGCGTCCCAACTACGTTGATCGGTACCAACCAAGGCAGCGATGGCAGTCACAACAGTTCGGTTATAACGCTCCACGGTATTCACCTGAGGGCAATACGTGGGAGTAAAATGAACTTGTGGAACAGCGTACTTCTCGAACAAAGCTCTCACATCACGACCTACAAATTGGGGACCGTTATCTAAGATGATGGTCTGCGGTATTCCGTGAACCATGAAAACACGATCTTCCAAATGCTGGGCCACCACCTTGCTCGTGGCGCGTCTGAGAGGAAACAACAACACATACTTAGAAAAGCAACATACTACGACAAGGAGATACTCGTGCTGTTGCCGAGACCTGGGCAGTGGACCAACTAAATCAATGCTGATACACTGGAAGGGTCTCCGACAAACCTTCGGGTTTCCTAGCAATCCAGGCGTTGCTTGATTAGGATGCTTGAACGCCTTACAAGTAGAACACTTCGAAACATACTCTTCAACATCTTTGTACATCTGAGGCCAATAATAATGAAGACGTAAACGCTTATAAGTTTTATCAATGCCAGCATGAGCACCTAAAGGAGAATCATGACAAGCAGCTATCAAATTCAGTCGGTCATTTAAAGGAACTACTTCCTTCCAATCAAAATCTCCTGTCAACGTGGATTTACCCTTAGTGTAACGATACAGCTTACTGTCGATAAATTGGTAATTCGGGCAGGTCTGCGGCCGGTTTTGACATCGAGAGTACAAATTGCGAAACCAGGGATCCACGTCCGTAGTGATTGCACACACAGGAACCGAACGAGATAGAGAATCGGGAACCGCATGTTCACGACCCCGTCTATGCTCGATTACAAAGTTATAAGGCGATAGTCTACAACCCCACCTTTCCAAACGTCCTGTAGGATTACATAAATTCAAAAACCATTTTAAACTAGCATGATCAGTAATGATCTTAAACTGCTTATGGCCTTCCAAATAAGGCCGGAAATGCTCAACCACTTGCACCACCGCTAAGGCTTCACGCTCAGTAGCAGAATAATTACGTTCCGGTCGACTTAACGAACGGCTATAATAGGCTATGGGATGTTCTTCCCCATCAAAGAATTGCGTCAACATTCCACCTATACCTACATCCGAAGCATCAGTGTGTACAACGAACGGAAGAGAGAAATCCGGACAAGCTAAAACGGGAGCGGAGGTTAAAGCGCTCTTCAACTCAAGAAAAGAATGTTCCGCCTCAGAAGACCAAACAAAGGGAGGCTTGTTCTTACGGGTCGACGTCAAAGCATTCAAGGGTGCGGCTATTGTACTGAAACCTCGGATAAATCTACGATAGTACGACGCTGTCCCAAGGAATCTTTTGACATCTTTGGAGCAAGTTGGAATGGGAAAATCCGTAATAGCTCTAACCTTGTCCGGGTCCGTTCGTAAACCCATGTCATCTACCACATAACCTAAATATTTTAACTGTTTTCTGAACAAACAACATTTCGCCAAGTTTACAGTAAGTTTTGCAGAACGCAAACGTTCGTAAACCTTTTTCAGGAGCTCAATATGCTCTGAAAAATCCCGGGATACCACGATAATGTCATCTAAATAGATAAATACACGCCCTCCAAACTCGGGTCCGAACAACTTATCCATCAATCTTTGCTGCGTCGCAGGCGCAGAAGTCAATCCAAAACACATGACCTTAAATTGGAATAGCCCACGCGACGGTACGGTGAACGCCGTCTTCTCCTTTGAAGAAGGAGAGAGCTTTATCTGCCAGAACGCTGATTTTAAGTCAATTGAGGAGAGGAAGCGAGCATCCCTAAGCTGGTCTAGGATACTATTGATGTAGGGTAAGGGATAAGCATCATGTTTTGACACTTCATTAAGTTTACGACTATCCAAACAGAAACGCATCTCTCCATTGGCTTTAGGCGCCAACCTCACGGGATTATTCCACGGACTACAACTTGGCTCTACCACATCCAAATCCAGCATTTCATCCAACTGACGATTCAACTCCACCAACTTATCGGGGAACATGGTATAATAACGCTGTTTGATAGGGGCCGCGTCACCGGTATCGATATGATGAGTAATCAGATCGGTCCTACCGAGGCCGTGCTTTTCAGCTGAAATATTCTCAAACAACTTACAGACGTCCTCCGCCACCTTCTTATGCTCATCCGTCAGAACATCAAAAGGATGAATTCGGTTTAACTGCGACACGACACGCTCAAACTCATGCTGAAAGACGCAGGGGTCTTTGGTTAAACTTAAAATATCAGGAGCTATTCGAAAAGCTCTCCAAAAATTTATTCCGAACAACAACGACGTTGAAATGTCGGGAATAACATAAAACTTAATCACACGCAACACATTCTTAACTACCACCGGCAAAAACAAATAACCGGAGACTGAGGAGACCGAACCATTAGCGGTCACCACCGACTCCAAATCATCGGACTGATGCCATTCAGCCAAATGAGTAAACCTATTCACCACAGAACCACCAACAATGGAAATTTCCGAACCGGAATCCATCAAACCAGAATAAGAAATATCACCTATTTCTACAGTTAAATAAGGGAGGATGCCCTTATTTTCTACCACACACACATTATGACGGACCGTTGTAGCGGCCATCCTACCACAATCAACCAACTTACGACCAGACTCACGCCTAGTTGTAAAACTTCTAACTACATAACGGCCCGTCCCTACTCGTTTTTTGTCTCAGCCTGTCTCTTAGGCGAGCAATTAGGGCACTCCACTATTGTCACATCCTTCTTCCCACAGCGATAGCAAATTTTAATTCGGGGCTTGGGACATTCAACCAACAAGTGACCTTTGACTCGGCACTGTACGCAGAACCTATCATCATCACCTCGAGGTACCGCCTCGCACCGCACACTCTTCGCCAAACCTTTGTAGGAGAGATCAGGAGCAACAGAACTCGACTTATTTTTAGGAGGTTCGACAAAAGATTCAGCTCGATGATGAGCTGCCTCTAGCTGCCTACAACGCTTCTTCAGTTCCGCCCAGGACGAGATATCCAATAAAGACAACGGTACCGAATAGAACGGCCGAATATTAAATTTCACAATTTCTAACCTTTCCTTCAAATCTAACGGTTTGCGTAACCGCGAAAAGTAACACAACATTATGTTCAGATACAAGGATATGGACTCCTCAGGGCCTTGAGTCCTGGATCGGATCTCCTGCAACAACCTATGGTCGTAGTCATACGGCAGGAACTCCTCTAGCAGGGCGGCCTTCAATTGTTCCCAATCCTGTACCTCATCACCTAACCCACGGTACCAATACAAAGCCTCATCAACAAACAACTCCGCAGCAGAATTAAATAACTTTCCCGGTGGAATATTCCTGGACCGAGCCAACTCATCGACTCGCTGAATGAAAGCGTGAACACTATCCTTACCATTGAACCGTAAATTTAGAGCTGACACGTTTGACGTACGATCACATGTCACCGTCGGACGCACAGGCACAAGTTCAGCAGGGGTCAAACTACTACTCCCAGCGGTTGATTCATCCACAGCAGGCTTAAACTCGAAGCTACTACAAAAGGTATGGGACATTCGATCAATACGTTGCAAAAGCTCCAGCAATTGGTCGTCTAACAGGCTCTTAAGAGAAGTTTCCTTCGGGGACCTAGGTTCGACTCGACTTAAACGATGGAAGAGGTGGTTTCCCAACGATTGAATTCGGTTCAGCTTTTTGAGCAAAATGGGCTTCGCCTCTAGGAGCTGCACCAGCTCGGCCAACTTGGACTCTATAGTTATCAGCTCAGACTGCGCATCACCCTCGAAGACACTCACCTCATCAGTCGGGACCTCCTTCACCAGTTTCCTAATTTGAGAACGCAATAGCTCAACCGTAGCAGCTGGTTCCGCATCTCGTATGGCAACCTCGTACACTAACTCATCTTTATTTAAAATATTAAAACGGATGGGGCGTTCCTCACTCATGGTAGTAGATGACGTAAAAAGAAAAGTGTGTAAGAAAGAGAATCAATCTCCACGGTTAGTAATAAGTATGAAAAGTAAGTGAAGTGTATCCAAATCGTAGCAACAACAATCATAAAATTAAACACAGTATAGATAACGTTCTAAATAGTGACAATGCAATGCAGCAAAGATATTCATAGTTACTCTAAGTTCGGTTTCACAATCAACCAACAAAAGGTGACAACTGAACCCGTCTCGGGGCAAAAGACCAGAGTCAGGGAAGGTATACTTCGCAATGCCAGGGTCCCTGTTCGGGCGCCATTGTAATAGGGTTTCTCTGATTTAAAGAAGTTTAAATATTAATAAACTTTATTTCTAAGAAAAACTAGAAGTCTAGAAAAGAAAGTAAAAACTAAATAAAAATAGAAAGTGGGACGGCTGGCTCGCTTCGAATTGTCACCTCTATACAAACATACACAATTCCTACCTTACAGGTCGCAACACATAACAATTTCTTCCCTTAGAAAATAAATATTAAGTATCATCTCACACGGTCATGAACATTAAACTACAGTTATTCCTATAAAACTGTTCTTCGTACATCTCGATAGGTTCTACATGTTTAAGTGGAATGTACTTAAATTTAGATTGATACCTAAACACAGACAATCATAATCTAATATTAAATCAGCTTCCAGAAGGGAAGGTTTATAACGATGAAGATACACATTCAACATTCATGATATTATGGGGAAGATCACCACATTACTACATAAAAAAGGAAAACCTGGACCGCCGCACTTATTCGGTGAGAGAGGGCCTGTGGGAGGTCACCTCAACCACGGCCATGCTCACTCGGGGTTCTCTGGCCCCCGCCATACACCTCCTGAAGTTACAAACACAAAAATATGTCACTCACAATCGACCGACAGTATCCGACTGTACGGATAAACATGGACACCTACATTTCTAGATAGCTTAAAACTATATATTGAAACACAATCTTCTTAGAATACCTTAAACTAGAAGTTAACATCAAACGTTCCCTTAAAATACTGAGGGAAACTCCGGCTCAATCCAGAACCGATCTGGATACAATACACATCAACTAAATGGGTAAATAAAGTGGAATAACTACCATTAGGCTCGGCTTCACACACTTTAGTCTCGGGGGTTTGCCCCGACGGATGCGGAACAAGAAGCCCGGCGGCTGGTCACCACAACGCATGGTTCTACAGGAGAAGGGGGAGAGTGCAGGTTGTAATTAAGTGGAAACACAATGTGACATTATGGGAAATCTAGGTTGGTAAAAGGCACAGGATGACGGTGCATTAATTAAAGGAATGATCACCACAAGGATTACGTTTGGCTTACCTGTTGGGAGGTCGAGGTCGGGAACAAGGCGGCGCACGAAGATGGAATGCGGCGCACGCGAAGATGGAATGCGGCGCACGCGACACCACGTGTACGATTTTTTAAGTCGGAGATTACTGCGACAAAACACGTAAAATCAAGGTGCTGCACGTCCCAAACAAGAAAGACGATGATCCAAAGCAGAATGCTTACCAATTTCTCGATTTCCCTGAGAATTTCACGAACAAATTGAATAGTGCGACTGCTCTGACTGAGGGTCGAAAGAAAAGGAAAAAGAGTTGCCAACACTCACCCACCGGAATGGTTTTACCTTCTCCAAAAAATACATCACAACGCGAATAATATAATAACACATCACTGAATCGAGACGAAACTCTCGACTAAAATACACTGCACACATCAAATCCCAAATAGAGGGCCTTGAAATGTAATTTGAAAAAGCCTAACCATCATAATCTACCATTATCTCCCTAATATTATAAATGTTAATTAATATAATTCGGAACGCTCACTCACAATAATTCAACAAAAGCAGATCCTCCGCCCGAAGCGGCAACACCGATATCGACGTTCCGTTTCGCATGGGTACTTTAATGCTGAGTAGGCGCGAAAACACTCACGCGCAAGGAAACAAAAGATCTCCGTCAGGATTACTACAAGTCGGACCACGTCACTCGATGCGTAAAACGAAACTTAACTGTCAAAACTAAATTGTAAACAAAAGCAATGCAGGCTCGTTTACAAAACACAATATTATGATAATACTATATTATTATGGATTTAAAATACGTTAAATCATTAGTGGAAGTGAAAACTACGATAGATGGTGTTGTATAAGGCGTCTCGTAAGGATCGGCTTGGTGGAATTGACGAAATAGTCAGTGATAATGTCGCACCGGTAAACACTACGTAATTTGCCATACAACTATTGAAATTCTATCAGAATGGGCCGTAGGGCGGTCTGTATTGAATGTACAGGACCCGTACAAGGCCTACCTATAGCCACTATTATGTAAGTAACCGTTTCTACTATCAAAACTACAATCAAGTGTCCGACCAAAACATTCGTGAAGTTGAGTGATTTCTAAGGAAAGCAAACTAGCAAAACGGCACCAGAGGACCGTCAGGTCCTTGTCTAGACCTCAATCAGTCCGCCTGTCCCTAAATTCAAGGTCGGACCTAGGCGCAGGGAAAAAAAAGGGTTACAAATCGTTTGACTTATGCCCATATTCATTGCATTTGAAGCATTTTATTCCCTTTGTACAGGCTGGCATCTGATGATCAAGGTCTCCACAGTTAAAACATCTCTTCACACGAGTCATCTTGCGCGAAGAATGATGTTCAGACGACTGAGTAGGATGTAGATGTGGTTTACTTGAGATTTTCTTTCTAAATTCACTATAAATATCCAACTTCTTTCGAAAATCCTTCAAGTCTGAAGCTCCGTACAAAATAGCCTTGTTTGGTTCAGAGTCACGGATCCCATCTATCACATATTCTATCAGGGCAGCATCCTCCACTTTGCCATGAAGTGCTAGCTCCTTCATTGTTAGGAAATACTGTTGGTACGTCTCGTCGTTCTTCATCTTTCGTGAGGCAAGCTTCTTGTGTACGATGGCGCTGTTAATCTTAGGTCCAAATTCTTCTTTGAGTGCCCTTTTTAAAGCTGTGTAGTCTTTAATTCTCCCTAACGATCGCAGAAACAACTTGGCGGTTCCATCTAAAAGCCTCTTCGCATAAATAAGCTTCTCGATTTTAGTCCACTTCATGATTTGAGCGGTGTCTTCAAACTCATCGATAAACGAATCAACTGGGTATGTGTCATCTCCGGTAAAAACAGTCATAGATTTCTCTAAGTCCTTGAATGAAATTTGTACGTCGAACTCTTGATCTTCGTCTTCACTTTCTTTATCATCTTTCTTCGGTGGCATCTTGTTTGTTATATTAGTGTTAATCTTCGTCTTTGAATTTCGTCGACTAGTCTTCGTGCAAAATTTTGGCTTGATCGGACTCATTTATCTTTATTCCAATAAAAATCAGTCATCGTAATCATAATTTCTACCATCGGGATATTTTATTTCAGAGCTTGCAACATTTTCTACCATAGTGTCGGTGAAGCAGCATATTATGTCGATAAATTAAGTTCTTGACTTGTGCCTATGTTCACTGATGCTGCGTCGGTAAAACAGACTCCAATGGCGGCGATAAAGATGATATGGCCTTTTTGTTCGAATGAATTCCGATCAACTTATCTTCGTTTTAGTGTGGTTTTACCTCGATTTTGCGTAATCCCGGACGAGCCCCCAAAAAGTTGTGGGATTTAGCTTTGGTTGTGGGGTAAAACTCACTTTAAATCTTCATAACTTTATTTTAATCGTAAACAACGGAAACAAAACATCTATTCTTTTTCATAACCTTACTTCTAACTCCTTGACACTTGACAGTTGACAATTCTGTTTGACGTTAACTATAGTATTGCCATTATATAAAAAATATACCTACTACCTACTACAGATATGGAAAATATTAAAATTAAATTCTATTTTATTCGACATATCTATACTAATATTATAAAGCTAAAGAGTTTGTTTGTTTGTTTGTTTGAACGCGCTAATCTCAGGAACTACTGGTTCGAATTGAAAAATTCGTTTTGTGTTGGATAGGCCATTTATCGAGGAAGGCTATAGGCTACTTTTTATCCCGATATACCCACGGGATCGGGAGTTACGCGGGTAAAACCGCGGAGCGCTGCTAGTATTTAATTTACAAACACCCAGACCAGAAACAAATATCCGTACCTACATTATTATTCGTTTAAGGTAGAAATATTAATTAAATCATAACCTTCTGCGTCGGAGGCGTTCGATCTTTATTTGACATATATGACAACTTAGGAAAAGACAATAAAAGACAGAAAAAGGAGAATCCTGTCTAATCTAGCATTCTACCAAATCTATATATTATTAACTCTTCTTCTTCTTTCGTATCAAAGGTTCAGCTAAATTAAATTTTATCTGACCGATAGCCTGCAACAGCGGTGGCAGCATTATTGGCCTCTTAAAGATCGTTTAATATGTTGTTTTATTTGGGCAGATGACAAAAGAACAAGATTGTCTATCTATATCTACCTACATTTTTGCATTTTTTTTGTCTAAAGCTCAATAAAGTCAGATAAAATAATTGCTCAAAACAAAAACGCTACAACATAAGCACTATGAAAAATATAAGGTCATTAATTAAGCGAGCATTTTTGTCGGTATTCATCTGGGCAAGATCTCACCGTCGTCGTTTCGTCCAGATTAATGTTCCAACTAGAAATAAACGTTTGAGATAATCACTTGATAACCAGAATATCCTTCCTCCTTCGTCTTTCCTCGTTCTTTATCCTAGGACTTATGTCCTTATGGCTTACTTACTATTTAGAAGAAATATTACGAGGAAAAGTTTAATCGCTTGTCAGACATAACATTAGGTAGATACGTTAATTAATGGTGCCATAATTATGATGTAGGATTAATTATGGTACAGTAATTTGAGGTTTTATTTTCTTGGAATTATTATAAAAAGTTTTAATAGGCTTTTCGAAATATGAGTACATTGCTAAGTTTCAATGATACCTATTTTTTGTCTGTGGTTTTATAATTTGTATGAGACCGTTACATAATCGACGATAAAACTACAGCATTTAACACAAGCGGATACCATTTTTATTTCGCTATTAGTGAATGGTTATGGCAAAGAAATAAATATAAACAAGCTTAACTACGGAACATTAACAATTGAAAGGGAATAAAATCGAAACCGATTCACGTAGAAACTATTCTTCGATGCGTCCCAAAGAACCGGGAAACTGAGACCCAATCGACTGATAAAATCTCAACGCAATCCTTATCGATTTATCCGAAAGAAAACGGGATCCGGGACCCCATTGAATATGCTAACGATATCTACCGATGGCTCATTTATCTATCTAACACCATAAAGAAATAGCTTAGACGTGTAATGACAATGGCAGACATTCTATTTAATGCGTTCTAGATTTTGGTGGCTCAGCACAATTACGTTTACTTCAAAACTGACGAATAATAATATTCGGTTCTTTTTTAATTTGCTTTTTGTATCCAAAAAGGCAATTGAAGAGTTCACATTTCAAATCCAGACTGATTTTATTTTATTGGATTGGTTACGTCGTGGTAACAAGCAAATGGCAATTTTTGATTCGATTGCGTTCCATACATTCGCTAATTGATTGCTAATCCCACGGAAACTGGACAGGGGTTTTATCAAAGGTTTCTAAAGCTGCCGCTCATTAATTCCAATCAACACCTATCAAATCTGAGCTTTGTAGGAAAACCAATGATTACGGGATTCTGTTTGTAAATACTGATTAGTTGGTTCCTGTTACAGATACGATTGAAGCGGTACATTAACATTGCAAACATAGGAAGCAATTTCACACTATTTGAGTGTGTATTTCATTTATGAACTAATAGTTTTCTGTTAGTAATACATGGAGGTCGTCTAAGTTTTAGGAATAAAATACAGCATGTTTAAGCAATTAACGATTTGTAAATACTGATTAGTTGGTTACTGTTACAGATACGATTGAAGCGGTACATTAACATTGCAAACATATGAAGCAATTCCACACTATTTGAGTGTGTATTTCATTTATGAACTAATAGTTTTCTGTTAGTAATACATGGAGGTCGTCTAAGTTTTGGGAATAACATACAGCCACTTTTAGCAGTAAACGAGTAAAGAATCTTTTTTTTCTTTTCGAGTCAGTGCCGTTCGACCAGTCAATTTTTTACAGCCCAGTAGCTAGCCACTGCAACTGCAGCAGCGTTGGCCGCCACCAGGTCCTCCAATGTGCAGGTGTTAGGGCACAATGGGCATTGGAGTGGGTGCACCATCGACTGCGATGGGGCTCCACACTCGCATTGCTCCTCAGTCGGTGCAATATACCCCCATTTGCTCAAGTTTTAAAGAATAAATATGCTGCTTGCATATTGTCCAGCTTTGCTTCGGCAACGCTTGGGAGAGGTTTGTTCGAATAGGTTTAGTTTTAATTTTTAGATTTTATTTGTTTATATCTCGTATTTAGTTCGTGGTTAATTCCTTGTATTTGTATTTATTTAGAGATTTTTGACCAATAAAATTGATTTAAGTAAAGAATAAATGTTTAAAATAAAATATGTATTTCATACGGTTCAAACATCAACATGAATCCAGATATATATCATTTAAAATAAAAATCTACAATCTCTTTTGTGGACAGAATTATTTTGCATAGAAGAGAAAAGTAAACACAATATCCAGCACTGAACATTGTAGTTATGAAACTCGTTTCCCTTTGAACGATCAAGATGCAAATAATAACTAGAGATCTGATACGGAGCATCGCCTCAAATTACATTCATAGTGAGGTCAGAGGTTAGTTTATGATCAAACGAAATACAATCATCGTCTTCCTCATTGTTTAGGATAGTGAAATAGTATTTGCTTCTTTTATTGGTTACTAACTGTTGCCCGCGACTTCGTTTGCGTGGTGGTTTTGTTTAATTTTGAACGTTCCCCTTTGCCTACCCCTACTTAATACGCCTGTCGCTGTGTGTGTGTGAGTGTGTGTTAATTGTGATAGGTACAAAGTTTTCTTGTATAGAACATTATGTTTGTATTGACTTTGTTTCTCATTAATAGAATAGTCTCCCATATATCACAGAGGACTATAATAATACCGAGATAGCCCAAAGAATTATTAACCTAAAGTCCACTGAACGGGGTATTGATGTCCGTTAGACCTAAAAGTCCTGGATTGGAGACCACGTACCGAAAAATGCAGCCGGTAATATATGGTTACAGAGATTTGGCCGTCGTAACTTGAGTCACCAACCAAGGAAGGTAATGGTGTCAGGCAGAAGACCAGCCATTAAATCATATTGCTGAATCACTTTACAGTATGAGCTCAAATTCAAGAAATAAATAAAAAAATTAAACAAGTGTCCCAAGAAGATTGCATAAGGTACACGATAATTTGTAACGAAAACTCATAAGAGAATAAAATCCACCATGTTGTGTACTTAATACACCGAGGAATCACCTGAGAGAATAAAGTCTACTACGTTTTATACCTTATTATTCACCCGGAAATTGAGGAGGCTCATAGCTAAGCGACGCTCGCTGATCGTTCACGGTCTTGCGGGTTAAGCGACGCCTGACGCGGTCATTACTTCGATGGGTGGTCAATTATTGGTGTGGCAAAAATGTGTTTTCATCAGTCCCTCCGTGCTTCGGAAGGCACGTTAAGCCGTTGGTCCCGGTCGCTACCTCTAGTACTGCTACTAGAGGTAGCAACCGGGATCAACGGCAACGGCAACGTTAGGTCAAGTTAGAGGCCTTACATGAAACTCTAAAAACTCTAACAATAGGTGAGCCACACCACTATACGAGAAGAAGAAGACCCGGAAGTTACTTGAATGAATTTGGAGTTTCTAGGTGAAACACCCCAGGTGAATTAAGTTGACGACGGGTAGAAAGAAGAAGAAATACGAAGATTATATCCAAACTGGCCATACAGTCGTGTGTCGTCGTTGATTCTATAACGTCTCCAGCAAACCAAATTCAGGGTCGGGACCGGTGCGGTTCGTTGCCAGAACAGTTATGTTGGCGAAAACCCTTAATCTATTCTATCAAAGGAATGTTCGGGACGTAATTTCTATTGTGTTTACTGTTTCGTTTGACGCTCCAAATTACTGACATGAGATAGTACTTCCCTTTAATCAATCAACTGTCTTCATGACACAAATAAGCTAGGGAACGAACTACGATTCCAATCGCAAACAATAACTTAAGTATGAATGATTGCAATTTTGTTCAATTTAATGACTTTTATAATACAAAAAAAAGAATATAAAACTATTGAAATTATATTGAATGTATTTATGTAAAAACAAACATTAATTAATTAAATCATATTTGTGGCTCGTCAATAAAGTTATTTTAGGTTTAAGATATTTAAAAAATGCATCTGGAGGACGTTACACGATGCAACATGACAAGGATTGTGACGCAGCAGCGAAGAGAAGAGGTAACACGTGATGACGACAGTTGAATGCTGTCTCGTAAGGGCGCGTTCCCACTATGTCGTGACGGTTAATTCATCGTCGGACGACTATCGTCTCTAGCTGTCCCCATTATATCGATTATCATGTCAATCTGTCGTCACCGCAAATAACACGTTCTATATGTGAACACCTACATTTAAATAATATATACTATCGATTCATCTCGGCTTCGCGTGGCTATATTATGTATGAATTATACATTCATAATCTATGTATTACGTAATTTAAGTATTAGTTTCTAACCTCTTTTTTCTTCTTTTTGTATAAATAATATTTGTTTTCCTTTTTTTTCCCCCTTATTTTAAGTAAGTATCTTGCGCCTACTAGGCGCAAGAGACTAGTCACCCACAACACACTCCTAGTGTGGGGACTAGAGTCTGTAACTAGATAAAACCTGTAGTAATATTATAAGGTGCCTACCTAGACATGTAAGTACATGTACTTCACCTTTTGATTAATAAATATTTAAAACCTTTTTCTTGAATCACTCTATGTATTTAAAAAACCGCATTAAAATCCGTTGCGTAGTTTCAAAAATATAAGCATACATAGGGACAGATAGCGAAAAGTGACTTTGGTTTATACCACGACATTTAAATCTACACGACTATTTATCGTTACGACAAAGTGGGAACGCGGCCTTAGTGTGAGCCTCATTAGTGGTAGTGAACACCTCAACTCGATTTATCTGTTTATTCAAGTCAAAAAACGATACTCCAAAAAGTGTGAATAATAAAATTAATATTCCGTTTACATTTTGACAGTAGGATGATAAAATACTAAAATATCATCACAAAACAAAAACTCGAAAGAGAAAAGCTCCCATCATTCGAGATGTTTCTGTAAATATGCTAAGTGGCAGAGCGAAACTAATTTGTTCTCGGGTTGGAATTAAAAAGTATGACAAGAGATACAAATTGCTTCGCCCTCAATTTATTTGTATCTCGACTTCTCCGTTTATTTGAATAAAACTCATTTTTAAGAAACCCCGTTAGATGTTGTTATGAATTATTACTCCCTTTGTGATTCTATGTGATAAAGGAATATTTTATTTCTTTGAGATTGCTACAATTATCAAATATTTTTATATTTTATCAAGCTCATCTTTTTGTTTTAACAGTTTGATATACAAATTAAGAAATCACTTAAAATTGGTATAGATCTATACATATAAAAAGCTTTGTCCTGAATAACTGACTGACTGACGGATCAACGCACAGCCTAAACCGCTGATCGTAGAGACCTGAAACTTGGAGGGTGTGTTCTTTGTGTGACATAGGCATCCGATAAGAAAGGATTTTTCGAAATTCTACCCCAAAAGGGGAGCAAAGTTTGTATGGGACAACATGATTCCTTGGTCCAATCTACTTCAAATTTTCGACTTCTACGCGGACGAAGTCGCAGGAAAAAGCTAGTGATATTATATAACTGGACCATTTCTATGAAAAATTTCATTTTTTTTTTCAAATAGAAATATTGAAAGCTTGTAGGTAAACAATTAAATTACCACTTTCACGTTGACCTTTTCTTGTCCATTGTTGTCGACATTAAATGCATTAATATTTACTAACTAGAGGGCCCTAGACTCCTCCATTAGTGTGACGGCACAATGCCATTACTGAGAGATGAATGACCTGTCATTCAACGCTAATGGATATAGGGACTTTATAAAATTTTACAGCTTATAAGTCAACTTTCCTATTGCCTATTAGTTTATTTCGGTGACTATTAGGTAATCGTTCTACATGTAGGTAATCTTGTAATTTTCTTATTATTGACAAACTAGCTTTTGCCCGCGACTTCGTCCGCGTAAAAGTCGAAAATGGACCAAGGAATCACGTTGTCCCATACAAACTTTGCCCCCCTTTTTCACCCCTTAGGCTTAGAATTTCGGAAAATCCTTTCTTATCGGATGCCTACGTTACACAAAGAACACACTCTCCTAGTTTCAGGTCTCTAAGATCAGTGGTTTAGGCTGTGCGTTGATCCGTCAGTCAGTCAGTAGTTCAGGACAAAGCATTTTATATATATATATGTATAACTACAAGATATAGACAAACACCGCTAAGCATGTTTACATGTACTCTTACAAATATAATCAAACATAGAAACTTTGGAAAATGCAACACAATAAATAAATATATATTGCAGGACATTCCACACATCGCCATCTAGCCCCAAACTTCGTAACTAGACTTGTGTTATGGGTGCTAGACAACGGATATACTACTTATGTATATACATAGAAATAACCAGACCACAGACAAATATCTAAGCATAACTACTTGTCTGAGGCGGGAATCGAACCCGTAACCCTGTGTTTGGCAGTCCGGCAAGGTGACCATTGTTTCAACTGGGTCGTCAAATTATTACAAACTAGCAGCGTGCTGCGGTTTCATTTGCCTTATTTCCAATAAGGTGGGAAATTGACTATACAACTTTCCTGCAAAATAGAGCTATCTTTAAAAGCAATTTCTATATAATAGTTTCAGAAATAACCGCTTATAAACAAATCAACTCTTCCTGTTGATTTTATTAGAGTGATTTTTTTTAAATTTTAAGCTACATCCTATCGTCTCTAGAATATTAATCTTCTCATTTTCTTTGTAATTTTCGTAAACCTTTAAAAATGTCGCTCGTTGTAAATTAATTAAGTATATTTTTATAATTTTAAGCACCATCCGCTAGTTGAAGACTTAGAACTCTACAATATCTAAATAATAAATAAATAAATAAATTTTGCAGGACATTCCATACATCGCCATCTAGCCCCAAGCTAAGTAACTAGACTTGTGTTATGAGTGCTGGACAACGGATATACTACTTATATACTTTTCTTTTGTAAATATATACTTATAATACATAGAAACAACCAGACCACAGGCAAATATTTAAGCATAAATACTTGTCTGAGGCATTTTAATCTTTTCATTTTCCTTGTAATTTTCGTAAACCTTTAAAAATGTCGTTCGTTGTAAATTAATTAAGTATATTTTTATAATTTTAAGCACCATCCGCTAGTTGAAGACTCAGAGCTCTACAATATCTATCTTCTAGGTAAATCTTACATTAGCGCTTTCATAACTACAAAGGCTTTAGCTTTTTACAAGTTGCATCTGCAGTAAAAGCAAAGAATTTTATATCTTTGAGCAGAACGAGAGCCATAACGATTGTAACTATTGTATTTCCTTTGGGAAAAGCGAGAACAAAGTATATTCTGGAACATAATGTGATGTCTTACTTTGTGAGAGGAATAAAAGTTATTATTTGGTTTGTTTCTCTTTTTTTAAACAAAACATTTGAAGTGACTGTAAGGTTTATCTATTAAGGTGTAAGGGTCCTCCCTTACACCTCCCTGAATAATGACACTAGAGCAAATATTTTTGTTGCATAAAACTTATAACTGCCACGACCATGCTCCTATGTTTTGTTTTGGCATAATCATAGAAGCATGGTCAAGGCAGTTATAAGTTTTATGTAACAAAATATTTGCTCTAATGTCATTATTCAAGGAGGAAACAGTCGACTACGTTTGTACGGAGAGAGCGCCGGTACCCTTTCCTTCTTTCTTAAATAAAAATGTATCCCTATTTTCCTTGATCACGGCATCACGCATAAGCGCCTGGACCAAACTCGGGTGAAACCGTGGGGCGCAGCTAGTGCTATATAAATGTTCGTTTACAGGCCGCATCAGACCAGCATTTAAGTAGGACAAAGTTGAAAGTTGCAAAATGCCACTTACAATTGTAGTTCAGGCTCTAAATTAGGATTTATTATGATATCAACATTCTAAGAATAAATAGCTACTAAGAATAAATATCTCCTAAGCTAAAAAAAAATTAGAAGTTAAAACGTTGAAAATAATCATCAAAATATCCCCAGAGAAATAAAGTGTTTCATTCCTAACTAGAATATTCGCTTTCAGTTTTCGAAACATTTTTAGATGACTATCATTTATTTTAGCAACAGGAAAAAGCGATTTTCAGCCTTTGTAAGGAAATTCTTTCGGAATTTACGCGAATTTGACGTAGCTTTGTATTTTTTAATTACCTACGTTTTCATAAGACGAAGTATTCGAATTGAAATTGTTTTTTTAAAGAATATCTGAACTGTGCTGGATAAATTTTTAGGACTGTTGGAAGTAACAGTCAAGAGCAAAAAGAAGTAGTTGCTGTAACTTTGAAGTGTCGACCATGCATAGGTCTGGCTTGACGGCTTATAAAGCTATTCCAATCCAGTTACAATGGTTACAATTGTCGGGGTCACCAGGTTGGAGGTACGAGTTGGTTTGTACCTCCAAAGGGAAGATCTTCCACCGGGCAGGTGTTATACCCAGTAAGCCGCTGCCCAAAGATGTTTCGTTGGAACTTATATATGAGCTTATCTTCAGAAAAACAATCAACGATCGGCTTAGTGGCGCCATCTATTGGTGGCGATGTAAAATGTTGCCACACTTCCCACAATTTTATTTAGCACGGTTCAGATAAGTACCTTAAAAAGATCTTGTTCAAATCTCAGATCTTAAGAAAAAGGAGGTGATTAAAAAATACAACTAGGAGATAAAATCATGGATGGTTATATTTGAACAGATTTATAAAAATCGCGGCTCAAACGGTGCGGCATGATACTGCTTAAACTCATCATTACAACCTATTGCGGATTGGAATAGCCTTAGCAGAGCTTTGAAGCTAGCAGACCATGTTTGACACTTCAAAAGTGTGGACGCTCACAGCTAAGCGACGCTCGCTGATCGTTTACGATAGTGCGGGTTAAGCGACGCCTGGCGCGGTCAGTAGCGGTGGCCAATACTAATTAGTAGTGTGGCAAAAATGTATTTTCGTGAGATTCTTGCTTCTTGCCGTGCTTCGGAAGGCACATTAAGCCGTTGGTCCCGGTTGCTACCTCTAGTAGCAGTCGTTAGGTCAAGTTAGAGGCCCTAAGGAGGTCTGGAAACTCTAACAATAGGTGAGCCACACCACTATACCAGAAGAAAAAGCCTTCAAAAGTTACAATCACTACTTCTTTTTACTCTTGCGCAGCTTCATTTTTATGGCTATTAAGTATATTTCGAAATACCACGAAAGTTGAACTGAAGATGTCAAAATATCACTTCTACCGATGCAATATGCAACATTTATGTTTCACACTGCAGTGTGTAGTGTAAATAGTTGCATATTTTTCATTCCTTACGTTTGCATCGGGAACGTTACGTGAGCCAAATACAGATACAATGATTAATGTTTAGCGAGCAACAAGGTGTTGAGAATACACAATAATATCACGTCACAATATATTATTGGTAATAAACGTTATTGTTCAGTTAGGTAAATATTTTATTGTAATTTTCTCTAGGAAATTAAATTTTGTAAATATTTATCGTTTTGTCTTATAAGTGCTACGTAAACATTTGTTTTGCGAAAAGAACGAGTCTTCTAATATCTTCAAATTTGTTTTGATTTTTTTCTTATACATATAAGTCAACAAGAATTTGTTCTCAAATAATATCGGAACTATGTTTTCTTGCCTGTAGTTGACCGTATAGATCAGTAGGTAGAGTAATATAAAAAGCTTTTAAAACTAAAAGTCACATTTTATAATATTCTATAATTTCTTGTTACTATCAGAAGACGTTGCATTTGCTGCTTTGAGCTTAATGTCACGAAGACAGACTTTAGTCTACACTGTTCAATTTTATCCATTTCAAACCTTAGAAGATAGCATAACTTATATTAGATATTCCAATGCAAACTACAACCAAACTTGCGAATTGCATGTCTGTCTAGATCTACAATATCCATAACTTGTACCATATTATCCACAAATGTCAATATGTTATTCCGAAGTCGTTGAGTGTACGTACAAGACACACAAATCAAGAATGTTGTTTGTTCCTATGAAGCAATAATGTAGCATTATGAATTATTTGATAAACAAAATATAGAAGTAGACATAGTAAACAAGTGTAGCGAAATCAAAGCTTTTCTGAAAAAAATATATGTCTATACTATTCTATAACTATATAGGTATATACAATTCTATACAGGGTTATTGGTAATTTTACTAGCAAGCCGTTGAGGGCTACTTCTGTTTATCTAAACAAACAACTTTTGTTCTACGACTTTTGGAAATTCGAAAAAATATGAAAATTTTAAGGTTATGTAGGTAAATTCAAAAAACAGCAGATTTTAAAAACAAAGTCATTCTGACTAAGATCAATACGTAGGTACGCTCGCGCTCACAAATCGCCCCTATGCAATAATCGATTTACCACACTTGTATCGCAATGTACTATTATATATTTTTTTTTGTAAATGGCAAAACAACGTTTCCGGGACAGCTAGTAAGTTCAGTTCAGTTCATTTATTTGCGTAAAAGTTGGTACATTAATAAGAACTTATAAAATATTATTATACAGATTCTCAACTTTAGTCAAATGTATTGACATGCAAATACAAATTTATAGTACATACCTACATACTTTTATATAATACTATTCATTGCAAAATGTCAAAATTATAAAAAACTATTGTCAGATTGCAATAAAGGTAGGTATTAGATAAATAAATGTCAATGAAACGTAGGTGCCATCAAATTATGAATGTATAATACAGAGTACTAAGCATCCAACAGACACATCTAAATTTCAGTCATCACTAGAGACAATATGTCCATATCACGTCAGCTCCATGCGCCAGTTCGGCCGTATGTTCTATTTCTGTCCCCTGCATCAGTTGTGATCACTATGCGAAGGCTGCACTTAGCCGGACGTCGGCAAACTCATAATGTATGGGACTATGAAATACAGCAGCTCTATTTTAATACGGAAGAGTGCCTCGGATTAGCTCTAAATCTTTACAGTGTTTTCTCTAGTGGGCTGGCCATATCTTTGAAATGTTAAGTGATTTTTGCAAGGTAAGTAGGAAAAGAAGTGTAAGATTATATTTCTAAATAAGCATATTTAATTTCTGGGTGGGGGTATTTTTTTTACGTCATTTTATTTAATTTCTGAGTGGGGGTATTTTTTGGCGTCATTTTATTTATTTTGTGTTTATTATTATTATACGTCCTGTATCACGTGGCTATGGAGCCCCGGACTTTTGGAAGGCGTGCGTGGAGCCGAAGCCAACATGTAGAGGCCCTTTACAATAACAAGTATAATAGCAAGCAATGGGGTGGATTCTAAACCGGCGATTATCCCTGTCTACACTATAAAGTGCAACCAAGGACAACCTCCGGTTTGGATAAAACTATTGATAATCTACAGGACAAAACTACTTGAGCTATTGTGATGGGATGGTAGTGGACTAGATACTGGGTAACTATGGATACTATGGCACCTGCCGTAACAATGTTCAATAAACACGTAAAAATGGCAGGCGGAGACTCGCCATCTCTCAGACTGGGCCACCCTAATTAGCCAAAAAAATTACAGCAAGGGGGCAACAGGAACGTTATTATTATTATTTTTAGTTTTTTATTTTGTATAATTTGATTTGATGTACCTAATTTTAAAATTCTGTATTAATATTATGTAATTTTGATGAAAGGAAAAGATAAGCCTAATGTTTATTTAAACCTCAAATGACTCCACAAACTTGAAAATCTCAAACACACCAAACGATTTTTGACGTAAAACGTCTTTAAATTAGAGTATTAGGGGGGTTACTTGCAATAACGAAATACAACGGATGTAAATACGTCATAACGTGTAACGGATATAAGGAAAGAGGATGTAGCTAGTATAACCTCTTTGTTGGATTAACGACTTGACCTTCTTTTTTTTGTTTTTTTTTTATTGATGGGAAAATGCATTATTGCATTCACCCGCCACCCTGAGGGGGAGGGGGCGACGGAGGTATGTGGCGCTGCCTTCGGCCTGAGGATGGTAGGCGGCCGGAGGCTTATCCACTAAAAACCCATCGGTGTTCCGCCAACAATCGAGGTCCGACGGAGTACAGGTATGCTAGCGCAGGACTTCTGTGAGTGTCGACTTGACCTAGGATGAGTAATTTGAAGAACTCCACTGCGGGTTCCTTGACCTACCCGATCTTTTTTGCACTTGTTAAAAGTATCTACTTCAAATGGTATGTAGTACGAATTCAGATACGTCTTCATACGACCTAACAGGATTAGCTTATTTGCGTTGAATATGAACTCCATTTCAGAAATAAAACGCTGAAAGCGATTATGTCATAACGCTGAAAAATGACTTTTAAAATCCGACCACGGACGAACACTACCGCTTTGCTTGATAGAATTTTAATTTTTTCATAAACTTACCAAGAAATATTTTTTAAATCACTTTGAGCTATAATTAGATTGAGATAAAGAGATCCAATATAAGACGCATGTGTCTAATCAAGTCTACGTAATAAGGAATGTATTTATCCGACTACGGCGAAGCCAAAAGGGAGGTTTACGTTTTACATACTCTGATTACATGATCGACAGATCGATAGTTCAACAAGATGACATATAAACTTCCGGTAAATCTAAAAAAAGCAATTTGACCCGACACTAATATTATAAAGCTGAAGAGTTTGATTGTTTGTTTGAACGCGCTTATCTCAGGAACTACTGGTTCGAATTAAAAAAATATTCTGTGTTGGATAATCCTTTTATCGAGGAAGGCTATAGGCTACTTTTTAGTTCGATATTCCCACGGAACCGGGACTTACGCGGGTGAAACCGCGGAGTGCAACTAGTTCTATTAATAAAATTTAACTGATAATTAAGTATGCTTGCGAATGGCTTAAAATAATTAAAACCCATCAATCAAACTAGTAAGCTATCACAAAATCCCTTAACTCGATAAAACTTTTAACCAATCTTCGAAAGTCAAATGTTGACTGAAGCTTTCCTTGTTTGGTTCCATAGATTTTAATAATGAACTAGGTGCGCTTTGCGGTTTTACCACGAGGTCTGTGATGATAGAAATTCATTGTCTTGATGTTTCATTCAAACAACAATTTGTTACCATCGGATAGACACTGCTTTTGTGTTCTAATGAACGCTGTCAGTTGAACAATTACAAGTTCCGTGAAAGATGTGTTACCTTGCCCCCTTTTTACTTAATTAAGTTCAGAGTAGATATATAAAAAATAAAAAGAAATATTGCAGGACATTCCACACATCGGTATCTAGCCCGAAGCCACACCCAAGCTAAGTAACTAGAGTTGTGTTATAAAAATAAATAAAAAATATTTATTTAAACAAAGAACTGTTATAATATCAAACAAATAAGAATCGTTCTCAGTTATGGGTGCTAGACACGGATATACTACTTATATATTGTAAATATAAACTTATAGTACCTACATAGAGACAACCAGACCACAGTACTTGTCTGAGGCGGAAATCGAACCCGCAACCCTTTGTTTGGCAGTCCGGCATGGTGACCATTGTGCCAACTGGGTCATCATATCTTATACTTATTACATGTCAACGTATAATAACATACTCACACAATCACACAGCACATATTAAATACGTTTTCGTTCATTGATTGTATTAATTAGCCAAGAATTTTCCTACACGATAAGCATTCAACGTCGAACTATTGTTTCGTTAAGGTATCGCATCTGAAGCTCATAAAAAATAGTTTTCATGAAAATATGAATGATTAAAAAAAAATAATAATAAAAAATTTTGAACAAAAAAATGGTTTACAATACTATAAATAGCCCTGTCATTCGAACTGGCCGTAGATGTATGTCGAACGGAATATGCGTTTTTTTTTCCGCAGAGGGACGGTTAATCGTGAACCGTTTTTATTCGTATTTTAATGCAAACTTTGTTTTTTTTTTTTAAGTGTGCTTTGTGACAACTTACATATCGAATCGCCAAGGGATTGCAACTGCCACTTAAAGAAAAACATTGTTTCATAAACCAAATAGACGTGTTCAATATTCATTCGAATTATTGGTCGAAAACACGTCAAAAAATACCTTAAAGTCTTTAAAGCATACCAATTAAAAAGAAATTGGATAACTATGACTAACACAGTCGTCAGAAGTAACTTTATATAGATTCCTAAAACAGACTGAAATATCTTTTAAACAAACGTTTAATATTACACAGTAACACAGAAATGGAGATGAAAGTTTCCAATGGCAAGCACTAATGGACTGCTAACTAACCAATTAACTACAGAACGGAGGTGCTAAGTTGAAATGCAAACTATTCATATTTTAATTATTCTTGTTCACAGTTGATTCTCTAGCTAGGTATATGGCAAGAAACGTCATTTATAAGTAAGCGACCGACATAACGTTCAAAAAACATCAATTCAATTTAATTCAATTTTTTGTTATGTGGTTCTGTATAGCGTACGCTAAACAATTCTGCCAATGACACGAGTATATATTCTGACAACAATTCTGCCAATAATGGTCCTTGGAGAATGATCGGTTTGCTTAATGTGACCGGTGAGTTGAGTAACAACAAAAACATCGAAAATGAAACATTTGCGAAATGCCAAAGAGTTTCGGATCCTTATCGCGCGTTGAGAAAGTGGGCTAGACGGAAAAAATTAAGACCAAAAGTTATTATGACACTTTTTGATTTTATTGCAATTCCTTCACTAATTAATCGAAAGGAACTTCGTTCCATCCCTTGACACCTCTCAATTTTATTATTTAGTAGGTGAGGCTCCATGTCTAATATTTAGAATTGAGGCACTGTTTGATGGTGTACTGAACGCTTTAGCGCTTTGTTGTTTAGGCTATGCAACCAAGTTTAATTAAGGATCAAGGGAAGGAATTGTTAACAATGTTTTCTTGTTCGCCAGTCTCAACTGGAAGTATGAAAGGGAAGCAATTAGCCAGTAAGCGAGTGGGGGAAGTCTTGACTCCAGTTGCACGCACTTTGTTTACAAACTCTTTGCAGTTACAGAAAACAGAACTTAGTGCGGCTTTTATAAGAAAAACATGAAAGTGGAATAAATAACCAGAGTATTTACAAGCTCTTCCGTAATAATTTTTGATATCTATTTATATATTATTATGTTGTTGCATTGATGAAACAGAGAGAGAGCATGCGACCGATCGCTCTGGAAGTCTTTGGGGGAGGCCTATGTTCAGCAGTGGACGTCCTGTGGCTGATATGATGATGATGATTGATGAAACTGTTTTCATTATCCTAACATTCTAATTTATTTCTAGAAAGTTTGCATGTGGTCAATTATTTTTAAAAGATGCCAATAAAAGGGTGTTTAGTTTTCAAATTAACAAAAAAATATATTTTACGTTATAAATTAGGGAGGAAAAAAGATTAATACAATAAATTAAAAAAAAATGTAAAATATAAAAAAAAACTTAAGTTAAGTGTTTAGTATATCATTGTATGTCTTCTAAATGTAATTGGAATTTGAATATTGTTTTGTCCTTTATTTAGCAACTAGCTGCGCCCCGCGGTTTCACTCGCGTAAGTCCCGATCCCGGGCTACGTTTTATCCCGGGAATATCGGGATAAAACGTAGCCTATGTGTTAATCCAAATCTCCATCTATCTACATACCGAGTTTCATCGCAATCGGTCCAGTAGTTTTTGCGTGAAGGAGTAACAAACACACACACACAAACTTTCACATTTATAATATTAGTAGGATAAAGTGATTTAGAATATGGAATTAAAAAAAGTTGTCCTTATTCTCGAATGTTGGGTGTCTTTGGTTGATTAGCACCATATTAGCATCGCTATTGGATTCTATACTTTGAGTATCTGTATGTAGGCTCGTATTATGTGTGGGGGAAACACAAGTTGTACGAACTAATTAGATGCGGTAACGGAATTGTGAGCTCACGATAAGCTAATCAAGATGATGCCTTCTAAGCAAATTAGCTTTTGTCTAGATATAGCGATTTCATGTGTTGGTTCAAAGTTTAATTGTTATTAATTACGTATTTATATTTGGATAATCTCATACAGTGTTGAATCTTACACGGTTGAAACCGCGGGGTACAAGTAGCAATGTGTAAAATATTTATCATAGAGATAAGTGTATAAATATATAGGTATATTTAAAAATGCATCCATATTTCCCTTTGCCACGGCATCACGCGTGAACGCGTGAACGTCTGGACCAATTTCGCTAGTTCTTTTTTTGTTGTATTTGTTTTGTCAGGAATTTCTTATGAATGAACATACATAAAACAAACAATATATAAATACGCGACGAATTGAGAACCTCTTTCTTTTGTTTGAAGTCGGTTAAAAAATCATCTAAATTAGATCTAAAGGCCAATATTATGGTAGTAACATTTTTGGTTTACTTTTTTCTGGTTTCTTTGTGTCGACGTTTGGACCAACTAGGAAGGTAACAAATTGTTAGGTACTTGTATATAAATTGCTTATGTAAGCCTTCTAAGCTAATACCTATGTAAATACAACGTGTAAACACAAGATACCTACCTACGTCATTAATTAAAAGGCTCTCTCAACTAATTTGTGCGAACAAGGAGATTTATAGGCGACCACCTGCGGCCCTTAGCGACAAGCCTTACCCAACCCAAACTTAATAATAAATACGTATTTACCCACGTCTTAACAGTAAACCATTCATTCATTATTACATTATACATCATCTCATTTATTATATTATTATACTTTTTTGTTATCTCTGTACACACAGGAGTAGGTATATTAGAATTTAAAAAAATACATTTTAATGTGACAGTTACTTCTTGTTCATCCAAAAGTTAGATTATTTTGAGCGATAAGGCTTTGTAACACTTAAACTTTATTTTTTTATAAATATATTTAATGCAATTTAAAAATGGTGTTTACATTAAATAATTAATATATTCACTAACTATCGGCCTATCTACGAATATTGAAACTCAAATGTTTCATTATAAAAACAAAGATTATTTGCTGTAAGGAATTACAAAAGATCTCTCAACTCACTAAATATATTTTGAATACTTACCTATTAATACAATGATTTATTTTTTCAGGTAGGAGACAAGTATAGAATTATCATTATTCAAATAGACCCACAACGGTGCTGGAGTTTCATGAATAAAGAAACTAAAGCCGGCATAATTCGGTGCTCTGCTAGATTGCATATGGCACATAGTTGCAACCTATTTCAAAGTTCTATACTTCTGATTTAATGATGTGAACTATTATAATGATGCTATTTTTTTTAAATAAAATTTGTAATATGGTCGACTTTTTAAACCTACCTAAATAGTTTTTACGTTTCATAAAAATAAATATTTGAAAAGAAGACTCGAGAATAATCTTAAGAGCTCTACATTTCCTAAGCTGAGGTGTTAGCTGTCTTTTATTTTCCCTGTTTAATATATCATTTTGACAAGTGAAATAGCTGCGATGATTCCAGAGTAAATTTATCGCAAAACTTTATTCAGTGGTTTTATTTTTATTATCTTATTAAACTGTCAGAAAGTTAAAGATTGTACCATTTTCGTTCCCTATTCTATTCGCAGGTTGGAAAGATTTACGATAAAAGGAAAACCTTTATTTTATTATCCGCTCTTTTGTGGTGAATGCTCATTTCGTTTTCTTTAAATTAGAACCGAGACATCTAAAATTTTTGTCTTTCAAATCGCTTTTTATTCAGCGTAATCGTTGATCGAGGAAAAATTTGTTCATTTCGAACAAGGTTACAACATATTTATAGACGGCAAAAAAATTGGTTGGTTGTTGGGAAGGAATCGAAACATCGGTTTATGTATTGTCAATTTTGATGAGAAGGGTTCGAGTCAATGAAACCTCTATCTCCAGATGTCACTGACGTGTCTAATGGCATTGCTTCTCGTTAGCACTCTGTAGGTACAATCTCTACTGTAATCCGATTGCTTCTGTAGTTGGGACAAATTTGCGGTCCGTCGCTCGTGCCGCATGCCCGACGATGGCCTACCGCGGCTCTAACACACGATGGATTATCATCTCTCTCGTACTGACATGTTACAGAAGAGCGGGACGACCAACTGTGATTAAACCGTTCGTTTTCTGTTACGATAATGTTATTCGCTGAAGTTCGTCCAGTATTAATATCACCTCAATGTTAATCTGCTTACGTACCAGAACCTCGATTCAGATGGAATTGAACCGTGACTCTGATATAGAGTCGGATTGGGTGTGATATTGACATTATATTCCTATATATATAAGTATCCGAAATAGATATATAACTTTATTTGAACAACACTCAGTAAGGAAGTATTACATTTTTTGTTGTTACATTTAAGTTTTTCTCATATGAGTGGCATCGATTCGCTTTATTCTTTTTAATTCTTATTAAAATATAAAAATGCTAAAAATTTATGGACTGATAAAGAAGTGAAGAAGCAGAGAAGAGGCTTACCATAAGACGCATGGCAAAGTATGAGGTAAATTCCTATTTTTGTGTGAACGTCGTTCAAGAATACTGAGTTAGTTTATTAATCCCTCAAAAATTGGGCCCCACAACCACACAAGAAACATTTTGACAGTTACCTGCCATTACGTCGCTGTTGTCGATCGTCTTTTGTTTTGTTAATATTGATTCTTTAAAATCTTAAACAAAAACTATACACTTCAATGGTACATTGTTACCCTAGGTGTGAAAGTCACTCATTGAGTCCCGAGACGGAGTTTGGCGCCCGAGCGTAGCGAGGGCGCTAATAGTTCGAGGGACTTAATGAGTCTTTTACCCGAGGTGTTTACCTCGGGTAAAAGACTGTGCTTTTCATTACAACTAATACATTGACACTGTGCTTTTCATTACGAATAATACATAAAATTCTTCATAATAACGAGAGTGAATGAGAGACTCCATACTACCTCTGGCAGTATGCATGAGCCGTGTGAAGCCATAATTGTTATTCTTTGGTGTTACCTAAAGCAAGGAGGTTAGGTTTTCGAAGTTCCTAATGTGTCATGATACTGATACTGGCTACATTGCACAAGCCGCGCGAAGCCATAGTTTGACATGACAGCTGTCAGTGAAAGCGATTTTCCCTAGGGCAGAAAGTTTTTCTTTCTACACGCTCTTCAGGCATCTTTAGACCTACTTTCGGAGTATGAGTAATGAAAAATGTTGTTTTAGAAAAAATCACTGATCTCATTCAAAATTACGTTATGAACTTGCTTACGAATGAAGCAAAAAGAGGATTTTTCCTTCTTTGGTAACTGGTTACGAACCTCTGGTTTCTTATGCGGCCGAAGGGAAAATGTACACGTTCTGATTCAACTAAACGAGGCCGATGATGACGAAGCTGTTTCATTACATTTTTCACTAAAAACGATGTTAAAACAAACAAGCATCAAAGCGAATATTGAATCGTTCAGCTGTCGAAAACAGCTAACAACGTTGGGGAGGGAGGTGGGAGCATGAAAAGTGTGGCAGTTTCGTTGCAAATTAGCGCATTCGGCCAGTCAGCCCGAAACCTGCCTGTCCGTCCCGCGGCCGCATCATTTGCTTCCAACAATTTCACCACATATACTCACTAAACTAGGTACGACTATAGATACGAGTATGTATTAATTCATTAATCAATGTTGCTTTTGTATAAGTGACCTAAATAGATTTAAATCCCGGACATTTTGCATTATTGTAACGTTTTGCTAGAGCTTAGTAAAGCCACAGTAGGTAGGTATAACAAATTCATTGGTATTTGGGATACCACCAGTTTTAGATAAATGAATAAATATTGCTGGACATTCCACACATCGCCATCTAGCCCCAAGGTAAGTAACTAGACTTGTGTTATGGGTGCTAGACAACGGATATACTACTTACATACTTTTTTGTGAATATATACTTATAATACATAGAAACAACCAGACCATAGACAAATATCTAAGCATAGATACTTGTCTGAGGCGGGAATTGAACCCGCAACCCTGTGTTTGGCAGTCCGGCATGGTGACCATTGTGCCAACTGGGTCGACAAACTACGATACGTATATAAGTAGTCAATGTTTTGTCTATCAGAATAAAGCTCTGGATAGACCGGTTCAATTATTTGCACTAGGCTCGGTACCTAATTAAGCGATACGCAATGAATCAATTAAAAAACAAATTATTATGTTTTATTAAATTTTGCAAGTCGCGTTGCAGTAGATATCTCTTCATTTTTACAAATGATAGGTCGGCGTTTGATTTCCTATTCACTTTCAACTTGAATAGCCCCAAATTGTACACAACAATAAGAACACTCCCGACTAATTCACCTTTCAAACAAAAAAAACTAAATCAAAATTAGTTCATCCGTTCGGGAGCTACGATGCAACAGACAGACAGACACAAACACACACACAGAGACATGTCAAACTCATAACACCCCGTCGTTTTTGCGTCGGGGTTTAAAAAAGAAAGACAGCAAATAAATAAATAAATTTAAACTGTATTCAAATGAAAATAATTTTTGGCCACGAAATGACATATTCAATGAAAATTCTAAAATCATAATATTTTCCTTGAATTATGAGGAAAATATTTTTTATTTATTAAAGCTAAATGAAATTCCATCACTCTCAACTCACGTGGTAATGCATGAGGCATGACGTCACTTGCTCGCAATCGTGTTTGTGAACATGTGACGTCACAGCGATCATATAACATTTTGAATTGTCCTGGGGCCTAAGTCTGGTAATACCATTGTGTTTCAATAGAGTATCGATGGAATCGTTATAGACATTTAATGTCAAAAATATGACATTACATGTCAAATTGGTATTCTTCTGATGTTAACTTTTCCATCGAAACACCACTGATGCACCACTGACTCACTTTGGTATTCTGCTCTAGAATCGTGGCTCAATGGAATCTCGATACTTGTCAAAACGGTTTATCGCTTAGCAACATATACCATGTTGCTAGGCAACACCAGGCAACAATACGTATCTATTACCATTCCATTGAGATTCCATAACGATTCTATTGCGATGTTATTAAAACTTTAGCAAAATACCAAATAAAGTAATAATCAAATATAATATCAACAGAGTCTCGATATAACGACATTGGCAAATCCAACACCACTGATGCACCACTGACTCACTTTGGTATTCTGCTTTAGAATCGTGGCTCAATGGAATCTCGATATTTGTCAAAACGGTATATCGCTTAGCAACATATACTATGTTGCTAGGCAACACTAGGCAACAACACGTATCTATTACCATTCCATTGAGATGCCATAGCGATTCTATTGCGATGTTATTGAAACTTTAGCAAAATACCAAATAAAGTAACAATCAAATATAATATCAACAGAGTCTCGATATAATGACATTGGTAAATCCAACACCACTGATGCACCACTGACTCACTTTGGTATTCTGCTTTAGAATCGTGGCTCAATGGAATCTCGATACTTGTCAAAACGGAATATCACTTAGCAACATTTACCATGTTGCTAGGCAACACTAGGCAACAACACGTATCTATTACCATTCCATTGAGATTCCATAGCGATTCTATTGCGATGTTATTAAAACTTTAGCAAAATACCAAATAAAGTAACAATCAAATATAATATCAACAGAGTCTCGATATAATTACATTGGCAAATCCAACACCACTGATGCACCACTGACTCACTTTGGTATTCTGCTTTAGAATCGTGGCTCAATGAAATCTCGATACTTGTCAAAACGGTATATCGCTTAGCAACATATACTATGTTGCTAGACAACACTAGGCAACAACACGTATCTATTACCATTCCATTGAGATGCCATAGCGATTCTATTGCGATGTTATTAAAACTTTAGCAAAATACCAAATAAAGTAACAATCAAATATAATATCAACAGAGTCTCGATATAATGACATTGGTAAATCCAACACCACTGATGCACCACTGACTCACTTTGGTATTCTGCTTTAGAATCGTGGCTCAATGGAATCTCGATACTTGTCGAAACGGTATATCGCTTAGCAACATTTACCATGTTGCTAGGCAACACTAGGCAACAACACGTATCTATTACCATTCCATTGAGATTCTATTGCGATGCTATTAAAACTTTAGCAAAAACCAAATAAAGTAACAATCAAATATAATATCAACATAGTCTCGATATAATGACAGTGGTAAATCCATTAATGCTAAATAGCAGAATAAGGCCTAGAAGTTGGATATAATACTAGCATCGCCCGTATATGTAGTTTCACCCGCGTAAGTCCCGATCCTGTAAGAATATCAGTATAAAAAGTAGCCTATATGTTAATCCAGGTCTTTAGCTATTTACAAACCAAGTTTTATTGCAATCGGTTTAGTAGTTTTTGCGTGAAGGAGTAACAAACATACAACACACACACTTACAAGCACACAAACTTTTACTTTATAATATTGGTAGGATGTACTGCTACTGTTGTTTCAGTTGTGTTAAACATGGTGTAAAAGTATTTTGACTATTTAACTAGGTATAATAATTTGAATTATAAAAATAATCATCATCTTTATAATATAAAAATGAATCGCTGAATGTGTTGCTAAGCGCGAATCTCGGGAACGGCTGAACCGATTTCTCCAATTATTTTTCAGAATATTCCTTAAGGTACGAGGGTGGCTCTTGCAGAGAGAAAAATTTAAAAATTTGTCTAAAAAGGCTAAAAAAATACTTCTCTAGGCTGTACTCCCAATTTCGATACAAACGATTCGTAATAATACTTAAAAGTCAATTTGAACTTTAACACCATACTATAAAGTTCAAGTTTTAATGGAGAGGTTCCGGGAAGGCGAAATAATTGAGTGATATATATATATATATAATTGGACTCTCGGAATCGGCTCCAACGATTTTCATGAAATTTGGTATATAGGGGGTTTCGGGGGCGATAAATCGATCTAGCTAGGAATCATTTTTAGAAAATGTCATTTTATTCGTGTTTTATCGAAACTTACTATTTTAACAAACTGAAAAATATGACTCTTCCTGACATCTATTGGCGAACCACTAATACTATTTTTTGTGAGCAATAATTATTAAAGCAGATGGCGTTGTTAAGTAACACGAAGTCAATGAGTGTTTGCTTTGAGGTTAGACTAAGTAAAAAAAAAAGAAAAATATACCGATCAAAGCTCGGTCATCCAGGTACTTTTTTTTAAATGGTAAACCAAGTTTGCCGGGACAGCTAGTTATAAACAAAATATCAAACCGCTAACTTATAATTTCAATAGCAATAACGGATGTATCCATCTCAATGTCTGCTAACAAAGCATTTGTGCGTCAACGAAAGTTTATCAAGCTCCAGAAGGAAAAGCTTCGCTTAGTGAAAGCAAAACAGAGCTATGATTTTCCACTTGAGAAACATAATAATAATGTTTAAACAAAGTGAAGTATCTCAATGTTGAGATTGTTGAGCTTCAAGTTTATGCGTTTGACATCTGGCACGAGCAAGTTTAATGCTAAATTCAATTTATCTCTAAGAACAGCCTCTTAAGTTCCAGCAAATTACTTAACAACAAGAATTATGGGCATAATTAAGTTTTGTAAGTAGTCAGGAGTTTTGTTCGCATTCCCTTTACTTTATTGAGATTTATATTTATAAGTTAAAAGTTAACTGTATTAACAGAAACTTAGAGAGTTCAATTCGTGTGTAAGCGTTTGTCTAATGGATTAAATTGTTCAGCAATTAAGGAACTATTGTATTAGATGAAGATAATTTAACTTTGTGCTTGAACTTATTCAACTAAAATAAAATGCTTCGAATTGGTTGTGTTGCGTGACTCCACGTAACGTCGGTTTGTACTAAGATCTTTAATATAAAAATCAAAGTCCTGACTGACTGTTATTTCAACGCACAGTTCAAACCAATGGACGATAAGTCACACCTAATCGAACTTGAACGATCGCAGCGTGCCGTACTGAAAACAATGCTTTTTTACCATTTAGATTTCCTACTTCAGAACTTTATGAGAAATGCAAAGTCCTATCAGTCCGTAATTTTTTTGCATATCAGTGGAAAAAAATATATATATATATATCTTGCACCTAAGATTTATAATATTTTTGATATGAAATGTAAATTTAGATACCTTAGTAACCATCAAATCAAGTGTAAAATCAAGACGTGGTTAGATTCGTTGAGTTATGACGACACAGTATACCTATTATATGTGGAAACTTGATTGATTTAAAGTTACGGAAGTATCCAGTAAGTAAGTAACTTTCTTTTTTTTCCTATACGGTTCTTATCTTAGTTACTATTGTAACCTAATTTTTTTTGTATAATTATTGTAAGGAATGAACTGCCGGCTGTAATACAGCTTACGCTAAAGTAGCTTGTAGGGCTAAAACTTGAAATGTAAACAATTTGTGTTACAAAGTGTTTTTTTTTTTTAATTAAGATAAAGTTTGGCAAACCGATAGTTATTTTAATCTAGGCGGGCAAAAGCTATTTAATTCATAGCAGGTACATTTTGAGTAGGTAGCTATAAATCTCCCCAGCCAACTCAAACAATCAGCTACTTTTATTCTTATGTAATACCTAAATAAATTCCACCTGCCTACGTAGGCATCAATCCATTTGCGATCTCCATAAAATATGTCAAAGCAATTCAGAAACGAAATCAAATTTCACGTAAAAGTGGGAAAACTTGTCGTTTCTGTCTGGTAGCGATTTCAGAAAAGATATTCACACTAATGCGTATATTCGATCACACGGTTTGACGAACGATATGCATATTTAATTTGTTTCCAATTTTCAGCGGTACATTGATGACGGTGGGGCGTGCCACAAAAAATAATCCATGGATCAAGTGCGTTTGGACGTGGTATGGAATAGTTATTATTGGGCAGAGTGCCCACTGCCCATTTGAATCACATTGTTTTCTATCTAAAACGAGCGGACGTTTTTTTGTTGATGACGTCACTATATTGATTGCTGCTTTTTGGTTTCATTTACAGTTTTTTCAGCAGTTGGTTTCGAATTTTACTGTAATTTAAATAAATAATATTGCGGGACATTTCACACATCGGCATCTAGCCCCAAGCTAAGTAACTACACTTGTGTTATAGGTGCTAGACAACGGATATACTACTTATATACTTTTCTTTTGTAAATATATACTTATAATACATAGAAAAAACCAGACCACAGACAAATATCTTAGCATAAATACTTGCCTGAGGCGGGAATCGAACCCGCAACCCTGTGTTTGGCAGTCCGGCATGGTGACCATTGTGCCAACTCTCAAAAATGTTATTTTAGCGTTGCTTGCGACGAGCTTTAATATTAAACCACAAAGGGCACTTGCAGCTAAATTCCAAACGATTTTATTAAATCTAGTGTTGTCTATACGTTTTTGATACAATTCAAATTCGATTTCCTATAGCTTTCTGCCAAAAATGTATGAAGTAATTAGTAAAACCAAGAATTTGTAACTTGGCTGATAGTGTGCGTAAGCTAGATTATCAACAACATACCTAGATATCAAAAAACCTACCGTGGTAGTTTATACCAAGATTAATATAATCAACAGGTACTATTGTGTACTTGTACTTGTATACAGGCTGTTTTCCGCCATTGGACCCTTTTTAATTGGGTCCTTTTTTTGCGTGAGGATGGAGTAGGCTTGCCCAATCCTCTCAGCTTAGTCGAAAATGTCCAGAGGAGAGAACTTCTCAATACTTCTGGAGCCAACTAAGCTGCGGGTTTCATCACGATGTTTTCCTTCACCGTAAAAGCAATGTCAATTAGCGCACATAAATTTTTCTAAAGAAAAATACATTGGTGCACGGCCAGCCGGGATTCGAACCCACGACCTTCAGAATGAAAGTCGAGGTATCTACTATTGTGTATCAATTATTTTTAAATGTACATACATTAATAAAATTATTGTAAGGTTCTATATGAAATTGGTCTAACTGTAAAAACTTCCATACGAAAATATTCTTAAGTCTGAAACTATCTCTTCAAAGTTGAGTAAGTTGTAATAGAATATTAAAGAACTTTTATGGCCTTGCTAACCAATTTACTGAACAAGCTTACAGGCTTGTTAGTTAAAGTTATTCCAGAATTAAAGTTACGGCGTACATCTAAACCTATGTGTAGGGCAAAGTTTAAAGAGTTAGATGAACTAGCCCACTAACAAGTACCTAGTACTCTGTATGTGTTTAAATATTTGTAATAAACAAAAATATACCAAAATGAATGCAAATAAAATAAATAAAAATACATACAACCGAATTGAGACTCTCCTCCTTTTTCTGAAGTCGGTTAAAAAACTATGACAATCAGTAAAAAATGCAAAATGAGTCAGTTTAAAAACTTACATATATCTAAGAAACGATTAAGATTCAGATGTAATTACGTAGGGTCATAATTTCGGGGTTTATTTTTTTTCTTTTTGTAGGGTTTTTTTTCATAGTTTTTTTGCTTTTTAGGCTTTTTACGTTCACGTTCTATTTTAATATATTGTGTCGGGGGTTTTTGGGTATTTATAATGTTAAATATCCTAAGAAATATGAATATTTAAAAACTTAAACAAAAAAAGATACAAAATATCTTCAAACTTTAAATATTACGTATCTATTAACTACGAAACATTAAAAAAAAACAGATCAACATATGAAATTATAATTTTTCTTTACTGTTTTTTTACTCGACAAATAGCTATTGTAGGTTAAAGAAAATAAAAATGCCATCTAATCCTTTGTCTTGCATTGCAACACCTTTATATCGTTCCAAGAAATAATGTTGCAGTTGTTTGTAAACAAGATGTCATATAGAAATGTAATAAATAAATAAATAAATAATAAATGCTCGGATCGAGAAAAGAAATTACCTAGATTCTTTCTCGATATTAACTTAAAAAACTTTAATAAAATCATTCCTAATTCGGTACTTGACAGTTGAAACGATAAAACTGAAATATTTCTATTACATAAACTACCCTTTATGCCGATTTTCATCCAACTCGGTCTAGACGATTAACCGTGAGAAGGAGACAAACAAATAAAAAAAACTATCGGATTTATAATATAAGTTTGAATATTGTTAGCTAATAGACGAATAATAACTTACCAATTAATTTATTTTGCTCTAAATTTATTTTATTGCAAATATTTTAATATGAAAATAAAGCGATTGTTGCCCACAAGACAGAGCGCGACGTCACAGGCAGCACCTGCAGAAAATACAAAACTTTTTTGGAGTGAGCCTTTAAAGTTAATGCCATGACGTCATTGATTGTTTTCATGTTGAAATTCAAAATAATAAAGAATTATGTTTTTTTTTTTAAATTAATTAACGATGTTTATAAAGAGGTAAAAATTGTAAGAGGTTTTTTTCGAGTCTTAAATTTTTACTGGAAAACTGTCAAGAAGCCAACTTCGCCCTACCTAGTTGGCTAGGTTAGATGTCTTTGTTCAAAGAAGATTTATTATTATAAGAAGTCGTAAAAAAACCTTGGTCTAAATAAAATGTATTTTATTTAACGTATAAAAACTCACAAAGACGTAGAAAGTTGACACAGATTGACACAATCTAGCGTAAATTGTAATTTCATTTTGTATATTTTTTTCTAAAAAATATTCTGAAATCTTCTGTAATATTCATTAGCAAATATGGAATAGCTTGGGACGACGCCTTTATATGAATAAAATTTACATCTTTTCCTCACCAACCTTGTTCTGGTTTCGTGAACCCTGTGAAACTAAATAAAATTGTTGGGAAACTTTACTCTCGCGAAAGTTTTATAAAGTATCGAGAATATTGTTGTTTACTATTGTGAACAGTAGCGTAGCGAGGGGAGAGCGGAGGGGCGGCTGCCCCGGGCGCCACCGTCAGGAGGGCGGCAAAATTGGGAAATAGTACATTACGATATAAGTGTGGTAAATTGATATTTGCATAGAGGCGGTTTATGACGCGCGAGCGGCAGCGAGTGTGTTAAAGAAGCCAAGATGCAAATATCAATTCCACACGTATATCGTACGACGTTTTGTATCACAGTTGCGAATAAAAGAAAAGACTTGAAAAGAAAACAAAATAATAATTAACAAAATATTTGTGATAAGTCTATGTTTACATTTTTTTAAGGCAATATTTTTTTGTTAACTATGCTCCAGAAAGGCCAGGCTAAAGGCTTTAACCTATACAGCCTCGTCTGACATACAATATTTTTTAGGATTTTTACTATTTGTTTTTGCGTCGGGGGTTAAGAACAAAATACAATGATACGGAAAAACAATACATTTAAGTAAAGAAAAAACAAAAAATAAACATAACTCAATTTTTAATAGTTTTCTAAGTCATTATCACGTAAAATTTTCGTTCGTAAACCGACTTTAGAGACAACCATTTTTGCTAGCTAAAAAACTCTTTAGTACCTACCTTTTTTATACATCAAAACAGTATAACCCAGATAAATTAAGAATGTTTCATCTACCTAACATGTAATTAGCAGTAAGATACGTATTTAACTTATCGGGATAACTTTATAGCACTAGGTTGGCAATGTAAAACGCGCGCGTGCATAATATGTTGGATTATGAGCCTTAAAGCCGTTGAATAAGATCCACTTTATGAGCAACTGTGATAAAAAATATATTTTGTGCGGTCACTAGCGGTCAGTCAGACATTTAATTTTTTAAGAAGGTAGTTTGTAGTAAATATTTTTCGCTCAATTCTTTCTCATTGTTACGTTTTTTCTTACCAACACTATTCTTTTTATGACGGTAAAAGGGCGGCAAATTGCCAAGATTATTATTTTTATAACGTCAAAGGGGCTGGCAAGTTGCCAAGATTATTATTTTTATGATGTTAAAGGGGCGGCAAAAATGACTCCGCCCTGGGCGACAGAGACCCACGCTGCGCCACTGATTGTGAACCTATTGTTTGTTGCTTATAAAATGTTTTGTACGATATTTTTTTAGATAAGGTGCTAGAATAATCTAAGTGAGGTAAAGAGGTATACAGATAGACGTTACGCCCCCGCGTTATTCGAATCCTCGACCATTATATGAAAGTTGTACTTTAGTTTATTTTGTTATTTGACCTCGTTAAAAGCTATCTAAACATCTTATCTCGAAAACCCTATTGTGTTAAGCAGTTTACACAATCAAATTGCCTTGTAAAAGTAGTTCTTTAGGCAAATCGGTATCAAAGATTTGTACAAACCGACACGATGAGTCGCGCGACCAGCACGAAAGATTCTTCTTACTTTTAAAATTGTTTATCTGTCTGTGAGTGTCTTTACTTTTCCAATGAAAATGAAAACTACTGAACCTTCGTAACTGGATATCAACCAAAAAAAATTCTATGTTCATATCTGGTTATCAAAGATATGTTACGAACGGGGAGTAAAGGATTTTCCACTATAGGATAGTTAATTTCTGCGAAGGCCGACGAACAAATTACATCAAAATGCATCATGTGAACACTCAATGGCCGCATTCCGGCAAGCATGCGGTACTGGAATTAGCTCTACGGTTATTATTTAACCCAATTATAGAATATCTATCTATCTATCAATTTCCTTACTAAATTGGGTCTCATGCATTTATTTTGTTTATTTTGAATCAATCAATTTATTAGTTATCAATATTTAGTAGAGACACAGGCAAAAAATCTTCCCGTGTCACTGCTGGACCGATTGGTAGTGACATGGTCAATAAACGGATGAGATCACGGTGCAAATTAAGCATCTGTCACTGTAAATTGCATTGTTATTTTGCATATTTTGTCATTTGGGCTACGCGACTAATCATACCGGTTTGTCTATAGCCTTAAATAGCCTTGTGTTTAGACAAAAATTGAGCAAAGTAATTCCTTCAAAACGTATATTCTATATTTTCACGGTAAAGTGACTAAATATCCTGAAGGTACGTATTAATCGTTGTTTGTGTTTCCTACGCACCATTTAACGAAGCGAAGAAGAAATAAAATTGTATTTTGTACAAAAATTGGAAATGTTTTTTATGATACAGTTTGATAGGCACAGTTTCTGATGAATATTTTATATATGAATCATATTTTGAACATTAGTTTTCAAGCTATTGCTTAGATTTTATCGCGTGCTTTGAGCGCGGTGACCGAATCAAGAAATTCCGTAACGAAAATAAAACTCCGCCTACCGTGTACCTCGGCCGAGCGTTCGCTTAACGTGTATGTATATAGTACGACTGTACGAAGCTCGCACGATGCTGCTTTATCGCAGCTTTACCGTGGCAGTCCCCGAGTGCTACACGTTTTTACTTTTTATTTTTTTAATCCTATATAAAAAACTTAATCTAGTACTAAATTTAAGGTGCAAAAAAAACTCTTCCTAATTTTCCCGTGCACCAGTGAGTCGTTGGTAAACAAAAAGTATTTAAAAATGTATACAGTAATAAGAAATAAAAACAATAACATAACAAAAAATGTAGTAAAAGTAACTATCTAATTTATAAAAATTAAAATTTAGTAACACTGACGAATATATTAAACATCATAGCACAAATAAATGGATATTTTCGTGTTTTAATTTTTATTCTCGTTCGATTCCCGCCTCAGACAAGTATTTATGCAGTATAAAATTGTCTGTGGTCTGGTTGTTTCTATGTATTATAAGTATATATTTACACAAAAAAAAGTATCTATGTAGTATATTAGTTGTCTAGCACCCATAACACAAGTCTAGTTACTTAACTTGGGGCTAGATGGCGATGTGTGGAATGTCCTGCAATATTTATTTATTAATTTATTCTTGTTTGTTTAGTTTTAGTTACTAGATATGATTTGATTTTTTGATGTGATATGATTTTTTTAATCTTGATCTAATTGGGCTTTAAGCAGCTTAGAACCATTAACATTAAATATTTTATAAATCACGAAGATAAAGAGTAAAAAGATTTGGATTTAAAATTATTCATTAAATGTCTACTTGGTACCCCCATAATTACCTACTACAGACAAATCATTCATAACAAAAATAAGTCAATCGTTGAAAAATCTTTCAAAATCAGGAAAACATGAAAAAAAAAAACTAATGTGCATCGGAAAACTGTCGGAATAGTAAGTAAGACATCGTAAAACCATAGTTGATTACGACATATTCATTACTATGAATATTGACATCACATAGTCATTGTTTAAACAACTTAAAAATAGGTATTTAAATATGTTAAACTACATTAATTTTTTCATAAAAACAAATTTATGCCATATAATCTCTTTTATCTGCCATCGAAGAGTGGAAAATGGAATATTGATGATATTGAAATCGGTTGAAGTTTTAATTTTTCTCTTACTAAAATTGAAATTTTCCAGTGAAACTCTAAAAGTCAAAAGGTGTTAATTTAGACGTGGTGACTGATTGAAAATGATTAAAAATATAATTTTAAGATTTAATAAGTTTGAATATGGATAAGCATAAGCAGTTTAGTGTATGTATGTATATGTATGTATGTATGTATGCATACGGGCTTTTTTTCCGCAACTAGACTCTTTTTAATTGGGTTCTTTTTGCGTGAGGATGGAGTAGGCTTGCCCAGCACCTACTACCCTCTCAGCTTAGTCGACCATGTCCAGAGGAGAGAACTTGTCAATACTTCTGGAGCCAACTAAGCCGCGGGTTTCATCACGATGTTTTCCTTCACCGTAAGAGCAATGTCAATTAGCGCACATAAATTTTTCTTAAGAAAAATACATTGGTGCACAGTTTAGTTTAGTTTAGTTTAGTTTAGCAGTTTAGTGTAAATTTATTTTAATATGTTCCACGTCACGAATGGAGCCCCGGACCTGTGTAAGGCATGCGTGGAGCCGAAGTCTATACGAACCCTTTACAAGAACAAGTTTTATTATCCAAAGAATAATATGGATATCAAACCGGCGCTTATTCCTTTATTTCATTTAATTTGTAAATATGTTTAAAGATCAAATATATGAAAGGGAACAAAATCGAAATTTCAGTAAGTCGAGTTAGCTTTACTACCTATATTCACGAATCAATGATTGTAATTCTAACGTGAGTCAAATAGAAAAAATGCAATATTGAAGAAAAATGCGTATTTAAATTAAATAGTTCTATCAACGTCAACTTTCTATAAATCGAAGCGGCTAAAGTCACCATGTACGTTCGCTCTGATATTCAAGAAGATATAAATTATCTTCTAAAATGGCGCATTTGGCCGGGTTGACCCCAAAAAAAGTTTTTATAGGCCAATCTTTCTGCTTCCGAACAACAAAAAATCTAAGCAATTATAAAATTTCACGAGCATTTTCAGTAATCCTTAGATAACGACGTCACGTATTATCAAGGACATAATGTGACCTATTCTGAGAACAGTAAAACAAATTGCACGGATTACGTACTCGCCCACTGCGGTAGTAAAAACATTAATGTTAGGGCGAATGTGGGCTACGGATTTTTCGATCGACGGATGCTGATATCTTGAGGACTCAGGGAGACGTCATCGTGCATCTATGCTGTGTTTATCGTCATTGCTGTCAGCATATTTGAGCGCAGACCACACTGGAAACAAAACGAAATTAAAACAAAGTTAATTTCGCTTCGGTCCTAGTGTGGCCTGGACTTGGCAAAACACAAAGGCGAAGTCGCAGCGGTGGCGCTGCCGTCCTAAATCCTAACAAACCTATTGATTTGAAGATATTTAAAGTGAACGTCTATTTTCTAATTGAGCGTTCAGTTAGTTTATACCCGATTAAAAAAGTTCAAAGTCTGTGTTCACCCTTAATGTCCCAGATAAAAAGAATTTTACGTAGGTAAGTTTTTAGTGCTGTACTAACGGCCAATTTTGTAGGCATCTATGTACCTACTTGATAATTATGTTAGATTACAAATTATTTCATCTGTCTACAGAAATAAAAAATGTAGATGAGCTTTTTTATGTAACAATGAAATCTGGCAAACAAGAGAAAAAAGAATCTTGAAAAATGACCGTTCGAGCGACAAGCCACATCTGCTCACCACCATCAATGAAAGTTAGAGAGTAATAGAAATTCTCTAAAATAATCCACAAATCCATTAAAACAAAATGACAATAGATACTCGTAAATAAATCTTCTGATTAACCAACAGATTGGTTACTGATAGAAATGCAAAGTTACCTCAAGTAATCAGAGATTAAATGGCTTTGTCCTGCGGGAAGTTAATCTCAGGATTTCGAAGTTACGGAAATGACTGGTTAAAGGGACAATCTTAACTAAATTTACGAATACTTATCTTGTTACCTTTGTTTTCGATTTATTGATTCAATTTAAGTGGATAGAGCCATTGGAAAGGATTAAACCAATATTTAAGAAATTTTTAATTCAGTTGTGTTATAGTTTCCACATTTCTCTAAATAAGTGTTTACATCCATTGGAATTTGAAGATGATTTACGTTCTAATGGAATCATATTAATTAAGATAATGTTTGACACCAATCAGTGATTTACTTGAAAGTAAGTTGTATTATTTTTTCTATCTGACTCATCATTTTTAACAACAGCTTATTGAAATACTTATCATCAAATACACAAATACCTATCAATAAATTCGCACAGTATATTAGAAGCCACAGATAGAAGCATACCTACACGAAGATGGAATACATTTTCAGAAATTCAAATGATTTCCTGAACTAGCACTCCGGTGATGGAACAGAAGATTAATCTCATTGTACTGTGTTTTGAATCCATTATCTGACCACGGAAACGGAAATAGTGCTGGAGTCTGCCGGAAACGCATCTGCCTCGGGTGGATTTGTAGCATACCTGCCTGTCCGTCTGTAAGCGTCTGGAAATTATTAGAATAATTTTACATATTGATACTGAATTGTTACCTATCGTATTCGAAAGTCCTTGAATACGGAGACATTAAGAGGAAAGGCTACCGACGCTCTCTCCATACAAACGTAGTCGACTATTTCCTCCCTGGAAAATACCACTATAGCAAAAAAATTTGTTGCATAAAACTTATAACTGCCAAGACCATGCCCCTATGTTTTGTTTTTATTTTTAAAATCTTATTTTATTATTAGAAAATGAAAAAAATCATGACATAGGGGCATAGTCATGGTAGTTATAGGTTTTATGCAACAAAAATATTTGCTATAGTGTCATTATCCAGGAAGGAAAGAGTCGACTACCTTTGTATGGAGTGAGCGCAGGTACCCTTTCGCCTTAAATGATTCTCATAATATGGTAGCATTCAGTTTATGTTATTTACGTAAAGTAATGTCAAACAATCAAGTCACACTTATGTTGTTAGTATTTCACCTATTGATAGAGAGAAATATTGCAAAAAAGAGATGACATTTCATTTAAGTTATTTAGGTAAAATAATGGCAAACAAACAAGTCACACTTATTACTTAAAAAACAAACTTCAAAAGAGATTGTGAAGTAGTCATTGAAAATAGTACGATACAATTTTTTGCTGCTATCTGGTCTATTTTTGGTGTAGCTGTGAAAGTCTTTGATAACAAACGGTTGATTGAGGCATTCAACTGGACGAGGCGGGCAGTTTTATTTTGAGGCTTACGATGGCCATTTACGCTTTTCTCTCCAGTTTCAATACATGTTCATATTTAATGAAAATGTATTATTAGAGAGGTGACTACACTGTTACCATAATCACATTTTGACCCTTCGAAACCAGCCCTCTTTTAAAAGCCATCATTTAAATTTCAGCTAACATGGAAATTCAGTTAAGATTTTACCTAAACGCAGGTACACCTATCTAATATTTTCTATCTACCTTCATACGCCTTCTGATGTAAAAACAGAATGGCAAAAAAGAGAAAAATTACATACACAACAAACCCATTAAATGTATTTAGGTTTTCCAGGGATGAAACAAAAATATTTTTCAACCTTCATAACTCATACATTTTCTCTAATATTATACCCACGTAAGTTAATAAAAGTATGAATATGTGACTCACGAAAATCTAAAATCCGATTGTGATGAAACTTGTTGTTATGTAGAGAGATAGCTGGAGCCCTTGTTTGGGAATTGGCCACCTTGTTTTGCCATAGTAACCGCAGAGTATTTTTTCAATTGTTTAAAAAAATATATACAAAAGTTTGGATCACGGCTTTGATTCGTTTTTATGGTACAGAGGTTAGCCATAGTCATCAAGCGCGGAAATACTGCTTATTAGGCTCCACCAGGATTTACAATTTATTTTCTTTTTAATTTTGTGTACTTACCTATTTAGTTTTTTTTTTTAATTTTTATTTTATTAAATAATTTACTTAATTTATTGTTACGATTTTATCGATGTTGTGAATAATTTATATTTTTTAATTTATACCTAATCTTGTTTTATAAATAAATAGTATCAACAAAAATAACATTGTAGGTATTTCACATTTGTATAAGGTTCTTAGTCGAATGTTTTGATGTTGATTTCCCAGAGGCAAAGCGATTTAAATGGCTGTTCTTATATGACGTATATACACCATACTGCATTCTAAGATGAAGAGTATCTCCGTTTCGAGAAATAAACATTCACGTATTGCGCAGTTATGGCTTGAGATGGTAATCAAATAGTGCGCCATTCTTCACTGAAATTCAGACCGTTGTAGATAGAGGTTTTTGATTAAGAATAGTTCTAGTACTAGAATCGTAACGCGGCTGACATTTTGGTTCGTACATTGTCCAACTTCTTTTGTCGTTGACTCATGACGTTTTCATAGCGGGCCTTTGTTGAAAATTATTCCAATTATAATAGGGCGTTGTAGAGCCAGGAGCATGTATAATATGGAATAACTTCAAGTTGAACTTATTCCACATAAAACATGTCCCAGGCACTGCAACGTCATAAATTGCATGGATTTAAGTGGTTATTACGATATGACTTCAAGCAAGTCTTTTTGACAACAATATTTTTATTTCATCTTATGTAGGAAATTTTAATAAAATAAAAAATAAATATTTGCGAAGGAAGTGAAACCAAATTTTTGGAGGAATGAGATGTAGGAATGGGCAGTACATATATTTGTTGAAACGTTCTTAGTGGCACGATTACCATTTTTTTTTCATTATTTAGGTACATATCTATAATGTATATACATCTATCTATCCTTACCTAATATTATAAAAAGGAAAGTTTTTTTGTAACAAACAGCCTCCGAAACTACTAGATAGATTTGGAAGAAACTTGGTATGAGGATACATTGATTAATTGACATTAATGTAGGCTACTTTTTATCCCGATATTTCCACGGGATCGGGAGTTACGCGAGTGAAACCGCGGAACGCTACTAGTTGTTTATATATTACTACGAATCAATAATATTTTTTTTTGTAAACACGCACCCTTGTCGTTGACGGAGAGTAATGGACCACTCGCTCGCCAAACGGTGATCCGGATTATGATAAATCACAAACTTTTGAAATTTGCCCTCTGTTCAAATGATTTATACGAGAAGTATACAAACAAACGATACAGTTTTTATTGGACTGTCAAACTCATAACTGATACAACACAAATATGCAGAAACTGATAACGATCGATCATAAAATTGATAAACTTTTTAGTGTTTACTATCGTAATGTACGAATATGTCTAATAAATTGATTGAACACCTGTATTCACACAAAAGTGTCATGTTCCGGTACCATGTCGCGTCATGGTAAACGTCACGCGTCTCGTGTTTGTTGTTTGTGACGAATAGAAGACGAATATAAGGGAAAAAATGTATTTAACGAAAAAATTGGAAAAAGAACTCAATTTTTTTATCGTTTTCTTAAGACGTTATCACGTGAAATTTGGGTTTTTTGTTTGTTTATTTAATTGCATTGAACAAGCTCCGAAACAACTGAACCGATTTAGATGAGACATTGATAGTGACATAGGCATACTTATTATCTCGATATTCCCACAGGATCGGGAGTTACCGCGGAGCGCTGCTGGTATTCTACTCAAGTTTATAAACTTACTAACGTACCGACTTCGCGCGGCTATAATATTCATTAATACACATAAATACCTTCCTCTTGAATCACTCTATCCATTAAAAAAACCGCATCAAAATCGTTGCGTATTTTTAGAGATCTAAGCATACATAGGGAAAGACAGCGGAAAGCGACTTTGTTTTATATAATATAGTAGGACTAGCTGCGCCCCGCGGTTTCACCCGCGTATGTCCCGATCCCGTGGGAATATCGGGATAAAAATCATGTATTCCAGTTTCATCGCAATCGGTCTAGTAGTTTTTGCGTGAAGAGTTAACAAACATACATACACACACACACAAACTTTCACATTTATAATATTAGTAGGATATATAATATATGTATGTAGTGATTTGACGTATTGACTATTTAATATCATTAACCGTATCGTATTGTATCTATTACAGGTTAAACAAACATAAAACTGCTAACGACTAGTTTATATTTGCATCTCAACTCTCAAGAGACCGCTACGTACCATTAAGTGGAACATAAACAAGACAGAAGCCATAAAAATGGGAACAGGAAACAAGAACCATAAACTTTCCACAATCCGACCATAGTTGCATTTATCACTGTTAATTGGCAAACATCGTAAGAAATACTAGAGGAAGTGACAGTTTCTACACTAAATAATAAAATAGAAAGATTTTTTTGTTTTTTTTTTTGTTTGTAACGAATAGGCTTCGAAACTAGTGAACCGATATTGATGAAACTTGGTGTGAGGGTACAACGTTTCATTGAAAATAACATAAGCTACTTTTTATCCCAAAAATTAATACCCGTTAAATGCATTTACCTAGAATTTAGTTAGCTAAATGCATTTAACGAGTATTAATTTTTAAGCACAATGTCATGCATGTCACCCGCGTAACTCCCAACCCCGTGGGAATATTGGGATAAAAAGTTGCATTTAGCTAGAATTTAGCTAACTAAACTCAATTTAAATAAATACGGTTGATATAATTTAATCAGTTTGACACATTGAGAGTTAACGCTTTTATTCTTTTTTGTACAATTTAACCTTATTTTCAGAAGCATTTATTTAACTTGCAATGTATATTTGTATGTTTATTTAGTTCTAATCTTGCAAGCTAAATTAAAACCACTTCCTCTTATTTAACTTCCCAGTTAAATTTTTTCATGTTGGTTTTTTTACTAAAGTTTCTACGTTTTTAGTAAGCACTACCAAGTCGTTTAGGTCATGCAACTAGTCACGCCGTTTTCTCCGGATCCATTAAATTAATAATTAAATTGACTTTGTATTTAAACGTAAATTTTCTTTAACAAGTTGATTGAGAGATCTAATTCTCCAAATATCCAACGTTCGAGCAGGTAATTGGAATTTAGGTTGAATTCACATGCGCATATACTCCCAGCGTAATTGAGAATTGAGCTACTTTGGTTCAATGAAACCTATAGTTAGACTTATTATAGGCTTTTGTTCCGGATATCTGGGATTTATTATTGGAACAATTGGGAATCTTTGGATTTACGAAATAAGTAACTCAGCTAAATTTTTTTATAAGTTTCTAATATTGATAAGGTATTTTTTATTTATTGATTTATGTAATTTAATTCATGTATTTTAATAATTTATGTATTTGTGTCCAACTCCGCATCAGTCAGTTCCGTTCCAACATTTTATTTAAATATTTTCTCATCATTAAAATGTTTTCTGGCACAAATACTTTAATCGGTGAAGCTGATCCCAAGGAATCAAGGCGAGACCAAGGAAAATAGGAATTCATTTTTATATAGATACGAGATTATGTAATTTATTTTATTTTAATGCATTTATCATTGGATGTTTTTATTATTAATTTTAGTCTTATTCATTTATGCCCTTCGTTTTTAGTTTAGTTTGCCAAGTATTTTACTATTTTATTAAAACCTAAAGTTTTAATAAAATAGTGTTTATTTAGTGAGTATATTATTTTTCTATCTACTTGCTATCCCTTTAATATTATTTAACTAACTTCTTAGTTATTCATACTAGTTTTAACTGTCATTAATTTATCATTAAATTGATTTTTGTAGTTAATTACATCATTATACTAAAAATATAAATCAGATATTAATAAATCAAGTGACACAAAAATAATTAAGCGCAAAATTAATGCGACACAATAAAACCCCGCCCTAACAAAGCGTGGTGACCACAGATTACTTAACTAATAAAATACAAACACAGTTTATTCATCAAGAAATGCCTATTTCTCTATTAAGGAATTATTGCGTGCCGTGACTGCCCTCTATCTAACCTAATAAGAACTTGTATTGCTAACGAATATAAATGTTCAGGGAGGTGCTACATTTTATATTATTGTAACACGCGACCTAGTCGATTTATTACGGTATTGTAACCTCCAGAGCTGAGCTAACAAAATTATTGTATTGCCAGTCATAAAACGTACGGATAATATTTTTATTCGGTGAAAGTATCTTTGGTCTATTACTATAATCGTAATATCGCGTAGCAGATGTAGATCGGGTTACGAATCGTAGAGCGTTTCGTAGCTTATAGACTGCTACGACGTCGTAGTAGGTCCATTTCGTAGTCGTTTTCGTTTGATCTACGATTCTTCGGTTTCGTAAGCACTTAGAATTTTTTTAAATAATTTAATAAATCATTGTTCGAACATGCAGAGGGAACGTAAAGCGTTCACATAAGTTAAATATAAAAATACAATAAACCTAATAACTTATTATGATAAAAAAATTAAAAGTAGGTAATTTTATAAAAACTAGTCGTGTTAAAACGATGTTTCGATCAAGTTGCACCAACTATGGTCATCAGGTGAACATGTTTTTATAAAATTAGTTTAACAAGTAGTCTCAATATTAAGATACAAATTAACCCCTAAATCGTAAAATCAACGCGTTCAAACTCAAGCACAGTAAACAGTTATAAATCACATGTATCGTTCCGGTAATGGGTTTTCTTGTGTCAACAAATCGCTCCGGATTACGTAGTTAGGTATTGAAATAAATTCTCCTTAACTACTGAGTTAAGTATTACGTTTTATTTGATCAAAACGACTGCTTATCGTGGTTTTCGATACCGTGGGAATTTACAAACAATAATCCCAAAGGAGTTGCAACATTTTTGGAAAATATTTTTTTAGTATCGCGGCCACTTTTTAAACCAATGGCAATATACCTACCTATATATAAAATAAGTAATAAATAAATATATGATTTATTTGGTAAATAATTACAATATTTAGTTAAATCTGTGTCTGAACATAGCGGTTAGCTTGTATCTCATACTACAGCGATCCTGATCTATCACATTATTCTGTTTATTAAAATAATAATTGTTTGTACTTACTTAAATTAAATTGAAAATAGATTAATTCTTTATTTTATCCTACTAATTTTATAAATATGAAGTTTGTGTGTTACATACCTATTTGTGTTTGTATGTATGTTTCTTACTACTGAATTGATTGCGATGAAAGATAGCTGGAGAATTGGATTTACATATTGCGTTACTTTTTATCCCAATATTCCCATGGGATCGGGACTTACGTGGGTGCAACCGCGGGGCTCAGCTTGTATTATTATATAGAGGACATTAACGCCCACAACAAATGTCATGTTATTAATCTAGACATATGTTCCATCATCTCTTACAATTAGAGACGTAGATTGATGGTAATGTAAATTATTTTTTTATTATTAATAGGCAAACTTGACACTTTACGAGGTTCTGCCACAAAGTATATTATGTTGTTTGTTTAAGCTACCGCTAACTAAACAAACATAAGTAAGATGACCGCGGAAAAAAAAACTTTATGGCTACTACAAGCTCAATACTCCAAATCTTAATAAAAATATTACTACCCCTTTAGTGCCTTTCAGGGATTAAGAGCAAATTCATGTTCCCTAAATTATTTTCCAGCATAAGTAGTGGACGAAGACATTTATTTACATTCACTTATTAAGAACACGTATTTAAAAAAGGAACCTAAAAGGTTTTACTTAACCAAAATTGACTAAACGACTCTTGGACTTATTGATACTTAACCCTTCTTTCAGCCTTCGCTTAATGGTATGCAAGTCGTTGGGAACCTTCCCAAGGACTTCAGCGCTCAACAGTTTATAAAAAAGGTCTAAGTAAGGGTTTGCTTTGAAATTCAAATTGACTATTCCATAAATATTTTTTTGATAAAATATGTGAGATATTCTCATTTTTTATTTAATTAGATTTAATAAAATATTTTTTAGGATTTTTTATTCTTGAATATCGTATACTTCTTAGGTTTCATTAGCTACAACAAGCACACTCCCAAAAAATATCCTAAAGGATTCGAAATATAATTAAATATCGTTATTCGTGGAATCATAGCGTTCCATTAGTCGATGAATTATTAAAATTAAAATTAATTGAAGTTTTCTTTTATGTTTTAACTTTTGTTAGTCTTGCTGGCGTAAACTAAATTCATTTTCTTATTTTAATATTCTCGATGGCTTTAATTTTATTCAATACAGATCGATGATCTTTTTTTTTAGTTTTACAAATTATTATGGATGAAATTTTATCGAAAAACCATGAATTTCATGTCGTCCGAACCTAGAATAAAAAAAATTGCAAGATTTAATGACAAACGAACAAGTAAAACTAAATAGAACAAAGAAAAAAACTTTATTTTGTAATTAATTTAGTCCTATTATATATATATATGTATTTTCTTTTGCTTAAACAAATTATAAAAGTACCGGCTTGATTGAGCTTTCCTCGTATTTTTGTTTTTGGTAGAACGTGGTTTAGGTACATTTCGCAATAAAACTCAGATAAATTTCGAAACCTACAACTTTTAGAGCGGCAGTTTCGACTTTAACAGTCAACATAATATCTAGAAAGTACAAGTTGCACAAATGGGCGGTCTTATCACTGAAAGCAATTTCCTCCAGGTAACCTTTGGATGGAAAACAACTGATTTAGCTTTTATGTGCCATGTTCTACAATATATATTTGTTTTTTTTATTTTGGAGGTAGAAACTCAGGTTACCCCAAACTCTTGACATGATTGATGGAAGGAATATAACCGACTTGAATAAATTCACTAATTTCAAACTGACTACAGAATGTAATAAGTTTTACTATTCTCACAATTATTATCCCGTACCGTTAAAACCCTACCCTGCCGTTTTCAATTATTGAAATTGGAGTAATCCGATAGTGATTAGGAAGTTTCCAACGCTATAAATGCTTCGTATTTTATGCTATGAACTAGCAGCGCTCCGCGGTTTCACCCCCGTAACTCCTGATCCCGTGGGAATTTCGGGATAAAAAGTAGCCTATAGCCTTCCTCGATAAATGGACTATCCAGCACAAAAATATTTTTTCAATTCGAACCAGTAGTTCCTGAGATTAGCGCGTTCAAACAAACAAACAAACAAACAAACAAACTCTTCAGCTTTATAAAAATGTATAGATATAATAACAGCGTAGACATTTAATAAAATATAAGTATAAAACCCTGAACAGTTTCTAAATATAGGTAAAAGGTTTGTCGAATCTAATTTGCAGCACTTAGTCAATTTCGGTGCCTATTCGTCTGTCGAGAGGGCGCTACGCGGGACAAAGGAAAAGCCCTGACACGATTCACAAAGTAGATATTCTCTAACGTTCTTTGATTTTATTCTATTACTCAATTTTGTCATTTAATTGTGTTGTTTCTTTGGGTAATGGACAAGCGGGGCATTCCTCAAGTTATTTTAGTTTTACTCTAAAGGTGTTAACACAGGTTACAATTTGATAGGCCTGATCTAGGGTACCGTTCCTCAGGGGAAAAAACAGGACCCTACTACTAAAACTTCACTGTCAGTCCGTCCATCCGTCCATCCGTTTATCCGTCCATCCGTTTATCCGTCCATCCCTCTATCCGTCCATCCGTTTATCCGTCCATCCGTCCATCCGTCCATCCGTCCATCCGTCCATCCGTCCATGATGCGAGAGGTGTATATGCTTATGCAGAAGTATAGATTATGTATGTTGAGTGGTTTACTATTTTATTTTTTCTATTAATTTTAAGCTTCATTTGGTGGCGTATTTATTTATTTATTTATTTTATTAAGTTTACTTTTATTTTTACTATATTGAAGCCTCTGTCCGGTCGGCGGCATGTGAGCTGATATGCAGATAATGATGTGTCCTGTAATACTTTAAGTCTTTGTGTATAATTCTATAATATTGTTTGTGTTGGATTGCCTAATCACTAGTTTTAGCATTTTGCTTGTTTTTTTGTAGACATTATCTTCAGTTTATATTTATGGTCATTAAGACAATTTAGAATATTTATTTAGTTATAAAGTTAGTGTCAGTGTTTCCTGCCTACTATAACCAAATTACACCATCGTCCTACTCTCTCCAATCACAGGGTCTCTGCTGAAAATCAGCGTTGCATTTATGCAACACATGCCTGAGCAGGAGCCTATTTGGCGGCAATACTGTTACTTTGTTATAAATAACATAGCTTATATTATTTAATTAAGTTTGTTATTTTTAGTTTTGTCAAAAATAAGCTGTGTCTAATTTTTAGTTTTGTTGTTGGCCAAATAAAGATATATCTATCTATCTATCATCCGTCCATCCGTCCATCCGTCCATCCGTTCATCCGTCCATCCGTCCATCCGTCCATCCGTCCATCCGTCCATCCGTCCATCCGTCAATCCGTCCATAAATGTCGTCCACGTCAATGGATTGATATTTTCCCAATCTTCTCTTTCGTATTTCAAGGTATTTCCACCAATTTTTTCATGTTTTAAAATTTCCGAAGGGTACGTTTAAAACCTAAACATTTATTTTCCTCAGCTGGCAAAATTAAAAATAAAACTCTAACCGATGACCGACAGAGATCGAACGTTCAGAAACTAATCAATAGAAATCCATGAAAAAGTCTCACTATATCTTATTTATTGAGTAAAAATGTAACAAAGCTCCCCCAGTATCTTTCTATTCGGTAATAACAATCCGCCGAAGGAAGCCGGTAGAATGAGCGCGGCCGGGGCCGGCTATTGCCTCCCAGCAAACAAAGATGCAATAAACCCACCGAGACGAGTGTAACAGTACTACGATCTTGTTTATGCATTTCAGGAGGTCCGGTGTATTATTCTATGCTAATCTTCACTAATGTAATAAAGAGGAATGATTTTTTTTGTTTGTAACGAATAAGCTCCGAAACTACTGGACTAATTTTGATTAAATTTGGTATCATTGCGAATAACATAGGCTTTTTATCCCGATATCACCAAGGGAGTAACGCGAGCGAAACAGTGGAGCGCTGCTAGTAATATAAAAATTAATAAGATTAATAAAATAGAAAAAATATTAATAAGCTCTGACAATGCTGGACTGATTCTAATGAAAGTTGCTGTGAGAATGCATTGACCTTCTAGCAATAACACTGACTATTTATTTCAACGGAATCGGGATTTACGCAGGTGAAACCGCAGGGCCGTGTTGGTACGAAATATTACGAATACGCAACCAATTCCAGCCTTACTCAGATCGCATGTCACAATGCCAGTCAATAGTAACAAAGAAATTGATTCAACAAAAGTAGATAAAAATTGTTATATCAGCTCTAGATATCTACACTAATGTTATTAAGAGGGAAAAAAATTGTTTGGTTGTTTGTAACGAATAGGCGCCGAAACTACTTGACTGATGAAACTTGGTATGAGGATACATTGATTAATTGGAAATAACATAGGGTATATTTATACCGATAATTCTACGGGATTGAGAGTTACGCGGGTGAAACCCCGGGGCGCTGGTAGTATTTAATATACATAGTACAAATACTCACTCCAGTAACAAATACAAATATCTATACATATATACTTATTTGAGGCGGGAATTTCACCCGCAACCTACTGCATCGTAGGCAGGCGTTCGCCCACTCAATATACTCACTACAATTATTAATTATAGTAGACGAGAATTCCCGAGATGCATAATCGAGATCGTAACCTTGTAGCGTCGTCTAATAGCGCATTTATCCATCGGACACAGTTACACATGTCGCTTTGTGAATGTCTTACAAGTATTTTATAAAAGATAAACCGTGTTTTATTGAGCAATATATTGCTGTAGCGGTGAGACAGTAGTTTTTCTAACCATAGAACTTTCTCTACGCTCTCGTATAAATCTGTTTTTTAGGGTTCCTTGCCCAAAGGACAAAAACGGGACCCTATTACGAAGACTCCACTGTTTGTCTATCACCAAGCTGTATCTAATGAACCGTGATTGCGAGATTGTTGAAATGTTCACAGATTATGTATTTCGGTAGCCGCTATAACATCAAATATTAAAAACAGAATATAATGGTATAGAACCCTTCGTGCCCGAGTTCGACTCGCACTTGGCCGGTTTTTTATGTAATACCAACTTTTCAACTTCCTTCGCTCAACGAGAAAGAATGCCGACTAAGGTACGGGACAGAGCTACCTTACTTTTTAACGATGGTCAGTTTTACGACATGTCGATTTCTATAAGATTGCGGGTTCGATTCCCGCAGTCGAACAAATTTTGTGTACAGATATCTATCAACAAAAAAAGTACTTATTTTAGTATTCTATTAGTTGAGTGGCCACCATAACACAAGACTAGTTTCCTAATTTGGGGCTGAATGGGGCTATGTGCAATTTCTTGCAATATTTATTTGTAGCCCCCCCCCCCCATGCAACCACGACAATAAATTGAACACTGCTTGTACATAATATTATGCAGTAAATTTACCGGTGATTGAACAATGAACAATTTCTTCTTTCATAGTTAATTACCGTTATATTAGTTAGTAAGTTAATTACCATAAGTTACCGTGGTCGGTAATATAAATAAATAAATATTGCAGGACATTCCACACATCGCCATCAAGCCCCAAGCTAAGTAACTAGACTTGTGTTATGGGTGCTAGACAACGGGTATACTACTTATATACTTTTCTTTTGCAAATATAGACTTATAATACATAGAAACAACCAGACCACAGACAAATTGAATACTTGTCTGAGGCGGGAATCGAACCCGCAAAACTGTGTTTGGCAGTCCGGCATGGTGACCATTGTGCTGTCAAATATAAAAACTTAGAATAAAACTAGGAACTAGTAAACTACATATCAGACTCGTCGGTGTTCCGATACGTATGATGCAGCCACAAAAGCAGTACGGGTCGGAAAAGTTTTTGTTCCACTGCCATCTTCCTACCTTCACTCACATCTTTCGAAGGCCTCGTTAACTGGGAGTTCTTTCGAGTCACGACCGTATAGGTATCTTTAAGGAAAGCGTGCTATATCTTAAGACCGCATCGTCACATCGATCGTGAGAGATAAAGGTCAAAGTCGAACCTATTTGTTTTAAAAAAAATGTAGTCGCTCAGCGATTAAACTCTTTACCCCTTATTCCAAAACGAGGTTTAAGAATAGTCCGAGATGTGGATTTAACCTTAGATTTACTCGTGAACTATAGTCTAAACACTATCCCTATATAATCTATAGGGATAGTTCCCTATAATAACCTAAACCTATATAATCTAAATTTAATCTTATATTTAGACACAGATTTACTCGTGAACTATAGTCTAAACACTATCCCTATATAATTTGTAGGGATAGTTCCCTATATAATCTATAGGGATAGTGTTTGGACTATATTTCACAAGTAAATCTGTGTATAAATATAAGGTTTAAATCCACATCTCGGACTATTCTTAAACCTCGGAATAAGGGTGTTTAAATTCAATTTAAAAAAGCCAAATTTTTACAATTTCGTGGTTATTCGAAAACAGTTCACAATATTACAACATAATGTGATATAACAATAGTTATTATGTAGGTAGGTATAACGAAACAGGTGACTACAATGACATAATAAATATGTAAATTACGCATGAACTCTCTATTATTCAGTTAAAACAATATTGTGTAAATAAACATTGTAATGTGAAACCATAGTTCTCAATTTAAATTCGTTCGCTAGTGCGTCGATCCGTGAATATTCCAAATATCTACGCTGAGCAACGATCATTTAACCAGTGAGTAACATAGCAAAATTTTCGACAGCATTGCTATGTAAATTCTGTGACAGTTATTTTTGTCACAGAATTCACATATTAATCAATATGTGAATTCTGTGACAAAATGTTACTACTGAACCGAGAACGATTTGCACCAGTGAATTAACATTAGGTAATTATAATCTAAATAAGAAGAATTCTCCCCTGAGCCCTGGCCCGTTGCCGACCGTCTTCTAGGTTTAGGTTTTTATAATAACTTACTGTTTAACCGACTTCAAAAAAGGAGGAGGTTCTCAATTCGTCGCGTATATATATTTTTTGTACACAACACGACTTCAAAAAAGGAGGAGGTTCTCAATTCGTAGCTTATATATTTTTTTGTACATAACAAGACTTAAAATAAGAAGGCGGTTCTCAATTCGTCGCGTATAATATATATTTTTTAGTTTTAAAACTTGTTTACTGAATTTAATTTAGGTAGAACCAATGTAAGTGCAAAACAATCCTTGAATACCGTTCCACTAGCTTTTATATATTTACTTAAATAATTAATGTCTCAGGTCCTAGGTATGTTAATTCGTTTTCTAGCGACACCTGGCGGTGTTATAAATTATTTAGATACAACTCGAGATTGCGAACTCATTAATATACAGAAAGAAACGTTTCTACCTTTTACGAACTATCATAGAAATATATAAACACCCAGTTGGCACAAAGGTCACCGTGCCAGACTGCCAAACACAGGGTTGTGGGTTCGTTTCCCGCCTCAGGCAAGTATTTATGCTTAGATATTTGTCTGTGGTCTGCTTGTTTCTATGTATTATAAGTATATATTCACAAAATAAAAGTGTAACATGTAGTATATCTGTTATATATCCATAACACAAGTCTAGTTACTTAGCTTGGGGCTAGATGGCGATGTGTGACATGTCCTGAAATATTTATTTATTTATTGTAGGACACTTTACACAGCGGCATCTAGCCCCAAGCTAAGCCGTAATACAAACTAGGCTTGTGTTACGGTGACCAGGATACAATATTTACCTATCTACTTTTCTTTAGTAAATCTATACTTGATAAACATACAAGAAGACTCAAACTAGAAATAAATATCTATCTTTTGTAAATAGCTTACTTACTTGTCTGAGGCGGGAATCTAACCCGCAACCCAATACCCGCAATATGTAATTATTTTTCTTTTAGTTTCCCTGTTTTATTATAGACAGACTTTGATGTGTCATTTAATAATATCTGTAACTTCTAAACAAATTCTAGGTAAACGAGAAAATCTCAACATCAATATAGCACAAACTAAATCTATCAAAGTAACTCAGAAGAAAAAGTTTTACAATTCTATCTATCAAAAACACACTAGGAACAGATTCAAAAGCAAATAAGAAGCGAGAACGGAGGAAGATAAATTTTCCGCCCCCGGATTCTGTTCCGTCCCGGGCGAGCAGAGCGATAATGACGTAACTAGAATAAAGGCTTATTTAAAACTGTACGGGTTTGTAGTCTTACCGTTTTTGTACAAAGATTATAGTGGTAATTTTATACAAAGAACTATACCTACGTATACGGGCTGTTTTCCGCAACTAGACTTATTAAATTGAGTCCTTTTTTGTGAGGATCAGGTAGGCTTGTCCATCTTTACTACCCTCTCAGCTTAGTAGACCGTGTCCAGAGAAAAGAACTCGTCAATACTTCTAGACCCAACTAAACTGCGGTGTTCACCACGTAAGAGCAAAGTCAATTTTAGCACATACCTAATTTATTCTTAAAAAATCCTTTGGTGCGCGGCCGGGATCGAAGCCACGATCTTAGGAATGAAATCGAGGTATCTATCACTAGGCCAACAACGCCAAAAAACCTATTCGTCATTTAAAATTGCAGATACTTACTTGTAATTTAAAAATCATACAAATGTTTGTCTTTAAATTTGTTGGTCTTATTTTTTTGTATTTTTTGTACTTTATTTGTATAAAAATAAACCGAATACAAAACCGATAGGTATGTATGGTTGGAGTTAGAATTCCAGACCCACTGTAGAGCCCCAAAACTGCTATTATTATAGTGTTTTCAACTCAAGCAAGATTCTAAAGGCCTATTCGCACAGCACAGTGCCGGCACAGTGCCGTACCGTGACGTATCCATCAGTATCAGTGAAAAATGATTTTGTTGCATACATTTTGTACTAGGTTATCCGAACTGGTCAGTGACGGTGACGTTCAGTGATGTCAGTGCTCCACCAACGCTCGCCATGATCCGGCGTGAAAGTGTCGGTACTGACACTGACATGTACTAATAGCACGTCACGGCACGGTAGGGTACGGAACTGTTGGTCACGTGCCGTCACTGTGCTGTGCGGATAGACCTTAAGACCATGTGTTCGCAAATCGACCTTTGTGTTAAGCAACTTTAAGTAATCAAATATTATTTTTTTGTTATTTGGATATAAATAGATATTGTAGTTTAAAAACCATATTTTTGTTTATTTCGGTTGAAAACATGATATGAACAACTTTGTTCGATAAAAAAAATGTTAGAAAACAGAGAATTTTTAGATCGTTTATCGGTTTTTATTCAAAAATAGTTAACATATGTTTCTAAAAATTGAATCAAATGATAGGTTTTGACCTCTAGGAACTATATTTTTGGATAATAATGCTAAAATGTACAAAATGTTTTGCAAATCGATCAAATATAACAGTTAGCACGCGTCAGTTCCTCGCAGTCGGCCTCCGGGCGTCGTCGAGGTAAGACCTATGCCACTTTTGCCGGCACGCTGCGTTCGAGCGAACCCCACGCGGAAGCTTGCATTTGCAGGGATGACAAACTTTTTTCCGCAAATAATAATTTACAAACTTATGTGCCCGCAAATAATATATACTAATATTATAAAGAGGTAAGGTTAGTAACAAGTTTGTACATTGTATTGTTGCTCCAGTCTAAGCAGCTAGGCTTGTGTTATGGTGACTAGACGCGATTGAGTGAGCGCAAATAATCTATACTAATATTATAAAGAGGTAAGGTTAGTAACAAGTTTGTATATTGTATTGTTGCTCCAGTCCAAGCAGCTAGGCTTGTGTTATGGTGACTAGACGCGATTGAGTGAGCGCAAATAATATATACTAATATTATAAAGAGGTAAGGTTAGTAACAAGTTTGTATATTGTATTGTTGCTCCAGTCTAAGCAGCTAGGCTTGTGTTGTGGTGACTAGACGCGATTGAGTGAGCGCAAATAATATATACTAATATTATAAAGAGGTAAGGTTAGTAACAAGTTTGTATATTGTATTGTTGCTCCAGTCTAAGCAGCTAGGCTTGTGTTATGGTGACTAGACGCGATTGACTGAGCGCAAATAATATATACTAATATTATAAAGAGGTAAGGTTAGTAACAAGTTTGTACATTGTATTGTTGCTCCAGTTTAAGCAGCTAGGCTTGTGTTATGGTGACTAGACGCGATTGAGTGAGCGCAAATAATCTATACTAATATTATAAAGAGGTAAGGTTAGTAACAAGTTTGTATATTGTATTGTTGCTCCAGTCTAAGCAGCTAGGCTTGTGTTATGGTGACTAGACGCGATTGAGGGAGCGCAAATAATCTATACTAATATTATAAAGAGGTAAGGTTAGTAACAAGTTTGTACATTGTATTGTTGCTCCAGTCTAAGCAGCTAGGCTTGTGTTATGGTCACTGGACGCGATTGAGTGAGCGCAAATAATATATACTAATATTATAAAGAGGTAAGGTTAGTAACAAGTTTGTACATTGTATTGTTGCTCCAGTCTAAGCAGCTAGGCTTGTGTTATGGTGACTAGACGCGATTGAGTGAGCGCAAATAATCTATACTAATATTATAAAGAGGTAAGGTTAGTAACAAGTTTGTATATTGTATTGTTGCTCCAGTCCAAGCAGCTAGGCTTGTGTTATGGTGACTAGACGCGATTGAGTGAGCGCAAATAATATATACTAATATTATAAAGAGGTAAGGTTAGTAACAAGTTTGTATATTGTATTGTTGCTCCAGTCTAAGCAGCTAGGCTTGTGTTGTGGTGACTAGACGCGATTGAGTGAGCGCAAATAATATATACTAATATTATAAAGAGGTAAGGTTAGTAACAAGTTTGTATATTGTATTGTTGCTCCAGTCTAAGCAGCTAGGCTTGTGTTATGGTGACTAGACGCGATTGACTGAGCGCAAATAATATATACTAATATTATAAAGAGGTAAGGTTAGTAACAAGTTTGTACATTGTATTGTTGCTCCAGTTTAAGCAGCTAGGCTTGTGTTATGGTGACTAGACGCGATTGAGTGAGCGCAAATAATCTATACTAATATTATAAAGAGGTAAGGTTAGTAACAAGTTTGTATATTGTATTGTTGCTCCAGTCTAAGCAGCTAGGCTTGTGTTATGGTGACTAGACGCGATTGAGGGAGCGCAAATAATCTATACTAATATTATAAAGAGGTAAGGTTAGTAACAAGTTTGTACATTGTATTGTTGCTCCAGTCTAAGCAGCTAGGCTTGTGTTATGGTCACTGGACGCGATTGAGTGAGCGCAAATAATATATACTAATATTATAAAGAGGTAAGGTTAGAAACAAGTTTGTATATTGTATTGTTACTCCAGTCTAAGCAGCTAGGCTTGTGTTATGGTGACTAGACGCGATTGAGTGAGCGCAAATAATCTATACTAATATTATAAAGAGGTGAGGTTAGTAACAAGTTTGTTTATTGTATTGTTGCTCCAGTCTAAGCAGCTAGGCTTGTGTTATGGTGACTAGACGCGATTGAGTGAGCGCAAATAATATATACTAATATTATAAAGAGGTAGGGTTAGTAACACGTTTGTATATTGTATTGTTGCTCTAGTCTAAGCAGCTAGGCTTGTGTTATGGTGACTAGACGCGATTGAGTGAGCGCAAATAATATATACTAATATTATAAAGAGGTAAGGTTAGTAACACGTTTGTATATTGTATTGTTGCTCTAGTCTAAGCAGCTAGGCTTGTGTTATGGTGACTAGACGCGATTGAGTGAGCGCAAATAATCTATACTAATATTATGATGAGGTAAGGTTAGTAACAAGTTTGTTTATTGTATTGTTGCTCCAGTTTCACGGTTTTGTAATGCGTAACATTTTTTTCTCGGCTAGGTCCCCGCGTCAACCCGCGATAGGGAACTTCGTTCCAATAAAAATATTAGGTACATTATTACAGCTACACATTAGTTATTATTTTATGTATCGAGCCCAATTAGATAACGAAAACCTACTGTTGACACCTACCTACACTGTGGCGTGCCCACTGTTTACACCTACACTGTGGCGTAGCTTGATCGCGTACGCGAGTCGTTGCGCGCGGCTCACTTTCACGCTACGTCTTTGTGCGCGGAGGCTGAGGTAATGTTAAAATACCTACACACGGTACTGGAAGAGGGCCTTAAGGTCTTGCTCGAGTTGAAGTATTATAGTTTGTAATTCATCAGTCTCTCGACTCATGAATTTATTAGATAAAATAAATATAATAGAGCGGTGTTGGCTTAGTGGTAACTCGACTTTCATTCTGAAGGTCGTGGGTTTGAATCCCGGTGGGTCGTGCACCAATGTATTTTTCTTAAGAAAAATTTATGTGCGCTATTGACATTGCTCTTACGGTGAAGGAAAACATCGTGATGAAACCCGCGGCTTAGTTGGCTCCAGAAGTATTGACAAGTTCTCTCCCCTGGACGTGGTTGACTAAGCTGAGAGGGTAGTAGGTGCTGGGCAAGCCTACTCCATCCTCATGCAAAAAAGAACCAAATAAAAAAGAGTCCAATGGCGAAAAACAGCCTGTATACAAGTATACAAGTACAAGTAGATAAAATATTATTAGAATAAAACATTCCAATAATAGTCATTTTAGAACTCTACCGTTTTTGTATTTGTATGTACGCCGGATGCGGCCAGACAGAGACGGCAGCAATAGTAGCCGACTGGGTCCCTTAAGGCGCTAAACGTCGTACTCGAAGTAGATCCAATAAATAGTGGCACGAAGATTTCGATGCATCCGACGGATATTAGCCAGAAGTAACTGGAGTAGTAGAGAAGTAAAAAGTCAAAGAAATAAAGGCAATTGTCCATCCACTGATGGACAAATGCCTCTATTTATTTCCACTGAACACAAAGAGCTAACTAAAAAAATGAATTAATTAAATCGATTTGGTTATTCAAATTACGTTTTTGGTTGGAGATATAGTTTGCATCACCTTTTCATGTAAAATAAACTATCCGCCAACTGTCAATACCATGAGACAAAACATGTTGAATAACAAGAAAATGTATAGGGGACACAATAGTAGGTACGGTCGGCTGCATAATAGCAGACCCACCGTAGAGCTCCAAAATGGCTGTTATAAGAATGTTTTAAACACAAGCAAGATTGTAGGCACCTGCTTATTCGAATAAAAATATTCCAATAATAGTAATTTTCGAACTCTACCGAGGGCTGCAATTATGCGGCCAACTGTACCTACACATCGTTTCATGTATACGTTTCATCTATGACTTATTACATTGGTTATTGTGCATTATATAAGAAAGCGGTTTTGTGTTACTTTTGTGCACCTTAACTTTTGTTCTATCACTTTTGGAAATTCGAATACTCTTTGGAATTTTTTGGAGTCATTTTAATTCGAAAAGTCGGACTTAGAATAGTCGGTAAAACTTAAAGTTAAGTTTAATCTTAAGGATAATCACATCTCCGTGTAAATGACAGCTGGTTTTCGGGTAAACAGTCCTAAACATTTTGAACGTTTCAAACGTTGATTGTTAAGGCTATTTATGCTGCCAAACGTAACGCACTGGGAGTACCCATCGCTTACAACTAACATTGTTGATTGTAACGAATGTGTTTTGTTTTTCTCAAAAGTGCGGGATTTTAAATGTAATTTGAGACGAGAATTTCTTGTCATATCAAAGCAGGACTAGTTTTAATTCTTAATTTTAGGATAGCCTCAAAACTATAGGGAATTTTTGGCTCAAAGTCACACCAAAATGTCGCAAAATGTTGTTTTGTTTTTCTCAAAAGTGCGGGATTTTAAATGTAATTTGAGACGAGAATTTCTTGTCATATCAAAGCAGGACTAGTTTTAATTCTTAATTTTAGGATAGCCTCAAAACTATAGGGAATTTTTGGCTCAAAGTCACACCAAAATGTCGGTAAAAATCCATCTCAGCACTTTGAGAAAAACAGAACACATTTGTAACAATCAACAATTTACATCAACGAAGGCGACCGGTGCCAGTAGTAACTATTTAGTAGGCTGTGTAGCAAGGTCGTTGACGTATGGTGCACAGTAATACCCCTTAACCGCTTTCTTATAAGTAGGTAGGTATTTGGTTGGCAAATAGAGTACACAAACAGGTTGGTTGGTAAAGTATTAGTTGAAAAAACAAAGTACATTGTTATAAAGTAAGATGTAAAAGTACGCCGCAATTTTTCAAAAATTCAAATAACCAAGACAAATGTCGTCCAAGGGAGAACGTCACACAATTTTAACGGACGCTTGTTCGTCATTTATTCAAGGTAAAAGTAGGTAAAAAGCCACTTGAAAAATACGTGACTGCCCGACTGTACATTATGTATGAAGTCAGTATACCTGAATAAGGGCAAATTCAGACCACAAACTTTTGGAGGTACGAGGTGGTGTCTACCTCCAAAGGGAAGATCTTCCACCGGGCAGGTGTTATACCCGGTAGGCCGCGGCCCAACGATGTTTCGTTGGAACTTGTATATGAGCTTATCTTCAGAAAAACTTCGCTTGCGCGATCTAGGATCTCCGATCGGCTTGGTGGCGCCATCTGTTAGTGGCGATGTGAAGTGTCGCTACAAACTTTTTATCAGGTGATAGTTCGCCGACTAATCAATCAATCAGACCGAATTTAAAATGTTAGTTTTGGCGACTGCGCATTTTAAAAATACATATTATTATAAATACTTACCAGTCACTTCTAACATTTGTTGTGTATTTTACGAATTTTTTCGGGTGCAATACAAGTTTTACCTACTTTAACTTACGACTACGTTTCGATTCCATTGCAGGGACCGTGGTGGTTACGATTAATGACGCAAGTTTTATTGCGAAAAGAGAGTCTAACATAGTATCGTTTAGCATCCAGTCACACCTCGTCCACTTCGGAAGTATCACTATCAGAATGCTCAGTGGATCTGAAAATAAAAAAATCAGAAATCATAGTTGCAAAACTTGAAAAATCTTTAATCTGCGTGCGCCCTAATAAAGATATACATACTGGCTTACCGTCGTGGTCGCTTTAGTGATCAGAGGTCGAGGGAGTGTGCTACGAAAAAATAAACGTGTTTTTTTCTCTTCGACGTTTATAATACTTAAACATTTGTATGTATGGCTTCTTGATATTTTTCCAGGTAGTATTTTAAAACTGGAAAACTGTCAAGAAACCAATTACATCGTTACTTAATCACAATTACAAATTAATTATATCATTAGTTTTATAAATGAACGGCTCAGCCTTCTGAAGCGGAAAGTTATTCTAACAAAGTACTTCTTTTTAATCCAGATTAATGAAACCAACGTAGCTAAAACGACTTAATCTACCTAACTCTCAGGTAAATGACGAAAATATGTTAAGGGAAAATTACTGAAAATTCTATGAAAATGTTGGAAAATAAAGCTCTTGACAATCTGGCACGATCAGTCGCGCGACAAAATCGAAAGCACAAGTGATTTGGTAATACACATCTTGTCTTTTACATGTTGGGCGACTTATCTTGCCTTACTGTTTAGAGCAAGAGAGCAAGTCTTATGATCATTAATTAAATCATATCGTCAAAAGATTTACCATGTAAGCACCGTCTTAAAATGTCTAACACGATTTCTACTTATAACCTACGTAGGATTAAATATGTCGGCGAAGTTAATTTACTGTGATAAGGGTACATTGATTTAGAATGATTACATACGCGGCTTGTTGTTGTTGAACAAAATGGCAGAATGTTTTGTAAAAAAAAAGTTTTTGATTTAGGTTAAATACAAAGTCAACAGAGGCCCAAACTGTGACGTTTATAGTAAACTTTTCGGAACCAAGTTTGGTCATTAAAATCCTCGTTGCCAGCTTTTATTAATCTTTTAATTAGGGAAATTTGAAAATTTACAAAGGATTACTTGGAATTTAGTGTGTTTTTTCTTCGAAAAGTATTTGATTGTTTGAAAAAAAGTTTTGGAATAAAAGTTAACTACCTATAATGATGTAGAGATAATGATGATTAATATCTCTAATGGATTAGAAATCAGACAATTTAATTTAAAATAGAAATAGAAATCTGTACTGTAAGTAGCGTAGGTTTATCTAGCCCGTGTAAACTGCAATCAAAACAATTAGATTTTTTTACCCTGATATGTTTCGCTTTACATTTAATATAGATAGTTTATACAGCGCTAGCAACTTTAAATTCATGTTATCCTAAGTGCTTTAGTATCTGGGACATTAGATTGAGTAAGCTTGCCCAGAACATATATTATCACTCCCTAAACTTAATCAACCAAGTCTAGAGGAACGAATTCGTCAGCGGGTTGTATTACGATGTATTTCTTCAGCTTCAACATGAATAAAACAAATCAAATATATTTATTATGTTTAACTCAAGTTTCCAACACACTACACTTTATAAGAATTTCATATAAGAATTCCTTCCTACAAAACTAGAAGTTGCTACAAAACTTTACACCACAAATTAAATTTTAAGTAATATCAGACAGAGTATGCTGAAGGTTGATTTAATATTCTATAAAACAAACATCGTAGTTCATTTTCATAATTTATTTAAGTTAGATTGGAAATAGAACGTCGTACGATACAGGTTTGGATTGGTCATTGTATCTCGGCTTTTTAAACGCGCTCGCGTCCTCTCGCGCTTCTTAAACCGCCTCTACGCGATGATCAATTTACCACACTTGTATCGCAATGTACCATTTTTTGTCTGTTCAATATAAGGAACCCTTTATCTTATTTACTCTGCAGAATGCGCTGCCTACCCGGTATGGTTGCTGAAATTGAAAAATTGGTGATCTCGGAGAAAAACTGTCAGTGACCCATCGGACGATAAAAAGACTGTAGTCAATTCTCACCTTTATATCAACATCTAAACTCAAATGAGTCTTCCAATTACAGAACTGTGAATCAACATAGTAATGAATGGGTGTACTGCGTTTCTATTAAATTAAAAAAAAGGTTCTTGCTTTTATCCTGGTAATGAAATTAAAAATGACGGAGTTGAAAATGTACTAGTTTTTCAGTATTTTTTTTTTGTAACTGTAACTTAATGTTGGTACAAGTTCATATACGTACAGTCGGCTGCATAATTGCAGCCCCCGGTAGAGTTCTAAAATTACTATTATTGGCATGTTTTTATTCTAATATTTTTTATTTGTTACATTGATGAGTTAAAAGGCTTTAAACTTCACCTAAAGCAGATGACTACAATGTTGCTAGTGTTGAATACATTCTTATAACAGCCGTTTTGGAGCTCTACGGTGGGTCTGCAATTATGCAGCCGACTGTACAAAAACTACTATAGTCTTGTGATGTTTTTAAGCCGTTCTGTCTTGCTATCTTGAGACACCACAACGACGACGATTCGCCGAATTTTGTTCTGAGTTGGTTTTTAGGGAGTAATAATAAATAGCTACCTACTATAAGATTGATGTAATATTTTATCTGTACCAGTACTGCGTTACACTGAAGTTAACCTATTACTAATCAGCCCCTTTAGACAAGATTGCTTTCTATTAGCGATATCGCCAATCGACAGACTTTTTTATTTTATTTTTGTAAAAAATTACATAAATCAACTAAATTCACGTAGTCTTGCATTAGACAAATAAAAATGATAGATAAGTTTCATGTTATGCAAATTTTATACAATGCTTTATGTCAATTTCATACAATCAAATCTATCGATTGGCGATATCGCTAATAGAAACCATTCTTGTCTAAGGGGGCAGACACAATCCAATCATCGTTCCACTATGAATTTGACATACTTAGAAATAGAATTTAACTTGAAAATGACTTGTATCTGAATCATACTTCTTCAGAATCTGACTTACGTAACAACTCAGTCGGTTTAGTCAGAATCAAACATACCCCGCCTGAATTGCATTTATATGTAACCTTTTAAATGCTAAATACATATAAAATGTTAAATACACTATACACTTACCCAATCAAAAAGCTTCAACAATTATTTTTGTTTGTAAAAATAAAAGAAAATTTATAAAAATAATATTTTACTATCTAGGTTGAGAGGTGACCGCTAAAGAATGTCGCGTGATTTTACTGCGTGACCGCGAACCATTGATCACAATAGTCTTAAGATATACAAACGAACTTTAACGAAATTTAAAAATAATAATATTATGTTTCTATATAGCACTAGCTGCGCCCCGCGGTTTGCAATGTAATTTAAACAAATCAGAACACATCTGTTCATAGTCCTAGGACTCATTGCAGATGCTTCCAGAAAGAAAATTTAAAATACCCTTCAGTTTTTATGTGTATATATTTAAGTAATTATGAGACAGTCTACTTACAAACAAAAATAAAATGTACTCGAATAAATGTATGTATATTAAAACTCACAGAAAACCAATCTGCGGACTTCGATTTACTTATTTTCTTCGGTTACCGACGTTTCCTGAAAATTACTTCCGTTGTGGGTACCCTCTCCTTCCTATTGTGAACGGAATAAACGAAACATTTTACACAAAATATTGTGTATTCAAATAAACTCATTCACTATATTTTGTAGTGGGTTATTGCTTATTACATTTTTGAAGAAGGGTGATAAAGTAACCTTTATTGTAATAGAATAATAAGCTGATATTGAAAGTGTTAAATGCAAACTCTTGAAAATTAAACCTCCTTATTCCAATACGAGTTTTAAGGATGGTCCGAGATGTGGATTTAAACCTTAGATTTAGATGCAGATTTACTCGTGAGCTATAGTCTAAATACTATCCCTATATAATCTATAGAGATGGTGTTTAGACTATAGTTCCCTATATAATCTATAGAGGCAATTTTTAGACTATATATATATTTTTAGACTATATATATATTTTTAGACTATATATATATATATATTTACTCATGACATATATAGACTATGTCATGAGTAAAACTGTGTCTAAATCTAAGGTTTAAATCCGGACTATCCTTAAACTTCGTTTTGGAATAAGGGGGTTTATGTTTAAAGAGTTTGCATTTAACACTTTCAATATCAGCTTATTATCCTATTACAATAAAGGTTACTTTATCACCCTTCTTCAAAAATTTTGACGTTAAAGATCGGGTCTGTGCTTGGAATTATCTCGAGTTATAATGAATTAACCGAAAATACAGTCATAGTCACCCGTATTGTTTTAGCTTTGTGACTGAAATATTTTCCTTACAGATAAGGAGAATTACCTACAATTGAAGGGGCATGAAATTTCCCATAAAACGTTATCTTGAACGCCGGCCGATGCCTCGCTGCACGTTGTTGCGTGACAAAACACTACTTTACTATCTGATTATTTCACCGTTCGACGGCTTATCTGTCTTGGTAGACAGTGGACACTAAACTACAGCCCTATCAGTTTTTACACCCTGTCGGTTCGCTCGTGTCAATTTGAATAAATTGCGAATAAAAAAGTTTTGCAGAACACTGTAATCGGTCCCTGATTTTATCGTGACTCCGTCGGAATGTGTACGCAGTTTTTACGTATCCCCCTCGACTTTGAGAGAAGTTTGATGGCCACTCTGAAAGTAACATCGGCTTTTAGTGTGATTACACACATATCTATTATAATCGCAACAAGTAAAACATGTTTAATCTTCTAGAGTAGGGTTTCTCAAATAAATAATAATTTTCCGTTACACATTCCAAGGTCAATATTTGTTGGATGGTTAAAAGGGATGTTGTCATATCATTTTTATCAGAACGATTTATCAAATTGTGAAATTGTTTGAACTATTAAAGGGAGACCAAATCGGGGAGCTTTAAGCACATAAATACCTACTACAAGTCTTAAAAATGTAAATAAAAACAAAACGAAAGTAATGAGGGTTTTAATCAATTATTTTCGAGTTAGTGTCGAAACAAGCCGCTACTCGAGTGACAAGTTGTTGACGACAATGTACCTTATTGTTTTATGTCTACACAAAAGTTCCGTTTAAATGGATCGTGCCATCAACGGATACTTTCTTTGATGAGGCGAGTTCCCGTGACTCTTTTGAGCTCTCGCAGACCACAGTATTTCTGTCGGCCGATTATTTAGCTTATTGCAGTTGCAGTCGAACCTAATATAGTTGGGTTCTTAACGGGTACTAATCTTCTATATATATAAAAATGAATTGCTGTTCGTTAGTCTCACTAAAACTCGAGAATGGCTGAACGGATTTATCTTATCTTAGTCTTGAAATGTTCGTAGAGGTCTAGGGAAGGTTTAAAAGGCGAGAAAAAATCGAATAAACAACCCTTTTCTATTTCCCATACAAACGTTTTCTAGAGTCAATTCCTACGGGATCGGGACTTACGCGGGTGAAACCGCGGGGCGCAGCTAGTGGAAAATAAAATATTGCTTGTAAATCATACTAAGATATAATTATTCTTTAGAATTACCCCCCCCCCTGACTTCTTGTCAACCAAATAGAAGACAAGACACGATTTTCAGCTGTCATTTACAGGCAGATATTTTTTTTAAAGTTACATTATAAAAGTTTTTAACTATATATTTTAAACATGTACGTCAATATTAAACTATGCCAAATATGCCACTTCGGCCTAATATTGTAAGCTATATAGGTATTCATGTGTTTGTCTGACTTTTAAGGTATTCAGACAGCCGTAAAATTATTTGTTATTCAGCTTTATAATATTAGTTTGGATTGTAAGCATTTATATTGAAAACAATTCAAACTTCGAGGAACCTAAAAATTATCCTGAGAAAGAATATATTCGCGAATTATCGGCGAACACATAATCTGTAGTCTGCAGAGGCCCTAACTGGCTATGACGTTTTCATTAAAGTGTTGTCTTCTATTTGGTTGACAAGAAGTCAGGGGCTATTGTATTATTACAGTCCAAGTTGACGAAGAAGGATAAAACGTTCTTTGATGTTAAATCGTCTGGCATAACCTAATCCTTTGCTACAGATAGTGGTTTCTTAAATTATATTTTTTTGTTTTAGCATATTCGTAGTTTAAAATATGGTAATATGGTAATTATAAAAGTAGCTTTTTAGATAGATAGATAGATAAACACTTTATTTGTACAACACATAAAACATTGAAAATAACAAAAAGGATGAGAAAGCTTATTAACTACGAAATTGTACAAACAGGCGACCTTATCACTTAAAGCCGTTGCTGTTGGCAAGTACTATTATATTATCTAGCTTATCTTTTGCTTTAAAATATTTAAAATTCCAAACTCACAGTAAAAATAAAAAACGAGATAAATGAAACGAATATATTCGTTTGTATTAAGCTTTATTCAAAACCGCATATTACGAGTATAATTAATTTCATTGCAAATATGAAAGTAAGTAAACAAGATATTCCCTCTGTTGTAGTCTGAAAGTAAACATCAATCTAAATAATGCTTATTTTAAATACCTACATAACATGCACAAAAACTAGGTTAAACTTACCTTATCAATCATCTAAGATTTTGTTAGTACAGTGCTTTCCAAAATATTGACTAAATTTATAAATTTATACAATTTTTACAATAGAAATCTAAGAAGGCGATCCTAGACGACTTTTATTTACAGAACAATTTATAAACTCCGGACAAACAAACACGTCAAGTCATACTGGTTTGTCTAGAGCCTTATTTATATACTAATGGTAGACAATTGAAATGTGTCTTAAAGATATGCATTTAATGATAAAATACTTAAAAAATAATTAAATTAGGTAATTATTTTAATAATAAGATATGTCGCGAAGTTTTAGGTATTCTATCTAAGTAAATTTGTTTGGAAGCGCAAATACAATCTCAGAGTCTCAAATTCATCAAGACTCCTCTCAAAATGAAAACATATTATGCGTAAAGAGGCTCAGAAAATTATCAAGCTTGAAACAGGGCTCTGAAGCAAATAAGTCCCAATTCAAAAAACAATAAACAAAAGATTTTCAAACAACTGAACTACTCTTACGAAAGATTGCTAAAAAAAGATCAGATAAAAAATTATAAAAATAAAAAATCTTTAGCAACGATTTCAAGTTTATAGACAAACATACAGACATATAGGTCAAACTTAAAACACCTTTGGTCTTTTGTCATTCGGGATTTTAAAAGCGTCTATCACTTGTTATGAGCTTTATAAAATCACACTGCTTCATATAGGTATTATGAAGATAATATTATTATCTCTCATAATTTTGAAACATTTCGGTATATACCGGAATTAACTATCTTTATACACGGTGGGATTTGAAAACTTCTAAGGTATTTAGTTCAATATTCAACATTTTATACCATGTTAATTTTCATTGTTTTATCATGTCATTTTTTTATTTAAAACATAAAGTCATCAAACTCTATGAAATAGGTACGGTCGGCTGCATAATTGCAGACCCACCGTAGAGCTCCAAATCGGCTGCTATAAGAATGTTTTCAACACAAGCAAGATTCTAGACACCTGCTTTAGTTGAAGTTTAAAGTCTTCTAACTCATCAATTTATCAAACAAAAATTATAAGAATGAAAACATGCCAATAATAGTAATTTTTGAACTCTACCGGGGGCTACAATTATGCAGCCGACTGTACCTACTTATACCAAAGTTGTAAATACGCTCCCATAAACAAACAACAAAAACCAAATCGATATGTTAACATTAACAATTATTCTATCTGTAACTATAGTTCGTAACAGATTTCAAGTCGAACTGTGGTTTAGAAGCTTCTAAATCACGTCTCGCTAATAAACGACGGGAGATAATTTATCACGTTACTAATTGGTTTTGTACTCCAAGAAACATAGCGAGTGAGAGTGTTAACAGAGTTACACTTAACGTAGACGCCTCCGCCGAACTCCGCACTGCAAACAAACAAACTTTATTATTGTTTTATAGTTACTGATTGGAGTTGTTATGAGGTTCGGACATCAAAAATAATAGTTGTGGAATTAGAACTTTATGTTTTTAATCATGTGGTAATACCACTTATTTGTAGACTACTTTTGTTCGCGACTTCGTCCGCGTAGAACTCGTAAATGGACCATGGAACACACTTTGCCTCCCTTTTTCACCCTTTTAGGGGTAGAATTTCGGAAAATCCTTTACTTATGCCTACGCCATACAAAGAACACACCCTCCAAGTTTCAAGTCTCTACAATCAGCGGTTTAGGCTGTGCGTTGATCCGTCAGTCAGTCAGGACAAAGGATTTTATATGTATAGAAAGGCACTACTCACACGTTACACAAGACCACGAACATGTGCACAAACTAAGAACTATCTTTTCTGTGATGGAACTGTGGCGGAACCACGTAGCTAACGACGACGACGCGGAAGACGCGAAGAGTGTAAGTTCTGCTCTTACTATGGTGTGAGTGATTAGAGCGTGCGCCGGCGTACTTATACCGAACACAAAAAGAAATAGGTCTTTTCTGTCTCTCTCTCTCTAGTGTTTTATATTTTATGTATTAAATTATTTTTAATGGGCTTGTAATGTTTTTTTTATCAAGTAAGTAACCGTTTTATGGAATGTCGTTTTATCGAAAAATCGATCTATCGAAGTTGTGTTTTGTCGCAATATCGTTTCAGCGAAGGTACAGCTCGTCCTATAGCTCTACCTGAAAATTACAAGGGACGCGGACTTTATTTCTTTGAGAATAATAAAGTAGAGTCCGCGTATCGCTTGTTTATGCAAATACCTATATTTTAAACGTAGGTATTGCTCAAAATGAGTCTGCTATAATGGTCTAGTTAAGTTAATACAATTACATTTCTTTTACAACTTAATACAATTCTAAGGTATTAGGTAACAATGCCGGACTGCCAAACACAGGGTGGTGGGTTCGATTACCGCCTCAGACATGTATTTATGCTTAGATATTTGTCTGTGGTCTGGTTGTCTCTACGTATTATAAGTATATATTTAAAAAGTATATAAGTAGTATTGTTGTATAGCACCCATAACACAAGTCTAGTTACTTAGCTATGGGCTAGATGGCGATATGTGGAATGTTATGTATTTATTTAATGGTTATTGTAATGTATTGCATTTATAATTAAGATAATTAATCAAAGATAGTGTTTATCCGAAAAATCAAATTTAACACTATATTGATAAATACTCTAATCTGATCACGTACAAAAAAGGTTAAATCTTTTTGAATAATTTATTTGAACTATCAAATGTAACACGATCACGAAATCGTCGAATCACATCAACTGAATTAATAAAAAATGGTTCTATTTAGATTGAACGAAAACACTATATATGTTTCGTTATAACGAGTAGACGTATAGTACTTGTACTTGTATACGGGCTGTTTATAAGAGGAAGGGGTACCGGGGGAGAGAGCAGTGTTGGCTTAGTGATAGATACCTCGACTTTCATTCTGAAGGTCGTGGGTTCGAATCCCGGCCGGCCGTGCACCAATGTATTTTTCTTAAGAAAAAATTATGTGCGCTAATTGACATTGCTCTTACCGTGAAGGAAAACATCGTGATGAAACCCGCGGCTTAGTTGGCTCCAGAAGTATTGACAAGTTCTCTCCTCTGGACATGGTCCACTAAGGTGAGAGGTTAGTAGGTGCTGGGCAAGCCTACTCCATCCTCACGCAAAAAGGACCCAATTAAAAAGGGTCCAATGGCGGAAAAACAGCCTGTATACATGTATGCAAGGGTACCGGGGGCTCTCTCCATACAAACGTAGTTGACTGTTTTCTCCCTGGATAATGACACTAGACCAAATATTTTTGTTGCATTAAACTTATAACTGCCATGACCATGCCCCTATGTGGTGTTTTTATTTTTTATTTTTTTGTATTTTAAATATTATTTTTTATGAAAATAAAAATGATTTGAAAATTTTAAAATGAAAAAACCAAGACATAGGGGCATAGTCATGGCAGTTATAGGTTTTATGAAACAGAAATATTGGAGGGAGGGAACAGTCGACTACGTTTGTATGGAGAGAGCACTGGTACCCTTTCACCTTAAAAAACTAGATCTCTTTAGATGGGTCGTTTTTGCATGGGGATGAAGTAGGGTTGCCTAGACCCCCCGTGCCCCCCACCCCATGGGTTCCCGCCTTGTCTTAGTAACCGTGGCCTTGCCGACCACGGTGAAGCCAAGAGGAACCCAGGCGCTGGCAGGCTGAAGGCGCTGGCTAGCCCGAGAGGGACCGCTCCACTGACTTGACATGGGGCTGTCTGGCGTCCATCCGCTTGCTCCCCGAGAAGGAGGTTGCGACGTGCCACGTGCTCTGGTGTGTCACAACAAGGGGGGAGGGGCGAAGGCCTTGTAAGAGGAGGGTCCTCACGGACAAATGCCGTCGGGGCTGCTGTTGAATACGAAAGCGATGCCGGTAGCTCCGACAATAGGCATCGAGACGGAGCACCCTGGGGTTTTAGTCGGTTGGAGCCCGACATAACCACTTCGTTGGCCCCAACAACGGAGTGGTAGCCGACCGGGTTTCCCCAGGACAAAAAAAAAAAAAAGAGTGTTGCCTATCCCTTACTTATTATACTACCCTCTAAGCTTAGTGGACCGTGTCCAGAGGAAATAACTTGTCAATACGACCACAGACAAATATCTAAACATAAATACTTGTCTGACCTTGTCGCAACCCTGCGTTGGCAGTCCGGTATGGAGACTATTGTGACAACTGGGTCGTCAAATCAAATCAGCGCAAGATTCTCCCAAGATTCAGTAAGGAAATAACAGTAATAGACCGTTATAACATCAAAGCTATTCAAAATCATCTAAGCCATCACATTGAGACGTCCGTTTATAGCATGAAATGAAAGCAAGTAAGGGTCGATGCTATTAAATTATTCCGAGGTCGCGATTGAAGATAGTGTACCCCCGTTTCCGGTTTCAATATGTTTCTGTTGTATTCTAAGTATGGCTTAAATTATGTCTTAAGCGTGTGGTTAAAGTGATATATTGGTAGTAAGTAACACTATATTGGACGTGGTTTGCATAATATAATAATGTTTCGAAGACATGACGGTGTATCATTTTGAATTAGAGTTGGTATTGTATGCAACCTACTAATTTATTTTATTGAGTATAATTTTCAATGGTTTGCTTTATTTATGCCGGGCTACGTTTGTGTGAGATTTAATACAATATTTTAAGCTAAGGTATCGGTAGAAAGATAAATTATTACTTGTAGGTATTATGCATGATTGCGCTGTAGACTACTGTTAGAGTAGAATAGATGGCGCTTTGAAGCGCCGAACACACTGAAGTTCTACTGGGAGAGCTCCGAGGGCAAAACTTTTACAGACTGAGATTCTATGTGATTCCGTTCATTATCATCCAAGAGATGTTCTCGGTTGCATCCCTCTCGAGAGTCCGGGATCCGCTTTCCTACTTTTACGCCTCCACTTCGCACGATTTTCGGCATCCTGGTTAGTAAGGCCATTTGCACGCATATCACCCTTTACGACGTCAAGCCAGCACTTCTTGGTGATCCCGTTGCCGTACTCTATGTAGCATGATCTATAGAAACTCGATCTTTACTGAAATTCCAGCTCCCGGAACACTCCCGGTACCAATTCCCTAACAATCGTCACGTCATATTAAAATCTAGATATCTACATATTTTTGTTGTTGTAGTGCTTTCATTAATTATTTTAATGAAAAGTTTTGAACTTACCAAGTAGCATAGCTTCTTTGCTATCAGCTAGATGCGTGCTACCCACAACCGCTTCACTGCCTTCCCTCCATGCGGGTGCAACACGTGCCGTGCACCGTACTTGCATGCTACGTCGCGCTGCAGCCGGCACGCGCAGACCGAGCGCGACAGACATTAGCCCGTGCGAGTGCACGCTTGGTGGGTATTCCACTAGAAGCTCAGGGTCTGTTACCTGTGACATTAAGGTGATTAATTAAATATGAATTTAAAATTAAGAATTATGGAATAAAGACAACATCGGAACCATTTTCTATGTATTATAAGTATGTATTTACAAAAGAAAAAGTATATAAGTAGTGTATCCGTTGTCTAGCACCCATAACATAAGTCTAGTACTTAGCTTGGGGCTAGATGGCGATGTGTGGAATGCCCTGCAATATTTATTTATTTTATTTATTTCAAACAGTTTCACTAATTGCAATAAAATAATCTGATGTGATTAATCAACAGAAACAACGGTATTATAGAATAAAATTACGTAACATGGTTCACTCTGCCCAGTGGCTTTGTTATGTTTGAGCCGTTTAGTCTACTCCCAATTTATTTGCGTCTACTATTTCAGTACCGTATTTTATGAAGGTACAGTCGGCTGCATAATTGCAGCCCTCGGTAAAGTTCGAAAATTACTATTATTGGAATGTTTGCATTCTAATAATTTTTGTTTGATTAATTGATGAGTTAGAAAGACTTTAAATTTCACCTAAAACAGGTGCCTAGAATATTGCTTGTGTTGAAAACATTATTATAACAGCCGTTTTGGAGCTCTACGGTGGGTCTGCAATTATGCAACCAACCGTACGTAATATTTTATGCACAATGCAAATCACGAGCAAAATTTGAAATTTCTTTGACTAACTATTTCGACATAATGCCAAAAAACAACTGCAGAAATACATTTATTTTACAAAATGTTGAATGACCCGCCATTCGTTATCTAATAATGACTCCATCCATTTGTGCCTTCGCCAAATGTTCATGATAGTATGGAAATTAATTTTTGTTTATTTTTAGTTTTCGTTTAACTTAAAATATGTCTTTATTTGCCCAGGAAAAACACACATAATGATGTTACTCGTAGTAAAGACAGTTGTCATCAAAATCGCTCCAGTCGTTTGACCGTAAAGAGGCAAAAAAAAGTTTTTTTTTTACAAATTTATAATATTGAACTTAGGTATAGGATAAGCAAGAATTATTGATTATTGAATGATCAATCTCTTTTAACTATAGTTAACTATAGCCGCAAACGCTAACAAACACCATTGAATGTATGAAATAAAACTGACTGAACCTCGGCATAAAATTCAATAAAACCTACAGTTTTAATCAAAATGGTGCAATAATTATCACACTAAATGTTAATTGAGAATCATAATATTATTAAAGTCAGTTTTATTAAAAATATATCCCGATAAACAGAAAATATCTCATGTATTTTTACAGACGAATTTTATAGGATAACTTATAGTCGTAAATTATTCTTTAATTAAACACACTGAGAACGTTTTATTAATTTTTGCCCATTTAAATGTAAAGCCCGCTTTATGTTCTTCGTTTATTGTTTTAACTTCATTAAACATTCGTTTTTCACCACAAAATTACATTCAGGGCTATATTAAAATTTGTTTTATTAACGTAGATGTAAATTATAAGGTGTGTGTTTTTGAAATATATTTCTTGTCTCAATCAGAGACATAAAACCAGTCAGAAAGGCAAATTGAGGGCAGAGAGCGTAGAGTCATAATTTTGCTTTTTTATTTAAGTACTTAACATAAAAAAAAGTCCATCTTAAGTTGAAAGAGTTAAAAACTTTCAAAAAATTGCAATTTTAAAACTCTGCAATGGGCTTTCACTATTGTTACCGACTACCATTAGTTTTAACCACGTGTCTCTGATAAAATTGCATTAGAAAGGCAGACTTATGATAATTTAATCCTAAGTTAAGTAGGCAGTTTGATTAAGTTTTGGATGGGAAAAATTGTACTATTTATCAGTCATACTTCGAAGTGCTGACACAGGTATTTAGTCAATTTTAATCGATTTCAAAAAAGGAAGAGTTTCCAAATTCGTCACGTATAATATAAATTTTCACATTTTCAATGGATTTTAAAGTCTGTTTTAAAGGATTCGTTGTGTCTACTCTATACTAATATATAGCAAAATTTATAGAACATTACCTTCTCACCGTCAATATCCCAACTTAAAACAGCAGCTGGGTACGATCTCCCCGACGTACAATTTAAAAACAGAGAATCCTCTCTTCTATTTTCCTGTTCGTTGCCTGTTATTCTAGGACCTTCTCGCGGCAAATCTAAACGGTAAAAATGAATTAACTTTAATTACAAAACTCAATTTAGCTTCCCTTGCGAAGAATGAGAAAATATAAATATTTTTAAAACAAAAAAAACCAGACGACATACATTTTCTAAATCAAATAATAATATAACAATCAAAGGATAAGTAGATACATAATAACAACAAATAATGTGGAATACTAATGGGTTGGTTCCGTTCGTTGGGAAGAGAAAATAATACAAGATAAAAATGGGGATGTTAAATATATATTAAATTAAATGTCTAAAGTAAATAAGATATAGAGCACAATACAAAACAAAAAAGAGCTAAATAAAACAAGAATTGAAGTAGTCGAGCTCTGCCTAAATGGTTCAACCTTAGCATAAGCTGCAGACTGCTGATACGCAAGGATGGACCCAACAGTGACTTTTGGAGGCAACAAGACAAAAATACATTTTTCTGTACATACATACATACCTACTTACCTATAGACTGACGTTAACTTATTTATTACTTAGCATCACGTCAAACCTCTGTGGTTTTTATATGTTAAGTAGACCTATGTTTGTGTATGATTGTTAATATGATAAATAAATTTAAAAAAAAAACCTACACATATTATTATACGTAATACAAACACATACATATAAGTTCATACATAAAATAAATAACGACACTTAACGTAACTTTTTTTACCTAACACATTGAAGACATTAAAGTAGTAAACGCGTCTGTAGTTGCATTAAAGTATTTATTTTATTTTCTAAAGAAAACATACAATAGTGTACAACATTTTTTTTTTAAACTGTACACTATTTATACGTTTACAAACATTAACACGCACATATTATGGAAGAGTTCAAATGACGTCAAAAGAGACATATCAAAAGGATCACGCAAATACGATCCCGTACCATTTAATTACGAATAATTGTCGGCACTGAAAACGGATTAATTGTCGGCACTGACAACGGATTTAACCATTGTTTCTAGGTTCTTCTATTTATACAATGACAATTACTTACAAATAACTTCCATTCGTCCCTCGCCTGCTGCAGATGCGAAGCTAGGCGCTTCAGCTGACACTTCACATCGGTATAGCCCACTAGACTTCAACGTTACTTGCTGCAATGTTACCCGCCTTGCATCCGACTTTTGCAACTGTACACAGAATAGTATATTTCTTTAGAATGGTAGAGTTTTAATTCTAGATTAAATAGTGCGACCTAGAACCTAGCAACATTTCGTGTAGGTTGCACGCCTGAAAATCTGATTAATTAATCAAGTTATCTTAGACTGCTTTTTAATGAAACTTAAAAATTTACTTAAACTTAACTTACATTTTCGTATTTTCAAAACTTTTGGGATCTAACTTTTATTTTATTTCAAAACAACGTTAATAATAAACGAGTATTTAGGTCCCTAAATTTTATTTTAAAAGATAAAAAATTTGTTTACCAATTACTAACAAGACTAAAATTAAAATAACTTTGACTTAACTCGTTTGAACGGAAAATTATAATGCCTTCGCTCATTGAAAGCGATTTTAATTATTACTGCTTACTCGTTAACAAGTTAAATTTCCAAGAGTTAGGTTGTAAATATTTCCTTGGAAGTGGGTCTTATTTTATTTATGATCCTTTGAAATAATAAGCAGAAGGATTGGGATAATTTTTGAAATTAGTTAAATTAAAATGGGATATTTAATGTTTGTATTTGAGGAGTTCGATCCTATAGTTCCAGCAGCTGTTAAGGTGAAAGAGTACCGGTGCTCGCTCCATACAAACGTGGTCGACTGTTTCCTCCCTGGATAATGACACTAGCACAAATATTTTTATACCATAAAACCTATAATTGCCATGACTATGCCCCTATGTTTTGGTTTTTTTTCATTTTCTAATTATCATATAAGTTAAGAATTAAAAAACAAAAATAAAAAATATGGTCATGGCAGTTATAAGTTTTATGCAACAAAAATATTTGTTATAGTGTCATTATCCAGGAAACAGTCGACTACGTTTGTATGGAAAGAGCGTTCGGTACCCTTCCTCTTAATGCTGACGTTTTTCAACATAAAGGAGCTGTTCAACCTACAGAAAGCTCAAAACAACGTTTTATTACAATCACTAAAACTCCCTTAAATAAATAAATAATAATTTATCAAGCGATAAAAATACATGTATTATAAAATCATGAAATCATACAATTTGACAAAACTTTATATGAGCAGCATGAGGGACTCATACATATGGTACACAAGAACAAGCACGTCCTGTATCTTAAGAGTCCAGTAAGGACTACAAAAAAGGGACATGGCAGTAAAATTATAGTTGCTAATTTATAGCTAAACTTCTACCAAACATTTATATTTGTGGCGACACTTCACATCGCCACCAACAGATAGCGCCACTGATACGATCGTAGATCGCAAACGAAGCTTTTCTAAAGATAAGCTCATATATAAGTTCCAACGAAACATCGTTGGGCCGCGGCCTACCGGGTATAACACATGTTCGGTGGAAGATCTTCCCTTTGGAGGTACATACCACCTCGCCCTTCCAAATATTCATATACTGAATGATAATACTGAATTTTTTAATTAGCTCATAATAGTTAATTAGCTAATTGACATTGCTCTTACGGTGAAGGAAAACATCGTGATGAAACCCGCGGCTTAGTTGGCTCTAGAAGTATTGACAAGTTCTCTCCTCTGGACATGGTCGACTAAACTGAGAGGGTAGTAGGTGCTGGGCAAGCCTACTGCATCCTCACGCAAAAAGGACCCAATTAAAAAGGGTCCAATGGCGGAAAACAGCCTGTATACAAGTACAAGTAATAAGCTCATATCGCGTCGTCTATGTCGTACGCGCGACTACATACGAGTTTTTGCTCAGAGTTCAAGACTAAAATTGTCTACAATTTCAAGAATTTCAGTATAAAATCTTATTTACTACCGACATTCTTCGAGCAGATTGTCGGAGTAAAGAAGATACTATGCTAGATAGGTTCATAAATAAGGTTGTCTAGTACCTAATAACTAAGGAAGCAGTAAAAATACTGGCTCAAGATTTTTCCATTTACTTTTCTTAGTAACAGGAAATGTTTCTGCAAGATTGGGTAATCAAGAACTTAGTTTGTTTGGGGCTAAGTAATTAATTTAGTTACTTGTGGTATATTATTATGATTGGCGTTTGTATAAGAAGTTTATTTGGCTATTACGAGTGGAGAAGTATGGTACTTAATTAATAATATATTGATTATCGTTATGTAAAGACGTGTGTACGCTTTAAGGTTGTGTAACAATCTTATATGCCATTTGGAGTTTTTCAGTAGTAACGATAAAATATGTTAAAAATAGTAGGTAACACATTATAAAACTAGGTATGCATTAAAATAATGTGGTGCAAATGTTATATTACTTTTAAGTATTTATTGATTACAACAGTGTTTTTCAACCTGTGGGTCGCGACCCCTAGGTGGGTTGCAAAGTATCACTCGCGGATAAACGAAAAAGTAAGATGTTTGTAGGACTATGATAAAAATTACAATTTCAACGAGATGGCTGCGGTTGAACGAAGCTCAATTTTGAGCATGCCGTGATATAATAATAATATTTATTTATTTCAGATTAAATTACATTCAAATACAATTCAATTATAAATTAATCCATATGCAAGTTTGTCATTACTAAACTAAATATATGTGATATGTTATCCTTGTCTTTTCGATCATTAAAGGTCCTCAATATAGGGAAAATTAAATACAAACTCTTTGAAATAATGTCTTAGTTTGTTAAGGATCTGAGGGGTCGCTAGATTATTTTTTCTTGTGAAGGGAGCCATCTCGTTGAAATTGTAGATAAAAACTACAATTTCAACGAGATGGCTGCGGTTGTTTATTTTTTAACAATTTATTAATATTTTAGAGACGTTAATGATCTAGATAACATCAATATTTTGGAAACGAAGCTCAATTTTGAGCATGCCGTGATATAATAATAATATTCTTTTATTTCAGATTAACTTACATTCAAATACAATTCAATTATAAATTAATCCATATGCAAGTTTGTCATTACTAAACTAAATATATGTGATATGTTATCCTTGTCTTTTCGATCATTAAAGGTCCTTAATATAGGGAAAATTAAATACAAACTCTTTGAAATAATGTCTTAGTTTGTTAAGGATCTGAGGGGTCGCTAGATTATTTTTTCTTGTGAAGGGATCGCGTTTTCAAAAAGGTTGAAAAACACTGGATTTCATGACACGAAACGTGACATGTGACGCGACGGCCACGAAGGTGTCATCACAGGCAGCGTCAACGGTAAGTACTATATTTTACCGGAAACATAGAAAACTTTAACGGAGCGAGCATTTAAAGAAGAGCTAATGACGTTATTGACTGGTTTTGTGCAACCACTGTAATTAATGAGGATTTTTTACTTTTTCCGATTTTGTAAGAGGTGTCAAACATTTGCTACTCTTTTAACATACTTGACTGGAAAACAGTTAAGAACTAATTGTATTGGAAAAAGCTAATTAGCTAAAAGCTAGTTCTAAGAAAACTAATTAACACATCTGGATTTCATTAGGTACTTGTACTTGTACTTGTATACAGGCTGTTTTCCGCCATTGGACCCTTTTTAATTGGGTCCTTTTTGCGTGAGGATGGAGTAGGCTTGCCCAGCACCTACTACCCTCTCAGTTTAGTCGACCATGTCCAGAGGAGAGAACTTGTCAATACTTCTAGAGCCAACTAAGCCGCGGGTTTCATCACGATGTTTTCTTTCACCGTAAGAGCAATGTCAATTAGCACACATCAATTTTTCTTAAGAAAAATACATTGGTTCATTAGGTAATCCAGATGCAGGTAGGATATAAGTAGGTAAGTCTACAACAGCTGTATATACCTAATTCTCATGACAAATAACGATGCACTTTTCCATGGAACATCCTGAATTGCATTGAATTGTATTACTTCTTGTCCATCCAAAGGTTGCCTGGAAGATATCGCTTTGAGCGATAAGGCAGCCCTTTGTAACACTTAGACTTAAGCTTTGTTTTTTTATTATTAATGTTATTTGAAATTTGTGTTTACAATAAAGAATTTATCTATCTATCTATCTAATTGTGTCAGCGACTTTTGACGCTAACTGTCAGTACATAAAACTTTCAATTCCATAAAAAAACATTTACTATCTTTGTAGAAATATATTTAATAAGAAGTCCATTAGAAAAATTAATTCCGAAACGTTTTTGTGAGGTGCTTATAAGTGGAAAGTCTGTACAATAAATAACATTCATATATTTAACGGTTTGACAGATTACAATCATACATATTACCTGTTTTACATGACAAAAAACTCCATTTAAGTAACTAATTTTTAATGGTTAGTTAAGTTGTTTGTTCGTCTTTTACTCATTAACTATAAAGCCTACATAGTGTGGCATCTAAAAAGCCACCCCCTAATTCCATCATCTCATCAACACAGTTCTTTGTATTTTTTTTTTTTATATTGTTTAAAACTTTTTATTTACTGACGACTAAAAAAAAAATATTTTTTGGATTTTTGAAGGCTGACAATATCATTCGAGGGAAATTTGGTGAAAAACTGAGAGATGACTTTTGAAAAATAATTGAAAAAAAAATAAACAATAGAATTCTTCTGGCTGTGCTGCGGAGTATTATCGCAGATTATTAGCTGTGTGCATTGGATTACTATATGCATATTTAAGCCAAATTACAACATTATAGTAGTAGTAGTCCGTAAGTTGACTAAATAGCGAAATAGAAATAGCGACATAGCGAAACTATAAGGGTTCCTTGTTGGGACTAAGGATCCCTAAAAAAAGTTAAGTTTATTTATACCTTTTAATTTAATTATTATTTATTTTCCATTTTGTTCAACAAATTGTTTTACTAAGTTTTATTTTCAAAAACATTTTTGTGCATTGGTTAGCTACATAACATTCGATACTGCGGCCCGGTGTGAAATTCTATTTCTGAATTTTGGCCCTGCTGTTGGAAAGTTGCTGTAAAGGTGAAGTGGTGCTATTTACTCACATCAACTTTGATTCCATCAAGTTTGTACGCATATTTGGGTGGCTCGTACTTAGGCATGTATTTGTAAAACTCCTCGTTGTCCCTGTACCACTTGACGGAGTAGAGCTTGTCGCTGTCGAGTTCGTAGTCGCACTCGAGCTGTGCTTGCTGCCCGCGCACACGGTACGCGGGCACTGACACTTGCACCATGGTCAGGGGTAGTGAATCTGGAGCAAAGAAAATAAATAAAATAAAAAAAAACATCACTTATTAAATATTAAATGGGGTTTTATTTATTTATCTATTTATGTCTTTATTATACAGTTACTCATTGCACTTACAGTATACACCAAGACGTACAAAAAGTCATTAGGTAGGTACATTATTGAATAGAACTTATGTAACAAATAAACATATTAAGAAAACTATAACAAATATTACAGAACTCATCCATTTTCATTTTAAGAAACACCAGGGATAAGTATACCTTTTTAAAATTGTTACTTATAACAATTTCAGGGTTCACCCTTTAATTTGATACACATATTGCAGAAAAAGAGGATTAATAAAATCATCTGGGATTATGAAATCCACCACCACCTATATATTTTTTTTTATGTCACCTAGATAGGCAATCTAATTCTTAGATAAGAATGAGATTACCTACCTATTAAAAGAAATAAAAAAAATCTTATTTTGTTTGTATTGATAATACGATTTAACCGACTTCAAAAAATAAGGTAAAAGTTACACTTCTGGAAAGGTACTCAATGAATTTCTCTATTATTTAAGAGCAGCTCAAACTAAACAAGCTCTAAGTACTTAAAAATTTGTCACATATGAAATTGAAATTGTTTTAAAAATATATGAAAACAAAAATGTTGTATATTTTAATGAAAACAATTAATGTTCGTGAAACATCTTCAGCAACTTCAAAAACTGAAGCAGATAAAATACGAAGATTAACTTTTAAATTAAATAAAAAGTTTATTACCATATTTTGCGAAACGTAGAATCAACGGCCAGTAACCGCAAAAGTTGTTCCGAATTTCCTACAGTCTCCCATTTTTACAATATACAAGTACACATAATAAATCAACAAGAAACATCAATTGCAAAAGTATTTTCATCTACGTAATTCCCCTATGAGTTGTAACTCAGCGAAATTATTTGGGAGTTAAGTCGTGAAACCTTGTTACCTCCACGGCGTTTAATCATTCATTCGCTGGCAAAACTTGGAACTCGTCACTTGGGTGATAAAATAACTATTACTTCAAACTTTGTACCTTAGAGGTCAAAAGGGTGTTTGAGAGACATTGAATTAAATAAATAGTGTAGAACATTCTTTTACATAGCGCCATCTAGCCGCTAAGCTTGGGGCTAGATGGCGCTGTGTAAAAAACTGTTCTAACTAGACTTGTGTTATGGGTCCTAGATAACGGATAGAATATATAATATACAATTTTTATCTGCGAAGGAGTTTTAATACGAAAGAGGGTTATTCTAGACGTCTAGGCGAACAACTTTTGTTCTACGACTTTTGGAAATTCGAACTTTTTTTTGATAATTCTGACTTTTTCAGGAATTTTTACTTGAAAATCAGCTATTTCATACAAAAACTTCGAACAAAATGTTATAATTTCCAGTGTCGTAGAACAAAAGTTGTTCGCCTAGACGTCTAGAATAACCCTTTTTCGTATTAAAACCCCTTCGCTGAAACACATTTTTTATATACTTTTCTGTGTAAATTTTCTTTATATTTTACTTTATATAATACTTACTGGGATAGCTAGTTATATTATATTAAGTATATAAGTAGTATATCCGTTGTCTAGCACCCATAATACAAGTCTAGTTACTTAGCTTGGGGTTAGATGGCGATGTGTGGAACGTCCTGCAGTATTTATTTATTTATTTATTTATATTATATTATAAAGTAAGCAACCGCTAGGAAAGGATTTTGAAAAATTCAGACCCTATTCGCGGACGATGTGTTGGGCAAAAGCTAGTATTCCATAAATAATGTTGATAAATTCGAGCCACTAAAATATAAAGGATGTTTTCGAGACATTCATAGTAAATAATAAAAGATGAAAAACGTTTCTTAAAAATGTATTCATAAATTCTAGTGACTATTTGGACCCGTGAAAAGATTACAGACTGAATGTTAAGTTAAGCTCGGATATTCTTAAGATAAATAAAAAGTAAGGTTTTATTAATATAAAGAGTTTGAAATACTCCGGCAAAGTTAACAGTCAGCTATTTTTAGGGTTAAAAAAAGGAACCCTAAGATCACTCTCTTGTTCGTCAGTCCGTTTTTAGTTGCGCGGCCACCTTCCAATTTTTTTGCAATGTAAGCATAAAATACATTAATATAAACAACAACTCCCTTATTCCATAAAGAGGTTTAAGGATAGTCCGAGATATGGATTTAAACCTTAGATTTAGACACAGATTTACTCGTGAACTATAGTGTTAACACTATCCTTATAGATTATATAGGGATAGTGTTTAGACTATATATTACCATATGGGAGTGGACGGGAATAGTGAGTGCATTCCAACTATTTTCATCTCGCCAGAAATAGAGAAGAATATTCTTACCATCGTTAGTGCCTACGTTCGTGTAGTGTCAAGTGGAAGTACTAATAACATAGTTTTAAGCTATCTTTTAATAACATAGTCAATCTATACATATAAAATGCTTTGTCCTGAATTACTGTCTGACTGACTGACGGATCAACGCACAGCCTAAACCGCTGATCGTAGAGACCTGAAACTTGGAGGGTGTGTTCTTTGTATGACGTATGCACCGGATAAGAAACGGTTTTCCGAAATTCTACCCCTAAGCGGGTGAAAAAGGGGGCAAAGTTTGTATGGGATAACGTGATTCCTTGGTCCATTTTCGACTTCTACGCGGACGATGTCGCGGGCAAAAGCTAGTTGTTATTATAAATATATATGTTTGTCTATAAGGTATGTACTTATGAGCTACTGTAGCCTAAAATGATTCATTATTATTACTTCTTATAGTGTAGACATACTTATTGAATATTTCTTTAAGTTACCTCCTTCTTCTTAATTTTAAGACTATTGTGAACATTTTTTGATCAATAATTATTTATTTATTTATATTACTTTTCTATTAATTATTTGTTAGTCGGAGAGGCACCTTAAGAAGAAGATAAGGTAGTTTTCAGTCGTATCGATAAATATAAAATTAAATAAATAAATATTGCAGGACATTCCACACATCGCCATCTAGCCCCAAGCTAAGTAACTAGACTTGTGTTATGGATGCTAGACAACGGATATACTACTTATATACTTTTCTTTTGTAAATATATACTTATAATACATAGAAACAACCAGACCACAGACAAATATCTAAGCGTAAATACTTGTCTGAGGCAGGAATCGAACCCGCAACCCTGTGTTTAGCAGTCCGGCATGGTGACCATTGTGCCAACTGGGTCGAATTATAGTACCTAAATAGTTTTACAATATTTTATTTCATGAAAATATGTTGCACTGTTACACATCTTTTATTTTGCTTGCTGATTACAAGACACGAAACGCGGCTGCCATGCCTGTGACGTCACTGTTTTACCGGCAAAAAAATACAAAACCTTTATCAAGTAAGCCTTTATTGACTTTTTAGTGCGACAATTTCAATTCAGAGTAATTTATTTTTAAATATTTTTTTAGCAAACATAAGGTGTCTTTTAAAAGGTATTATCATTTGAAACTTGAAAATACTTCTTAGAAAACTCAAAACAAGCTAACTAAAATATATCTCGGAACTTAAGCCTCTCTTTTACAAGGTACACCTACGACTGGCCTCCCACAAGTCGAAGCAAATTGTCGAGTAAATTCTAATACTAAGCTAAGGTGCACCCCGCGATTTCACCTGCGTAAATACCGATCACGCGGGAATTTCAGGATAAAATAATCCTATGCCCTAAACTACCACTTTGACGATTTTCATCTAAATCGGTCCAGTCGTTTGACCGTGAAAAGGGAACAAACAAACAATATTTTTTTCAGATTCATAATTTTAGTCCGAATGAGGAATAATAAATCCTCAATGCTTTTATATCTTTATTTGACGGTTGTACTGCCTGTCTACTTCTAGAGAACGAGTTGCCAAGATTGTAAAAGGTTTGTAAATTGATTATTTTATTATATTTGTGTTTATTTGGCCAGCAATTGATGTATTCGAATAATATCTGTTTGCTTATATAATATCTATTGTTTAATTTGATGAATTCTGAGACGTTCCCATAAACAAGAAATCATTAAAAATTCATTATTCCTTAGATAATGACATTTTCTGTTCATAAAATCATCCGAATCAACTCGGATGTGTAAAGCACTATCCGCGTCAACTCGGATGGGATCACGTCATCCGTGTTTACACCATCCGTCCGTGAAGGAATCCGAGTCGGAGCGTACGAGTGAACTCATATTGGGAAAACCCGGCTTAACTGTACGAATTTTCTCCTAAAGAGGGACGAAATAGTCATTTAGAAGCATCGCTTGCTCAATCTGGATTAGGAAATGTCTAATACCTCGAAGAATTCTAGGACAGTCTTCGCCATATTCTCTTTTACAAAAGGGCATTTGTATTTCAATTTCAAATTATTAAATTTATATTTAATTTTAAAGTACTACAAAATGTTTTCAGTTTTTATTTCACCAGACATAATGAAGGCATTTACAGGACAATCCACACAGCGCTCTGGCGCCATGTAGCTCCAAGCTAGAAGCAACTAGGCTTCTGTCGTATGTAAATAAATAATAATAAATTAGTTTATTATATATTTGCTCTTCACAAAACGACGTGAAAAGTCTTACTCAAGATGCGCGTTACGCGACATCCGCAAATAAACAGAACATCAGTGATTTTTAATTGACCCAGGTCACGATTCACGGGCCGCGAAATTATCGCTTTAGTCTGTTTAGAGCTTTCTTCATATTATTATTAAGATTGCTATCTCGATCACGTTAGTTTAATTGTGGTATTTTAGTGTTTGCTATCTAAATAAATACACAATGTGGATGCCAGGATACAGGACCAAGATAAATTTTGTGATCGGTAAGTAATAGAAAAAATGTAACAAAATACCGCATCTACGTGATTTTCTGTTCTAGTTATTCGGAAAAGTCATCAAATTAATTGTCTGCATCGGATAAATGTAGCTTTAATTCTAAGCAATTGATGGTTATACTACAATTGGCGCCCGCAATGTTTCAGTTTATAATCCAAGGTTTAAAAAGTAACTATAAAAGCACTCAAACTCTATCATAAATCTTATGTAATTAGAGCGAAAAAAAAACATACCTTTAATTAAAGCGAGAAACAGCAACAAAATATACATCCTCATAAGTATTCACAAGTCCATCACATTTCACACAAAAAACTGTCACTGCAATTCCGCGCACATTTTTTTCAAAATCCAAACACTTTGAATACGTAACTTTCAGAATTTTATTGACAGCGAAACAGTACCTTTCACGGTGAAGGTTCGAGCATGACTGAATAAGTTTGTGTCGTTCGGTTCTATTCGCACTTACCTCCCCCTTACCTCCCTTTACTCCTATATTCGTGACCTTTATGGGGTTATCTGTTCCTACTATTAAATATGGCTGTTGCTTAATAGATTTGATGTTGTTTATTAAACAATTAACTCCTAATGGAGTTAAGTTTTGTAATAGCTTTTGATGGGTAATGGAATGGAAATAAATGTCGTGTTATTAATTTTATGTAGATAATAAACTTAATCAATTGTTAAAGTTTTGTTTTACTATAAAGTTACGTATATTCGTTCTTTTCGTAATCCATTATAATTCAATTAAAACAAAATAATTATAAGGACAATTTCGTTGCTGTCTAAATTGTATCATTGATTGAATTGTAAAATGTAATTTAGGTTTGATTTTCTTTTTGGTTTGAAATTACCTATATTGTAGATTTTCTTCAAAGGTTTACTTGGGTAAATTTCTATTCAACCTAGTCTAATCTAATAATAACTTTTAGTAACATACTTTAACAAATTTTATAAAAAGTTCATTTATTTTAGTGACTAGACTATTTAGACGTAGGCCTCCAACTAGACATAGGCCTCCGATAGACGACATAACGCAGAGAGCAGGGACACCGGTCGCTGGGGTAGTCTTTCGGGGATGTTCAGTAGTGGACGTCCTGTAGCTTAGTGACTAGACAATATTACTTTTTTGCTTCAAAGTACTGACTTTTTGTCCTCTCTTCCTTTATTATTAGTAAGTTATAGATTTTATGAAATTATAGTCACAATAAGTTTGTCAGTCTTTATGCGTAACATCACCGAGAGTAACAATAAAGACAGCAACAACAAACAAAAAATTCAAAATAAATTGTTTCTGGCAAATAATTTGTTCCAATAGATTTTTTCCGTGAAATGCTGTTCTAATTTAACATCAACTGATTTTCAAAATCACGTAATCTTACTACTTCAAAAATAATTTGGAATTAGATTCGGATTATGACTCATTAATTTCCTATAACTTCTTGCTATCCTAACAGTTTCCGGGAAAGTTACGGAATCGATTTAATGAGAATACTTTAGCAATGATAAAGTTTGGAATAATTAGAATATTTAAAATTTAGATAAGTAATTATATTTCCAGGAATTATTATGCTTAAATTAGCTGCAAGACGTACCTAACCGGATTTTATATAATAATATCGGCCTAGATAATTTACACAACGCCAGTAACTTTTAACCACTTTTCAGGACGCTGCAGTGCCTGAAACATGTATTAGATGAAGTAGGCTTGCCCACCCTCTCAACTTAGTCGACCATTCCAGGGGAAAAAACTCGTCAATACATCTCGAGCCAACTAAGTCGCCGGTGCCATCACGATGTTTTCCATCACTGTAAGGGCAATGTCAATTAGCGTACATAATTTTTTCTTTAGGAATATCCATTGGCTACGAGATAATGTATAACTACTTATAGAATATTCGTAATAGGTATCTAATATTTGACAAGGGCCATGCTTGCAAGAGTACCTACCAACTGCAGGTGCAGTTGGTAGTATAGGTTATAGGTTTAGGTAGGTATTTAGTTTTAGATAAATATACATTCTTATATATAAAAATCAATTGCTGTTCGTTAGTCTCGCTAAAACTCGAGAACGGCTGAACGGATTTATCTTATCTTGGTCTTGAATTATTCGTGGAGGTCTAGGGAAGGTTTAAAAGGTGAGAAAAAATCGTTCCCACGGGATCGGGACTTACGCGGGTGAAACCGCGGGGCGCAGCTAGTCTTATATATAAAAATGAATTGCTGTTCGTTAGTCTCACTAAAACTCGAGAACGGCTGAACGGATTTATCTTATCTTAGTCTTGAAATGTTCGTAGAGGTCTAGGGAAGGTTTAAAAGGCGAGAAAAAAATCGAATAATCCCTATCAATTCCTACGGGATCGGGACTTACGCGGGTGAAACCGCGGGGCGCAGCTAGTAGATTATAAATATAAATATACAAGTCGCGGGAAGTCGTTGGACGCAGAGAGCATGCGACCGATCGCTCTGGAAGTCTTTGGGGGAGGCCTATGTTCAGCAGTGGACGTCCTGTGGCTGATATGATGATGATAACATAGATTATCAACTCCATGCACAGTCATTTTATCTGTGCGCAACCTTCAAAAGGACAAATTTTTGAACCGTGTTATACCGATCTTTGACCGACTTCTAAAAAAGAAGGATGGTTCTAAATTAGTCGCCTATATTACCTATTATATAAATTTTATGTTTACCGATTATAGTTTAAAAAAGTTTAGTTAAGTTGGGTTTCTCAACGATTGTAAAATAACAATAATGTATTCGTAAAAAGTAAAAAAAAAATAGTAAGTATTTCTAAATAACCATTTTTTATTTTTTAATAATCTAAGGAGTAAATAACTAGAATATATAAAAAATATATATTTACGACTTGCCTTATTAAAATTTGTAATTATACCATAGATAAGGAAACTTCAAAGACTTAGGTACAAGCCTTTGAAGTCTAAAACAATATCACAATTATAGATAGCTAAGTAGGCATGTAAATGTTTATACTTAGTTATTTTATCATTGAAACCACAGCCATATGTTTTAGGAATTCCCACCACTAATCAAGCAATTAAATGTTCCATCTGTTTGTTTGAGATTAGGTTTCGACGATAATTGCCAATTCATTAGGTAGGCAAAGTTCGATGAATTCTAACAATTCTAGATATAATGGAGTTAGAAGAACATGTTATATGGCGATAACAATCAGGACGGCATACATTGAGCGCTTTATCACGTAATTTGAATCGTGTTCAGAATTCTAAACGCAATGTCTATAGAACTGGCATATAATCTGATCTTTGAATTGTTGTGATTCGAGTTTTGATGGTCTTATTTTTGTGTTGAATATAAATTTCAAAGGATGTAACGAATAGAATTCAAACAAATGTTATAAAAACCCTTCTATTGATATTCAAATTATATTGTAGAGATTTATTTGTTTAGAACAAAACTGAATTTGTTATTTCGTAAACAATACAGAACTATTTGATGTTATATTGAATAGGTAGCATTTAATAAAGTAGGCTCTTAAGTAAAGGTTAAGTGCCGAAGAGACTCATGTTAACTTTATATCTTTACTAATATTATAAAGCTGAAGAGTTTGTTGTTTGTTTACGCTAATCTCAGGAACTACTAGTTCCAATTGAAAAATTATTTCTGTATTGTATAGTCCATTTATCGAGGAAGGCTTTAGGCGATATAACATCACGCTGCGACCTATAGGAGCAAAGAATCAGTGGGAAATGTGGAAAAAACGGGGAAAATTATTCAATTTTGAGGGCTTCCGTTGTTTGTTTGAACTCTCCAATCTCAGGAACTACTGGTTCGAATTAAAAAAATCTTTTTGTGTTGGATAGTCCATTTATCGAGGAAGGCTACTGACTGTTTTTTATTCTCATATTCTCACGAGATCGGAACTTACGCGTGACTTTAGCGACTTTAGAAACTGCTGCGTCGCTAGTTAATAATAAATACACTATACCTGTGGTACATAGGTATTCAAATACTTTAATAGATAGCAGTACAATAGCTCAAACAAAATTAAACTTTGTCCTCACTGTTATATACTAATAGTGCTGAAATCATGACCTAAAATAACTCAGTAACAGCTTTTCAACACAAAACCTTCACAATGTAAATTGAGTTTATGCGAGTCCAATTATTTTTTTATAGAAACAACGTGCATTGGTGCATATTTTTCAAACGAATTCTGAACAAGTTGAGGATATTTTCATAACATAGAGTGTATACTCTATGTTATGAAAATACAAACTTAAAACTAATTAATTGTTAACTAATTAACAATTAATTAGTTTTAAGTCTGTATGTACGTTTGCGAATATTATGGTTTTTTTTAACCTAAATTGTAAAACTAAAGTAAAGCTGTGTGTTGGTATATAAGTCAGTTACTCAAGACTTAAATTTCATATATATAGATGAACGTACGCAATATTAGGTAAAGAAAAATACTCATTTCGGTCAGCAAACACCTCCATAAATAAAAAAAAGAGAACGCTCATAATGAAACTCCTGAAACAAAAAAAAAATATTAACAGTAGAATATGAATGAAACTCATTAACGTCGTTTTGATAAAAAGGTAGAACATTAATTAAGGGGCAGGTGTTATCGCGAGGTAATACTTTATAAGCCTTTGTTATTTCTCTTTTGTTAGCATTGATGGCGATTTACTTCAATATTTAATGGTGATATACTCGAAAAGTTATTTATTTTTATTGTTTTCGTAGAGGCGGTTAGAAATCTAAATAATTTTTCATTCGTAACTTTATTTACAAGTTTTGTAGAGATTTAGAATTCCAGCACCCATTTATTTTGATAAAGTGCGAAAATAAACAAATCATAATGTTAATTGTCTTTATTTTGGAAATTAAGTGTTAAAATAATAAACGCATTTTTATATTACAAAGGCATATGTATACTATCAGTGCTCATCGGTTTTGCCTGCATACGTACCGATCCCGTGGGAATATCAGGACAAAAAGTAGCTTGTGTTACTTCCAAGGATTCACTGTTTTCTCATGTTTTAGAGCGTCAAAAACGAAAAGATCTTCGGTATTAGTGTAGATTAAGTACTATAAATAATCCAGTACTTATTACGTCCAACCACTAGCATTATAAAGTATACTTGCTGGACCAAAGGCTTGAGATTCCTTAGAAACTACTTATTTAAAACCTCGTTGGCCAGGACCCTGCAGATGGTTTGTATTAAAACGTCACGGGCGGGCGTAAAATGTCGAAGTTATGACATTTCCTAACTTGCATTTAATAAACGTCAAATCCAATCATTTCTAGATAAATCTTTAACGTATTATGATATTTCTTGAACAAATTTCCTTATTGAAACAACTCAAAGCTAATCGAATTATGGCAAGCGGAATCCATATTATAACGTCGATATATTTTATTATTATGTCAGACTTTTACCGACATCATGATTTAATTGTGTGGAGAAACATCGAATCAGATTCACTTTATAAGGTAGGGTAGTTACCTTAGGGCGTGTAGTGCATTTCTAACGATCTCCGTCCGTTTTTACCACTAAAATTAAGACTGAATTATCACAAGCAATATCCATATAAGCGTCAATACATTGTTATGTCAGATGTTTGTCAAACTTACATGATAAGTTAGGGTGAAAGGGTACCGGCCCATACAAACGATTGTTTCCTCCCAGCAAATATTTTTTTGACATAAAACCTATAACTACCATTACTATGCCCCTATGTCTTGGTTCTTTTCATTTTCTAATTATCATAGAAATTAAGATTTCAAAAACTAAAAACAAAAAAAAAACATAACATAGGGGTATGGTCATGGCAGTTATAAGTTTAATGCAACAAAAATATTTGCTCTAGTGTCATTATCCAGGGAGGAAACAGTCGACGACGTTTGTATGGAGGGAGCGCCCGGTACCCTTTCCTCTCAATTGTGTTGAAAAACATCAAATCTGACACTTTATAATAATAATAATAAATCATTTATTTCAGGCTACAAAGGCCCACAGAAACATACCTTATAGACTAACATACATATTTTATAATAATAATTGAATGTGTTAAAGAGATAGCTTAGAACTATGTTAGTAGCACTTCCATGACACTACACTTTCGTCTTAGTCTGTTCTTGTGGAATTTGTCCGCGGAAGCGACGGAACACCACGTCCTTCGGCCAGAAGCTTTCATCCATATACCTTAGGGTATGTGGTGTACTTGTAACGGTCTCTGATCCTTTTTGTCTGACTGCTCGGCGCAAAGGATTGTAAAAATTATGACAAGCGAAATCCTTATTATAGCGTCAAAACATTGTTATGTCAGACGCTTGTCGAACGTACATGATAATTTAATTGTGTGGGGAAACATCGAATCTGATTGATTTCATAAGGTAGGTAGGTTATTTAACTTAAGCGTGTAGTGGTTTTCTATAGGCCCTCCGTCAATATTACCATTTTTAACCCGACTGCCCGACACATAGAAGGGTGATGCGGTTATCAGTCTATGTATATTTATTCCTTTGTGGCGTTCTAAGAAATGAACGCGTGGGCCGATTATCGTCAAAACGTCATATGTCGAATAAAAATTCGATCGACATTATCGTCAAAAAGTACTAGTCCGGTAACGTTATAATCGTGGTTTGTTATGGTGAACGGATCTTTTAAAAGTAAACATTTTATGAATGAGATTTGAACCGCTTGTTTTAGATACTTGGTAGCTTTGACTCTGTCGACCACGGTGAAATTAAAGTCCTATTTCCTGTTTATTTCTTTTTGTAGACGATATTTAATTTTGGGTAAACTTATTTAGGTGTATATTTGTGACCGACACTTTTTAAACAAATTGTATTTAATAAGTATTTTATTTGTGAATATCAAAGTATATTCATATAAAGTTTCATCACTTTTTTTAAAAAGAAGGAGGTTATAAACATTATAAATTTATTTAGTAAATATCTAAAATAAAAACATTCATATGAATTACTAGAAGTAGACCGGACAATTAATTGTAATTTCAATTTCTCTTTTCTTAGAAAACGAAACATATTACCTATAAAAAAAAACTAAAACAATGGTCCTCCAAAAAAATGTCAACTGAAGCCTACAATGAAACACTTGAATTACAAAAACGCTTCCGAGGTGTCATTACGCAGGTAATATTCGTGAAAGTAAGCCCACCATATATCTAGTGGAACGTTGGTGAAATGACAATCTTCGCCCTTCTACATCAAACACGCATAAATCCCATCCTCCCCTTTACGCTATTATGTCAGCTGAAGCGATTTACGATCTCACCTAAGAGATTTCCACAAGGGAGAGTATATCGGGTAAATATTGAGAGTGGGAGTAACTCGTGGATATATTGATGCGTCATATCGGTGTATTCCTACAAAGTTATCTGATCCGTGGCGTAATACTGAGCTAAGCATGTCGTCGAAGGAAATTGTCAAAATGTTAGCAAACTGGCGACGTGATCAACAGCAAATATAACTTTGTCAAAGTTTACGTTACTCGATGACGGCTCGAATATGAGCATCGTATTGAGATGTTATTTATGTATCCGGCTGCTTGCAATTTGTATTGAGTGGTAAATTTAAATGTAGCATCGCGATAGCGTTACCTATTTGAAGTTGGTCGACTGTGATGTTTTTGTTTACGGAAACTTTTCTGTTAAAATACCAGGTTGTTGTTCATAAAAATATCTCTTCGGTATTTTTAACAACACTTTTCCTGCTTCTTTAATTTAAAGACTAGCGTAAGTCTCGGACAGAGGTAAAAAGTAGCATATGCCTTCCGCCATTCATCTCTAAGCAATACTGTTATAAAGCGGAATAGGTTATTTGTTTGTTTGAACGCGTTAATCTCCGGAACCACCGTATTCGTTTTCGCCATTGTGTAGGTAAATGCAACCTCTTTGGTTTGTCCACTGCAGGACACTATGTTGTGTGCAAAGATATCATAAAGATGGTTAGGTTGCATATATTTTATATTAATTGAAAGTTTGTTTTCAGATTCAATTTTATTTTGTAAATTTTTAATATTCTGTCGAAACTTTTAGTTCTTTGTACAACTTTTTAAAACTCTACGAAAGACGTAGCAAATGCTACGAACTAAGAGATTTTCGTAGCTCATAACAAATGCAAAATGAAAACCACAGAACACTGTTCCACCTTAAAAATCAATTAATCCTTAGCCTACCAAGAAAACCTTAGGCATATAAATCTAGATTTCAACATAATAATAATATCTGTAAATTGAAATAATGTCTAAGACCTATTTCATTTCTAGGTCTTAGACGGTTTACAGTCAAAGCCTTCTCAAGTTCTATTCGAATAGAAAATTCTCCTTTGTCTTTGATCTTTGTAACTATAATTGATAAGTTAAACTTTAAATAGGATTTATTTAGGTAAGACTCACGGCAATTAAAACTTTACCAGTGTTTTGTTACTAATGTCGCGTCTTTAGTTTCACTAGTCTGCCTCGAGCTTTATTCATTCTATGATTATTTAAACACAATATAGGTAAGGTATTTAAAGTAATTAATTGAAATTATCTTGTCTTTTTATATTATTAAAATTACGAACTTTTAATAGAATATTCTCCGGAAGATGGCGCCACGAGCAACTGTGGTAAATAAATAGAAAAGACTCGGGTGGACGTACTCCTCGTAGCTCAGTTGGTAAGGCCACCTGTATCGTAAACCGGGTGTGATGGGTTAAAGGCCCCAAGGCCCCATCGTATTTTTAAGAAAGTATTACAATTTCTATACAGTATGTAATAAAACGTGTTTTCTTAAAGTGAAAGGGTACCGGCGCTCTCTCTACACAAACGTTTTCGACTGTTTCCTCCCTGGATAATGACACTATCACAAATATTTTTGCCATAAAACATAATATAAAAAAACATAGGGGCATGGTCATGGCAGTTATAAGTTTTATGCAATAAAATATTTGCTTTAGTGTCATTTCGCAGGGAGAAAACAGTCGACTACGTTTGTATAGAGAGAGCACCCGGTACTCTTTCCTCTTAAGGGCAGGTGCTAATAAAGCTACCAAAATCGACCTTTGTTTTAAGCAACTCTAAGTAATCAAATACTCTATTTTTGTTATTTGGATATAAATGGATATTGTAGTTTAATAACCATATTTTTGTTTATTGTAGTTGAAAACATGATATAAACCACAGAGAATTATTAGATCGTTTATTCAAAAATAGTTAACGTTTGTTTCTAAAAATGAATCAAATGATAGGTTTTGACCTCTAGGAACTATATTTGTTGATAATAATGCTAAAATATTTTGCATATCGATCAAATATAACAGTTAGCACGCAGCACGCTACGTTTTTGAGAGCGGGGGCTAAGGTAATGTGAATACCCACACACGGTACTGGAAGAGCGCCTTAAGAAATTTTGGTACCTTTCCAAAAACACAATGTTTTTCAATTTCTTCAACTCTATAATTTCCAATGCAAATAGTATCAAAACTTAGTAGATAATTCTGTTGTCGTTGTAAAAATAGCTACGTTTCACAAATATTTTCTTTACAATACCCTATTAGGGTAAAAGATCGGACAGTTCATTAAACCCTTGTCATAAGCAGGCTTGAATCGATTCTTCTATATCGATACGACACTCGTATCGATACGGAGAATCGGTTGAATAGAATACAATAATCGACAGGGTTCCCCAAATAACATGTTCCCGCAATTGGTTCATGCTTTGTTGATTTTGTATGGGTGCAATTGCAATTGCGGCTTGTTGAAATATGTACAGGAACAATAATGTAGAACATTTATTGTAGGAGTAAACTCTAAAAATAGCAATGTATCCAATAAAGATACGCTAAACGGAAAATAATTGTTTGCTTTTATTTCATTTTCGGCGAATGAGTTTTATGAATATGAAGATAAATTTTGTTTGAAATAAAGATTTTATCATGGCGATTTATCTATACTTATATTATAAATCTGAAGAGTTTGTTTGTACGCGTTAATCTCAGGAACTACTGATTCGAATTGAAAAATTGATTTTATGTTGTCCATTTATCGAGGAAGGCTATAGGCTACTTTTAATCCCGATATTCCCACGGGATCGGGAGTTACGCGGGTGAAACCGCGGAGCACTGCTAGTTATTTAAATAGAAAGAAAGAAATAAGATTTTATTTTCTGAACACATACATAAAATAGACACAATAAAAAAGCAGAAGAAAAAAGTAGTGAATTTATTAGTTTTAAATAAAAAAAAACAAATTACCCTACCTACAGTTCGGAAATTTTTCCCATTCTTGCAACATTTCACCTGTCGGGCGGTGTCTTTGATGAATATTTTATTACTATTTTCGGCATTTATCAAAGGACTCGCGTGGCGGTATCCTTAAAAAAAAAACAACTGAATATGTTCGTAATACGGTACCAAATAGCACCATTTACCGACGGACACCAGTTACTTTACATGTTGTATTAATTTATTTTATTTATTTCAGCAACCAATAACTTATTTCCTATTTGACGACCCAGTTGGCACAATGGTCACCATGCCGGACTGCCAAACACAGGGTTGCGGGTTCGATTCCCGCCTCAGACACGTATTAGATATATGTGGTCTGGTTGTTTCTATGTATTATATGTATATATTTACAAAAGAAAGGTATATATAGCTAGTATATCCGTTGTCTAGTACCAATAACACATGTCTAGTTACTGAGCTTTGGGCTAGATGGCGATGTGTGGAATGTCCTGCAATATTTATTATTATTAATTACATAATCGTTGGAGACCCCCTTTAAGTAAATTTTCTTGTGTTGGGAATCTCCGCTCTTCTGAGGGTCGGTAGTTACAAATAAGTTTGAATGTAAATCACAAGCTGATAGCAGATACAAGTATCAGTACTTAATTTTTTTTTCACATTATTATGTACGGTCGGCTGTTTAATTGCAGACCCACGATAGAGCTTCAAAACGGCCGTTGAATGATTTCAACACAAGCAAGATTCTAGACACCTGCTTAAGGTGAAGTTTAAAGTCTTCTAACTCATCAATTAATCAAACAAAAATTATTAGAATGTAAGCATTCCAATAATAGTAATTTTCGAACTCTATCGAGGGCTGCAATTATGCAGCCGACTGTACCTATGAACTTATGAACCTTTAAAACAATCCCCATCCCTATAATTTGTAAGTACTAAGTATTAAAGCACCTTTTCCGATTGAATTTAAAAACTTTTTATCGCATGTTTTTATTGCGCAAGCATAATTATAGCACCGTAGGCGTCGTGTAGCCATGCCCACGTCATTAGGTCATTACAAATGCCGTGAGTCAAGTTATAAAGCCAAATACTTCATGCAAATATTTTTTTGTTGCGATTCTTCCTACCTAATTTTGGAAAGACGACCCAGTTGGCACAATGGTCACCATGCCGGACTGCCAAACACAGGGTTGTGGGTTCGATTCCAGCCTCAGACAAGTATTTATGCTTAGATATTTGTCTGCGGTCTGGTTGTTTCTATGTGTTATACGTATATATTTACAAAAGAAAAGTAGATAAGTAGTATATCCGTTATCTAGCACCCATAACACAAGTCTAGTTACTTAGCTTGGGGCTAGATGGCGATGTGTAGAATGTCCTGAAATATTTATTTATTATATATTTATTATCAGTGGTGGGTAAAAATACGATTGCGACGCTGAAGGTTGGGGGTTCGATTCCTGCTGTCTACAAACTACTTGTGTAACAGATATTTCTTTATTTGAACAAAAATTTTTTGGGGTTGTTACCAAACTGGCGATAGGTAACGAAAGCCTTAAGCTTTATTCATAAAATAATAAAGCTTTCATTAGTTAAAATGTTTTTTGTCAAAGTGCGAAAATGACAAAACGAAACTCAAATTTCATAAATATTACAGGACATTGCTATGTGCAATGTCCTATAATATTTATTTATAAATTATAAGTCTTTTCTTTAAATTAGAAATTGGTCGTTTTGAAGCTCATTGTTAATAATAATAACAGTCTTAAAAGTGCCGACAAGGATAGGTCCATCGTCTATTACTATCGACTATCGCCGGTTTAGTACTAACATCATACTTTGCTAATAAACTTGTTATTGTAAAGGGCCTCTACGTGTTGACTTCGGCTCCACGCATGCCTTCCAAAGGTCCGGAGCTCCATAGCCCCGTGATATAGGTCATAGAACAGTCTATAATAGTACTACGGACATAAATTCTATGCTTATTAATTCTCACAACGTACCGTATTACGTCAACAGCTCTAAAAAACCAGATACCTACATATTCCAGCCAATAGAACAAGTAATTACTACTAGGGAACAAACAATATTATATTAACATAACCGTAATCGATATGAGAAGCTTATTTAATAAGTCTGAAAATCAATTATCTACTTACAAAGATTTTGAAATTACAGTGGTAAAAGAGAGAACATTGAACCTTTTCTTTAGATAAAAAGAAACTTCTTATTGGTGACTTTTGATTTAAAATCTAGATCAACCATTTTAAACTAATTTTAATGTTCACCCAGTTACTTTACAAAGTAAAATATTTTTTCTGTTAAAGTTTTATAAAACTTAATTTAGACTAATTTACGTAAATGAAAACTTAATTTCATTTACGCAAATTAGTCTTGCATTTGACCTCATCTCACCTGATGAGAAGCGATGATGAGGTAGAGGATGTAATAATACTCTATACTTAAAGAATCCAAGGCTTTGGGGGAACAGCGACGTGGTCAAAGACTTCCACTTCTAACCAGTGCACACGAGAAAAGTGGTGTATAGTGATCATTCATTCGTGGAATTTTGTGAGAGATCGGTATTACTGAGTGTCTTGTAATATTAATTCTTTAATTATTTCAAGAGTTTTGTAAACATTATGATAAAAGTAAAATAAATAAATAAAATTGAAATTCAATCATTTGTGCCCCTCAATATCGTATGGGAAAAGGGGTATATGTAGAATATAATTATGTTTTTCTTAGTGCCTTATGTGAGATATTATATTAAAGCAAATTGTTACATTACTGTATTTAAAAAAAATTAGAAGTTCTCTCTACTTACTAAAGTGTTCCTCTATAGACTGCGGGTAATTATTATCCTTATTAATTTTGTTCACGGGTCAGGATTTAACGTTAAGCCTGTATTTTAAAGGTCAGCGTCCAATAATCAGCTTATGAGACCTTCGGTGAGCTGTTTTCAGCCGGAATATGAACAAAAAATGTAAAGCTTAAATAAATAAGGCGCTTTGTAAAAATATGTGCGCATTTATTTGACGTACTTGCTTGTTTAATCATATTATTTTCTATGTCAGTGGCTTATTTATTTACGTTATTAACTGCAGTTTGTCCTGGTTACATGAACGGTGGTGACAAATAAGAAATACAGCTAATTAGCCCAGTCTGGGAGGCTAATATAATGGGATCACAACCAAAGTAGTTTTCTCCTAAAATTTAATAATATTTCTTTTCAAATTGGAGGTTAAATTTAATAGTGCAGACAAGAACAATCGCCGTTTTGGTGTCCACATCATCAACGTATGATCCGGCATTAAACTTGTTATTAAGAAACGCCTTTTTTGATTTGTTGTGGTGACGAATTACACCATAGACTAGTCGTATGACCCAAGCGACGCGACGCTTCGTTATCAATTGTTCGGTATTGATCTAAGGTAATGATTTGTCATTGATTACGTTGGTCGAATCGCGTGAAAAGTAACTGGTGTTTGTCCGAAATCTAATTTTGTAAATGAATAAAACGAATTAGCAAAACGCAATCAACTCAAGTACCGATCCTAATCTCGAATCCACTAAGAAAAAAGCTATAGAATTCCACCATTGATTAGAATCTTAATGTAGATTAAGAAATTAAAAATAATAGCCTATTTACGAGGTGAAATGACCGCGGTTGACAGGCATTAGCCAGTTGACGACCGCCGGAGTGGTGGCAACCCTACATTTAGCGACGACGAAAGCTTTAAGCCAAGTAATAAAAAGGTACCGACATACCTACCTAACTTCTACCGTGCGTGACCATCGGCTCAATGCAAATTGTACTTCCATACAATAAAACCAAATGAGAGCTTTTAACGCGACACGAAAAATCGATAAAGAAACGTCCGAGAACTTACCGTTTTTTGAGCTTTAAGCTTACAATAGTCGAGTTTAGTGAGCTCTAATGTTGCGTTATTAATATTTATAAAGATTAGATTACGACTGATGTGTAAACTAATGGTACTTTAATGTTAAGTAGTAGCATTTAGGTATATGTACTTAATTGTATTCAATGTTGTTCTCAAGTTGATTAACACTTCAGTTATTCCATGATGCGATACATTACTTATCAAATCATTATATTATGTATCGTGTTGTCTATACATATAAAATGCTTTGTCCTGAATGACTGACTGACGGATCAACGCACAGCCTAAACCGCTGATCGTAGAGACCTGAAACTTAGAGGGTGTGTTGTTTGTATGACATAGGCATCCGATAAGAAAGGATTTTCCGAAATTCTACCCCTAAGGGGGTGAAAAAGGGGGGCAAAGTTTGTATGGGATAACGCGATTACTTGGTCCATTTCCGACTTTTCCGATGAAGTCGCGGGCAAAAGCTAGGTCAAATACATAATTGTTATTCGACTATGTATGTACATATTAATTTAAATAGAATATTATTATGTTAAAGCATAAATAAGTGAGATTTCAAATAATTTATGCTGACGTTGATGATAAATTTTGAAAAACTTTCTTGTGGTTATTGAAATAGAATTAAATTTTAGATTACCCGTAAAATACACCTAAGAATTAAGCTAAATTTGTTTAAGCACAATCCTCCTTAAACTGTGAACACTAATGTTATTTTTAGAGCCAGATTTCTGTCGAATTTATATTATAAGAAAAACTCCTAAGTCCAGTTTTTGTCTCCAAGTCTCACCCAAAGCAGGGGCTTAGGGAGGGACCTACATTCAAATTACGAATCCTCTTTCGAAACCCAAAGTTAATTCTAAGTAACGAAGCAAATATTCATTGAGACGAACGACTAATCTTACCCTTAGGATACATTCGTAGGCACATAATGTAATACTCAGTACACAAGATAATGTAAAATCTCCTTTTACAGTTGAACGAATGACCGCATCTCAACGATTTGTACAGAAGTTGCTGTGTAAACTTTCTCGATTCATTGAATTAGAAATCTGTTTTCTGTTGGTGTTTTCTAGTGGCCTTGTTAACTTGTGATGTTTGTTCTGCGTTACTTTCACTGTTTAGCGATAAACGTTGGTGACTTATGTAGGTACGTAGATTTGTATTTTAATCTGAGCCTGCTCTGCATCGCAAATTAGGCAGGATGAAATTGTTACAACACCAACTACAAAAGAACATAAGTTATATAGATACAAACTTTATAGTTCATAGCACTTATATCTATACCTACACTATCTATATCTAATATTATAAAGTTTTTTTTTTGTTTGTAACGAATAGGCTCCGAAACTACAGAACCGATTCTGAAGAAACTTGGTATGAGAAGAACACCTACTTTTTATCTCGATATTCCTACGGAATCAGGAGTTAATAATAAATTGACGTTGATTTTACGACCCAGTTGGCACAAAGGTCACAATGCCGGACTGCCAACCACAGGATAGTGGGTTCGATTCCCGCCTCAGACAAGTATCTATGCTTAGATATTTGTATGTGGTCTGGTTGTTTCTATGTATTATAAGTATATATTTACAAAAGAAAAGTATATAAGTAGTATATCCGTTATCTAGCACCTATAACACAAGTCTAATTACTTAAATGGCTAAATGGCGATGTGTGGAATGTCCTGCAATATTTATTTATTATTTACGGTGAAGTAAAACATACCTGCGGTTTATAGTTAGTCTCCAGACGTACTGACAAATTAATTCCTCAAGACATGGTCGACTAATTGGAGAGGGTAGCTGGGCAAATGTACGCCCTCTTCATACAAAAAGAACCCAACTAAAAAGGTATAGTTGCTGAAAAACCCCGTATAAAGTATGGTAAAGTAATGAAAAAATGAAGATTGGCAATAGTACATTGTGATATAACCCAGATAAATTAAGAATGTTTCATCGACCTAACATGTAATTAGCAGTAAGATACCAATTTAACTTATCTGGATAACTTTTTACACACTAGTGGCGTCAAGGTAATGTAAAACGCCCGCGTGCTTAATACGTTGAATTATGAGCCTAAAAGTGGTTAAATAATATTCACTTTAGGAGCAACTGTGATAAAAAAATATTTATATACGATTCATGTTTTTTATGGAGATATTATAACAAACGATCTGCAGCACATAGCCCTTACAGAGTAGGTGTACGTTAAACCCATTTTGTAAAAAACTAGTTGGTCATGAATTGACAGTATTCTACAGAAACTAACCGAATATTTCACAGAAAAAGTAAACTCCCGTTCAACTTTTAGTCATAAAAAGAAAAGTGTCCGTGCTTTGGTTCCACTGATTAGTTCTCAACTAGCGATTGGCGAGGCGCAACTCTGGAAATGCACTTCTAACTTCACCATGTTACGCTTACCGTGTAGCTGCTTTCAAACTATTTCTAACTATGACGTGAATCGACGGAAATACCACGTACTCACTGGCTTACTCGGTTCCCGATGTGACAGGTTTCTAGGAAAAGTAAAAAAGATTCGATTTATGGAACGCTTACAATATAATTTTTTAATCTGACTACAGCGGAGCCAAAAGAAAGGGTTATGTTTCTAGCCCGCTTATACATGTAATTGTTATGGCGCGTTGCGAAAGGGGGCTAGACGGAAAAAATTAAGACAAAAAAATGTAACGACACTATTTGATTTTATTACAATTCCTTCACTAATTAATCGAAAGAAACTTCGTTCCATCCGGGTGTCCCTTGACACCTCCAAGTTTTTTTTAGGTTCAAAATTGGCATTTGAATCTGCACGGTTAGCAGAAGATCGCGAGTTCAAATCTAGTCACAGCGGAATTTCCGGATATGATCTTTGTCGTAAAAAAATATTCGTATGTATGTATTTAATTATTCAGGGCTCGCTTAATCTGCGCAATTAGTCCGAGTCGAGTAATTGCCATATATCTAAGCTTAAAAGTCGAAAAAAGTAAAAAAATCATTTATGGATTTCACATCTAAGTTTTATATAAAAAATATGATTAGGGGCTATTGACACTTCTTGGCTATGAGGCATACCCATCAAATATTCTTGATTGTTGATATTAGGTAGCGAGGCAAGGAAACTTCAAATTAGTAGAAACTGATAAGTCTTTTTTAAGCTATTGCATAGCTTTTAACGCGGGCTTTAAGCGCGGCGAACGAATCAAGAAATTCCGTAACGAAAACAAAACCTAACTTCCCCCACTCCGCCTACCATGTAACTCGGCCGAGCATTCACTTATCGTGTATGTATATGGTACGGCTGTACGAAGCTCGCACGATGCAATAGCCGGCAGTTCCCGAGTGCCACACGTTTTTTTTTTTACAGAATATGATATGTCAGTGTTTGGCTATTATTGAGACATGCCTGATGGTAGGTGACGATGCAGTAGGACCTTGGTTTAAAACAACTTTCCAACTTAAACCAATTCAAATAAATTTACGTATTCGTACACCGTGTTTTGTTTTCAATACAATACTCTTAATACGAAAGCAATAAACCTAATTTTTTAATAATTTATCAATTCTACCTCAGTTTTCTTTTGTTTGAGGTCACGCAGAACCTGCCCCTGGGAAATTAACTCTAATGGATAAAGGTTACTTCGTCCTGGAAAGTTACTAGTAGGTACCTAACCTACGTTCCCTAGAAAGATTTTTTGCTATATTAAATAATAATTTGAATCCTACATTGCGGTAAATTATTCGCCTTAAGGCTGTCTTCGTTTTCTCAAGATTGTTTTTCTTAAATTATGTTCGGTTGCTAAAAAAACTTAGTGAAACTTTGTAATTAAATGTTAACTGTGATAAATTATTTTACTATATTAAGCCATGTATTTTTTTATTATTACTATTGTTGAATAACTAAGGTTTTGTTAGGTAATTCATAATAAGAGTCGTTCTGACAAAAATTTTTGGTAAGTTTAGATGCTAGAGTGAACATTTTTTAATTTTAATAATAACTTACACAGGTTTCATAGCTTCATAAAGCAGCGTTAAAATTTGTCTAAGTACTTTAATTTTACTGTTATATAACTGTGCAAACCAACTCATATTACATAATGTTATGCAACCACTTAACCCATAAAAAGGGGAAACCCTATCGCATTAACTCTGGTATCTTTTTATTACGTAAGAGTCAAGTTTGAAATCATGCTTTCCTTCATTCTAGCCAGTGGTTATCGCATTGCATGCCTTGCTTATATGAATACTTCGAGCCCTTGCAGACTAGAAAGATTCAGTTGGCCAAGAGTTACGGATCATAATATGAATCGGTTGAAAACCAAATGATGATTCAATAAGTCTGTCAGCGAACTATCGGCCTACTGAAAGTCTTTAGACCATATGAGTTCTAACAATAAAAAGTAATTTATACCACTAAATATAGGAAAAAATAGTCTTTATAACGTTCCTTATGGGTACTAAAAATGATTACACGCTTTCAAGATAGTTATCGAAACGCAAAACTGATGCTTGTTAAGGTGTAATATTAACTCGTTTTTACGAAGGAAAACGAGCTCTGTGAATTGTATAATACGAGACGATTGTTGGAAAATTATATAAAATTTTGTTTTTCATTGTTAACACCTCAATGTTATTGAGTTTTAAACTGTGTTTGTTTTGAATAAAACGTGGAGTTCAGACATGCAATGTTAACAATTTCTTTTTTTATTTTGCGTTCATACGTCGGTGTAGTTAAATATTCGTTCAGAATAGATAGGTATCATAGCGCACCCTAATTTAAGACAGTCAAGGGACCTACTGACTTACGCGCTACCACTTACTATAGTTTCCGTTGCTTAATATTATTTCAAGTAGAGTTGATCAAGATGAAGTAGAGTGGTAGAATAGAATAGTTTGTTGGTCGCAGGTGAACCTCGGGGGAAATTAACGACATATTGCAACATCAAAAACTTGATTATGTGAATGTTGTGTACGGGTACAGTTGAGGAAATAAAAATAGAGGATTCTTTTATTTGATACAAGTTTCTATGACAATTTTGTTTACTTTAAACATCGCTCTTGAGGTGAAGGAAAATGTCGTGAATTATACCCCTTTGGTGTTTTGGAGTGGATAGATATTCCTCTCTGTGAAAGGTCATCGTTCCCTTGCAGAAGGTAGATATCACAACAATAATTGACGACCCAGTTGGCACAATGCGAACGCGAACAAACACACTTGCGAGTTCGATTCTCGCCTCAAACATGTATTTATGCTTAGATATTTGTCTGTGGTCTGGTTGTTTCTATGTATTATAAGTATATATTTACAAAAGAAAAGTATATAAGTAGTAAATCCATAACACAAGTCTAGTTACTTAGCTATATTTATTTATTTATTTTATTTATTTATGTTTAACCTATTTCATCCCACTCAAAGGGCAAAGGTTAATTTTAATTTAGGAAGACAGTTCTGTGTTTCTGGTCAGCTTACTTACTTTAGTCATTACTTATTTTACTTACATTTTTTTTTTACTTCAGATGATTTATTAATCCCTTACTTTCTGCTCAGCTGTACTTTCCTTAAATATAGCTATAACAGGCGACACGTATCGCATTACATTAACTGCCCTCGTAAAAATAATTTGAGAGAAAGTTCCCGACAAAATTTAGCCGATTTCGTACAAAATCGATTTGTGAACAACCCTTATTTGTCGACGATACGACAATATCTATTGGTTTTATGTTATGACGGTATAAATTTTCTTATAGTACTCTGTTTATGGATTGTTACGTGAATCATGAATCGAAAGTATATGTAGGAACAAGTACTTACCTAAGTATTCGGTTTTTTGTAAAATATATTTTGCTGTGTATTGGAACGCTCGTTGCAAAAGAGGGCTAGACGGAAGAAATGAAGACCAAAATTTGCAACGAATCTTTTTGCTATAGTTGTAAGCCATGCGGCGTGCGCGTGTTTTTCTGTCTGTCTCTCTCTCTCTCTCTCTCAATTTTTTATTTAAATAGCAACACATTCTTGAGTTTGATGTAATTGACGTAAAGAAGACCTTATAGAGTTATAGCAGGAGAAATAGTAATATATATTTTTACCGTATTTGTTTATACTGTTCGTGATACGCCGATAGGAGAGCGAGGAATAGAATATCTTCGTGTTCATACCAGTAGAAGGGTTGAAGTAAAAGCTAGAGGAAAAGCCACATTTTCTTTTAATATAGATTGTTACAGAGTAGGTACTAACTTTAGGAGACTCTTAATATAGTTAAAACAGTTTATATTAAATAAATAAATGTTGCAGGACATTCCACACATCGCCATCTAGCCCCAAGCTAAGTCACTAGACTTGTGTTATGGGTACTAGACAACGGATATACTTATATACTTTTCTTTTCTAAATATATACTTATAATACATAGAAACAACCAGACCACAGACAAATATCTAAGCATAAATACTTATCTGAGGCGGGAATCTAACCCGCAACCCTCTGTTTGGCAGGTATAACAATATAGGTATAGGTAAAAATAATATAGGTAAAATAGTTTATATTAAACTACCTGATTATAATTATGTAAGGTAGGTATCCAGATAATCTAGTTTTAGTTATTTACGTAAGCGCGCATGTATTCTATATGTTTGCTAAGTGTCTACCTAGCTTTTATTGCTATTATCCAGCCGCAGTCTGTAATTACAATTAGGTAGAGTGTTGTAGGTTTAAGTGTTATTGTAATGCTGTGGCCTCGCTACTGTGTTTATTAGAATTTACTCACTAGTTTAATACTGTAAAGGAAAAGTTTCATACGGTACAATACTTAAAAAATACCTGCCATGATCTAGCATAGCGTCTCAGCTCTCAGCAGTCACACAGCCGCCGCGCGGTTGCCTTTTGTTTTTGCCATACTAAGTGCAAGTGAAATGAAATTTGTTTTGTTTTGATTATATGTGTGGCCTAGGCTTAACAAATCCTGGCGGTACGATGGTGGTGGGGCCGCAGTACGAAGGCGGCGCGGCGGCGGCATCATCACCTTGAGCTCTAACACCTATTCAGCAATCAGGCAGGATAAGGTTTTGTGAGTAATTAAGGAAAGAGATAGACAATTATTCATGCTGTTAACAGAGTTATCGCAGCTATTTTTAGGTACTTACCTACTCATTTCTTGAATTTATAACCAAAAAGACTGAACGAAACTCAGAAAAAACTTTTCTGATATTTCTTCCGTACTTACTCCTACCTAAAAGTTTTATTAACTTAGAAAAAACGTACCTGTTTCGTAATAAAAGAAATTGTATCGGTTCATAGGGTGAGCTCTCATAAAGTCAGTGGAAAAGCTGAAAACATTCAGAAGTAAGTTTCAGGAAAGGTTTCCTTGACGAAAACTTGTTCTAACTTTAGTATTGTGTTTTTACAAGTTTACTTCAAATACGCTCGCACAGCAAAATAGTAATGATTATAGAGTTTCATAATATAATTAACTAGCTGCGCTCCGCGGTTCTACCTACGTAAGTCGCGATCCCGTGGGAATATCAAAATGAAAAGTAGTCTATACCTTCCTCGATGAATGGACTATCCAACACAAAAATATTTTTCAATTCGAACCAGTAGTTCCTGAGATTAGCGCGTTCAAACAAACAAACACTTTAGCTTAATGCTTAGCTCTGTAGGTTTTAAATTAAGTATAGATTTGGCTTGATCTCATGCCTCCAAAAATATAGTCTCATGCCTCCACAGAAAAATAATATATTTAGGTACCAAAGTAGGTATTTAGTTAATGTTTGTATAAAGAACAAGTAAGTAATTAGAAGCTTATAAACACCTCTACTTTTTTTTATTAAATATCTACTTAAAAAACTTTTAGGTACTTTATTTTTAATTTATGCTGACTTTTAATGTATTGAGTATTCCATTTTTAGTTTATTTATTTAATTCTAATTCAATTTATTCTTATTTAGGTAATGTAATGTAATATGGATCTCGTTATCTGAAATAAATGAATTTTAATTTTTTTAATTTAAAAAATACAACTATATAATTATTACTATGTTTTACTTTTAAGTAACAAATGTAAATTAAATGCTAATATAAAAATATATATGCTAGGAAATAAAATTAGGTCACATCGGACGGGTTTAAAAAAGGTGTTGAAAATAATGCAAAAAAAGTGTCATCATCGGACGTACGTTTCTGCCTAAATAGATTAAAGGGTCGTTTTTCCACGATCATATTAAAAGAGACATAGCCTCTGGATAAAACGTAATGCACAAATCTTGTTACCTGTCAATGAAGTATCCCTATAACCAGACTTGAGACACGTAGGCACAATTTAAAGGGGAACTATATTTGGAAAATTTGTTTTAAGCACTCATATTGAGCTGTAATTAATTTATTTATTCATCCAATCCAATAACTGAAATACTCTAAAATTTAGATAGATAGATAGATATATCTTTATTTGGCCAACAACAAAACTGAAACTTAAACATAACTTATTTTTGATATGACAAAAAATAACAGGCTTAATTAAATATTATAAGCTATGTTATTTATAACACAGTAACAGTGTCGCCGCCAAATAGGCTCCTGCTCAGCTATGTGAGAGAGACCCTGTGATTGGAGAGAGTAGGACGATGCTGTAATTTTGGTTATAGTAGGCAGGAAACACTGACACTAACTTTATAACTAACTAAATAAATATTCTAAATTGTCTTGCTAATACTAATGATTAGGCAATCCAACACAAACAATATTATAGAATTATACACAAAGACTTAAAGTATTACAGGACACATCATTATCTGCATATCAGCTCACATGACGCCGACCGGACAGGAAAAATAAATTTAATAAAATAAATAAATACGCCACCAAATGAAGCTTAAAATTAATATAAAAAATGTATACATTGATACTTCTGCATAAGCATATATATATACCTCTCGCATCAGAAACAGCCATGTCTTAGTTCGGCTAATTGTCTACCCATTAAGAGAAGTTTATATGCAGAACTGAAGGATTTAACAGTGCGATGCTGTCTCAGTGGTGGTGGCAAGTCATTCCAACACTTGGTGGCGCAGTGTTTAAAACTACCCTTAAAAGCCTGCGTGCGACCGACACTTGTAACAATTAAATACGCAGAAGCCCATGTCTTTATAGGATTATAGTCCCTGGCCCTGCTGAACCTAGAAAACAGATACTCAATTTGAGTTCTGAGTAGTTTCTATCCCACTATATTAAAACAATTTATTATGATTATATTATTATTATTGTCTACTTTAAACTATTTTAAGGGGGGCTTGCATGACGTAGTGCTTAAACAAATTGATATAATACATCTAAAATTAAATTCTATTTCAATAACCACAAATTTTATTCAATCAGTTTGACATTGGGTAAATTAATCATGTTAATGTCAAATAAAAATATATTTCTTTCTTTCTTTATAAGGTCTTAAGCCAATTTATTTTTTGTTGTGTAAGTCAACCTAACACTCGTTTTAGCTAACTATCAAGAGTAGTGACTGGAATTGTTACTTTGTATAAACAGATTTAAATGCTGTTTATTTGTCGATTTAATGTCTATCACAAAAGGAGGATGGGCCGGAAATGTTCTCGTTCCACTGGCCATCTTCCTTGCCTTTACAAACTCGCGATTGTCGTAGTTTGTATAGTTATTTTTTAGAGAAGCGTGTTACATCTTAACCGCCCCGTCACCTAAAATAGTATATTATATAATTTGTGAATCTAAACCATCCAGGGCGCCACCCAAACGCATACAAAAAAAAATCATTCAAATCTGTCCAGCCATTTAGGAGTTTAATGACATACACACGTACAGTAGAATTACATATACAGGGTTATTGGCAATTATACTAGCAAGTCGTTGAGGGCTACTTCTGTGCACCTAAACAAAACTTTTGTTCTACGAATTTTGGAAGTTCGAACATTTAAAAAAAAAAATTGTGGTTAGGTTTACCTGAAAATTAGTTGGGATAACAGGGAGAGGTCATTTACTTCATTTACTTCAAAATATTACTTATTTTTTAAGTTTTATCTACTGTTCTTAGTCTAAATGACCTTTGTTTTAAAAAATCAGCTGGTTTTTGGAATCTACCCAACCTCAATATATTCAAATTTTTTTCGAATTACCAAAAGTTGTAAAATAAAAGTTGTTTGTTAAGGTGCATAGAAGTAGCCCTCAACGGGCTGCTAGTACAATTACCAATAACCCTGTATAAAGATTAGATCTGTTGTCACAAAAAGTTTAACATTTTTTTATCAGGTAAGCAACGAAAGCAAAAAGTCTGCAAGCGAAATGTCTGATATTTATGAAATAACTTGTGGCAGTTTATACTTTACGAGGTCATTATAGGAACCATTAAATGTATGATTACAACGGGCCGCTGTTTCGGCCAGGCGTTTGTTAAAGCACATCAACTTTTCGCAAACGAGCGGGTAGGTAAGTATTTTAATTCATTACGACCCGTTCTGTGTTCTAAGCCCTGTGTCGGTATTTTATTACTTCATAAAGTTTGTAACGGCCCAGTATTTTATTGCAAATTTTAAACCATATTGTTGGTCTCGATTAACTGGTTTGATTTATTGTTTAAGCGAATAGCTTAACTAAATAAATAAATAATAAATATTGCAGGACATTCCACACATCGCCATCTAGCCCCAAGCTAAGTACTTAACTAGACTTGTGTTATGGGTACTAGACAACGGATATACTACTTATATACTTTTCTTTTGTAAATAGGTATATACTTATAATACATAGAAACAACCAGACCACATACAAAAATCTAAGCATAAATACTTGTCTGTGGCGGGAATCGAACCCGCAACCCTGTGTTTGGTAGTCCGGCATGGTGACCATTGTGCCAACTGGGTCGTCAAAACTAATTCAGTTTTTGATGATTTTAAGTGTAGGATTTTGAGTGTTAAAATTAGTAATGGTTGTACAGTAAAAGTGTTCGATTTGGGATACAAATAAAAATATAGCCTAAAAAATTGATTTTTTCTGAATCCCTTTTCTTTCAATTAAAGGCGTAACGCCATTTGGCGGGATATTATTTTGTGAGAAATTATGTACTCTTTTTAGTTATATAAAAAAAAAAAGAACCGCGCTGGTCTCGCTTTGCGATAGCAGCATCAAACTGCCTTGTGTCCCTATTTAATAACTGTAAAAATGGGAATATTTTTTAGTTATTGTAATATTGTTCATTGTAACTTTATGAATTTAAATTAATTTTAAGTTTATGGTTTACAAATAAAAATCTTTTCATTCTTTCTTACTTTTTTCAGATATTGAATATGCTATTTTTAATAGGAAAAGGATAACAACCCATCTATTTAATTAATGCTAGTATTTATAGTCCGCAGAGCTGTACGCCGAGCTTGTCGCAAATGGACCAATAAAAGAAAAAAAAGAACCATCTCTTTGAAACAATGGGAGTACAATGTGTGTAACTCTCGCAGATACCGTGTATACAGAGCCATTTGTCTTCCTGTCTAATTTCTCATGATGACGATGTTGTTTTACGATTTCTCTCCCATTTGCATAAAGTGACGGTTCTACCATTTTGATTATTAACATCCGGTGCTCTAGTTAATTGGATATTTTTCCGGTTTACCGTTTGCTAAAGGTAGGAAGTTTTGCGTGTTGTTTGCTTTATTTTTGGCTTAGAGACACAATTCTGGATGAACCTTTTTTGAGAAAATAAATAACAATAAATTACAGTATTAAATAAAATCAATGGTCACCATGCCGGACTGCGACAACCCAGTTGGCACAATGGTCACCATGCCGGACTGCCAAACACAGGGTTGCGGGTTCGATTCCCGCCTCAGGCAAGTATTTATGCTTAGATGTCTGTGGTCTGGTTGTTTCTATGTATTATAAGTATATATTTACAAAATAAAAGTATATGAGTAGTATATCCGTTGTCTAGCACCCATAACACAAGTCTAGTTACTTAGCTTGGGGCTAGATGGCGATGTGTGGAATGTCCTGCAATATATATATTTTTTAATTAACAAGCAATATCTGTGAATATATATAAGTTACGTCATTAAAGGTATTAGATAAATCAACAACAACTTATAATAATTTTGATTTAAGTCAGGACACTCCACAACAGTTTCGGCCAACTCTACGAAACGAATTCTTATTATAAAAAATTGCGTGTATCTGAAATATTTATTATTCGCGTTGAGTTACCAACAGAATAGTGTCTGTGAGTATTTTATTTGCATATTTTGTGGCTTTTCACGCAACAAGAGTCTGTTTGAGCCTCCGTGATCCGCGTAACAAACCAAACCGGAAGGAAATTCACAAAGAACTTCAAAAAAGTAGGCTGTCCGCATAAATTCTGTGCAAAAATTAAATGTATTTTGTGTGCTGATTACTTTAAGGTGTGTGGTTTACCGAAACGATTACATGCAAGCGTAAAACCAGCTGTTGCGGAATAGGTTGTACTTGACTCTCGCGTCTTTGCTTTCAAACTACACCGTCTCGCTTCTCGATAAAATGTACTGTACGCTTAAATCAGGGACAACCACTGAAATCAGAATAAATTGCAGACACAGCAAAGGCGTTATACTATATCAAGGCATATTTAAATTCAAGATTAAGATGACTCGTACTCGAATCTGATTTAACCTTTTTTTAAAGGTGAAAAAATGCAGCCTTATGCACTATTGCATCCTAGGGGTGGTGGGCGTGTGTGGGGCTCCCCTTGGCTTAAGATGGTAAGGTTTACTCACTAAAACTCCACCGGGTTCTCTATCTTGCCCAGTGTTGGTGATCTGGGAGCGGTTTCCCATTCTTCCACGTCACCAACAGGTGCTGACCCACAAGAATCTAATCTAACCTTGCTAAGATAAATTATGAATTTAAGAAGCGTCTTGGAAGTCTCGAAGAAATAATAATAATCTAGGCTATATTGATTATTTTGACTATTTAATTTTATTATGCAACTAGCTGTTGCCCGCGACTTCGTTCGCGTGGTGGATTTTTGTGGTACGGCGGAAGAACTCCCGCCTATGGCTTGGAAGGTTGCGTGTTCTAGCAGTACAATCAAACAAATATTTGTGCTGAGAAACGTATATAAGTAAGTACTCTATATATTGTCTAGTTGATTAACTTGCGGCTAAATAGCGTTGTGTGCGATGTAAGCAACATTTATATATTTACATTTTATTTTGTACAAAAAACATTATCTTTCTAAAGAACAAAGTGATTTGTAAAATAAATTGAAGAGAAAAAAAGATCATAACTTTTAAATGCCGATTCGATTTTTATGGAAACGGAAATTTCAGCATAAAAACCCGTTTTCAATTTGGTTTATATACAACGCCATAGACAAACGAATAGATACACTTGGATCGAACGTATAACCCCCGAGAGGGAAGGTGTTAGTTATCCTATCAAAAAATGGAGCTTTCGGTAGCGTCCAAACAGTACAAACTTTTAACATACAAACGTACTTCTAGTCTTGCTATTATTATTGCAACTGCAGTGTTTACGATTTGTTACTCGGAGATATTAAGATATTCACAAGAGGGTGATAAATTCTAAGATATAAGTAAGATTGATGGAGCGATGCACCTTGTAGATAACAGATGGAATAAGCGCAAATTTATATTACGATAGCATACTTATCATAAAAATCTAGTTCCGTTTCATGTCATCCGGTAGGTTTTTTCTTTTGTACATGTATCCTGTACCTTCAGCTTTTGTAAATCCGCGAGAAAGGATCCCTTCGAGTTCCGATTTGCAATGGCTTACGTCGCAGTCACTTAATCGACTCCGGACTCAAGTAGGTCCTTACAGACAAGATTTGAGCAAATTATTGCACCGACTGAGGAGCAATGCGAGTGTGAAGCCAATGCCCATTGTGCCCTAACACCTGCACATTGGAGGACCTGGTAGAGGATGGGTAGAGGCCAACGCTGCTGCAGTTGCAGTGCTAGCCACTGAAACTGATTTTTAAAATTTTTACTGCCCAGTAGAAAATGAGCAGTAAAAATTTGACTGGTCGAACATCACTGATTCAAAAAGAAAAAGAAGAAAGGTTTTTTGACGTTTTCTACTTCAAGATTTTCTACTTATTTGACTGTACGACTTTTGCCTGGTATAGCTCAAAATAACAAAAACAAGCTATGGTGCCAAGTGACTTGTCACGTTCCATCATCTTGGTCCAGGCATGTCGTTCTCTTTCTAGGCGAGCATAACATCCTCGATCTCATCGTCGCTTCCTATTAGGTGAGACGAGGTCAAATGCAAGCCTAAATTGCGAACAAAATAAATTAACAAGATACCTATTAAAATAATGTTGAAAATGCTTTTTTTTTTGCTAAACCTACAAAATAAACAAAAATATGACATTAAAAATAGCACTTACAAAAATACAAAACCTTTTGATTATAGATACCTACTGTATTAGGTTTGAATAATTTTTATTTATCATTTCGCTTGCAGATAAAGTTAAGAAGACTTAGAAAAACATGCAGTGAACTTTTTATCCTTTTCCGTAAGTTTTAGTTAGACAAATACGACGAAATATATTGACGACCCAGTTGGCACAATGGTCACTATGCCGGACTGCCAAACACAGGGTTGCGGGTTCGATTTCCGCCTCAGACAAGTATTTATGCTTAGTTATTTGTCTGTGGTCTGGTTGTTTCTATGTATTATAAGTATATATATTTACAAAAGAAAAGTATAAAAGTAGTACATATATCCGTTATCTAAAAAAAATAAAAATGTCAGGAATTTGAAATGTTTTGTGGTTATTGAACGCACTAGTCATTAGATTAGTTGTATCAATTTTTCCAAAGCTGACAAATCGGATTTGGAAAAATTGATACAACTCTCCAAGTGTTTGTGAATTCTTTTGAGCAACAAAACCATCTTTACATTTCAAAAGAGAAAATAAAATAGAACAAATCAAAGTATCTCTTGAGTACGAAACTACCTGTCGAGTGTCCACATATAGCTTTGTTTGCCAGTTTATAATGGCGGTGTACGTTTGTTCAGTCCTCATTCTGAGTTTGCTTTGTGTTAAGACTATACCTATTTATAGGTTGGATTGGACATAATTAAAGAGTAGGAGAAAATGTGTGTACGTACGTACAGTCAGCAAATGACTGAGGGTAATAGGTGCAGTAATTGTTAATTATTCTGCTTGATATCACTAAAGCTTTCGAAGAGTTAGTTATTAATAACCGTCTCATTAAAAAAATTAAATCTTTAAAATATGCACATTCTACCCTCAGTCCTTTGCTGACTGTACATAGTTAGGTAGGTTGGTTAGATTTGAAGAACAGGTCAGTCTTGTCTGTCAGGTCTTGCTTTTCTATCTGGACATGAACATATAAACTGACAGACACATAAACTGCATCAAAGTTCACGCTTACTTTTAAATTAATATTTTAATAAGTATGCAAACTTTTCATACAAATTTTATAGAAACTCCCGTTGAGTTAAAAATCATTAGTTCAAGACAACTTTGAAATAAATATTTTATTATTTCGAAGTCGTCTTGTACCTACTATGATGCAGTTTATGTGTCTGTCAGTAAAGGTATGATATGTGTTTATAGGTCACGAAATAATATTAATATCATATCGTCCGACGACGACTCGTTGAACCAAAACAATATACTCTACGTACTACAGGTAAAGCCAGATTTTCAATTCATCATAATAATATCAGCCCATACATGTCCACTACTGGACATAGGCTTCCCCCAAACGACGCCACAAACAGCGGTCCTGAGCCGCCTCCATCCACCGACTACCCACGACCGCTACAATGTCGTTGGTCCAACGGGCAGCTGGTTGCTCAACACTCCGTTTCGCGTTGCAACCCGACCGCCACTCGAGAACCTTTACTGGGGAGTGGCGGCTGTTGGAGCAGAAGTGGCAATGGGCAGGTCATATACTGCCCATTGCCACTTCAGCTTACTTTTATTATATTTTCAATTCATTTATTCTAAATCTACTACCGACTAATGCTTATTTGTTGATTACATCGCGTATATCAAATATGTTTTCTCTATAGAGGTACCTATAATGAAAGCAATGCTTTTACCTAACCTTATACGTACTGACTCGTAACTGCTGTATAAAAAGAAACATTCGCTTTCCACAAAAAAGCAAGCTAAAATAGTGTTAAGAAACCGTATTTTCTCAGTTGAATACCTACAGGTGTCGTGTTTATATGGAAGTGGGACCACATAATGCAAGAAATGCGGGATATCACTTACACGCCATTTCCTTTCAATGTAAGATGATATTACACAACATTAAAGAATACATTCGGATGATTCAATAATTTTTGGAACATGTTAGTAGCTAATGTTGTGCATTTTTTTTGGGTAGGGACTTATATGTCAGTTCTAACTGAATTGTAAGAAAATTTCAGTCTACTCACATATGACATTGTAGCGGTCGTGGGTAGTCGGTGGATGGAGGCGGCTCAGGACCGCTGTTTGTGGCGTCGTTTGGGGGAAGCCTATGTCCAGTAGTGGACATGTATGGGCTGATATGATGAATTGAAAATCTGGCTTTACCTGTAGTACGTAGAGTATATTGTTTTGGTTCAACGAGTCGTCGTCGGACGATATGATATTAATATTATTTCGTGACCTATAAACACATATCATACCTTTACTGACGGACACATAAACTGCATCATAGTAGGTACAAGACGACTTCGAAATAATAAAATATTTATTTCAAAGTTGTCTTGAACTAATGATTTTTAACTCAACGGGAGTTTCTATAAAATTTGTATGAAAAGTTTGCATACTTATTAAAATATTAATTTAAAAGTAAGCGTGAACTTTGATGCAGTTTATGTGTCTGTCAGTTTATATGTTCATGTCCAGATAGAAAAGCAAGACCTGACAGACAAGACTGACCTGTTCTTCAAATCTAACCAACCTACCTAACTATATACAGTCAGCAAAGGACTGAGGGTAGAACTCTACACGTATTTAAACATTTCAGTGATCGCATGTTATTATAGTAAGACAAAACATACGATCACAGACAGAAAACCCTAAAACTTAGCTTAAATTTAACAAAATATTATCCATATGTATGTTAGTCTGTAAGGTATCTATTATATATGGGTATGTACTAATTTATAAGCCTGAAATAAATGATTTATGTTTCGTGAAAATATCCTGAGTTGAGACGCCCTCTTGGCCATGGCAGCAAAAGTGTCTTAAAATCAAAATTTTATTAATTATTTTTCAGAAGGTAACACTAAAAAGACAGTCTTAAAATATTTATATAGACTAATCATGGATAGCTTTTTAATGGTTTGATTAATAAATGGAAAAAAATACATATATTTGAAAATATTGGATATTTTTTTAAGGCTACGTATCAGTTGTTCTGAAAATATGTTCACAGAGTTCACGTAAATATTGTGATTGATATGCGGCCCATGCGTCAACCGCCCGCCTGCCGCCACCGGTGTTTGTCGATTTATCTTTGAAAATATTTACAAAAAGTGAGGGATGATGTGGGCACACAAAATTACGTAAAACGTTACACATGAATTGTTCAATCAATTTATTATTTTCATTTAATATTCAGAAAAATATTTCCATATTAGGTATTTTGAATAAATTACTTGTTCCGCTTTATATAGATTAGCGTGTTATCAGATTTACCTATGTTTCACCAGGTTATTATTTTTATATTTGACTAGCTGCGCCCCACGGTTTCACCCTCGTAAGTCCCGATCTCGTGGGAATATCAAAATAAAAAATAGCCTATACCCGTCCTCGATAAATGAACTATCTAATACAATACTAATTTTACAATTCGAGCTAGTTGTAGTTCCTAAGATTAGCGCGTTCAACCAAACAAACGAACTCTTCAGCTTTATAATGGTAGTATAGATAGGTCAGCTTTTAACAACTATCACACCTGCCTGCTGGTCGGTGACGATGTGGCCTAAGCTGTAGCATGCTTTCCTAGAAGATACCTGTTCAATCATGACTTGAAGACCCCCAAGATTGACTTTAAGTCTTAAAAAAAGTAATATCTCATGAACCGTGATAACCAGACGGTTAAAATGTACACAGATTATGTATATCTGTTGCCGCTCGGTAGCGGAACTTGTAAAGATAGCCTTTTGCTCAGTTAATTTTTAATAATCGTATAGTGCTTACTTGCTTAGGACAAGCGGGAACAAAGTAGGTACTCGTAAATAACATGAACAAATTCCGGGACTCAGAGAATAAATTCGACGTCGGCGAGAACCACCGATATATTTTAAGACCTGGATTCCGAAATGGTCGGCAACCGGAATAATATAACCGTAAAGTGTCCCACTACAAGCATTCCAAGAATCTCATTTAAAGTTCGGTGTACTCGAAAAGTTTGGACAAGTATGTGTGAATGTTTTGGAAGGCGTTACTGTTCCGATTCCACCGACAATTACCTTTTTGATCAGATTATCGGCTCTAATTATCATGAAACAATCTGACAGACTTAAGTTTTAAGAGGAAAGGATACCGGTGGTTATCTCCATACAAACGTAGTCGACTGTTTTCTCCCTGGATAATGACACTAGAGCAGATTTTTTTTTGCATAAAACTTATAACTGCCTTGACCATGTTGTGTTTTTTGTTTTTGGAACAAAGTTCCTTATCGCACGTTGCGAAAGGGGGCTAGACGGAAAAAATTAAGACCAAAAGTTGTAACGAAACTTTTTAATTTTATTACAATTCCTTCACTAATTAATCGAAAAGAACTTCGTTCCATCCGGGTGTCCCTTGACACCTCTCAAGTTTTTGTTTTTTAAATCTTAATTTCTATGATAATTAGAAAATGAAAAATCCAAAACATATCGGTTTAAACATGACAGTTATAGGTAAAAAAAGCCGCTAAGTCAATATCCAAATAGGAAACAGTCGACTACGTTTGTATAGACAGAGCGCCGGTACCCTTTCACCTTAATTAGATTTTGAATAAAAGTTGCATGGACCCCGCCATATGCAAAATTTCCATCGTCCAATAGCTAAAATGGTTAAATATAGCATTAAAATGTGTTGTTAGTGTTATTGTTATGTTACCAATGCTTAAAACTATCGTTGAGATCAAGGGTTAGAATTTTATATTTATAGCAAGTTTCTTTAATCATAGTGAAACACTTGTTAATTTATTCTAAGTTTTATTGCTGAAATAAATATTTTTGTATTTTTTTTTTTGTATTTTTTGTATAGATTTATTTTCGGTAATAAATGGCCATAGGCATCTTATAGACTAACGTTATTAATAATTTAAAAAGGTTTCATGATAGTAGCACTTTCATTTACATAATTATTACCTCTATTATATGTTTGTGCGATCTGGTGCAATATGATGCTTCTATTTTTAAATCAATCTTTTCATCAATCTTATTTAGAAGTTGAACGACCATATGATATTAGACTCGAGTCTTAAAAAAAATTGTTTCCTATATATTACTAGCTGCGCCCCGCGATGTCCCGAACACAGCGCCATCTATTGGGTGTATTTGCAACCTAAATGTCAAACAATATTGAAGAATTTTATCGATGAATCAACGTACACCGCCATCTATGAAAACTTTATAAAACTAAACAGTAAATAAACACTTGTTTAAGAAACCATTAATTGATACATTTTATTCGTTTACATTCACGACATAAGCGAATAATTAAGATGATAACTATCCTATCCAGTAAGTTAGACCAAAATACGGGTACATGTGAAATTTTATGGAAATCGGTTCAGTAGTTTTGGAGTCTATTGGCAACATACATCGTGACACAAGATTTTTATATATACAGATATTATAAGTTTATATATTTTAAAGAAACATTTATTTGCTTAAAATATATAAATTTACTAGCTGTGCCGGCTAACGCTGTTTTGCCATTAAAAAAAACTAAAATAAACAAATAAAAAATAGATGTTGGCCGATTCTCAGACCTACTCAATATGCTCACAAAATTTCATGAGAATCGGTCAAGCCGTTTTGGAGGAGTACGGGAACGAACACTGTGACACGAGAATTTTATATATAAGAATAATCGAGCAAATAATACAAACAAAGGACTGTTTCGGCTTTCAAGTAAAACAGTCAAAGAATACAAACTCGTTGTAATATTAAACATTAAGCGATTTATACTTATTAACAGTTTGAAAATTATCTCGCTAACAAAAGATGAAACAGACATTATGAAGAAAACGCGGCATAATACGAAAGAGCCGGCTTAAAACAATAAAGAAATTTGAATTCCTTGTAAGGCTTCGTCAGTGCAAATGTTTCAGTCAATTTTCGGGCTTATATTTCTGAAACGTATGCTAATTTGTTAATAATGATCTTGTAGCTTGGAATTGAGAAAATTCTGACAACTTTGCGACATACCTACTAGTATTCCTAAACGATAATTAGTTAAATAATTGTTTTTATATTTAGCCGTAGACGTCATGTGGCTGAATGCTGATTTCAGAATTTTCATAGGAATGATAAATTCTTGTTAAAGTCAAAGACAAAATTCTTTATTTCCTTTGGATATTTAATACCTACAAGATCAAGGTACAAGATCACTTGGCTACGTCGTCAAAACTAAGTTAGAATGTGTGCCTTCGGAACGCGCCCACCAATGAGAAGAAGGCACAAGAAACTCATGGGGTAAATATATAATGTATACCTTACAAAAGATAGAGTATAGACAATTTTATAGTAGAATTATCCGATGCCTATGCCATGCAAAGAACACACCTTCCAAGTTTCAGGTCTCTACGCTCAGCGGTTTAGGCTGTGCGTTGATCCGTCAGTCAGTCAGTCAGTCAGTAGTTCAGGACAAAGCATTTTATATGGATAGATTAAGATGTTTTGTCTGTACGGTAACTGTGATCGTTAAATCAATGTTATGGCTGAAACCAAGTAGGTAAATAACCAAGTTTTCGGTTAAGATTACGTTTCGGGTAACATCATCGCATCGACTATGTAACTTAGCTACCAGGTACCAACAAAATATAACCATAACCAGGTATATTAATATTCAAACTAACGTTTTACTGAGTATAAAACTTGGAAGTAGCAATAAAAGATTTTTCCATCGTAAAAAAGCAACGGCAGGTACCGTCATTAATACAAACTTTGTATTGTTATGATTTGTGCGTACTCTTGTATTGTAATTTTTATCGAGGTTGATGGGCGCGCTTCGAGTCGCGTGGTTACTTCGAGTTACCGTATTTTATATCAACAATGCTTCTTATCTAAAAAATAAAAAGGTATTTCAAATTCATGGGTCTGCTCCACTGAAAAATTGTCTACAATTTGTTCATGATTACAAAAAAATCTCGGTGACGAAGAAAATATGACGGGCTCGTAAATCTGAAATCAGAAAAAGTTAGATAAACGTTTTTTTTATTTTGTTTAAAATTCTAACTTTATAGAAGCCTGAACAAATTGACACAACCTTGGTCGCGTGATTAAGTTAATGTTTTGTTATTTTTTCACATTAATTTCGTTTGAGTTAGGTAGGAACGCGACAACTCATGCAAGTTTGCCTAGGGCTCAAGTTTTATCCAAAATCATTACCAAGTTTAAGAAACTACAACAACTTTTAAACGTATCGCCTTGAGCCTTTAACGATATTGGTCTCGAGTGAAATATGGGTTCTTTTTACTTATTTATCTCTCACAGCAAGCCTCCAGACGTGCGTGCAATGCAAAGTTCCTTAAATATCCTTTGAATGTGAAATGGGATCATTTGGCAAAATTCCTTTTAGCGTATGTACCAGTACATAATGATCCGTTGAACAAATTGATGTATATTTTATTATATCTAGCTGCGCGCTGTAGCTTCACCAGCGTTTTAATCCCGGTTCTGTGGGAATTATTTTCATCATTAAAGGCCTTTCTCATCTTAGAAAGATGTTGTTAACAGCGTCGTGAAAGGCGGAAATTGTCTCCATGGCTCAAGAGGCTAATACGAGACAGACTCCGACGTCCGCACAGTTGGAAAACTAAGAATAAATTTCCAAAAATACCTATATTTGGTACGTAACACAAGCAGCATCTAGGTATGCAAAATTCAAGTAAGTATATTCAATGTCAAAAATTTCAAGTTTCTTGGTCCAGTTGGTTTAAGCTATACGTTGTCATAAATCAATCAGTCAGTGAAAGTAATAGTTTAATAAGCATACTAGTAGAGTTAAGCCAAGAAAAACCGATAAACGCCAAAAATCCTATTCAAGCTTTTAAAATATATATTTACAACATCTTAGTTAAAATAAATTAATATAAAATCAAATAGGTACAAATAAATTTTTTTAAAAAATTATTTAAAAAATTTAAAGTAAAAAAATTTAAAAATTAAAACCTACATAAAACTAATACCCACAATACAAACGAACACAAAAAATAAAATACGAATACAAATTTGAATTTAAGCTTTTAAAATATAATCTATATAAACAGTTGTACACAAAAAATAAACAATATGTTACTCCTATGAAAAAAATAATGAAATTTAATTAGGTTTAGGTAAATGGTTAAAAACTGCACACGAGGAGCGTTGTAAAATTTAGTTGCTGCAGTCACGAACAACATTTATATCGAATATTAATAGAAACATTGCACTATATCTGGTGAAAAATTATAGCAAAATACTACCGGAATATAGTTCTATTATTTGCGATTCATATATGTGTCGCATCCGGGCTAATCTATACTTATATTGCAAAGCTGAAGAGTTTGTTTGTTTGAACGCGCTAATCTCAGGAACTACTGGTTCGAATTGAAAAAATATTTTTGTGTTTATCCATATTATAAAATTATTATTATAAAAATATTTTCCATTTATTGAGGAAGGCTATAGGCTACTTTTTATCCTGATATTCCCACGGGATCGGGAGTTACGCGGGTGAAACTGCGGAGCGCTGCTAATTTTCAATAAACGGAAGTCGCTCCGAGGTCTAATCTAACTACACATCGGTGCGTCTGCAGTGCCGCGCCGGCAGTTTGATCACAAAAAGAAGCCACCACGAAACTGTCTCTCCGTTGCGTTAAAGCATTTTTTATCACAGTTGCTCATAAAGTGGATCTTATTCAACGGCTTTTAGGCTCATAATCCAACATATTATGCACGCGTGCGTTTTAGATTTGTTAACTAGTGCTGTAAAGTTATCCCGAAAAGGTAGGTACCAAAGAGTTTTTTAGCTAGCAAAAATGGTTGTCTCTAAAGTCGGTTTACGAACGAAAGTTGTACGTGATAATGACTTAGAAAACGATTAAAAATTGAGTTGTTTTTTTTTGTTTTTTCTTTACTTAAATATATTGTTTTTCCGTACCATTGTATTTTGTTCTTAACCCCCGACGCAAAAACAAATAGAAAAACCCTAAAAAATAATGTATGTCACACGAGGATGTATAGGTTAAAAGTCTTTAGCCTGGCCTTTCCGGAGCATAATTAACAAAAAAATATTGCCTTAAAAAATGTAAACATAGAGTTATCACAAATATTTTGTTAATTATTATTTTGTTTTCTTTTAAAGTCTTTTCTTTTATTCGCAACTGTGATAAAAAACGTCGTACGATATACGTGTGGAATTGATATTTGCATCTTGGCTTCTATAACACGCTCGCTGCCGCTCGCGCGTCATAAACCGCCTCTATGCAAAGATCAATTTACCACACTTATATCGTAATGTACTATTATCTGCCTACAGTTAAGTGACCCTTTGTAAAGTGATTATTGTAGAGTGTATTTATCAAAACATTGTTGTTATTTTACACGATGCCTACATATTCTCACAGAATATCGCCTAAAATACGGCCAATTATAGGTATTATTCGAAAACTGTTGAAGATTGCTTAATCATTTCTAATCTCGCTTATTTCAATGCAGTTTGACTTCATTACGTCTTGTAAGCACCTTAAACATTATCGAAATAAACACTACATATATTTTACATAAAGAGGAAAGGGCGCTCTCTCCCGAGCGCCCTAAAGGCAAGTAAAATATCTCCGATATTTAAAGGTAAAGGAAAACGGTCGGATATGGATGGCTATAGACCAGTGTCGATAATACCAGTGCTGGCGAAGATCCTAGAGAAAGGGTTGAGCACTAGACTGGCTAAACACCTAGAGGAGACGTGCGGTTTATCTCCGCGACAGTACGCGTATCGAGCTGGATGTTCCACCACATCTATGACGCGAGATGTTGTGCGAAGCGTGTTGGCTGCTCGTGAGAGCCGTAGCTGTACTCTGCTGTGACTTGTCAAAAGCTTTTGATGTAGCAGACCACTCCGTACTCGCTAGCAAGCTAGATCATTACGGAATTCGCGGACCATCTCTTGCGATTCTGACTGATATGATGAAGAACAGGACTCAAGTGGTGGTGGAGGGCGATGTCGAGTCTGAGCCACTGTCGCCTCGCATGGGGGTGGCTCAGGGCTCGTCCATCTCCAATATAATGTTCAGTCTTCTACTGAATGACTTGCCGGGGGCGGTAATGTCTGCGGGGGTGTTTATGTACGCTGACGATGTGGCTGCGATTGTATCAGCTAAGGCAACAGACGAATTAGAGCGAAAATTAAATGAAACTACGTCGCAGTTGGTTCGTTGGTTTAAAATGAACGGTCTGGGACTTAACTTAAAAAAAACCCACTTCATGCACTTCAACTTAGCGGGTCATACGACCAAACCCCTCTTTGTTACAATAGATGGAACTGCAATTAATCAGTCGCCTGTGACTACGTTTCTTGGTTTCGAGATAGATGGGGGTCTAACCTGGGGAGCGCATATATCTAAACTATGTGGTAGACTGGGGAGTGCATGTTTCGCACTCAAGCGGATAGCTTATGTGGTGCCTGCGGATGTGGCACGCTCATGCTACTTTGCAACGGTGCATTCTTTGTTGCAATACGGGGCAGAGCTATGGGGTCGAGCTGCCGATTGGGTGCGGGTCTTTCGACTACAGAAACGGGCCGTACGTTCACTGGTAGGTATTCGTAGCGATGAAACCGAGAGACCGCATTTTAAGGAACTCGGCATTCTGACTCTGCCGTGTATTGTAATAATGCAGATGGCGATTTATGTTCGAATCAACCTGGATGCGTTTAAAAAAAATGGTGAAATACACTCACGTTGCACCCGCAATGCGGACAAGCTGTCCACAATAGGGCGCTCTCTGGCCAGGTCTTCCAAGTTGACTCAGGTCATTGGACCGACAGTATATAATAAATTACCGGTAGATATAACAAATACCTCCTCATTCGCCGGCTTTAAAACAAAACTCAAACGATGGCTTCATTTAATGAGTTCATTGACGAAGTTTCACATATTTTATAAATTTATCAGCCAATTGCACATTATGTTTAAATTTTAATAGTTTTAAGTATTTAATTGTATACTTGACTTGTAAATCTATTACCAATAAAGAACCTTGAACCTTGAACCTCTCTCCATACAAACGTTTCCTCCCTGGATAATGATACTAGAGCAAATATTTTTGTTGCATAAAACTTATAACTGCCATGACCCTGCCCCTATGTTTTGTTAGGCTATTGAATAGCTTTTATCGAGGGCTTTGAGTGCATCAAGAAATTCCGTAACTAAAATTAAACCTAACACCCCCACTCCGCCTACCATACAGCTCGGCCAAGCGTTCGCTTAACGTGTAGGTATGTATATGGTACGACTTTACGAAGCTGGCATGATGCAACAGCGTTTTTTTTTTTGTTTTTTTTTAAATCCTAATTTTATGATAACTAATTAGAAAATGAAAAAAAAAATCCAAGACATAGGGGCATAGTCATGGCAGGTATAGGTTTTATGTCACAAAAATATTTGCTCTAGTGTCATTATTACACTAGAACAAATATTTTATATAAACATAGTCGACTGTTTCCACAGTCGACTACGTTTGTATAGAGAGAGCGCCGGTAACCTTTCCTCTTGATTCTGAACGAAGTTAAGATTCACGGTAGGTAATTTTCATAAGAATGTTCAGAACAGTACTTAAGTTTGCGTTAGAGTTCTCGAGTACCCAATTTAAATTAACATTTTCTTGAAGTACTTAGTTGAAGGTGTGCTAATGAAGAATTTATGGAAAACCTCAGGAGGATTTCGTGGCGAAGATTATATAATGTACTTTTTATCTATGTTTGAAACAGAAAAAGTTGATTTTTAAAGGGAAATCTTTTGATGTGGAAGAGTTGATATTTCTATTTATTGGTATTCGAAAATAACAGAAATAAATAAATAAATAAATATTGCAGGAATTCCACACATCGCTATCTAGCCCCAAGCTAAGTAAGTAGACTTGTGTTATGGGTGCTAGACAACAGATATACTACTTATACACTTTTCTTTTGTAAATACATACTTATAATACATAGAAACAACCAGACCACAGACAAATATCTAAGCATAAATACTTGTCTGAGGCGGGAATCGAACCCGCAACCCTGTGTTTGGCAATCCGGCATGGTGACCATTGTGCCAACTGGGTCGTTAATAAATACTTGGCTGAAGCTGGAATCGAACCCGCAACCCTGTGTTTGGCAGTCCGGCATGGTGTTGTGCCAACTGGGTTTTATGGCACAAGCACAGAGTACTATGTTTAATATTAACGATCTTCTTTCTTTCATCTTGATTTAGTCCATAGAATTTTATCACACACTAGCTGCGCCCCGCGGTTTCAGCTGCGTAATCATTTTCTGCGCAACTTTCTTAATATTTTCTTTCACAAAAACCTTCTGTTGACAATATCAAAGACAACAAAAAAAGAATTGGCCAAATTGGTCCAGGCTTTGTTGAGTTATGCGCTTACCAACACATTTTGCGATTCATTTTTATATTATAAGATGTCAATTCATTTCAGTTCAATTCAGCTTCAATTCTTCAAATATAGAGTTTATGTGCAGAACAGGTCTGATAGCTTAAAATCGGTCAAGTTGATAATTTTCAGGTTCTAAAATATTTAATCTGCTAGAGTATTGATTAGGTATTCCTTTTCTCTGAGGTCGTTGTATACCTTTCTATATACCTTTTTCTTCCTTTCTTTTTTGACCGTAATCTTATTGTTCATCCATCCCTCCCAAATCTTCTTTCACACAATCCATCCATCTTTTCTTAGGTCGCCTTTTTCATTTCTATCCCTTTACAATCATACTCATCACTCTTCTAGTCACTTGAGTTACCAAAAAACATTTAGTTGAATTAAAATAATTAAATTTTGCTACAATCCCGACTATCCATGAATCCTACTAATATTGTAAATGTAAAAAAATGTGTGTATGTTTCTAACTCCTTCACGCAAAAACTACTGAACCACTTGCAATGAAACTCGATGTGAATATAGCTAGAGACCTGGATTAACATATTACAGATATATCAAGTGACAGATTTTGACGACCTAGTTGGCACAATGGTCACCATGCCGGACTGCCCAAACAGGGTTGCGGGTTCGATTCCCGCCTCAGACATGTAGTTATGCTTAGATATTTGCCTGTGTTCAGGTTGTTTCTATGTATTATATATCTATACATATAAAATGCTTTGTCCTGAACTACTGACTCACTGACTGACTGACGGATCAACGCACAGCCTAAACCACTGATCGTAGAGACCTGAAATTTGGAGGGTGTGTTCTTTGTATGACGTAGGCATTTCCCGAAATTACACTTAAGGGGGTGAAAAGGGGGGGGGCAAAGTTTGTATAGGACTACGTGATTCCTTGGTCCATTTTCGACTTCTACGCGGACGAAGTCGCGGGCACAAGCTAGTATATTTACAAAAGAAAAGTATTTATGTAGTGTATCCGTTGTCTAGCACCCATAATAAGTTTAGTTACTTAGCTTGGGGCTAGATGGCGATGTCCCGCAATATTTATTATCACTATTATTAATTAAATTTTTATAGCTATAGCATTTTGTCTCGATATTTCCACAAGATCGGGACTTACGTGTGTAAAACCGCAGAGCACAGCTAGTAGTTTCATAAAAATGATTGACAATGGTTTACGATCCAACTTCTTCCGACTTACAAAAGGGGCTCATAAAAGTTATGTAGTCGGTCGAAAGCTACACATCCTTTATATTGGGGATGTTATTGTTAAAGTATGATAAGTAAGTACTAACCGAAGTAAAATGTATCAGGACAAAGTAGGTAATAAAAGTTTTTTCAAACTAATATTTTTAAGTTACTGAAAGCTAATAAAAACACTTAAATCTTAATCATTTATTTTTTTAAGTGAATTCTATCCTACGGCATGTTGGTAGTACTAACCGAAGTAAAATGTTTCAGGACAAAGTAGGTAATAAAAGTTTTTTCAAACTAATATTTTTAGCTACTGAAAGCTAATAAAAACACTTAAATCTTAATCATTTATTTTTTTAAGCGAATTCTATCCTACGGCATGTTGGTAGTACTAACCGAAGTAAAATGTTTCAGGACAAAGTAGGTAATAAAAGTTTTTTCAAACTAATATTTTTAAGTACTGAAAGCTAATAAAAACACTTAAATCTTAATCATTTATTTTTTTAAGCGAATTCTATCCTACGGCATGTTGGTAGTACTAACCGAAGTAAAATGTTTCAGGACAAAGTAGGTAATAAAAGTTTTTTCAAACTAATATTTTTAAGTACTGAAAGCTAATAAAAACACTTAAATCTTAATCATTTATTTTTTTAAGCGAATTCTATCCTACGGCATGTTGGTAGTACTAACCGAAGTAAAATGTATCAGGACAAAGTAGGTAATAAAAGTTTTTTCAAATTAAAATATTTTAACTACTGAAAGTTACACACTTAAATCTTAATCATAATTTTATTTTTACCCAATTCTATCCTACAGCAAGTTGGTAGGGCAAAGGCCTACTGACTCTCGTCTTTCCATAATGTTCCAAGCTGGGTCCAGTCGCTACCATACATGTGCAACTCGTCCCGCTATCTCCTTCAGGGCCTGCTGCGGGTTCGCCTGCTTCCGTAGTTGTAGTTTTTCCCCACATCGGTGGGCCAGCCCAGTTCCATTTATTTGGCCAACGTCCTTGACTTATCTATACTTTTATTATAAAGCTGAAGTTTGTTTGTTTGTTTATTTGAACGCGCTTATCTCAGGAACTACTGGTCCGAATTGAAAAAATATTTATGTGTTGGATAGTCCATTTATCGAGGAAGGCTATAGGCTATATAGCATCGCTGTGGCCAATAGGAGCAAAGAATCATTATTAATATTTGAGGGTTTCCGTTTGTTTTTGGACGCGCTGATCTCAGGAACTGCTAGATCAAGTTGAAAAATATAGGCTACTTTTTATCCCGATATTCTCACAGGAACGGGACATACGCGGGTGAAACCGCGGGGCGCAGCAAGTAATTTATAAAATTTGGCACAATTTCAAACAGTAGTTAGGATCTATTAAATATTATTAAACCGTAGCCATATGAGTGAAGTGATGAAGTTACTCATTAGCTGCCGTAAAATAATCGAAAAAACCATTCAAAAGAACACATAAAACAACGAGCATTCTCACTAAACCTTAAAATTAATTTTCATTAAACGCGAGTAAAGGAAAACGTTCAGCACAAAGAATGGTTTAAAATTTAACGAAGTTCCACGCTGCTTTAACTTCTTATTCGCCAGTTTAAATTCCGTCGCCAGCTCACGTAGGTACATCTCACTTGGCTAGATTTATTAGACAGTAGTATTTATGAACGCTTCTTCAGTTTCAAGTTTCTTCAAATGGTCATTCTGAGCTACATATTTGCGTAACGAGTTTGACTTGTAAGTAATTGGCGAGTAGAGTTACCATGCCTACCTGTATGTATGTAGGTACTGTATGCGTCATAAGTACACTATCAGTGCGCTACAATTATATTATAAACCAGTATTGGACTTACGACCTTCTTCTAATTGACTTTATACACACACACACACATAAATACTTGAATTATTAGTACTCAGTGTGATTATCTATACTAATATTATAAAGCTGAAGAGTTTGTTTGTTTGTCTAAGGAACTACTGGTTCGAATTTAGAAATTCTTTTTGTGTTGAATAGTCCATTTATCGAGGAAGGCTATAGGCTACTTTTTATCACGATATTTACACGGCATCGGGAGTTACGCGGATGAAATTATTTATAAATGTCTTTAGTTGGTCGGGTATAAGCCGCCACCCGCTACACCAATCAACGTGGGTACACTGCATGGAGTTTTTAAAATAGTGCTGCACAAGATTGTAAACGTTACGCTACTAGTGGACTTTTGTGTGCTGATTGTACAGTCAGTAGAATTGGTTTTAAAATAACTATTATTGGAATCATTTTATGCATAAATGTTTGTCTAATAAATTCATATGATAAAAGATGAAACTTTAACTTCAGCAGGATCTTAAAATCTTGTTTGAGTTGAAAACATTCTAGTTTTGGAACCCTAAGTCTGCACTTTTGACGCTTCATTGTAAATTTTCATACGAAATGACATTAATATCAAATTCATAATCAAATCAAAGTAGTGATTTATGAACGCGTTGAATTTCAGATTGGCTCTATAACTAAAATAATAATAAAATAAAAAATAAAATAAATAAATACATGAAACAACCAGACAAACATCTAAGCATAAATACTTGTCTGAGGCGGGAATCGAACCCGCAACCCTATGTTTGGCAATCCGGCATAGTGACCATTGTTCCAACTGGGTCGTCAATAAATACTTGGCTGAAGCTGGAATCGAACCCGCAACCCTGTGATTGGCAGTCCGGCATGGTGACCATTGTGCCAACTGGGTCATAAGATGATTACAAAGATCCAATTCTTAATTTCCGGATTCTGGATTCAGCCAGTGCAATTAGTCCCTTAGTGGCATTGTTTCGTATTCATAAAACCAAACCAAACAAAGTGAAGTGGTCAACCGGTCACAGGTAGAGCTTTGCAATTTTAATTTCAATCTCCAACAATCCGATCGATATGCTTTAAAAATATTTAAAGTACGTCATTCCAATATATTCATATGCAACATGTTTCATTGAATCCAATGCAATTGAACAAATAAATTTAATTTTCTACGACACTGATTACAATGAACGGCTTTACTCTATCTACCTACGAAAATGTTTTATTATTTCATCGGCATTGAAATTATTGGTCGGAAAATGATTATTGTTGCCGTAAAATTTGGTGTTATTAAAAAAGGTGTCGGTAAAGTTTATAACGAGAATAGTCATATCACAATCTTGAACAAAATCAAAACAATAATTCTGTTTGATAAAAATTAAATGCGCCAAAAAGAATTAAATAAAAAATAATAAAAAAACTTTTGACAACAAGCTTCTATTATGTTCTTGTTAATAAAATAAAAAGAACTAAAAATTTAAAAATAATAATTTAAACTTGCTAAGAAAAACTAAAACTTTACACATTGTATTAAATCTTATGCGATTTTATCACACACATAATCTAATATATAAAAATAAGTCGGATTTTCCTTCCTGACGCTATAACTCCAGAACGCACGAACCGATTTCTACGGTTTTGCATTCGTTGGAAAGGTCTCGGGCTCCGTGAGGTTTATAGCAAAGAAAATTCAGGAAAATCTGGTGGCGAAACGGAGTTCGCCGGGTTTGCTAGTATTTTATAAATAAAAGCGTGTTACCTTCATTATTTTTCTTTTGCAATGACAATGTAACACGCTTTTTTTTTAATATTCTGTATGTGATAAAATCGCAAAGATTAATAAAAATGCAAGTCTAATAAAAATAAAGCTCACCCTCATTATGAAAAATTCCGTATTCTATAGTCTGAGATTTCCGCACTTCAAAATAAAGCACTTACATAACATTTTCTACCAGCTAGAGTATGAACGTGCTATCTAAGCTTAAGCTGAAATTAGAGCAAACTATTCCCCAAAGCTCAGAATACCTAGAGCATGCAAGTATTAAAGTCTTAAACAGTCAAAACGAGTGAATTTTCAACCCGTATGCAGTTCTCTCCACTCACACAATGAAACAATTGCGAGGATTGTGTTGCAAAGGAGACATGATGACGTCATTAATCTCAGGATAATGGCTACCGAATTGCGGACGCGGACCGTCATGGGACATTTGCCCGTGTTTACTGTGGCCCATACATAGTTAATGGTACTCCTGCAATCAACCTCGGTTTAATGCCAGTTGGCTATTTGTAACTGAAATTGATTGTTTCAGTTTTGTTCAGGTGGTTTGGTGACGCTTATAGTGAGGATGACTGGTTAGTGATGGTGATGTTTACCTACACCTGACTCGAAATGGGGAAATTGGGGCAATTTCTGTCTGTATTTGTATGAGCGAGTTGGAACTGGTTTCAAAACGGTGCTGAATTTGCCAATAGGTTAATGCCATCAGCCGATGCAATTTGATGGGATATTCCCCTTTTCCCCCAAATGCCATTCCCCAAATGTAGGATAGAGGGAATCTTCATGGCATTAACCCATTACGACGACCCAGTTGGGACAATGGTCACCATGCCGGACTGCCAAGCACAAGGTTGTAGGTTCGATTCCCGCCTCAGACAAGTGTTTATGCTTAGATATTTGTCTGTGGTCTGGTTGTTTCTATGTATTACATATATACAAAAGAAAAGTATATAAGTAGTATATCCGTTGTCTAGCACCTATAACACAAGTCTAGTTACTTAGCTAGGGGCTAGATGGTAATGTGTGGAGTGTCCTGGAATATAATTATTTATTCTTTTGGCAATCTATGGCACAGTTGTTGCCGGAGTAATGACGTATTGTGCATGTTTATGAGATTGAACGAAAGAAGGGATCTCTAACGCGACCAACTGATGAAAATCGCACCTTCCAACATTAACTACCACCATGTCGATGGTAAACATTTTTATGTGTGTCTGTTCACGCTTAAAATAGGACATATCAGCCACCAAGACAAACCTAGGCTGTTATAGATTCCTGGTCGCTATATCCGAAATCTGTACTTGTACTTGTATACAAGCTGCTGAATCAGTTCTTCTCCATCCAAAGGTTGCCTGGAAGAAATCGCTTTCAGTGATAAGGCCGCCCATTTGTGCAACTTATACTTTCTAGCTACTACTTTATTTTGTGTTTATCGTGTTCTGTTTCTTTTTGTGTTGTACAAATAAAGTTATCTATCTATCTATCTATCTGTTTTCCGCAATCAGACCACCCTAGTTGGGTCCTCTTTGCGTGAGATTCTACTTGTCAGGGGGAGAACCAGCCCAGCTCTTCCATAAATTTTGCCACCAGATGTGGTTTTTCAAAAATTTTGGAAGGCTTTTACTGTCACCTACTGTTCTTAGTCTAATCTCCGTTAGCACAATGCAGTCCAGCAGCACATGCGCGGTCGTTTCCTCAGCCTCCATGAACGCTCTGCACAGTAGGCTGTCCGTTATGTCCAGGTTGTGGAAGTGCTTGTTGGAAGCGCCGAGACCGGTCAAAGCGATTGTTACAAGTTGTTAAGTTTAAAAGGCATTTCGTGAGTCTGATGTTTGTATCAAAATCTAAATCTGTATAGAGGAATAATAAAGACACAACAAATTAATAATTACTCTATTTGAATATTTGCATGAAACCTTTTATTATTTCAAACAATGTAAACTCAAATAGTGTGCTCTTTCGCTTACGGAAATAGTCTCATATTTATTCATTACATTGCTCAGAGCATTCTATTCATCCTTATTGTTATTTAAGTGATAAACTGCTCACATTATGGCTAAAATGGCCCTCGAAACAATAATTTTGGCAGGCTGTTTATATAATATTCACTCAATTTTGGCGTAACCATAATCATTTAAGAGGAAAGGTACCCGACGCTCTCTCCATACAAACGTAGTCAACTGTTTCCTCCCTGAATAATGACACTAGCACAAATATTTTTGTTGCATAAAACCTACAACTGCCCCTATGTTTTGATTTTTTTTCATTTTCTAAACATAGAAAGTAAGAGTTTAAAAAATAACATACATACAACAAAATAAGACGTAGAAGACGTAGGTTATGGTAGTTATAAGGTTTATGCTGCAAAAATATTTGCTCTAGTGTCATTATCCAGGGAGTAATCAGTCGTCTGCGTTTGTATGGAGAGAGCGCCGGGTACCCTTTCCTCTTAAGGAACTATTTTCATTCATTTACAGTCAAATGTCAAATACAGACGTGATAATAGGCAGGTACATCGGTGAATCCCGCTTGTCTGGTCGTTCCATTCAATGTGTGTTAAGGAAGGAACAGTAAATTAAAGATGTTTTGTAGATTAACAGCTATTACGCCTACTTAAATGATTAATCCTACTAATATTATAACTGTGAAAGTTTCTGTGTGTAAGTACGTTTCTTACTTCTTCACGCTCAAACTACTGAACCGATTGCAATGAAATTCGGTACGTAGATAGCTGGAGGTCTGGATTAACATATAAGCAACTTTTTATCCCAATATTCCCACGGAATCGAGACTTACGCGGGTGAAACCGCGGAGTGCAACTAGTTTAAAATATGGTTTTAGATTTTAAAGGGATAAAAAGTTATTATTGACTTTTAGATAAAATAATTCTTATCAATAAATGACTGTGCAATTTTAAAAAACCATTTCAATATGCCTCGGTCATAGACATATAATCAACAAGCTCTATCGTCTTAACAGATCAACAAACAAATATATAACAGATTTTTTTTGGGTTTTGGTAATTATACTAGCAAGCCGTTGAGGGCTACTTCTGAGCACTGTAACAAACAACTTTTGTGGTACAACTTTTGGAAAATCTAAAAAAAAATGAAAATTTTCAAGTTATGAAAATTCGAAAAACAGCTGATTTCTTAAAACAAAGGTCATTCAGACTAAGAACAGTAGATAAAACTTAAAAAATAAGTAAAATTTTAAATTTCGAATTTCTAAAAGTCGTAGAATAAAAGTTGTTTATTTAGGTGCACAGAAGTAGCCCTCAACGGCTTGATAGATAGATAAATTCTTTATTGTACCACATTAAACCTTAATTCAAACAAAAACTACTTTTATAAAAACAATATTAAACCTAACAATATGGCACAATGGGCGGCCTTATCGCTAAAAGCGATCTCTTCCAGGCAACCTTTGGATGGACAAGAATTAAAGAAGGGGATGGGTGGGTTGTATAAAACGTGATAGGAATAAAAGGAGGAGAATAAAATAAATATTAACATATATAGAAAATAAAATATTCTAAATAATATTAATAAAATATATAATATTCAGTAAAAATAAATACGCACCTATACATAAATATATATATATATATATATATACATACAATATACATAATATGCTTGTTAGTATAATAACCAATAACCCTGTATATTTTTAACCAGAGTATTTCAACTTTTCGATTCTAAGCGATATTTTGCATCTACGAAGAGGTTTTACAGAAATGATCGACGACAGACCATAGTAAATTCGAAACTACCTGAATAGAGTCACGAGAGTTTCTCGAAGTCTCAAGTCTCGAAAAAATACATATAGTCTTTGACCAGAGCCAATTCAATTTTATAGTGCCCTATAAATAATTGTAATTTCACTACTGTTGTTTTAACATTGTTTCGAATAGTCTAAGATCCCTTTAGGAAAGACCTTCACCGAGCTACCTAATGGATGAAAAGTATTTTATATCAAACTAGCTGCGCTCCGCGGTTTCACACGCGTAAGTCCCGATCCCGTGGGAATATCAAAATGAAAAGTAGCCTTTCTCGATATATGGACTATCAAACACAAAAAAAAACGAACCAGTAGTTCCTGAGATTAGCGCGTTCAAACTAGCAAACAAACAAACACACTCTTAAGCTTTATAATATTAGTAAAGATTAAATAAGTCAATAAAATATATTGTAAATGGGTTGGCTTAAAAATTCAGTCCAGAATAATTAATTAACAATTTTTTTAAACCTTTCACTGGTTTAGATAATAGACAAATTCCATACCAATTATTAATAAGGCAACCCATTTGCAATATATTTATTGACCTATTTAATTTGATTCATTATTCAGCTCGGTGACGGTAGTTCTTAAAGGGATCCCGTACTAGAATACGTATATTAATTTCTTCCCCTAGTTAAATTGTTTATTGTATGTTTTAGATAACTTGCCATCATTAGGAAACACAACTTATCTAATTGCTTCGTACTCAAGTCAACAACACATTAATGGTTACTTTGATTCATTTATCACTTTGGTAATGACTTTGTATAATTATAATTTGATGTATGTAGATATATTTAGGATGAATGCAGACTAAATAGTGGATTTGCAAAATATATCTTTTAAAATTGTCGGCCCTCATCGATTCTCGCCCGCTTGTCTTCTAGACGCGCCTTGCTAGTGACAGGCGGCGTATCCCAGATCCCAGCGGTGCGTCCATAGCGGTGATCCACGACTATAATTTCGTTGATTAAACATGTTTCTTTTACAAAATTTATCTATTAAAAAACTATCATATTTAAATATCTATACATATAAAATCCTTTGTCCTTACTGACTGACGGACGTACAGTCTTAGGGGGTGAAAAAGGGGGGCAAAGTTTGTATGGGATAACGTGATTACTTGGTCTATTTTGCAAAAGCTAGTCTTCTGTATTTATTTAAAATTATTTGTCCTGAATGACTGACTGACGGATCAACGCACAACGCACGAGAAACTTGGATAAGAAAAAAATCCGATTTAGACCCCCCGATTTAGTTAGGGGGACAAAGGGGGGTGGGCAAAGTTTGTATGGGACAACGTGATTCCTTGGTCTATTTCGACATTTAAGCCGACAAAGTCGCTAACAAAAGCTAGTATTGTAAACAATAATACAAGATACTTATATACTATCGGCTGATTTCAAGTGTGTATTCTGCATTCTTTCTTACACGGGCTATCATACATTACATAATTAAGTGAGTTGGCAACTTTGCACACTGATAAAATTCTAATAGGTACACATAAAAAAATAAATAAGCGTTTGTTACATATTGTATCTTATATCATTCTCATAAGAACTATATCGCAAATATAAAGAAAAGAATAAACAACTTCGTGTCGATTGCAGTGGTTGTAGGGAATAATGATCAGTAAAGATTTTACTGATTGTAATTTTGCATATTTCGATTGCGTAAACAGTGTTGTAGCTAATAAATACTTTATGTGTCGCTTCAGATTACTTAAATATGTTTATTTTATAATAATAAATACCACATTAATTATCTTCAATGCTCAGACTCTCAGTTTCGCATCCATAAGGTCAAGTTATAGATTTTAAAAAGTAAATTGGTAATTTTCATAACGAAAATCGTTTAAAATGAGATATTCAAAAACATGGTAAATAAAAAATCAATTTCAGTTAACTTTAATAATCAAAATAAGCATATCCTTCGAGAGATGTAGTAGGACATGTCGCTCGATTTGTATCCCTTTAATATTCAAAATAAGCATATCCTTCGAGAGGTGTAGTAGGACACGTTGCTCGATTTGTATCCCTTTAATAATCAAAATAAGCATATCCTTCGAGAGGTGTAGTAGGACACGTCGCTCGATTTGTATCCCTTTAATATTCAAAATAAGCATATCCTTCGAGAGGTGTAGTAGGACACGTTGCTCGATTTGTATCCCCTTTAATAATCAAAATAAGCATATCCTTCGAGAGGTGTAGTAGGACACGTTGCTCGATTTGTATCCCATTTAAAAACAGGACATCACTTATGATTATACACTCCAGCGAATGCGATAGGTACCTACTCTTCCCATTATATTAAAATTGAATGCGAGTTGTCATGTCCATTGGGTTTGTAGTGTTGCAAACAAGAAGACGTTACTGCAGTCAAGGTTAGCAAAATTATTTTCTTATTATCTCTTTAAGACATATTTATCGAGTGTTATCAAAAGATTTATTGACCTGATGTTATCAACAGAATTAAATTTCTGTCTATTAAACTTATTTATACATTGAAACACAGTCATAACTCACAATTTTAGGGATCCATACCCAAAGGGTAAAAACGGCGTAAAAACCTTTTTGCTAAGACCTCACTGTTCATATGTCTGTCATTTACCAGGCTGTATCTCACGAACCGTGATAGCTAGACAGTTGAAATTTTCACAGCATATGTATTTCTGTTGCCGCTATAACAAAAACAGTGTACGGAACCCTTCGGGTAAGAGTCCGACTCGCACTTGATCGATTCTAAAGATAAGTGGCAAGAAAAATTGATATATTTTTACATTGTTTTTCATATTACATTTTCTTAGATGTCAGTAAAACTATACAAAAACGACGCAAGCCCGCCTTGTAGAGCGGTTATGATGCTATGTGATCTACTGGGAATAAAATTTGAAGCTATTGAAATAAAAACGTCGGAAAAACAACAGTTCTCACAAGAATATTTAAAGGTAAATAAAGGTGGTGAACGAACGAGTAACAAACGCAAGAACAGCAGTTGCTGCAGTATTAAAACTATTCACTCTATTGCAGATTAATCCGCTCCATACAGTTCCTGTCTTAGAACATGATGGTTTAGTTCTACAAGACAGGTAAGAATTCTTCTTATTTTGGACGAATTGGGAATTAGAATAAGAAAGTACAGATGATAGTGTCTAGGTATACTTTTCATGTTTGATCTATACTAATATGTATATAATAATATAATAATTTAATATATATAATAATATAATATATATAATAATTTAATAATAATAATATATAATATATAATAAGCTGAATAGTTTGTTTGTTTGAACGCGCTAATCTCAGGAACTACTGGTTTGAATTGAAAAAATCTTTTTGTGTTGGATAGTCCATTTATCGAGGAAGGCTACTTTTTATACCGAAATTCCCACGGGATCAGGAGTTACGGGGGTGAAACCGCGGAGCGCTGCTAGTAAATGTATATTTACCAATTTTTTTATAATTTTCAGCCATGCCATACTAATGTACTTGACAGACAAATTCTCGAAAAATGATCAACTGTACCCAAAAGACTTGATTAAAAGAGCTCTTGTGAACCAGAAACTATTCTTCGAATGCGGAATTATATTCCCTAGATTTCTTCACATCATAGTAAGTAGATTTATCTATCTGCGGCTTGACCCAGTTATCCCTATACACCGGGATATAAAATATTGGAGGTATTACGTACAAATGAATACGTCTGTGTTCCTATATTTTTTTTTGATGACCCAGTTTGCACAATGATCACCATGCCGGACTTCCAAATACAGAGTTGCGGGTTCGATTCCCGTCTCGGACATGTATTTATGCTTAGATATTTGGCCGTGGTCCAGTTGTTTCTATGTATTATAAGTATATATTTACAAAAGAAAAGTATATCCGTTGTCTAGCACCCATAACACAAGTCTAGTTACTTAGCTTGGGGCTAGATGGCCATGTGTGGAATGTCTTGCAATATTTATTTATACCCAACTTAAGGCAACCAAGAAGGAACTAACAGATTAAATATTAAGTTGAGAGCTAATTCTATGAAGGTGCACAGAAGTAGCCCTGTTTACAAATATAAAAAACAGCTGATTTTCGAATTAACAAAACCTCAAATTTTTCAAGTAACCTCAACCGCTTTCTTAAATAATTAACTACTTAACTTTATTTAAATTTTTTTCCAGAAAACGGCTTTTTATGAAGTTGCAAAGGAAATAACGGATAAGCAGCGTGAACTTATTTATGAAGCATATAATTTCTTAGAATCATTCTTGTCTGAAACTAAATACATTGCCGGGGATAATCTTACTATTGCAGATCTTTCAGCCTTTGCTACTGTAAGCTCCACTGTATATACCCTACCATTACTGGGAAAGTAAGTATATATTATTTAACATTTTTAAGAACACACGGGACTGGCAGATTCCAAAGCCTTAAAGCAGCCTGAAAGTAGCACCAGTTACTGAAAAAGTAAAAGGGAAACGTTTGAGTTGGTATGGACATGTGATGAGAAGAGAAGAGACGCATGTATCGAGAAGAGTGATGGGTATGAATGTAGAGGGATGGAGAGGAAGAGGACGACCTTATGAGAAGACATGGGAGAGTTATGAATGTTAACAATGAGATGACGACTAATAGGAGTGAATGAAAGAAGAAGACATATTGCGCCGACCCCAAATAAATTGGGATAAGGGCAGGAAAATGATGACGGGACTGGCAGATTCCTGACTCAACGAATTAGTATCGCCCCATTCTAAGGGGTAACGATCCTATGCATGCTAGTGACCACTAGCGGGAGGGATCAACGCGTATCCTAAGCCGCTGATCGTTGAGACCTGAAACTTGGATGGTGTCTTCTTTGTTCATACAAAGAAGACATCCTCCTAGTCCTACATCATCTTAGGCATCCGATAAGAAAGGATTTTCCGAAATTCTACCACTAAGGGGGTGAAAAGGGGGGGGGCAAAGTTTGTATGGGACAACGTGATTCCTTGGTCCATAAAAACCTCAACCTAGAGACCATCGAAAGTGAGGCACTTCTAATAGTTAGGTCCGCAGAAAGCACCATTTTATATTATTATTATTTTATATCTAAGTATCTAATGTTAATGTAAGTAGGTTCTTGTTTCTTTAATTTTTTTTTAAATAGATCATACTAGGAAAGTGCCATACCATTTGCCCCAGCTAGATACGCAGCTGACAGCAATCTGTCAATATTATTTCTTCACCGATTTGTTGCCCATATAGTGCTATTTCGTAAACATCACGAAACTTTACCCAGATATCTTTATAGCTTACCCTTTTTTGTTCCAGATATCCCAAAATACAAGCTTGGTTAAAGGATTTGGAAAATCAATCTTTTCACAAGAAATACAACGAGGAAGGCGTTTTCAGCTTAGGAGAAAGACTTAAAAATTGCTACAAGGACTAGATTCTTTGATATTAATACAAAGTAACGATACCTATAAAATTGTTTGTCGTTATAGAAAGCACTTGATCACTATCTCACCTGACGGTAGGCGACGATGTGGTATCCCTTACCTATATTTAATAGAACACATCTGTTTACTACTGATTTATATTATTATCTCCACCTATATTTTAATTAAAGAAAAGTATTATAAAAACAAATTTAATGGATTTATCGTGTTTCTTTTGTAACAACCAGACTATTTAAGTATACCTATATTTACAAAAGAAAAGTATATCAGTACTAGCTGTCCCGGCAAACTTTTATTGTCATATAAATAAAAATGTTGATCGATTCTCAGACCTCAGGAATGTCCACAAAAAATATATATTTTTTTTACAAATCGGTTCAGCCGTTTCTTAGGAGTTTTGTAACTAACACCGCAACACGAGAATCTTTTATAATATATAGAGATTCTATCCGTTATCTGATACCTATAACACAAGTCTAGTTGCTTAAGTTGGGGCTAGGTGGCGCTGTGTGAATTATCCCACAATGTTTATTAAAATCTATACATATAAAGTTCTTTGTCCTGAATGACTGGTTGACTGACGGACGGGACGGATCAACGCACAACCTAAACCGCTGATCGTAGAGACCTGAAACTTGGAGGGTGTATTCTTTGTGTGACGTAGGCATCAGATAAGAAAGGATTTTCCGTAATTTTACTCCTAAAGGGGTGAAAAAGGGGGCAAAGATTGTATGGAACAACGTGATTCCTCGGTCCATTTCCGACTTCTACGCGGACGAAGTCGCGAGCATAAACTAGTTATAACATAAAATACTATATACATTGCCTGTAAATTCTGAATTACTAGGTACCTCAAATCGTTAAAACAAGCAACTTTTGTTCTACGACTTTTGGAAATTCGAGAAAGAATAACTGAAAATGTTAAAGATAAAGTTCAACAAAGCTAATTCTGGAGACCACAAGAATTCAGCTTAAGAGAAACAGTTCTATGCTCATGCGATTGCAGCTCGCACGTCTAACTTTTAGTGTCTGCAACGAGACTGCGTGTGGAGCCGGCAAAGCTATGAAACTTACTGTCTAATGCAATCCTATATGCAAATACATTGAAACATTGTTGTGGCTCATAATAACTAACTGCCAATGAGTATGACTGCTGGTAATGTAGCGGAATGAAACTGTCTGTTTATGGTCACAGTTCATTAAAATTATATTGAAGATCATTGTAATTCTAAAAATATGATTTATTTAGTAAATAGTTACAATATTTAGTTACATCTGTGTCTAAAATAATAAAATGACGTTAAACGTGGTATTCCATGCAAGTCAGTTAATTTTGCGCCTAACCCTTGATTAGGCGCAAAAATTAAAAAAGAAGAAGTTACGGAACCTACATTTATCAACGTGGGTTCCTTACCCACGTTGATAAACTCTTCAATTTAGAATACTTTACGGAACTGACATTGCATTGCAAGTTAAATGGGAAGTTAAAAGTTAGATCGGCGCTCTTTCCATACAAACGTAGTTCTTTCCTTAGGTACCTTTCCTCTTAATAGCTTATAATTTTTTTTATATATTTTTTTCTCTTAAGTGCTCCTAATAGTTTAAAAAAATATAATAAGTGTAGGAATTGAATGGAATTGCTGTGTACGAGAACGATGAATGATCTATGACGGATGAAAAGACTTAGTTTGGTGATAGTATGAATGTGTTTCTGAACGAAATGCGGAAAGAGTGTTGAAGTTGTTGAATGAGAAAGAAAGCCGGAAGAGGGAGAGGAATGAAAGGATTAAAAAAAAGATGGAGATTATGTTAATTACGACGAACGACGCTCTGTGAAAATATTGTTTATTCGAAGATATTCTAAAATATAGTGATTGAAAGTGAGCCAAGGTGTTTCCTTTCGATCTCCACGTTCCTAGACACCCTGAACCTCTACGCAACGATCCCACATTTTTGGGGGCTCGTCCGGGATCGAGATCGACTTTGGAAAAACGATAGTATGCATGCCTAGTAAAGACGTAAGTATGCATGTTTTAATAAAGAGAAGTATGTCAAGTAAGAAAGAAGATGAGTGATTGGTTTTCTTTAGCATAATATTGTAAGCCCCTAGGATATAGTTTACAACTTACCTACAATTTACCTAGTATAATGTTCTGTACTTATCACACCATGACTATGTATGCCTTTAATTTGTAAATGTAAATTATAGTGTCATATTTACTCTGTGTTTAAGTTTCAGTCGCACATCAAAGTTGTAATTTTGCATTATATCTACAGATGTTAAGATTTCCATGAGAGCAAGCTTTTGTTTTGTAACCATGTTAATGTTAAAACAGTATGAAGTCATGTAGGATTTAGTATCACTCTATCTGATAGTTTTTTGTTTGTAAAGATGTAACTTCACAATGATTTCCTTAAAGTCAGTAGAATCATGTTGAGTTGATGTTGATATTACCCAATGATGTATTTAGTTAAGTTAAATTACGATGGATGTTAAGTTTAGGTTGATGTGAGAGAGGGACGTGAGGTGATGCATGTCTGAGGACAGACATGGATGCAGGAATGGCCGAGTGTAGGAATTGAATGGAATTGCTGTGTACGAGAACGATGAATGATCTATGACGGATGAAAAGACTTAGTTTGGTGATAGTATGAATGTGTTTCTGAACGAAATGCGGAAAGAGTGGGTTGAATGAGAAAGAAAGCCGGAAGAGGGAGAGGAATGAAAGGATTAAAAAAGAGATGGAGATTATGTTAATTACGACGAACGACGCTCTGTGAAAATATTGTTTATTCGAAGATATTCTAAAATATAGTGATTGAAAGTGAGCCAAGGTGTTTCCTTTCGATCTCCACGTTCCTAGACACCCCGAACCCCTAGGCAACGATCCCACAAAAGTATAATTTTTATAAGCTGAAGAGTATTTAACTTGCAATGTATGTTTCTATATTAGTTTGTTTAGGTCAAATAAATCTTGAAATCTTAATTAGAACCACTTCCACTTATTTTAAAGACTGTTAAAAATAGTAGGTCTAAAATAAATACAGAGAAAAAAAATGAAACATACATAGGTAGCAACTCAAGTATGTCCACGTCCACTATAGGAGATGAGATCGCATTGAAGTGGGCCGCGTGCCAGTGAACAGAACACGTCCATGATATTGTGAATAAATCGTAACCTGCCCTGACCATGATGTATGCCGGCACAAATTGGATTTATTTCCCGTTTTCCCATTCTATTGGCACAACAGAAACTGTAATAGATACCGTACACGCATCGATCTATCGTCAGCGTCAAACCTTGTATGGTAGATTGTCATTTATCCCTTTGGTATGCAACAAATAAATCCTACTAATATTATAAACTAGCAGTGCTCCGCGGTTTCACCCGCGTAACTCCCGATCCCGTGGGAATATAGGGATAAAAAGTAGCCTATAGCCTTCATCGATAAATGGACTATCCAACACAAAAAGAATTTCTAAATTCGAACCAGTAGTTCCTGAGATTAGCGCGTTCAAACAAACAAACAAACTCTTCAGCTTTATAATATTATAGTATAGATGTGAAAGTTTGTGTGTGTGTACGATACTCCATCACGCAAAAACTACTGGATCGATTGCTATGAAACCTGGATAAACACATTGGCTATTTTTTATCACGATATTCCCACGGGATCGGGACCTACGTGGGTGAAACCGCGGGGCGCAGCTAGTCTATAATATAAAAATGAATCGCAAAATGTGTTGGTAAGCGCATAACTCAACAACGCCTGGACCAATTTGGCCAATTCTTTTTTTGGTCTGTTTGTTATTATCAGGAGAAGGTTTTTCAGAAATAAAAAATTAAGAAAGTTGCGCAGAAAATTAGTACGCGGGTGAAACCGCGGGGCGTAGCTAGTATACTATACAACCAAGCACCATAAACCAAACAGTTTTCTACTAAGTAATTTTTTTTCTGGCAATAGTGTCCGATATGGTCTACATATTTAGTCCTTTGTTTTTAAGGCATACAGGCTACCTGTCCACAGCGGTTCGTAGAGTTCGCATGTTGCACAATGTATGTGGAAACGCAGCTCATCTACCTCGCTCCGCTTCTGTGGACAGCCAAAAACAAACTTTGACATAAAACTAAAATTATGCATGGATCTACTGCGGACTCCTGGGCACACGTTGTTAGGATAATTACTATATAAGCTAATCATCCCGTCGCTCCTCTATCAGCGAGGGTATATGGGGTCCTGGTATAAAAGAGATTTACCCACTAAAACCCCACCGGTTCCTCACTTGCGGGGACGTGTCCCGAGTCTTATGCTGACCTAACGTTATCTAACAGTTGGCATCCCCGACTTTTAGTGAAGCAGTATTTAAGTAGTGCAGGTATTATGGTTTCAGGTAGGTCTTCTTCTTCTTCCGTGCCTCATCCTACTTTAAGTAGGGTCGGCTCTCCTTATCTCACGGCGCCAAGACATTCTGTCAAGGGTGGTCGGGTCGGGTAATTGCTCCTTCTTAAGGAGTTTTGTCAAACTGGTCCACCATGTGGATGGAGAACGCCCTCTGCCTCTCTTGTTCTCTGGTAGGCTTAAAGCTATGGTTTCAGGTACCTAAATAAAAATATTATATTTGACGATCCATTTGGCACAAAGGTCACCATGCCGAACTGCCAAACGTTGTTGCGGGTACGATTCCCGCCTCAGACAAGTATTTATGCTTAGATATTTGTCTGTGGTCTGGTTGTATTATAAGTATATATTTACAAAAGAAAAGTATATCATAAGTAGTATATCCGTTGCCTAGCACTCAGAACACAAGTCTTACCTTGGGGTTAGATGGCGATGTGAGGAATCTCCTGCAATATTTATTTATTACTAGCTGCGCCCCGCGGTTTCACCCACGTAGGTCCCGATCCCGTGGGAATATCGTGATAAAAAATAGCCAATGTGTTTATCCAGGTTTCATAGCAATCGATCCAGTAGTTTTTGCGTGATGGAGTATCGTACACACACACAAACTTTCACATCTATACTATAATATTATAAAGCTGAAGAGTTTGTTTGTTTGTTTGAACGCGCTAAGCTCAGGAACTACTGGTTCGAATTTAGAAATTCTTTTTGTGTTGGATAGTCCATTTATCGATGAAGGCTATAGGCTACTTTTTATCCCTATATTCCCACGGAATCGGGAGTTACGCGGGTGAAACCGCGGAGCACTGCTAGTAATAAATAAATATTGCAGGAGATTCCTCACATCGCCATCTAACCCCAAGGTAAGACTTGTGTTCTGAGTGCTAGGCAACGGATATACTACTTATGATATACTTTTCTTTTGTAAATATATACTTATAATACAACCAGACCACAGACAAATATCTAAGCATAAATACTTGTCTGAGGCGGGAATCGTACCCGCAACAACGTTTGGCAGTTCGGCATGGTGACCTTTGTGCCAAATGGATCGTCAAATATAATATTTTTATTTAGGTACCTGAAACCATAGCTTTAAGCCTACCAGAGAACAAGAGAGGCAGAGGGCGTCCTCCATCCACATGGTGGACCAGTATGACAAAACTCCTTAAGAAGGAGCAATTACCCGACCCGACCACCCTTGACAGAATGTCTTGGCGCCGTGAGATAAGGAGAGCCGACCCTACTTAAAGTAGGATGAGGCACGGAAGAAGAAGAAGACCTACCTGAAACCATAATACCTGCACTACTTAAATACTGCTTCACTAAAAGTCGGGGATGCCAACTGTTAGATAACGTTAGGTCAGCATAAGACTCGGGACACGTCCCCGCAAGTGAGGAACCGGTGGGGTTTTAGTGGGTAAATCTCTTTTATACCAGGACCCCATGTACCCTCGCTGATAGAGGAGCGACGGGATGATTAGTTTATATAGTAATTATCCTAACAACGTGTGCCCAGGAGTCCGCAGTAGATCCATGCATAATTTTAGTTTTATGTCAAAGTTTGTTTTTGGCTGTCCACAGAAGCGGAGCGAGGTAGATGACCTGCGTTTCCACATACATTGTGCAACATGCGAACTCTACGTACCGCTGTGGACAGGTAGCCTATATGCCTTAAAAACAAAAGACTAAATATCTAGACCATATCGGACACTATTGCCAAAAAAAAATTACTTAGTAGAAAACTGTTTGGTTTATGGTGCTTGGTTGTATAGTATACTAGCTGCGCCCCGCGGTTTCACTTGCGTAATCATTTTCTGCGCAACTTTCTTAATATTTTCTTTCATATAAACCTTCTCTTGACAATATCAAAGATAACAAAGAAAGAATTGGCCAAATTGGTCCAGGCTTTGTTGAGTTATGCGCTTACCAACACATTTTGCGATTCATTTTTAAATTATAAGATTATTATTAGTAGCAATCGTTAAGTCAAGTTTAGATTCACTCGAAATATATTTATACATACTTATATATACATGCTACAAGTTGAGATCCTCCTCTTTTTAAAGTCGGTTAAGAATTGGAAAAGCCATACGGCACTGCACTAGAAAAAGAAAACCAAAAAATACTAAATAATAAAAACTTCATCTTTTTCAATAGTATTCACAATGAATAGATATTCTGCAGCGGTAGGCATCCAATGTTTCTGCATGAAAAACCCATTTGTACGATTTATATCTCGATGTGAAACGACTCATTCCTATTTTTGCTTTACGTTTTATTTGATAACAAGTTCCCCGCGTGACTTCATTTGAGCAGAGTGTTTTAGGAGTAGATATTCGAAATTCTGTCAATATTAAAAGAATGTTAGCAAATTTACAGAAGTAGGCAAATTGAAAAGTTAATTTTATTAGAATATGAGTTATTAAGATAATGATTTCAATTCATTTATTTGCATTCGTAGGATCATAATCATGCATCATCATAATCATAATCATCTGTCTGTCTATTTATTAAATATCGAAATAAAAACTGAACTGAACCTATTAAATTATGGTTTTACTATTTTCTGGAAACGGCATGGTTTACTCTACATCATCGAACAAAACAAATAAAATCAAAATCGGTTTATCCGTTCGGGAGCTACGGTCCATGGCACAGACACACACCCACAGACACATCAAATTTGTCCCCCGTCGTTTTTGTGTCGGGGTTTAAAAATTCACTACGTCGTTTTTGTGTCGGGGTTTAAAAATTCACTAACAAAGAATTGAATTATGTACGACGTAGCGTATACGTAACGGCGTAGCTAATTAGAAAAATAAAGTTATTAATAAAATAAAAAAAATAAAAAAACTTAAATAAATAAATCTATATCTTAGACCTTACAGTATGCAAAATTGGAAGTATCTCGGTTCTAGTACTCTGCATTGACAAGTCACCACAAAGATTTTATTAGAATGTTATTAGATAACTCAAATACATACCTATTTTCGTTGTTTTTTTTTTATTGTAGATACTCTCATCCGTTCAAATCTAAGTCGTTTCTCTGTTTTATAAAGCTTAATCTCCTTTGTTGATATAAATACCCGCATCGGGCTATTGTCTTTAGGGACATATATTTCAATAACTCCACTGTGGTACTGCGTATAAATCGTTCTTTTAGACGTTGAACAATAAATTCTCGTTGATAATAATTTGCATCCGAACAAAATACTCGCCTTTATTGTTCCGTAGTGGATTAAAGCTATGATTATTTAAAAACCGCGATTATTTGTTAGCTCAATTTTTCATAATTTTGTTCTTATCTGTCTATTAATATCTATTTTATTTAAAATATCTATTTCAATGATCCTCATTCAATTTTTATAATCTATTACTTGACTTAAATTTCTTTTTAGCCGACTACGGCAAAGCCAAAAGGGAGGGTTATGTTTTTGACCCGTATGTATGTATATATGTATGTTCATCTGTTCCCACGTAATTTGTAAATGTTATTACTGATCTTTGTTATCTATATATTCACTATTTATTTTTTTGTAAATGTTTGTACTGTTTTTTGTGACAATATTTCTTGTGGTTTCCGATAATATAATACTCGACTAAAAACTGTACCACAATAAGTATTCCTATGCGATAAAATATTTTATTAAATAATTCTAAGTAACAATGTCATTTGACTATGCTCTGTGCCTATTTAGAGCAGCCCTTTTTTCTAGGGCAATTGATTTTCAAATTGATTATATTGCTCCCGACCTTTGCTGAGTGACTGTTTATTTATTTATTGCTTATCCTTTTTATTCGGAAGTACGTTTTTTCCAAATCAAATAAATCATGATGCCGTATACGTTACACAAAGAATTTAATTTCAAACCCTTTCGAAATTGACCCATTTTATGTAAAATTCGTGGATGTCTGACTTAGGTATACTCGTATGGCAAATGGTTAGACTTGCAAACGTCAATGACGCGTGGAACAAGTTTCATCAAATTTGTTTCATCTTCTTATATATATAAAAGAAAGTCGTGTTAGTTACACCACTTATAACTCAAGAACGGCAGAACAGATTTGGGTGAAAATTGGTAGAGAGGTAGCTTAGAGCCAGGAGACGGACATAGGATACTTTTTATCCCAATATGCCCACGGGATCGGGACTTACGCGGGTGAAACTGCGGGGCGCAGCTAGTATTTTATAAAACGTTCTTTAGAACGTTCAAGTGTTTAGGCATTGTTTCGTTTATTTTGTTAGTTTTATCAATCCAGTGTGGGAGAGTTCATTATTTACAATTGCATCACATTAGAAACCTGTTTGAAACAATTACCAATTTGTATTCACATTCTTGGCATCATCGAAAAAAAAAACAAATTGAATAGATAAAAGTTTGGTCATATTGCTAGGTGGGTTTTGACATTACGCACATAGTTATTGTCATCTTATTTATTATCCTTTTTATTTTATACTTATACTAGCTTTTGCTCGCGACTTCATCCGCGTAGAAGTCGAAAATGGCCCAAGGAATCACATTGTCTCATACAAACTGTACCCCCCTTTTCACCCCTTTAGGGGTAGAATTTCGGAAAATCCGTTCTTATCGGATGCCTTCGTCAAACAAAGAACACACCCTTCAAGTAACAGGTCTCTACGATCTGCGGTTTAGGCTGTGCGTAGATCCATCAGTCAGTCAGGACAAAGAATTTTGTAGTACAGGGTTATTGGAGTTGAGGGCCACTTCTGTGCATCTAAACCAACAACTTATGTTCTACGACTTTTGGACATTCGATTTTTTTTCTGAAACTTTTATGATTATGTTTACCTGAAAATCAGCTGTTCTTGGCACGGAGAGGTCATTAACCTTAAGATTATCCTTATTTTTTAAGTTTTATCTACTGCCTTTGACCTTTGTTTTAAAAAAATTGGCTGATTTTAGAATTCGCATAACAAGATTTATAAAAAAAAATATCGAATTTATAAAAGTCGTAGTTCAAAAGTTGTTTTTTCACCCCCTAAGGGATAGAATTTCGGACTTTTAGCAGAGGCCAACCCAATTGGGACAGCACACTTCTCTTAATTTATCATAAATTTCTTAATATACTATTATTTACCTTTTCTATTTGTATAATTTAGATAATTTTGTGTTTGTGTTTGCATCCTTAGAAAAACAAGATAAATAATACAAGGGACACTATTCGTTATTATAACAGCCACTGAGGAATATATAAAACAAACTTGTGCTATAAATATAAATTGCCGTCAATTTAGGGGTCATAACAAAATATATCTCAATTAGATCTTAGTTAAATTTCTCTTCAACAGCACTAATTTCCAATTACGAGAGTGGAACTGGGCCCTAATCCAGCTTGAATATTTCCCAAAGCTCCAGATACAAAATAGTGTTTATGTTACATTGCTATCATAAGTAGTTTGGACCCATGTCATGTCAGGTTCCTCTTAAGCCGTGTCACTATAGCAAACATTGACAAGCCCCTAATCTACCAAACAATGCCTTATGGATTTGCGTATTCTATGTTCCATTTACATATCGCTTCAACAAACCTTATTTACAGTCTTACTCCTGAGAAAAAATGTCCAATATAGAATGACGCTTTACAAACTGTTTTCGAAACACAATAGCGGTAAAGGAAAAATAATAAAGCAAAGCAATTATGATTTGGGAACAAAACTGGAAAGATATTATTATGCCAATTTTCTAAATCTTATTTACTATGCTGCTCATTTTATTGCCTCAACTTCTTAATTAAAACCAACACTTGTGATGAAGTTGCACGAAGTAGACGCTCGTCTATCTGTATCAAATGGGAACAAAGACGACTAAGTCTTGTATTATGCAAACAAGCATCATGCGAGGCGTGGATTTATGAACGAACTTCGTTTGGGAGCAACGCGCCGAGCCCACGGGAGCTCGACTCACTATTACTCCATATATTCATATTTGGGGTTAGCTGAAGCACTGGCATCCCCTAAGGCACTGACTACGTAAAATGCACGGATGACAAATTGTAGTCTTGTTACCTAATTCGGAACAATGGTTGTTTCGTATTTTCTGAGAAAATAAAATTTACGAGGTTTACGTTATTGTGAACCCAATGTTGAATGATAACGCTTGCGTTTTTTATTTTACTAAAATACGCTTAATAGTTATTAACGATAGGTACGGTTGGCTGCATAATTGCAGACCCACCGTAGAGCTCCAGTAACTGTAACTGTAAGACAACCTTAAGGTGTTACTAAAAGTTCAGGTTCTTGTAGACATTGGTTTTGAAACTCGTAAAATTTAACTGTAGCTATAAAATAGTAAAATAGTTAGGAGACAAATGCAATTTGTCTAACTCTTGAATTTACTAAGTTTTACCACTTAAGATTTGATGAAGAAAGTCAGTTAAATTAAGCACAGAACTTTGAAAGTTAATAACAACATAATATAATTTGTTCTCTAATTTGAGGACAATTGATAAAGTTGCACAATGACACAAGCATTTAATTTAAAAAAAAATGTTGTAATTATTTTGCAAAAATATAAGCTGTCCCGGAAAATGTTGTTTTTTTTTCACAAATTTAAGAATCTAACGCCCGAATACTGAAAGGCTACTTAATCTTAAGCTTCGTTTAAATTTATATTTAAGCGTAGGCTTCAATAGCAAGCATACACTTTAACTTAAATTTAAACGCCACTTAAGATTAAGTAGCCTTTCAGTATTCGGGCGTAAACCACATAAAAGTGAAATGCTCGAAGGATGGATGCTGAACGTCAGTGATAAGTTGGCCCGCTAGCTTGGACTACCAGCGATGACTTAAAATCCAGTGAGGCCTCTCCATCCTTTAGCTTTCCTGTCGCCTCCTTCCTGTAATTTACTCGGCTAATTAGGGTGGCCCAGTCTGAGAGTTGGCGATTTTGATGCCATTTTTACGTGTTTGTTTATTGAACGTTATTACGGCAGGCGCCATAGTATCCATAGTTCTCCAGTATCTAGTCCACTACTATCCCATCACAATAGCTCAAGTAGTTTTGTCCAAACCGGAGGTTGTCCTTGGTTGCACTTTTTAGTGTAGACAGGGATAATAGCCGGTTTAGAATCCACCCGATTGTTTGCTATTATACTTGTTATTTTAAAGGGCCTCTATGTGTTGTCTTTGGCTCCACGCACCCCTTCCAAAGGTCCGGGGTTCCAAAGCCCCGTAATACAGAACGTATAACAGACAAATAATTTAGCATAAACATTACATCGTATAAAACAAGATAAAATATAATTTAGTCTTTAATTAAAGTTTTAATTAGTGATATTTATCGAGGTTTTACAATAATAAATATTCATACGAGTATAAATATAAAATATACTGAATAAAAAACTTAGCAATATGAAATTCTTCTTTCAATAAATAGCTGCATTAACATTTTCAAACGCAGCACAGCATGTGTTTTTGCTGTGCTGTCGATGATAGATTTACGGTAGGGTTAACTTTAAATGAAAGTTATTTATTATTTTTATGTAATTTCCACTGTTTTGTATTTGGTTTTTCTAAATTTAATGATAAAACCTCCGAAAGAATTATTAATTTAACAACAATAAACCAAATTAATATTTTTAGAGTGAAATAGTAATTGGGAAATAACCATTCCTATTTCACACTCTTAATGGTGGAATTTCGAAAAAACATTTCTTGGTGAAAAACCTACAATTCACAAAACTATAACGACCAAACATATCTCGATAACCAGGAGCGGTTTAAGCTGTGTTGTGATATTTTATCAATCAGTTAGCCAGGACTTTAATTTTTTTAAAATAATAACGATTATTAATTATCTAATTATTAATTAACAACGAAAATATTTTTTATTTTTTATGTTACATTGTTATTGTAATTAATTGTTTATTCTGATGAAAAATATTAGGTAGGTAGCTAATTAAAAAAATTAATAAAGGATGATAAATTATTTTTACTCAACATATTAATTTATTATGAGTTATTTAAAAGATCTGATCATTCGACAAGTAAACCCTAGGCTAGACTTAGGCGTAGGTATTTAAAGGATGGATTAATTGTGGTCAAATAATATATATAATTGTGGTCTTGTAGATTAGCTTTATTCCGCTGTTTAACCAGCGTAAGTCCTGATTTCGTGAGAATGACGGGATAAAATGTAGCCTATGTTGTTATCCAAGTATCTACCTATTTACATGCCGAGTTTCATCGCAATCGGTCAAGTAGTTTTTGCGTGAAGGTGTAACAAACAATCCCCAACACACAAACTCACAAGTAGGGTAACTATCTTCTTATCTATATATATATAAAATGCTTTGTCCTGAATGACTGACTGACTGACTGACGGATCAACGCATAGCCTAAACCACTGATCGTAGAGACCTGAAACTTGGAGGGTGTGTTCTTTGTATGACGTAGGCATCCGATAAGAAAGGATTTTCCGAAATTCCACCCCTACGGGGGATAAAGTTTGTATGGGACAACGTGATCCCCTAACGGGCTTAAAAAGGGGTAGAAAGTTATTTTGATTTGCTTCGAAGTTGATATCAATACTCCTTAGTGCTTTAGATTTAAAACTATTTAAAAAATTAAGTCTACGCGGACGAAGTCGCGGGCAAAAGCTAGTTCAAAATAACATAGTAACATTTATTTAATACAAATGTGCGTAAAACCGGTCCATAATAATGGAATAACCGACCCACCAAAATAATTGTTTCAGAGTGAGTCTGTGCCTCTGACAGATTCACATCTGGCCAATGACAACGGTCGACGGGGCTGACACCGTAATCTATTACGAACACGAACATTACCACTTTGCAATGACAGACTGCTATTTTTCATGCGACAATTAAAAAAAAATTGGTGTTTTTAACATGGATGTAGAAAAAATATCGGATATTGTCTTTAGAATAAACAAGTGAGGCACCCATAGTAAGCTAGTTCGCTACACCTACACGCCGAAAGCGCCAATATTGACACCATAGTAAGGCACCGCCCGTCATTACGTTCCGTCACCTCGTCGATAGGTGTAGCGAACTGGCTTACTATGGGTGTCTCACTTGTTTGTTCTGAAGACGGTATCTGTTATTTTTTCTACATCTATGGTTTTCAATACTTTACTTTTGTTGTAATTTTCTCCTTTTTCCTGAAGTAGGATTTTATGTTTTAACTTCATTACTCTTTTTTTTCTATTAATTATGGCTTCGCACGGTTTGTGCATTTAGCGAGTGTCAAGTTATATTTTGTATCAAATTATGACCCGATTTTTCATAAATCGGGCCTAAAGTGTGTCAAAAAAGTCAAAGTCGTCATAGTCCGTCAAGTCAGGGGCTATAGTAAAGCGGTGGCAAGTTTACCATAGCCTTAATAGCAGATTTGGAGGCAACGAGAAAACTTCATGTTTGACACTGATTTTTACTTTCACTACACTTGTGCACTTTCACAGAACTAAATTGAATAACATTCCACCAGAATTATACAATTCAACTCGGGTTACAACTAAGTTTCATGAAAATAAAACTGCAGCACGACATGTTCCCGCCAAAACTCCCATTACTCGTTTTGTAGCAGTTTCAAGCTAGCAGAACTAGTAGGTAAGTAGCAACACAAATCTAAAAAAATATCTATGACAGCTATCAAATAAAACTCGAGGTTCGAAACCTTTCTTATAGAAAACATAATTTTAGTTTCTCAAACTAAACTACGATCATAAAAGTTATCTCCTTTGCCATTTGTTCAAGATAGTTTTACGTTTTAATCATAATTCTAGAAGCATTTCCACTGATATATGGGGTAAAATTGAATTAAGATACGGGTAGAAATTTAAATAGTTTTGCCATTATGAACGAACAATGGATAGAAGTGAAGGCACGGGCTCAGTTTCATGCAAATAAGCACTAGCTATGGTAGCTAGTGTATCTTACTTCTATGGAATTTCCTCAAATGAAAATTCGACTTTCTGTTCCTGCTTAATTAACGGACTTAATAGGAAAGCTCTCTAGGCTCCATACAAACGTAGTCGACTGTTTCCTCCCTGGATAATGATACTATAGCAAATATTTTTATAGCATAAAACTTATAACTGCCATGACCATGCCCCTATGTATTATTTTATTTATTATTTATTGCTTAGTCATGACAGTTATAGGTTTTATGCAACTAAAATATTTGGGCTAGTGTCATTATCTAGAGAGGAAACAGTCGACTACATTAGTATGGAGAGGGCACCGGTATAATACCCTTTCCTCTTAAGGTCTTGGAATTTAAAATAAAAAGTTGATTGTTTTTTTTGTAAAACACGTTACTGTATATACGTGTTTTACAAAAAAAACAATCAACTTTTTATTTTAATTTTTTTTTACAATACAAAAACGAAGAGTTTAGAACTAAAGATGACACGTCCCACGCAAGTGTTTAAAGCTTCACGACATTTTTCTACTAAATTCTTTTTTCTCTCTAATTTTTTTTCATGGTGTAAGTCATGTACAATTGTACATGTGCCCCTCTCTTCTTCGAACATCAAAATTACTAAAATAAATATTTTCTTAGTTTACTTATGTAAGTATTTCATAGAAAAAAGGTCATTGTTTATAAAACCTAGTTTTACTAAAAGTAAAATAAAATTGTATGCATTTGCTAAAAAGGCGTTATTCAGAATGAAAATAGGAGAAAACATTGAGAAAGCTATACTACGCACCGTATTGCGTTTAATTTATTTTTTTATAATAGAATTTTTTTTTAATAGAAAAGTATAAAATTATATGCATTTTTATTTTCATTGGTCTCCTACAGTTATCTACTACTCGTAAAACTAGTTATAGTTTTACAATGCACGTTACATTAGATAATACTTATTTAACATATTAAGAGGAAAGGGTACCGGCGGTCTCTCCATACAAACGTAGTCGACTGTTTCCACCCTCGATAATGACACTAGAGCAAATATTTTTGCAGCATCAAACTTATAACTGCCTTGACCATGACCCTATGTCTTATTTTTTATATTTTTTTTAACTCTTACTTTCTATGACAATTAGAAAATTAAAAAATCAAGAGCTAGGGAATAGTCATGGCTGCACAAAAATATTTGTGCTAGTGTCATTATCCTGGAGAGAGCGCCGGTACCCTTTCCTCTTAACATACAAGTATTTTCTAATTTTGTTTTGTTTTTATCATTTAAAATAATTGTATACCTGTTGGAATGAATAACTTAACAGTTTTAACTATAAAAGACCGCGTCTAATAGTTTTCTGCCAGTTTCGGGTATATTAAAAACTATGCAGAAACTACTACTTGTAGCCATTTTGGCAAATTTCTTTGTATTTGCATTAGGTGAGTGCTAGAATTAATTGTACAGCCACATTACCAATTAGCTGAACCCCATGTGAGCCAGAGGTCATTCGCATATCTGTAAAATATATAGTATTTACCTATTTTATTATTTTTATGCTATTTTATTATATTTATAGCTTTTATCGCGGACTTTGAACGCGGCGACCGAATTAAGAAATTTCGTAACGAAAATAAAACTTAACACCCCCCCTCCGCCTACCATGCAGCTCGGCAGAGCGTTCGCTTAACGTGTATGTTTATGGTATGACTGTACGAATCTCGCACGATTTTTTATATTGTATATTGTTTAAATAAAAAACAGAATCTGGTAACATTACTTTACAACCTTACAGATTTGCGAGTGAGTGAATCTAGGCCACGTGGGGTCCATCTCATTGGTAATGTGACTATACCTAATATTGTAACAGTTTCGGTTAAAAAACTGAAAAAGTGAAGAGTATAAAAAAAATACTAATATCAATTTTGTCATTACTAGCTGCACTCTGCGGTTTTACATGCGTTTCCGTCTCTTTAAGAAAGTTATTGATTTCCTACAATACATCATAGTTACCAATGATTGTTTCTTAAGAAAAATGTATGTGCGCTAATTGACATAGCTCTTACGGTGAAGGAAAACATCGTGATGAAACCCGCGGCTTAGTTGGCTCCAGAAGTGTTGACAAGTTCTTTCCCTCTGGACATGGTCGAATAAGCTGAGAGTATAGTAGGTGCTGGGGAAGCCTACTCCAACCTCACGCGAAAAGGACCCAATTAAAAAGGGTCTAATTGCGGAAAACAGCCAATATACAACTACAAGTACATAATAAGTGGAATTTCCAAAAATCCTTTCTTTGTGCCTGTAATTTCGCAGATATGAGACATCAAAATGTTCGTCTGCCGGAGAACTTGAAAATGCAATTTCCAAAATCGGTCGGTAACTTTTTAAGATTAGACAAAAGTAAAAATTTCAAAAAAAATCTGGATTGAGAATTTCCCAATAACTTTTATTTGATTATGATAAAAAAAAATAGTACTCGGTACAGTTTGACTCATCTTAGGAGACAAGTTCTTAGCAACAGTTTGAGTCATCTTAGGAGACGGACGCATAAAAACTGTAGACTATCGGGGTTACCCCTTATGCGCAAATTTTTTGTCAATTTGATCGAGTGCTTTATTTCTAAATTACATTTTCAATGCCGTTGATACTTGCTTTTATTGTAAGATCTGTAGATTTTTTATTAATAGTTAGTATTAATCTTTATTATAATGTAATGACATCAATAATATAATATTTTCTTCCCAGTTAGAATTTCAAATTAGAATGGCCTGCAATATTTATTTCTAAAATACATTTTCAATGCCTTTGATACTTGCTTTTATTGTAAGATCTGTAGATTTTTTTATTAATAGTTAGTATTAGTTTTTATTATAATGTATAATGACAATCATAATTTAATATTTTCTTCCCAGTTAGATCTTCAAATTAGAATGGCCTGCAATATTTATTTATAGATACACATAATACTTAAAAATCTTTTCCAGGTCAAAACAATTGTCCAACAAATTATGACGAATGTCCAGATGCTTTAAAGAGATACACAGAAAGTGTTCTCCTTGTTGCTCCTAGGTTAATACAGGTAGGTACCTAATAAGCTGGTTTTTTGGGTCCCGTAGCCCAAAAGGTAAAAATGGAACCCTAATAAAATCACTTTCTTGTCCGCTTGTCTATCTGTTTTTGCCCTAGTGTATCTTTTTTTTATACATCATAAGAATAATGTGAATTCTACACGTTTCGCTCTCATATCAGTCTAAAGTAGACCAAATTTAATATGTAATTGCAAAAATTTTGGTTATTATGATATGTCGAGAGGCTGCAGTTTTTCGTTGATTACTTTTGTTTTACTAATTGGATTTCGATGTAAATTATACCACGACCTTTCTCGAATCCAATTGTAAAAATCAGATTTCAAAATTGAACCAAACCATATCTTATATCTTTAAATGAGCAATTCTTGTATATATATATATATATATAATTGGAATCTCGGAATCGGCTCCAACGATTTTCATGAAATTTGGTATTTAGGGGATTTCGGGGGCGGTAAATCGATCTAGCTAGGAATCATTTTTAGAAAATGTCATTTTATTCGTGTTTTAAGGCGTTTGAGTAGTCCCAATTTAAACTGAAAAATATGACTCTTCCTGACATCTATCGGCGAACTACTAATACTATTTTTTGTTAGCAATAAAGTTATTCCAGCAGATAGCGTTGTTAAGTAACACGAAGTCAATGAGTGTTTGCTTTGAGGTTATACTAAGAAAATCAATGTTTATTTATATTATTTGTGTCTTCTTAATGCACGTGTTCACTTGCGTAATTGATTGATAAACTGTAAAAAATTAAGTATTTGTTTCTAATATATTATCAAACTAATTGCACTCATGATTTTTATCTTTAAATAACCAGTTCATATTTTTTTATTATTCTGTCGGTAAGATCGAAAAATATTATTCATATTTCATCATTTTATTAGTATGTAATTCGTACGTAAATTTAATTTCCAAAAAACACAATTTATAAAAAAAAATACCGAGCAAAGCTCGGTCATCCAGGTACTGTAACTAAACCAAACAACCAAACACAGACAGACATGAATTTTAAAAACTCCTATACATTTTTATTCTGCTACTTCTTCTACGTAACCTATTTTTTAAATAATTCGCTCCCAAGTACAGACTTTTTGTCCTCTCTTCCTTTACTAGAACTGTAGATAAAGATAAGTATAGATAATCCACTTTGAACTTCAATTTGTAATTTTACAGAGTTTTATCAATTCGACAACATGTGCAACTGGGGCTGTATCACCAATAGGAATACTGTTTAATATTATAGCGCTAGCATATTTCGCAGAAGGAGCAACTAAAAATGAAACATACTCTACGTTGAATCTGACAAAAGAGGAGGTAGTGTAGAGCAAACCTTTTTATTACATTTACTAGCTGTGCCCTGCGGTTTTACCAACGTAACTCGCGATCCCGTGGGAATATCGGGATAAAAAGTAGCCTATAGCCTTCTTCGATAAATGGACTATTCAACACAAACATAATTTTTAAATTCGAACCAGTAGTTCCTGAGATTAGCGCGTTCAAACAAACAAACTCTTCAGCTTTATAATATAAGTGTAGATTATCGAAGGCTTACCATTTGTAGCCATGATAGTTTTTTTACCTAGTATCAACCTGTTCGTACAGTCGAAATCTATAATGCTCCTTACTTGCTCCAATTGGTTACTGATATATTTTACTTGTACACGGGCTTTTTTCTGCAACAATGGAGCTACGACGCATGGAGCGCGCTAGTGTCTATTCTCAATGACAGAAATTATATCCGTAACCGTTTGGATCAAGTAAATGTACCTACTTTATTGATTTTTTGGCTTATTTTTATTACAGATGATATGTGTTTCCAACATTGTCAATAGTGAGGTTTCTAACCTTTGTTTACCTGACTGCATAGAATTCCGTGGAGCAACGGATTATTATGGTAATACTCCATATCCGTTTACTTCTCAATTTAAAACATTTATGAACGATGTTATAATTGGTGAAGCAATAAATAGGGATCTTAATAGCCCTATACAATCCACTGACGCAGTAGACTCAAAAGTAAGTTATAAATCTGGTGAAATAGGTTTAATTATTATTTGTAGTTAAATAAGAAACATTGTTGTTATAGATAACTTTAAAGAGGGTATACGATTTAGACCTAGGCATCGTAATATATAATATCATCTTTATTGCACTGTAAATGCCATTACAAGATTTTTGCTTTCAATTGCTTGGTTGTCTTATAGGCTTCTATATATTTATATGAGTAAGTACATTGTTTAGTTTGAATTCAGGTTTAAGTTTTATTTTATTTGAATTTTGTATGTGCGTTTTATTGACTGTCTGTTTATTTATTGTCCATTAGTATCTTTGTTTTTATTGCGTGAAAATTTAACATATTCCATCCAACATGAACTTTCTGAAACATACTCCAGAATGGAATACATATTCTACAGGAGAGTACAAGCGGGCTGTCAATAACTATCTCATCGACAAGGCTTATTATTCGATTGAAGAATGTATAAATGATAAAGATGACGTAAACTGAATTTCACATTTTTTTTTCTATTTTTGAATTATTAATCAAGTCGGTTTTTATTTTTATGTCACTTAAATTTCTATGCTTAAAAATTATTTCATACTAGCTGCGCCCCGCGGTTTCACCCGCGTAAATACCAATCCCGTGGGAATATTGGGATAAAATAAGCCTATGTGTTAATCCAGGTGTCCAGTTATCTAGATACCGAGTTTCATCGCAATCGGTCCATTAGTTTTTGCGTGAAGGAGTAACAAACACACACACACACGCACACACAAACTTTCACATTTATAATATTAGTAGGATTATTGGAATAATTAGTGCTGTTGGAATATGTTGAACTATATTTTTATGTGACATTTTTAGGTATACCATATTTCGAGAAAATAAATGAAATTCATTCATACAAAACATTTTACAGGTGGCTTCACAAACAAACAACAGAATTACAAATATAATAGCAGATAGCTCCATATTTAACCCTTCTGCTGAATTAATATCAATCACTGCGACATTCTTGACGGTAAATTTATAATTCTTATTTAGTAGTTAATTGATAATATTAAATTTATAATTCCAAAACCCAAGTAGTCGATGTCACCCAAAAAGCTGCCACACTGAAGTGGAATTGGGCCAACCATATCTGCCGTATGCCGGAAGAACTTTGGGCCAAATCAACAACTTTTTTGACACCCACCAACGGTAAAAGATTACCCTGCAGACCCCGTCGAAGGTGACGAAACGATATGGACAAATTTATGGCAGATTGGCAATCCGTCGCACAAGATCGCAATCAGTGGAAGAGGAGTAGAGAGGCCTTTGCCCTGCAGTGGGACACTACTCTTAACAATAATTATAAATGTATTATTATTATTAAGAGCCTGTAGAGTCCCACTGCAGGGCAAAGGCCTCTCTACTCCCCTTCCACTGATTGCGATCTTGTGCGATGGATTGCCAATCTGTCATAAATTTGTCCATATCGTCTCGCCACCTTCGACGGGGTCTGCCGGGTAATCTTTTTTCGTTGGTGGGTGTCCAAAAAGTTGTTGATTTGGCTCAAAGTTCTTCTGGCATACGGCATAATTTTGACGACCCAGTTGACACAATGGTCACCATGCCGGACTGCCAAACACAGAGTTTCGGGTTCGATTCCCGCCTCATACAAGAATTTATGCTTATATATTTGTCTTTGGTCTGGTTGTTTCTATGTATTATAAGTATATATTTACAAAAGAAAAGTATATAAGTAGTATATTCGTTGTCTAGCATCCATTACACAAGTCTAGTTACTTAGCTTGGGGCTAGATGGCGATGTGTGAAATGTCCTACAATATTTATAATTATTACGAATTTAATTAGTTATTGTAATTAATTAATATGAGTTGTTGATTGAGTTAAACGTTACTCTATATAGAACCACACAACTTTTAATAAAAATAGTCCAGAACTTATCGCCAAAACAACAAGCAATAAACTCTCTCGGACATAATTAATTCATATGATTTGATGAATATAAGTCTTAGTGACACCATCCATAATAACCTTCAACACAATGTATTGCGCAAAAGGATATGGATATGACGTAATTTATAAATAATTTAATTAATCTGTTTTAACCAGTGCATTTTATTTAATAGTATTTTACTACCGTCTCAATATAAAACATTCTTGACTATTTTTTCTATTAATTATGGCTTCGCACGGCTTGTGCATTTAGCCAGTGTCAAGTTATATTTTGCATCAAATTTTGACCCGATTTTTCATAAATCGGGCCTAAAGTGTTTCAAAACAATCAGAGTCGTCATAGTCCGTCGAGTCAGGGGCTATAGTAATGCGGTGGCAAGTTTACCATAACCTTAATAGGAGATTTGGAGGCAACGAGAAAACTTCATGTTTGACACTGATTGAATAACATTCCACCAGAATTATACAATTCAACTCGGGTTACAACTAAGTTTCATGAAAATGTAACTGCAGCACGACATGTTGTTAACTCGTTCCCGGGAAAACTCTCTTGTCTATTTTGTTTTTTGTTAATAAACACTTAAACTTAATACAGGGTAAGTGGCAAATAGAAATGCAGAGTACTAACGAAGTGACCGAATTCAGACTATCGCCGACCAAATCGGAAAAACAAACGTTTTTGTACGCAGATGCGGCTTATCTTTACGCCCATAGTGATATACTTCAAGCTCAAGTTTGTATACATTTGATACGTCACAACGGTGTTAGTATATTATTATACCTCATGTGTATGCAGACACAAACATTAAGTATTTCATTTTCAGGTTTTTCAAATAAATTTTTGCTGTGAAGCATTCTACATGTGGGAAATACTACCAGACTGCCCTTTCACAGAAGAAACCCTTATCAGAAAGATGGCTCTAAATATAGATTGGTATTATGAAATTGTAAAAAAGTTTAAACTTACTCCACTTAAGGTTTTTGTACCATTATATAATCAAAGCACAACTGTGGACGCAATGAAACTTAATATGAAAGTAAGATTTTAATAATCAGATATTGTCACTATCTTATTTAATTTCTATAAGGTTTATTTGATCTGTAAATTCTCATGATTCCAGGCAAATGGCCTAGAAACGATATATGATGACAAAACTATTGATTTAAAGGGAGTGATCGAAGGCGATTGTCCAGCTGCCGTGACTGCGGGCGTACAGAAAGTGTATTTGGTGACAGGATTTGAAGGAGAAACTGCGGCAAAAGGTACTGTGTAATTATTTAGTAGAGGGAAACATTAACGTGATTTTCACCTAAATTTTCCCTTGTCATATACAGGGTTATCGGTAATTATACTAGCAAGCCGTTGAGGGCTACTTCGGTGCACCTTAACAAACAACTTTTGTTCTACGACTTTTGGAAATTCGAAAAAAATATGAAAATTTTGAGGAACAGCTGATTTAAATTATGATGTAAATTAGAAAAACAGCTGATTTTTTAAAACAAAGGTCATTCAGACTAATAACAGTAGATAAAACTTAAATAATAAGTAAATTTTTAGGGTCAATGACATATCTGTTTATAGAACAGCTGATTTTCAGGTAAACCTAACTTCAAAATTTAAAAAAAAATGTCCAAAAGCCGTAGAACAAAAGTTGTTTGTTTAGGTGCACAGAAGTAGCCCACAACGGCTTGTTAGTAAATTACCAATAACCCGGTCTTTTAGTTATTCTTAAAACTATTGGAACCAAAGGCAATACAAAACTTATATCTTTAAATGAGCAATTCTTGTATATCACTACATAGTATAAAACAAAGTCGCTTTCTCTGTCTCTATGTCCCTATGTCCCTTTGTATGCTTAAATCTTTGAAACTACGCAACGGATTTTGATGCGGTTTTTTTTAATAGATAGAGTGATTCAAGAGAAAGGTTTATATGTATAATAACATCCATTAAATAGTGGAAAAGTACTGTTATTTTTGAGGTTTCTAATGTGATGTCGTAAATAATTACATTTTTACGCTTACATTGCAAACGCAGGCTGAACCCTACGAGTTTTATCAAAATAATGAACTAAGTATTGTACACATTGAAAAGGTCTACAGAAAAGTCCGCCATGGTATATGTCTATCTCTTATGGATAACCCACAATAACTTTTTTTGTCATTTACTTTTTACGACAAATAATGGCTAATTTTCGAAGCGATTTTAACCAATACAGCATTAATCCTTAACCAATTAAATACCTTGAATACATTGTTCATTTAATATAGATCTATATGGCCCTTTACACCGTATGATTTAAGTGAATATTTTCGAAGATATTACAGATTTAAAAATTGCGGGACGTAGCGTTTGCGGCGGTACCGGCCGCCCGCCCGGTGCGGCAAAAAAATGTAAAAAGTAAATGAGTAAAAATGTAGTGTATGAATTTAGATATTCCAAAGATAGCAGGAAATCTTCATGGTATAGGGAAAGGGGGATTGTTTTACTCCAAATTTAACGCGTGCGGGCCACGGGCAGTTATGAATAAATCAAAACTACTGAATCGATTTTAATCACATAGTCTATATAATTTATACCCGTGCGAAGCCGGAGCGGGCCGCTATGTTTTTATATACAACGTTCACAGTTTTTCTGTAGTGTATTTAGTATCAGCATTGCACCCGTGCGAAGCCGGGGCGGGTCGCTAGTATATATATATAATTGGGATCTCGGAATCGGTTCCAACGATTTCATGAAATTTGGTATATAGGGGGTTTCGGGGGCGATAAATCGATCTAGCTAGGAATCATTTTTAGAAAATGTCATTTTATTCGTGTTTTATCGAAACAATTTAAACTGAAAAATATGACTCTTCCTGACATCTATTGGCGAACTACTAATACTATTTTTTGTGAGCAATAAAGTTATTCCAGCAGATGGCGTTGTTAAGTAACACGAAGTCAATGAGTGTTTGCTTTGAGGTTAGTCTAAGAAAATCAATGTTTATTTATATTATTTCTGTAAAAAAAAACCGAGAAAAGCTCGGTCATCCAGGTACTATAATTAAAAAAAACAATTCACTTGATGTTTAAAATTTTCAAACGTGTTTCCTGTACTTGTTTCAGAACAACAAACAGAAGGACCTAAGAAAACGGTAAAGATCGACTCTCCACACGTATGGATAATTTTCCGAAATGGTAGAATCCACTTTATTGGAGTTACCCGCAGTCAAGTATCCTAATAATTTTAGAATAGTATGGGATATAGTAAAAACGCCAATACAATATTATATAACATTGAATACCTTCCAGCTATTATTTTTACCCGTTTCATCTATACTCTATTATAGTAAAAAACCAAAGGACATAACTCTGTTAAATAAATAACTACAAACAAAATTTTAATTTTAAAAGCTCTCTAACAATACTGACTTGAATTTTTATTTTTTTAACATTTAACATTGCATCTTATTAATAAAATATTAAAGTTTAAGTATATTATAGAATATTATTAATGAATTGAACTAATAAATTCAACTAATAAAATCATAAAACAACATTTTCATATCTGTAAAATAAATGTACCTATGGCGTTGTAACTCTAGTCATATCAAATATTTCGTAAAAAAAACGAGCTTATTTTGTATAAAATGTATTTGTTAATAGTACATTGCGATACAAGTGTGGTAAATTGATCATTGCATAGAGGCGGTTTATGACGCGCGAGCGGAACGCGAGCGCGTTTATAAAGCCGAAATGGAGTGATCAAACCACACTTGTACCGCACCGTTTTATATCACAGTTGCTCATAAAGTGGATCTTATTAAACAGCTTTTAGGCTCATATGTCAGCTAAATAAATTAATTAAAAAAAATGACACTAAAACCCTTATTCACAATTAACCCTATGAGATCGCATAGTGCGCGCGAACGTTTAGAGCTGCAAATAAGACGCTGATTCGCTAGAGTGAAGAGAGCAGCACAAAATTGACCAATCATAGGGCCACATTTAGCGCAGTTCGTTCACTTATCCAAGAGCAACTTAAGTACTGTTTGTGAATATGGGTGTAAGAAACGCCATTACACCCTTTTCTGTGCCACTTGTAGGCCACAGTCGGCTCGTAGGTAACTTAGGAGCTCTATCAACATCCATTAATTTGCTAATTAATGTTCAACAAAATATCAGACGTATAACACATCATCAAACGTCAAGACGAGAACCTGAAGAAATTGATCATCTGTGCCAATGTAGAGGGCAAACGGTCACGCGGTAGATCCCCGATGAGATGGTCAGATCAACTAAAACAGGAGAGCTCGTCCAGGTTTGAGGAAGTGGTTCGAATGGCCGCAGACCGGCCCAAGTGGAAGACCTTTACAAACCGTTGGGTGAAAAAGATTGGTGGTCGCGATCTTCAGTCATGTAGGATCGACCAGAGAGAGAGAGATTGTTCAACAAAAACTCTGCGGGATGCAAGTTCATGCTTCATTCAATATCAATGAAGCTGTTAAATGATTTGTCACTTGTTTTCTACACAAAATTTTGTATAGGTAAAGGTAGATTGTAGATCATTTCTAAAATGTTAATTAAAAAAATAATTCTGCAGATAATTCTCTCTGTGTAAGCATGGAAAAGGCATATAAATAGAATATAATTAAAGTATACCTACTTTAATTATATTCTATTTATATGCCTAGCACATTAACAAACTTATTTACAATTTATTTTGAATAGGTTTTAATTTAATTCAGTACCTATATAAGGTGAATGTTCGAAAATGTTTTGTCAGTTTTATAATATAAGAAAACAATGTTGAAGTTAGTGTTCGTGGTGATTGTGGTTAGTTTTATAACTCTTTCAATAGAAAGTGGTAAGTAATACCATATACATACATACGTTATCCGTAATTCAATTTATACGATTTTTCACTTCAAAAAGGAGGAGGTTCTCAATTGTTTGTAATTTTTTTCTTGTGACATTTATGATATTCTTTCTAGAGTTCTTTTAGTTATAACGTTAATTTCCTTGCTTCAAGTTTTTCCATCATCAGAATAGTATTTTTTATGACCTCAGATTTGCTTATAGTTTTCCCATCATTGAACAGAATAATCTTGATGATTTTAAATTCTTATACCTAATGCAAATGTTAAGTAAATAGTTATAATTATATTATAATGAGTAGTTATAGAATTACGCATTTATAATTTACTAGCTGCGCCCCGCGGTTTCCCCCGCGTAAGTCCCGATCCCGAGGGAATATCGGGATATAAAGTAGCCTATGTGTTAATTCAGGTCTTCAGCTATCTAGATACCAAGTTTCATCGCAATCGGTTAAGAAGTTTTTGCGTGAAGGAGTAACAAACATACCCCCCCCCACACACACACACACACAAACTTTCACATTTATAATATTAGTAGGATTTAAAAAAATTCAGTTCCAGAAAATTCTTCATGGTACGGTGATAAATGCCCGGATGCTGTAAAATTTTTTACACAGAATGTTCTTCGTGTTTCAGCTGAGTTCTTAAAGGTACTTGTGTCTTCATAAATTATTTTTATTCAAAGAGTAAAAGAAAATTAAACGTACGTAATTAAATTACGTGTTGCTTAAATAAACTTATTAGGCACAATGGTTACCATACCGGACTGCCAAACACAGGGTTGCGGCTTCGATTCCCGCCTCAGGCAAGTATTTATGCTAAGATTGTCTGAGGTCTGGTTGTTTCCATGTATTAGAAGTGTATATTTACAAAAGAAAAGTATGTAAGCGGTATATACGTTGTCTAGCACCCATAACACAAGTCTAGTTACTTAGCTTGGGGCTAGATGGCGATGTGTGGAATGTCCTGTAATATTTATTTATTTTATAAGTATACTTATTTATTTATAGAGTTATACCGATTCTACATCAAGAGAAACAGGAGGTACTTCAGCCTTAGCAGAATTATTTCACATGTCAGCAATAACAGTTTTTTCAGAAAAAGTAAATAAGAATGAATATAAAACTTGTTGACAAAAGAGGAGGTAGGTAACTTCCTCTTTTTTCTGCCAGTTTACTGTCGAGAATATTTTATTCTTAGTCACTTCTTCTGCAAAAACTGCTATTGCTGACATATGAAATAATTCTGCTAAGGCTGAAAGAAAAAAATGTATAACCAAACCATTATTTTATTTATAGAGTTATACCGATTCTACATCAAGAGAAACAGGAGGTGTTTCAGCGTTAGCAGAATTATTTCATATGTCAGCATTAGCAGTTTTTGCAGAAGGTGTCACTAAGAATGAAATATTCTCGACATTAAACTTGCAGACAAAAGAGGAGGTAGGTATGATTTAAACAAAAAAATAGTAGGTATACAATGTAACTAAGATTAGATGACCAAGTACGTAGATACGTGGTTTTTTCTCTAAGTGAGCAAGTGTCGCTTTGCATGCATAATCACTACTTATAATCCTACTGATATCATTAATGTGAAAGTTCGAGTCTATGTATGTTTGTTACTCCTTCACGCAAAAATACTGCTATTAAACTCGGTATGTAGATAGCTGGAGATCTGGATTAACACATATACTACTTTTTATCCCGATATTCCCACAGGAAATTATGCGGGTGAAACCGCGGGGCGAAGCTATTTATTTATCCTACTAATATTATAAATGTAAAATTGTATGTGTATATATGTTTGTTAGTCCTTCACGCAAAAACTACTGAACCTATTGCGATGAGACTCGGTATGTAGATAGCTGGAGATCTGGATTAACACATAGACTACTTTTTATTCAGATATTTCCAAGGAAACTTATGCGGATGAAACTGCGGGGTGGAGCTAGTTATTTATCCTACTAATATTATAAATGTGAAATTGTATGTGTATATATGTTTGTTAGTCCTTCACGCAAAAACTACTGAACCTATTACGATGAGACTCAGTATGTAGATAGCTGGAGATCTGGATTAACACATATACTACTTTTTATCCCGATATTCCCACAGGAAATTATGCGGGTGAAACCGCGGGGCGAAGCTATTTATTTATCCTACTAATATTATAAATGTAAAATTGTATGTGTATATATGTTTGTTAGTCCTTCACGCAAAAACTACTGAACCTATTGCGATGAGACTCGGTATGTAGATAGCTGGAAATCTGGATTAACACATAGACTACTTTTTATCCCGATACTTACGCGGGTTAAACCACGGGGCGGAGCTAGTTATTTATAAATTTATAAATCTGTGTTTTTTATTTATTTATTATTTAATTTATTACTGTGTTTTAGATCTATTGTGTGGCTGATTTTATAATCGAAGAAGCGGTCAGTACTCCTGACTGTGCACAATCTTTACCATCGATAAACATATTCGCAAACAGTGATTTTCCTTTCACTTCTCAATTTCTTAGCAAAATGAGTCATATATTACTTAGAAATATAGGAATAGCGAAAAATATAGATTTTTCTAATCCTAACCAAGCAGCCAATGAAATAAATGAATTGGTAAGTGAAAATAAATATTGTTTTTATGTTTGAAGTGATTAAAGTTCATTAAGTATGCGATTTATTTTCTAGTATTATATACACTTACTTTATGACGACCCAGTTGGCACAATGGTCACCATGCCGAACTGCCAAACACAGGGTTGCGGGTTCGATTCCCGCCTCAGACAAGTATTTATACTTAGATATTTGTCTGTGGTCTGGTTGTTTCTATGTATTATAATAAGTATGTATTTACAAAAGAAAAGTATATATAAGTAGTATATCCGTTGTCTAGTACCCATAACACAAGTCTAGTTACTTAATTTGGGGATTGATGGCGATGCGTGGAATGTCCTGTAATATTTATTTATTTATTTTTATTTACTTCAACTTTTGTATTTTTTCAGGTAGCAACCAAAACAAATAACAATATTCCGGGTTTTATACAAGATCCTTCTATTTTCAACGGCTCTACTCAATTGGTTTTATCTACTGGACTATACTTTACGGTGATTATTTAGATCTTTTTTCTATTTTTTTTTTTATTATCATCATCTTCCTGCCCTTATTATCCCAATTTATTTGGGATCTGCGCAGTATGTCTTCTTCTTCCATTCACTCCTATTAGTCGTCATCTCATCGTTAACATTCATCTCTCTCATGTCTTGTCTCACGCAGTCCATCCATCTTTTCTTAGATCGTCCTTTTCCTCTCCATCCCTCTACATTCATTCTCATCACTCTTCTAGTGACATGCGTCTCTTTTCTTCCCTATAGGCTATATTTTTAATATGTTAATGTTAAATTTTAACACATTTAAAAATTACAGAGTGAATGGGAAATAGAAATGCAGAGTACAGATGAAGTAACTCAATTCAGAGAGTCGCCGACTAAATCGGAACCGCAAAAGTTTTTATACCAAGATGCAGTTTTTCTTTACGGCCATAGTGATATACTTAAAGCTCAGGTAGTTTACAAGTAAATGAATAAAATATACACTAACTATGTTCAGCCACATAAGTCCTGACAATGTGAGATATTCTGTTTACCACCGCTCACTTAACATGTAAAAAAATCCCTGCACAACGTCATTATTTATTACGAGTAATACATAAGACATACAGTATTTCAATTACATCATTTTTTTATTTATGTTGCATTATTTATTTATTTGTGTATCAATTGATTTGTTTGTTTAGTTATTTATTTTTTTATTTATGATTTTAATTATACCTAGGTATATACGTATAATTAAAATCATATCACACAGCCATATAAATCATACCAGAGTTATTTTAATTTCAGTTCCCGTAGATTTATTGATGTAAATAAGACTAATAAAGAATTTACAAGCCCGTTTAATAACATTCGAGTTCTGACTCGGTAAATTTAATGAAAAACAGCGTATTTTTCGGAATTGACGGGCAAACAGGCTCTTTAGTCTAAAGAGTATTTCGACCTGTTTGCCCGTCAATTTCGAAAAATCTAATATATAAAATTCTCGTGTCACAGTTTTCGTTGCCATACTCCTCCGAAACGGCTTGACCGATTCTCATGAAATTTTGTGAGCATATTGAGTAGGTCCGAGAATCGGCCAACATCTATTTTTTTTTTTTTTTTAATGGCAAAACAGCTTTTGCCGGGACAGCTACTATTAAAATAAAATAACTCTGGTAAGATGGATATGGCTGTGTATGAACCAATAGATTGCGTTTTTTTTCTCTATCATACTAGTTTTTTAGTAAAATATGTACCTACTTAATATTAAATACTTCAGTTTATTTACTGGAAATATGGACAGCACAAACTATTTTGAGTTTATCCCACTAATATTATAAATGTGAAAGTTTGTGTGTGTGTGAGTGTATGTATGTTTGTTACAACTTCACGCAAAAACTACTAGACCGATTGCGATAAAACTCGGTATCTAGATAGCTAGAGATCTGGATTAACACATAGGATACTTTTTATCCCGATATTCTCACGGTATCGGGACTTACGTACCCGCGGGGCACAGCTAGTAATTAAATAAATAAGTTTTACACTGACATTGTTATATTTTTAGGTCGTTCAAATTAACTTCTGCTGTGACACATTTAACATGTGGCAGATACTACCAGACTGCCCTTTCACAGAAGACGCTCTAATTGATAAGATGGCCGAAAATACAGATTGGTATTATAAACTCCTAGAAACCATGAAACCTACTAGACTTGACTTATACTTTCCAATATATAACCAGACTACAACAGTGGATTTAAAAACGATTTATCAAAAAGTAAGATTTATAATTAGTGCCTATAAAATAAGTGAATATAATTAAAAATATTTTTTAAGGAAAATTGCAACTGAGACGAGACTCGAGATTTTACCTTAAAAAAAATCAGATAGCCCAGTGCTGGCCATGTACTTTAAAAAAATAATATAAAAAAAACATTGATTATAATTATTTTTTAAAAATAATTAAAAGGTTTATTTATTTAACTAAGAAGACATACATATTTAACATAATAAATACAAAAAATGAAGTGATCAGTTAGTCAAATAACCCGCCCCTCATCGTACCCGGCGTAAAGGTTCCCATAATGCTAGAAGCATTGCCACGCTGAATAGCGCTAACCTCTGCGCCAGAAACGAGCCGTGGCTAATCTCTGCGCCAGAAGTCGATTATTTTTTTTACTTTTGCATTATTATGATTATAGGCAATAAACGTTGGGATATTTGATGAGAAAAATATTGAGCTGAAGGGAGCAATCGAAGGCGATCGTCCAGCTAATGTCTCCGTAGGACAACAAATATTAAACCTCATGACATCATTTAAAGGGCGAACCGTTCCAAATGGTATAGTTGAATCGTTACACCGATCACCGATAAATTGCTTTTAATAATATAAAAATCTATATCTATATATATAAAAGGGAAAATCACTGACTCACTCACTCACACACTCACTCATCAAGAAATCTCAGAAACTACAAGTGCTAGGAGTCTAAAATTTTGCATGGGGGTTCCTTTTATGACTAAGACGGAATTTTGCGAAATTCAACCCCTAAGGGGGGCAAATGGGGGGTGGAAGTTTGTTCATAATATAGCCGTGCGAAGCCGTGCGAAGCGGGTCGCTAGTAATATTATAAAGCTGAAGAGTTTGTTTGTTTGTTTAAACGCGCTAATCTCAGGAACTACTGGTTCGAATTGAGAAAATCTTTTTGTGTTGGAAAGTCCATTTATCGAGGAAGGCTATAGGCTACTTTTTATCCCGAAATTTCCACGGGATCAGGAGTTACGGGGGTGAAACCGCGGAGCGCTGCTGGTATTAAATAAATACCATGTGTTTCAGCTAACATTTTATAATATTCGTATAGATTAGGATTATTTTACTTTATTCTAAAACTGTTAATTATAGGCATACCTAGTAGTAAACATATATTCCCAATGCTTAATATTTATTAAAATTGTATTCCCTTGCATTTCAGGAACACTAAAGGGACCTAAGAAAACTGTGAAGTTCGACTATCCACATGTGTGGATAATATTTCGAAATGGAAGGGTGCATTTCATTGGCGCTACTCGACAGGCAATGCTAACTTGATATAAAGATGAGACAAGTTTCAGGAAGGAGAGCCATAATCATCATCAACTCAGGAAATGCAGAATCATTGTTTAAATAAATTATACACTCACGATTTGATAAGTTTTTAACATTTAAAAAAAAAACTTGTGTATTATTTTCTATAGTTAATTATACATACTTAAATAACCATGTTAGTACAAAGGTTTATGTTTTAAAAAACTTTAAGGATAAACATGTATAGGTAGATCTCAATTTCATACAAATAGATAGAAAAATACTTTAAAATTTTATTTTTAAGACATTAATATCGAGCCATGATTAAGAACAACCAAATTACACAATAGATAGAAAATACTTTAAAATTTTATTTTTAAGACATTAATATCGAGCCATGATTAAGAACAACCAAATTATACATAACATTTCTTAATTTTTCTGTCAATAAATGTGAACCGACTTTTTATCGCAGTCAACTTACTGGATGGATCTCATTTTTAGTAAGTTTAAGTAGGATAAAACAGAAAATTAAGAACTACGTCTCACCCGATGGTAGCCTAAGTTTAATAAAATTACGCTAAAGATCAGATAAGTTATCTTCGGAATGATAAGCAGAGTAGCTCTTCAGCTATTATTAATAAACATTCAATAACGATTGAAAATATTCTCTTCCTTGTTAAACTTAAAACACTACGCAGATGAAGTTGTGGGTAATACCTAGACAGTTTTAAGTACAGTTGTACTTGTACTTTTTTACGGGCTGTTTTTCCGCCATTAGACCCTTTTTAATTGGGTCCTTTTTGCGTGAGGATGGAGTAAGCTTACCCAGCAAATACTACCCTCCAGCTTAGTCGACCATGTCCAGAGGAGAGAACTTGTCAATACTTCTGGAGTCAACTAAGCCGCGGGTTTCATCACGATGTTTTCCTTCACCGTAAGAGCAATGTCAATTAGCGCACATAAATTTTTCTTAAGAAAAATCCATAGGTGCACGGCCGGCCGGGATTCGAACCCACAACCTTCAGAATGAAAGTCGAGGTATCTACCACTAAGCCAACACCACTCTACCGTAAGTACAGTTAATAAGTATCTTGTATAAAGCAATTTTTTACTTCTATATCTTAACGCACCAAAATATTTCAATAGAAAAGACAATGTGCATAAGTAAATATTATGTCACGCTACTACTAGATATACTTCAAAATGATGTTACTTAACCAGTATTTAACTTTATGTTCCCGAAATACGTAACTAACTCGAGTTTACTATTTTGACTAAGCTGAAATAGTAGTACCTCTAAGTGCTGAGTAAGCATATTTTATCTTACACATGCCTTTGCATCCACCATGTTCAAATTGTTCAAATCAAATTCGCTGATACTCTATAAATTATCTATATTAGTTAAAAATAAAACATACAAAGAATGACAAACAAACAATAGGTCCTTAATGACCAATGACCTTACCAATGAACTCTAATGTCAGGTACTAATGACCTTACCAGTGAAGCATAAGCATGTTTTCTATTAAGTATGACGTATAATGTGATGCATAATAATAAAAAATCATTCATCTCAATTTTATTTCCTTTCTTCTAGCCAAGTTGATGCTAGTGAAACGTTGCTAGGAACAATTAAAATTTGCAACCAAAATACAATAGGCAAATTTATAAAGTAGGTAGGTTATTAAGAAAAAAGAATAGCAAGATTAGTGGAATTAGAAAGTAAACTGACGAATTATCATTTTTATTGAAACATTAGAATTTCAGAAGTATGTTAAGGTTTTTGTGCCATTTATGCAGAGTGATAAATTGTTACTAACTCACGAGACTCGCTAACCAACTACCATTACAAATGTTATCTTCATCATTTAAATGATTTCGTAATTCTTTTGACTTTTTAAGTTTGCTTATAAAAGAGGGCGAATGTCAGTTTCGGCGATTATACCCGGAACGATGGAGAAACTAGTAATCGTCGCCGTATTGGTTAATTTAATAACACTTTCATTAGGAAAATGTAAGTACCAAAATCTAATTAAATTAATAAAAATAAATAAATAAATATTACAGGACATTCCACACATCGCCATCTAGCCCCAAGCTAAGTAATTTGACTTGTGTTATGGGTGCTAGACAACGGATATACTTTTCTTTTCTAAATATATACTTATGATACATAGAAATAACCGGACCACAGACAAATATCTTAGCATAAATACTTGCCTGAGGCGGGAATTAAACCCGCAACCCTGTGTTTGGCATGGTGACCATTGTGCCAACTGGGTGGTAAATAAGTAGGTATTTTTTAGATCTATAGTTTTTATATTACTTTTCCGTAGTCGTTTTACGGTTTCTACAGTTTGGGGTTAAATGACGCTATGTGAAAATGATCAACAATAAAGCATTTTTATTTTGTAATAAAAGTTATCACGTTTTTGATTTCAATAATATTTATAATACTCTTTTTACAGATGTTCAAAATTCAGTGAATATTGACTGTCCAAATGCTTTAGAAAGATTTACAGACAGTCTTCTTCATGTTTCAGCTAACTTTCTTAAGGTAGGTATTTATCTATAATTATAAGCTTTAAAGTTCTGACTGACTGATCATTAACGTACAGCTCAAACAAATCATCCGATTGGGGCAGAATTTAGCATACAAATAGCTTAAGACATGGGCAATTGATATGATAAGATTTTGGAAATTTAGCTTATACTGTGCCTATTCGCGGAGAAGTCGCGTGGGGAAGCTGGTACACATATTTTTGTCCTAATTTTACTTTATTACAGCACTCATCTAATTAAGTTTATGAAAATGAAAGTTTATGAATTGACGAAACATGGACATAAGAAGAGGTAAGTATTCTTTGATCTTTAATAATTTTCTTATTTTACAGTATTATTCCAACTCAACTTCTGAAACTTGGGCTGTTGCACCAATAGCATCGATGTATAATATAGCAACATTAGCACTTTTCGCAAAAGGGGTGACTAAAACTGAAACTTATACTACTTTGAATGTAACTTCAAGAGAAGAGGTAATTTTATAGTTTGATATTGTGCTCCTATACATACACATTGCTAACAGATGGAGCTACTAAGCCGATCGGAGATCCTAGATCGCGCAAACGAAGTTTTTCTGAAGATAAGCTCATAATATACAAGTTCCAACGAAACATCGTTGGGTCGCGGCCTACCGGGTATAACACCTGACCGGTGAAAGATCTTCCCTTTGGAGGTACACGCTACCTCGTACCCCCAAATGTCAATAATGACTCTGCCCAGTTTCTATTCCATTGACGTCTTCCTACCACATGAGTAATGTGTTCCTACCTTCACTCGCGTCCCTCGATGATCCCTCTTTCTTTAATAGTATTTGAGACACGAGTGAATAGGTATCTTCTAGGAAAGCGTACTTCTTAGACCACATCTTCTTACCATCGTACGAGATGGTGGTTAAACGCTGACCTATTTATAAAAAATTAAATACAAATATTTTCCCCTTTCATAGTCAACTTTTTAAAATTATTCTATCATATCTTTTTACAGATCGTTTATATATTTAATATTTTAAACGAAGAAGTATCTAACTTACCTGATTGTGTAACATATAGGCGAGCAACAATTTTTTTTGGAAATTTAGAAATTCCTTTCACACCCGAATTCAAAGGAAATATGAGCGAGATTATAGACGGATTGGCGAAAAATGTAAACTTCTTCTATCCAAAACACTCAACTGATAAAATTAACAAAATAGTAAGTCATCTTTTTTTGTATCTCGGATAACTTTGAATACTTTAAAATAAAAACTTCGGAGCTATGCTATGTAGAAGAAGAAGATAGTAGAACTGTGTATTTCTAAGGTCCTAGCGATTTAATAAACCTCTTCCTTTTTAGGGTTTCGTATACCCATAGGGTAAAAACGGGACCCTATTACTGAGACTTCGCTGTTCATTCGTCTGTCCGTCTGTCTGTCACCAGGCTGTATCTCATTTTATTAACACTATTTTATTTTAAAGAATAATCACGCTCAATTCGGCTTCACTATTGCTGTTCAGGCATAATATCTTTATTTATAAACCCACTTTTAGAAAGTTTAACAGCTTCCATGAGCACAGTCAGACTGAAATGACATTGATCTTACTAAATCAGAGGAACATCAATACTTAACTGCACACAAAGTTATTTATTTATTTTCACCTTATATTTTGCAGGTAGCTTCACAAACAGGCAACAGAATTACAAACATCATAGAAGATGGTACTACTTTTAATGAATCAAGTCAAATTATTTTAGTCACAGGGATATACTTAAAGGTAAATTATTATTTCTTTTAAGGGCGGCTTGCACAAGATTGTTTTTAAACTTTAGCTTAATTCTACTACTAAAAAAAAATTGCAATAACTACAATTTATATATTATTTAATCATAGTATTTTCTAAGGTTTTCGCAACTTTAACTAAACGCGATTATATCCTTTAAATAAGTTTAATTATAAATATTTAATCGGTTTGACACTTTGACAGTTAATTAATCATGTTTATGGTCATAAACGCTTTACATTATTGTTGTACAACCTTTATAAATACTTAATTTTATTTAAGCAACCATATCCAAGTCTTAAAATTTGTATTACAAAATATGAAATTAATTAGACTAAAATTACAGTAAATAAAATAAAACGATAATTTAATAAAAAATAATATAAATGAAACAATTAATTGTACAAGCCACCTTTAAGTATTCCAAGTGCAAAGCTGCCTAAAATGCTAGCATTGTTTTTACGTGGTACAACGTAAAAACAATGCTAGCATTTTAGGCAATGGACATTTCGATTTCCGATTTCCGATCTGAGGTGATCCTGGTGCGGAGACACCAGGATAGCTTCAGATCGGAAATCGAATCGGATTTTAAAATCTAAAATACTATAATTCATACCAAACCATATTGTTTTATAGGGTATTTGGGAAATAGGATTTCAGAGAACAAGCGAAGTAAATCAATTTAGAGTTTTACCATCAAAATCTGAATCGCAAACGTTTATGTTTCAAGAAGGAACTTATAAGTACGGGCACAGTGCAATACTTGGAGCTGAGGTAGGCGTACTGGGTTAAAGATAACAATAAGGTAAAATGTATTGAACTTAGTTAAAATATTGTTGTTTATGTTCAGGTTGTTCAGATAAACTTTTGTTGTGAATTATTCCACCTTTGGATAGTACTACCGGATTACCCTTTTAAGGAAAATGACGTCATTGATAAGATGACTGAAGATAACAACTGGTATTACGAACTCCGAGACACTATGAATCTCACAAGAATAAAATTGTTTATACCAAATTATAATATAAGTACTATTACTGTCGACTCTCAAGAAAGATTTGTAGAGGTAAGAAAATAATCTTATTTAATTAATATTTGAATTATCAATTATTATTAGGTAAATATATTTTGGGGGAGGCCTACGTTCAGCAGTGGACGTCCTGTGGCTGATATGATGAAATATATTATGAATTGTAGGTATATTTATTATTTTATATTCATATGTATCTATTGTTTTGATAATAATACTAGCTGTCACGGCAAACGTTGTTTTACCATTCACAAGAAAAGAAAAATAGAATAAGGTTCGATTTTCAGACCTAATTAATATACACAAAAAATCATACAAATTGGAACAAATTTGGAAACTAACACCGCGACACGTGAATTTTATATATATGGGGATTTATTGCATGCAAGGTTTTTGCAATTTTACTATTTCTTCCTCACGCACCTCACCCTCAATCTTTTGTATTTTTTCCCCTCCAAAAATGGAGTATTATTTTTTGTCAATATTCTTAATAATTCTTATAATTCTTTTGGTATCTCGTATAGTTTAGCAAATGGCTCTGAAGGCCCATTAAAAAATCATTCTATATTCTGATCACAGACAACTGGAGTTGGAACAATATATGATGAAGAAACTGTAGATTTAAAAGGTGTCATTGAAAATGATAAAACAGCCGTTGTCTCTACGTGTATTGAAAAGGTGGAATACTCTATGTCATATGACGGTGAAAAAGTTCCAGATCGTAAGTAATACCACATAAGTATTCCATGGAGTTTTGGCGGGAACGAGTTAACAACATGTCTTGCTGCAGTTTTATTTTCATGAAACTTGGTGGAATCGTATAATTCTGGTGGAATGTTATTCAATTTAGTTCTGTGAAAGTGCACAAGTGTAGTGAAAGTAAAAATCAGTGTCAAACATGAAGTTTTCTCGTTGCCTATAAATCTCCTATTAAGGTTATGGTAAACTTGCCACCGCTTTATGAAAAATCGGGTCATAATTTGATGCAAAATATAACTTGACACTGGCTAAATGCACAAGCCGTGCGAAGCCATAATTATAAAAAAAAATATTACCCACAAAGTAGATTATGGTTAGTCTTCGAGCGACCCGTCTCTGATTTGCACTTTGATTACATTTTGTTTTATGATTTATTTTCTATTGTTTTCAATTTGTCTTATAATTTTGACTGTCATCGCATATTTATATTCTTTATGAATAACGCGCCTGGTCACCCCACTAGAATCCACAGTTTGGATCTACGAGTACCAGTAGATTGAAAAGCACTTTAAAGTTCACTGTGATTCATTGGTGTGGGTGGATCGTGTCACACTTGCAAATCCAATTAATACAACTATAAAACTCATTTTTTTTTATTTTTGACGTGATTGCGTGTTACAAATCGATGAACACCTGCACTCTTAAAAAAGTATGACGTCATGTCACGTTACCGTTATGAACAAGGTAACCATAGCAACGTGTTAAAGTATGCAAAATGGTAATGTCAACGATACAAAAGCGTTCTTATGACGTTATCACGTAAAATTATCGTCTTTTTATTTATTTATCGATTTTTATTTTTTGTTTTAGGTTCACTATCAAACGGAACAAAGAGGACTTTCACAGCCGACTTTCCACACATTTTTATAATATTCTGTAAAAGTGAAAGGGTTTATTTGACTGGAGTTTTTCGCAAGCCTGTCAGCTAATGATCACAGTCTTATCATGAACATACGCTTTTTATTAATAATACTGTAATTGCAATAAAATATACCTTTAGTTCACTATATTTAATCGGTAATTGCTACATATTTCTGCCTTTTGTCACGGATACCCTGGGGCCGTGGCGACCAGATTTGTATGAATTTTTTTCAATATTATTAGGTTAGCTTCAGGTGACCAAAGGGCTTTCTGCATGGATTGGTATTGCCATCCAAAAAGGCAATGCAGCGAGCCTTTTGAGCACCCTACCTAGGGAAACTTATCATACATTTTTTATATTATTATTGGTTCTATGTTTAATTACTGATTTAAATTATTTATTTTAAATTGTTATTATTAAATTTTCATGCCGGATATAAGTTTGACAAGCAACGAGTTTGACATGCCTGTGACTTTATTTTTAAACTTAATTTGTTTATTTAGGATAAGTTTATTCATCATAACTAACTATAATAACTATGGAAATAATTGAGAAGTATGAGTACATCATCATCATCATATCAGCCCATACAATGCTCTACTGGACATAGGCCTCTCCATATGACGCCACAAACAGCGGTCCTGCAGCCCTAGACAAGTTACAATCGCTAATATCGCAGCGATTCCTACAATCGTTAACGCTAGTACGTTTGCGATTATAGAAAACGATAAATTGGTAGACAAAGTGCAATTTCGTTAGCCGAGCTGAGCCGCCTCCATCCACCGACTACCCGCGACCGCTACAATGTCGTCGGTCCATCGGGTAGCTGGTCTCCCAAGATTCCGTTTTACAATGCATCGCGGCCGCCACTCGAAAACCTTTACTCCCCAGGGGTTGTCAGTTTCGCGAGCTATATGACCTGCCCATTACCACTTAAGCTTACTAATCCTACCAATTATTATAGTATGAGTACAATGGTACTAAAATAAGAGACTTGGAAAGTAGTAGAATTAGAAAGTAGAACATTTTATGCATTGCAAATCCTTTTGAAATTTAAAATGACATTTTATATAATTTTAGCATGCACATTACCTGTTTAACATACCAATGTATTGTAACAATTGCAAATTATCGTTATCGCTTTAAATAAGAAATTCAATTTGTATGAATAACTTATAAATTTCTACTATAAAAGAGTAGTTCTGAGAGTATTCTTATTAGTCTCCGGTATATTAAAAACGATGAAGAAACTACTACAAGGCATTTTTGCCAATTTATTTATATTTTCATTGGCAGCAGGTGAGTGTAATAATTATTTTGATTCATCAAATTCGTCTCATACGGGGCCGTATAACCCTTTATTTATAAAAAAACACACACAGCTCAGTAGGCTTGACAAGATAGCGAGTATAGTAGATCGAAAGTGAAAATCTTAATTTCGTACAAATTACTTGGTAAATTACTTGTTAGCCGTTAAATCATGAGCTCATATTGTATGTTCATAGTATCAAACAAATAACTCGCTTCTAAATCTGCCTCTTGCGGCGGGTCACTACGGGAGCCTATACTGAAGCATCTGTCCCTGTAGAGATAGGTAGAAAAAAATCCATTCTTACCCACTAGCGGGGTCAAGACTTAAGGATAAAAGATATGGAATAAAAAAGATCAAAAATATTGATGATAACAAAAAAATCTCAATTTTCTTATGACGTTAATAAGTAAAATTATCGTCCGTAAACTAACTTTAAAGACATTTATTTTTTTAACCGTCGTTACTTTACAAAATGGTTTTATTCACATTGGTAGCCACTTTTCAATCTAACATTTTAAATACGTCTGTGATCATTTTCAGGCCAGAATCAGTCTTCAGGCAATTTCGACTGCTCAGATGCTTTAAAAAGGTTCACTGAAAGTGATCTCATTGTTTCTTGTAAATTTTTAAAGGTTTGCTTCTTTATACATTTTTAATATTTCTTAATCAACTCAATTTGGAAATATGACCATACCATTACATTTGGTGCCTGTTTTTACACTCCAGTGTGAAAACTGTGTTTGTGAGTTAGTCGTCGTAGTGCAGTTTAGGCTACAACAAATATTGTGGTTTTCCTATTTATTCCGATTCTTCACTATCACTACATAGTATAAAACAAAGTCGCTTCCCGCTGTCTGTCCTTATGTATGCTTAGATCTTTAAAACTACGCAACGGATTTTGATGTGGTTTTTTTTAAATAGATAGAGTGATTCAAGAGGGAGGTTTAATATACATGATATAACCGGGGCACTTTACTTTTGCAGAGTTACACCAATTCGACATGTGAAACTGGGGCTGTAACCCCACTAGCATCAATGTTTAATGTCATAGGAATAGGTAGATTCACGGAAGGAGTAAGTCAAAAAGAAACATACGCCACGTTGGGTCTTACGTCAGCAGAGGAGGTATTATTTGAAGCAAACATAGACATTTATACTTTCATTGAAGCATTTTTGTTTCGTGGTAATATTTATCAACCTACTCATACTTTTATTACAGATGAAATGTGTCGCTGATATTATTAATAATGAGGCATATAATTTACCCGACTGCATACAGTTTGGTCCAGCCACTAATATTTATGCTAATAAGCCATATCCGTTCACTTCTAATTTCAAAAATTATATGAGCGATGTCGTTATTGGTATAGCAAAAAATTTAGATTTTGAAGACTCTGTTAAATCAACTAATGTAATAAATTCCGATGTAAGTTTAATTTTCTGTCTACACTCTTCACTAATCTATTTATAAATCTTTCTTTCTATCTGTCTTATTGGAAATCACATGGGTTACTTTTTATCCCTATATTCCCACGGGATCGGGTGAAACAGCGGAGCGCTGCTAGTAAGTAGGTAAATAAGTATGATTCTCCGCTTCAAATACTTTATAATAAAGAAGGTGGGTTAATTTAAATTTCATTATATTCTATATCAAACAAAATATTTTAACTATTAGTTTATATTTCACAGTAAATGCACTAAACGTTCTAATATTTTACAGGTAGCTTCACAAACATGCAACAAAATTACAAACATTGTAAAAGATAGTTCTATATTTAACTCTTCTACTGAAATCGTTTCAGTCACTGCGATGTTCATGACGGTAAATTATTATTATCATAACTTTTTATTTTAATTTGTCATATTGGTTCTAATCAATGACAATTCAAAAATAAAGTTTGGAGTTACTTTCCAGAATTCTATTAAAACCAAACTATTTATTATTATTCTATTATATTTTATTCCGATGTTAGTACCAAAACATAATCAGAATCTATACTTATTTTATTAATGTAACATAATAATTCGTTACTAGAATACACTAAAACAACACAATGCAACACCCAGCCTCTGCCCAATACCTACATTAAGAAGGCAATGCAGTGCAATTGAAGTAGATAGTGGCAAATTTCTTAACAAAAGACGCGTAGAAAAACAGCCGAAAATAACCATAGAAATAGTAATAAATGGCACGTAATAAACACTACATATTTTATATCAAATAAAATTATTAGGGCCTGTAGAGTACAAGCACTAGTGTTTATTACGTGGCGTTTATTTCTATGGTTATTTAAATTTTTGAGGCTGTATTTCTACGCGTCTTTTGTTAAGAAATTTGCCAATATATAACTCTAATGGCATTGCATTGCTTCTTTAATATATTGTGTAGAGGGTGGGTATTGCATTTTGTGTTTTGGCTTATTTTTTTGTATTTGTATGGGAACAGTAATTAAAGTCAGATAATGGGAATTAATATGAGTAAACTAAATAATAATCAATATTTTTAGATAAGCATATAAATTATTTTACAGGGCCTTTGGGAAATAGGATTTCAGCAAACTAATGACGTAAACCAATTTAGAATATCAGCGTCCCAATCTAGCCCACAAGAATTCATGTACAGTAATGCTATTTACAAATATGGTCATAGTGACACACTCGGAGCTAAGGTTCGTATCATTGAAAACGAAGTTGAATAAAATATCGCACCTCCGCTCAAATAGTGTCATAGCTCAAAATAACATTATTTATTTTATATTTTCAGGAAACCTAATACACTATTTTATAGACCTTAAAAATCATTCAAATCTACTGAAGTGTTCCTTTCGCTAATTCTATTCGTTTTCAAATTAAGACTCGAAAACCGGAAAAACAGTTAGACTTATTACTTTAGACACCATTTTCTCGACAGTTTTCTTTTTTGAGTTATGACACTATTTGAGTGGAAGTTTGATACGTCCTTGAGAATTGGAGGGTATGAATTCAAATGCTTGATATCTGATGTTAAGTAAGATTTCATACATACTAAACATATATAATAAACATCAGATATCAAGCATTTGAATTCATACCCTCCAATTCTCAAGTTGTCCAGTCTTTATAAATATTGATAGTTTTATGCGATAATTACCAATTCGAAGAATTTTCTATGTGCTACGATACCACAGAGTGGTGGTGTTATTTAACACCCACTTTTTATGGTTTCAATCGACTGAGACATTCAATTGTCTATGGAAACAAGTTGTCGGACTTCCTCTCATCATAAATGAATATTTGTTAACCGAACTGAATAAATTATTTGAATACACTTTTTTTGAACAAAGGAAAGAGACAGTACACAATCTATACATATATTATTCTAATAAAACTACTACAGATGTGCCTTATGTAAATAAGAAAAAGACTCATCATGAAAGCTCTGAAACTGCATTAGCTACAATGAGTCTGTAACTTCGCGTGGGGGTTTCTTAAGGTATAGCAGCAGTTTTTTTTTTAATTCAACCTTTAAAGCTGTAGAAAGAGCTGATAAAGTTTGTAGTTTATAGTAACTATTATGTACTCTGTTTTGGTAGGAAATCAAATAAACACTGACGCTGGTATCACCCCGTGGCGAAACTAGTTCCAAATTTATGTTCTTAAAAGTTAAGAATCGAATTTATGGTAATTTTCATAAATACATTTTTAAACAGGTTGTCCAAATAAATTTCTGCTATCAAGCATTCTATGTATGGATAATACTGCCAGATATACCCTTCAACGAATACAATGTTATTGATAAGATGACTCAAGGTGTCAACTGGTATTATGAACTCCGAGACAAGGACATGGTTTATACGAGCCTACATTTATATGTACCAAAATGCAACATAACCACAACGACAGACTCTAAAACTATTTTTCAAGAAGTAAGACAATCTTTCATTTTCACAATACAGAAGTAATCATTAGATCTATTGAAAAATAACAAATGGTTGTCTGTAAAGTTGGTTTACGGACGATAATTTTACGTGATAACGTCATAAGAAGACGATGAAAAATTTTGTTTTTTTTTTGTTATTCCTATAAATAGGTTTTTTTTTTTCTTTTTGTTCCTTTACATAAGTCTTCTACTTATCACTCGTTACCATAACACAAGTCAAGATGAGCGACTTTATATATTAAATACTTTGTTTTCTAACGGAAATGGACGCGTGATTGTCATGTTACCATGACAAATGATATCACACAATATTGACCATGACCCGTTTTTGTGAATGCAGGTGTTCCAACAATTCAAACAATCACATCAAAAATATCTTAATTTTAGGCAACCGGTGTTTATTCAATATACGATGATGAGTCTATAGACTTGAAAGGTGCTTTTGAAGGAGATGTACGAGCTGCTGTCTCTGATGGCGTACAGACTGTATATCACTATATTGATTATGAAGGATGTTCTACGCAAAATAGTAAGTAGTATCAAAAATTAAAAGAAAAATAAAATATGCCCTCTAGAAGAAATTTATCATCTTTTACTAGGTTCTGACTTATGATAACCATTTGAACGAATTATTTAAGACCGGTGACTATCCTACTACCTACTAATATTATAAATTTTAATATTATAAACGCAAAAACTACAAAAGTAGATAGCTGAAGACCTAGATTAACACATAGGCTTCGTATGTGTAGATGTCAAGCGTAGCGCTGGATCTCACTTCCGATGGGGACTAGAAAATCTTAAGCGCGTACTCGGCGCTCGCAGCTTGCTATTTATAATAAAAAAAAACTATTAATATTATGGCTTCGCACGGCTTGTGCATTTAGCCAGTGTCAAGTTATATTTTGCATGAAATTATGACCCGATTTTTCACAAATCGGGCCTAAAGTGTTTCAAAACAGTCAAAGTCGTCATAGTCCGTAAAGTTAGGGGCTATAGTAAAGCGGTGGCAAGTTTACCATAACCTTAATAGGAGATTTGGAGGCAACGAGAAAACTTCATGTTTGACCCTGATTTTTACTTTCACTACACTTGTGCACTTTCACAGAACTAAATTGAATAACATTCCACCAGAATTATACAGTTCAACTCGGGTTACAACTAAGTTTCATGAAAATAAAACTGCAGCACGACAAGTTGTTAACTCGTTCCCGCCAAACATTTATAATAATTTAGTAAACGTTTTCTGAATTGAGATGTGCCTAATTTTTGTTTTCTTGTTCTAGAAACACAATCAAACGGAACAACGGAAACTTTCATGGCCGATTATCCACTCATTTTCTTAGTATTCCGAAACGAAAGAGTCTATATCGCAGGAGTCTATCGTCAGCCTACAAATTAAATAACAACTATTAAAATTGTTCGAAAACCTAGCAAGAGACACCTTCCACAAAAAGCGACACGCTCTCAAAGTTTTGCTAACTCGTGTTTCGGCTGTCCTGTAAAATTGTTTGTCCCTTGATAGGTTTTGAAATTGCACAGCCTTGTTACATCTGGTATGCAGTGCGTTAGATTGATCAAACCCAAACAATATTATTTAGGAAATTTGGAAAATTTAAAACGACGAAGAAAATTATAAAGCAAATTAAATAAATTCAATGCATTTATTTCGACTTATTTTATTTTTAAACTGACAACCTTGCAGCTTTTTTCTTTCCCATTTATAATATTCTGCCTTAATCTATATTCTCGATAGGTAGGTATAATTAATTTTGTTTATTAATTTACTAGCAATATTTTAAAAATAAAAATTCATCCTTCTACTGACCCAATCTTTACGTAATCTTAAGTAGGATCAGGTTTTAGTTTTAAAATAAGCAAAGTAAAAATAAGCAATGATACTAGGTATAATAATTTTAAGTTGTTTTAAGAAATAAAGTACAAAAAAGTTTCGTTACTTTGTGTGTACCTAAGATAACATACGAAAGGTGTTTCGTTACTGCAGCTTAATTAAGCCATTGCTAAACTTCTTGCATATTAAAACTAGAATATACAATTTTTTTAAATACTTTATAGATTCCTGAATTTTTTTTCTACTAACTTCCAGTGATTTTGATTACAAATATACGCTTCGACTTGAAAACCTTTTCGGTTTTTTTCGTTGGTTAAAAAATATTACAGACATAAAATTAAATAAAGGACAATGTTTTATCTGTAAGAATCAATTTTGTAATAATCTATTTTCTGCATATAAATAACTATGTATGCCAACGTAACGTAGGGAGTTTTACAATTATTTATGTGAAACCCAAAGTTGAGATTTTATGCAAATATTTTTAGCTAAGTAGACCCCTATACTACCCATTTCTTTTTAAAAAATATTTAAAATAAATTCATTGTATTCATCATATCAGCCACATGACGTCCACTGCTGAACATAAGCCTCCCTTAAAGACTTCCAGAGCGATCGATCGCATGCTCTCTATTAATTTATTTTATTGATTAGCTTAAATTCTTCAATAATAATTTAATCTAAAAATATATAAAATTATTCTTATTTTAATTGGTTATTTTAATTAAGAATTTAAAACATCATTTATTATAGTTTCAACATGAACTTTACATTATACAGTAGGTACCTATTTACCAGAACGACATAATAGTATACAGTATTGTAACACTTGCAAATTATCTTTATCAATTTAATTAAAAAATGCGTTTTAATGAATAACTTAACAATTTCGACTATATAAGACTGTTCTATTATCCTCCGGTAAATTAAAAACGATGAAGAAACTACTACTTGTAGCCATTTTAGCCAATTTATTGGTATTTTCATTAGGATCAGGTGAGTGCTAAAATTATTGACACCAAAAGGTTGTTGCAAGTTCTTAATTTTGTAACCAATAACAATAATGTATTTTTTATTATTGAAATATCATCAAACTATAAGACTCAGTACTAGAAGTACCGACAAGAAGTAAAAATATGTACAGGCCAAAAACATAACCCTCCCTTTTGGCTTAGGTACTGTAAAAATACGGTTGCACTCCGGGAGTGCCGACAGAAGTGAAAACTAATAAAAAAAAACTTATATACTAAACAACTACAAAATATATGTACATGCATATATGCATACACTGTAGCTGCGTCTCGTAACGGTGGCGCCTTCAAAGATATTATATCATCTAAAAATATGCGTACCGCAATAAAAGAAGTTTTCACTAAAAAAAAAACAAATTTCATTAAAAATTAATACATTATTGGCTATAAAATCGTGAGCTCTATTCATATGGTCATAGCTTCTTTTAAGTCCGGCAATAAAACAAGTCTACACTGCGCATTGCCCGACGACTACAGACTTGGCTAGTTTTACAATTTTTTCGCCAGTGATCACTTTGAAACACAATTATTTTCTTTATACTGGAAGCAACTCTCAATCCAAAGAAGTCAATTTTCAATACGTTTGTGATCATTTTCAGGCCAAAATCAGTGTTCAACTAGTATCGACTGTCCAGATGCTGTAAAAAGGTTTACAGAAAGTATTCTCATTGTTACTTCTAACTTTTTAAAGGTGAATACAATATATACATAGTTGGCTTATTTTATTCCACTTATTTCTTCACCAACTCAATTTGAAAAAATATGCAATCCATCACGTGTCAGTTTCGGCAATCATTTCTCCATAATTTTAACGTCTCGTTTGTGAGTTTGACTGGTGCCGTCTAAATTATAGTAAAAATCTTGGCTTTCGACTGTCCACTCCGAAACGTACTTAGTAATAAATGTAATATTTCAGATTTACTCCAATTCGACATGTGAAACTTGGGCTATATCACCAACAGAATCAATGTTAAATTTCATAGGAATAGCTAATTTTACTAAAGGAATAACTCAAAATGAAATATACACTGCGTTGGGCCTGACGTCAGTAGATGAAGTATGGTTTGGACTAAACATTAGGCCATCTATAATAATAATTATTGAATAATTGCCATTTGGGTTCTTAGTATTTTTAATAACAAAAGTATTTTATTACAGGTAGCATGTGTCGCTAATATTGTTAGTAATGAGGCATCCAACTTACCCGACTGCATAGAGTTCGGTCCAGCTACTGATTTATTTGCCAATAAGCAATATCAGTTGACATCTGAATTCAAAAGTTATATGACCGAAGCCTTTGTAGTAGAAAATTTAGATTTCAGTGTCGATTCAAGTAACGTGATAAATTCGGCGGTAAGTTTAGTCTTTCAAGTGGGTAATTTTACAGTAAGTAATAAAATAAGTGTAATTCTCTACTTAAAATACCATCTAATGAAGAAGCTGGGTTAGTTGAATTTTCTCTATTGAATTATATTACTATCTAAATGGTTTTTATGTTTCACAGTAAATGCACTAATCGTATCTAATATTTTACAGGTGGCTTCACAAACAAACAACAGAATTAAAAATATCATAAAAGATGGCTCTATATTTAACTCTTCTACTGGAATTGTTTCTGTCACAGCGACGTTCATAACGGTAAATTATTGATATCACAACTTTTATTTTCATCTATCAGTTTTCTTTAAACTAGCCTTGCAGTTTATTTCTATTTCTATGCTTATTTCACGCACACTCTAGCACCTACGCACAAGACGTATACACGTACTCTACTATAGCTGCATCCATCCTCTTTACAATCTACACAATTTTTTAAAGATCATTACAGTTATTGCATTGCCCCTTTCTTGTGTTGCATTTTGTGTTTTGCCATATTTTTTGGTATTCAAAAATCGGAACAATAAATTAACCTAGATTAGGGGAATTAATTGAAGTATATTTGATATTGATTTTTAGATAAGCATGTTTAATTATTTACAGGGCGATTGGGAAATAGAATTTCAGAAAACTAATGACGTCAACCAATTTCAAATATCAGCGTCCCAATCTAGCTCACAAGAATTCATGTACAGTGATGCTATATACAAATATGGTCATAGTGACACACTCGGAGCTAAGGTTAGTGTCATATAACGTAATAAAATAAATGTATGTCTTTGGTTAGTATGTATTTATCCATACTGGTTAAAAATATCTAACACATTATTAATGTTTGTGATAAATAAATGGTCTAATATTTACAAAAATGGGAATAAAAGAGACAGTTCTAAATTATAATCTATACATATAAAATGCTTTGTCCTGACTGACTGACGGATCAACGCACAACCTAATCGTAGAGACCTGAAACTTGGAGGGTTTGTTTTTCGTATGACGTAGGCATCCTATAAGAAAGGATTTGAACAATTCAAATTCTACGCGGACGAAGTCGCGGGCAAAAGCTAGTATCCTGTAAACCACCAATAAAGAAGTGATATTTTCAAATACTTACAGTGTTGCGTTCTGAGTCTACGAATTAATCTAGGTAATATTATAATAACTCTTTTTGGTGAAACAGGTTGTCCAAATAAATTTCTGTTGTCAAGCATTCTATGTGTGGATAATACTGCCGGATTCCCCCTTCGACGAAGATAACGTTATTGATAAGATGACTAAAGGGGTCAACTGGTATTATGAACTCCGAGACAAAATGATGAAGCCTAAGAGCCTACAATTATATGTACCGAAACTTAACATAAGCTCAACGTTGGACTCCATAACCCTTTTCAAAGACGTAAGACCAACATTTTTCATTTTCACAATCCAGAAGTATAATCAGTAGATCTTTCCAAATAAATATGATCCTTATTTTAGGCAACCGGTATTTATTCAATATACGATGTTGAAACTATAGAATTGGAAGGTGTTTTTGAAGGAGATCTACAAGTTGCGGTCACTAATTGCGTACAGACTACATATCACTTTGTTGGATATGAAGGAGTTTCCGTGCAAAATGGTAAGTGGTATCGAAATGAAAAATATAATATACCACTTCTAAAAAAAAACATCTTTTAAATAGTTCTAACATATGATAACTATTATTAGGAACACAGCAACTAATGAAAGCAAACCAATAAATAATAAAATAAAAATAAGTATTTATTCAGGCAATTATGGACCCATACAATGAATTAAGAACATTATAGAATTAAGAATTTAGAATTAAGAACAATACCTTACAGTATATGCAGATGTCAAACGTTTGATCTTACTTCCGAATAGCTCTAGAAAATCTTAAGCGCGCTTTGAAGCGTCGCAGTGCCTGCAGCTTTATAATTATTTTAAGTGGTCTAATCGATTTCTGAATTTAGATATATAATTTTTTTCTTGTTCTAGAAACACAATCAAATGAAACAAAGGAGACCTTCAAAGCCGATTATCCACACATTTTCTTAATATTTCGAAATGAAAGAGTCTATATCGCAGGAGTCTTTCGTCAACCTACAAGCTACAACTAACATTTATTAAAATTATTCAGTTGTGCAATTTAAAAAACCTAGCAAGGAACACTTCCCAAAAAAAGCGACACGCTCTCAAAGTATTGTTAACTCTTGTTTTGGTTATTCTGTATTTACTTTTTGTCCTTTGCTAGGTTTTAAAGTTGAACAGTCGTGTTACATCCGGTGTGCAGGGCGTTGAATTAGCCAAACCCAGACAGAATAACGCAAAAAAAAATAATTTTGAACGTAGATGAAAATTATCAAGCAAATCAAATATAATAAATACATTCAATGCATTAATTTCGAATTTTATTTATAAAGAGTCTGAAATGCAAGAACGTGGCGTTTAACTTTCTCATTTATAAATTCTTCTATAATCTGAGGCCAATAATTTAAAAATAGATAAAAATTTACATAATTTGGTTTTCGATGAAAAATAATATCTACTGGAAGTGCCATCAATACTCTCAAGAAGACTATAAATTATTTGCAAAGAAAGCCGTGTCCATCGTTATTTGCTTGATTTAACAAAAACCTTTGATCTTGTCACATAACGATTGTTATGACAACAATTTGAGTTTGGTTTGCAAATATTTTTTCGGAATTGGTATGATAACCATAAACTATGAAATAGGCCATTAGGCAGCGTATGAAATATGAAAGAATTATAACAGTGAGTGAATAGAAAATAGAAATAAGTTTATTCATGCCAGAAAAAAGACACACACACAAAATAACCTAAAATACTTAACTATACATACAACTAAATCAAAAACTTGTGCATAAGTATACAATTCTGCCACGAAAAGGCTCGAGGTCAGCTAATATGCTACAGTAGCGCTGATTTTCAGCAGGAGCCTGAAGTGACACATGGACGAAGATAAGCACTCATAAGTGTGTGAGTGCATAAGAAGAAGGTCCTAAAATTAGAGTAGCGCATCTCAGATGTTCACTAAACCGATGCACGGGCGACTTTCTTCTCAACCAGCCTTATGGTGTGAATCCGTCCATTATCTTGCATTAATATGAAGTATTGGTCGAGGTGGGTGGAGTATCACCATAGATTACAAAACCTCATCATGGTACTGCTCTGCATTTAAAGTATCTCGTGCCAAAACAAGATCTGTTTTTCTATCTAGACCAATTTTAGCCCATCATGATTATTTAAGTCTTTTTTTCTTCCAATGAATCAATATATACTCATACCAAGTTTCATCAAATCGGTCCAGTAGTTTCTGAGCCTATTCAATTTAATTCAAACAAATAGTCAAGCAAATCTTTTCTCTTTCTGTCATTAGTAGTAGTAATATATAGATAAATCCCCTAGACTTATTAAACTGCTTCATTCAACATATTACGTAAAACAGTAAGTAATATTAGTGGGTGACGTCCAGCTGAAATAACCCATACCTACACAAAAACATACACCCACTATCCAAATATAAATTGAAAGTTTATGATCCCAACATCTTATTATCAATATTGCCAGCATATTAATAAGGTTGACATGGTTTCAAAAACATCATGTCTGAAGTAAATGAAATTACAGAGAAAATCAGGTTATTGCCTAACTTTCTCGTTTATTAACATATCACAATAATTGCTAATTCTATTCAAAACTAATTTAACTAGGTATAAAAGAGCTAATACATGATATTTTTTGTTAGTCGAGTTTTAGTAGACAGACCATCAAATACATTCAATACGATGCGCATTTTTTTATTTTTGGCCATTTTGGCTTGTATTTTTATCATATCACTGGGACAACGTTAGTACCTTATAATATATTTTGGAATATTAAATAATACTTAATTTAAAAATAAAAACTTTTTTTAAACTTCCTAATAACGAAGTAGTACCTATAAGCCATATTTTGTTTACTTTAACCAAAGACGGTAATATACTTTTGACTTAAAAGTTGGTGCAACAATACCGAAACGTCATGTTAAGAAAATAAGTATATTTTTTACTAAATTGTACAAGATCTTTTTAAATGTCTGTTTTCAGGTTCTCCTGACGGAAAAAGTAAGTAAAAATAACAGATTATAAAAAAGGAAATAACATATCCAAGTTTAGCAATAATATTAGATTTGTCACATCCCTACTGCGATCACATTTATTCATAATATTTGGTATTGTATGAACTTTTAATTTGCCTACAAAGATTGCTCTGTTGTAGTCAGCGTTAAAATAATGATCATATTAATATGGCTACTTTCAGACATATGTCCTGATGCTGTCAATAGATTTACGGACGCACTTCGTCGAATTTCAATGCGGTTCTTAAAGGTGAGACACTTTAGAAACTCTTATTTGGCTGAACGTGTTTTTTGACTAAATCCATCCATGACAGAACGAGGTTTTTACGAAACCTACATTTTGATTAAATACTCCTTTGGCCAAAATTACCAAACACACCCTTGACCAACCGCCCCAAGCCCAATTATTAGTCTTGTTTAAATTAGATGCTTTTCAGTGCTATATTTAGAACTTGTATACCCATGCCGGACTGTCAAATACAGGGTTGTGGGTTCGATTCCCGCCTTAGAAAAGTATTTATGCTTAGATGTTTGTCTGTGGTCTGGTTGTTTCTATTCTTTTGTATATATATATCCAAATTTTGTAAATATCCTATCCCACTATCCTACTCCTACTAATATTATAAATGTGAAAGTTTGTGTGTGTGTGTGTATGTATGTTTGTTACGCCTTCACGCAAAAACTACAAAACCGATTGCAATGAAACTCGGTAAGTAGAAAGCTAGAAACCTGGATTAACACATAGGCTACTTTTATCCCGAAATTCCCACGCAAACTTTCACATCTATATATATAAAAGAAAGTCGTGTTAGTTACACCACTTATAACTCAAGAACGGCAGAACAGATTTGGGTGAAAATTGGTAGGGAGGTAGCTTAGAGCCAGGAGACGGACACTTTTTATCCCAATATGCCCACGGGATCGGGACTTACGCGGGTGAAACCGCGGGGCGCAGCTAGTTTATAATATTAGAAGGATGAAAAAAAAATCTAACACGGTAAGTTTATTAAAATTAATAAGTATATCTATAATATAATCATTTTTAAATTACCTAAACAGAGTTATGCTGACGCGGGTGAAACAGGAACTGTTTCTGCATATGCAGCGTTGAGTATAGCCTTAGCTATAGGATATTTTGCAGAAGGAGACTCTCAAAAACAAATATTAAATGCAGTAAACGTAAAGTCCAAAGATGAGGTAAGTAGACACTAGAGATGAAACGTATAGTGGTTTGGCCGGATACCGGATACCGAATATTCGGCCAACCTTAAAGCCGAATATCCGGCCGAACATAGTCGAGTCGAAGATACCCGATCGCTTCTCTCACACTCGTGTAACGAATCGCCTCGTTACAATGGAGCGATCGGGTGGACTCTGTTGATTTCAGGTCTTTTCGGAAGCTGGTCTTGTATACGAAGACTAGGTGAAAGTGGGGATCTCTCCATACGAACGTAATCGACTGTTTTCTCCCTGGATGACACTAGAGCAAAGATTTTTTTTGCATAAAATTTATAACTGCCATGACCATGCCCCTATTTTTTTTGTTAAATCTTAATTACTATGATGGCTAGAAAATGAAAAAAACCAAAACATAGGAGCATAGTCATGGCAATTATAGGTTTTATGGCACAAAAATATTTGTGCTAGTATCATTATCTAGGGAGAAAATAGTCGACAAAGTGTGTATGGAGAGAACGCCGGTACCCTTTCACCTTAAAATAAACTTTCAGTCATATGACAGTAAACAATAATCACAAGGTAACGAGAGGAGCCCTGACTCAGGACTGTCCATGAACAAAATATAAAAATTACCAATTATGAATACTCTACTAATTCGTACCATTTCTTTTGGAAAATTTATATAACTAGCTTTTGCCCGCCACTTCGTCTGCGTAGAAGTTGAAAATGGACCAAGGAATCACGTTGTCCCGTACAATTTGCCCCCCTTTCCGGGTAGAATTTCGGAAAATCCTTTCTCCCCTCCAACTTTCAAGTCTCTACGATCAGCGGTTTAGGCTGTGAGTTGATCCGTCAGTCAGTCATTCAGGAAGCATTTTATATTATGTATAGATTGACATTTTGTGAAGCTTTTTCGGTGTAATCTTCTATAATATAAAAATGAATCGCAAAATGTGTTGGTCAGCGCATAACTCAACAACGCCTGGACCAATTTGGCCAATTATTTTTTTGGTCTGTTTGTTATTATCAGGAGAAGGTTCTTAAGAAATAAAAAATTAAGAAAGTTGCGCAGAAAATTATTACGCGGGTGAAACCGCGGGGCGTAGCTAGTTGTTAATAAATAAGTACCTTACTATTTACAGATACTATGCATAGCTGATGTTTTAAACTATCCAGTGTACCATTTGCCAGATTGTATAGAGTTGCTAGCATTATATGGCATATTTGCCAATTACAATTATCCGTTAACTCCTGACTTCAGGAAAATTGTTACTGAAGTTTTATATAAAGATGGTCAGACAATGAATTTTAAATTCTCTGATGCCAATAAAACAGCGAACACAATAAATGCATTAGTAAGTAAAATCAATTAAATTTATTTTGTCTTAGTTAATATTTCATAAAATATATTTGATGTATTGTTCGAATTGCATTTATTAATTTTAATATTTTTCCAGTCTGCTAATCTTACAAATGGCAAAATCCCAATTGTTATAGAAGACAGTTCTATATTTAACAGCAGTATCCAACTTATTTCTGTCAACAGTTGGTCTATTAAGGTAATTGTTTAATCTTAAAGTAATTAGGTAATACCTACTCATTTTAATTTTAACGCAAAAAATAAAATATTTGCTTACCAAACTATACGTCTAAATCGGTGCTGGGCAAGCCTATTCTATTCCTCCTAGCGCATAAAGGATTTTTGCGGAAAACAGCTCTTATGCATTTGCATAAGAGCTGTTTTCCGCAGCGCTTTTTCGATTCAAATATTTTCCCCTATTTCTTTTTAAATAATGGCTCCAGTTCAAACCAATCATTCTTTTTTATTAACAAAATAAATAGGTACAAAAGGTTTTTAAAAAGTTTAAGGATTTATTTTGGAAATTAGTTGAAAAAAAGTAAATGTCTTAATATAATATTGGTCCAGTCTAGAGAAGTTATTTAGCAAGGGCTTATGGGAGTAAATTTGTATGGAGTAAGCGCAGATATCAAAATCAAAAAAATCAGGCACAAATCTTGTCCAGTAGAGTTATATAATATTTACCACACTAATATTATATTACTAGTTTACTCACGGTAAAAATCCGAATGATGAACTCTAGTGAAAAGTGGAAGAGGTGTGCGCAGAACTCAATTTTTAGATCCGTTTGGCGGGGCGGAATGGAGGGTCAGTTGCTCACATCATCGCTCTCTGTTCTGTTCTCGCTAACCGCGTTCTATCCCACTCCCACACGTCTTTAGCCATCTAAGTACTGTCGCGCACATAAAAAAAAGTTAGGTATGTGTCACCTAACTTTGCCTAAATTGAAAAATTTAAAGGAATTAAAATTCTATGTCTTTTTGCAATACATTGCCTAATTTTATAATTTAGAAGAATGTTTTTTGGGTTGGGTTAAATCATAAACGGGAGTAAAGTATGACGATTTACATGCATGCGCAAACTATCCCTACCAATTTCCGCTCGGGGTCATGATTCATTGCACGAGTGTAGGACTTATATTAAATTTAAAATTGATAACATTTATAACATTTACAGTCTCAATGGGAAATAGAGTTTCAACCCACACAATTAGAGTTCAAAATATCACCAACAGAATCTGTACTCAAAGATTTCTTACATCAAGATGCAGTTTATCTTAACGGACATAGTGACATACTTGGAGCTGATGTAGGTATATCGGGTAAAATAAATAAACATAATTATTATTTTTAAGATCTGCATCATAATCGTAAGTAAGAATTCGCCGAAAAATATAGGTCTAACGGAAAGAGAAATAAATTAAGATATTATGAAATACTACATACTTCAAACATTTTAATTTTACGAGTATTTCTTGTTAATTATTTTATAGACTCAAAACTTTACGTTTGATCGCTTCTGCTATTAAGTTAAATTTTTTTGGAAATTTCAGGTTGTTCAAGTCAATTTATGTTGTGGATCAAATTTCTATGTTTGGGTGATTGTTCCGGATTGCCCTTTCACAGAAGATGCTCTTATTGATAAACTGAGTCAAAATACAGATTGGTATTATGAACTGAAACGAGTAATGAACGAAACATTGCTTAATCTTAATATAGTAAATTATAATAAAAGCACAACGGTGTATTCTAAACCTTTTTTAATTGATGTAAGAACAAAAAATTTAAATAATTATTGAAATGTATGAATAAGATTTACATTTTGAACTGATCTTTGCATTACCATGTTTACAGGCAGCCAAAATGCCAGTATTATACAATAATGAGACGCTCAACTTAAAAGGAGCTATAGAATGCGATATACCAGCTGCTCTAACTTTGAGCATACAGAAAACATATGTGTCGTCGTCACCTGAAGGAGGACCTGTGCCAAATGGTATGGTGCTTATACTAAAAGGAGGAAATGTTTAATGTTACCGTTGGTGCAAGAGTATAGAAGACTTAATATCACCTCGCGGTTCACCCGCGTAACTCCCAATTCCGTTTGAATATCGAACTCAAAAGCACTCATAGTAGCCTATAGCACTCCTAATAAATTATTGTATCCATATACCAAGTTTCATCAAAATCGGTCCAGTAGTTTCGGAGCCTATTCAATGCAAACAAAAAACCAAATCTTTCATATTTAAATTATAAGGTAAACTATATGGGGGTGACTTCCGCTCCGGCTCGTTTCTGACGCAGAGGTTAGCCATCGCTATTCAGCGTGGCAATGCATTATGGTAACCTTTACGCCGGGTACGATAAAGGGTGGGTTATTTGACTAACTGGTGGTGGTTAATTTTTTGTATTTATAATGTTAAATATGTATGTCTTTTTCTATTAATATAATTATAAACTATAAAGATACAGATAGACAGATATATAAAATCGTAAACAACAATAAAATTGATGAAATTCTGTTCCAGGGCCTCTTTCAAACGGACCTAAAAAGACTTTCATATCGAACATTCCCCACGTCTTCATAATATGGAGAGATAAAGAGGTTTATTTCAGTGGAATAATTCGAGGATAGGTCTGCTAATATGTATGAAAACTTTTACCAATTTCTACGATGTGGCGTGGTTATCTCCTCTTCCTTTGCGAACATTGATTATTCTAATTATAAAATATATTTCTAGCATATTGGTTTATAGACTTTCATTTAAACAGGATTTAAAAAATTTACCATTTTTGATATGTAATTAAGGTGAAAGGGTACCGGCACTCTCTTCATACAAACGTAGTCGACTGTTTCCTCCCTGCATAATGACACTATAACTGTCATGACTATGCCCCTATTTCTTGGGTTTTTTTATTTATTTTCTAAGTATCATAGAAATAAAAAAATTAAGAATAAAAAAAAACATGGTCATGGTAGTTATAAGTTGTATGCAACAAAAATATTTGCTCTAGTGTCATTTTCCAGGGAGAAAACAGTCGACTACGTTTGTATGGAGAAAGTACCTGATACCCTTTCCTCTTAACCTACAATTAACTATGTAATGTGATGTAACCATGTCAACGCATCAACAAAAAGCGTGGTGGTTGAAGTATGCGATGGGTTGTCAATTGTAGAGGTACTCTCCAATCCATGGCGTTAAGCATAGTCTGAGTTATCCTAAGTATACCGAAAGTAAAGTACTGATGCGAATACACACAAATTGTGGCTCTTTCTTTAAATATTTAGATTATGATTAGATAAGCCAACCAATAAAAGCTCATACCTTATATCTATAAGTATCTATACGTTGTATTCCGGCTGTTTTCCTCAACTAGACCTCTATAATGGGTCCCTTTAAAGAGGTCTAGTTTGCGTTAGGATGGCTCTGATATCACCCTCAGAGCTTAATCGACCATGTCCAGAGGAAACATACGTCAGGAGTAAACTAAGCCGCGGGTTTCATTTCGGTGTTTTATTAATGACGTCACACAATGGGAACGTGACAATGACGTCATCTTTTTTGTAAATGCAGGTATTCCATCGATTTACTAGACGTTTTCTTTAAAAATCTTTGAAAACAATAGATTTAGAGTACATCGGAATAAACTCTTAAAAGTAACCAATTTTGCATTATATTTTGTTGCGTTGCCACGTCGCTGAGTCGTTGTAGCCTGAAATTTTAAAGGTTAATATTAACGCAAATGAGAGATGCATGCTACATCTACTAATGGTGTAAAAATTTAGCCAGCGTATAAAATAAAAATATTAAGTAAGTAGGTATCAAGGTAGTAAGAAAATACGCTGTTTATTCCTATTTCTATAGTTGACAACAATTTGGACTTGAGAGAGTCAATAACCTCAAATTGCTACATGCAATTAACAGAATATGTAATTTCCTAACTTACTCGATTATTAGCATATCGCAAAATAATACAATTTCTATCATAAGTAATTTAACTAATTATGTACCTAGTTACCTGTATAAAAGCGAAATGTCAACCGTTTTTTTTTTTTCAGTTGAGTTTTAGTAACGATGCGCAACCTATTATTTGTAGCCATTTTGACTAATATTTTAATCATCTCATTAGGACAACGTAAGTACTTATACCTATCTGAAATGATTAAGCAACCTATTAATAACGCCCACACTTAAAACAATTATGGTGATGATTGACCACGGCTAATGCAAATATATCCAAAACATAAGAAAAAAATACACTTTTTAAATACATAGAAAATGATACTGTTAATACACCTACCTACATCTCAAAACTTATATATTTCGTAAGATTTTTTTTTAATTATTGTAAAAAGTATTTGTTATTTCAGGTTCTCCTGACGGAAAAAGTAAGTAATAATATTTTATTTTAATTACAAATTGGCCAAGTGCATATCCTTTGGCAACTACGGAACCATATCCGTGGTAACCGTCACAAATACGGAATAAGAAAGAGGCTAGTGTTAGATACTCTTTAGATTCAAACTCTGTTTAAATAAGATTACTGTTTAACGGCTTATACCTAACGTCGTCTTCATTTAAGTGTTTTTAACGAAATTCGTGCCCTAAGTTGAAATTTAGTTTTAGTTAACTAACTTATAAAGACAACTAAGGCGTGATAGTTTTCTTTTTAATTTCGGTATATAGGTAAAATGGATACCTAATAACAATCATTCAGTTGGCAGCAACCATTTCACTGGCAGAAGGCGGGGATACTTAACTTGAACAAAAAATAGCTCTTTGAATATTAATATTTCGCAAACTGATCTCTGTATGAAAAATTGGTATTCACACACCTCTAACTCAAATATATTAAAGCCCCATTCAACGACGTCCCACGTCATCGAAAAGACAAGAAATATTATTAGATCCCGTCATAAAAGCAGATACGTGTAGGGGAAGTACTTTTACCACATGACATACTAAAAATGTATTCTTATTTCAAGAAATAATTTTACGAATTTGTCGGCCTCATTGTGTCCAATTACAACTATCTTGTACCTACTCTGTATAAGTCTCTGAACTAAGCCGCGGACAAACGGACGGACTGACATAGCAAATTATAAGGTCTTGTTGACTACGGAACCTTAAGGAGTAAATTGTCCTGGTTTATCAAAATACCTCTTACTTTCAGATATCTGTCCAGCTGCTTTAAAAAGATATACAGATGCACTACTTCGAACTTCAATAGGTTTCTTAAAGGTGGGACATCTCAATTGATCTTATTTTAATGACATGGATATTAATGTTTATTAGATAAATATACTTTTTTTTATCATTTATCAGACGTTCAGACTAGAAACAAATATCTATAGCATAAACATTTGTTTGAGGCGGGAATCGAACACGAAACCTTCTGCGTCGCAAGCGGGTGTTTGCCCGACGCTAATGAATATAAATTTAATAATTCAAATAATAATTTGTGATCATTGAAGTTATGTAAAATAAAAAATTTAAGTTTCAACTTTACAAATAACGTATCCGTTTTTTTAATTTTTATTTTCAATGATTCTGAAATGAAACAGAGTTATGCTGAATCATCACCGGGTGAAACAGGAACTGTTTCTGCATATCCAACGTTAACTATAGCTGGAGCACTAGCGAGTTATACAAAAGGAGATCCTCAAAATGAAATATACACTGCCTTAGGCATAAGGTCAACGAATGAGGTAAGAAGAGTAATGGAATAAAAATACCTACTTCAAATTATAATTATTTAAATTTGGTAATGAAAAATATTCAGAACCAGATGCTAAAACAGTATATGACAGTATAAGATAGGAAACATTTGACAAATTTTAATATTAAACATACACATTACCGTTAAAAATATTACTAAAGATAATATTAGTTTAGTTCTCTTTTTGTGATTAAATATTCTTCTGATTAAATAGAATGCCCCGGAACGCGGATCAAACCCCCTGTCACGGAGGCGACGGCCAATCTCTCTCACAAATCCCAAACCCTCGGCCCCCCAACTCCCAGACGTCTCGACCGCCACAGGCACAAACGACCCCGGACAAAGAAAAGCATAGCCTTCCTAAGTTCCAAGGCCTGAGGCAAACCGTCCGAAAAAATAGGGGAACCTAATAAAGAAAAAGAGGAAGCTGTAAGAGATTTTAGACCGGGAAGAATTTATTTTATTTTATTTTATTTACAATACTTATATAAATAAAAAATAGATAAATAAATAATATTACAGAACATTCCACACATCGCCATCTAGCCCCAAGTTAAGTAACTAGACTTGTGTTATGGGTGCTAGGCAACGAATATACTGCATAAATACTTTTCTTTTCTAAATATATACTTATAATACATAGAAACAACCAGACCACTGACAAATATCTAAGCACAAATACTTGTCTGAGCCGGGAATAGAACCCGCAACCCTGAGTTTGGCAGTCCGGCATGGTGATGGTGGTTAAATGTTTACACACTATGACGATATTAGTTACAAAAATATTGAAATAAATGAATATTTACAGATATTATGCGTAGCTGATGTTACAAACTATCCATTGTACCATTTACCCGATTGCATAGAGTTGGGATTAGCAATAGGTGTAGTAGGCGATGACAAATATCAGTTCACTTCTAGTTTCATCGATTATATGACAAACATTTCATATAGAGAAGGTTTCGCATTAAATTTAAACTTTTTAAATGCTACCGAAGCACAGGACATAGTCAACACAAAGGTAACTTATATAAACTATTTATTTTTTCGTTAATAAGCTTTTTTTGTCCTACTGTTAGGAAAAGGCTTTCCTATCTTCCCTTCACATACCTACCTCGCTCAATTGCGGTATCTTATGCAATAGACGTCAAGTCTATCGCTTTATCTTCGTTTGGATTAATAAGTCGTAATAATTCGTAACATTAGTAGTAATAATATGTAAAACTATAAGGGTTTCCGTTTTTACCTTTTGAGGTACGGAACCCTAAAAATGAAGTTTTAGTCTAATCACCTTATTTGTAAATTTATTTCATAGTTTCATCTATTTCAGCGAATTAAATTACTTATACAAAATAAAAAAATAAATACAAAATAAATTAAATAATACAAAATAAATTATATAATACAAAATAAATTAAATAAATATTTATTATATTAGGAACTAAATACGAGATACAAACAAATAAAAACTAAAAATTAAAACTAAACCTATTCGAACAAACCCCTCCCCAGCGTTCCCGGTGCAAAGCTGGACAATATGCAAGCGGCGTTACCCCGCTGAACCGCTATCGACAGTCTTTGCACCAGGAATGCCCCGGAACGCGGATCAAACCCCCTGTCACGGAGGCGACGGCCAATCTCTCTCACAAGGGGAACCTAATAAAGAAAAAGAGGAAGCTGTAAGAGATTTTAGACCGGGAAGAATTTATTTTATTTTATTTTATTTATTTTATTAAATTTATTTTATTTTAAATCATTATTTCACAGGTTGCTAATCTAACATACAACAGAATCCCAAATATCATAAACGACAGTTCCATATTTAATTCAAGTTCTCAACTTGTTTCTGTCAATGGTTGGTCATTTAAGGTAAGTAATAAAAATATGTTTATTATGCATTAATAAAAGAACTAAAAAACGATATCCAAAAGTATTAATGTTCAAAATCTCTATTAAAGTAATACTTAATTTAGTCATTAATATTTCAAATTTTAATATTGCTTACAATACTTTGTTAATTCTGTTTAAAATTGTTTAATTTTATAACATTTGCAGTCTGATTGGGAAATAGAGTTTGAGTGTGTCAAAGATATAGAATTCAGATTATCAGCGACAGAATCTACATACGGAGAATTCTTATGTCAAAATGCATAGTGAAATACTTGGAGCTGATGTAAGTATAATAGGCTAAATAATAAAATAGGAATTTGAAATTAAATTAACTTGAATATAAATAGAACTTGTACATTAAGGTTCAAAACGCTAATTATGTATTAAAATTTTGCAACATAAATAGTTACCTACCTTCTTGACTAAAAAAATATATAAAAATTGGTCGACTGAATTAAGATAGCTGAATAACAAAAAGATGATACGGGCTAAATACCACGTTTTGATTTCATTTGAGCACCTATAATTAATTTTTTATCACAGTTGCTCATAAAGTGGATCTTATTCAACCGCTTTTAGGCTCCAACGTATTACGCACGCGTGCGTTATTACCTCGAAGCCACTAGTGTGTTATAAGTTATCCTGATAAGTTAAATTGGTATCTTACTGCTAATTACATGTTAGGTAGATGAAACATTCTTAATTTATCTGGGTTTTACTGTTTTGATGGATAAAATAAAGTAGGTACCAAAAAGAGGTTTTACTCCATCAATAAAGCTTGTCTATAAAGTCTGTTTACGAACGATAATTTTACGTGATAACGTCTTAAAAAATGATTGAAAATTTAGTGTTGTTTTTTCTTTACTAAAATATAGTTTTTCCGTACCATTATATTCTGATTTTAACCCCCGACAAATGGAAAAAACCCTAAAAAATATTGTATGTCAGACGAGGCTGTATAGGTTAAAAGTGTTTTGCCTGGCCTTTCGGGAGTATAATTAACAAAAAATATTGCCAAAAAAAATTGTAAACATAGACTTATCACAAATATTTTGTTATTTATTATTTTCTTTTCTTTTATTCGCAACTGTGATCAAAAACGTCGTACGTTACACGTGTGTTGATCATTCCATTCTCGGCTCTATAGACGCACTCGCCTCGATGAAATAATCAATTTACCACACTTGTATCGCAATGTACTATTATATGGCATTCAAGACTTTTATATTACAAAGGTTTCTTCTTTTCCTTTCCTTCATTCCTTGTTAATTATTTTTAAAACTCAAAACTATATTTGATCGTGTTTAATCGCTTATGATTTTATATAATTTTTATGGAAATTTCAGGTTGTTCAAGTAAATTTTTGTTGTGGATCGAATTTCTATCTTTGGGTTATAGTTCCGGATTGCCTTTTCACAGAAGATGATCTTATTGGTAAGATGAATCAAAACATAGACTGGTATTATGAACTTAAAAATGTCATGGTACCTACAGATCTTAAGCTTTGCATAGAAAAATATGCTAAAAGCACAAGAGTGGACTCTAAGCCTCTTTTTATTAATGTAAGAACTAAATTTTAAATTTTTAAGTAACAACCGTTTGAAAATATATATTTTGAACTGATTAATACATAACCATGTTTACAGGCAACCAACATGACAGTGATATACGATAAAGAGAAGCTTAACTTAAAGGGAGCTATAGAATGCGATAAACCAGCAGCTCTGTCTGCGAGCATTCAGGAAACATATGTCACGTCATCAACTAAAGGAGGACCTGTGCCAAATGGTATGTCAATCACAAAAGCAAGAACACGGAAGGTAATAAACAACATAAAATCAAGTAAAATTTTGTTCCAGGATCTAATGGACCCAGGAAGACTTTCATATCGAACTCTCCTCATGTCTTCATAATATTTAGAGAGAATGAAGTTTTTTTTATTGGAATTGTTAGAAAACCGACCTCATAATTTGTACTAATTATTCAATTGTCATTATGTGGCGTTCCGGAATATTTTAAATTCTGCAAGCTAAAGTTGAATAAGTATTCTGATTTTAAAATATTTAACAAACATAATGGTTTTTAGAGTTCAAAACATGTACAAAATTAAACTAATTGAAGCCCGGGTTTATTTGTTATTTTATTAACCCAAATTGCTCAATCTAAATAAAAACATGATTACCCATAACTACCTGTGCACACAGAGTATTTTCAATTGAATCGATAGAGATATTGGTGGACACATCAGTATCTCTCTCTCTCTCTTTCGATAATATACACTTAGGTATTAATCCAAGTCAAGGTTTTTACATAACAAAAAAAAACTAAATCAAAATCGGTTCATCCGTTTGGGAACTACAATGCCACAGACAGACACACACACACATAGACACGTCAAACTTATAACACCCCGTCGTTATTCCGTCAAGGATTTAAAAAAAAATATAACAAAATATTATACCGAACCTAGGCCACTGATCGATTAGGGTCACGACAGAGGAAATTTCTAAAGATGTGTGTCGTATCCGGATGTAAAAAGCTATTAATTAGCTATTAATTGATTTGTAATAATAGAATTATTACGAATGTTTACCAATTAAAAGCTGTATAGCGGTAGTATAATTTTTTATCCAATATTTTTTACATAAATATTTCGAGTCCGCATGGACACTTATAAACTGCTGTACTGAACGTCGTCGTCGGCATGCTCTCCATTACTAAATGTTGGCGTCAACTCGTCACGTTCACAATAGGCCAAGCAACAGATTATTGTACGTGCTTTAACCTCTCCAAGCTTACAAGTACCTTGGAAACAAAAGGTATTCAGACCCAGGGAAAGGTCTCGAGAATGCAACTATGACATCACACGTACTTGAAAGTCTGGAACCAATGAGATTTTAGCACGTCACTTGGTCTACCTTTATTTCGAGGGCTGAAGGCGGGGCTAAGACCGAGCTTTTAAAAGAGTCCGAGGGTCTTAAAACGGAAGTAACCTCGTTACCAAGCAGTCACTTATTCTCTAGTTGATACTACTTGTTCATAAAGATCGCTATAGTAACTCGGCTCTACTTGTGCAGTGCTAAGCGTTGTGCCAAATAGGACTCTAGTAAATGTGAGTAGAATGAATTGTAAGGTAAAATAAATAATTGCAGTTCATTTCTTTAATATTTTTACAACAATATAAAAAATTGGTGCGTGTACTTATGTACGCGCGTGAGAAGTTATATTTTGTCCATCCGTCTGTCTGTCTGTCCGTCGGTCCGTCTGACATTTATTTTACGGACAGCTTTAACCTGTTACTTTAGTGATACAGATGCGCGCGTATCTTAAAATTTCACTCTCATATTTTTTTTCATAATTTCATAGAAGTATAACTTCAAAAAGAGTTCAGTAGATACCAAGTTTCGTTTAATAGACAATAATAGGGTATTTTATAGACTTAATCAACCCTCAGGTAAAAAATGAGAGAAATGGTGCCTAAAATTGTGAATTTTAATTTTTGTACTGTAACTTTCAAAATAACTTTAATGAAAAATAGTAAGGAATACCTTATATTTATATAAGCTGGTTATTGAACTCCCTATAAACCTTATAGGGAGTTCAATAACCAGCTTATATTTTATTACTAGACTTATTGTGTCACCCGCGTAAGTCCAGTTCCCGTGGGAATATCGGGATAAAAAGTAGCCTATGTGTTAATGCAGGTCTCTAGCTATCTAGATGCCCAGTTCCATCGCAATCGGTTCTGTAGTTTTTGCGTGAAGGAGTAACAAACATACATACACACACACACACACACATACAAACTTTCACATTTATAATATTAGTAGGATAGGATGGACCCTAATTTTGTACTTATACCTATTTATAATATTATTGACAGTTAAATTATAGTATTTTATTAAATCATAGTTATAAAAGTTATTTATTAAAGTTATTAAAGTATTATTAAAGTTATTTCGAAGTGAAAATAAATACAAATAAATCAGTTGCAATAAATGGGGTACAGTTCGTCAAATAACCCGCCCCTTATCGTTCCCGGCGTAAAGATTCAGGAGTGACTCCCGCTCCAGCTCGTTTCTGGCGCAGAGGTTAGCCATCGCCAGCGTGGCAATGCTTCTAGCGTTATGGGAACCTTTTATTTAGTTTAATAATTCAAGTACCAACATTTTAGCTACATTACGAATTATTCAGAAAGCGGAATAGTAATGTTTCAATTTACTTACCTGAAAAACAATTTAGGCGTATATATATACCTATTATAGTAATTCTATAGTTTACAAAACAGAGAAATTAAAACCTAAAGACCATCGTGCACAGCGCATTACATTAAGATAGTGGATATTAAGAAAACAGACTTAACAATTTCTAAAAATGCTATATTCAATTACGAAATTCAGTTAAATGTGTGCAAATTGTTTTTTAATATCGATATTATTTGAATATAAAAGAAAGACTGCACGAAAACTTTCTGTCAGTATGTTTCAAAAATTATTTCTTGTCACCGTTCTGGTTAACTGTTTTATTTTTTCTTCAGGGGATGGTAAGTACAATGACTTTCAGTCAATTAGCTACTATTTCATTACAATGACTAAATGTCAACAACACAACAACCTGTCCACATTCCGTATATCTAACGATACAAGACTGTCCACAATTCGAATATCCAACGATGTTATTGGCTACGGTTGATGACAGCGGTGTAGGTATTCAGAAGCACTTTGTTAAGGTGTAAACTTATTGTATTCAGTTAAACCTTAGCGTAGCCAATTATCGTACTAACACATGGAATAACGACTAGAACTTTAATCATGCACAGAATGTACTACGGTGGGTCTGCAATTATGCAGCTGACCGTACCTACCTTTGTTTTTATCGGTGATTAATTATATTTTGTGATCATTAAAAATTTTAATGGACCACATTGACTGTTTTTAAAATTTTAGTAAGTTATTTTATCTTTAAAACTTGACAAATTTTTTTTTAAATTATCTTTCCTAGGGTGTGGTGGTGATCCAAATGCTATCTCCGGTTGCGACCAAACTTGTCAAAAACGTTGCAAAAATTCAAGTAACTCAAGCTGCACTTGTCCTGAAGAAAATAGTTGCGAGTGTAAAGATGAATTCTGTTTTGGCACGAAAACATACTCTTGCATCAAAAACTGCAATGGTAACTATTTATTACCTATAGTCATTCTAAATTTTTTAAGCATTTGCTTTCATCATCTGCTTGATTGTCTGTATTTATACTTACGCGGAGAGGTCTTTAATTCCTTGAACTTAAGGTACTTTAAAAAAATGGATATATTTTTGTTTTGCTATCGAGTTTTATTTTAGAAATTCTAAATAAAGTTTAGGGAATTTCAAAAAATGTGACACATCTTTTATTTATATATGGTTTGCCACATCTTGAATAACAGGGTCTTAATTACATATGTACTTTATTTTATATAATACTAGAGTTGGGTACCTATTTTGTTAATATAGGAGATTCAGGATTCAATATAGGAGACACATTTTAATTTTTTACATTTATTTTTAGAGTCTGAAAATATTTCAGTTCAAACGAATTGCTCAGAAGCCGTAGAAAGATTTACAAAAGCACTCTTTCGTACAACAATAAAGTCGTTGAAGGTAAGGTAGTAGGTACAGTCGGCTGCATAACTGTAGCCCTCGGTAGAGTTCAAAAATTACTATAATTGAAATTTTTGCCTTGTGAGTTAGAAGACTTTAAACTTCAACTAAAGCAGGTGTCTAGAATCTTGCTTGTGTTGAAAACATTCTTATAACAGCCGTTTTGGAGCTCTACGGTGCGTCTGCAATTATGCAGCCGACCGTACCTATATAAATATTTAACCCATAAAAAGTTCTGATTTATATCCAAAGAAGTTTACTGTTACGAAGTTAAAATTATTTTACAATGTTTTCTATTAATAAATTAATGCTTGTGATTTTTATTTCTTCGAAAACAGTTTTTTTCGGATTCGACAAATGAAACAAAACTGAAGAATGAATGTAACTATATCTCCGTTGGCATCATTTTTTTTACTCGCAGCATTCGCCATTTTCGCAGTAGATGACACAAAAGAAGAATTATTTGAAGAATTAAATTTGAGGAGTACTGAAGAGGTTCGATATTAGTAATACTTTGACCAAACGGCTGGCTGCTACTTTGGCCAACGGATTGGTATTAACATCCAAAGTAGCAATGCAGCTAGCTTTTTGGGCACCCTACCTAGGGAAACTAAATTATTTTTTGCATTTTTGGGATAAATTAGCTAAGATCTATACTAATATTATAAAGCTGAAGAGTCTGTTTGTTTGTTTGAACGTGAAAAAATGTTTTTGTGTTGAATAGTCCATTTAACGACGAAGGCTACTTTTTATCCCGATATTCCCACGGGATCGAGAGTTACGCGGATGAAATTAATAATAACTCAAACTATAATAATGACGTTATTCTCACGTTAATCCGATTGTTTTAAAGTTACAATTCATAAAAATGAACATTACTGCAATGTTTTTTATAAAGCGTGTTGTTTGCCAAAAAAAGAAACTTCAGATTTCAAAATCTTTATGTTGTAATTTACACGATCTCTCTCTCTTAATATCAACCACATTATGCACATTGTTATTAATAAAATTGAAATAAGTATTAGTATGAAACCCGGAAAAATAGGTCGCTCAATACTTGGTATTATAAGTTAATCGGCTATGTATGGAAAAATATTTTTTTTGTACTTTTTAGAGCTTGATTTTTGAAGTAGTTGGGTTTTAGTTATTAAACTTATTTTTGTATCAAATTTTTGGCTAGTAATATAATACAATAGCAGATACTCAAAATGTGCTAATCGAGCTTATAAAACGGCTCATTTATTTTTTGACCTGATAACTTTTTATAAATTGATGAACATCGGCAGCACTCACAAAAAAGTGTGACGTCATCGCGTTTCATAGCAACGTCATGTTATTGACAAGGACCGTTCCATAGCAAAGTCATGTTATTGACAAGATAACCATAGCAACGTATTGATGTATGCAACATGGTAATGTTAACGTTACAAAAGATTTCTTATGACGTTATCACATAAAATTATCGTCCATAAACCGACTTTACAGACAACTATTTTTATTTTAAAGTTTACATCCCCTTGACTAATAAAGTTTCCTTCCTGTTACAGATAATGTGCGTATTTACTAAATTAAACAACGAAGCTCAAAATATATCTGGTTGTGCAACATTTCTGGCAGCTCCAAGTGTTTTTGGTAATAGCTCTTATCCCTTAACATCTGCTTTCAAAAACATCATCGATGAAATTGCTGTATATGGAATAGTAGGGAACTTTGATTACTGTCAATCTGAACAAACTGGCGATACAATTAATGAAATGGTAAATGAAATTACAGATAAATTGTATTTAAATAGAAAAAGACACATGTTTAAAAACTACATGTAACAGATGTCAATACTTCTGGAGCCAACTAAGCCGCGGGTTTCATCACGATGTTTTTCTTCACCGTAAGAACAATGTCAATTAGCGCACATAATTTTTTCTTAATAAAAATACATTCGTGCACGGCTGGCCGGGATTCGAACCCACGACCTTCAGAATGAAAGTCGGGGTATCTACCACTAAGCCAACACCGGTCTACATGTATCTAAAATAATATATTTTATTTCCAGATAGCCAAGCAAACTAATTATAATATACCAATGGTTGTTGAAGATTATTCAATTTTTAACTCGTCTACTGAATTAGTACCCGTTAGTGGAGTATACTTTACGGTAAACATAATTTATAGTACCTACCCACAAATTGTATCCTCATCAGTTTCTAATTTTTATAAGACTCTAAAGGCGGAGATATGCAGTAACCCCCTTTTTACCACCTTTTGGTTGAAGTAAAAATGCCCTCCAATCAAAAATTATCGACGACAAAAATTCTATAAAATTATAAAACTTACTAACTTTCGTCCAAATCGGTTGGAAAATACGAAATGTAGAGGAGTACCAACGTGCAATGTACGGTCGGCTGCATAATTGCAGACCCACCGTAGAGCTCAAAAACGGCTGTTATAAGAATGTTTTCAACACGAGCAAGATTCTAGACACCTGCTTTAGTTCAAGTTTAAAGTCTTCTAACTCATCAATTAATAAAACAAAATGAATGAATTAGAATGAAAACATTCCAATAATAGTAATTTTTGAACTCTACCGAGGGCTGCATTTATGCAGCCGACTGTACATACATACTAACAGGGGAAAGCCTGCTATATTTGAAGCATTGACGCTTCACTCGCTCTCAGTCAATAAAAAATAAATTATGCACGCACAATTATAATATTCTTTAGACTTTCACAGATTTTTTATAAATTTTGATAAATTTGCAGGGTGACTGGGAGATAGAGTTTCAGAGAACAAATGAGGTAACACAGTTTAGAATATCGCCTAATGAATCGGAAACGCAAACGTTCATGAAACAAGATGCAGTATACAACTATGCTCATAGTACATTACTTGGCGCTGAGGTAGTAACTACTATTACGAAAAAGAATAGTACATTGTTACCCTAGGTGTGAAAGTCACTCATCGAGTCCCGAGACGGAGTTTGGCGCCCGAGCGTAGCGAGGGCGCTAATAGTTCGAGGGACTTAATGAGTCTTTTACCCGAGGTAAACACTGTGCTTTTCATAACGAATAATACATAAAATTCTTCATAATAACGAGAGTGAATGAGATACTCCATACTACCTATGGCAGTATGCATGACCCGTGTGAAGCCATCATTGTTATTCTTTGGTGTTACCTAAAGCAAGAAGGTTAGGTTTTTGAAGTTCCTAATGCGTAATGATACTGATACTGGCTTCAAGCACATTGCACAAGCCGCACGAAGCCATAATTTGACATGACAGCTGTCAGTGAAAGCGATTTTCCCTAAGGCTGAAAGTTTTTCTTTCTACACGCTCTTCAGGCATCTTTAGACCTACTTTCGGAGTATGAGTAATGAAAAATATTTTTACAATCTTATTAATTACAATATAAAGCTATATTGATTAAATGTTATCAATTTTTAGGTTGTTCAGATAAATACTTGTTGTAAATCATCGGATGTTTGGATTCTGCTGCCAGACTGCCCATTCACAGAAGGTTCTGTTATTGATAAACTGGTTGAAAATCCGGACTGGCATAGTGAAATAAAAGAAACCATGAATCTGACTAGACTTAAAATTTATATACCGTTTTATAACGAGAGTACTACATCAGACTCAAGAAACGTTTTACTGAAGGTGCCAATTACATATCGTTTGCTTAGCTACATCTATACTTATCTATACTTATATTATAAAGCTGAAGAGTTTGTTCGTTTGTTTGAACGGACTAATCTCAGGAATTACGGGTTCGAATTGAAAACATATTTTTGTGTTGGATAGTCCATTTCTAGACAAATTCTATAGGCTACTTTTTATTTTGATAATCCCACCGGATTGGGACTCACGCGGGTGAAATCGCGCAGCTAGTAACAAATAAAATGTGAAAACTTTGAATATTTATTATTACAGGCAACAGAAGTTAGAACTATATTTGATGATCAAACTATTGCCCTAAAAGGAGCTATTGAAAACGACGTGAAAGCTGCTGTCACTGCAGGAGTTCAGACAGTAACATTGACATCTAAATTCGAAGGAGGTCCAGTGCCAGATGGTACTTATGTGGTTATTTTGTTCGAAATCAATTTGTCTTTTATCTACATCAATATTAAGCTTCGATCAACACATACTATACATTTTCTATTTCAAATTGGGGAGGCTCACACCTACGCGACGCTCGCTGATCATTTACGGTCGTGCGGGTTAAGCGACGCCTGGCGCGGTCATTACTTCGATGGGTGACCAATTACTAGTGTGGCAAAAATGTATATTCGTAAGTCCCTTCGTGCTTCGGTAGGCACGTTAAGTCGATAGTCCCAGTTGCTACCTCTAGTAACAGTCGTTAGGTCAAGTTAAACTGAAAACTCTAACGATAAGAGAGCCACACCACTATACGAGAAGAAGAAAATGTTTCATTCTTATTCCTTATCTTATACCTTTCAGGACTTCCTAATGGACCTAAGAAGATTGTCAAAGCTGACTATCCGTTCGTTTTTCTGGTATGCCGATTTGGCAAACCATATATCGCAGGAATTTTTCGTACAGCTGTTGCTTAATTTTTGTAGTCATCTGTAAATTTACATAGATGTCTAACAAAATCGCTACACGTATAGAAGCTACACCAAATAAGACATAAAATTATTTATTTAAATAAATCTGTACCTATATATTTTGATGTTTGTATTTAACTTTTATTTTCTCCCCTATTCCAAATATTTTCTTAGAGTAAGGGTGGCTACCAACCCAACAGCTTTAAACTTTCATAATACGGGCTTTTATTTTGCTTCATCTGACCCGATGTTTGTCACGGAATCTTGCAAATTAAATTTGATCCACTTCCCGGATACCGATTGAGCTGAAGTTTTGCATACACGTGTTTGTACATATTATTATTATATATACCTACAATTTTGTAGGTGAAATAAATAAATATAATAAATATTGCAGAACATTCCACACATCGCCATCTAGCCCCAAGCTAAGTAACTAGACTTGTGGTTTGGATGCTAGACAACGGATATACTGCTTATATTCTTTTCTTTTGTAAATAAATACTTATAATACATATAAACAACCAGGCCGCAGACAACTATCTAAGCATAAATACTTGCCTGAGGTGGGAATCGAACCAGCAACTCTGTGTTTGGCAGTCCGGCATGGTAACCATTGTGCCAACTGGGTCCTCAAATCTTTACTAACATTTTGGTACACTTTTAAAACGAACATAATTGTAGTTTTAAAGCCTTAATCAAATACAAATAGTATAAGAATACCATACAATTGCTACTTAGCGATACCGAGTTCCCTAATATTATCACGTGCATACATATATTTTCCTACACAACGTCACCCAGACCTAAGCTAATCAAACTTTTCTTAAGTAAATGGTCATATATAATATATTTATGCTAACATACAGAAACAGAAAGATAAGAAACCAAATATCTGTATACAAATATTTGATCCATGGCAGGAATTGAACCCGCAAACTTCTGCTTCTAGATCTCAGGCGGGTTTTCACCCACTGTGCCGCAGTAGTTATCAACTAAAGTAATGGAAACTATGACCAAAATGTTGATATCATAATTAATACTCACTCCATTTGCACTAATATGCCGTTAAATGATTGCAAAATTGTTTTTGCATACGCTGAACTATTCTTCTAATATTACACCGTCGCGACGTTTGAATATTAAATATCTTATTATTTGACTATAAAATAAAGTTAGTCTAAAACATTTTATCAGTCTACTGTTTAAATTATTATGTTTCGAATATTGATACTTGTGGCCATTTTGGTCAATTCAGGCATTTTTTGTTTGGGAACACGTAAGTAGTATAAATAAGCAACTGTTCTATTTATGTAACTTGATAATAAATACTTCAGCCTATTATTCCTCTATGACCTCAGCCTTTTCAATGTCAATATTTGTAGTGTCAAGTAGCTATCCTCTACGGTTTCACTCACATAAAAGTACCCACTATTATTATTACCCCTGTAAATCTGTCCGTTGACTTTTAAAAGGGATTTTTTTTATGAATATTATTAAATATTCTTTGAATATAAAGTTTGAGTGTTAGGTTATTTTCAGCGTTTAAAGAACAAATAATAATTATTTTTTAGATTCCCAAAATTCTACAGTCGAAACTTGTTGTCAAGAAGCTCTAGAAAGATTTACAGATGCAATACTTCGTACCACATTAAAAGCTTTAAAGGTGAAGTTCTTATATACTTTTAGCTATAAAATTTCATACGGCGAAAATAGATGAAAATGTATTTGAAAGGTATATTTAAGAACGTAGTGATATTATGAATTGTTTTGTTATAACCCTGTGAAAACTTAAGTGGATAATAAATGTGTTGTGTTTTATTTTGTTTCAATTGAAATAATTCTGTCTTCAATTCAATTCAAGTTTTGGTTTAAAATTATCCATTTGGTTGGTTTGCTTTGATACCATGTATTTTCTGGTATAAAATAAAGAGTTCATCTATCTATCTATCTACACATTTAATACTATTTCTGTTAATTATAACACAGGTATATGCAGATTCAACATGTGAAACAGGGTCAATAACGTTAGTACCATCATTGTATTTACTCGGCGCATTTGGTATATACTCAAAAGGCAAAACATGGAATGAAATAAGCAAGATAATCAATTTAAGGAGTAATGAAGAGGTACAGTATGAGTCATTTGTTTAATTTTTATTTCTATAAGTACTGTTAGGTATGAAGGTATGGAAGTTAAGGAACGAAGGAAAAAGTGTTTTATCCCTATAGGTAGTTTCCTACATGATTAGGGACACATTTTCTTCTAAACAAATTTTCTAAAAGTCGTAGAACAAAAATTGTTTGTACACAGGAGTGGCCCTTAACTCTGCTTGCTAATATAGTTACCAACTAGCTTTTGCCCGCGACTTCGTCCGTGTAGAAATCGAAAATGGACCAAGGAGTCACGTTCTCCCATACAAACTTTACCCCTCCCCCCTTTTCACCCCCTTAGGGGTAGAATTTCGGAAAATCCTTGCTTATCGGATGCCTACATCATACAAAGAACACATCCTCCAAGTTTCAGGTCTCTACGATCAGCGGTTGAGGCTGTGCGTTGATCTGTCAGTCATTCAGGACAAAGAATGTTATATGTATAGATAACCCTGTTTAATGTTAAATTTGATTCATTGTGAATATCACTTTTAATTTTACAGATTATGTGCGTGACAACTATATTAAATAAGGAAGCTATAAATATAACCGGATGTACAGAGTTTGCGGCAGCTGTTAGTATCGTTGCAAATGATCGCTATCCCCTCACACCTGCTTTCATTGATACTGTCGAGAAGATCAGTTTAGATGGATTTGCGAAAAACTTTAATTTATCAAATTCTAAGCAATCTGTTAAATCCATAAATAAAAAAGTAAGTAAATAATAATGTGGGATATAAATAGAAAATAAAGTGGGGTGACTCGCGCTCCGGCTCGTTTCTGCCACAGTGTTAGCCATCGTCATTCAGCGAGGCAATGCTTCTAGCATTATGGGAACCTTTACGCCGGATACGATAAAGGGTGGGTTATTTGCTATGGTTATTTGACTAACTGGTCACTTCATTTATTTGTATTTATAATGTATGTCTTTTTCTATGTATAATGATTTAATAAATAGAAAAGGTTTTTGTTTATGACCCCTTCGTTGCAGATGTCTATAAATATATATCTAACTATTATTATAAAAACTACTCATATGTTTGTAACGAATAGGCTCCGAAACTACTAAACTGATTTCGATGAAATTTGGTATGAGAACATTGAGAACACATTAACTCCCGATGCCGTGGAAATATCGGGATAAAAAGTAGTCTATGTTACTCCTAATTAATTAATGTATCCTCATAGGTACCAGGTTTTAACTCGGTTCAGTAGTTTCGGAACCTATTCGTTACAAACATGAAAACAAACAAAAAAACAAAAAGTTTCCTCGTTATAATATTAGCGCAGAATGTGTAGAATAATTTTAATGATAGGTCAACGTTTGTCCATATTACAGCTGCCTGATGGTAGAGGACCATACGGTCTTAGATGTAGCACATTTCCACGTTTAAAAACGTGGGAAAATATTGAAAATCTCTGTATATGTAAAATTTTCGTGTTGCACCGTTAGTTGCCAAATTTCACCTTAACGGCTGAACCGATTTGTATGAAATTTTTTGTATACATCCGTTAGGTGTGAGAATCGAACCAAATCTATATTTTCCCTTTTTTTTTTAATGGCAAAACAACGTTTGCCTGGGACAGATAATAGGTACATTTAAAAAATACCAATTTTATTTTTTTTGCTAGCTGCAGCAACAAGGAATGGAGTACAGACTACTATTACTGATAATTCAATTTTTAACTCGTCTACTGAATTAGTAGCAGTCAGTGCAGTGTATCTTATGGTAAATTAATATTTCAATATTCTTCATTTTTAGTACCTGTTTTGGAGATGATCTTAGGCCAACAGATGACGCAGGTTTAATTTAACTTTAATTAATTTTTCAATTTATTTCAGGCACAAATGCTTTTATGTAAGAGGCCCTATTTATAATATATTTATTGGCTTTTATATCTAATCTAGATGACTTAAACGTCGCTATATTGCCCATGGCACTTATTAGACATGTATTAAATGGAGCAGGCTTGGCCACACCTATACTCTTCTGCCTTGTCCAGAGGAAAGAACATACACATATCTGGAGCCAACTAAACCGCGAGTTTCATCACGATGTTTTCCTGTACTGTAAGAAAGTCACTGGTGAACGGCCGACCTTCAACCTTTAACCTTTGCAATGAAATTTGAGGTATCTATCTCTAGAGCAACAGCGCTAACATAGATTCCAATATATTAAAAAATCTTGAAACTACAAACGCTTAAGTTCTAGACCTCAATGCTTGAGACTAATTGTTATGGGCAGAAAGATCGTTATATACTTGGACCACAGCTTGGACTAGGGGGACGGATGAGCGTAAAAATCTAAAACAGTTCAGCGCTGAACGGTTCCTCTGGGGGAGCATAAGGAGTCCGTCAGACCTTGAAAATTTATTTTAAATCAACGATTATCGGTTCCCCTAGTCCAGGTGGATGGTTAATCCACCTGGACTAGGCTAATCGTGAACAAATTCTTGACAAGGGATCGTTTTTAGTAGGGGGATCGTTAGAGGGAAAGAAATACTATAAACGTTATAAATTTTCGCAGAGTGGCTGGGAAATAGAGTTTCAGAGAACGAATGAGGTGACACGGTTCAGAATATCGCCTACTGAATCGGAACCACAAACGTTTATGCATCAAGAAGCAGAGTATTACTATGCACATAGTCAACTTCTTGGCGCTCAGGTAGTTATTTAAAATTAAACTTTTAGAATTACATAAGGTTAATTTTAATAGCATTACGCTTAACCTTTATTACGCTATTGAGTCTTATTGACGACCTAGTTGGCACAATGGTCACCATCGGTCGGACTGCCAAACACAGGGTTGCGGGTTCGATTCCCATCTCATACATGTATTTATGCTTAGATATTTTGTCTGTGGTCTGTTTGTTTCTATGTATTATAAGTATATATTTACAAAAGAAATGTATATCCGTTGTCTAGCACCCGTAACACAAGTCTAGTTACTTAACTTGGGGCTAGATGGCGATGTGTGGAATGTCCTACAATATTTGATGACGACAATATTAGATGACGACCCAGTTGGCACAATGGTCACCATGCCGGACTGCCAAACACAGGGTTGCGGGTTCGATTCCCGCCTCATACATGTATTTATGCTTAGATATTTGTCTGTGGTCTGTTTGTTTCTATGTATTATAAGTATATATTTACAAAAGAAAAGTATACTAGTAGTATATCCGTTGTCTAGCACCCATAACACGAGTCTAGTTACTTAACTTGGGGCTAGATGGCGATGTGTGGGATGTCCTGCAATATTTATTTATTTATTAGATAACTATAAAATTTATATACCTAATTTTTTAGGTTGTTCAAGTAAATGCGTGTATGGATCAATTATCAGTTTGGATCCTGCTTCCAGACTGTCCTTTCACAGAAGGTGCTGTTATTGATAAAATGGCTGAAAATCAGGACTGGCATAAGAAAGTCAAAGAAACCATGAACATGACTACAATTGATCTGTACATACCATTTTATAGGAAAATAACTACAACAGATTCAGCGTATGCGTTACGGAAGGTAAGCAACATTAACTTTAATCTAGGTGGCAGGTGTGCTGTATGCTATTCGCAGTCACACAAAAAGTGTTGAACCGATTTTGATGAAATTTGATAAGCCTGGCTATCCAGAGAGGGAATGCCGCCAGTCTCTTGGGGATGATGCCGCGTGGAGACTCTCTGGACAGTGTTTTTATTTGTGATGTGTATGTTTGTTTATATTTTTATTTGTGTAATTTATTTTTTATTTGAGTGTTTTTTGTTTCAATATTTTGTCATTTAATTTCAAGTATGAATTAAGTTGATTTATAGCGAATTTGATATGGAAATATAGGAGATGTGTCTTATAAAACCACTATAAAACACATTAATTATTTATGTTTTTATATTATTTCAGTCAACAGGAATTGAAACAATATTTAACAATAAAACTATTGAACTGAAAGGAGTTGTAGAAGGCGACGCACGAGTTGCTGTGTCTGCGGGAGTTCTGACAACATATTTGTCGTGCACATTTAAAGGAAACCGAAAACCGGGCGGTATTAAACTACATTATTATCTTTGATTATTTTTTTATTAATTAAATAAATAAATATTGCAGGACATTCCACACATAGCCATCTAGCCCCAAGCTAAGTAACTAGACTTGTGTTATGGGTGCTAGACAACGGATATACTACTTATATACTTTTCTTTTGTAAATATATACTTATAATACATAGAAACAACCAGAGCACAGACAGTTAACCATTGTGGTCAAACAGTGTCGTCAAAAAAATTGATTGAATCAGACGTTACTTTTCAGAACTCCATAACTTCTGAGTGGTTAATGAATGGTGTCACCTTACCCCATTGCAGGTCTCTTTAAGTGGGTGGGAGGGCGGTGGTAGGCTCGGAACTAAAAACGAAATAATATTAATACTTCCATACATTTTTTTTACAATCAAATTAGTTGGAATTCTCTAAAGTATCATTTATTTATTTTTCAGAGCTTCCAAAAGGGCCGAAGAAGACCATAAAAGCCGACTATCCTTTTGTATTTATGATTTTCCGGTTTGGCAGAGTATATTTCGCTGGAACTTTTCGTAGAGCTGTAGCTTAAATTATAATATTTGGTGAAAAGTCTATAACATCAATTTATGTATCATTATTCATTTATTATATTATACATTTAAACTTTTTGTTTACTAAAATATGATTCTATTCGATATCCAAATGACTTATGATATTCATTACTCTGTATTTATTTCATTATCTTTTTCTTCTTTGGCGTCGGCCTTTCCTATCCTTTTCTTCCGTTCTGCACGGTTTAGTGCTAAGTTTGTAGTGGTACCAGGCCTACCAGCTGTGATCGTCGATTTATTTAATTGGATGTCAATATATTAGCCTTACAAGTATAGGTCTTATAGAGTTGGAGGGTGTCGACTGTGCAGTAGATTATCAACTGTATTAAAGAAACTATGTTTCACTAAAATATAATATCTTCTAGTATCTATTCTTTAAGTTAACTTTCGTCAGTACATAGGGCAGTGGACAAGATCAAATACTTCATCAATTCCCCCTGAGTTTACCTTTGTTGTGATACCTGTATCTCCACTTAATTAGTTTATGCAGTGTATTTAATCCAAACTGTAAAACAGAATCTCTATTTTGTCTATTTAGGTACAGTTCTCACGGTAAACTGGCAGCGGGCGCGAATAAGTATTCAACCTTGCTTGGTATCCCACCAACAGGTCACGGCCAGTCCCCTAGTGAATTTACGGGAACCCTACTTCCACCTGAAGCGGTGTTGCAATGCAACATGGGCTAGAACTGACCACCTTTCGCTGAGAAGCGTCTACTATCGACACGTCCCGGGACGTGGATTCATTTTGAGCCCAGTATACCATGGTTTATATTATATCGTATTTAGTATTTGAGAGTTTCAATATGGCCATATTGATTTCGGTGGTCATTCTTAGAGAGGACGTGTCTGTAGACTTACCCTAGGGGACTGCGTCCGTGTGCCTTGCTAACGTATGTAATGACATTTCGCGTATAGGACTCCAATCCTAGTGACTCGCATGGTCAATATGCGCGCCGTCTCGGCCTATTTCATCGCCTTGGATGAAAACAAGACGGTACAGCACGCGCATATGTGTCCCTCGGATGCGATCTCACTGTATTTTCAATGTACCTCTCCACTTCTATAAATATTCACCTAATACCTGCTCAGCTTCGCCTAATATTGATCTATTCTGTTTCTAGATAGCGGAACCTACTACCTACATAGCTCTTAAATAGTTACTACCTTCCGTTGTAGACCCGTAGCTCTGCTCTCTCTCCTGCTGTAGATGTAGCGCTCGTTCAGTCTACCTATCTTTACTACCTAGTAGGTAAAGAGTCTAATAGAAACCAATTGTTCTAGTTGATAGATCTGGCTAGTACTAGTGTATGTACTTGTATATGTTATGTATGCGTCCATATAGGTACTATCGTCCATGTATACGTTAGGCTCTATCGGTCAACGGAGATTAACGTATCCTTCCTGGAATTGGTTATAATTGAAAGAGTTATTTGGTGACCTCTGAATTATATGGTTCAGTAGTTCATGAAGTATACTCGGACTATCTTCCTATAAAATGGAACGTTGCGTTGGGATTACGCGCCTGTACCTGCAGCGTCTGATTCCTACCTAAGAGTGTCAATTAAGCAAAGGTTCTTAAACTTAAACATTAAAACTTCCTGTTTAACTTTTACTAATATTGGTATTTATTCAATATATTTATGTGAACCAAAAGAGAAACTGTGATATTATTTAAATCATAATGTACTAGTTTTAGCACATTATGACTGGATTTTCCGTTCCTAAGGCCGCTAAAGTGGAGGAAAAAACACAAAATCCAAAGAAAAAAAACCTCCGGCCATTCTTATGCTACCATTAGATTACATAGGATAGTAATTACCTTATACTATATCATTGCCCATGCATCTTGAACTACAGGTTGACTAACACAATGGCTTTACTTTATTTTAAATTCTTGACATTGCGATTTAACATTGACTGGGGTCTCTCCTTCTCTCTCTCCGTCTCTCTCAGATAAATTGCTATGTAAATAGCCGTCAATGTATTTCCATATACTGGGACTCTGGTTAGATTAGCGAAAGAAATGCATTATATTTATAAATTATCTTGCTTCCAAATACAGTAGTCAACCTGTACCCAAATAACAACTGACTTATGCTATTACATTACCAAATACGCCGGCGTAGGTCAACACTCATCACTTATTCTACTTTAATTACGTTATCTACGAATTATTCCATAACTTAAAGACAATTAAACTCTATCATGACTTCGTCCCGCGATGGACGCTAGTATTATATAACACTGCTTCTAAATCGATACATAACTGCTTCTACTTCTGCCCTCTGATCTGGCCCAAAACCAACTGTCCTCCTTTCGTCCTCGATTTTCGTCTTCGGCTATCATCCCTTCTCAATTAAAATGGGCGGGTGTCCTGTGCGAAACTCATTATCCAATCACTATTCTCGGACTTCGGGCGGCGTCTTGTCATAAACGCCCTTTTCAGTGGGACGGCGTGTGCCTGCGCAATTTCTAAGAAATACCCTTTTTTCTATTCCGTTCGTTACTTTGTGCAACATGTTCGGGTCAGCTTTCAAATTTATGGATCCTCTAGACGCTATGTTTATTTAGGATTTCTTAAGCGTGTCTAATTTTTATGCAACGCAGTCGGGAACCTATTAGAATACTTTATTTATTAAGGTTTACATTGTTCTTATCTTAAGTGAAACTAATGTTTCAACTGACGTGATTTGTTAAAAACATGTGTACTATACTTAACAAACATACAACTGTGAGAAAGTTTTATTTTAATTATTTGAGCATCGTCACAAACAAAATGTATATTGGATAGGTGGATGATTACCACCTCAAGTTGTCGTCAATGTCAAATGTTTTTAGGTCTTTCTGAACCATCGTCAACCATGTGGCGGGAGTTCTTCCGCGTTTCCGCTTCGTCGTTACAATTTGTAGGGCTAACTTGACCATGTGATCCTCAGGACGACGCATTTATTTCATTAACCAAAAATGCGTAGACCTATTGTTTTTTTAACGACTTTAAAAAAACGTCGACGCGTATACCATACTCATGGACGTAAACTTAATATAATACGTCCAATATGAAGTCCGATTTCAATTGTTCTTTTTTTAATTTCGGGCGGGGGCTTCAAGTTTGTCCAATAAAAATATATTACGTGTAAAAATGTATTATTAAAATATATAAGACCATCAGGAAATTACTACCTTTCAAACAAAAAAAAACATCGAAAACGGATCTCATAAGACGGAGATGGGTACAGTTTGCGTCATACGTCACTATCAGTGTGCTACAATAATACTATAAACAAGTATTGGACTTACGACCTTCTTCTAATAGACGTTACACACAAACATAAATACTTGAATTAAAAATACTCGGTGTGGTTATTATTTTCAATATGCTAGCTATGCCTTTTGTTGGCCGAGCGATGTAAGCCGCCACCCGCTACACCAACCGACGTGGGTTCGATCCACAGGTTACGTTGTTATAATGTTCAAATTGTGCTGTGCAGGATTGTAAACGTATTAATTAAGACCCGGGATAATATTTACTATGAATACATATCGTGTAAGTTTAAAAAGATTTTTAGGATTGTAAACGTTATGGTGGCGGTGGACTTTTAAGCGTCGATTGTACATACTTATTTATTATAAAATATAGAAACACTAAAATCAGAAACAAATATGATGCACTTATACCCAAATATTTGGTCCAGAGCTGAAATCAAACCAGCAATTTCTGCTTCTACGTCTCAGGTGAGCTTTCACTCACCACCCCACAGAAGTCGTCAACTAAAATAATGGAAAATACGACCGATATGTTAATAGCTTACTTAGTAACTTACTCCATTAGCAATATTATACAATTAAATGATTACAAAATTGTATTTGAATACATCGAATATTCGGCTGTGCAATTTCAAAACCTAGCAGGGGACAAAAGTAAATTTTATAGGAGACCCTAAAAACGAATTGATACCTTTCAGTGCTTGCTGCCTGACTCTGTCAATGCTACACAGATCTGGACCAAAAGATGTGGTAAGTATAATCTATTATCTTAAGTATATTATCATAAGTATATTATCTTAAACTTTTCAATGTATATCACCATTCTTAACACGTTTTATATAGCACTTACTAACGATTTTTTTTTATATATTTTTATATTAGGGTAAGGCTTTTTGACTATTGCTAAACCTAGTCTAAGGTAAATGTCACTTACTAGCTTTATGAACTGTTTTTTGCTTGTGTACTAATTTCTAAGTTTTTCATTATTCGGAATTCCATTTTTAAGCTGTTTTTTGAAAATTATGACGATGCAAATCGATGCAGCATGGCCATTTTACCCGGGAGCAGCAAAAACCCCTTTTTAGGAGCGGTGTTTCTTGCTAGGTTTTGAAATAGGACATACGTATTCTTAAACTGATAACGTTTGAATATTGAACATCTAATTATTTGCGTATAAAAGGTCGTTGGTCTAAAACATTTCGTCAGTTAACTGTTTTAATTATGCTTCGAATATTGTTCCTTGTGATCGTTCTGGCCAACGTTTTCATTTTTTCTTCAGGAGATGGTATGTACAACAAAAGTATTTATTTACAATGCGGGACTGTCCACTGTTCAGTCCATATTACGAATTTCTAAAATGTTATTGGCTATGGTTGTTGACAGCGGCGTGTTACGGTTAAAACGAAAAACACCTTGATAAGTAGAACTAATTAAATTTATTTGAACCCTGATGTAGCTGTATTTTTATGGCCAATTTTGGCGTACTTCGGCACATAATAACGATTCCAATTTAGCTTTAATCATGCACAGAATGTGCCATTGTTTTTATCGGCGATTAATTCTATTTTGTATTCATCATAAAAAGTATTATTATCATTTATTATATTTTAGTAAGTTTTTTCTTTCTCTTCTTAAAAATCTTTCCTAGGGTGTGGTGGTGATCCAAATGCAAAGCCCGGTTGCGACCAAACTTGCCAGAAACGTTGTCCATATTCAAGTAACTCACGCTGTACTTGTCCTGAAGAAAATAGTTGCGAGTGTAAAGATGGATTCTGTTTTGACACGATGAGTTACGCCTGCGTCAGCAATGGTAATTATTTGTTATCTACTGTTACTCTTAATTTTTTTCTCATTCGAGTTTAATACATTTTAATCATTTGCTTTGAAATACGTTGGATTTTAAGGCATTACATATTTTGCTTTTTCATAAATATTTGTATGATAATACAGAGTTTTTGGTAGGTAATCATATAAGAATACAGTTGATGCCTATTTCAGTGCACCTTTTAACATTTCTATCTCTGTAACCAAAATAAATACCTTTAGATAATTAAACTATCGTTCCTAGGGTGTGGTCCAAATGCAAAGCCCGGTTGCGACCAAACTTGTCAGAAACGTTGCCCAAATTCAAGTAACTCAAGCTGCACTTGTCCTAAACAAAATAGTTGCGAATGTAAAGATGGGTTCTGTTTTGACACCATGAGTTACGCCTGTGTCAGCAATCGTAATTATTTATTTCACACTATTACTTTACTTTTTTTTCAACTCAATTTTTATACGTTTTAGGCATTTGCTTTGAAATAGGTTGACTTTTAGGGCATTATATATTTTCGTATTTGTATTTATAACACAGAGTTATTGCCGATTACGATTACCAATTACCCTGTATGGTACTATAATAAATGTTTTAGATTCCCAAAACTGTGAAGTCAAGACGGATTGTCCAGAAGCCCTACAAAGATTTACAGATGCAGTACTTCTTACAACTTCAAAAGCTTTAAAGGTAAAGTTCCTATGTATTTGAAATGTGTATAGTTAAGAACGTGGTGGGATATAATAAATTATTACTGTAACGCAATGCATTGTGAAAACGTATGACAATGTGAAGATTGAAATGTTTTAGATTTTTATACGATGTAATGAATGTAACTGTCTCATTTTGATACATTTTATTCTTCTTCTTATCGCACCCCCGTTTATTTGGGGGTCTTTGAGTCACAAGCGTATAAGTATCTTCTAGATAAGCGTGCTATATACAGCATCGTCACTTACCATCGTGTGAGAAAGTGGTCAAGCGCACTATATACTGCATATTAAACTATCTTGATAAAATCAAAATTTTCCCAGACTAAAAATCAACCACACTTGGCGGCGTCTATCATATGGCTTCCATCGGGTCCTCATTTGTGCAGGTGGTAGGGCCACAGATGCCGCCTTAAGTGTGGTTGGTTCTTTCATTATCTATCCATCCATTTTATTTATTTCTATTATTGAAACAGGCTTATGCAGATTCAACATGTGAGACAGGATCAATATCGACAATATCGTCAATGTTTTTACTCGCCTCATTTGATATTTATGCTAAATGTGAAACAAGAAATGAAATAAGCCGGATACTTAATTTATGGAATAATGAAGAGGTATAGTAAGAATTATTTGTGTACTTTATATATTATTACTAATAGCAGTCCGCGATTACACCCGGGTAACTCCCGATCCCGTAGGAATATCGGAATATAAAATAGCCTATACCCTTCCTCGATAAATGGACTACCTAACACCAAAACATTTTTTCAATTCGATCCAGTGGTTCCTGAGATTAGGGCAAACAAACAAACTCTTCAGCTTTATAATATTAGTATAGATATATACAGAATAAAAGGTTGATTAATTGAAGCAAGAAATAATCCTCTCTCTTTAGAAGCTAGATAATATTTTCTTAGTTTTAGTAAAATATCTTAAAATTTTCGGCAGTAGTTTTAATTTTATTTTTTTTTATATTAAAGGTACCTACCATATGTTTTCAAAACAAAATTGATCAATGTTTTTTTGAGCGATTTGGCTTATAAAGTAACAAACATAAAAAACATTTCCGGGGTCCATTCCAATTAATATTTATTATCAAGTAAAAATAAAATAAAATAAGTGTTTTTTGTTGTACCTAATTTTATTTTAAGTAATTAAACTTAAATCAATAAGAAGGTACCTATAGGTATATTATTTGTTTTGATTTTTGATCTGTTATTTTATTTTTGCCTTGTATTGCTTTATATTCCTATTAAATTTAATATTTCTCAGTAAAGGAAACATATTTGAAAAATAATATATACGCTTAGTAAACAAAATGTAAACTTAATTCCTATAATTTTATACAGATATTATGCGTGACATCTATACTAAATGAGGAAGCTAGCAAAATAACTGGGTGTGCAGAGTTTTCGGCAGCTCCGTGCATTTTTGCAAATTACCCGTATCCCTTAACACCTGCTATCAAGAATACTGTGGACGTGATAACTTTAAATGGATTAGCGACAAATATAAATTTTGCACAAAATAAGCAGTCTGTCAGCCTCATAAATCAAATAGTAAGTTCATGAATGATGAATTTGTTACACAGATGGAACATATTTTTTATACCTATAGATTACCTATGTTATTTATTTAATAGTATGACAATCGAAATAGGCGAAATATTCTTACACAATATCAATAATAAATTAAATTAGATTACCTCACTCTGACATTAATGACCTTACACCCAATTTTGTAAATTTTCTTCGCAACCTGAATGTTGAAATGTAAGTAATTATGTTTCCTCTTAAAAGAATTTAATTTTATATTGACATAATGATAATGATGATAAAGTGAACATTTTGTTGAATTTATTTTTCAATTATTAATTATATTAAATAGAAAAAGACAAACATATTTAATATTATAAATACAAATAAATGAAGTAACCAGTCAGTTAAATAACCCGCCCCTTATCGTACCCGGCGTAAAGGTTCCCATAATGTTAGAAGCATTGCCACGCTGAATGGCGAAGGCTAACCTTTGCGCCAGAAACGAGCCGGAGCGGGAGATATTATTATTAGACATTGTAATAATCTAATTGTTATAAATCTAATTAATAATTGACAACCTAGTTGGCACAATGGTCACCATGCCGGACTGCCAAACACAGGGTTGCGGGTTCGATTCCCGCCTCAGACAAGTATTTATGCTTAGATATTTGTCTGTGGTCTGGTCTGGTTGTTTCTATGTATTATAAGTATATATTTACAAAATAATGGTATATAAGTAGTATAACCGTTGTATAGCACAAATAACACAAGTCTAGTTACTTAGCTTGGGGCTAGATGGCGATGTGTGGAATGTCCTGTAATATTTATTTATTTAATTTTTCAGTTAGCTAAACAAACAAGAAATAGAGTACAAACTGCTGTACCTGATAATTCATATTTTGACTCGTCTACTGAATTAGCAGCAATCAGTGCATTGTACCTTCAGGTAAATTATTATTTCATACTACATTATTTTTAGCCACTGACGCAAAAACGACGGGGTGTTATAAGTTTGACGTGTCTATGTGTGTGTCTGTCTGTGGCATCGTAGCTCCCGAACTGATGAACCGATTTTTTATCATTTTTAATTACCTGTTTAAGATGATCTCAATAGGGCAACAAATGACACAGTTGCCAAATTAATATCATTTATTGATTTTTATCACAGTTGCTCATAAAGTGGATCTTATTAAACGGCTTTTAGGCTCATAATCCAACGTATTATGCACACGTGCCGTTTACATTACCAACTCGTGCTATAAAGTTATCCCGATATGTTAAATACGTATTTTGTTGCTATTACATGTTAGGTAGATGAAACATTCTTGATTAATCTAGGTTATACTGTTTTGATGTATAAAAAAATTTTGGTACCATAGTTTTTAAATCTCGGCTTCTAAACATGCTCGCGTTCCGCTAGCGCGTCATAAACCGCCTTTATGCAATGATCAATTTACCACACTTATATCGAAATGTACTATTATATAATATATCATTTTATTTCAGGCACAACAACTTATAAACAAAACCCATATGATATGTTTACCCATTATTAAACACAAACATTAAAATATTGGCCTTTACATCTATGTAATCTAATCTAATCATCTAACAATCTAAAGGTTGCTGAAGTGCCTGGGTCCTAAACTTAGTTCAGTCGACTGTGTTCTAAGGAAAGTTAACTTGTCAATACGTCTAAAGCCAACTAACGCAATGTTATCCTCCAACATAAGAACAATGTTAGTTAGCGCACATAAATTTTCCGTTGAAAATCCATTGGTGCACGGTCGGATTCGAACCCACGACCTTAGGAATGAAAGTTGAAATATCTACTACTAGGCCTACGCCGCTCTAAAGGCTAACATACAAACATAATTAAAATCTTAAAACTTAACCTTTTTAGTTTCTAGCAATCAATCAACATTATAAGCATATCAGCCACAGGACGTCTACTGCTGAACATAGGCCTCCCCAGAGACTTCCAGAGCAATCAAATCCATCTAGAGTCAATGCTTAAGTCTAAAACACTAATTAAAGTTCTATGTGCTTATGATCCAAAGCATCTTACTTTTAAAACACTTAAGAAATTATAGGTAAAAATATTAATTATATCTGCAGGGCGGCTGGGAAATAGAGTTTCAGAGAACGAATAAGGTAACACAGTTTAGAATATCGCCTACTGAATCGGAACCGCAAACGTTCATGCATCAAGAAGCAGTGTATTACTATGCCCATAGTAAACTTCTTGGCGCTCAGGTAGTTATATATATTTTTTTAAATTAAAATATATGAAGGAAATATAAAATAAAATTACAAATAAAAGACCTCAAGCGCGTGTCCCCGAGATATTGTTCCCAGAAGGCATGCAAAATTTCCCCTCTGGACGGTCAGACTGACCCTTTTAGCGAAATAGCCACCAGCCCTCCGATCACCAGAGACCTAGACAAGACGCGCGCCAAGGTCCCTAAAAATGAAAAGCCTCAAAGTCTCGACCCAACGTAATTAAAAAGTTATTTAAAATTAAACTTTCAGAATCACATATATTTTATGTTATTCAGAAAATTTAGTTAGTTATACGCTGATAAGTCGTAGGTGTTACGACATACTATAAAGCTATGTATATGTAAAAAAACAACTTTTAGGTGACCAAAACTGGCTGCTGCTTTGGCCCACGGATCGGCATTGCAATACAAAGAGGCAATGCAGCCAGCCTTTTGGGCACCCACCAACGGAATTATTAATATTATTATTTTTTCCTTTAAATTAATCAATAAACTATATCACTTCTAGGTTGTACAAGTGAATATGTGTATAGATCAATTATCAGTGTGGATCCTGCTCCCAGACTGTCCTTTCACAGAAGGTGCTGTTATTGATAAAATGGCCGAGAATTCAGACTGGTTTAAGGAAGTCAAAGAAACCATGAACAAGACTCGAATTGAGCTGTATATACCGGTGATGGACAAAATAACTACAGTAGATTCAGCGTATATTCTTCGGGAGGTGTGTAACATAAACTTATATTTCTGTCGACAAATGTGAACTAACTGTCTGTATGTATGATATTATTAGCTGCATAAACACTGTTAAATCGATTATGATGAAATTTGGTATGAAGGTACCTAGCAAGATCTCTGAGCTGAGAACCAGCTCTCTTAATATCCATATATATCCTTATGTCTGTGGATTTATTTTTCCAATATCCCCCAGCAAGTCATTTATATTAACGTACAATATTTGTTGCAATCGTTTTAAATTTTAAAATTAGTGCTGCTTTCTATTAAAGTAGGTTTTGTTAGTATCTAATTTATTGATGATTGATACAGTTAGTCGGAAAACGTCAATTACCATAGTTTAAAATGTTGATTACAAGAATTAATAAGTATCTTCAAGAGTTGGGTTTTTTTTATTGCAATGTCACAAAAAATCGACGGTCATGTCGTTTGTATACTATGGCGAAAGTAACGTAATTTAAAGGGGGTTACACAAAACTAGGCGTCTCCCTAGGGAATGAAGGAGGAAAAATTGTCTATGACAAATAACAAATTCCATGTGAACCCATTAAAGGTGTCTGATATTTTTATCGTTACGATTTCAGGCAACAGAAATTAAAACGATATTCAACAATAAAACCAATCAACTGAAAGGAGTTATCGAAGGTGACGGACGAGTTGCTGTAACTGCTGGACTTCAGACTACATATTTGACGAGCACATTCAAAGGAAACCGAAAGCCAGGCGGTATTAAATAAATAAATAAATATATATATATTGCAGGACATTCCACTAGCCCCAAGCTTAGTAACTAGACTTGTGTTATGGGTATACTACTTTTATACTTTTTTTATAAATATACTAGCTGCGCCCCGCGGTTTCACCCGCGTAAGTCCCGATCCCGTGGGCATATTGGGATAAAAAGTATCTTATGTCCGTCTCCTGGCTCTAAGCTACCTCCCTACCAATTTTCACCCAAATCTGTTTTGCCGTTCTTGAGTTATAAGTGGTGTAACTAACACGACTTTCTTTTATATATATAAGATAATTATAATACATAGAAAGAACCAGACCACAGACAAATAATAATATAAAGTCAAAGTCAAAAGTCAATTTTTTTTATTTCTTTGGATGCTTAATACAATTGTACATGAAAAATTGACTTGAAAACGTCTTATCTAAGCATAAATACTTGTCTGAGGTGGGAATCCAACCCGCAACCCTGTGTTTGGCAGTCAGGTATGTTTACCATTGTGGCAACTGGGTCCTCAAATTAAGATATATTTTTAACAAAGAACGGACAGTGCTAATTAGCTATTCGACTTTTTGTCGATTTTTGTAGCAGTTGACGTATATAGGTATAGATAGCTATAGAAGAGATAAATAAAAGAATCACATCTCTAAAACTCCAAGAGCTACGAAATTAAAACTTCGGGTATTCACGAGCGGACAATAAGAAATAATATTTAGAAATTCGACCTCTGAAGGGGTAAACCGGACTTGAAAAAATTTGTAGTTTATAGTACCTAACTACTCGTATTAAGTATTCTGTGTTCATACGAAATAAATTTCGTGTTAAAACAGCTTTAAACATTTATATTTAGAAATTAAATTATTCAACCAAAAACTGTAACCATCCGCGTTCTTGATATCACGCGCTGCGAGAATGCGCTGTGGCTAGTATTTATTAAAACAAAATCGTGTTGATTAACACTAAAACGGATAGAACAGCGGAACGAAGCTAGTCCAAATATAAAAAGTCACATTTATGTGTGTATGTATTATTATTAACATTTTGCAGTCAAATTATTTGACCTTCCAACGTTTCATTATTTTTTTCAGAGCTACCAAAAGGACCTAAGAAGACCATGAAAGCAGACTATCCATATGCTTATATGGTTTTCCGATTTGGCAGGGTATATTTCGCTGGAACTTTTCGCAGAGCTGTAGCTTAAATATTTGATGAAAGTCTATAATGAATAAGTATATATGTTATCAATAATTCATTATATTCAAATAAAGCTTTTTTTTACTAACACAATATGATTTTATTTTGAATCTAGTAAACAAAACATAGGGGCATAGGCATGGCAGTTATAGGTTTTATGGCCCAAAAATATTTGCGCTAGTGTCATTATCCAGGGAGGAAACAGTCGACTACGTTTGTATGGAGAGAGCGCCTGTACCCTTTTCACCTTAAGCTAATTTTGTAAGCTACGGACCCCGATACATATTGTGATTTTTTTTAACTAAATTTTAAATTAAAACTAGCTAAGTTAGCAAAAGCACTATGTCTATTGCCTTGATATTCGATTTTTTTACCGGAATAATCGTTCTACGTGCAATGTTAAATTTTTTTTTTAACTTTCTACAGGTAACGGCCGTTGCAGCTTTGTTCCACGTATACCGATTTACAATAGACATTGCTGTAAAGAATTATAAAATTAGAGGCGCACGCACTTATCGATTTATCACTGCGATACATCGATGAAGTTCGTATATGTACTCTAGTCTGTGATTGGTCAAATCAAGTTACCGCTCTCCGTCTCGCTCGCGCACTATTACTTCGTTTCTACTGTGCGATGTTAATTTTCATCTTCGGCATAGCCGTACCTTTAATTCAGAATTTGAACGGACGGCGATGCTCCCCCTTTAAATACAAGATGGTCTAAAATTTTCGTTTTTTATACTTCCAACATTTCATGCTTAATTTTTCAAGGGTTCCAGAAGGAAGTAAGAAGATTTTTAAAGCCGATTATCCATTGGCATTTATGGATTTGTTTTCATCGCTTAATCGCTTAAATTGCAACAAAATGCTATGTCATTGATGTCAATAGTTTGTATTTTAAACTAGCTGTGCCCCGCGGTTTCACCTGCGTAAGTCCCGATCCCGTGGGAATATCGAAAAAAATATCCTATGTCCGTCTTATGATTGTAAGCTACCTCCCCACCAATTTTCAGCCAAATCGGTTTAGCCGTTCCCGAGTTATAAATGGTGTAACTAACACGACTTTCTTTTATATATATAGACTAGCTGCGCCCCGCGGTTTCACCCGCGTAAGTCCCGATCCCGTAGGAATTGACTCTACAAAACGTTTGTATGGGAAATAGAAAAGGGCTGTTTTTAGGGTTTTCCCGGAAATTATTCGATTTTTTCTCGCCTTTTAAACCTTCCCTAGACCTCCACGAACATTTCAAGACTAAGATAAGATAAATCCGTTCAGCCGTTCTCGAGTTTTAGTGAGACTAACGAACAGCAATTCATTTTTATATATATAGATTACATGGTTTAATTCTTTACAAAATAGTACAATTACAGGTTGTAACTTTGAAATGATTTCAAGAAACACTAAAATCAGAAAATATTAAGGAGAGAAAACAGCTATTTTTTTTGTATGGATATAAATGCTTTATGTCATTTTGATCCTGGGTTGTTTTGATATGTTAGCATGGAAACCTCTCGAACAATCTGTTTTACTGTTTAAATAAACTACCTAATAATTTCTCAGCATACGATTTTTTTTGGAAAGATTTCATATTCACTATTAGGTATATTCCCATTCCCACTCTGTCCCGAAAAAATGAAATGGAAAATGGAATCCTCCGAACGTGAGAAAATAGGATTTTCGTAGCATCTTCTCCCAAACTAAAAAAATCGGAGAATTTGGGTGAAAATGGAAGGTAAAAGTTAAATTGAGTTAAGTAGAATAAAATCAAAGTATCAAATAAACAACAAGTAGGTAACAAAGAAGTATAAACTACTGCTCCTGTATTCTTGTAATAAAAAATAAAATATCACGACACTTGTGTGAATAAAAGAAATGATTAATGTTACAGCAAATCTTACCAATTTAAACATTACCTAACTTATTAATAAATTCTATTACAAATGGAATAATCAGATGAACTGGTCACGCGATTATTTTTACCGACTTCAAAGGAGTTGTTAATATTATTTTTATGGATGATTACCGATTCCTCGAACACAGATCAAGAGATAGAGATGTTGCAAACGTGACTTCATATTTTAAACGTTTTCTTGTTTAACATGAATTTTTCAATTCAATCCTGAGATTAGCGCGTTCAAATAAACAAACAAACAAGCTTTGTAATAATAGTATAAATAGTATTGATTATTTATGAACAAATAAGGTTTTATTAATATTGTACTTTTATTTTGTACTTCATGAAAATATTACCTGATTGAAATTTATGCCAACGAGTTATCTATTATTTATTCGTATTTTAACGAACCAGTTGGCACCATGGTTCGATTCCCGCCTCAGAGATGTTAGATATTTGTCTGGTTGTTTTTATATATTATAAGTATATATTTACAAAAGAAAAGTATATAAGTAGTATATCCGTTGTCTAGCACCCATAACACAAGTCTAGTTACTTAGCTTGGGACTAGATTGCGATGTGTGGAATGTCCTGCAATATTTATATTTTTTATTACGTGCAGGGTTGGCAAATATTATTAGGGACCTAAATAAACCATAGGTAAACACGTATCGTCCTAGAAATTGCGAATAAAAATTATGTTGTTGTGATTACGAGTAAGTTGCTTGGGTTAATGGAAGGCAGCATGTTGTTCGGTGTGCCGAGCCGCCCCCTTTTGATTCATTCCCTCCTATCAGATCTTGACACGCGCTTTCTAAATTAGCCTCCAATTACTATTGCACCTATTACCTCACGCAAACCTATAAGTAGTAGCTTGTAAAAAGGAATGGCAACATCGTACTAATATTATATACCAGCAGCGGTTTCACCCGCGTAACTCCCGATCCCGTGGGAATATCGGGTAAAAAATTGCCTATGTTATTTCTAATGAATCAATGTATTCTTATACCAAGTTTCGTCAAAATTGCTCCAATTTCAGAGCCTATTCAAACAAAAGAACAAAAATCTTTCCTCTTTATTATATTAGTGAAAGTTTTTGTGCATTTGTTACTCCTTCATGAAAAAACTGGTGATCGATTACGATGAAACTCGGAAAGTATGTAGCGAGTTGTAAGTCTGGATTAGCATTTAGGCTTTTTATACCGTTATTCCCTTGAAATCAGGACTTACGCGGGTGAAACCGCGGGACGCAGCTAGTTTATTATAAAATTGATGGATTTCTTCTTTTTTTAACAACTTTTTTTCTCAATTTTAAAATACTTAGTACAAAAGTCAAAAGGGCAAAAGTCTAAACTTTATTTATTTGGAACCGAGCACGAAATCACATTGAAACGTCTTAAAAACTAAGTTAGCCTTCGGAAAGCGCGTACCAATGAGAAGAAAGCTCAATAAAATCACAGGGTATTTGTTTTTTTTTATTATTCACGTTTTTTTTTTGTTTTTAAAATCCTTTTTTCTATGATAAAAAGAAAATGAAAAAAAACCAAGACATAGGGGCATAGTCATGGCAGTTATAGGTTTTATGCCATCAAAATATTTGCTCTAGTGTCATTATCCATGGATGAAACAGTTTTGTTTGTATGGAGAGAGCGCCGGTATCTTTTCACATTAAGGTAAGATGAAGTGTAGAACGCTTTAGCTCACAATTTATGCACATAAAGAATTTGATACTCGTAATAAGTAGAGTACAAAGAAAACTCCGAAGGTCCCGACTTCTGTATAGTGTATCATACAATTGCATATTAAACTCAAGGAGAACAACTTTATTTCGGAAAGTAGGTAAAATGCAATGTGAAATTTCGTAACAATCGAAAAATATTATTAACTAGGTCAATAGTTTTTTATTGTAAATTAGGTTGTCTTTTTATTGAATACTAGCTCCGCCCCGCGGTTTCACCCGCGTAAGTCCCGATCCCGTAGGAATTGACTCTAGAAAATGTTTGTATGGGAAATAGAAAAGGACTGTTTTTAGGGTTTTCCCGGGAATTATTCGATTTTTTCTCGCCTTTTAAACCTTCCCTAGACCTCCACGAACATTTCAAGACTAAGATAAGATAAATCCGTTCAGCCGTTCTCGAGTTTTAGTGAGACTAACGAACAGCAATTCATTTTTATATATATAGACTAGCTGCGCCCCGCGGTTTCACCCGCGTAAGTCCCGGTCCCGTAGGAATTGACATTTTTTTCGCCTTTTAAACTTTCCCTAGACCTCCACGAACATTTCAAGACTAAGATAAGATAAATCCGTTCAGCCGTTCTCGAGTTTTAGTGAGACTAACGAACAGCAATTCATTTTTATATATATAGATATATAGATGTCTAGCAGTATGTTTCACTTTTTTAAAGAAAAGTACAGTCAGCAACAAAACTGGAGACCCACTGTATTAAAATGACGATTATTGGAAAGTTTTTGCACTAATAATATTTGTCTAATTTTAAAGATTGACTTTACACTTTAACTTACGGTTTCAGAATATTGGTTGATTTGAAAACATACTGCAAATTTGTTGCCAGATGAAACTGTCAAATAAATTTATGAATAAAAACAACTAAAAATAAATATTTTTGTTTTGTTTTATCTCCTCTATTGTAAATAAATATAAAAAAAAAATTGTTTTGTTTTATCTCATCTAATACACTAAATATTTGCTTTAGCAAATTTTAATCCTCAACAAATTTTGTTAGTTAATTGCAATTACGCAATATTTTTTTACCACTAATATCAACACATCAAGTCACAAACATAATATACTATATTTATTTATTATTATTATGAAACGCAACACAGTATCAAAGTAATAACTCAAAAAGATGAGTTGAGAATTCTGTATAATTTAGACGGTAGCAAAGTTTTTCTAGAATAGGCTCATTATTTTAAAAGTTAAGTATAAATCAAAAACAAAATGGTTTCCTCAAAAATTGTTTGTAGTACAGAGAATCAACGCACTGTAATTTAGATTAACCATGGCCTTAAAAGTTTAAAGTGTCCCTCTACGAATCTTAACACGTTCCTCGCCAATTTGGGCTTAAAACTCACTTTCTCTAATAAATAATTTAAACAGAAACCTATTAAATCTAGTGTTTAATGATGACGTACAGCAACATCCACTATTGCGACAGGGTATATCTATACATATAAAATTCTTTGTCCTGACTGACTCACTGACGGATCAACGCACAGCCTAAACCGCTCTTTGTGGGTGAGACCTTGAGGGTGTGTTCTTTGTATGACGTAGGCTTCCGATAAGAAAGGATTTTACGAAATTCTACCCCTAAGGGGGTGAAAAAGGGGGGCAAAGTTTGTATGGGACAATGTGATTCCTTGGTCCAATCTACTTCAAATTTTGCATAAATATTCTCAGAATTGATGGAACACGTGTTTTTGGTATTTTATTGAAATTCATCCCCAGGGTCAAAAAGGGTAGAAAGTTATTTTAGGGGATGGTTTGCTTCGAAGTTGATATCAATACTCCTACATTTTATTTTGACACATGTTTGCAAAAAAGCTTGCACTTTTTTTCTCTCTTGTTTGGCCCCACAAGGTTGCACTTTTAGGACACGGTATGAGGCCGTGAATTCAAAATTCGAAATGGTAAGGACTGGAAAATTATGGTTATAAAACATAACCCTCCCTTTTTACTTCACCGTAGTGCGCTCCGCGGTTTTACCCGTGTAAGGAATATCGGGATAAGTGTAAGGAATATCGGGATAAAAAGTATGCTACACTATTGTGTATTATGTAGTCTGTGTGTGTTTAGTGGGACGCGTTCGTGTCGTCACGGGCGGGCGGCCGGGGTTTTCTCGAGCGTTTGCAGTTTTTCGTTGATTACTCAGGTTCTACTAATTAGATTAAGATCTTCCTTGAAAAAAGAGCTATCTAATAGTGAAAACCAGGTTTCAATTGGTTTATGCATTTTCATTATAAATAAGTAACAAACAAACAGACAGATAGACATGATATTTAAAAACTATATATTTTGTCCTCTCTACCTTTATTATAAGACTCCATAGAAGAAAACATGTGAAATACAAAATTTAACCATTAGTATAAAAGAATATTTAAGCTATCCTACCGACTTTGGTAATTTTAAAATCAAAGAAAGAAATAAATTAAAGTTAAACCAATTAACAATCCTATTAGAACCATTTTCGACTTCTACGCGGACGAAGTCGCGGGTAAAAGCTAGTCAGCCTATAAAAGATTATAAGACAGGAAATACCGCTAGAAATGTAATTGGTTATAGATAAACCCAATTTGTATTGTAGACAAGGTTTATCTATTAATTTCTAGACGAATATCAATTTGGAACGAGACATTGTTGTTTAACTGCATCTATACCTACAATTTAATTAATTCAACTTTATTTTATTACATGAATAGTTAGGTACGTCCTTCGGATTCACCTGTGTAGATATATGGAACTAATAGATTTTTTTAAAACTTTTTTACTTATTTAAACAACCCTCCACCTTACTAGGCTGACTTGCAAAAAATTAAATGGATTAAAGACCTTTAACATGAATGAAACCAACTGTCATAGTGTCATAGTGTCAAACTGATTAAATGTCAACTGTATGGTTATTGAATTAGAATTTTAAATACATTTAGCAAGAATTCAGCTAAATTTGTTTAAACACAATGTCATGCAAGCCGCCCTAATTTCTCCCGAGATTTTAGTCTGTGCGATTAAAAAAAGGTATGCTTCTTTATTTGAAATGTCGAATTGTGTTTAATCAATTATATACTATTTTAGATTCACAACTAGAGCTATATAAATGCTATTAGTTAAACTATCATTTCTAATTTATATGCATGCCATAAACCTTTTACCTACATTTATATTTGAATAATTAATTCGCTATAAAAGAAGCGAGGGATGACAATGTCGAGCTAGTTTGCCTTACACCAACATGTTGTGGAAACTATTGTTAGTGGCCATTTTGGCAAACTCCTTGGTGATTGCATCAGGGAATGGTGAGTTGAAACCAAGGAGCACATACATTGATAACAAAATCATAGATAGATAAATTCTTTATTGTAAACACCAATTTCAAATAACATTAATAAAAGTGTTACAAAGGGCGGCCTTATCGCTCAAAGCGATCTCTTCCAGGCAATCTTTGGACCTAATCATCAGGGATGAAAATAATATTGATTAGGCAATATGCATTCTATAAGTTTTAAATACTTAAAACATTTGCGCACTTTTGTGGTTATAATAAAAACCTACAGATATCACACAACGCGCAAGGGCATTAAACATTCGAAGAGCATTGATAATTTAAAGTAAATAAACGACAATGAAGACTACGTAAGGCTACTACCACAGCCTACAGTTTTTATTCGACCGTGGTACTTGATGGCTCAAATTGAAGCTGAATAATAATTAAACACCGAGATTTCTTATGATTTTAAAACTTAAAAAACTATACGATCATTTTGATCACCTCTTGCCTACATACCCTTATTAATTATAAAGAATATAGCAATGTAACATTTTTTTTTATTTGGCTACCATGATTTGAAAAAATAGTTAAAAAATGATTACATGTCATTGATATCCACAATGTTTTACATAAGTTATTTAATACATAGCAAGGTGATGGAGGGTGCCTGTGAGGGTGCCTGTGATATGAGTCTATATCACCAGACTACAGTTATTTTTTCCCAATTTTTTTTATCTTGTTTTCAGTTAGAGTATAAGTTAATTTTGATTATGATTAGAACATTTTAATGAATTATTGATTTTGTTATTTATATTTTATTAATTTAGTTATTAAATACTATTAAAATCAGTAATTTTTCGTAGGTAGTTTACATAATAAATTGAAATTCATAAAAAGTGTATTATTATTAGCTGGAATCCATCACCGCAGTAAACACAAATCTGAACTCAAAAAGATGATGCAAGGAGCTGACGATTGTAAGTATTTTAATCAGTAGTGGGTTAATGTTTGCCTATGTTTTCAGCATAATAATAGTATTTCTGTGGTCATATTTGATTGTCTCTTTCGGGTCACACGCGTCTAGACCCGTGATAGCACTTTTGATCAGTTTTGTATCAAAAGCGTCTAGGCTCGTGATTGATCAGTTTTGTATCAAACGCATGTTGTGATAGTACTCTTGATCAGCTGCGATAGTACTATTGATCAGTTTTATATTAATCGCGTATAGAACCGTGATTGCACTTTTGATCAGCTTCGTATTAATCGCGTCTAGAGCCGTGATAGCACTTTTGATCAGTTGGGTATCAAACGCATCTAGAGGCGTGATAGTACTTTTAACCAATTTTGTATCAAATGCGTCTAGAACCGTGATAGTACTTTTGATCAGTTTTGTATCAAATGCGTCTAGAACCGTGATAGTACTTTTGATCAGTTTTGTATCAAACGCATCTAGAGCCGTGATAGCACTTTTGATCAGTTTTGTATCAAACTCATTTAGAGCCGTGGTAGCACTTTTGACCAGTTTTGTATCAAACGCATTTAGAACCGTGATAGCACTTTTGATCAGTTTTGTATCAAACTCATCTAGAGCCGTGATAGCACTTTTGATCAGTTTTGTATCAAACGCGTCTAGAACCGTGATAGCATACTATTCACAGTTTTTACATTTTAAATACACACAAAGCTACATTGTGTGCAGAAAAAAATGTGCAGTCCAATAAAATTTTGCTATACTTTTTACATTTCAAAAATCTTAGAAGAGGAAACTAATATATTTCTTTTTCAGCTTCTTCTTCTGAAGAAGAGAAACATAAACATGTTGGTAAGTGAATGCTTTTATAATATTTTGTCGATCTTTTCACGCAACGAAATATACTTAAATTATGTTTCTTTAACTGGGACAGTATGGGGAAATCAAAACAATAGAAGATACTGGTATTTTTATTAAACCAATTTAGATTTGGTAAATTTCTTGGTAAAGCACGAGTGGTCCATAAAAATATATGGTTTTGATTAAATATATTTAATTACCCAGTTGGCACAATGGTAACCATGCCGGACTGCCAGACACAGGGTTGCAGGTTCGATTCCCACCTCAGACAGACAAGTTATGCTTAGATATTTGTATATGGTCTGGTTGTTTCTATGTATTATAAGTATATTTTTACAAAAGAAAAGTATATAAGTAGTATAGCTGTTGTCTAGCACCCATAACACAAGTGAAGTTACTTAGTTTGGGGCTAGATGTGTGGAATGTCCTGCAATATTTATATTTATTATTAACGTAGATTGACTTAGTTTCAATAAGATTAATTTATTGTATTAAAAGGGAAAAATCAGAAGAGTAAAGGTTTCTATACAACAAGTCAGTGTAAAGTATTGAATCATAGTCAATACTCCCACCCAAGTAAATCGAAAGTTTTCACTGTATTGTATAGCATAGTGTTATTACCTACTTCAATTTTATTTTTTATTCAAGAATGCAGTCAACAAAACCACTTACTTACTTACATTGGCGATGGCATGCTGATATGGGTAAGTAAGTGGTTTTGTTGATGAAATCACTGCTATTTTCCGCCTGCATTATGTTTTTTAGGTTTGTTTTTGTTTATAAATAAATTAAAAAAAATACAAAAATTGTTCATTATTGTACAATGTACGTAAATACATTATTGTACATTGCATCAACAAAGCTAACGCATCTTCGTGATTATTAATACAATTCTTTTTACAGCAAAACGAAAACATAAACATAAAAAGGACGATTGTAAGTTAATAAAATCAATATCTTTATTTTTACTCCACAACTACTTTTTTTCATTTCAACAAAGCTATCAGTAAATTTCATTTTATTATAGCTTTATTACTCAAACTGCGCTCCGCCGTTTCACCCGCATAAGTCCCAAACCCGTGCGAAAATAAAATAAAAAGTAGCCTATAGCCTTCCTCGATAAATAGACTATCCAACACAAACATAATTTTACAATTCGTACCAGTAGTTCCTAAGATTAGCGCGTACAAACAAACTCTTTAGCTTTAAAATATTTTACTCAAATAAGTCCTATTTGTACTCTCTGAGTTAAAACCTCTAATTTTATGTTTGTAGGGAAAATACAATTTTCATTCCTTTATCTTCGGAATATTGGCATAAAAAGTAGCCCATTTGTCCAGGACTACATTCTAACATACAAACTTTCATCGTAATCGGTTGAGTATGGTGTATATAGTATATATTTTGCATGAACATACAAACTTCATTACATAGTATAAAACAAAGTGGCTTCTCGCTGTCAGTCCTTATGTGTGCTTAGATCTTTAAAACTACGCAAAGGATTTTGATGCGATTTTTTTTATATCTAGAGTGATTCAAGAAGAAGGTTTTTGTACATAAAACAAAACTAACATGCAAAAGAAGTCGCAGGCAACAGCTAGTTCGTATATATAATACGAGTTGTTGCCCGCATTTTCGTACGGGTATTAGTTTTGTTTTATGTAATATTTTTTGTTCCTTGCTTGCTGGTTAGTATTGACTAGGCATATTTATTCATTTATAACGATTTAATCCTAAAACAGATTCAAAGGTAACTTCTCAAACTACTCCGGAATGTTATTGTAGAGATTTAGAACCATAAAATTAGTATTTTTTGAAATGACAGCTAATGTTTATGAAGGGACAAATTCTCATTAATTCGGGAAGTACTTGTTCACGGCGTTCCGTTTCTCCTTCATTCATACTTGCTATTCTATGTCGTACGTAACGCCATAGATAGTGACACATACTTTCTTCGTCTAAACACCATACCTAAACACCATAGAAACCGTGATCTAAGGGACCGAATGATTATAATGAGCGAATATACTAAGTGAATGATGTCACTTCAAAAAAATACTAGTTTCATGGTCAAGGTCAAGTTTTGCTGAACAAATACTGCTGCTTAATTTGCAGACCCACCGTAGAGGTCTTAAAGTAGTATCATTGGAATGTTTCCAATGTTTGTCTAATAAATTAATGAGTTTTAATGAGTAGGACTCTAGAATCTTGCTTTAGTTGAAAACATACTAATTCCAAATAGCAGTTTTGGAGCTCTACTTTTGTTGCTTAGGTATAACGTGAATATACATATTTTTATCTGTATTCTAATAATACCTATCCAATACTAGCGATAACATTACCAATAGCAATAGTTCATTACCCCCAAACAAGGTTATATAATAAATACATGTAAAAATAGTGACTTAATATTTTTTTAAATGATCAGAGATTCTTTTAAGAACGACCTTTATCGAACTGTTAAATGGATGAAAGGTATTTTATATCAAATTAAATAGGTCAATAAATATATTGCAAATGGGTTCCCTAATTAATTTCAGTCCAGATAATGATTAATTAACAATTTCTTTTTGTTATTTTCCCGTCATAACTCTTGGGTATGCAGGCAAATCGATACTAGTCATTTGCACTGGTCTGGTTTAATGTATTTTAAATTAAGTTTATTAATGTATTTTAAATTAAGTGAATTAAAGTTAAGTTAAAATAAAGATTAAGTATTCCATTGGTACGGATTTTAAGTATTGACCTAAACAGTGAAAAGATTGAAAACAAAAAAACATGAAAAATTAATTATTTTTAGGCAGTCAATTTGATATATTTTTTTTACCTATTTCCATTATTATGCATTAAACGGCTCGATGAAGGTCGTTCTTAAAGGGATCCCGTACTATAATACTAATTTGTAAAAAATACTCTTTTTTAAAGCTTCCGATGAAGACAGCAGTAGTGAAGGTTTGTAAAGTTACATTTTATTTAAAAACAAGGACGTAATGCATTCACTATTAAATAGGTTTTTTAGGATTTCGCACCTTAAAAGGTAAAAAAATGAACCCTCATAAGATCACTTTCTTGTCTGTATGTCTATCCGTGTGTCACCACCGATTTTCTCAGGAACGGGTGGAGCTAGCAAGTTGAAATTTATACCAGATACTGAAGTCTATGGTCCCTATTAGGTGGGATAGACTTCAGTAAATCGAGGTACTGAGTCAACACCATAAAAAGAAATAGGCAAATTTACATTTTCGCAAAAACTTATAAGTACCAAAATTTACCTTAATTTTCAACTTTTTTTATATTTCGGATTTTCCCTTTACTTGTGCTATAAGACCTTGCCTTTGACCAAAATTGACAATTCCAAGTCAACCGGAAGTCGCAACCCTATAGGTTTTGGGTCGAAAACCTATATGGTAGTTCCCGTTGACTTAGAATCACGAAATTTGGCAAGAAGTAAGGTATACATAAAGGAACAAATCCAAAAAAAAAAGTTGAAAATTAAAGTGTGTAATACATACATAGTAAAACCAATTTAACTTTACCCTTACATTGTATGGGCGCCCAAACGTAATAGTGGTCAATTTAAATTGGTACCTGTCATACCATTGCAAGGGTAGAGAAAGAGAGTTGAAACTAATGTAAGAAACCCTCGGCGCGCGACTCGCACTTGATCGGTTTTTTTGTTCATCGACTTCAGTGGCTGCATACTTACGTAAATCACTAACAATTATACTTATATTAATAATTCTATTGTCCGTTCCTTTAACTCGTCCTATATTCCTACGACCCAAGGGATTAAAGAACAACATTTTTTCCATTCTTGAACTCGTCCCATTTCATCAAAATGATATTTGGTACTGTCAGAAGCAAAAGACGTTCAGAATTAGTGAGAATATAATATATAATAAATAAATGAACATTTCGTTATTGACAAGGTAATTTACAGACAACCATTTGTTAAGTCTCAAGTCTCAAGTCTCGAGTCGAGGAATAAAAACGTCCGTAAACCGACTTTACAAACAGCCATTTTATTTTCTATTTTATAGGTATGTAGTTTCCTAAATACTTATGTACAGTACTACAAAGATCAATAATATCATTTATTATTTTTCAGAACAAAAACACATTAAAAAAGAACAAGGTAAGCAATAAGCATGTAAACAGGTAGTGAAATAAGTATAATAGAAATAACTGACAGTAAACAGGAAGATATAAAAATAAAAAAATAGAAAAGCATTCTATAAGTGTCTTCACAAAACTACAGTGATACACCAAAAACCAGATCTATAAAAAACATAGACTTTAAATAAAGCAACTGCATAACAAATATGAAAGAACTACGAATCAATGAAAAATAAATGTTATTGAAGAACTGCTAACAAACAAAAAAAATAAATGATAAAAAATACTGTCGATATTGAAAAACGATAACGCGCTGTAGTGGATTTTTAACATTCTTCAATTTAACTGAACCGTCAAGCTAAGTATTCCGTCCTCCATATTTTCTTTTCTGTGGACTGTATCTTACCTATCGACTAACAAAGCTATTCGTAACTCCATGACTCAAAGCATCGAAAAAGAAAACTCAACAACAACAAACAAACAATCTTAAGAGGTCTTTGACTAAAAAGGTTCATTCACAAAAACCTGAACGTAGAAAACGTCTTCCGCCCATAATTGTTATTACTTTTTTGCAATTTAATAATTGACTTAATGCAATTTAAAAAACAACTATTGCTTATAGAGTACCTGTTCAGTGGGATGAAAACATGTTCACGTATCTTTTAATATAATAAACACTTGAGTTAATATCCAGATCACTAAAACAAACACGTGCAATTGACTAAAAATATAATACAAACTAGTCTATAATTCACTTCTTACATTATCTAAACCAACATTAAGACTATCATAACTTTCTGTCGTGTAGGTTTGGCTTATTACTTAAAACGATGAATAATATAAGTTAAATCTAAATTACAGATAAAAGTAGTGAAAGTGACGAAAGCGACGAAATTTATGTACATAAACGTACAAAGAAACCAAAGGTTACAAAGAAACCAAAGGTTACCAAGAAACCAAAGGTTACCAAGAAACCAAAGGTTACCAAGAAACCAAAGGTTACCAAGAAAACAAAAGTTACAAAGAAACCGAAGGTTACAACAAAACCAACGACAACAACTGAAATGACGAAGACAGAGACAACGACGACCACTGAAACAACAACAGTTACTACTACAACTAAACCTACAAAGAAGCCAACAAAGAAACCGACAAAGAAGCCAACGAAAAAACCAACTACAACAGCCACTACAACAACTACAGATACTACTACGACTGACACAACAACTCCGTGCCCAGATACAAAAACGACAGATACAACAACGCCAGAAACTACCACAACTAAACCAACAAAAAAAACAACTACAGATACTACTACGACTGACACAACAACGCCGTGCCCAGATACAACAACGACAGATACAACAACGCCAGAAACTACCACAACTAAACCAACAAAAAAAACAACTACAACAGCCACTACAACAACTACAGATACTACTACGACTGACACAACAACGCCGTGCCCAGATACAACAACGCCAGAAACTACCACAACTAAACCAACAAAAAAACCAACTACAACAGCCACTACAACAACTACAGATACTACTACGACTGACACAACAACGCCGTGCCCAGATACGACAACGACAGACACAACAACGCCAGAAACTACCACAACTAAACCAACAAAGAACCCAACAAAAAAACCGACTACAACAGCCACAACAACAACTACAGATACAACTATGACTGACACAACAACGCCGTGCCCAGATACGACAACTACAGACACAACAACGCCAGAAACTACCACAACTAAACCAACAAAAAAACCAGCTACAACAGCCACTACAACAACTACAGATACTACTACGACTGACACGACAACGCCGTGCCCAGATATAACAACGCCAGAAACTACCACAACTAAATTAACAAAGAAGCCAACAAAAAAACCAACTACAATAGCCACTACAACAACTACAGATACTACTACGACTGACACAACAACGCCGTGCCCAGACACAACAACGCCAGAAACTACCACAACTAAACCAACAAAGAAGCCAACTACAACAGCTACTAAAACAACTACAGATACTACTACGACTGACACAACAACGCCGTGCCCAGATACAACAACTACAGACACAACAACGCCAGAAACTACCACAACTAAACCAACAAAGAAGCCAACACAAAAACCAACTACAACAGCCACTACAACAACTACAGATACTACTACGACTGACACAACAACGCCGTGCCCAGATACGACAACGACAGACACAACAACGCCAGAAACTACCACAACTAAACCAACAAAAAAAACAACTACAACAACTACAGATACTACTACGACTGACACAACAACGCCGTGCCCAGATACAACAACGCTAGAAACTGCCACAACTAAACCAACAAAAAAACCAACTACAACAGCCACTATAACAACTACAGATACTACTACGACTGACACAACAACGCCGTGCCCAGATACAACGACGCCAGGAACTACCACAACAAAAAAAACAACTACAACAACTACAGATACTACTACGACTGACACAACAACGCCGTGCCCAGATACAACAACGCCAGAAACTACCACAACTAAACCAACAAAAAAACCAACTACAACAGCCACTATAACAACTACAGATACTACTACGACTGACACAACAACGCCGTGCCCAAATACAACAACGCCAGAAACTACCACAACTAAACCAACAAAAAAACCAACTACAACAGCCACTATAACAACTACAGATACTACTACGACTGACACAACAACGCCGTGCCCAGATACAACAACGCCAGAAACTACCACAACTAAACCAACAAAAAAACCAACTACAACAGCCACTATAACAACTACAGATACTACTACGACTGACACAACAACGCCATGCCCAGACACAACAACGCCAGAAACTACCACAACTAAATCAACAAAGAAGCCAACAAAAAAACCAACTACAACAGCCACTACAACAACTACAGATACTACTACGACTGACACAACAACGCCGTGCCCAGACACAACAACGCCAGAAACTACCACAACTAAACCAACACAGAAGCCAACAAAAAAACCAACTACAACAGCCACTACAACAACTACAGATACTACTACGACGGACACAACCACGCCGTGCCCAGATACAACAACGACCGAAACTACTACAGCTCAACCAACAAAGAAACCGACAAAGAAACCAACAAAAAAACCAACAATAGAGCCAACTGAAGGTAAATAAGAATTAGAGATAAGTAATATTTTTAAGTTGGCGGTACCACCAACTTAAAACTAAATTTAATATTTACATATTATGATTTTTAAACAAGTTACTCTTCTCCTTTTTTTACAGAATCGAAAGAAAACAAGCATTACAAAAAACATAAGAAAAATAAGAACCAAGACAAATATTGGAAAGATAATATAAAGAATAAAGTATATCAAGAATATGAAGAAAATAAGAAATATGAAGAAGATAAGGAATTCAAAAAAAAAAGTCCAGTGGAGGAATACCTATAGTAGGACGCTTTCTAAACCAATTAAGTTTATAAATAAAAATGATAGATCGTTTCTTTGAAAACTGTTCTAATTGTCGATCACTAAAAATATTATAAGTTTACATGAACATTTAATTTATAATAAAATATTTTGAAATACATATATTTTTTTAATATATCCATGAAATATATTACAATATTAAAGTATTATTGATTTTAGTTATATTAAATCATTTTCTTTTTTATTATTGAAAATTATTGAAAAATTTATGTTAAATATTTGCCTTATCACATTTTTGTAATATATTAATATTTTATATTTTTTATATTGGTGCACGACTAGTGTATCTAAACTACAATAACGCGTTGGATGAACAAAATGTCGTGTGAGACCATAACTGCGTTGGCTTATAAATTAAAAGTAAACTCTAAATAATTTTTAAATTTATATATTCGTATTATTGTTTTTGAATCAAGAAACCTACACGACCAAGCTAACGAAACGAGTGAGGCTTTTACAATGTAGGCCTAGACCAAGGGGCCACTTTGAATAAAAGCCCATTCTTCCATTTGCCTGATGCATTTAATTTATTTTATTTTGTAAAGGAATTTAAGCCACTCAGAAATTTAATATTATTATAACAATGTACTGTACCTACACAATAATATTTATTTTTATTACAAGAATAAGCTGCAACCCCGCGGTTTCACCCGCGTTCTAAGTTATTTATTTTTCATAAGAACCTCCTTCTGGCAATAACAAATACAACAAAAGAATTAGCAAAATTAGACAGCGGTTCATGCCTACTGCTATGACAAAGGAAAATAAGGATTCATTCTAAAAATCAAAACATGCTATAAAAAGTTCTAGGCTAAACTATTAGTAGCATTTAATTTCAGATAATACTTTGTAATATGCTTCATGATAAATATGATGTGAAACGCATCCAGGATCCTATTGATAAATGAAATTCTCAATATAAAAAATATTTTGGGTAACAAAACTTTCATTGAGGAATTTGATACAGTTTACTTCACACCTAGATCCAACGTAAACTTTTATATTACTGTAGCAAAATATATAAATTTTCAAATTTACTTTCTTTTTCAGCTCCAGAAAAGAAAGACGAAGACAATAATGGTAGAACAAAAGGTAAAGTTACTTAAAACATTATTACAACAATAAGTTTTTGCTCATCGATAATTAAACACCAAATATTTTTGTTTTTCAATTTCAGAAGAAAATGAAATAGATAATAAACACATTTGTAAGTATCTTAAGCTTCATTGAGTTTGATTCTCGCCTTAAGCTGATATTTATAATTATTAGAAATCAAAGGAAGAATGGTCCTACTCCACTGCTGACTTTAGAAATCAGAAGCGATAATCATTCAATATAGCAGCTAAGCCTATAGGTAGTTAAGTATGAAGGTAGATTTGGATCACTAATAACGGGTTTTACATTATAAAACGGCTCCACATAAACCACTGACGTGGATGGTGAAGTGAACCACATTTCACGTTTTATTATTAAGTGAACGTTGTTACCTTTCCTATAGAATACAAGAGAACCCTATGACTTATCAGAATCAGAATCAGAAAATATTTTTTATCACAGTTGCTCATAAAGTGGATCTTATTCAACGGCTTTTAGGCTCATAATCCAACATAATACGCACGCGTGCGTTTTAGATTTGTTAACTAGTGCTGTAAAGTTATCCCGATAAGTTAAATACGTGTCTTACTGCTAATTACATGTTAGGTAGGTGAAACATTCTTAATTTATCTGGGTTATAATGTTTTGATGTATAAAAAAGGTAGATACCAAAGAGTTTTTTAACTAGCAAAAATGGTTGTCTCTAAAGTCGGTTTACGAACAAAATTTTTACGTGATAATGACTTAGAAAACGATTAAAAATAGAGTTGTTTATTTTTTTTTTCTTTACTTAAATATATTGTTTTTCCGTACCATTGTATTTTGTTTTTAACCCCCGACGCAAAACAAATAGAAAAAACTCTAAAAAATATTGTATGTCAGACGAGGATGTATAGGTTAAAAGTCTTTAGCCTGGCCTTTCCGGAGCATAATTAACAAAAAAATATTGCCTTAAAAAATGTAAACATAGACTTATCACAAATATTTTGTTAATTATTATTTTGTTTTCTTTTCAAGTCTTTTCTTTTATTCGCAACTGTGATAAAAAACGTCGTACGATATACGCGTGGAATTGATCTTTGCATCTTGGCGTTTTAACACGCTCGCTACCGCTCGCGCGTAATAAACCGCCTCTATGCAAAGATCAATTTACCACACTTATATCGTAATGTACTATATTGAAGAACTGGGTACAATATGGTGTTGGGGTTATAACATAATACAGTGCCTAGCAGTTTATTCTTTACGGATGTACAATAATACGTTAAATTATAAATATAGCAAAGGCTAATCTAAAAGTTAAGTAAGTATGTATATTCGTTCACTACAAGTTTAGTAGGTAAGTAGATAAATATTAAATTCTTGACTGCATTCAGTCCTTACCTAAGATTCAAAATATTCATTCAGATTGTAGAATGTTTTTGAAATAAGCCATTTTTTAAGTTTAACCTTAAAAATATTACCGTTTAAGATTTTTAAGTCTTATGGTAGGTGATTATATATTTTTATGGCTGATATGTAGGAACTTTTGTAATATAGTGCATTATTTATCTGAGGGATACATATGTTATATTTATGTTTATTTCTTAAATAGGTAGTCATAACGACTTGATTTTTACTAAAAAAATAGCCATTATTATTTTTTATAAATACGCAAATTTCTAATATACATGTAAGAGTTAATATATTTTCAACTTTAAATAAATCACGTAAAGTATCTGTACTTTTTAAATTAAATATTAGTCTGAGACATTTTTTTTGAAGGCGGAACGTGGAATTTACATCTACGGAGTTTCCCCAGAAAATAATACCGTAACTGAGCTGAGGGTAGACGAAACCATAATAGGCGCTCAATAATATTGATACAGCATACCAGTAATTAGATATTTTATTATTAATTTTACTAACATGACTTTTCCAGTTGATATGGGAGTCTATTGTTACTCCTAAGAAGTTTGTCTCATTAATAATATTCACTGGTCAATTTAAAGGTAATGGACCGGTTTTATAATTTCTAAACTGAATGGCTTTAGTTTTGTCTAAATTTACTTTAAGATTAATTTAAGCTAACCATTGAACTATATTATTGATTGTAGTCGTTATTTCGGTTTCATAATCACTGAGATTTGAGTTATCGTAGGGGAGAAATATAGTGGCATCGTCTGCGAACATTATACATAGCTTATTTGTAACTTGTGGCAATTCATTTATGTATATTAAGAAAAGCAGCGGCCCTAATATGCTGCCTTGTGGAACTCCTAATCTTGTGTTTTCAAAAGGTGACAGTACACGCTCAACTGTTTTAGTTTTTTTATTATAAATATCTACAGCTGAACTTGCTGAGATATGAGCTTTTATTTCATTCTCTCTGACAGGGGCCATAAATATACTTTTATTTATTGATTGGTTTGAATTTTTGGGTTTATTAATGATTTGGCAGTTATTAAGTTCAATGTAATATTTATTAATGTATTCAACTGGCCAGACGATATCCGTTACATATTACGACGTCATATTTGTGACCTCTTCTAACCGATTTTTAAAGCGGGTGATGCTAATATCTTTGGTTCCGTTTCTAATTTGTCATAATAAGGAATAATCTTACTTTATGCAGCGTCGAACCCAACCACCTTACCAACTGACGACCAAAACAGAGAATGAACCCGTGCTCGACTAAAGCGCTCGCTTTTATAGGCGGTGGTGGGGATTGGCATTGCACACAGCAAGTTTGACTTATAATAACGGACGTGACGTCACTTGTCTGCTCTCAAGAGAGGATTCTCCTAACAATATATATATTTGATTCCAGTCTGGGTACCTGTATTATATGTATTTATAGACGCAAATTATATTAATATTCTATAGGGCTATGTAAAAAATTTCAACGCCAATGATATCCAGAGCGATCGGTCGCATGCTCTCTACGTTTTATAACTTCTCAACCTTATTTAAGTCGTTCGTACATCTAGTTGGAGGTTGCAATATGTACTTATTTTATTTAAATTAATAAAATACATTTTTACAGCAAAACTACGTCATCACAAAAAGGAAGATAGTAAGTAAATAAACTTGAGAGGTGTCAAGGGACACTCGGATGGAACGAAGTTCCTTTCGATTAATTAGTGAAGGAATTGTCATATTTTTTTTTTAAGTTATAATAATTTTTATTTATTATTAACAAATATAATGTAATATAAACTTAATCAGTAGGCTCAATTTTAGTAAACTGGCTTGCTTTCTATGAGAGAGAGAGAGAGAGAGAGACAGATAAATACGCCCACGCCGCACGGTTTAGCAAAACGTGTCGTTAAAACTTTTGGTCTTAATTTTTTCCGTCTAGCCCCCTTTCGCAACGCGCGATAAGGAACTTCGTTCTAAAACTTCGTTCCAATAGAAAGTGAAAAAAATTTGTTATTATTCTGGTGAAATTGTAATAGTTGAATTATTATTGTCATTTTTGTAATTGTTTAGCTGGATTCCATCACCGTATGCGACACAAATCTGAACTCAAGCAAATGTTACAAGGATCTGATTGTAAGTATTTTTGTTTAAGGCGCTCTTCCAGTACCGTGTGTAGGTATTCACATTACCTTAGCCCCCGCTCTCAAAGACGTAGCGTGCTGCGTGCTAACTGTTATATTTGATCGATATGCAAAACATTTTAGCATTATTATCCACAAATATAGTTCCTAGAGGTCAAAAATAATCAAATAATAGTATATGATTCATTTTTAGAAACAAACGTTAACTATTTTTGAATAAAACCCGATAAACTATCTAATAATTCTCTGTTTTCTATCATTTTTTTTTTATCGAACGAAGTTGTTCATATCATGTTCTCAATCACAATAAACAAAAATATGGTTATTAAACTACAATATCCATTTATATCCAAATAACAAAAAAGAGTATTTGATTACTTAGAGTTGCTTAAAACAAAGGTCGATTTTGGTAGCTTTATTAGCACCTAGCCTTAACGGAAGATCAACTGTCTTCTTTTAAATATACGAATACTTGATCTCGTGCCTCCAAAAATATGGTCCTCCACAGAAAAACAATATTATTTATATTTTGACGAGATAACGTCTTATAAATCGATGAACACCGCCATTATAAAAAAAGTGTGGTAACCATAGCAACGAATTGAAGTATGCAAAATGGTAATGTGTCAGGTTCTGTTGACATGATAGGTAACCATAACAACGTATTGAAGTATGCAAAGATACAAAATAGTTCTTATGACGTTATCGCGTAAAATTATCGTCCGTAAACCGACCAGTTTTTAATTTAATTTAAGTAATTTGCCTTCAAAAGACAAAATGAAAGTATCGTAGGCAAAAAAACGAATTAAAATATGAAACTAAAATAAAAAATAGTTGTCAGTAAAGTTAGTTTACGGACGATAAACATGGTCATGTGACTATGATGCATGACGTCACACAACGGAAACGGAACGCATGACGTCACACAATACTACCGTGACACTTTTTTGTGAATGCAGGTGTTCCATCAATTTGTTAGACGTTATCACGTACAAAGCATTTCTTCACCTTAACGGTAGTAGGAATATCATTCTATGGATTTTAGAGGTTGATACCCAAAAACTGTTTCTAAGACACCTCTATTGCGCTTCTGGTCTTACTTTAAGAAAATTAAAAGCACTTTAAGCCGAAGCTTAAAGTGACGTGCTTTTCATTTTCTTCATCAGATGGTTGTTGTTCGAAGTTTTGCCGTTACCTATTCTCTTAATGGTTTATTTTGTATGAATTTTTTTTTAATATTTTTTTTAGCTTCAGAAGAAGAAAAAAGTAAGTGCTTTTATTTTATTGTTTTTTATGTGATATATATCTGCAACCTAAAGCAGTTTTCGATAATATATACATGACTTTCTATCATCAATAGATTAATCAAAATCGGTTCGGTAGTTCCGGAGATAAGCACGTTCAAACAAATCCTTCCTCTTTATTAATTAGTTACATATTAGTATCTAAAATATATTTTGTTTTACAGAAGAACGAAAACATAAGCACAAAAAGGGTGACTGTAAGTTCATAAAATCTCAGACTTTGTCCTAAAAATGTAATAATTTCCAACAGTCGATTGTTAAGAAATAGCTTGCAACTGCTTTCTTCCTGTGGGCCGATCGCCGTATTCTTATGCAACGCGTCTTGACTGCGTTTGTGTCATAACTATAGATTTCGTATTGCCCTAATTTCTTAAGACGCACACGTCACGCAAACCTAAACGTCGCGCGCTCATCGTATTGCTCTAATAGAAAGTGAGCTACGCGTCTTTTGTATCGCACAAAAACGGTATAGCGTATAACATATATAAACTTTGACTTGACATAAATGTCTAATTAATTGTTACCTAGAAAGATTAGTCAAAAATTTCGTACGGCAACACAGCTTGTTTCACGCGTAAGTGAAATAGACATGCAATTAAAGTAACGATTACGCGTAGCTTTATTTTACGGCAATACCGACGATAAGCGTGCACGTTGCGTATGTGTCAACTGTATGTGCACTCGACTAATGCGTCATAGAATTATGGCGATAGGGCCGCTGTATAAGTACGTTTATAATTAGAACCTTTAAGTATATTAATCGAAATCAAACATTATTTCAAGCTTCCAACGAAGACACTAAGGGTAAGCAAAACCAAACTTTATTTGAAAACAAGTAGCTTATGACTCTTATCTTATTATTTATAAAACAATTAGGATAAAAATGTAAATTTTTAAATACCTGAATTTATTTACAGCATACTAAACTACTAAACATATATTTGATGAAACTAAATTGTTCTCTTACCCTTGATTATTTTACATTGTTCAAAACTTACTGATTAGTGGTTAAAAATAGTAAGCAGGAGAAACTAACTTCATGTTCAAAATCAACAAACAAATCCTTCCGCTTTATTAATTAGTTAGTATATAAAATATATTTGCTTTACAGAAGAACGAAAACATAAGCACAGAAAGGATGACTGTAAGTTCATAAAAATGTAATAAGTTTTTTACTCAAGTTTTTAAATAAAATCATTAATACTCAATCATTATAAAAATCTTAGACTTTAACCTAAAAATGTTATAATTTCCAATAATCGATTGTTAAGGTGCGCATAAATAGCCAGCAACTGCTTTCTTCCTGTATAAGTTCGACTGTAATTAGAACCTTTAAGTATATTAATCGAAATCAAACATTATTTTAAGCTTCCAACGAAGACACTAAGGGTAAGTAAAACCAAACTTTATTTGAAAACAAGTAGCTAATGACTCTTATCTTATTATTCGAAATATATATAAAACAATTAGGATAAAAATGTTAATTTTAAAATACCTGAATTTATTTACAGCATACTAAACTACTAAACATATATTTGATGAAAATAAACTGTTCTCTTACCCTTGATTATTTAACATTGTTCAAAAATTATTGTTTTATTGGTTAAAAATAGTAAGTAGGAGAAACTAACTTTATGTTCTTAGATCACTTTTTTTTTCAGAACACCATAAAAAACTTAGAAAACATAAAAAGCATGGTGAGTAGTTTAATATAAAATTATTACTTATAGAAACAACGGGAACAGAAGTGTATAAGAAAATGAATAATTCTAGATGCTTTAAAAGTAAGACACAACGCTTAGATAGCTTGGATGTTCGGAACGATGCATGATATGAAAAAAACGAAATATTTGTAAATATTCTTTTAAGATAAAAACTTTCGGATTTATAATACTAGTTAGTAGTTTTATAATAACATATTATTCCTCTGTGTACAAACAAACATAAGCAACATGTGCTTCCATGTTCTAAATGCTAAATTAATCACCGAGCACCGTTCCACGAGCGATGGTGATACATCGTCAGCATAACCCTAATAGTCACTGTCTAATTTTTTACTATACCCATACTAAGTCTATTTACTCAAATTATTTATATTTATATTAATTTTGAAAATTAATTTAAGTAAAATCTAAATTCCAGGTAAAAGTAGTGAAAGTAATGAAAATAACGAAAGTAATGAGCCGGAGAATATGCAAACAAAAAAACCGACAAAGAAGCCAACCACAACCACAGAAAAGACGAAGATGACAGAGACAAAAACTACAAAACCAACGACGACAACAAGGGGACCTACAAAGAAACCAACGAATAAACCCACGAAAAAGCCAACTACAACGACAGAATCAACGACAACAGATACCACCACAGCAGACACGATGACGGAAGAGCCCACAACAACAACAATGAAACCAACAAAAAAACCAACAAAGAAGCCTACGACAAAGCCTACTACAACAACTGAACCAACGACAACGGACACAACTACGATAGACACGACGACGGAAGAGCCAACGACAACAACAATGAAACCTACGAAAAAACCCACGAAAAAGCCAACTACAACGACTGAATCAACAACAACAGACACAACAACGAGAGAGCCCAAGACAACAACAATAAAACCAACAAAGAAACCAACAACAAAATCCACTACAACGACAACAGGTACTACTACAACAACAATGAAACCGACAAAAAAACCAACGAAGAAGCCCATGACAAAGCCTACTACAACGACTGAACCAACGACAACGGACACAACTACGATAGACACGACGACGGAAGAGCCAACGACAACAACAATGAAACCTACGAAAAAACCCACGAAAAAGCCAACTACAACGACTGAATCAACAACAACAGACACAACAACGAGAGAGCCCAAGACAACAACAATAAAACCAACAAAGAAACCAACAACAAAATCCACTACAACGACAACAGGTACTACTACAACAACAATGAAACCGACAAAAAAACCAACGAAGAAGCCCATGACAAAGCCTACTACAACGACTGAACCAACGACAACAGACACAACTACGATAGACACGACGACGGAAGAGCCCACGACAACAACAAAGAAACCAACAAAGAAACCAACGAAAAAGCCCACTACAACGACTGAATCAATAACAACAGACACAACTACGACAGACGAAACGACGGAAGAGCCCACGACAACAACAAAGAAACCAACAAAGAAACCAACGAAAAAGCCCACTACATCGACAACAGTCACTACTACAACAACAAAAAAACCAACAACAAACCCAACTACAACGACAACAGGCACTACTACAACAACAATGAAACCAACGAAAAAACCAACGAAAAAGCCCACGACAAAGCCTACTACAACGGCTGAACCAACGACAACGGACACAACTACGACGGAAGAACCCACGACACCAACAATCAAACCAACCAAAAAACCAACGAAGAAGCCCACGAAAATGCAAACTACAACGACTGAATCAATAACAACAGACACAACTACGACAGACGAGACGACAGAAGAGCCCACGACAACAACAAAGAAACCAACAAAGAAACCAACAAAGAAACCAACAAAGAAACCAACGAAAAAGCCCACTACATCGACAACAGTCACTACTACAACAACAAAGAAACTAACAACAAACCCAACTACAACGACAACAGGCACTACTACAACAACAATGAAACCAACGAAAAAACCAACGAAAAAGCCCACGACAAAGCCTACTACAACGGCTGAACCAACGACAACGGACACAACTACGACAGACACTACGACGGAAGAACCCATGACACCAACAATGAAACCAACCAAAAAACCAACGAAGAAGCCCACGAAAATGCCAACTACAACGACTGAATCAATAACAACAGACACAACTACGACAGACGAGACGACAGAAGAGCCCACGACAACAACAATGAAACCAACGAACAAGCTCACGAAAAAGCCCACTACATTGACAACAGTCACTACCACAACTACGGATACTACTACTACTGACACAACAACGCCGTGCCAAGAAACAACAACAGACACGACGACGGTAGAGCCAACGACAGCAACAATGAAACCAACAAGGAAACCAACGAAAAAGCCAACTACAACGGCTGAACCAACGACAACAGATACCACTACGGCAGACACGACGACGGAAAAGCCCACAACAACAACAATGAAACCAACCAAAAAACCAACAAAGAAGCCCACGACAAAGCCTACTACAACAACTGAACCAACGACAACGGACACAACTACGACAGACACGACGACGGAAGAGCCCACGACACCAACAAAGAAACCAACGAAAAAGCCCACTACAAAGACAACAGGCACTACTACAACAACAAAGAAACCAACAACAAAGCCAACTACAACGACAACAGGCACTACTACAACAACAATGAAACCAACGAAAAAACCAACAAAAAAGCCCACTACAACTACAACAGGTACTACTACAACAACAATGAAACCAACAAAAAAAACAACGAAAAAGCCCACGACAAAGCCTACTACAACGGCTGAACCAACGACAACGGACACAACTACGACAGACACGACGACGGAAGAACCCACGACACCAAGAATGAAACCAACAAAGAAACCAACGAAAAAGCCCACGAAAATGCCAACTACAACGACTGAATCAATAACAACAGAAACAACAACAACAGAAACGACGACGGTAAAGCCAACGACAACAACAATGAAACCAACAAAAAAGCCCACAAAAAAACCAACTACAAAGACAACAGTCACTACAACAACTACGACAGACACGACAACGGAAGAGCCAACGACAACAACAATGAAACCAACAAAAAAACCAACAAAGAAACCCACGAAAAAGTCTACTACAACGACTGAACCAACGACAACAGACACAACTACGATAGACACGACGACGGAAGAGCCCACGACAGCAACAATGAAACCAACGAAAAAGCCCACTACAATGACAACAGGCTCTACTACAACAACAATGAAACCAACAAAAAAAACAACGAAGAAGCCCACGACAAAGTCTACTACAAAGACAACAGGCACTACTACAACAACAATGAAACCAACAAAGAAACCCACGACAAAGTCTACTACAACGACTGAACCAACGACAACAGACACAACTACGATAGACACGACGACGGAAGAGCCCACGACAGCAACAATGAAACCAACGAAAAAGCCCACTACAATGACAACAGGCTCTACTACAACAACAATGAAACCAACAAAGAAACCAACGAAGAAGCCCACGACAAAGCCTACTACAATGACTGAACCTACAACTGACACAACAACGCCGTGCCCAGAAACAACAACAACAAAGACGACGGCAGAGCCCACGACAACAACAATAAAACCAACGAAAAAGCACACTACAACGACAACAGGCACTACTACAACAACAATGAATCCTACAGAAAAACCAAAAAAAAAGCCTACTATAACAACTGAACTAACGACAACGGACACAACGGAAGAGCCCACGACAACAACAATGAAATTAACAAGGAAACCAACGAAAAAGCCCACTACAAAGACAACAGGCACTTCAACAACAACAATGAAACCAACAAAGAAACCAACGAAACAGCCAATCACTTCGAGTAAATCAACGACATCAGCAACAACTACGACAGAGTCCACGACAACAACAATGAAACCAACAAAGAAACCGAAGAAAAATCCCACTACAAAGACAACAGGCACTACTACAACAACAATGAAACCAACAAAAAAACCAACGAAAAATCCGAATACAACGATTGAATCCACAACAACAACAGACACAACTACGAGAGGCACGACGACGAAAGAGCCCGCGACAACAACAATAAAACCAACAATAAAACCAACGAAAAAGCCCACGAAAATGCCAACAATAACGACAACAGTCACTACAACAACTACGGATACTACTACAACTGACACAACAATGCCATGCCTAGAAACAACAACAACAGAGACGACGGAAGAGCCCACGACAACAACAATTAAACCAACAAGGAAACCAACGAAAAAGCCCACTACACAGACAACAGGCACTACTACAACAACAATGAAACCAACAAAAAAACCAACAAAAAAGCCTACTACAACGACTGAACCATCTACGACTGACACAACGACGGAAGAGCTCACGACAACAACAATGAAACCAACAAAAAAGCCCATTACAACGACAACAGGCACTTCTTCAACGACAATGAAATCAACGAAAAAAACAACAACAAAGCCCACTACAACTACAACAGGTACTACTACAACAACAATGAAACCAACTAAAAAACCAACGAAAAAGCCGACCATAACGACTGAACCAACGACAACGGACACAACTACGACAGACATGACGACGGAAGAACCCACGACAGCTACAATGAAACCAACAAAAAAACCAACGAAAAAGCCCACTACATCGACAACAGTCACTACTACAACTACGGATACTACTACAACTGACACAACAACACCGTGCCCGGAAACAACAACAACAGAAACGACGACGGCAGAGCCCACAACAGCTACAATGAAACCAACAAGGAAACCAACGAAAAAGCCCACTACAACGACCACAGGCACAACTACAACAACAATGAAACCAACAAAGAAACCAACGAAACAGCCAATCACATCGACTAAATCAACGACATCAGCAACAACTACGACAGAGTCCACGACAACAACAATGAAACCAACAAAGAAACCAACGAAAAAGCCTACTACAACGACTGAACCAACGACAACAGACACAACTACGATAGACACGACGACAGAAAAGCCCACGACAACAACAACGAAACCAACAAGGAAATCAACGAAAAAGCCCACTACACAGACAACAGGCACTACTACAATAACAATGAAACCAACGAAAAAGCCTACTACGACTAAACCAACGACTACGGACATAACTACGACAGACACGACGACGGAAGAGTCAACGACAACAACAATAAAACCAACAAAAAAGCCCACGAAAAAGCCAACTACAACGACTAAATCAACGAAAACAGAAACAACTACAAAAGAGCCTACGAGGACAACGTTGAAACCAACAAAAAAACCAACGAAAAAGCCCACAACAAAGTCCACTACAACGACAACAGTCGCTACAACAACTACGGATACTACTACAACTGACACAACAACGCCGTGTCCAGAAACAACAACAACAGAGACGACGGCAGAGCCAACCACAACAACAATGAAACCAACGAAAAAGCCCACAACAAAGCCCACTACTACGACAACTGTAACTACTACAACAACAATGAAACCAAAAAAAACACCCACAACAAAGCCCACTACAACAACAACAGACACTACTACAACATCAGTGAAACCAACAAAAAAACAAACGAAAAAACCCATGAAAAAGCCTACTACAACGACTAAACCAACGACAACAGACACAACTACGACAGACACGACGATCACAACAATTGAAACAACAAAGAAACCAACGAAAAAGCCAACAATAAAGCCCACTACAACGACAACAGACTCTACTACGACAACAATGAAACCAACAAAGAAACCAACGAAAAAGCCCACAACAAAGTCCACGACAACGACAACAGACACTACTACAACAACAATGAAACCAACGAAAAAGCACACAACCGAGCCCACTACAACGACAACAGACACTACTACAACTACAGATATTGCTACAACTGACACAACAACGCCATGCCCAGAAACAACAACAACAGAGACGACGACGGAAGAGCCCACGACCACAACAAAGAAACCAACAAAAAAGCCAACAACAAAGCCCACCACAACGACAACAGACACTACTACAACAACAATGAAACCAACAAAGAAACCAACGAAAAAGCCCACAGCAAAGCCCACTACAACGACAACTGTCACTACTACAACAACAATGAAACCAACAAAGAAACCAACGAAAAAGCCCACAGCAAAGCCCACTACAACGACAACAGACACTACTTCAACTACAGATACTACTACTACTGACACAACCACGCAGTACCCAGATACAACAACGACAGACGCTACAACAGATAATACTTCTACTGACACAACAACGCCATGCCCAGATACAACACCGACAGACGCTACATCAACAGATACTACTATAACTGACACAACAACGCCGTGCCCAGATACAACAACGACAGACGCTACAACAGATAATACTTCTACTGACACAACAACGCCATGCCCAGATACAACACCGACAGACGCTACATCAACAGATACTACTATAACTGACACAACAACGCCGTGCCCAGATACAACACCGACTGACGCTACAACAACAGATAATACTTCTTCTGACTTAACCACGCCGTGCCCAGATACAACAACGACAGATGGTACAACATCAGATACTACTACAACTGACACAAAAACGCCATGCCCAGATACGACAACGACAGACGCTACAACAGATAATACTTCTACTGACACAACCACGCCATGCCCAGATACGTCAACGACAGACGCAACAACAGATAATACTTCTACTGAAACAACCACGCCATGCCCAGATACAACATCGACAGATGCTACAACAGATAATACTTCTACTGACACAACAACGCCATGCCCAGATACAACAACGACAGACGCCACAACAGATAATACTTCTGCTGAAACAACCACGACATGCCCAGATACAACAACGACAGACGCCACAACAGATAATTCTTCTACTGAAACAACCACGCCATGCCCAGATACGTCAACGACAGACGGTATAACAGATAATACTTCTACTGAAACAACCACGCCATGCCCAGATACAACAACGACAGACGCTACAACAGATAATACTTCTACTGAAACAACCACGCCATGCCCAGATACAACAACGACAGACGCCACAACAGATAATACTTCTTCTGAAACAACCACGCCGTGTCCAGATTCAACAACAACAGACGCTACAACAGATAATACTTCTACTGACACAACAACGCCATGCCCAGATACGACAACGACAGATGTTACAACAGATAATACTTCTACTGAAACAACCACGCCATGTTCAGATACAACAACGATAGACGTTACAACAACAGATAATACTTCTACTGAAACAACCACGCCATGCCCAGATACAACAACGACAGATGCTTCAACAGATAATACTTCTACTGACACAACCACGCCGTGTCCAGATACAACAACGACAGACGCTACAACAACAGATAATACTTCAACTGACTTAACCACGCCTTGCCCAAATACGACAATGACAGACGCTACAACAGATAATACTTCTACTGATACAACAACGCCATGCCCAGAAACGTCAACGACAGACGCTACAACAGATAATACTTCTACTGACACAACCACGCCATGCCTAGATACGTCAACGACAGACGCTACTAAAGATAATACTTCTACTGACACAACCACGCCATGCCCAGATACAACAACAACAGACGCTACAACAGATAATTCTTCTACTGACACAACAACGCCATGCCCAGATACGACAACGACAGACGCTACAACAGATAATACTTCTACTGACACAACAACGCCATGCCCAGATACGATAACGACAGACGCTACAACAGATAATACTTCTACTGAAACAACCACGCCATGTTCAGATACAACAACGATAGACGTTACAACAACAGATAATACTTCTACTGAAACAACCACGCCATGCCCAGATACAACAACGACAGATGCTTCAACAGATAATACTTCTACTGACACAACCACGCCGTGTCCAGATACAACAACGACAGACGCTACAACAGATAATACTTCTACTGACACAACCACGCCATGCCTAGATACGTCAACGACAGACGCTACTAAAGATAATACTTCTACTGACACAACCACGCCATGCCCAGATACGTCGACGACAGACGCTACTACAGATAATACTTCTACTGAAACAACCACGCTATGCCCAGATACAACAACAACAGACGCTACAACAGATAATTCTTCTACTGACACAACAACGCCATGCCCAGATACGACAACGACAGACGCTACAACAGATAATACTTCTACTAACACAACCACGCCATGCCTAGATACGTCAACGACAGACGCCACTAAAGATAATAGTTCTACTGACACAACCACGCCATGCCCAGATACGTCAACGACAGACGCTACTACAGATAATACTTCTACTGAAACAACCACGCCGTGTCCAGATACAACAACGACGGACGCTACAACAACGGATAATACTTCTACTGAAACAACCACGCCATGCCCAGATACAACAACGACAGATGCTTCAACAGATAATACTTCTACTGACTTAACCACGCCTTGCCCAAATACGACAATGACAGACGCTACAACAGATAATACTTCTACTGATACAACAACGCCATGCCCAGAAACGTCAACGACAGACGCTACAACAGATAATACTTCTACTGACACAACCACGCCATGCCTAGATACGTCAACGACAGACGCTACTAAAGATAATACTTCTACTGACACAACCTCGCCATGCCCAGATACGTCAACGACAGACGCTACTACAGATAATACTTCTACTGAAACAACCACGCTATGCCCAGATACAACAACAACAGATGCTACAACAGATAATACTTCTACTGACACAACAACGCCATGCCCAGATACGACAACGACAGACGCTACAACAGATAATACTTCTATTGACACAGCCACGCCATGCCTAGATACGTCAACGACAGACGCCACTAAAGATAATACTTCTACTGACACAACCACGTCATGCCCAGATACGTCAACGACAGACGCTACTACAGATAATACTTCTACTGACACAACCACGCCGTGTCCAGATACAACAACGACAGACGCTACAACACCAGATAATACTTCTACTGACTTAACCACGCCTTGCCCAGATACGACAACGACAGACGCTACAACAGGTAATACTTCTACTGACACAACAACGCCATGCCCAGATACGACAACGACAGATGTTACAACAGATAATACTTCTACTGAAACAACCACGCCATGTTCAGATACAACAACGATAGACGTTACAACAACAGATAATACTTCTACTGAAACAACCACGCCATGCCCAGATACAACAACGACAGATGCTTCAACAGATAATACTTCTACTGACTCAACTACGCCGTGTCCAGATACAACAACGACAGACGCTACAACAGATAATACTTTTACAGACACAACCACGCCATGTCCAGATACAACAACGACAGACGCTCCAACAACAGATAATACTTCTACTGACTTAACCACGCCTTGCCCAGATACGACAACGACAGACGCTACAACAGATAATACTTCTGACACAACAACGCCATGCCCAGATACAACACCGACTGACGCTACAACAACAGATAATACTTCTACTGACTTAACCACGCCGTGCCCAGATACAACAACGACAGACGGTACAACATCAGATACTACTACAACCGACACAACAACGCCGTGCCCAGACACGACAATCACAGACAATACAACAGATAATACTTCTTCTGAAACAACCACGCCATGCCCAGATACAACAACAACAGACGCTACAACAGATAATACTTCTGACACAACAACGCCGTGCCCAGATACAACCCCGACAGACGCTACAACAACAGATACTGCTATAACTGACACAACCACACCGTGCCCAGATACGACAACGACAGACGCTACAACAGATAATACTTCTACTGACACAACGACGCCTTGCCCAGATACAACACCGACAGACGCTACAACAACAGATACTGCTATAACTGACACAACAACGCCGTGCCCAGATACAACAACGACAGACGCTACAACAGATAATACTTCTACTGACACAACCACGCCGTGCCCAAATACAACAACGACAGATGGTACAACAACAGATACTACTATAACTGACACAACAACGCCGTGCCCAGATACAACAACGACAGACGCTACAACAGATAATACTTCTACTGACACAACCACGCCGTGCCCAAATACAACAACGACAGATGGTACAACAACAGATACTTCTTTAACTGACACAACAACGCCGTGCCCAGATACGACAACGACAGACGCTACAACAGATAATACTTCTTCTGAAACAACCACGCCCTGCCCAGATACGACAACGACAGACGCTACTACAACTACAGATATTGCTACAAGTGACACGACAACGCCACGCCCAGAAACAACAACAACAGAGACGACGACGGCAGAGCCCACGACAACAACAAGGAAACAAACGAAAAAGCCCACAACAAAGCCCACTACAACGACAACAGACACTACTACAACAACAATGAAACCAACGAAAAAGCCCACAACAAAGCCCACTACAACGACAACTGTCACTACTACAACAACAATAATACCAACAAAGAAACCAACAAAGAAGCCCACCACAAAGCCCACCACAAAGTCCACTACAACGACAACAGACACTACTTTAACTACAGATAATACTTCTACTAACACAACCACGCCGTGCCCAAATACAACAACGACAGATGGTACAACAACAGATACTACTACAACTGACACAACCACGCCTTGCCCAGATACGACAGCGACAGACGCTACTACAACTACAGATATTGCTACAAGTGACACGACAACGCCACGCCCAGAAACAACAACAACAGAAACGACGACGGCAGATCCCACGACAACAACAAGGAAACAAACGAAAAAGCCCACAACAAAGCCCACTACAACGACAACAGACACTACTACAACAACAATGAAACCAACGAAAAAGCCCACAACAAAGCCCACTACAACGACAACAGACACTACTACAACAACAATGAAACCAACGAAAAAGCCCACAACAAAGCCCACTACAACGACAACTGTCACTACTACAACAACAATGATACCAACAAAGAAACCAACAAAGAAGCCCACCACAAAGCCCACTACAACGACAACAGACACTACTTCAACTACAGATAATACTTCTACAGACACAACCACGCTGTGCCCAAATACAACAACGACAGATGGTACAACAGCAGATACTACTATAACTGACACAACAACGCCGTGCCCAGATACGACAACGACAGACGCTACAACAGATAATACTTCTACTGACACAACGACGCCATACCCAGATACAACAACAGCAGACGATACTACATCAGATACTACAACAACAACAACAGACACTGCAACTACCGAAATAACTAACACATCGGAGTGTGATGAATGGTGTGAAGGTAAATAAAAATAAGAGATAATAATGAAAAAATATTGATTACATTTTGGAACGAAGTTCCTTATATTGGGTTAGCGAGAAAAATGTTACGCGTTCTGGAAAGGTGAAACGAAAAACCGTAAGAGAAACTAATCGCCCACATATATCTCCAATAATATATGTGGGTGTATTTGAAAAAAAAAATGTAAAGGAACTTTGTTTCATACGTGTATCCCGTGACAAATTAATTTTTCAATTAATGGTTTGCTTATAATTTTAAATTAACAAAGCAACTTACAAAGAAGATCTACTATCATCGAAAACGATTAGTCAGTAACCATTATAATTATGTATGATTTTTTTTAAATAATTAAACTAATAAGTTTATTTATTTTACAGAATCAAATGAAATTAAGAAAAACAGGAAGCACAAAAAACATAAAAAAGATAAAAGAAATAAACGTAGGAAAGATAAAAAGGATAAAAGAATGAAAAAAATTAAGAAAATGAAGAAGGACCGCAGTTCGGAAGAGTCCTTTGAAAAAAAATAAGGTTAGGTATAAATTAAGTAAACATTTGTTTGAAAACTTCTTATATTATGTGATCAATTAATTTATTATTTAATCATAAAATAATCTGAATTTATTTATGTTTCACTTTCAAGTAAGAAACAACACAATACATAATTGTTAGTTTGTTAATCGGAAATAAAGAATTTAACTTTATTTAATATTTAATTTGTTTATGTTTTTCAAATAATTTAATTATAACTAAACTGTAATTTGTTCAAATGTTTTTTTTTGTCTGTATTTTGTTGGAAATAAATAATTTCCTTATTTTTTGTTTTTAAGTCTTTTATAAATTCATTATGTATAACTCAATTTAATGAATCAATTTTTCACTCCGAATAATTATATAAATATTTTTATATTAGAATATAATATTAGGTAAGTTATTCAATACCTGTAGTGGCTGATAGGATAAGTACTATTTATAAAAAATAGTCACGATTTTATTTATTAATATTTACACGTAAACTATTACAATTTATTGTCATAATTATAATAGCTTATTAATTACTTTATTATCATTTGACATTCCCATTAGCCACCACAGCCTACGTCCCCAGCGGTGACAACTGGAATTTTTATTTAAAAATCTTCCCATTTGTCCCCAATGTTTGATATTGCTGTGGAAAAAATTGTGAATGAAATTGCCCGCTACCGCCTTCGAGCGGTAGCCGGCCTTTACGGGTCTTTGAGTCACGAGCATAAAGGTATCTTCTAGGAAAGAGTGGTTCCTCTTAGACCGTATCGTCACTTACCTCAGCAAAAACAAAACGGTTGCAAATTTTTTAGTTAACATGTCAACACCATTGATATTTAGGCACTCAGGTTTGTGTTCTACGCAGAGGTGTCAAGCTGCGAAAAAATTACAACCAAAAAAACCCTATGTCATCTCTATGAAAATTTCAATCTCTCTGCTCTTTAACGACGTAATATTTTCAGCGAAACACGTTTTTCACACGGTTTTTAACTATAATAGGGTAACAGGTAATTTATTTTTTATCAGCATTAATTACTCGTTTAATGACATAATTAAGATAATTATATTAATATAAGGCGTGGAGGTTTACTTACGTGTGATTCGGCATTAGAATGTTGGTGGTGTTACTTCTATTAGTTACATCTGCGGACGCCGTCTGTCGTTCTAAAGGTAGGCACATTACATGATATTTTTGAAAAAATAAGGGCTACTCTCGAACGCTGCCCAACCGAGTTGAATTCGTCGGCTGACCTCTTTATCGAAGTTGGTTTTACCTAGTTGGACTATTTGGCCTAGAAAGACATATCAACAACTTCGATACGACCAACGACATTATAGCGGTTGTGGGTAGTCGGTGGATGGAGGCGGCTCAGGGCCGCTGTTTGTGGCGTCGTTTGGGGGAGGCCCATGTCCAGCAGTGGACGTGTATGGGCTGATATTATGATGAAGGGCTAATAGGCAACGGCTCGGCAGCTGCTCAATCGCGCCCCCACGCTGTTGAGGTTAAATTTTGCCATAACTAGTGCACACTGGGAGCAAAGTGAAATTAACTTAGGCAAGTATTGGTTAGCGATGTTGTCCTAATAGTAGATATCTTGACTTTTATTCTGTACGTCTCGTAAGTACGAACTCAGATCGGCCGTGCACCAAAGAACTTTTGTTAAGTAAAAAATATGTGCGATAATTGAGATTGCTCTTACGGTGAAGAAAAACTTCGTGATGATACCCTCAGCTTAGTTGGCTCTAGACGTATTGACGAGTCCATTCTTATAGATATGGTTAACTAAACTGAAAGGGTTATATAGGTGCTGGGCAATCGTACTCTATGCTCATTGTTCACGCAATAAGGGCCGATAGAAAAAGGTCTAGTTGCGGAAAAACAGTCTGTATACAAGTATAATTTAGGCAAGTATATTCCAGAACGTAACGATTTCGTCTTGAAACTAGATAAAAATCGAGATTTGAATTTAGAGAGTCATTTGAGTGACTATCTACGCCCAAGTAGTGATTTTTAACCCCCGACGCAAAAACGACGGGGTGTTATATTTTACTGACTTGAGTGAAGATTCATCCTATTTTCTTTGATATTATTTTTAAAATGTATTACACAAGAATATCGACTTTGAATATTTTCATTAATGACGCCACTTAAGACGAATTTTAAATGAGTGGGACTTGAGTTATGATAAGTTTTCGAATCACATTGGTCCCTAAGTTATGATCTGAACTTGAAACTAGATTCAGGTAATAGGATATTTAAGTATTGTTCTGGAATATGACTTTTGTTTCGATTTGCTCCCAGTGTGGCCTGCGCCTAAGAAATCCTGGCGGTGCTTGTGATATTGCTCTAACACTTTTCTAAGAATCATTACAATTTTTGCTAGATGTTCATTGATTGTTGAAACTTTCTTTTCATCACAAATAAAGAAAATAATTGAAGAATTGTCTTGCTCAATTCAGTTTTATTTTAGTGACAGTAGTGGAACAATTAAAAATTACTTACCGACTTTTAAAATAAAGTTAAATTATAACAATTGGAATGAATTAATACATCAAGAAAATTATATCATCGGCCCTTTACGAAACCGTAGTTTTTTAACCAGTTCCCAACAACGAAAAAAAATCTTTGTATGAAATCAACAAGTAAATTTTTTTATGGTTTCCATGAAGTAATCTTCGGCATTCTCATGAAACCTGTAAAATGTTTAAAAATTACAAAACTTAATAAAGAAGTTACTAAATGGTCAGTTATTTTTCACGTTTTCAAGTTTGACGACCAAGTTGCGGGTTCGATTCCTACCTCAGGCATTTATTTATGCTTAGATATTTGTCTGTGGTCTGGTTGTTTCTATGTATTACTAGCTGCGCCCCGCGGTTTCACCCGCGTAAGTCGTGACCCCGAGGGAATATCGGGATAAAAAATAGCCTATGTGTTAATCTAGGTCTCCAGCTATCTAAATACCGAGTTTTATCGCAATCGGTTCAGTAGTTTTTGCGTGAAGGAGTAACAAACATACACACACACAAACTTTTACATTTATAGCTTTATAGCTTGGGGCCATCTAGCCCCAAGATGTGTGGAATGTACTGCAATTAATTTATTTATTTTTTTTAATATATTAATTTATTGCAATTTTTTTTTCTTCAATATTATTAGCTCTACAATGCGGAGAGAACGAAAGATTAGATGATGGCAAAAATGGTTGTTTACCTGAATATTGCTCAGATCTTGGATATCCATTGTCTTGTCAGCAATCACTACAATTAGTCAAGCCTGATAGACCAAAATGTATTTGCATCGACGGTTATGTTCGAGACGACTATGGTGTTTGTATTCCTAAAGAACAGTGTCGTAAGTAGATAATATTTACATCCGATTTTAAGAGAGAAGGGTACCGGGAGCTATCTCCATACAAACGTAGTCGACTGTTTTCTCCCTGGATAATAACAATAGAGCAAATATTTTTGTTGCATAAAACTTATAACTGCTATGACCATGCCCCTAAGTTTTGTTTTGTTTTTTATCTTAATTTCTATTATAATTAGAAAATGAAAAAAGCAAAACATAGGGCCATAGTCATGGCAGTTATAGGTTTAATGGCACAAGAATATTTGTGCTAGTGTCGTTATCCAGGGAGGAAACAGTGGACTACGTTTGTATGGAGAGCGTATACCCTTTCACCTTAATTGTAGATAAGAACTTGTTGGTATATTATTTAATAAAGGGAAAAGTCCTAAGTTAAAATGGATCATTGCGATTTTCCTATATGAATTATTTATTTTTTTTATGTTGTTAGATCGGCTATCCTAGTTCTACTAATATTATAAATGGGATAATATTCATAATTATATTTGAACGGATATATTCGCGTTTTTATTTTTGTTTTAAACCAGTTCCTAAATTCTGCGGTATGTGAGCATATGTTGGAAAAGCCAAACCACTACCTTCGCTTTGATCAGGTACAAGTACTAGCTACTGAAAACCGATTTGTGCCTAGAACACTTCGAGAGGCCTTTGAAATCTAGAAGCATACCAACAATTTTAATAGGGAGGATGGTTGGAGAGTACCACCGGTCTTGTGATAGTATTACATTTGGTTATGTCTCAAGCTCCGCAACAGCTGCAATACCTCGTGACACCGTAAGTCAATTCTGCGTTAGATGACACCTTTTTACTAATTTTAAGTGGACAGCAGTTTGACATCATTTTACATAATATTTTTTGTAAGACGAATGCCATCTCAGTCTTCCTGTGACCATGGGATCTGCAAAGTACCCGAAACGTCAGGTTTAAAACACGCGAATATACCCGTTCAAATATAATTATAATTATGAGTTCAAGCCGCAAAAACCTTAGAAAATAATATGTGATAATATTATAATTCGTGTTTTTTATTTGTATTTATTTTAAACTTATTATGTTTAGCTTTAACTCTAGTTTTATATGATGTAATATTTATGTTTCAATATTAGATTAATAAAATATAAATATCGCAATAACTACCTACTATTTTCAGCATCTTGTGGTGGAGATCGGAACGCAATATCAGGCTGTGGTATAAACTGCGGTAAAACTTGTGCTGATTTTTATAAGACAGGTATATTTTGTTCGTTGGTGTGCAAAGAAAATGGATGCGACTGCAGAGAAGGCTTTGCTTACGATAGCAATCTAGGCAGCTGTGTTCGACCTTGTAAATGTAGTAAGTTGAATGTTATATTATTTTTTATCACAGTTGCTCATAAAGTGGATCTTATCCAACCGCTTTTAGGCTCAAGTCTAACGTATTACGCACGCGTGCGTTTTATATTACCTTGACGCCACTAGTGTGTAAAAAGTTATCCTTATAAGTTAAATCGGTATCTTACTGCTAAATACATGATAAGTAGATAAAACATTCTTAATTTATCGGGGTTATACTGTTATGATGTATAAAAAAGGTAGGTACCAACAAAGAATTTTTAAGCGAGCAAAAATGGTTGTCTCAAAAGTCGGTTTACGTCTTAGAAAACGATTAAAAATTGAAATTTGTTTTTTTTTTTGTTACTTAAATATATTTTTTTCCGTACCATTGTATTCTGTTTCCCGATTCTTGTTGGCTTACCTTCACGGATAATTGTTATCTTCTGTGGTGTAGCATAGTAAGGTGGGGTCTTCACATTGAAAATTGCTATTGTTGCTATTTGTGTATTATTGGATTACTTTTAAAGAAATATCGTCCTTGACCACTGATTACCTACACTGCGTGTTTGTATTATGACGATAATCTTCAAAAGGTCGATTTTAATATCCGATGTTTATTTTTATTTGCCTTTGTGAGGGCGTATTAATACCTTTGTGAGGAATTGCCACTTCAGCAGCCACACAAGGAAGAAAGGGATACCAGATGTAAAAAATCATGGAGTATGTCTCTAATGTGCGAGAAGGGGTGTATTTTTATTTATTTATTTTAATATAAAAAACTTAAATAAGTATAAAATTAACGGTGCAAAAAAATTCTTTCGAATTTAACTGTGCACCAGTGAGTCGTAAGGCTTGATTATGTTTTACTAGCTGCGCCCTTTAGTTTCACCTGTGTAAGTTCCCGTGGGAGTATCGGGATAAAAGTAGCCTATATGTTAATCTAGGTCTCCAGCTATCTACATACCGAGTTTCATCGCAACCGCTCCCGTAGTTTTGTGTGAAGGAGTAGCAAACATATATACACACACATAAACTTTCACATTTATAATATTATTAGTATAGAATAGGAAGTAGGATAGAAGGATTTTAATAGTTTGATATAAAAAAAAGATTAATCAAAATCGGTTGATAAACCAAGAAGATATGCGCGGACATCCATTAATAAAAAAAACATACAACCGAATTGAGAACTTCCTCCTTTTTTTGAAGTCAGTTAAAAAATAATCATATTTTTGTTTTAGCTATAGAACCAACTTGCAACGTAAATGAAACTTTATCAGATTGTGCCAACGGAGGTTGTGGTATAGAAAAGTGCTCTCAATTAGGACAATTTAAAACTTGCACAAACCCTAAGAGGTGCCAGCGAGGATGCGTGTGTCAAAAAGACTACCTGAGAAATGACTTCGATGAATGCGTGCTAAAGGCTGACTGCCCGAGTAAGGTTTAAAGCTTTAGCTACTGTCAAATATGTCTGTCGATGCTGTCTCAATCTTCTTCTTATCATGTCCATGGTCTTTTTTTCTCCTAATCTATATCTTTTCCCAGACCTGGAACTGGCCACATTTAAGGCAGCGCCTGTAGTTCTCATCCGGTCTTCTCTTGTGTAGTAGGTGGTAGAGCACGATGGGAAGACAGCAGATGTGCACGGTGTCTAAATAGTGGTAATCTAAATATTGTTTGCGGGTCAAGCCATTAAGCTATGTGTTGACTTCAATTGTTGACGCAAGCATTTCGATCGGATTTGGATCACATTATAGATTGAAACTTAAATTTTCATTAGCAAATTTTAGTGGAGAAGAAAATACGAAAAAGCGAAAACGTCTAGAGCTATTTCTTTTATTTTCAAATGATTGTTACCCTGATTAGTTGATGGTATGAACGTTATTGTAATATTTACCTTTTTATCTCTTAGTAGTTCACGACTGTTTCTTACAGCTGCAAGTTTTCTGGCTAACAAATTTCGGTACAGTACCTACCTTTAAATGCTGAAAAAAAAAATTATGTCAAAAATGATTATATCCTCATAGACGCGAGATAATAGTTTCTTAGTGTTAATAAATAATTTCAAAATGATAAGCAGTACCTATCCTTTTTTGAACAATGTTCTTAAATTATTATTTTACGAACATTTACTAAAAACAAGAATTATTCTCTAGCTTCTAAAGGAAGAAGATGATTTCTCCTTCAAAACCTTCCTTTTTTCTGTATAAACCTAGCTTATTTTGTCTTTTATATAGACTATTGCTCCGGGCCCTACGAAGTGTTCGATACATGTCCTACAGTTGAACTAAACTCAGAAACCAGTGATGGACCAGTCGTTTTTGATGAAACATATATACCTTGTATACCAACATGCAGATGCATTCAAGGTTATTACAGATTTGGAGACAAATGCATTGTAGACGTGATAATCGAGCGTAAGTTTTATAAATTACGATAGTGTTAATATTTTGTTTTTACGGAGAGTGTCAAAATGTTAGCAAAGTATAGTACGGTTCCGTTTAATTTTTCGGTGTTTTCGTTAAAGTTATTCATATTTCAAAGATACCAAATAAATCAGACAACGCTTAACTGAGAAATGAATAAATATAATTTTAAATAATATACGTTTAATATAAAAATTTATAGCTTTCCGTAGCCTCTTCCCGCAGAAACTATGAAAATAGGTCGACTTTCGGTTGAAATATCTCAATATCTAGAAGATTTCAAATAATAAAAAATATACTACGACAAAATGGAAATATTAAACATTAATGTTTAAAGTAATGGCCATTTTGAATGAAAAGTCGTTCTAGATATGAAGTATCTAGACTGACTTTTCATTGCGTTAAATCGTAAAGTTCTGAGCATAGTGCCAAAACACAAGATGCAATAGGCATCGCCCGCCCGCCCACTAATAAGGCATACCTATAATGTGGCAATACAGTGATTAGTGTTAATGATACCGTTAATTGAATATTAATACTACCGTTATTGTAATTGAGTTAGTTGGAGGAAAGTAAAGTTGAAGATGCAATAAATACGATGTATAATAACAGATTAAATTTGGTTACCTATAAGATATCGCCTAGTGTAAGAACCAACGAAAAAGCGCTTGTAACCTTATTAAAAATTTGTTTTATTTATTCCGTTTTAATTAATTATTTTAACAACAATCCTCCGTTGTTGAAATAAGTTGAATTGTCGTAGAAAAATATTTAGACATGTATTTTAAACATTTAAATATCTTATTTTTTTTTAGCGACTGATCCTATAGACAGCTACGAGATGTTTCAGGCAGCAGATGTTACTCTCACTAAACAGTTGCTAAAAGTAAATATTTTATCTACAATTTACATTGTTAGATACAGAATCGATATAATAACATTTTAATTATCTTAATCATTTCAGCAACTTTCAAATAATCCAGGAGGCAGTTTTGTTGTATCAGCGTATGCAATTCTACAAATTCTAGCCACTATAGCGCTTTATGCTAAAGGGACCACATTTGATCAACTAAGTGCTATTATAAACCTCAAAGATAAGGATAAAGTACAATTCTTTATAAACTTTTGAAATATACGTATTTAACTTTAATAAGTTGATAAGTAAACAAGCCATTAAAAAACAAATTAAAATTCCAGATATCGAATGTTCTTGACTCTATCAGAGGGCAAACATCTGTTAAAAATTCGGATATAACGATTCAATTGGCCAGTAAAATATATGCTGATGATAAGTATCCTCTCAGTAATGCAGTACTAGAAACTCAAGATTCTCAAAATGTTAATTTCAGGAATCCAGTTAAAGCTGCCGATATTATAAATAATTGGGTAAGTAATGAAGCAGCTGGATATTATTGTTTACCTTTTTAACCTCGAATGACAGGGTGTTATTTTGACTGTTTATTTGGCAGTTATTTTTCATTAAAATAGTTCTGTTTTATTTCATTGGTCTATACCGCAACTCGATAACCTACTCTTACCACATGAGTAGAGATCTCTTACTCCAGTTAGTCATAGAAAAGGTCTAAAATGTACATATACCTGCGCTTCCGTAAGCAATTCATATAAAAAATAATCGAAAAATACATCCACGACTAACTGGAGCTAATATGATAGATTATGAATCACGACAATGTTATTTTAATCATTTGTGTTATTATTTATTTTTGAAATCCCTAGTTCGACCACAGGTTAGACTTGAATTTATTAATTTGCCACCAAGTATACAGACTTTTTGTATTCTCTTTCTTTAAAATAGGTTAAGGAAGAAAATTTATAGATGATGGTTTAATGTTTCAGGTTGAAGAGAAAACAGATGGTTTTATTAACAATGTAGTGAGTCCTTCGTCATTTAATGCTAATACAAGAATAGTTCTTGTGAATGCACTGTATTTTTTGGTAATTATTAATTTATGTTCTTACCTTAGGAATACTCTAATTTTGATAAAATTTGGTACGTAGATAGCTGAATTGAATTGAATAAAAATGTATTGGCTCTGTATACTGATGTTATCACGATATCTGTAGATAATACCACAGGATACAATTAGTCGCTTATTACGTTTTATTGTGTAATATAAATTGCAAATTTCAGGCAAAATGGCAAAATGAATTTCGTGCTTCTGATACTAGAAATCGTGATTTTTATCCAAGTGAAGATAAGAAAATTCGAATACAAACGATGTTTCAAACTGCTAAGTTTCCATATGTAGAAAGAAAACAAAATATAGATGCTCAGGTTTGATGTTTGAATTCATATATCATGATCGCCGTCATCTCGGTCATGATAATCTCATCAAATCATTTCATACTTGGTCGTGGTTTGTGTGCTTTTAGCTATTTTCACAGATATTTCTTAACGGATCCTAAAAATTCGGATCCGTTAAGAAATATCTGTGAAAGTAACAGCTGATTTTCGGGTAAATAACCGGAATAATTCCAAAAACCGTTACCGGCCTTAGTTGATACTCACACTTCAAATTTCATATCTTCAAAACCAGCAGTTCAATTTGATATTTATAGATCAATAATCCTGTACCTACAGTATAAACCTTTTACATTTTTTTTTTAGATTTTGAAAATGCCCTACAAAGACACCAGATCATCATTTTTAGTGTATTTGCCTAACAAGAAAGACGGTTTGAATGATTTGATTGCTGCTCTCAATGAGGATGGTTTAGATCAAGTATATCTTGATGATTTAGAAGAGAAAACTGTTAGTGTGTCTTTACCAGTTTTCGACATAATTACTGATATTAACTTAGTTGGTATTTTGATTGAGGTAAGTTGACATTTATTTAAATAAAGTTTATCCTTACTATTCATGTTTAAATAGTTTAACAGTCCATTTTTTAAGGTGAAAGGGTACCGGCGCTCTCTTCATACAAACGTAGTCGACTGTTTCCTCTCTAGATAATGACACTAGCACAAATATTTTTGTGCCATTAAACCTATAACGGCCATGACTATGCCCCTATGTTTTGGAGAGAGCCCCCAGTACCCTTTCCTCCTAAGGCTTGAGAACTCTATTGAGATAGGTCGAGTAAACCAGTAATCTAAAAATACTGTATTTCTTTTTTTTTTAGAATAATGTCACAAAATTGTTTGAGCCTTCTTATGACTTGGATGGTCTCCTTAGAAATCCAGCTGAACTTTATGTTTCATCGGCAATACAGAAGAATAGAATCAAAGTAAATGAAAAGGGAACTGAAGCAGCATCTGTTACTGGTATGAAAATATAAATGTTTTATTTTTATAAGATTTTCACCTGATCACCCAAGACTGATCACCTGGCCGATTATGTTAAAATATCTGCTGAAATTATTTCGACTGAGACTCGATCAGCCAATTGCGGTGTGTTAACACTATAACAAATCGCTTTCAGCGATAAGGCCGCCCATTTGTGCAACTTATGCTTTATAGCTGTTACTTCGCTTTGTGTATATAGTGTTCTGTTTTTTCCTGTGTTGTACAAATAAAGTTATCTATCTATCTATCTAACAGTTGAGCGATACTTATCATGCATCGTGATTGGCTAAGATGTTTCTGCATAATAAGGCTACCGAACATTTCATAATGGTAAACAATAGTTAACCGATGTTAACTATTGTTTACCATTATGAAATGTTTAGTTGTTTTTGTCGATACAAAAACAACTAAACATATGGAATTTAAGCAAAGAAATACTGACCGTGATTCTTCAGTATCTATCGTCTTTATCATCATATCAATCTTTATCTTTGCTGTTTTTCCTTATTTAGTCTGACGTCCCGTAGAAGATCCGCAAATAGCAACAAGGCGCAAAATATTTTGTTTTCATTAGATTTCGTTTACCCTAGAATTAAACCTTTAATCATTAAAAACACTTTGAGATTCGAACTTATTAAATAATAAGTTCAACCTTTTATTTGTGGTTAATATAACTGTAAAGTTGTATTTTATTAAGCTGTCTTTTCCAAACTATGGGTCGCACCCATAGGTGGGTCGGGAGCAAAGTTTATGTGTTCTCTGAAACGAAATAAAACGCGAACGAATCAGTCTGAGTAGGCATCAGAAATTAGGAATTATAATTTAAGTAGCAGTTGACACCAAACCATATCCCCCTTATTCCAAAACGAGGTGTAAGGATAGTCCGAGACCTTAGATTTAGACACAGATTTACTCGTGAACTATAGTCTAAACATTATCCCTATAGATTATACAAGAAACTATAGTCTAAACACTATCCCTATAGATTATCTAAGTATAGTGTTAAGGCTATAGTTCACGAGTAAATCTGTATCTAAATCTAAGGTTAAATCCAGATCTCGAACTATCCTTAAACCTCGATTTGGAATAAGGGGGTATGTGTTTGGTGAGGTCATGAAAGTCCCTATTTTTCCCTATTTATCCATATTACATCATCACATAATATATACCTATGTGACGTGTATTTTTCAATCACGGGTAAAAACGGAAGAATACCGCACATTGATTTTTTAGGTGGGTCGTGGTCCGCATACTCTAATAAATGAAATATGACTTTGTTTTGTTACAGCCGTCACAGTCGCCACTACAGCTGCTTTTGAACCAATTGATGCTGTAAGCTTCACTGCAGATCATCCCTTTGTGTTTGCAATCACTCTGGACGACAAAACAACATTATTCGCCGGTGTCTACAATGGACCTTCATAAATATTGAATTGATAATAAATATATGGAATTTAAAAGGAATTTGTTTTTAAAACTCGCTTATTCCTAATCATTCCTACTAGCAATTTCTAATTGATGGTTATGATATTGATTGATTGATTTGATCACTTTTTCTTAAACTTCATTATGCTCATTAATTTAGCATGATAAAAAATTTAGGCTTCTTATTGGAATCGCTAATTTTTTTAACAAAAAGTAATAAAACTCTTATCAGGTACTATCTTGACGGATATTACTGTTGTATAAAACACCTTCATCATTAAAAAAAGTAATGTTCGGGCACAAACGTTTAAATAATACCTACATTGTGTCACTGGGGAGTAAAATATATGATTTACGTACCTACGCCTGTAAAGTATACGATGATAGTAACACATAATGCTTTTCATCAAAAAAAGCTACAACATTTATAAAATAAAATTGTATGCTATTTGTTTAATTTTTTTTTACATTGTCACCCGATTTACACATGTATGCAAAATTTCAGCTCAATTGATAACCGGGAAGTGGATTAAAATTAAGTTGCAAGATTCCACCCGAACAAACATACATACATACATCCAAACATATATACATACACTGCAAGTTAAATAAAAGCTTTTAAAATAGCTAGGTTTCCTTTTTGTTTGAAATATCAAATACTACTTGATTTTTGTTGACCAATCAACTGCGTAATGCAGCGGGCGGAAAAATTAGAAGTCCAATAAAAGGGGGCGGAAAAGGACCCATAACTTTTCATGGGGGATGATACGAGTTCAAAACGAACGTTTCTGAATAAGGATGACGAAAATGTCATTTAATTAATTAAGCATACCTACCTTACATCGTGAAACATAAACATTTTATGAGCATACTTAAAGTAGATTTATTAGTAAAATAAATTGGAATAAAATATTTGTTTATCTAATAGGTACTTTTGAATATACCTACACTACACGTACAAAAACTAGCACGATTAGGCACGCGATTTAAACGACGGAACGCGATGCAACGTGGATTAATAACCAAAATTACTTGCAGAGAGCAGTGTTGGCTTAGTGGTAGATACCTCGACTTTCATTCTGAAGGTCGTGGGTTCGAATCCCGGCCGGCCGTGCACCAATGTATTTTTCTTAAGAAAAAATTATGTGCGCTAATTGACATTGCTCTTACGGTGAAGGAAAACATCGTGATGAAACCCGCGGCTTAGTTGGCTCCAGAAGTATTGACAAGTTATCTCCTCTGGACATGGTCCACTAAGCTGAGAGGGTAGTAGGTGCTGGGCAAGCCTACTCCATCTTCACGCAAAAAGGACCCAATTAAAAAAAGTCCAATGGCGGAAAAACAGACTGTATACAAGTACAAGTACTTGCAGAATATTACACACAGCGTAATCTTACCTCAAATTAAATAGATATGCTTGTGCTATTAATGATCAGATAACGGATAGGACATTCAAATGGTTTTTTGCAAATACGTCATAATAATTTGACGACCGACACAATGGTCACCATGCCGGACTGCCAAACACAGGGTTGCGGGTTCGATTCCCGCCTCAGACAAATATTTATGCTTAGATATTTGTCTGTGATCTGATTGTTTCTATGTATTATAAGTATATATTTACAAAATAAAAGTATATAAGTAGTATATCCGTTGTCTAGTACCCATAACACAAGTCTAGTTACTTAACTTGGGGCTAGATGGCGATGTGTGGAATATCCTGCAATATTTATTTATTTATTTTTAATTACACATTCATAAACACCCAGAGAACAACGAAAATTCGTTTACAAAAAACTAATATATGTACATAAATATTTATTTTACGGCGGGAATCAAACCTGTAACCTTCTGTGTCGAGCCACAGAGGTCATAATTAAAGAAGAACCGATAATAAATAAAATTAGAAACTTACTCAGTAACAAAACTAGTTTGATCAACCTTGAATTGTTAGAGGTATGTACCGTAATTTGCGTCAGTTGTTTTTTACAATATAGGTCACCTTTTTACTGGTATCTCACTATTTTGATTACCTCTGTAGTGCGTCGACCGAGCACCCGCCCGCCACCCATTAGGTTGCCGGTTCGATTTCCGCCTCAAACAAATACTAATTTATGTAAAGTTTCTGGTCTGGGTATTCCTTTTTGTATATATTTACAAAAGAAAAGTACTTTTTAAGTATTCTATCTGTTGTCTAGCTTCCAGAACACAAGCATAGTTGCTCAGCATTGGGGTAGATGGCGCTGTGTGGATTGTCCTGCAATTTTTATTTGTAGTGTAGCATTTTTTCATTCGCCATTTGGTTCATGAAATGCTTCTTAAAAAACTACTCTACCCGGCACTTTATTTTAAACATTTGTAAAAGTGCCATTTCTTATGTGATTGCTACTGTAATTAATAATATTTTTTCTGTACATAATCTCGATGATGGCTTGCATAGAATCTATAACACACCGTCTCAATAATTACCGGAATTTTGTCAACCGTGTCTAAAAGAAGAACCAGTCAATACGAGCCAATCGTGAGTTTCAACACGATGTTTTCCTTAAAAATGTTGAAAATAGTGTTTGCCTATTAGTAGATAATATATCAACTTTCATTCCGAAAAATCGATTCCCAGCTGGAATTTTTCTTACAAAAAATTTATGCGCGCTATTATCCTTTCTCTTACTGTAATTAATTAAAGTGTAGCACGAGTAAGTATTATTTACCTAATGTATCATGAATCAATCAAGCCTGTTAAACAATTGCGTAGATACTATCCATAACAGTTAAACAAACATAAAAAAGAATTAAAAGACATGAAATAAGACTAGCAGTCTAATACACACATGCAACATTTATTCATATATTTTTTTATATATTGAAACAAGTGAATTTGACTGTGTATGTAGCTATAAAAGAGGTATAAAGCGTTGTTAATAACCCCAGATGTCGTTTGAATGTTGGAAATGAAGAAGCCACCTATTTCGTGGGCCGTACTGGCAAATATTTTATTATTGACAGAATGTTCTGGTATGTTGACTTTTTATTAATTTACCGCTTTGTAGTGTAATACCAATTTTGAGCAAATACATTATTTGTTCCTAGCATATATGAAAGTGTACCTATTTTTATCAAAATAATATCATCATTAATTAATGCGACCTTCTTCTTCTTCTCGTAAAGTGGTGTGGCTCACCTAATGTTAGAGTTTTCAGATCGCCTTAAGACCTCTAACTTGACCTTACGACTGCTACTAAAGGCAGCAACCGGGACCAACGGCTTAACGTGCCTTCCGAAGCACGGAGGGGCTCACGAAAACACATTTTTGCCACAATACTAATATGCTGCTTTTATATTGCTTGAAATATTCAATTTCATTCAACTTCGGAAGACAAGCTTCTCTGCAATCTTAGCTTTGGTTAATATTTAGGTAGCTATCAAATATTGACAGAATTAAGTTAATGTAGGTACCTACGGTATGATTGCCTTTGCGATGAAGGAAAACGTCTCGAGGAAACTTACTCGCCTCGGTTCAAAGGTTGTGGACATTCACAAACATGAAGAGACTCTTAACGTCATAAAGCATGCATTAGTTATTCGCATGCTCAAACCGATTTATATTGCAGAATCGTTACAAACGTTTCAATTAGAATCGTGAGATAATAGGTTGTTAAAATTATATGAATTTTGTAAAAAAAAAGTATGATACAAAAATATTTAAACTCATACATGTTTACTTGATACATTGGAAAATTACAAAGCATTAATTTTTATTAGTTCTGATGTAGTTCGAACTATGAATAAAGATAATATTTTCCTCGACTTTCTCTTCAAGAATTATCGTTCTTTATTCATAATAAGTAGTCATATTACTACTTGAGGGGTTTAAACTAATTTCAAAGCATATTCAGATATTAAACCGGCAGAACGATATCCGGACCAGTCAAAATAAGAAGAAACAAGTACGAGTCGGACTCACGCACGAAAGGTTCCGTACCATTTTGTATGGGAGCCCCACTTTAATATATATATTTTACCTTGTTTTTAGCATTTGATTCAGCGGCAACAGAAATACCTAATCTGTGAAAATTTCAACTGTCTAGCTATCACGGTTCATGAGATATAGCCTAATGACATACAGACGGACGGTAAAAAAATTGTTTTAATCGCTCCTTTTAGGAGAAATTCGAAAAATAGCAGACGGTAACAACACGGCTTTTAAAATCAAAACACCCGCCTCGGACGCAGAAGGTTGTGGTCAATTCTGATCACACAATATTTTTTTAAAGATATGTGCTTCTAGAATGGGTGTTTCTGTATGTATATTAAGTATATATGTACAAAAGAAAAGTAAATAAAATATCTATCCGTTGCAGTTGTCTAGTCACCGTAACAAAAGCCGAGTTAAAAATTAATAATATTGTAGGATACTTTACACCTACAATACTATTAAATTATTTTTATATTACGGGCACTAGTAGGCTTAATATGCAGTCCAACATTTTTAATTTCCCACCCAGTTCAAACACTCTTATTATTTCAGCATCATCTTCGGTATCTTCATCAGTATGGACAAGCTCAAGTTCAAGTTCATCATCAGCATCATCCCATTCTACAAGCATTGTAACTGGAAATAAAAAACCACAAGACAACGGTTGTGGTAAGATTAATTTTTTAGGTATTTACTAAGCAGTAAAATAGTTCACGGGTATTGGTTTTTCTATACAAATGTATTCTCATTTTTTTATAATAAACTAGCTGTCACGGCAAACGTTGTTTTGCCATATCCAAATTTCCCGCTTTTCTGTTGAAAATTTTCCCGAATTTTCTTTGCTATAAACCTCACGGAGCCCGAGACCTTTCCAACGAATGCAAAACCGTGGAAATCGGTTCGTTGCTTTCTGGAGTTATAGCGTCAGGAAGGAAAACCCGACTTATTTTTATATAGTAAAAAAAAAACAACGTCCACAATCTCACACGATGGTAAGTGACGTAGCTCGCTTTCAAAGAAGATTCCTATACGCTTGTAACTCAAAGAGCTTACGTTTTTAAGACGTTTCTATGTGATCGTTGTACAAAATCATACAAAATATACATAAGCATCCAAACAAATAAAGAAATTTGACTTTGACTTTGATTTAATAAACGGGGGACATTAGGAAGACGGTATGGCGGCAATGGAACAAAAACTTTTCCAACTCCTTTTTATGGCTGCACCGGTCTACGTATCTGAACACGGAAATTATATCGGAACCGGAATCTATATTTTTCTGGAAACCTACGTTCGCTATACACATGCCCCTCTGTTTCCCTTCTTTCTAATAACTAAAATAATCACTAAATTAAATATAGCCCTATAAAAATACTTTAAAAATAATATCACAGAGGCATGGTGTATACTGTGTACGATAAACCTTGGTTTTATGAAAAAAAATACTGATTGCTTTAGATGCATTAAAACATTTAAAACCACATCTACCATTTGAATTGGGAACCTATTTCAACCAAATTTGACAACAATATTGTATTCTTATTTGACTGTTAAAACATCTTGCGAAGATGATAAAGGCCATTGATGATTTGCTGAATAAGACATTTTCTTTGTTGTTTTAAAGGCAAGAACGAAAGAAAGGTTGAATGCCCTTCCGGTGTGTGTGTGCCGAAGACATGTGACGACGTCGGGTTTCCAGTAGCCTGTGCAGATTTACCACCAGACGCATCCTGTCCTGATGGACCTGGATGTATTTGTAAAGAGGACTACGTGAGGAATAAGCTGGAAATTTGCATTCCAATGAAACAGTGTCGTAAGTACTTGTTTTTGATAGTCTTCAAAAATATATGTTTACGCGATGAATTGAGAATCTACTCCTTTTTTGAAATTGGATAATATGAAAATAAACTAAATTTCTATAATTATTCGTCGCATTTATAATTTTAGTTTAATTTTTAAATTGTTAGTCTATTTTTAATTAAAGCGTTTTAATCTTTATTCACTTTTTTAAATGTAAACATAAATATATCATTTTGTATCTTTTAAGTAAGAAGATGTGAAAAGTTAACTGATTCGTATTTTTACTTGCATCGCTTATTATGACAATTTCAGCATCCTGCGGGGGTGACAAAAATGCAGTTTCAGGCCCCGGTATAAACTGTAACAGATTATGTTCAAACTACAACAATTCAAAACTACAATATGATTGTCCTTATGACTGTTTGTACAACGCCTGCGAATGTAAACAAGGTTTTGTCTTCGATGAGATTAAGAAGAAATGTGTTAAACCTGGAGAATGTTGTGAGTACCTTTTCAACATTACACTTGAGACCACTCATGGGTCGATTACCCTCTGTTTTACACATTTTGCACTGGTCACTTGGGACTGAACCATAAGCACTTGACATTGTTTTAACCGAATATATGACAAGCACTATTGCTGTATTCCCCTTTCATTGTAATAATTTAGTATTAGCTACATTTTAGCTACTCATTTTATTAGAACCATCTGAAATTTCGTTACGTCAATTATTTATGGAAACTAAGTAACTTCTAAAACTATTAACTGTCACAATTCACACACAGAGAGAGAGAGACAGGCGTATTAAGTAGGGTTAGGCAAACGGGAACGTTTAAAATTAAACAAAACTACCACGCGAACGAAGTCGCGGGCAACAGCAAGTTTAGTAGCCATTTATTATTAAGATTTGTAGTTCCCAACTGCAGGGCAAAAGCCTCTCTACTGCCTTTCCATAGTTCGCGATCTTCTGCTATGAAGTCTGTCTTAAATTTATCCGTTTCGTCTCACCACCTTCGACGGGGTTAACGGGGTAACCTTTTTCCGTTGATCCAAAAAGTTGTTGATTTGGCCCTAAGATCTTCCGGCATACGGCAGACATGGCCGGACCAAATCTACTTCAATTTGGCGGCTTTTTGGGTGACATCGACGGGTTTCGGAACGTATTTCGTTATTCCGAATTCAGTCAGTAAGCTAAGGCTTACTGACTGAATTCAAAAGGGCGCCAAAGGGTGATGGAACGAAATACTCTTGGGGTAAGCCCCAAGAGTATTTCGTTTCATCACCCTTTGGCATATCCAAAGGTCCCCAGCTTTTGAGGTACCTTTCACGAACAATCAAAGACCAAGGTTGAGTGCCGTACCTGAGGATGAGCAAAATGCACACGTCCATGAGTTTCCGTTTAAGAGATAGTGGTAATTTGCCCTTGTCATGGACCAGTAGATCTTTCAGTCACTCTAGTAACTAAAAATATAATTTGTTGTTGTGTTTTGAACCGATTTTATTGAAGTATTGTAAAAAATATCAGGAAATGAAATTATGTGTCAGTCATGTAAAATCGTGCGTATAACTTACCTATAGCTAGTATTTCTAGTTCAGAATTTGAATGTTCTAAACCCCCAAGTACCAATTTATTGTGTCTTTATTTTCTTATATTTCTGCACTTTGTACTGTTTCAGTATTTTAGTATGCAACGTAGATAATACTATCTTTTCAGTTCAATTAACTAGTAATTGCAAAATTAATTATTCATGCATACTCGATCCATTTCGTTGTTAGTTATTTATTACAAAATTAGGCAAGTATTTTATAAATTACTAGCGGCCCGATACGTGCTTCGCTACGTATAAAGTGAAAAATGTGATAAATGAAGAACCGCTCGACCGATTTTGCAAACTTCACAATATAAACCCACTACTAAATAAACCGAACAACGCTTAAACATTTGGTTTGGATAGGTGAGCCCGTTCTTGAGTTATAAAATTCAACGAAAAGTGGCATTGATTTTTATAGATATAGACTAGCAGATATAGACTATCTCCGCGGTTTCACCCGCGTAACTCCCGATCCCGTGGGAATATCAAAATACAAAATATCATAGGACGATAGTCCTATTTTCGAGGAAGGTTATATGATACAACACAAAAAAAAACTATTCGAAAAACCAGTAGTTCCTGAGATAAGTGCGATTCTAACAAACTCTTCAGTTTTATAATATTGGTATAGATTTAAAGTATTTGGAACACATTTTTTATAAGTACATAATAATATAAACAACTTAGTAGTAAGAAGTTTACTTAACAAGCTATAAGTTAATAAGTGTATTTAGTGTCCTTTGTGTTTTAGTTTTTATCATTCTTTTCATCTAAATCTGTCCAGCTACAAGGCAAATGCTTCTTTACCCTCAATTTTCTTATCTTGGTCTAGGGCTATTGTGCCTGTAGTGTATCAGTAATTCCTGAAGAAGTTAAAATCATTCTACCAAACGCGGCATCATGTCATCCTGATGGTGATATGTCGCGGTGGTGTATGGTATAATGATATTTTGGCCCGTCTTTTATGCGACATCAAACAGAATTTCAAAATCCAATGTATAGCCTGCATAATTACAGACCCATCGTAGAGTTCTAAAATTACTCTTATTGGAATGCTTTCATTCTAATATTTTTTGTTTAATAAATTCATAAGTTGTTATCTATTCTATAGAGATATCTCTATTCACATTAAAACAATTACAAAATAGGTACAAAATAAAAAAAATCTAAAAATTAAATCTGAACCTAATCGAACAAACCCCTCCCCAGCGTTCCCGGTGCAAAGCTGGATAATATGCAAGCAGCGTTACCCCGCTGAACCGCTATCGACAGCCTTTGCACCAGGAATGCCCTGGAACACGGATCAAACCCCCTGTCCCGGAGGCGATTCATAAGTTAAAATACTAAGTTAGTAACTTCATCTAAAGCAGGTGCCTAAAATCTTGCTTGTGTTGAAAACATTCTTATAACAGCCGTTTTGGAGCTCTACGCAGGGTCGCAATTATGCAGCCTACCATACCTACTAATACTTGATACATTTCAGCCACGTTGGAATGTAAAATAAACGAAGTCTATGACCCATGCCCAGCACCTTGTCCTCTCCGAACATGCGGTATAAACGATGCGGCCGTTGATTGCGTCCCAGCTTTATACCCGGGCCATCCCGACTGCGCACCGCCCAAGTGTCGATGTAAGGATGGCTTCTACAGAGACGACAAAGGGCAATGTGTCACTCTAGAAGAATGCCGTGAGTATCGTATTTGGTTAAAATTACAATCGGAAAAACAAATGAACGTCGGGGTCACCAATATCGGGGTGTTGTAGGTCGGCGGAAAGGGTCCTTGATATTTCCAATAACACAATACCACACGATTGAATTGTATACACGTTTAATTTATAAAGCTCACACCTCAATCCACGGATAACAAACATCTAACTTGAACAGAAAAGTTAACCTCTTACACATTTTAGGCGGGAAAGAGAGGCCCCTCTTCGGTGTTGCCAACTAGCATAACTCTATTGGCAGTGACATAATGTATGTGTCGGCCAGGGTCAGAGGCCCTCTGTGTGGCCATAGTGACATAGTGGCCACCACAGTCTCCATTTTGATTTCTCAGATGGACTAAGAAATCAAAATGGATTTGAAACACTTATCGCTTTATCACTTTACGAGATCGTTATAGAGATGCATTAGGAAATCTTCCCACGATCTTAATTAAGTCGTCGGAGACCGTTTATTTATTACAGAATTTTAAACACGAAAAACATGCTTAAATATCCCATATTCAAAAACTTTATTATAAGTATTATTAACTAATCGTTTCTATTCCCACTAAACAAACAACTTACATGCTTCTAAGTTCCTCTTGAAATATGTACCTCTACAGTAAATATATGTAGTCCAGAAACAATGTTTGGCAGTGCATTTGCATATGAAAGATGTCATGAGTTAATTTGTCGCTAAACTTTTAATAGGAGTTTGAAGTTGGTAGGAGTCACAACTTTTCCTGTGAGTTTGTATGTTCTCTTTGCTGCTGTGTTTGTAGTAGGGTGCAGACGAAGTCTTTGTCCTTAAAATAATCAAAATTCGAGTAAGTTACATAGAGTTTGTTTGTCACGGTGTGCCACCGACTGACGTTGGTCTGCCTCACGCTGTAGTATGACCCTATTACGTGTTTTCTAATAATACATAGGGTAGCGTTTGATCAATATCTCACACGAGGGTAAGTGACGATGTCTACGATGTGTCACGCTTTTCTTAAATCAACGAGGGGCCTTCGAAGGAAGCAAGTGAAGGCAGGAAGGCGGCTGTGGATTTGTCAAAACTTTTCCAACCCCTCCTCCTTTTACAGCTGCACCGGCCTTCTAAATTAAATAGACTCATACTTAAGTTACTCTGTATCAAAAAAGTATCGATAAAATTACTTACTTTTGTCTTTTAGCAACTTGTCCGGGCGTCAACGAAATGTACGACCCGTGCCCTCCCCCATGTCCAGCCCAGCGATGTGACGTTGACCCTGCGCTAATATTGTGCGCTGTGTCCCCACAATTAGGAGACCCTGACTGCATGCCTGGTTGTAGGTGCATTGACGGATACGTCAGAAATTACACAGGAAACGTTTGCATAAAGAGAGAAGACTGTCGTAAGTTTATTTTTGTTTGGACGACCCAGTTGTCACAATGGTCACCATACCGGACTTCCAATCCTAGGGTTGCGGGTTCGATTCCTGCTTCAGACAAGTATTTATGCTCAGATGTTTGTCTGTGGTCTGGTTGTTTCTATGTATTATAAGTATAAATTTACAAAAGAAAAGTATATAAGTAGTATATCCGTTGTCTAGCACCCATAATACAAGTTTAGTTACTTAGCATGGGGCTAGGTGGCGATGTGTGGAATATCTAGCAATATTTATTTGTTATTATTTTTTTTTTCATTTAAAAAAATTCCACCAAACTTCTTCGTTGAAGCTTGTGGTATCATATCACCAAAATTACATTGAAATCGAATCAGCCATTGAACTGTGATGGACAGTTACGTACGTAGAATTATTTTAAATAAAAAATCATTCAATTGCTTGTGATGGATGATAAAACCCTTTTTTGTTTGCAAATTCAAAACCAGTGGCTGTTAACAATTTGCATAAAACCTACGCGGCAATATTAAAATGTGAATGCATGCAGCAAAGTTTTTTCATGTAAAAATAACACAGTTCCTATATTCATTTTACCTAACTATTTTTACAATCAATAGAATAATTTGGCATATACGTTATAAAGATAATTTGAAATAGAGTAAGATCCCGCCTACCGCATGACTTACGATAAATTATCAATTGGTACAAAAATATAAATTTTATTATTTATTGGCGATTTATTATTTTGCAAAATTAACAAGTTTTCTACCTGATAACTTACCAAGTCACTATTGTAAGTATGTATGTATACGGGCTTTTTCCGCAACTAGACTCTTTTTAATTAGGTCCCTTTTGCGTGAGGATGGAGTAGGCTTGCCCAGCACCTACTTCCCTCTTAGCTTAGTCGACCGTGTCCAGAAGAGAGAACTTGTCAATACTTCTGGAGCCAACTAAGCCGCGCATTTCATCATGATGTTTTCCTTCACCGTAAGAGCAACGTCAATTAGCGCACATAATTTTTTCTTAAGAAAATCCATTGCTGCACGGCCGGCTGAGATTCGAACCCACGACCATCAGAATTAAAGTCGGGGTATCTACCACTAAGCCAACACCGCTCTAACAAGTCACTATTTTCTGAATTTCATAATTACACATCGTTCATAACTATGTTGGAGTAATTCCTAGCTTTTATAAAATCACGAAAGTCTGGCGGTAGGTGGGATCTTTCTCTATGATTAACAAGTTACTGTTTTCTTAGCAATATGCCCTCAAAACGAGATATTCGATATCTGTGATACACCATGTCCCCTAAGACGATGCGATGTAGATGAACGTCTTATCAAATGCGCTGCCCCGCCCAAACCTGGTGATCCGAACTGCGTTGAAGGCTGTCGGTGTGTTGACGGATATAAAAGAGATTCTAATGGAGATTGCATTCCGAAAGAAGATTGTCGTAAGTAGTTTTGACGACCATTTTGACGCGTCTCGGGCCCACCTGTGACACAGAAGGTTGGAAGCTCGATTCCCGCCTTAAGAGGAAAGGGTACCGGGTGCTCTCTCCATACAAACGTAGTCGACTGTTACCTCCCTGGATAATGACACTAGAGCAAATATTTTTGTTGCATAAAACTTATAACTGCCATGATCATGCCTCTATGTTTTGTTTTGTTTGTATTTAAAATCTTAATTTATATGATAATTAGAAAATGAAAAAAACCAAGATATAGGGGCATGGTCATGGCAGTTATAAGTTTTATGCATAAAAAATATTTACTCTAGTGTCCATTATCCAGGGAGGAAACAGTCGACTACGTTTGTATGGAGAGAGCTCCCGGTACCCTTTCCTCTTAAACAAGTATTTAAGTAAAGTAGGTATTTGTTTCTGATCTGTATGTAATTATAAGTATTAATTCACTAAAAAAGTATGTAAGTATTTTATCCGTCGTCTAGCTACTATAGCACAAGCCTAATTACTTAGCTTTAGTAAATCAGCTGTTCCATACACGGAGGGGTCATTAACCTTAAAATTTTACTTATTTTTTAAGTTTTATTTACTGTTCTTAGTCTGAATGACATTTGTTTTAAAAATCAGCTGTTTTTCGAATTTACATAACCTTAAAATTTTCATATTTTTTTTCGAATTTCTAAAAGTCGTAGAACAAAAGTTGTTTGATAAGGTGCACAGAAGTAGCTCTCAATGGCTTGCTAGTATAATTACCAATAACCCTGTATAGCATAATAAATCATAAATATATCCATTAGCATAATTTTTTAATTAACACCCAAATCTAAGCTAATCTAACCACTGAATCTACCGAAAAGCAACAACAAAAAATCTAATAGCCCATAAATTGTACATTTGTAGCGAAATGTACGAACCCGCACGAAGTTTACGATCCGTGCCCTCCGACTTGCCCACCCCAAACATGCGAGAGCATTAACAAGACATACCATTGTCCAAACCAACCAGTTGGAAGCGATGGAGAAATAAATCAAACATGTGTGGGTCAATGCGTTTGTGAGCTTGGCTACTATAGAAACAAGATTGGGGAATGTATTTCAAAAGAAAACTGCTGTAAGTATTTCGTACTGCCTCTTTACCTGTTGAACGCATATAGAATAACTAGCTGCGCCCTGCGGTTACACCCGCGTAAGTCCCGGTCCAATGGGAATATCGGGATAAAAATAGAATAGTGTTAATCCAGGTCTTCAGCTATCTACATGCCGAGTTTCATCGCAATCGGTCCAGTAGTTTTGGCGTGACGGAGTAACAAACATATGTGTGTGTGTGTGTGTGTATATGTGATACATACACACACACACACAAGCTTTCACATTCAATTTCTTAATCTAGACAAATACTCAGTCTGTCACTTAGTATCAAGATTTTTCAGTATATTCGTTTCACCCGCGTAAGTGTCAATCCCGTGAAAATACCGGGATAAAAAGCAGCCTATCTTACTCCGTGTGTGTCTGCCTGTGGCATCGTAGCTCCCGAACGGATGAACCGATTTTGACTTAGTATTTTTTTGTTTGAAAGGTGAATTATAGTATAAAAGTATAGATTAAAATATTGCATCGAGTGAGCTTCGTACAGTGGTACCATATACACACGTTAAGCGAACGCTCGGCCGAGCTACATGGTAGGCGGAATGGGAGGTGTGAGGTTTTATTTTCGTTACGGAATTTCTAGATTCGGTTGCCGCGCTCAAAGCCCGCGATAAAGGCTATGCAATAGCTTAAAAATATAATTTAAGTGCTAAATCTATTTGTTTCCTTTTTTCAGTAAAATGTACAGGACCTAACGAATATTTTTCATGCGGTCCAGCTTGCGATAATGTATGCGGTTTACTTGACAAAGAAAACCAGACCAACTGTTTAATCAAAAACGTGAAATGTAATGACAAGTGCTACTGCGAGGAGGGATATGCGAGAGATGAAAATAATATTTGTGTACTCATCGAAGATTGCAAAGGTAAAAGAAACTCGAGTAACTGATTACTACTTATTACTACTCCTTTATGACGACCCAGTTGGTACAATGGTCATCATGCCGGACTGCCAAACACAGGGTTGCGGTTTCGATTCCCGCCTCAGACAAGTATTTATGCTTAGATATTTGTCTGTGGCCTGGTTCTTTCTATGTATTATCTATACGTATAAAATTCTTTGTCCTGACTGACTGACGGATCAACGCACAGCCTAAACAACTGATCGTAGAGACCTGAAACTTGTGTGTGTTTTGTATGACGTAGGCATCCGTTAAGGATTTTAGAAAATTCTACTTCTACGCGGACGAAGTCGCGAGCAAAAGCTAGTATGTATATAATTACAAACAAAGAAAAGTATATAAGTAGTATATCCGTTGTCTAGCACCCATAACACAAGTCTAGTTATTTAACTTGGAGCTTGATGGCGATGTGTGGAATGTCCTGCAATATTTATTTATTTATTTAATTTACTTGTCTTTATTTCAGAATAGAACATAAGTATTTGTCCTTATTTCTTTAAAAATAGGTTACACCTCTGCATTACTTCATCGTAGTGAGAAATTTACCGATTTTTTTACTTACCCCTACCATTTCAAACCCTATTCAAAATCATTTATTTCAGACAATTATGTTGTTAGTACAAAAACTTACGAAAACTATGTGAGTAGGCAATAGAAATAAAAACTAGATACAAATGTATTAAATTTCACGTACCGTATAGACATATTAATCAAGCGACCACCACCCGAGTGGTTTTCCACGGCGGCCATCGCTCGATCAAAATGCTTCAATACACGTCCGAGCCACCATTTCGCACATAACGCGTTCGGTGCTGGTGGAGCTGCCTTGATACTGGGATGTGCGCCGAAGCGCGTGTTGACCCAGTCCCAACTGCATTCTGAAAAAGTTTTCGACTACGACTTATTTGAATTTGTTAATTTTATAATCCAACTAGCTGCGCCCCGCAGTTTCACCCGCGTAAGTCCCGATCCCGTAGGAATTGACTCTAGAAAACGTTTGAAATAGAAAAGGGTTTTCCCGGAAATAATTCGATTTTTTCTCGCCTTTTAAACCTTCCCTAGACCTCCACGAACAATTCAAGACTAAGATAAGATAAATCCGTTCAGCCGTTCTCGAGTTTTAGTGAGACTAACGAACAGCAATTCATTTTTATATATATAGATTAAATTTAATTTAATATTTTTATGTAATGGATGTGACATCCATTACATTATCTGAAAAAAACTATTTTATTTTTATTTTTAGTACCTGCGTGCAAAAAATATGAAAAATATGACGCTTGCCCAGCATACCTTTGTCAACCGCTCAACTGCTCTCAGTTAGGTTTTCCAGTACCTTGCCCATCATATCCAGATCAGACAAAGTGTCCTGGGAACCCTGGCTGTATTTGTATTGATGGTTACGTGAGAGATGACAAAACTGGGCGATGTATACAGAAAGTGCAATGTCGTGAGTTTCATTGATCTAGAACTATATAATTTGTTATTATAAAAATATATATTATTACTATTCCTTTGTTAATTTTTGGAACGAAGTTCCTTAGAAGAATGAAAAACTAACAAAAAAATAAAGAAAATTAAAAAGTTAAAAGGTTCGTTCCAAATGAAAACGCGTGTCCCGCGTCATGTTAATTATTTTTGTTTTTTTTTTTCTTTATAATTTTTGTCATCATTCTTTCTACCTTTATCTTTCCATTCTTTCTTTTTTTCTTTCCTTCTGCTTTCTTTCAAAGTAAATGTTTTTTGAAAATTTTAATTACTATGATTTTCTAGCGTCTTGTGGTGGAGATAAAAACGCTACATCTGGCTGTGGTATAAACTGCAATACGAAATGTCGTGACGTCGGCAAGAAACCGGGAGCCTGCATCGAAGTATGCTATGAAAACAAATGTGACTGTAAAGATGGATACTATTTGGATGAGAACACCGATCAATGTGTCAAACCTGAAGATTGTTGTAAGTATAAAATACTTAATACACAAGCGATGGTGATTTAAGGCGAAGTATGGCCTACAAACACGTATCCGTCTCCCACGCACCGCGCGATTACACTATCCCTTTCCCTCGCGCACCGCGAAATGACCGTATGTTTCATGTAATTGATTAAACTAACATCTATTTTAGCGAAAACCGTCTGTACTACCTACCTTATGGGATTTGATTTGAGGTTTATAAAAATACAAATTTTGTACTATTGTTTTCCTTACATTCGACGTAAAATTGTCAAAAATTATAAAAATGACCATTTTTACGATTTCCACGATTTTTTTCTATCGAGGCAAATCACTCTAATCGTGTTTCGAAGTGTATGACATTACAAATCATATCTTCACCATTACGACAGTAGGAATATAATTTCATGGATTTTAGCGTTTGATACCCAAAAACTGTTTCTAATACATCTCTGTCGCGATATTTTACGCTTCTGGTCTTACCACTTCGTCTTAAGAAAAATAGTTACTATTGTTCATCATCATTAGCAGGAATCACTAGTGGTAAAAACAACAGCAGTGTTATTTCAAAAGAATTAAATATTCTTCTTCTTCTTCTCGTATAGTGGTGTGGCTCACCTAATGTTAGAGTTTTCAGATCGGTTTAAGGCCTCTAACTCGCCCTAACGACTGCTACTAGAGGTAGCAACCGGGACCAACGGCTTAACGTGCCTTCCGAAGCACGGAACATACATTTTTGCCACACAACTAATTGGTCACCCATCGAAGTAAAGACCGCGCCAGGCGTCGCTTAACCCGCACGACCGTAAACGGTCAGCAAGCGTCGCTTACCTATGAGCTTTCTCAATTAAATATACATTAATGTTTATTTTTAGCACCGGTATGTCCAATAAATGAAATATACAGTGAATGCGTTCAAGCTATCTGTAGTCCAAAGAAGTGTTCAGATTTAGGCTACCCAGTGGCTTGTCCAAGAATTGATCCAAAGTATTGTAAGAAGGGATGCGTTTGTAGAGATGAAAAAGTTAGAAATAGCAAAGGAATTTGTGTCGATAGGTCTGAATGTCGTAAGTATGATTTATTGTTATGTGTTTACTATGTGTTGTGTTTCTGTGGTATGTAGGTATTTTACATTTAAATCGATTTACCTACCTATTTACATTTCACTCTTCATTTTTAACGATATAGGGTTATTGGTAACTATATAAGCAAGCCGTTGAGGCGTACTTCTGTGCACCTTAACAAACAACTTTTGTACAACGACTTTTGGAAATTCAAACATTTTTTTGGAAAATTTGTGGTTATGTCTACCTGATAATCAGCTGTTCCTTACACGAAGATGTCTTATACAATTTTTTTATTTACTGTTCTAAGTATGAATTACCTACGTTATAAAAAATCTTCAATTTGAATTTACATGACCTTAAAATTTTCAAAACATGTTCGAATTTCAAATAGTCGTACAACAAAAGTTGTTTGTTAAGGTGCACGGAAGTAGACCGTAACCACTTGCTAATATAGTTACCAATAACCCTGTTGAGTCAAATAAGTCTAATTGTATGGGAGAGAAACAAATATGGATTGATGAACCATATCTCATTTATTTTTCCGATTTTCAAATATCTTCATAATATTTGATTTAACTAATTTGGTACCATGAGAAGGCTATTCTTTTTAATTACTATTTTTTAGCGTCGTGCCGTGGTGACCAAAATGCAACGTCAGGTTGTGGTATATACTGTAATCGACGCTGTTCAGATATTGGCAAAGAACCCCAATCCTGTATCGCCCTTTGTGAAGACAATGCTTGCGATTGTAAAGAAGGTTACTATTTAGATGAGGATTGTATGAAATGTGTTCTTCCTGAAGATTGTCGTGAGTAATTTATAAGTGACAATTAATAAGATACAAAAAGGAATTTTTATTACTCTTTAAGAGGAAAGGTACCCGGTCGTTTCTACATATTTCCTCCTTGGATAATAACACTAGAGCACTAAATAATTTTATTTTTTGAGAAATTTACTTCACACTTTACTATATATTTACGAAAGAAAAGTATGTAAGAAGTATATCCGTTGTCCAGCACCCATAACACAAGTCTAGTTACTTAGTTTGGGGCTAGATGGCAATGTGTGGAATGTCCTGCAATAATTAGCATGCGGTTGAGGGCCAATTCTATGCACCTAAACAAACAACTTTTGTTTTAAGATTTGAAATTCGAACAATTTTTAGAAAATGTTGTGTTTATGTTTTCCTGAAAATCAGCTGTCACGGAGAGATCATTAACCTTACGATTATACTTATTTTTTTTATTTTTTTCTACTATTTTAAGTCTGAATGACATTTGTTTTAAAAAACAGCACATATTCAAAACATAACCTCAAAATTTAATATTTCCATCGCCATTCAGCAGGGCAATGCTTCTACCATTATACTTTTACGCCTTTACGTTATTTGACTAACTGTACCACCATTATTGTAACTCATTTATTTGTTACCAAATTGTATTATGCTATATCTTATGCTTTCACTTATTTTAGCAAAACCAATCTGCAATAAGAACGAATATTTCAACAACTGCTCGAACTCTGACTGTTCACCTCAAAACTGCAACGATCTTGGCTTTCCTATCAAATGTACAGATATTGGAGATCCCTCTCAATGTACAAAAGATTGTCTGTGTAAAGATGGGTATGTGAGGAACTATAAAGGTATTTGCGTACCTTCCAGAGAATGTCGTAAGTAGTTATTTGAAACTTATTTGATATTAAATAAAAAACAAGACGATTCTAACGAGCCCAAACTCGATGAGGTTGTATCGTTTCATTGCGAAGTTCCTATGGCCACATTGAAGGTCCATCATCAGATCAGCACCATGTCATCATAATATTGCATTGTCACCCGATTTACACATGTATGCAAAATTTCAGCTCATTTGGTAACCAAGAAGTGGATCAAAATTAAGTTGCAGGATTCCACATACAAACATACATACACTGCAAGTTAAATAAAAGCTTTTAAAAAAACGTGTGGCACTCGGGGACTGCCGCGGTAAAGCTATTGCCTTGTGCGAGCTTTGTACAGTCGTACCATGTACATACACGTTAAGCGAACGCTCGACCGAGCTACATGGTAGGCGCGTAGGCGGAGTGGGGGGGTGTTAGGTTTTATTTTCGTAACGGAACTTTTTAATTCGGTCGCCGCGCTCAAAGCCCGCGATAAAAGCTATGCAATAGCTTAAAAATTCGGACTATACTTTTACGTGATAACGTCATAAGAACTCTTTTGTATTGTTGACATTACCATTTTGCATACTTTAATACGTTGCTATGATTACCTTGTCAATAACGGCAACGTAACATGACGGTACACTTTTTTGTGAGTGCAGATGTTCATCGATTTATAAGACGTTATCACGTCAAAATATACGGCGGATTTTTTTCTATCAAACAGGCTATCCGTTCAGTTCGGTTATTGCAATCGTAGAAAAATTTACCAAGCTTCTAGAATTTAACCATCTGAATCGCATCCTCAGCTTAAAAATACAAGAGAAGTCAACTTCCTTATTTAGAACAGACGTTGTTATCCATACATATAAAATTCTTTGTCCTGACTGACTGACAGATCAACGCACAGCCTAAACCGCTATTCGTAGAGACTTGAAACTTGAAAGGTGTGTTCTTTGTATGACGTAGGCATCCGATAAGAAAGGATTTTCCGAAATTCTACCCCTAAGGGGGTGAAAAAGGGGGGGCAAAGTTTGTATGGGACAAGGTGATTCCTTGGCCTATCTTCGACTCCTACGCGGACGAAGTCGCGGGCAAAAGCTAGTTTATTTATATTCAGAGATCTAACAGCTATTACATACTTATAAAACACACTGTAACAACAGAAAGCCAACTATATATCATAGATTTAGAATCAACAAGTTTTGATTTTTGTTTTGAAGTTTTGGTCATAAATCGATGTTTTCTATTCAATTATTTCAGCATCTTGCGGTGGCGATAAGAACGCAGTATCTGGTTGTGGTGTTTATTGCAACCAAAAATGTAGCGACATAGGCAAAGAGCCTCGGCCTTGCATTCTAATATGTTACATAAACGCTTGTGATTGTCGGGAAGGGTACTATTATGATGAAGTTAAAAAGTTATGTGTTCCTCCGAGCGATTGCAGTAAGTAGTTTTTAAAGTTATATATTGAGCTTTTTACCGATTGCGAAAACACTTAATTTTAAACATAATGCGAAAAGATTTTCGGAAAAAATCTCACCTGATTTCGAATTCTACTTTGGATTAGTACTGGATCTTTGAATCGTCCCACTATCCCCTGCTTATCCGCATTTGTAGGAACCTTTTAATATTTTTTATTTGTTGAATCTACGCAGGTGAAATCATTATCTATTTTTTGTCACAGCGCCACAGTGCCCTGAAAATGAATATTACAGCAATTGCACAAATGGTGACTGTAGTGTGCAAAATTGTTCAGATGTAGGGTTGCCAATATCCTGTCCACGAATAGATCCGACATATTGCAAAGGAGGATGTCTATGTAACGAAGGTTATGCCAGAAATAAGACAGGAGTTTGCGTGCCCAAAAATGAATGCCGTGAGTATATTTTTGCCATCAAAGTACATTTTTGACCAGTAAAAGGGATTGGATTTTATCCCAAAGAGCCAAATCTAAACTACAATACTGTTAACTAGTTTTAAGACATACTGCGTCGACCCCTAAATAAAGTAGGATACGGGTAGGAAGACGATGATGACTTTTAGATAGTTTTTAACCGGCTTAAAAAAAGGAGGAGGTTCTCAATTTAGTTGTATGTAAGTTTTTTTTTATGTTTTAGCAACATGTAAAGGTGATCCAAATCAAGTTTCCGGATGTGGAATATACTGTAACCAAAAATGTTCAGATCTTGGTAAAGAACCAGGTGCCTGCACTCTGATATGTCTCGAAAATGCCTGTGAATGTAGAAAGGGTTATTATTTAGACGAGTCTACCGGCAGATGTGTTAAACCTTCGAACTGTCGTAAGTATTCATTAATATTTTTACTTAAAACATTCCTTAGCTTTTTTACAAGTTTAAATAAAAACAGGGAAACATAATTAGAAAGTAGGAACTAAATCCTTACCATTTTAATAATATCATCAAAATTTGTGTAACGTTCTGAAATTCCACACAGTTCTCATTTATTTTCACAGCGCCACAATGCCCTGAAAATGAATATTACAGCAATTGCACAAATGGTGACTGTAGTGTGCAAAATTGTACAGATGTAGGATTGCCAATATCCTGTCCGCGAATAAATCCGAAATATTGCAAAAAGGGATGTCTTTGCAGTCAGGGTTATGCCAGAAACGCTAAAGGGATTTGTGTACCATTAAATGAGTGTCGTAAGTACGAGTACATTATAAAAATAAATAATTAGCAGGCAGGACAATCCACACAGCGCCTTCTAGATGTTAGTGAACTTAGCAGATCATTATCCAGTAGAGTGTGAGTTCTTATCACATGCAGCTGAGTTATACAGCTCCTGATTTTTTTAAAGAATAGTTTTGGCATTTTTGCCGTCAATTTTTTTTACAAAATGATCTGCTAACTTCCCTTAGCAGATTATGTTACAGCAGATTCTTTCTAGCCGCACGATAAAACAACCGGTTTTATGTAAATATAATCCAAGTCACCAACTATCTACATACCGAGTTTCATCGCAATCTGTCCAGTGGTTTTAGCGTGAAGGAGTAACAAACATACACACACACACACACAAACTTTCACATTTATAATATTAGTAGGATAAAAGTGCCTTTGTTTCTTTTACTTAAAATTTATTTGTTTACTCTCGGTCAAATAGCTCTAACGAAAATTTTAAACGGCTGAACCGATTTAGCATAGAAATGCTAAATCAGTTCAGCCCTTTATAAGTTACAACTATATTTAACTAGCTGCGCCCCGCGGTTTCACTCGCGTAAGTCCCGATCCCGTGGGAATATCGGGATAAAAAGTAGCCTATGTGTTAATCTAGGCTTCCAGCTATCTACATACTAAAACCACTTGACCGATTACGATGAAACTCGTTCATCGCAATCGGTCTAGTGGTTTTAGCTTGAAGGAGTAACAAACATACACACACACACACAAACTTTCACATTTATAATATTAGTAGCATAGTAGCATTAGTAGGAGGATTAAGTGTAACCATTTTTTTTAGCAACATGTAAAGGCGATCCGAATCGAGTGTCAGGTTGTGGAGTGTACTGCAACCAAAAATGTTCCGACATCGGCACAGAACCGGGCGCTTGTATCGAAGTCTGTTATGAAAACGATTGCGATTGCAGAGAGGGGTATTATTTAGATGCTAAAACTGATAAATGTGTTCTGCCAAAGGATTGTAGTAAGTATCAGAAATGCGCTGATCCAAAGCAGGTGCAGTGTAATAGGTTGATAATACTGCATAATTTTGAGAACTTTACTAGGTACCTACTTCTTATTGTTGACTACTTATATAATTTTATTATTTGATTGTTTGATTCTTTTTTTTTAATTATTAAATCACAATATTGTCTTTCTAATTAGACTATACATTTTTAAGAATAAAGACACGATTGACCAAAACATTCATTATTTTTAACGTTTTAATGTCTTTTAGATTCTTGTAAAAACGATCCGAATCGAGTACCAGGTTGTGGAGTGTACTGTAATCAAAGATGTGCCGATGTTGGTAAGGAACCAGGTGGTTGTATCGCTGTTTGCTATGACAATGCTTGCGATTGCAAAAAAGGATACTTCTTGGACGAAAACATTGATAAATGCGTGAAGCCAAATAATTGTAGTGAGTATCGATTCTATAACATTATATAAACCCGCTGTTTCACCCTTGTAAGTCTTGATTCCGTGGAAATATCGGGATAAAAGCAGTCCACGTTAATTCCCAGAAATCAATGTGTCTTTATAACTAGAATTGCGTACCCTAGTTATAAGAAAAAATGGGAATCTTAGAAGAAATATAATTACTATATTATCCGTCTGTCTATTTTCGTCTTTTAAGACCCTTTTCCCAGAAACGCGTAGAGATAGTATGTATGTATGTATGTGGGTTTTTTCCGCAACTAGACTCTTTTTAATTGGGTCCCTTTTGCGTGAGGATGGAGTAGGCTTGCCCAGCACCTACTACCCTCTCAGCTTAGTCGACCGTGTCCAGAAGAGAGAACTTGTCAATATTTCTGGAGCCAACTAAGCCGCGGGTTTCATCACGATGTTTTCCTTCACCGTAAGAGTAATGTCAATTAGCGCACATAATTTTTTCTTAAGAAAAAATGCTGAGATTCGATTCATTCGGGCCGGCTGAGATTCGATTCATTCGGGTAGAGATAGTAACAACTTTCTGTCTGATGATGGCAAACGGAAGCAACGGAAGATTTCTATCACCTATTCGCTAAAGTGTTTATGTAAAACTCACCTTTTTTGTATTGAAAAATATTTCAATTCACATCAAACCATGGAACCGGATTCCAGGATCTGATACAAACTACTGGTTTTGTCTTTTTACAGCACCAGTGTGTAGTGACAACGAAGTATATTCAGAATGTATCAATGGTGGATGCGACCCCAAAAATTGTTCGCAACTAGGCAAAGATGTACCGTGTGTGAAACTAGACCCGAAAAAATGCATCAAGGGTTGCCTTTGCAAAAAAGGTTATTTGAGAGCGGAAAACGGGACCTGCGTACCTGAAGCGGAATGCAATCGTGAGTTCTAACTTATTGAGTAGAAATTAGCGAACAATGAAAAATAGTTGTATTTATTCCAAGTTTTAGGTTCCGTTTTCATTTGAATACAGAGATATAGAACGCCTATGTTGACCAGATATTTTGATTCATAATTTCCCATATTTATTAACTTTGCACATTTTTAATTGAGGTAATAACTTCAACTCACATTTGACTTGAAATTATTATTTTCTAATATTTAACTTTGTTTTACTCTCTTTAATTGGATGCACCTAAATTAATAAACTTATTGCGAAGTCCTGAAACACTTTGGTTAGCCGATACTTCTCACTATAGTCACTTTGGTAAAATGTAAGGCAATGATGTTCATTTTAATCTTCTACAGCTAATTTATGTCCTCGACCGAACGAAGAATACAACTCTTGCTTTTTCAATTGTCCACCACAAACTTGTGATAGTTTAGGCAAAGTTTATGCTTGCCCTATAAGAACGGGGGACACCTGCAAAGCACAATGCGTTTGTAAGCAAGGTTTCTATCGGAATAAACTCGGAGATTGCATTTCTGAAGCTAATTGCCGTGAGTATTTTATTTAGGAAACTTATCTATTTAAATTCACAAACAAAAAAAGAAACAAACAAATTGTGTTGTTGACATTTCATGGGTAGATCAAAAGAAGGCTGTTTCTACCTATATTTTTCACTAGCTGCGCCCCGCGGTTGCACCCGCGTAAGTCCTGATCCCGTGGGAATATGGAAATAAAAAGTAGCCTATATGTTAATCAAGGTCTACAGCTATCTACGTACCAAATTTTATTGCAATCGGTTTAGTAGTTTTAGCGTGAAGGAGTAACAAACATACACACACAAACTTTCACATTTATCATATTAGTAGGATAAATGGCAGGCTAATGAATTCAACCTGGTTACGTTTAATTAGAATTAGGTTAGTTAAAATAGACGCCTTAAGTTTATAGTATCAGTGTCACAAATCACTTTTACCTTCGGTCATTATTAAAATCATCCATAGTGTTGAAAAGATCCCAATGCTTGCCGGATACAGCTAGTTTCGTAATAAAACTGAAGAAACAACTTTTCTTATTCCCGTCACAATGTACAATGTCTTTCGATTTGCAACAATTTTATTTTATTGCATTCTTTCTAGCTCTGGCAGAGCTTTGTGAAACTGAGATTAGATTTATGTATTTGTTTTATTAAAATATCTTGTTAGGTTAGATATTCATTTCAATTTTGAAAAGAAAATGTTCTTAATATTATGTGTACATTTTTTAGGAAAATGTATGGGTCCACACGAATATTTCTCTTGCGGCGGGGCTTGCGACAATGTTTGCACAACGATAAAGAAACAAAACCAAACAAATTGTCCTCTTGTAAACGTAAAATGCAACGAGATGTGCTATTGTGAAAAGAATTATGCAAGAGCTTTGAATAAAACTTGTATTCCTATTAGTAAATGTAACGGTGAGTTGAAAGTAATAAAGTATCAGTCAAAGCAATTATTTTTGAAGATTACTGGAAGTTTTAACAATAAGATTTATTTTAGGATGAGATTTTTGCTTTACTTTTTATTGCTATTATGAGAAACAAAAGAATGTTTATCTTTTTTCATAGACGCTTCATTTAAATTATTTATGTTGTAAACTTTTTAACAATACTCAGGTACTTTAAGCACTGAAAAAAGATCGCCATACGTATTAACAATCTTTTACAGTCAAAATAATGTAATTTATTTTATTAATTAAAAGTTTTGTACCTTTCTAGAACCACAATGTGCGATAAACGAGAAGTATGAGCAATGTCCCCAGAAACTCCGAGGTCCTTTCACTTGCTCGCAGTTAGGATTCCCTGTTAAGGACAATTCTGAGAAGAAATGTGGTAAACCTGCTTGCGTATGCATTGATGGCTACTTGAGGGATAGTAACAAAGTTTGCATACCAAAAACAGATTGCCGTAAGTTAAGAATTTTTAGTTATATTTTTATTAGATTAGGTATCAGTCCTTCAATTGGTGGTGAATACAATAAAACCATAAAGATTATAGAATAAATTTCAAGTCTATTTTCAGCATCTTGTCGTGGTGATAAAAACGCGGTGTCTGGATGTGGAAACTGCATCGATCGTTGTGAAGATCTCGCTAACGATGAACCAAAAGTCTGCACTCAAATCTGTTACGAAAACGCCTGTGATTGTCGAAAAGGATACTATTATGATAAAAAACTGAAGAAATGCGTACTTCCTGGACAATGTAGTAAGTATATTCTCGTCAGTGAAGTAGAATTATTTATACCTATCTACAGTATCGCACTTATAGTGCTGCTTTAGTCCGGTTTGACCGGTGAACAATATCAGTGATATAACAGGCACATTTAACATTTTATTTTAACTTCAGTGATGAATTAAATTTTGCTGTCATTGGGTAAGATATCGAATAGAATAGAATAGAATATAATTTATTCGAACAAACACACGACATAGTATAGATACAAATAAGAAACAGCAAGAGATAGTAATAAATAAAAGAAATTACAAAAAAAAACAGACAATAAAAATAAAAAGTATCTGAGAAGTCGTGTGTTGCCCGAATGGGTAAAGCCTCAGCATGTGCTGCAGATACGCAGGCGCATCTGGTCTTCCGGCCGCACCCTATCACTTAATATCAGATGGGTCCGCCCGTAACTTGTCACGTAAAATAGAAATTTAAATTTATGCTTTATTAAAATTTGTTTCAGCTTCAATATGCGATAAAGTTAATGAATATTTCGAAAACTGCGTCAACCCTATATGTCGTGCTAATACTTGTGATGAACTAGGGTTCCCATTAAACTGCTCTAACAATAGCTCGGATTGCAAGAAGGGATGCTACTGTAAAAACGGCTTCGTGAGAAATAAACACGGAAAATGCATACCTGTCAAAGATTGTCGTAAGTTATTATTCTATAAACGTTTGGCGTTACCCAAAAGTTATTACTTATTATTACGCTTGATCTGTAAAATTATAAGAAAAGCGATATTTATATGTTTCTGTTCTTCTTTTTCTTTCAGCATCGTGTGGTGGCGATAAAAACGCTGAATCAGGTTGCGGAGTAAACTGTTTAAAACACTGTTATGATTTAGCACACCCAAAAAAACCTAGACCTTGCACAAAAATATGTAAAGTAAATGCATGTGATTGTAAAGACGGATTCTATTTGGACGAAAATACTGGTCAATGTGTGAAGGCTAAAGAGTGTTGTAAGTTAACTTTACATGTCTCTTTAAGTTTTAACCTACTACTATTGAGATTTAGATCTATGCATACTGTAATATTGATTAATGGCTGTTTTCAATTATGAAACCTTCACAATATAGGTATTATAATATAGGATATAGGTATTTATTTTTCATCATACTTGCTTGGAAATGATCGTTATGATCCGATATTACCGGAAACGGTACTTTCCGTTTCATTTTATTATATATTTATTTATTTCGAACTTAAATCTATCTTTAAATGTGGGTCCCAATGCGATAGATAAGCAAATGGGTTTAAATTTTCCAATATTCAGTCAATTAGTGTAAAATTAATTGTAACTTAAAATAAGAAAAATCACCCATGTACTGTTTTCTGTTATGACAAACGGGATCAAAACGATCCTTTCCACGCAAGCATGATGAAAAATAAGTATTTTATTTTGACAAGACAAGACAGTGTTTAATTTTGCAAAAATGGCACCAAATTCCAGGATCTGATACAAACTACGCGTTTTGTTTTTATAGCACCTGTGTGTAGTGATAACGAAGTATATTCAGAATGTATCAATGGTGGATGCGACCCCAAATATTGTTCGCAACTAGGCAAAGATGTACCGTGTGTGAAACTAGACCCGAAAAAATGCATCAAGGGTTGCCTTTGCAAAAAAGGTTATTTGAGAGCGGAAAACGGAACCTGCGTACCTGAAGCGGAATGCAATCGTGAGTTCTAACTTATTGAGTGGGAAAAGCGAACAATGAAAAAATGGTTGAAGTTTGTAGTAGTTTTAGATTCTGTTTTCATTTGAATGAATACCTATGGAAAGTCAATGTCATTCGAACACTTTTAAAATGTGGTCTCAGTTCATCCGTTTCAAAAAAGGAGGAGGTTCTCAATTCGTCACATATATATATATATATTTTATGTATGTTCGCCGATTACTCCAAAAACGCCTGGACCGATTTGGAAAATTCTTTTTTTTATTAAAAGGGGATACTTTCTGATAAATTAGTACTAGGTTAGTACTAATTTATGGGAAATGATCCCTTTGCATATTTTGATAAATGTTAATAATCTCGCAATTGTTACCTTCTAAGATTTACTTTATTTTTCTTTATTTCTTTAAACCGCAAAAAACACTTTAGTTAGTTGCTACTTCTCAATACGATCACTTCGGTAAGTAATTCATTGATTCATTTCTATTTTCTACAGCCAATTTATGTCCTCGACCAAACGAAGAATACAACTCTTGCTTTTTCAACTGTCCACCACAAACCTGTGAAAGTTTAGACAAAGTTTATGCTTGCCCTATAAGAACGGGGGACACCTGCAAAGCACAGTGCGTTTGTAAGCAAGGTTTCTATCGTAATAAACTCGGAGATTGCATTTCTGAAGCTAATTGCCGTAAGTATTTTATTGAGGGTAACTTTTTATTGAAAGCAATCAAAAAATAACAAGCACACAAATTGAATCATTGACTTAATATCGGCTGATCAAAAAGCAACTGATTTCATCCCTAATCTTTTTTGCAATCGGTGATTAATTTAACCAAAGTTTAACGTCTAAAACTCTGGTTAAGTCAAGGTATTAGGAACCTATCAAGTATTAGTTCACAAATCACCATCGAATTCAAAGCATCAGATCACAATGCAAGCCGATTATAGCTAGTTTTGTAATAAAACTGAAGGAATAACTTTTTCTTATTACCATCACAACATCAGTGTCGTCCGATTTGCAACTATTTTATTTTATTGCATTCTTTGTATGTCTGACGGAGCTTTGTGAAATTGAGCAGGTACTAGATTTATTTATTAAATTTGATCTTTAAAGATATTTTGTTAGGTAGATAGTCATATCAATTTTACTTCAATACTCCTCAAATATGAATGTAATAACTGACTAAGTAGAAAGATAATGTTCTTAATATTATGTGTACATTTTTTAGGAAAATGTATGGGTCCACACGAGTATTTCTCTTGCGGCGGGGCTTGCGACAATGTTTGCACAACAATAAAGAAACAAAACCAAACAAATTGTCCTCTTGTAAACGTAAAATGCAACGAGATGTGCTATTGTGAAAAGAATTATGCAAGAGCTTTGAATAAAACTTGTATTCCTATTAGTAAATGTAACGGTGAGTTGAAAGTAATAAATTATTTGTCAAAGCAATTATTTCTGAAGATTATTGAAAGGTTTAACAATGAGATTTGTTTTAGGATGAGATATTCGATTTGCTTTTTATTGTTATTAAGAGAAAATAAAATGGTTATCTTTTTTCATAGAAGCTTCATTTAAATTACCTATTTATGTTTTAACTTTATAGAATACTTAGGTACTTGAAATACTGAAGAAAGACTGCCATAAGTCTTAAGAATACTTATACAAACCTTAATACTTAATACAATTCTTAAGACTTATGCAGTCAACATAATGCATGTTTTTTATTAAAAGTTTTGTTTCTTCCCAGAACCACAATGTGCGATAAACGGGAAGTATGAGAAATGTCCCCAGAAACTCCGAGGGCCTTTCACTTGCTCGCAGTTAGGATTCCCTGTTAAGGACAATTCTAAGAAGAAATGTGGCAAACCTGCTTGCGTGTGCATTGATGGCTACTTGAGGGATAGTAACAAAGTTTGCATACCAAAAACAGATTGCCGTAAGCAGATAAATTTTAGTATTTTTTTAGATTAGGATCAGTATTTCAATCGGTGGTAAATACAATAAAACCATAATGGTTAAAGAATAAAGTTCATGTCTATTTTCAGCATCTTGTCGTGGTGATAAAAACGCGGTGTCTGGATGTGGGAATTGCGTCGATCGTTGTGAAGATCTCGCTAACGATGAACCAAAAGTCTGTACTCAAATTTGTTACGAAAACGCCTGTGATTGCCGAAAAGGATACTATTATGATAAAAAACTGAAGAAATGCGTACTTCCTGGAGAATGTAGTAAGTATATTCTCGTCAGTGCAGTAGAATTATTTATACCTATCTACAATATTGCACTTATAGTTCTGCTGTGGTCCAGTTGCAATGGATATTACAGACACATGAAACATATCATTTTCACGCTAGTGATAATATAATTTTGATATATACGATCATATTCCTGTTGTTGGGTATATCGCTTAAGGGCAGGTGCTAATAAAGCTACCAAAATCGACCATTGTTTTAAGCAAATCTAAGTAATCAAATACTCTTTTTTTGTTATCTATACATATAATAAATCTGTAGACATCAAAAAATCTGTAATTGTAAGATATCCAGAAAAAAAATACACAGGTCGCCTTAAAATCGTTAGCTGAACACGATAGGGTAGTTTTTAGAATTTTTGTCTGTTTGTCTGTTTGTCTGTTTGTCTGTTTGTCTGTTTGTCTGTTTGTCTGTCTGTTTGTTTGTTTGAACCAGGTAACCTCATAAACTACAGAACAGATTTTAACAAGGTCCACACGAATATGTTCAGAATATATCAGAATAACATTTAGGCTATTTTTTAATTTAACTTTAATACAATAATTAAGATATTTGATAAAAAAACATTAAAAAAATGTGAAATCGAAATATTTTTCCGTGGTAAAACGTAATCGAACGTCAGAAGGGAACAGTACCCCTACCACGGGTTTTTTACGTATTCAATTAAACATACTATATTGAGTATTCACTATGAAACTTCCTAAAAATCAACTTACTAGGTCCACCCGTCTCTGACAATATCGGTAGTGACACACCGACAGACAAACGGACAAAAGAGTGATCGAAAAATGGTTTCTTTTTTTCGAGTTCTTCAAAAAGTCATGGTAGGGGTGCAGTACATGCCTCCGCTCAAGATGACAGCTGTCATAAAACCAAATAGTTTGCATTTAATACTACCTAAGTGGAACTGAAAATGAGGTTAGTACAAAGAGGTACTACTACATAATATTACCGATCTCCTTTACCGAAGACCTCCGATGGTACACTTCTATCGCACTTTTCTCGTCCTATAGTTTGAATTATGAGTTCAAGTAGCGGAAACCTTAAATAGTAAAAACAAAAAAAGAATTTTCCAAATCGCTCCAAGAGTTTACGAGTAATCAGCGAGCATACATAAAAAAATAAATATATACGTGACGAATTGAGAACCTCCTCCTTTTTTGATGTCGGTTAAAAAATATACAGATAGTTATTTGTAAAAATCATTTTTTTCCCAAAATTACGTAGGCCTGCCAGCTACCTAATAAAAAAACTAATTTACAAAAATCTAAAGATAACTAGGAAGACAAAGTATTTTGAAAAAATTATGCGAATAGAAATTGGACTTAGTTTAGCTTATCATATTGTTGTGTATTATGTTTTATTTGTGAAAAATTAACAAAAATAGTACATTGTTACCCAAGGTGTGAAAGTCACTCATTGAGTCCCGAGACGGAGTTTGGCGCCCGAGCGCAGCGAGGGCGCTAATAGTTCGAGGGACTAAATGAGTGACTTTCACACCTTGGGTAAACAAAACAAACCCGAGGTAAACACTGTGCTTTTCATTACGAATAAACATAAAATTCTTCCTAATAACGAGAGTGAATGAGAGACTCCATACTACCTGATCCTCTTACAAGGTTGGGACCAAAGAGGTTATAGATTATCCATAATTTCTGTTTGTTTTCAATATGTTTTCAATACTCAAATACGTCGGTACTTACCGAAGTGATTTTTATTAATTCGTTTATCCAACACTGAGTAATGACGCGAAGTCCGTAGATTTAAATTACAGTTTTTGTAACACGGTTTGTCTAGAAAATGTTATTTACACAAAATACACAATCATAAATGAAAAACCAGATTAAACTTAACACAAAAACATAATAAAATAACAAAAGATAATACTAATTAAAATCATTCAAAATGCTAGCATTTCCTGCCAGTATTTTTTTACTCAAGGAACAACACTGACCGCACGGTCGCATAAAGCCACATCTGCAACATCTTGACAGGGCGCCGGCAGAGGCGCAGCATGGTCATACGTCGCTTTGACCATTTTCACCTTTACATTTATTTTATTAAATAAGATATCTTGAACTAAATATATCTACCTGAATTCGATTACTAAGAAAAAACCTATTATGTACTCTGGCAGTATGGATGAGCCGTGCGAAGCCATAATTTGACATGACAGCTGTCAGTGAAAGCGATTTTCCCTAGGGCTGAAAGTTTTTCTTTCTACACGCTCTTCAGGCATCTTTAGACCTACTTTCGGAGTATGAGTAAGTAAAGTGCCTTCGCCAAATATAGTTTAAAAACAATGTAACTACCTATTTTGTTTTATAACTTACACCGAATGATAAATTGTATCTATGCCGAAAAATGCTAGGTATTCTATATAACCCAAAACCACATCGCAAACGAAGTCGCGGGCAACAGCTAGTTTGATATAAATGGATATTGTAGTTTTATAACCATATTTTTGTTTATTGTGGTTGAAAACATGATATGAACAACTTCGTTCGATAAAAAAAATGTTAGAAAACAGAGAATTATTAGATCATTTATCGGGTTTTATTCAAAAATAGTTGACGTTTGTTTCTAAAAATGAATCAAATGATAGGTTTTGACCTCTAGGAACTATATTTGTGGATAATAATGCTAAAATGTTTTGCATATCGATCAAATATAACAGTTAGCACGCAGCACGCTACGTTTTTGAGAGCGGGGGCTAAGGTAATGTATGGGCCTACACATGGTACTGGAAGAGCGTCTTAACATCAGATGGATCATTCCGTAACTTTTTACTTAAAAATAAGCTTCATTAATACATTTTTCAGCTTCAATATGCGATGACATTAATGAATATTACGACAATTGCTCCAACCCTATTTGTCGTGCTAATACTTGTGATGAACTAGGGTTCCCATTAAACTGCTCTAACAATAGCTCGGATTGCAAGAAGGGATGTTACTGTAAAGATGGCTTTGTGAGAAATAAAGACGAAAAATGCATACCGGTTAAAGATTGTCGTAAGTTATTATTCTATTAAAGTTTAGTGTAGCTCAAAAGTGTTTACTTATCACGCTTGGTCTTAAGCATCTAATCTATACATATAAAATCTTTTGTCCTGACTGACTGACGGACCAACGCACAGCCTAAACCGCCGATCGTAGAGATCTGAAACTTGGAGGGTGTGTTCTTTGAATGACGTAGGCATCCGATAAGAAAGGATTTTCAGAAATTTTACCCCTAAGCGGGTGAAAAGGGAGAACATGATCCCTTGGTTCACTTTCGACTTTTAAACGGGGTGTTTATTGTGTTTTTGTTTATTATTCCTTTAGCATCATGTGGCGGCGATAAAAACGCTCAATCAGGTTGCGGTGTCAACTGTTTAAAACACTGTTACGATTTAGCAAACCCAAAAAATCCTAGACCTTGCCTAAGAATTTGTAAAATAAATGCATGTGATTGTAAAGACGGATTCTATTTGGATGAAAATACTGGTCAATGTGTGAAGGCTGAAGATTGTTGTAAGTAAAATTTACATGCCTTTTTATTTACTGTAGCGTTTACTCAACTAGCGGTTTAGACGTAGATCTAAACCGCTAGTTGAGTAATGGCTGTTTTGATTTATAAAAGCCTTCAAATATGAGTAGGTAGCAAAAAGATAAATACTTATTTTTTGTCATCTTTGCTTAAGAGAATTTTGATCCGATATTACCAGAAAGCGGTACGTACTGTTCAACTTTCATCCATGTGAAGAACGGTACCACTTTTCGTAATGATAATACTGGACCAATTCCTTTCCAAGCAAGTATTATGAAAAATAAGTAATTAAGGTGAAAGGGTACCGGCGCTCTCTCCATACAAACGTAGTCGAATGTTTCCTCCCTGGATAATGACATCAGCACAAATATTTTGTTTCATAAAACCTGCCATATCGGTGCCCTTATAACTGCCATGACTATGCTTCTATGTATTGGTTTTTTTCATTTTCTAATTACCATAGAAATTAAAATTTATAAAACAAAAATCAAAACATAGGGGCATGGACATGGCAGTTATATGTTTTATGCAATAAATATTTGTTCTAGTGTCAGTATTCAGTGAGGAAACCGTCGACTACGTTTGTATGGAGAGAGCGCCGGTACTTTTTCCTCTTAATGATATCTTATAAGTTATAACGTTGCCCGATTATCCATTTGTCTATGTCCGTTTGAAAAGTCCTGTGAAAAAAGCCCTTTTTCTTAGAAACGGGTAAAGATAGTAACAACTTTCCAAGCCAGTATATTTGATGAAAAATTAGTAAAATTACATAAATTATTAAGTTATTCAACAAACTTAAATACGTTATTTTTTTTCATTAACAGCACCAGTATGTGGTGAAAATGAAGTCTATGATCCTTGTACGAATGGTGGGTGTGAATTTAGAAATTGTAGCCAAATAGGTGGACCACAAATATGTATTGACCCTATAAAATGCATCAAAGGTTGTAAATGTAAGCAGGACTATTTGAGAGCCAAAAACGGAACCTGTATTCCTATTGAAAAATGTCCGGGTAAGAAAATTTGGTAATTGTAAATGGTACAAATATTTACCTTAGCAATTTCAAAAACCAAAAAATATCGTATCACATAGCTGTTGTACTAAAAAGTTGCTTGGGAAATATAAAACTAAAACAGAATGTGAAAGTTAAATGTTTTTTACTAAAATAATATTTTCATTTTGCAGAAGCTAAATGCCCTAAAAAAGAGAGATTCGAAAAATGTCCAGCAGCTTTATGTCAACCACAGTCTTGTGACGACCTCGGTATTGAAATACCTTGTCTTCCAACTGATGGAGGATTATGTCCAGGAGGACCTGGATGTATCTGTGAAGATGAATACGTGAGACAAAATGGAAAATGCATACCTAAACGACAATGTCGTAAGTAGTATACAATATTAAACACTAAATAGACCAGCATACACCAAAAAAATTTATAGATATAGTATCCATGGATTCCCAGTAGCCAGTCCACAACCGTCCCATCATAATAGCCGTAGTAGTTTTTTCCCGTAGTTTTTCAACAGTTCCATCCAAACTGGAGGTTGTCCTTGGCTGCATTTTATAGTGCAGACAGAGATAATCAAGCTTGTTATTAAGTGATGTGTCCCATATAACGTGGCCATGGAACCCCTGACCTTTGTAAGGCGTGCGTTGAGCGAAAGCTAACACGTAGAGATCCTTTGCAATTATAAGTTTAATAGTAAAGTATGATGTGGGCTAAAAACTAGCGATTATCCCTGTCTGCACTGTAAAATGCAGCCAAGGACAACCTCCGTTTATCAAGCTATTTTATTAATTTTTGATAGTAAAAATAACCATATCAATTTTAAAACCTATAAGTTGAAAATGTTGGAAATAGGTCGTAGTCCGTAACTTGTTAAAGGAGCTGTGATTGAAATTTCACCAACCCTACACTATTTTGTCTTGCGGCGTAAAATATCACTGACAATGGCAGATGTGATATACTTTTTTTTAGCAAAGTCAAGGAAAAATGATGGCTAATATTATGGGAAAAATCTCATGTAACCTTTTTCAGCGTCTTGCGGTGGTGATCCCAACGCATGGTCCGGTTGCGGAGTAAACTGCGGTAAACATTGTGACGATGTGTTTAACAAAACACGCCCGTGCCCCAGAATATGTTATCCCAACTCCTGCGATTGCAGAGATGGTTTCTACTTCAATGACATAACTGGAAAATGTGTGAAATCGTCTGATTGCCGTGAGTGAATTTATTCTTGCTACTAGTATTCCAAATCTACATAGTATTAAAAAATACTTATCATAATAATCGCTGAAATTACAAGAGCTGTATGTCTGAAACTTCTCATATGGGTTCCTTTTAGCACGTAAGCGTGTACTAAGAAAGGATTTTTAGATATTTTTCATATATAGGGGTAAAAAGGGATTAAAGTTTGTAGTTCGTAGTAACTATAATGCATTATTCTAGTAAATCAATATGACTTAAAAAACACTAAATCGTGTAAAACCGCGGAGCGCAGATAGTATTTCTATCTTTAGTATTCAAGAACATAAAGGATATTAAATCGGTTTTGTTGTTATGTTTAGTATGGAGGTACCCTAATCACTGATAATTGGCTACTTAATTATTATTCTTATCCTGATATAGGATAATCGGAATTGTTTTATACGAGAGTGAAACCGCGGAGAATCTATATACAATACATATACAATGTTTTGTCCTGACTGAGACCTGAAACTTGCAGGTGTGTTCTTTGTATGACGTAGGCATCCGATAAGAAAGGATTTTGAAAAACTAATAACGCGAAGTCGCGGATAAAAGCTAGTATAATTATAATAATTCTTACCTATACATATAAAATCCTTTGTCCTGACTGACTGACGGATCAACGCACAGCCTTAACCGCCGATCGTAGAGATCTGAAACTTGGAGGGTGTGTTCTTTGTATGACATAGGCATCCGATAAGAAAGGATTTTCAGAAATTCTACCCCTAAGGGGGTGAAAAAGTGGGGCAAAATTTGTATGAGATAACGTGACTTTACCTTAATTTTAGCACCTCCATGCCCTGAAAATGAGGTACGAGATTTGTGTGTGAACGGCTACTGTGGAATAAGAAATTGTTCGCAAGCCAACGGTCCAATACTATGCGTTGATCCTATCGAATGTAAAGTCGGGTGTACCTGTGTTGATGGGTATTTAAGAGAAGATAAAACTGGTGTTTGTGTACCTGAATGTGAATGTCCAAGTAAGTTTAACCTTCTTAAATATATTTAAATATTCATTAGAATAAGTTAAGAAGTTTAGTTACTAATTAATTAATTTTACTTATAGAACAAAATTTCTAACTAACACTCACTTAGTTAAGTTAGTGTTAATTAGATATAAGAGTATAATTATCATGTTTTTAGGCACCGGTTTATTACCTATTTATAGCTCGCTTTCAAGTTATCTACCTACTCTTTTTCTATCAAAACGTCATACTACATTATGAAAAGCAGGTCTTTAAACTCAAACCCCCTTATTCCGAAACGAGGTCTAAGGATAGTCAGAGATGTGGATTTAAACCTTAGATTTAAAAGCAGATTTAATCGTGAACTATAGTCTAAACACTATCCTTATATAATCTATAGGTTTAAATCCGACTATCCTTAAATCTCGTTTTGGAATAAGGGGGAAAAACTTCAAACTCCAAAAAAAAACCTTTAAACTTACTGAAACAAATTCATAAAAACATGAAATTATTTTATATAAAAATCATATAGTTAACGATCCCTCCAATAAATAAACAGATGACTTTACTCCAAGTAAAATAAACATATTCCATTGAAACGAGACCCTCATGAATATTTCTCCTGTGGTCCGTTTGCGTCAGACTCAAGCTTCATAAAGAGGGAAAACAAAAGTACCCAATAAAGTACATGAAATGTGCCCCAAGATGTTTCTGCGAAGACACTACGTTGTTATAGTAGTATACGTATGTAAAGATCTTGACTTTTACCGAATAGAACTTGTGTATTTACCAGATTAGGTTAGGTTTAGATCACTTAGTCACCTTAGGGACTTTCGTGTAACACAAACTTTAGATATACCGCGATAAGTGCGTCGGCTTAAGCCGACCCGCGCCCAATACTGGGCGGAATTTTGAGCCCGCCTTTCATAGAATTTTTGAAAAATTAAGTTATTTTTTTCGTGTGTTTTAAGTATACACGATTGTCAGGGACATCAAAACATTCAAAAATAAGTGATTCTGGTTATAAAAAAATAATAAAATATTATTTATTTTTGAATGGTTTGATGGCCCTGAAAATCCTGCATACTTAAAACACACGAACACACGAAAAACAACCTAATTTTTTAAAATTTCGATGAAAGGCAGGCTCAAAATTCTGCCCATTGTGAAGCGCGGGTTGGGATATCGACATCGACTTGAAGCCGACGCAAATAGCGCGGTTGGGCTCCAGGTGATAGACAAGAACTTTTACTCTGCTCAAGGTCTAAATATCATACCATATTATATTAAGATTTTATCAGTCGAGCACAATTGCTCGATTGTCTGTAAAATGAACATACCTACAAAAAATATACATAAATATACACGACGAATTATAGAAGCTCTTTTTTTAATCGGTTAAGAATGGGAGCTTCTTGAGGACATTGAGGACTTCCTATTTGCATATACTTACGGGAATGGATGTCCGTTAAAAAAATATTATTCGAAATATAACTTCACAGTACCACCAGAGAAATGCAACCCAAAGTGTGTGACTTGTATTAACTGCACCGAAGGACCGCCTGTCAACGAAACGGCAGCAATCGAAAACTTCGGATTGGGAAACGATTTGCTAAATAGAGAATTCTTATATGTAAGCTATGTTAATTTTCACAGTTTATCTTTTTTATTCCTAGGTATGTAAAAATGTATTCTATCGGATTAGGATTTACATTGAAGACCTTTTAACTGATGAACCATTTTCATGCAGCATATTAACTAGTGTTACGATTAATTCCATTAATCCAATTAATTTACCAATTAATGGATCTGTGCAATGGATAAAATTGGACAGACCCTTAAGAACTTAACAGAGAGTATCCTACTTTCAAATCTGTACATTCATTTAGGAGCCGCACTGCTACAATGCTATATGTTTATAGGTGGCATCTGTAAAGACAGACAAACGATCAGACATAGTGGACATAACATTTTTGTCATAAGACTCAAATGCAGTTTGATGCATCTATGTATATTTCTATGGCATATACAACCTTCAAATAAATATTAGATTTGTTTGCTACTAGTATTTTATTCAAAATTTTATATTTTTCAGCAACTAGTAAAAAGTAGACCGGGAGAAAGTTTCATGTTTTCAGTATTCTCAATATTGATTGCGCTTGCGCAACTCGCATTGTATGCGACCGGTACCGCATTGGATCAACTGTTGAAGCTACTCAACTTAGACAAAGACCAGGTTTGTTGACGAAATCATCGAGCTTAAATTTACTGTAAAATTCAGTAGGAAGTAGTAAAATAAATCTTACTGAGTGCTTATTTTTAATAGTGTTTATTTTTAATCTGATAAATATCGTTTTTAAAATAGTTCTGATTTAAAAATAATACATGATTAAAATAAGGAACCAGACCCCACACCAATTTCAAATGGTTAAACAAAATAGAAATAACACGATTCGGCTTTGTATTCCTATTTTTCTCGTTTGTTGTGTTGGACAATAAATAAAAGTGTTGTTGCTATGTATCTATGTGTTCCATATCACTACCACTTCTTCCAAAAGTCTGGAGCTACGGAGCCCCGGACCTTTGGAAGGCGTGCGTGAAGCCGAAGCCAACACAAAGAGGCCCTTTACATAAAGGAAAGTGTAATGAGAGCACCAAGCCAGCGATTATTCCATCACCATAAAATGCAGCCAAGGATAGCCTTCAGTATACAGAACTACTGAGAAAACTACTTGGGCTACTGTAACCGGATAGTAGTAGAATGGATACTGGGCAACTATGGATACCATAACATTTACCATTATTATATTTTTCAAAATTTCAACAGATTCGTACAGTGTTCCCGATCTTAATTAAGAACTATGAATCCCAAAAGTCTGTGACATTCGAATTGGCTAACAAAGTCTACGGAAGTGACAACTATCCTTTCACACTGAAGTTTAAAAAAGAAGCTGTAGCAATATTTAATTCCGAGGTAGAAAATGTAAACTTTGCTAACGAAGTTGATGCTGCCGATATTATTAATGATTGGGTAAGTTTTAAAAAGTCACTTGCACACTTTAGTGTAAAATCAAAACTCTCTTACCCTTATATTTTAAACTCTTGAATAGTTATTTAAAATGATATTGATTGGAATACTATTCTTATATAAAAAAAACTGTAATCTATGCAATGCAATTGCCTTTCTTATTAGATTGTCATTGAGAACACAAGGCTCACCCCAAAAAATGACATTTGTAATTCGAATGTCATACGGAGATAACCAAAAAGAGAGTTTTGAGAGTTAACAGTTTTGACTGTAATCTATATATATAAAAATGAATTGCTGTTCGTTAGTCTCACTAAAACTCGAGAACGGCTGAACGGATTGATCTTATCTTAGTCTTGAAATGTTCGTGGAGGTCTAGGGAAGGTTTAAAAGGCGAGAAAAAATCGAATAACCGATATCCCCACGGGATCGGGACAAACGCGGGTGAAACCGCGGGGCGCAGCTAGTTAATATATAATATAGTTTATTCAAACAAACACACGACATAGTAAACACACTATTATGAAACAATGCGTTAATGCGTTTACTTCTATAACAATACAATACTGGCCGCCAAAAAAAGACATGCCCCTTCGTATTTCTTTTCAAATTCGATATTTTAATTACCTATCATTATTTTTATTTAACGATTGTGTGTTTTAATAAACAATAATTTGAGTTGGTCGTTGCCATTTTTTTCAGACGAGGGAGTATTGCCAGAGACCTCTGGAAGATGTTTTTCTTTAATCATATGATATTTCTATCGATATATTTTAAGCTCGTTTAGCACCACCCAGCAGGGCAAGCATGGCCGGAGACATTTTATCTACACGGAAAGGACAAAATAGTATTTCCCTATGTCAGTTTTGTCCACCCCCCGGGCATGGCCGCTAGGGTGGATATACTATCCACGGTAGACAAAACGAGGGAAACGCTTATCCCCGTAATTATTGCCCATATAAAAAACCACAGAGTACATAGAATGTAATTGCAAATCAACCTAATAAATTCGTTTTTTTAAACATCTGTTCTTGTCAATGCCATTTGTTTGACTTTATTTTACTCTATTGTCTTCCTTATGTCCCCATGCTATAGACGGGGAATAGATCAATAGATGTCCACGTATTAGGTTAACTGGGTATATACGTAGCCTTTCCCCTTTTGCCGTGCTTTGGCATAATTTTCTCCCTTGACAGACGACATAACAGATAGACATAATTTTTATCCTCGGCCTATGCTTGCCTGAAAGATAATAGTTATAGTTACGGACTCAAGTTCTTTTTTAACTAAATCTTTTGAATTCATTGTTGAGGCGGCCAGTGTAAAAAGAAACTGATTGCAGTTTACAAACCCATTTTTATAAATTTCAGGTGCGTAACCGAACAAATAACTTGATTGACAACCTCGTAGATCCAAGCATGTTCAATGAAAATACTCGTTTGGTATTGATTAATGTTTTGTATTTCTTGGTAAGTTATAATATTTTAGCATGTTTTGAAGTTTTCAAACAAATAGATAAAGTTAAGTATAATTAACCGGTTTATGGTCATATATAAAAAAAGACAGGAGCCCTAGGCTTATTTTAAGGTTTTTTGTAATTTTCATAATCAAATTCAAATTTTTCTCTTAAAATGTTTGTTAAGATTGGGCACGATTCAATTATTTTTACGACAAGAATTTTATATAATTTTTAATTTTTAGGGAAATTGGGTGTATCCATTCAATCCGAATGAAACTACTCCTCAAAACTTTTACTATGGGAAGAAGGATAGTGAAGTTTTGTCTTTACCAACAATGTGTCAACAGAAAAGATTTTTGTATGCAGAAAGCAAGGAGTTAGATTGCCAGGTAAGATTAAAATAAGTTGTCTATAAATTAGGTACTTTTAATATTGCTGATTATGCCTGCGATGATAATTGTAATGATAATGATGGTCATAATAATGATGATGATGATGAGATGAAACTTTGATCATTATGGTGATTAAAATAAATATTTAAAAAAAAAAATGCAGGACATTCCACACATCGCCATGTAGCCCCAAGCTAAGTAACTAGACTTGTGTTATAGGTGCTAGATAACGGATATACTACTTATATACTTTTCTTTTGTAAATATATACCACGACCACCAACCTCAACTGGGGTGGGGTTGGTGGTCGAGGATTATTTTGGTATTGGTGATGTTGATGAAAATAGTAAATACATGAAAATTATGATGATAGAGATTAAAGTGGTGATATGTCATTAACTCGTTATCATTGTCATTAAAATTATTATTATTGTAAGGATGATGCTAGAAGATATTTTTATTTACAGATTCTTCGATTACCTTATAAAGGCCTAAACTTTACCTTCGAAATTTACCTTCCCCGGACTAGAGACGGATTAGAATCAATGATCGAAAAAATGCGAAATACAGATAATATTTTCGGCAAAATCCGAGAATCTTTGCAATATCAAGATGTTAGAGTATGTATGCCTAAGATGGATATAAGTACCGATATATCTGATCTCATAGAGCTTCTAAAAATGGTAAGCATAAAAATTAAAGTGAAATAGGTATTATTTTCTTTCAATCGATGATTTTTGATGAATCTTTATCAATTCGCTTTTTTGCTGATAATAATTATCCTATTACGTAAATTTTAAATTTTATTTAAGTAACATAAATATCTTTTTAAAATTGAACTATTAAGTAGACTGTATGCTAAGGGCTGATTAAACTCTTACACAGGGGATTGGAAATGTTTTTTTTTATATAAAAGAATATTAACATTTAGTAATCAGTAATCAAGTCAGACTATTTTCAACTGTATTATGTAATCATTATTTTACAGGTAAATGTAACAACCATATTTGACCCTAACTCCAATGGATTTAAATGCATTTTTGAAGACGAATCAAGTGTTTACGTATCCGATGCAATACAGAAGAGTAGGATAAAGGTCGATGAAAGTGGAACCGAAGCTGCTGTTGCTACTGGTAAGGACATTTTACTTGATATTTTAGTGTTTATTTGGACAAAATATAACAAGTTCGCTTATGAGGTAGGTATACGGTTGGAGTCAACATTGCAGATCCACCGTAGAGTTACAAAACTGCTTTTATTAGAATGTTTTCAACTCAAGCAAGATTCTAAGGTCTTGCCCGAGTTCAAGTTCGATGTCTTTCAACTAATGAATTTATTAGATAAATATTCTTAGAATAAAAACATTTCAATAATAGTAATCTAGATCTACGATGGGTCTTCAAGTTTGACTCCAATCTTATCTATACCTATTCACTTGCGACTTGATGACACCGAAATTAAAAAAAATAGTTAACACTGAAGCAAAAAGTTTTATACCCTCCCTTTAGATCTATGAAAATTTTTACTTGATTTATGAGGATGTTTTCCACAAGGATCTGTCAAAAACTCGAAAGATCACAAAAATTGAAAACAATACACAAGCAATCCCTTTTAACAATATTTGTATTCACTTTACTTCATTTAATCCTTACAAAAAAATCTTATCTACTATAACAAATCTATTTAAAATTGCAGCTGTCGTACTAACATTCCGAAGTCTGCAACCCACATCAGTCCACACGTTCAATGCCGACCACCCGTTCCTTTTTATTATTAGATTTTTAGATACTATTGTATTTATCGGTGTATTTTATAAATAAGAAAATTGCAATATATACCTATCTTTATTTCCAACACTAAAACGCAATAAGTTCAATTTTATGGTAGTTCCGTATTATTTTAGGCCCAAAATCACACTACGAAAAAAATATATTAATTTGACTTCTATTTGGGCCAAGCTTGACTTTTCGAGCTCCATTTAGGCCTAACTTTGATAATATTTTTAACATACTTAAAAAAGGTAGACGTTCTCAATAAGTATGAATGTACCTTTTTTCAGCAATTACAATAACCGCAACTGCTGCAGTATTAGATCCACCGAAAGTATACATATTTAATTTTAATCACCCCAGTGCTTTCTGCTTAATGTTGAACGGTAATCCGATTACCTGTGGAGTATTTACAGGCAAATAAAGGTGAATATCCAATAAACCAGCGATTATATTGCCTAATGTGAATAACCGAAAACAACCGCAATGTTTCTAATTATAATAACTAGTGATTTATATTTTAGAATCAAATGGGGTGATTGTAAATAATGGAGTTAGACTAATTGCACAATATTCCTTGATTTTGAAACGAAAAAGTTCATACCTCATGCCCTGTTCATAATCTTCATGATTTGGTGTATAACATCCACATATTTCTGTTTTTAGGAATCTCCGTTTCAATCACTTCAGTTCAAGAACCATCTCATGTTTTTAATGTAATTGTTGATCATCCGTGTCCATTTTTCATCTTTAATAAAAACATGCTGGTATTTGCTGGTGTATTCACTGGGAAGCAATAAGGTATACATTAAAATTTATGTGTCTTTTTATCATTACCCGTTTTTATACTACATTACTTTCACTCGTTCATTTGGAATTAATATTATTTGTTGCATTCATTAAACATTTAATACAAGTACACTCATGATATTTGATATTGATTCTCTTTTTTCTCATTTCAGATATAATATTATGGTGTAATTTTCCGTTATCATTTGGTTTTTTTTATGGTTTATTTTGGTGAAAATGTACTTAAATATAAAAAAAAATATTCTTCTATATGTGTTTTATTTTCATGTTCTTAGCTCGGTACTAGTTTAGTATGAAAATGTATGTAAATACATAAAATACGTTACCTTAATATATGTTTTGCTCACTTCACATTTGTTGTGGCTTGATTACGACTTCAACCATTATTGCGCTGTCTACTGTTGTAATGGAAGCTGAGATACCTTAAGTCCGTTCTTAATTAGATTGAAAATACAACGTAATAAAGTTGCTCCTTAAATTAATTTCCAGGACAAAACAACAGTTTTTAATATAAAATTAGGCAACTAGGTACTGTGACAAAAAATGTCTCCAAAATTTGGAGCTTTTTGTCAAAATTACGAAGAATTCTAATTAGGTTTCTGCTTAAGTCTTACGAATAAGGACAATACAGATTAAACGTAGTTAAATACCAAAAAAGAAATTCGTTAAAAAATAAAAAAAATGATTAATATAATCCACATGGGACTGTATTTATACTAGCAATAAATCAAGTACCAACCGCATTTCCTTCGGGGTTCCAACGTCTTATTGATGATTTAATTACACAATTCCTTCGAACCGAACAGTAGAATAACCAAAGAACAGTACCCTAACATATCAAGATAAGGTTCAATTTATTTACAACTAAATGTAAAAGCTATAGGGATGTAAGATCCAGAATGTCTGTTAAGGAATTTGCAATTAAGAAACGACGACGTTCCGAAAATCTGTTTACGAAGTCTAGTAAAGTATTTTATCTCTTCTACGATGCGGTTTCATGTAAACTGCCTAGCGGTGAACATGTGGGCACGCGAAATAGTTTGCGTGTTGCCGACAGTAACTCAAGGGTTTAGACTTTCTAATCAAATTTCTTTCGTGAGTTACAAAGGTAAAAAGAAAATACTCGTTAAACCTTATTGCCTTGCAATGTTGTATAAGTACACGACATTTTCTTTGTTTAATAGTTGCGATAAAAATTTATAATAAATTATCTGCATACCAGCTGTGGTGCTGTTAGATTTTCTTGGTAAAAATGAACATGCAATTAGTTCGCGAGTGTAAAGTTCAATAACAATTTTCTATATTGACTCTAATTTATTCATGTAGAATGCACAGAAGGAAAGTATTGCGTTTTCAATATTCATAATTAAAAAAATACGTTCTCATTTATTTCCGAGTAAGTATTATTTTATGCTTACGTATACTGTTGTAAAGTCGTTTTTTTTCAACGTTCTTGCACAGCAGTTTCACTGAAACCCGTGAAATGTTCCCAAGAAATAAAACCATCCAATTTCCTAACAACGTCGAAAAGTTGGGTTGTAATTTTTTCTACGTTCAACAGGTAAAGTCGGAAGACTGTAAATTAGCTTCGATAACGTCAAAGTCCTTGGAAACTCTACTCCGTCGATTATAAAGACCGTTGGCTCTGGCAAATTGATCTTATCGAGGACTAGATGTTCATAGTTAGTGGTCCATAGTTCATTGTGAACTTGCAAGCACCGCACAAGTTTAACGGTCAACTAATTAAGCAGGATCTTAAACTTCGGTTTGCTAAATACAATTTACGGGAAATCTAAATTCAACAAGGTTGATTTACCTACCTGTCTATATTTATATTTGTAATCGTTTTTCGATTCAAAAGTAAACCTTAAGGCTTAATGGTAGACACCTCGACTTTCATTCTGAAGGTCGTGGGTTCGAATCCCAGCCGTCCGTGCACCAATGTATTTTCCTTAAGAAAAAAATATTTGCGCTAATTGACATTGCTCTTTCGGTGAAGGAAAACATCGTGATGAAACTCTCCTCTGGAAATGGTCGACTAAGCTGAGAGGGTAGTAGGTGCTGGGTAAGCCTACTCCATCCTCACGCAAAAAAGGACACAATTAAAAAAGGGTCTCATTGCGGAAAACAGTCCGTTTAAGTACAAGCACAAACCTTCTAAATCATGGTATGTTAAGTTTAGAATTGGTATTGTTGAGAGGAATAATTCGATAGTTAGTGGAAGAAATGCAAACACTCACTAGCATCCAGGAACGCTGCTATTGATACGCTGCTCCTTTCTGCTGAACTCCATAGGCACTTATTTAATTATCTGGTACGCGTTCTAAACGTCTTGGTGATGAGTAGAAATATAAGAAAATATGACTTTTCGAAACACTAGTCGGTAGGAGATAGTCGCCATTAATGGTTGTTGCAGAATGGGTAAAGTTATAGATGGCGGCTCTGTAGCAATCACCGCTGCGTTTTGTTTTTTCTTGTAAGGATGCGTTTAGTTTATTGTGCCCGCATTAAAACCTTGCTATCGATTCCCATTCAATTTTATTTAACTTAAACTAAACAGTATTGTGCTAGTTTCTAATTTGCTAGTTTTCTAAATGTAAATATATTAAATAAATACCAAACAGGTATACTTATTATTAGCGCAGTGCCTAGAATGGCAGATGGCACTGTTCAATAATATCTAACACGTCAATTCTAATAAGGAGATTACCTACCCGTCAAACTTCCGTACAGGATTATCCCAAGGCGAATATCAGCGTGTGTTATTTGATGCATCAATACTTACCTAATTTATAAATATCCTCTCACCCGGCGGTTTCTTCATACATTTTTAATATGGCGCCATCTGTCTGCCAGTTGATGAAATATAAAAGTTAGTCTGTTTGCACTCAACTTGGTGAATTAATACTCAAATGCATTATTAAGTGTACTACGGGGACAAAATACTCCTAACAGTTCTGTCTTCTCCCCCAACAGAACTACAAAAAAACAAAAAAACTGCAACAATGCGGTAATCGGGCTTTTACGAAGCCTTTTCAAAGTATTAAATATGTAATTTTTCATTTACGACACGAAGCCAATTTTTATTTAATAGTTTCTTGAAAATACCAGTTTCTGAAGTTGGTTAATGAACTAATCCACCATAAACAATGAGGGCAATTTGTCCTGTACTCACAGCATTTAGCTCAATCCGTTAAAATCTTAAATTGCCTGTCCTTGCCAGCCGGCTTATCCAAGCATTGCAAACAAATCGCTAAGCGGTATCCCGAGAGATCCTTACCTACTTCGGTTCAAAGCAAGTGCTGCGGATGAATGGATCTTTTTCGGCTACCGAAAATTGCAGCTGAATATTTAAGATGTTAGGAATCTTTGACAAAGGTGGGCTCAGGCTGGGAGAATATGTAATATTTACTCGCTACGATATTCAGGAAGCAAAGGAATAAAATAAAACATTTAATTCACCAGTGTTTGTAATAACAGAAGTTAGATAAACTAGAGATCGTAAAATTTCAGAAAAATACTGCTAGCAAAGCTTGAGACATCAAATAACAAATCTTATTAAGCTGAGAGTCAGAACGACTCAGTCTTCGCATTTGTAATATAGTATAACAGGATGAAATTATAGTGGAAAGACGCTAAACCGCAGTATCTTGGCTATAGTCCGAGGAAATCTTAACCGTTCACGAGTCACGTACTTCTTGTATAATATCTTTGAGTTCAGTGGGACCGTCTAAATTGGTAGCACCCGGATAATAAACGTACCGGATACAGTGGAGTGAGGGGATTTACGAAACTAGACTTTAAAGTTAGACGTATCATACGTGACCAGTTGAAAATTTTAAACCGAGTATTAAATCAGATTTCTGCTACGAACTAAAACGGTTGTAGAATAAAGTACTCCGAGTCAACGAATAGATTACGGGTAGGTGGGTCGAGCTCGTCTTTTGGTAGGTGATACAGTGTGTATCAAAAACCCTATTTATCCATCTACTAAGGTACCACACCACCCCAAGGCATGCTTATAATATAAGAATTCTTTTTTATTTAAATTTCGAAAAAATACCCTAATTTACAGAAAGTTAAATAATTTTTAAAATGTGGTCATACCATTATTGACAGCACGACCTTAAGTAAATATGGTGTTGTCATATTTGAAAATTTCCCAAGCTTTAAGTAAATTAAGGTAAGTACTTGTACGGGTTGTTTTACACAACGATTTCTTCATTTGGGTACTTTTCTCGTGATGATGCAATAGGCTGAGATGGTAGTATAGGCTTGACCAGCACCTATACTACCATCTCAGCTTAGTCGATCGTGTCCAGGTGAAACTCGTCAATACGCCTTGACGCAACTAAGCCGAGAATTTTATCACGATGACGAAAGAGTATATAAATTAAGGCACATACATTTTCGTAAGCAAAATCCATTGGTGCACGGCCCGGGTAGGGTAAGGGTAATTTCCCTAAACTTAACTATTTTTTTGTTTTTTTGGTAAGGTCCTACATGTACCTACTTAAGAGGGATTATAAGGTTTTTGTCACACTGTATACCTAAATGAATAAAATCGCAAAGATTTTTGTTACCATACCTATCTGCGAGGCATCTGCAAAAGTAGGTCGGATAATATTACGCGATTTTATTAAGGAAACCACTTACTCTTACTACTGTTCTTATCTTGGTTTGTAAAAATGCGGGATAATAACTTTTGAAACTTCTAAAGTAATTTTAATAGACTTTTCTTTATCAAAACGCAATGTTTGAAGAACAAGAGGAGTCGATTGAATTGTATTGTTTCTCACCTTATAAAGTCTAAGCAGAGTCTGAGTAGACAAGAGCAATGTGGATCAAATCAGAAGTACAGCTATAAAATAATTTGTAAGCATCTCGTATAAACTTATCCAATCTCTCTGAAGTGTTGAGTATATGCCTGGTATTTAATATCTGTTAACAAGTTAATGGGACGATATTAGGAATGATAAAGGGATATGCTACATTTAATACCTAATTACTTATTAAGATCTTATTAAATCTTCAAGTCGCGAGGAAACGGATGTTTTAGGAAAGCGTGCTACATCTTAGACCGCATCGTCTCTTACCATTGTGAGGCAGTTGTCAAACGCTGAACAATTTTTTTTATATCTACTAGGATCAGCTCGCGAATTCGTCCTCCATTCCACCCTTGTAGTGGTGGAATTTGAAAAAACCCTTTATAATGGATACCTACACTTCACAAGGAATACCCCCTTCAAATTTGATGTCTCTAGAAGCAGCAGTTTTAGCTTAATAAATCTGTCATTCAGTCAGTTACAACTTTGAATTTTATAGCATTCAATTTAATAACTACCAAAAAAGAATTTATTTTAAAGAGCATAATAAAAAAATTAAGTATTTTTTTACAAATTAAAATTTGTACATACAAGTAGGTACATCCTTCTTTCTTAAAGTCGGTTGAAAATGAAATTTAATTAGGTAGGTACTTATTTACCCAGAATTCTATTGTTAATTTAAGATGAAACTCGAGAGTATATTGTACGAAAAATCTTAGTAAAAGTAAAGCATAATATTCTTTGAAGATTCCTTTACCAATTTATCATTAGGTTACATCAAAGGAGGCAAATCAACATAATTGCAGAGGAATTTGTTTGAATGCATAATTTATTTTTGCTGAGTATTTAATTTGTTACATTTTGTTTTCAGTTCTATTCTCAGTGTTTATAAAAAAAAATATCTGTACAATTTACATCACTGCGTCTCGGCTCTTACTATGGTTTGTCTTTTCCGGTCGGTTCATCGTTTTAAAGTAAAAAATATTTAGTATGATTGAAGGTGTTTTAGGTTCGTATTGCTCGCGTCCGGGGGGAATTAGATATGTATGTTTAGATGTGTTCCACTGCTTTTTGCAAGACTCCTAGACACATTTTTTTTAATTGGCTACGGAGTACGAACTTTTTGTAATATCTTTCTTTATTATATCTATATAAAAAACGAGCCAAATATGTGGACTTGATGCCCAATTATATTTTTGTGCTGTTGCTGTAGAGACGTTGGGGTGCTGGGGAGACGACACCAAAAAATTTGTTAAAGAGTTGGGTGTTAGGATTAGGGGGAATTAGGGTGACTCGTTTCTGGCGCAAAGGTTAGCAATCGCCATTAAGCGTGGCAATGCTTCTATATGGGAATCTTTACGCCGGGTACGATAAGGGGCGGGTTATTTAACTAACTGGTCACTTAATTTTTTGTATTTATAATGTTAAATATGTCTTCTTATTTTATTTATTTATTATTTAAGTATTTTAATGCGATTTTTCAGTAGAATTGAATATAATGTAAAATATTTATATACAAGAATATATATATAGAAGGTAGATTTTTATTTTTTGTAGTATTTACATTACTTGGCTTTTACTTCGCTTTATTATTTTCTGGGCAGCTCCAACGATAATCATAGTTTCAAAAGTAAAAGATGGTAAAAAAATTGATGATATTTTTTATAAAGGTAGTTCCATTAGCGTGCTAGATAAAAGTTCCGAGTTTTTACAGTGTCAAAACTTCGTGTGAACTCTTGGAGTAGAGCCATTCATCTCTGCGACATTTTAAGTGCTTACTTACGTTACTCGCAAATTTACTTAGCCATGAGACTAAGTTACGGTGCAAGGTTTAACTTAGAAAAACGTGTTTATTACACCTTGATAACTTAGGGCTGCTTGCATTACATTGTGAAACAAATTTAGCTAAAACTCTAGCTAAATGCATTTAACAGGTAATCTAAAATTTAATTAGATTTCATATTTTATACGTATAACCAATAGGTTGATGCTGTTTTGGTTCTGTACTTGTACTATGTGTCATCTATTCCCCTCAAAACTACAACCTTGGAGTCTTCAGGTCTTCTTCTCGTATAGTGCTGTGGCTCACCTATTGTTAGAGTTTTCAGATCGCCCTAAGGCCTCTTGACCTAACGACCTAACGTCTGCTACTGGAGGAAGCAACCGGGACCAACGGCTTAACGTGCCTTCCGAAGCACGGAGGAGCTCACAAAATTTTATGTCACATTACCTAATTGGTCACCTGACCTATAACTGCCATGACTATGCCCCTATGTCTTAATTTTTTTTTTCATTTTTTAATTATCATAGAAATTAAGATTGAAAAAATAAAAAAAATCAAAACAGAACAACAATATTTGCTATAGTGTCATTATCCAGGAAAGAAATAGTCGACTACGTTTGTATGGAGAGAGCGTTCGATACCCTTTCCTTTGAATACTACTAGTTATTCACCTGATGTTTCGATCGGTAGCACCGACCATGGTCGCATAACTAGTAGTTTTAACGTTACAACGACCCGTTTTTATAAAATGAATAATTATTATCGCGTAATAGATCTATACTAATATTATAAAACTGAAGAGTTTGTTTTTTTGAACGCGCTAATCTCAGAAACTACTGATTATAATTCAAAATGTATTTTTGTGTTGGATAGTCCATTTGTCAAGGAAGGCAATAGGCTATTTTATATTTCGATATTCCCACGGGATCGGGAGTTACGTGGGTGAAACCGTAGAGCGCTGCTAGTCAACTTATAATAAAGGCCAATATTATTACGTCAGAAATACTTTGACTAATGGGGTTTCCCTCGATAGGTAAAGTATGAGTGAATGAGTAATTTCCTTTAAAAACAAAAATTGTGCTAAAAAGTTCATAATAAAATTAACCAATTACGAACTTATTAATTAAAACATTCAAGTAAAAAACTTAATACAGTCCACTTAAATCATTAATTCTGAATAGCGTAATCGTTACTAGATTGAATTATTTATGTGTGTTTTACACACAACAATGTCAAAGGGCACATTATAATGTCATAACATTAAGGTATTATAAATAACACCTATTATAAATACTATGATTGTAGTCTTCCATAACAAAAAAACACTTTTTACTGCACGTGTTGGGTTTTTTTCGTCACCGAATATTTTACGCCGTAACTACTTTATTGATCTTCTTCAAATCTTTAGTTAAAGACACTTTTTACTGCACGTATAGGGTGGTATTCGTCACCAGATATTTTACGCCATACCTACTTCTCCAAATAAAAATTAACACGTCTTACTGCACGTGTAGGGTGGTATTCGTCACCAAAAATTTACGCCGTACCCTCTTTATTGATCTTCTTCAAATCTTTAAATAAAACACTTGTTACTGCACGTGTAGGGTGGTATTCGTCACCAGATATTTTACGCCATACCTACTTCTTCAAATTTTCCATTAAAATTAACACGTTTTACTGCACGTGTGAGTGGTCTTCGTCACCAGATATTTTACGCCATACCTACTTCTTCAAGTTTTCCATTAAAATTAACACGTTTTACTGCACGTGTGAGTGGTATTCGTCACCAGATATTTTACGTCACACCTTCTTCATTGACCTTCTTGAAGTCTTCCATAAAAAAAACACTTTTTACTACACGTCTTGGGTGCTATTGGTCACTGGAATATTGTAGGCGTATCCTACTAATTGTAACTAATAATATAAATGAGAAATATTGTGTGTTTATATTACCGATTCACGTAAAAACTGCTTAACCGATTGCGATGAACGAACAGACAATAGATACTCCGAGATGATTTGTAGACTATATATTTAGTCAGAGTTTTCATGGTTTCGGTCCTTGGGCATTATCAGGGTGTTGTAGGTCGGCGGAAAGGGTCCTGGATACTTCCAACAACATAACACCACACGATTCAATTGTGTACACGTTTATTCATGTAGTTCATGAACAGTACAAAAAAACTAAATTAAAATCGGTTCATCAGTTCGGGAGCTACGATGCCACAGACAGACACACACATACACACACACACACACAGAGAGAGAGAGAGAGAGAGAGAGAGAGAGAGAGAGACGTCAAAATATATATATATATAACACCCCGTCGTTTTTGCGTCGGGGGTTAAAAATCAACATAAGCTATTACATATTTAGGCGGGCTAGATCTTGTCATTAGTGTTGCCAACAATCACACTCAATTTGACAGTGACGTAATGTATGTGTCGGCCAGGGTCAGAGGCCCTCTGTGTGGCCATAGTCACCACCACAGGCATGTAAAACTGCGGGGCGCACCTAGTGTCTTAATGGTAATTCGACCTAATTTATTCAACACCAAATAAAATCGTGTCGTATGAGCTACTCCCAAGATTTACGATGAAGTCATTAAGTTTTATGGGCCATAATTGATAGAGATAACATCTTCGACCCTCTGAAATTGCAAAGTGTGAGGCATTGAACTCGGTCGCATTAGTGTACTGAACGAAATGAATAGCCTTTTTACTTTACATAAAATACTAGCGTCGTGGTCATTAATTACAACATTTTATAGGCAGGCGACACGCTACTTTCTTTTGTGCTTCAACGAAAATATTTTTGTGATATTATTAAAAATACTCATAACAGTAATTTTTCGTTTTTAAAAATAGTTGCTGTTTATTATATTGTACTTGAGTGCGTTTCATCAAATAATTCCTATGCCATTATGTTGGCAACAATTGAAATAAGAATTATTACCTATATTACCTATATACCTTGAACTGTTTTTTATATTGTACTTGAGTGCGTTTCATCAAATAATTCCTAGGCCGTTATATTGGCAACAATGCAAAAAAGAATTAAAATTGCCTTTATACCTTGAGCTGTTTATTAAATTGTCCTTGAGTGCGTTTCATCAAATAATTCCTAGGCCGTTATGTTGGCAACAATGCAAAAAAGAATTAAAATTGCCTTTATACCTTGAGCTGTTTATTATACTGTCCTTGAGTGTGTTTCATCAAATAATTCCTAGGCCGTTATGTTTGCAACAATTCAAAATAGAATTATTGCCTTTCTACCTTGAACTGTTTAGTAGGTATATTGTAATTGAGTGTGTTTCATCAAATAATTCCTAGGCCTTTATGTTTGCAACAATTCAAAATAGAATTATTGCCTTTATACCTTGAGCTGTTTATTTTATTGTCCTTAAGTGCGTTTTTATATGTTAAGTAGACCTATGTTTGTGTACCTATGTTTGTGTTCATATGATAAATAAATATAAAAAAATCTATACCTATGCGTTACCTACTACTTACATAACGGGTAGATAGTTATTTTCTTTTCGAACCGCATCACAAAACAAAAGATCTATTCCTAAGTAAAAAAAAGTCTTATATCTGTACTTAGAAACTTTGGTTAGACTTAACTTTACTTACATCTTCTCTTAGAAACTTTACTTAGGTCTTAGAGTCTACTTAGGACCGGCACATAAAGTTTAAAACGTCACTAATTGCCACACAAAAATAAATCGAAAATGCTGGTTCGGAAACAGTCATAGTAAGATACGTTATTATAGGCGAAAAAATTCTTTGAAGCAAGAAAAAATACTTACTCGTATAAGTAGGAGACTAATTTCTTGGTTTTAGTAAAAAACAATGTTAAGCAATTTTTTTTAATTAAAAAGCTATACATATTCTTAAATTAAGAATACAGCTTATTATTTTCTAGAAAATTTACTAAAAACAAAAAATATTTTTCTTCGAACAAAAATTTTTTCTAGGGAGAGGATTATTTTTATTTCAGGTATCTAACCTTTTTTAAGTGTAAATAATAGCATTCAGCAACAAAATTTTCAATTTTTAAATTCAGTTTTATTACCACTTAATGTGTAATAAAAATTATGTAACATAGATAAAGTGTCTTGTCTTGATTTCATCTCAATTCATAAACTCTAAATCATTAAAACACCCACTGCAACGTAATAATTTATCACTAGACTATTCGTAATAATGCTGCTTAATTATTCTCAACAAGACTTTTCGTAATCAAGAACAAGTTCAAATAAATCTGTCTAGTAAGTCTAACTTGAACTCATTAACACAGCCACTTGCCAGCCTACGCTGAAAATAAAATTAACACGTCACTTTTGAACGACTCCGTCCAACATTCGAGACTTATGAACTCAAAACTCCACTGAAATAATGATAAAATATCTCGTACGAAGACTTACAAAGTGACGTAATAAACACATGACGCCGTTTCATCAAACTTGTTAGAAGTCGCTCTAATTTATTTATGACCGTCAGGTAACTGGGGGTTTTGCATTAAAGGTTAACATCGCTTAACCTGCGAGTACTGTAAAAGCTGTGCTAGTGAATGCAGCTATTTTCTAAAGGTAATCAGTAGAATAACTACTGGGTTTTATCCATATCCATAGTTAGATATAGCGTTGCCAAGCCGTCCGGATAAAGCCGAATGATTCTAGCTTTTATTCCTGAAGCCTTATTCTGCTATTTTGCATTAATGGATTTACAAATGTCATTATATCGAGACTCTATTGATATTATATCGAGATTGTTACTTTATTTGATATTCTGCTAAAGATTTAATAACATCGCAATACAATCGCTATGGAGTCTCAATGGAATGGTAATAGATACGTCGCTGGTGTTGCCTACCAACATGGTATATGTTACTAAGCGATATACCGTTTTGACAACTATCGAGATTTCATTGAGCCACGATTCTAGCTAGAGCAGAATACCAAAGTGAGTCAGTGCTGCATCAGTGGTGTTTCGATGGAATAGTTAACATCAGAAGAATACCAATTTGACATGTAATGTCATATTTGCGACATTCAATTCCTATAACGATTCCATCGACGCTCTATTGAAACACAATGTGTTAGCAGACTTAGGCCCCTGATAGCAGTTGCTGAATCGAGAGTGACCTGAAAACTCTAATAACATTGTGGTCAAAATCAATCATATAAGTACCTACAGAATTAGGCACAGAATTTGAATAAATGAGACACTCCCATTTTTTGAAGTTGGTTAAAAATGAATTTAATCAGTTATATTACTTATTTATCCAGAGTTTTATTGTCAATTTAAGATGGAACTTGATAGAATATAATTATTGTACACGAAAAATCTTGGTAAAAATAAAGTATAAAATTCTTAGTCTAATTCAGTGTCAATTTAATTGACTCTTTTGTGAACTGAATTAGCTTAATATAGCTTGACAGTGTGAGGAAAGTCTAATATTTAACATCTCACTAAGTTTATACGACTCTACTTAGTAAACTTATGATTAATGGTATCAAAGCGGGCAGGAGGCTCGCCAACAAGAACTGATAATTCAACTCTTAAGTAGAACCTACGAATGTTTGCGGGAGATTAGCAGTTGTTCAGTTCGGTGAATGGGTTTCGATCTGGAGTAATCTGCGGTATAAATAAACATAGATAGTGTTAATAACCTTCTTTTTTTGACGTGATAACGTCTGATAAATTGATGGAACACCTGCATTCACACAAAAGTGTCATGGTAATATTGTGTGACGTCATGCGTCCCGTTCCCAATGTGTGACGGCATGCGTCCGTTCCCGTTAGGAAACAAGAGTATTTAATAATAATATCGCTCATCTGGGCTTGTGTTATGGTGACGATGGAATAGAATGCTTATATAAAGGAAAAAAACTAAGAAAAAGGAATAAAAATATAAAACGGAATAGAAAAAAACTCAATTTTTTATCGTTTTCTAATGCCGTTATCACTTAAAATTACCGTCCGTACAGTATACAGACAACAATTTAGGTATGGCATTGAATAAATTCTCTCAAACTAGGTAAAAAGGTTCTGTAAGAAATAAGAATCAAGAATATTTATTAAAAAATTGTGTTTTTTCGACGCTTAAAACCAAATATTCGAAACACCACCTTAACACAAAACGCTTAATTAGGAAAACACCATTGTAATTACCTACTATAGATGATTACATAATATAGTAGGTATAGGTATCAACAGTTTGTCAGCCAATAATGAGATACTAAAGCAACTTAATTTAAACTAAATACAAAACAATAAATTGACCTTACTATTAAGCTAAGCTAATGTATCCAGTAAAATATGTAATTAATTGACTAAAACTAATTAATATAACAAGAAACTTAACAATCATAATAATAACTAGCTGCGCCTCACAGTTTTACCTGTGTAAGTCCAGATCCCATGGAAATCTATATATATAAAAGAAAGTCGTGTTAGTTACACCACTTATAACTCAAGAACGGCAGAACAGATTTGGGTGAAAATTGGTAGGGGGTAGCTTAGAGCCAGGTGACGGACATAGGATACTTTTTATCCCAATATGCCCACGGGATCGGGACTTACGCGGGTGAAACCGCGGGGCGCAACTAGTATCTGAATAAAAAGTAGCCCATATGTTAGTCCTCTATCTATCTACTAACTGAGTTTTATCACAACCAGTCATGTAGCTTTTGCGTGAAGGAGTAACAGCACACAAACTTTCACATTTAAAATATTAGTAGGATAAGATAAGATTGAAGTTAACATCTAAATCAAGATATTTAATACTATAGAGAAAGCTTTAAAGTAGACTAGCTGTGCCCCTCGGTTTCACCCGCGTAGGTCCCGATCTCGTGAGAATATCGGGATAAAAAGTAGCCCATGTTACTGCCATTTAATCAATGTACCTATAAAATTTCATCGAAATCGGTCCAGTAGTTTCGGAGCCTATTCAATGCAAACAATCAAATTTACGCAGCGCACGCAACGGAAGCCTTCAAGTATGAATAATTTTCTCGTTTTTGCAACATTTTTCACTGATTCTTCGCTCCTATTGGTCGCAGCGTGATGTTATATATACATTCCTGAGATTAACGCATTCAAACAAACTCTTTAGTTTTACAATATTAGTATAGATTAATAGTATAGATTAATTGAAGTAGGTAGGTAGTCACATAACTTCCCCTTATATTTTAATCCCAAAACACATTATCACAAACCCAATTTTTTTTAATATTTTTCTTCCATTCTCATTTCAAATTGGGTACCCCAACATTCAATATTTTTAATGTGATTTCCGAAGCCTTTCCAGATTATTATTGTATGAGAAAGGAAAAATGTTTACCATTTAGGAAATTGTAATCATTATTTCTGACATTTAAGTGAGTACTTATGTATTTACCCACACATTTTTTGAACCACGTTTTGTTGATAAAGCGACTCTACTTTGAGGAATAATGATAAATGATAAAGTTTACTTTGTATTATTTTAATAACAATAATATATGGCCGTTACATCTAATCTAGATAATTTATGTAGTGTCAGCAACTTTATTTATAGGTCTATAGTGCCATATATGACGACCCAGTTGGCACAATGGTCACCATACCGGCCTGCCAAACACAGGGTTGCGGGTTCGATTCCCGCCTCATATAAGTATTTATGCTCAGATATTTATCTGTGGTCTGGTTATTTGTATGTATTATAAGTATATATTATTATTTACAAAATATAAGTAGTGTATCTGTTATCTAGCACCCACCCAACCACGACACAAGTCTAGTTACTTAGCTTGGGGCTAGATGACGATGTGTGGAATGTTCTGCAATATATATATATATATTTTAATTTATTTATTTAGATTAAGTTGCCGAGAACCTATACCACCCTCTAAGCTTTGTCGCCCATGGCTATGACATGCGGCTTCGGCCACGAGTTTTATCACGATGTTTTCCTTCACCGTAAGAGCAATGTTAATTTTAGCACACATAAGTTTTTCGTAAGAAAAAACCATTGGTACAACTACACATACGATCGGCTATGATTGAAATTAAATTCGAGGGATTCTACCACTAGGCCATCATCGTTTCTAATAACAAACAATTATGATCCACATGTGTAAAGCAATTTATAAAACGGTTATAGTTTGTTTTAAGAAATAAAGCTTTTAAATCAATTTCGTGTAAAACAATACTAAAGAGGCCTTTTAAAATTAATCTTCAAAGCATAGCTATCTCCAAGATCTCTCTGTATTCAATAATTCCCATAATCTGCAGTGAGTATCAATAGAAATTAATTAGACCGTGAAGACTGGCAAAAACAAAGCATTATCAACTCTTCTTGCTTTAATCACGAATTAATTATTTCAGACAAAGAGCGACAAATGGTTTGCGCACATCTGAGACAATAGAATGAATACAAGCTTCACTATGCTTTAGTAGACTGGTAATATCTGCTGGTAGACTAGGTAGGTACCTATTCTGAAAAGCGCTTGATCATGGTTGTGTATAGATTTTAGAAATACCAATTCTTAGGAGCAGATAAAGGGACATGATACAATTAAAATATGGGCTATTTAACTCATAAAAGTCTTAGAGTGGATCTCGTGCTAAGGCAGCGCAGTCCAGGAAGAGAAATGAAGGTCCAGAAACATTGGTGAGGCATATTATTATGCCCTGCAGTGGTGCTGAAGAAGAGAAGAGAAAAAAAACCTGAGAGGTGTCAAGGGACACTCGGATGGAACGAAGTTCCTTTCGATTAATTAGTGCAGAAAATGTAATAAAATCAAAAAGTATCGTTATAACTTTTGGTCTTAATTTTTTCCGTCTAGCCCCCTTTCGCAACGCGCGTTGCGAAATCATTGGAACGAAGTGTCTTATACTTCGTTCCAATGATCTTATTTCTAAATGTCAACAAGCGAAACCAAACCCCACATAACTTCCTGACTAAAGAAACGTGAAAGAAACAGTGGGTGTCAATAAACCCTTACCTTTGTCCTGAAACATGTGTGATATGAATTTAAACCAATATTGACGACGACAACACAATCTCAGCCATAAAAACGAACCTATATCAATAAAGTCAAACATTTCATAATGAAGTCAAATATTTCAGCTTTTGGTAAGAACAGTTACCGTCGTTATTTTGACGGTATACCTATTTATATTTCTGCGCCAAAATGTATACATTTACAAAGAAAATGTGTACATAATATTCAGCGTTCGGGCATTGGCAAATCCTCAAGAGTAGGTACGTAAAACTTTGTCATGTAAAACAGCCACTTCGCTCAGGGGAAACGATATTCTCATAGAAATATTATAGGTGGGTGGGCCTAATTGATGATGACGTAACGGTTGAAAATAATATTGCCGTACAAAAATAAAAGACATTCTAGAGTAGGATCTATTTTTACAAAAATGGAGACAAACATAAAAATATCTAGACCTAAAATTACTTTGATTGATGAGGTATTGAAATAATGTGAGGCTTCAAACAACCAACTACACGATTGAGATGTACCAAACAATCTATACTAATATTACTAGCTATTGCCCGCGACTTCGTCCGCGTAGAAATAGTAGATTTTGCGACTATAATTTGAGATTTAAACTATCCTATCTCTCAAGTTGGATCGAACTGCACATGGTGTGCGAATTTTATTATAATCGGTTAAGTGGTTTAGGAGTCCATTGAGGACAAACATTGTGACACGAGATTTATATATATTAAGATAAAGCTGAAGAGTTTGTTGGTTTGAACGCGCTAATCTCAGGAACTACTGGTTCGAATTGAAAAATTATTTTTGTGTTGGATAGTCCATTTATCGAGGAAGGCTATAGGCTACTTTTTATCCCACGGGATCGGGAGTTACGCGGGTGAAACTGCGGAGCGCTGCTAGTGTTTGTATAAAGCACTAGCTGCGCCCCGCAGTTTTACCAGCGTAATAATTTTCTGAGCAACTTTCTTATTTTTTTCTTTTATAAAAACCTTCTTCTGACAATAACAAACACAACAAAAAAAGAATTAATAAAATCGGTCCATCCGTTCACGCGTGATGCATTATATATATAGAAGATAATGCCTAATTCAATATCACTTAGTTTTCTGTTCCCTTTTCGTCGATAATTTAGTTCCCATTTGATAGATTTTGATGTAAAGTACACAACGAAGTTCACGGGACAATAGCTATGGTAAAACCAGATTTCAAAGGTTTAGTAGTTTTTAGTTGCATAGGTAACGGAACGACAGACAGACTCAAATAATTAAACTACGAATTGGAAACAATGAGTTTATATTCTACTGATTGTCCTAAGATCCTTTGAATCTTGTGCTTTTTAATTTGCTTCCACAGTAGGTACAGACTTTTTGTCCATTCTTGTTAAACATTTACATACAATGGTAAAAATCGGATTTCCGCTATAAATTCAATAGCATAATTAAATTAAATAAATAACAGTAAAATGATTTTTCCGAAATCGAACATATCTTAAAAATTATGAAGATGTCGTTACTTGATAAATAAACATGTATGAAGGTACATATAAAATAATAAAACACAAACCGTTTTCCTCTTATTTGCCGAACATTTTACTTTCAATGAGAAATATCAATTCACACTGCGACAGATTTTACCTTTTGAGATGCAAATCATCCCCTTGAAGATTCATAGCTCGAAATGGGGTGGAGAGAGGGTAGATACATTGCTTATTTACCTACGTATATATTGACATCTCTACACAAAGGTACGGTCGGCTGCATAATTGCAGACCAACCGTAAAGCTCCAAAACGGCTGTTATCAGAATGTTTTCAACACAAGCAAGATTCTAGACACCTGTTTTAGTTGGAGTTTAAAGTCTTCTAACTCATCATTTTATCAAACAAAAATGAAAACATGACAATAATATTAATTTTAGAACTCTACCGGGGGCTGTAATTATGCAGCCGACTGTACGTAGGTGAGAGAGGTACCTAATGCATTACATTTGCCTAGAGCTAACTGTATAACACAACTACGTACAGCGTCTCCTTAATGAACACTGCTGTGCATTTTGTAGTATCTAAAACAAGAGGCACATTGCAAATTCCATTAGGTACCGAACAGATACGCAGATGTCTAGAATGATTACTGACATCTCTTCGTATCTGTTCTGTCCCCCAATCACCGTAACTTATGACGCATTAGTCGAGTGCACGTTCAGTTGACGCATGTCACGTGTACGCAAATAATAATCGGTATTGCCGTAAAATGAAGCTACGCGTAACCGTTACTTTAACTGCCTACTACTTCACCTACGCGCATCCTACGCGTGAAACAAGCAGCTGTTGCCGTGCAAAAATTTTGACTTATCTTTCTAGGTAACAATTATTTTGTCATTTATGACGACCCAGTTGGCACAATGGTCACCATGCCGGACTGCCAAACACAGGGTTGCGGGTTCGATTCCCGCCTCAGGCAAGTATTAATGCTAAGATACTTGTCTGTGGTCTGGTGGTTTCTATGTATTATAAGTATTTATTTACAAAAGAAAAGTATACTAGTAGTATATCCGTTGTCTAGTACCCATAACACAAGTCTAGTTACTTAGCTTGGGGCTAGATGGCGATGTATATGGAATGTCCTGTAATATTTATTACTGACATCTCTGCGTATGTTCTGTTCTGCCCCCAATCACCGTAACTTATGACGCATTAGTCGAGTGCACGTCCAGTTGACGCAGATGTCACGTGTACGCAAATAATAATCGGTATTGCCGTAAAATGAAGCTACGCGTAACCGTTACTTTAACTGCCTACTACTTCACCTACGCGCATCCTACGCGTGAAACAAGCTTCTGTTGCCGTACGAAAATTTTGACTTATCTTCCTAGGTAACAATTATTTTGTCATTTATGACGACCCAGTTGACACAATGGTCACCATGCCGGACTGCCAAACACAGGATTGCGGGTTCAATTTTCGCCTCAGACAAGTATTTATGCTAAGATACTTGTCTGTGGTCTGGTTGTATCTATGTATTATAAGTAACTATATATTTACAAAAAGAAAATTATAAAAGTAGTATATCCGTTGTCTAGCACCCAGAACACAAGTGTAGTTACTTAGCTTGGGGCTAGATAGCGATTTGTGGAATGTCCTGCAATAAAAAAAAAAGTCACGTTAAAATTTAGCGCGATACGGCGAGCGCGCGACCTTTGGGTTTACGTGACGTGTGTGTCTTAAGAAATTAGGGCAATACGAAATCTATAGTTATCTATAGGGTAATCTATAGATATCTATAGATATCTATATCTATAGATATCTATAGATATCTATAGATTTCGTATTGCCATAAATGTCATGACGTCTTGACTGCGTTTGCATCTTATGATGATACGGTCGATATACGATCTTATGATGATCTTATGATACGGCAATCGGCCCGCTGTATGCGTTACATCATAACATCGATCGATTTCTTTGTAGTCCAGAACGTAAGGATAACAAAATCAATTTACGTTTAAATCTAATCCTATTCGTTATCCTCAATTAGTGACTAAGTGACTTATTCGATTAGGATCTCTGCTTTTCACAGGGTCCTATAATTCAGATGATACGGTACATCTACATGTCTACGCCCATTGAATTTCTATTTACCTATTTCGTATTTGGAATTAAATCGAATTGGGTCCAATCACCGTGAATTTCGAAATAAACCCTAAAATTCTAAGCTCTCCAAAGTTTGTTGTTTTAATTACATTTCAAGTCTTTGTATATATTGTTATACAGGAGGCTTATCTGATTTACATAGGTTCCTCTTTGTATCCTACTGAAGTTAAAGCTTATATGATATGTTAATATGTACAGTCAGCCAATCAAAGTACAGACTCATCGTAGAATAACTAATTAGTCCTAAAATAACAAATTATTATAACTTAAAGTCATTCCATTCTTGAATTATTGGCTACGTGATTCTCATTCTAAAACGCACGACCAACAACCACCGACAACCACACGCAGCGCACAAGCCTCTTTTTTTTCTATTAATTATGACTTCGCACGGCTGCATTTAGCCAGTGCATTTAGCCAGTGTCAAGTTATATTTTGCATGAAATTATGACCCGATTTTTCATAAATCGGGCCTAGTGTTTCAAAACAGTCAAAGTCGTCATCGTCCATCAAGTCAGGGGCTATAGTATAGCGGTGGCAAGTTTACCATAACATTAATAGGAGATTTGGAGGCAACGAGAAAACTTCATGTTTGACACTGATTTTTACTTTCACTACACTTGTGCACTTTCACAGAACTAAATTGAATAACATTCCACCAGAATTATACAATTCAACTCGGGTTACAACTAAGTTTTATGTAAATAAAATTGCAGCACGACATGTTGTTAACTCGTTCCCGCCAAAACTCCCAAAAGGCTCTTTCAGTGCTTTCAACGGTGCATGTCAGTCAGTTTGAAGCCATTTTGTCATTCTAAAATTGAAATTTAAAAAGAGAACGCATTTTTGAAGTTACCGACTACAATGCACTACCACGGACGATACTTTCTTATGGCATCACGTATCTTCGGAAGTCACCTTTAGACAAACAATGTATACTAATATTATGAAGAGTAAAGATTTTTTTGTTTCTTATTTGTAACAAATAGGCTCCGAAAATACTGAACTTGAAATAAAACTTGGTAAGGATACATTGATTCATTAAAATAACATAGGCTACTTTTTCTCCCGATATTCCCACGTGATAATAAAGAGGAAAGATTTTTTGTTTTTTTTTGTAACGAATAGGTTCCAAAACTACTAGACCGATTTTGATGAAACTTGGTATGATTCATCAGGAATAACACAGTCTACTTTTATCCCGATATTTTTAAGGGATCGGGAGTTGCGCTGGTGAAACCGCAGAGCGCTGCTAGTTAGGAATAAAGAGGAAATATTTTTTGTTTTTTATTTGTTTTTCACGAATATGCTCCAAAACTACTAGACCGATTTTGATGAAACTTGGTGTGAAGATACATACATTGATTCATCGGGAATACCATAGGCTACTTTTTATCCCGATATTTCCAAGAGATCGGGAGTTGCGCTGGTGAAACCGCGGAGCGCTGCTAGTTAGGAAAAAAGAGGAAAGTTTTTTTTTGTTTGTAACGGCTCCAAAACTACTAGACCGATTTTGACCAAACTTGATGTGTGGATATTTCCACGGGATTGGGAGTCACGCGGGTGAAACCGCGGAGCGCTGCTAGTTAGGAATAAAACAGCAATTTTAGAACTCTATGGTGAGTCTGCATGTAGTTTTGTTGCCGACTGTACCGGAGGTTTACAACTAGATATATGTATTATAATATATTTCAAGACGGCTGGGATTCTTCGTGATTAGACTAGTCAACGTCTTATTAAAGATGCTGAGAGATTGAAAATTGAATAAAGGCTGTGTAAGTAAATCCTACGCATATTTTCTCTAATTTCTTGTTACGTCTGTTCAGAAAACTCCAGGTAAGTTAAATTCAACCTTAATTATTTCATTTATTTTTAAATAAATGTCCCTGTTTTTCTACCTTCCTTATAAAATGTATAGATAAGTACCTGCCTAATGGATACCTAAACAAAATAAAAGAAAAATCACTAACAAATTCATTGTTCCTTCACTTTCTATTTTACGAAAGAACTATCAAAAAGAATCGATAGCGTGGCACAACTGTCCTAAATATCTGATAAAATCTGTTGAAAGGTATACCTACCTAATAGGTACCTAAACAAATTAAAATAAAAAACACTAACAGTTTCGTTGTTCCTTAACTTTCCATTTTACGAAAGAACTATCAAAAGGAATCGATAGCGTGGCACAACTGTCTCAAATATCTGATAAAATCTGTTGAAAGGTATACCTACCTAATAGGTACCTAAACAAATTAAAATAAAAAACACTAACAAATTCGTTGTTCCTTCACTTTCCATTTTACGAAAGAACTATCAAAAGGAATCGATAGCGTGGCACAACTGTCTCAAATATCTAATAAAATTTGTTGAAAGGTATACCTGCCTAATATGCACCTAAACAAAATAAAATAAAAAACACTAACAGTTACGTTGTTCCTTCACTTTCCATTTTACGAAAGAACTATCAAAAGTAATCGATAGTGTGGCACAACTGGCTCAAATATCTGATAAAATGTGCTGAAAGGTACACCTGCCTAATAGGTACCTAAACAAATTAAAATATAAAAACACTAACAGTTTCGTTGTTCCTTCACTTTCCATTTTACGAAAGAACTATCAAAAGGAATCGATAGCGTGGCACAACTGTCTCAAATATTTGTCGTCCCGCTGAAGATGTAAGTGGGGCCTGTGTAAACAAACCTAACAAGAAACCATCGAGACGGTATGGGCCCTAAACACGATACGTATCCGTGAATACCTTCTTATGTTTTGGTAGTAAGTGAAGATTCCTTTTTGCTAAAGATCGTCCAACAGCCAACGTCTACGTTAGCACAAAACCTGTCTATACAGAAAGAGAGAAATGACAAAGAGTCTTCTACTTATTTTTCCTTTCTTTTTTATGCAAAATAGTTTGCATTTGACCTCATCTCATCTGATGAGACACGATGTTCTCATAGATGGTATGTAATCACTCCAGACTTGACGACTTAAAGATTGTAATTATAAGTGAACAGTGAAGCAACAAATGCGATGTTATCTACATAAAAATAACCTTAAATATATTGAGTAAATGTGTACTACGTACCTTAGACATTTATTAGTTTTGGAACGAAGTTCCTTATCGCGCGTTGCGAAACGAAACGTTGCTAGACGGAAAAAATTAAGACCAAAAGTTGTAACGAAACTTTTTGATTTTTACAATTCCTTCACTCATTCCTTCACAATTAATCGAAAGAAACTTCGTTCCACCGGTGTTCCTTGACACCTCTCAAGTTTTTTATTACAATTTAATACTTAATAAATCGAGAGTAAACAATCCTTAAACTAAATTAACAATACAAAGAAAACAATTGCGGTTTTGTAGAAGTATGCCATAGTTCTAACTTAGATACATGTTATACCTACTACCTATTCTCGTAATACGTGCTTATAAATACAAACTACCAATAAAACCATATTAACACCAAGTTTAAATCACCTGGTGGTAATAAACCGATTGGCATTATTCAGTTCCCGTAGTTACAACCTCATTCGAACAGTTAAACGAAAACATAAAACTAGATCGAAACGACGCAAAGTGCAAAGCGACTGTGCAATTTCAAATGTCCTGGGGTATTCGAAACAACTTACATAAGCGTTTCTAGATACACCTAGACCTCATTTGAAGGTAAAGATCTTCGCCCACTATACCGTGTAACAAGACCATAACCGGACCGGCCAAAGTCCAACAAAGGGTCGACGGGTTGCAAAAGTTTTGGAAAAGTTCTGCTGCCGTTTTCCTACCTTACTCCTCCAAGTCTTTGGGTCACAAGTGTCTAGGTCTCTTCTAGGAAAGCGTCTTACTTCGTAAGTATTGTCACTTACCATAGCGATGGTAAGTGACAATACTTACTATCCATACATATAAAAGTTTTTGTCCTGAATGACTGACTGACGGATCAACGCACAGCCTAAACCACTAATCGTAGAGATTTGAAACTAAGAGGTTGTGTTCTTTGTATGACCTAGGCATCCGATAAGAAAGGATTTACCGAAATTCTTTTTTAATCCCTTAGGGGTTAAGGGGGTAAAAAAGGGGGGCAAAGTTTGTATGGGATAACGTGATTCCTTGATCCAATCTACCTACTTCAAATTTTGCTAAAACATTCCTTAACAGAATTGTTGGAAGACGTGTTTCGTATTTTATTGAAATTTATCCCCTAACGGGGTTAAAAGGGGTAAAAAGTTATTTTGGGAGTGGTTGGTTAAAAGTACCATTTTCAACGTCTACGCGGACGAAGTCGCGGGCTAAAGCCAGTCAGTAATCAAATGCTGACCTATTTATTATTTAAAAAAACGCTTTAAAATTCTGTAAGAGTTAGGTAAGTACACATTATAAGTACGCTTAGCGGTTTTACCTTCGTTAGTTTGGTTTTCGTTGATAATTTAAGTTCTACTTAGTAAATTTTGATGTAAATTATACAACGACCTTCTCAGAAAATAGAGCTATCCAAATTTCAAAGGTTCCAGTAGTTTTAATTGCATAGGTAACAGAGGGAAAGATTACACCTACATAATAAAACTATTATTTCTTGTCCTACTGCTTTTTCTCTAGTCTATGTCTTTTTCTCATACAAAATTGCTGTTTTTGTTCCTACAAATTATATCAGTGTAAATAACGAAATTATGGGCATATTTTTTTTTTACATTCCACATATCGCCATCTAGTCCCAAGCTAAGTAATTAGACTTGTGTTATAGTTGCTAGACAACGGATATACTACTTATATACTTTTATTTTGTAAATATATACTTATAATACATAGGGACAACCAGACCACAGACAAATATCTAAGCTTAAATACTTTTCTGAGGCGGGAATCGAACCCGCAACCCTTTGTTTGGCAGTCCGGCATGATGACCATTTTGCTAAACGGATTAAAGGAACGTAAATTATAACTTGATATTATGTATGAAACAGCAAAAGGATTCGGTCGTGTTTGTAGTCTGTGTTAAGCTAGATACTGTAAACCTATTTCAATAGTGCATATTCTGTGCTAGAATACCTCTGGAGCTATAAATGTAGTGAACGCGGAGTTCAGATCATTTGTTCTGAAAATGTTCTGGGTTTAGTATCTCGACTATAGTATCGTGTTTTACTTTAATAAATACTCGTATACGGTGCATCGTGATTCGTGAATCTTACTCTATCATATGATCTCAGAGTATTTTTATTTCAAATTAGGTTTAGGTTTTTTTTACATATCATACTTTAAAAAATACCGCTACTGTCACTGATGTAGCGCTTAAGGCCATTGTAAAATAACCTTATAACTAACTATACATGAAACTAAAATAAAATTTAAAAAAAAACTAAATTTATTGTTGTTATAGCGGCAACAGAAATACATAAGCTGTGAAAATGTCAACTCTCTAGCTATCATGGTTCATGAGATACAGCCTGGTGACAGACTGACGGACGGACAGCGATGTCTTAGTAATAGGGTCCCGTTTTTACCCTTTGGGTACGGAACCTTAAAAAATCACCCACACCAGGAATTATTTGTTCAAAGGCGGGTATCGACCCTCAACCTTCTGTTTCGTAGATGGGTGTTCCGCCACCGCATCACAGATGTCATCCTTTGAAGCCGATTAAAATAAATAGGCCACCTAGCTAGATTAATTTATTCGTGAAAATTATATCTTAGACCGGTATGTTCTTCTTTTTGTTTGTTTTAGACCGCATATACCTACTCTCTTTAGTAAACAGGTTTCCAATAGTTTGTAAGCTAAAGGCCCAGTATAAATATCTTTTTATCTAGAGATAAACAATAGAACTGAAATATTTACGTACCAGCTCAATGGGATTATTGGTTTTATTCCACAAAAGCTATTACTTTTTCAATACACAAGCCAAACGTACATTTTCACGATGCTGCAACGTCGAAAAAAAAGTAGGTAACGATTTTATTTCGAGCCATAGTGCTTAGTCGGATTTTCCGAATATAATAGTAGCAAACGAGAATAATCGCTCGGGTCTTTGTGAAGAAATGCAGACTACAGACGACTTATCGATCAGGCGATAACACGCCGACCTTTCATAAGAAGACAAAAAACGTGAACAACTCGCTTGTTTTTCGTTTGCCTTCTAACTGACTAAGTGAATATCATCTCACTTGTTTTTATTCACTTTCTAATTAAATATTTTAGTTCGTTATTAATTTATCTTCTGATTCAAAAAGTGTTTTTGTGTAATTTAACTTGTTTGCTTTTTAATTAAGCCAGGGAACACGTCACTTGTATTTTTACTTCCTTCTAATTGAATAAAACTAACTTGATTGAATAAGTAAACATTTCATTTGTTTTTTTTTTGTTCTCTAATTAATTATGTGAACATCTCACTTGTTTTTTTTTTTGCCTTCTAATTAAACTAGTGAACATCTCACTCGTTTTTCAATAAAAACGCCTACTATAATAATTGGTTAACTGAACATCTCACATGTTTTTTGTGTGCTTTCTAATTGAATACAAACATTTTACTTGATTTCATACATATACCTAAACATATCTTTTAATTTGTTATGTTTATGTTTCCTTCTGGTCCTTGTTCGCCTGAGATATTGTGTCATTAGTTCTTAGTTTACTATGTAAAATATGTTTTGATTAATTATTAAATATAATCTTATATCTTTAAATGAGCAATTCTTGTATATATATATAATTGGAATCTCGGAATCGGCTTGAACGATTTTCATGAAATTTGGTATATAAGGGGTTTCGGGGGCGATAAATCGATCTAGCTAGGAATCATTTTTAGAAAATGTCATTTTATTCGTGCTTTATCGAAACTTACTTTTTTTTATCTAAAAATATGACTCTTCCTGACATCTATTGGCGAACTACTAATACTATTTTTTGTGAGCAATAAAGTTATTCCAGCAGATGGCGTTGTTAAGTAACACGAAGTCAATGAGTGTTTGCTTTGAGGTTAGACTAAGTAAAAAAATAAAAAATACCGAGCAAAGCTCGGTCATCCAGGTATATTATTATTAATTGAATAGGTATGTGAACATTTCACTTATTTTTGTATGCCCTAATGGAATATGTGGACAATTCAGTTAATTTGTCTTGTATTTGGAACAGTTGGCGAGCTATCGGCAGTTTTAAAAATCTGCAGTTTACATCCGCCCCCACTTTCATGATTCGTCAGTCCGAATACACGAAAATTCGCTGACGTTTAGAGGTAGGTAACGTTACATCTATTTTAAATGGTGCGTGGCAAATACTTCATAGAAAATGCTTACAAAGACTTCAGCAAAACAGAGAACAAGGGCTCGTTAAAATCAGCTTTGAAAGTCGACCTTTAATCATTTATACAGAAAATAAATTATTGAAATTTGTAAGTAAGTTTAGGTGCGTAGGATTTAACCTATATGTACTAGAGATCCCTCTAAGGACGACCTTCATCGATATGTTTAATGGATGAAAATTATTTTATATCAAATTAAATAGGCTAATAAATAAATTGCAAATGGGTTGCTTAAAAAATATATATGACTAACATATATATTTAAAAAATATATATTTTTAAACTTTTTACTGATTTGGTCAATAGACAAATTCCGTACTTATCAATGAAATTCATAATCTTTATTTTAACTTAACTTTAATTCATTAACCAGACCAGTGCAAATGACTAATATACATTTACCGGCCTACACACGAGTTGTGACGGAAAAAAATAGTCAACCTAACGTTTGCATATTCTATAGGCTTCATACTTTCTTTTGGTATGGAATTTGTCTCTTAAACGAGCCAGTGAAAGGTTAAAAAAACAAAACAAAAAATTAAATTGGTAATCAATCATATTCTGGACTGAAATTTAGGCAACCCATTTGTAATATATTAACTGACCTATTTAATTCGATATAAAATACTTTTCAGCCATTAAACAGCTCGATGAGGGTCGTCTTTAAAGGGATCTCCGACTATAACTATCTTAAATCCAACGCATTTTATTTTTTAGATGTAGGTTATACGAATAATAATACAATTATAGAAAGTATAAAAAACTGTATTAAAGTTAAACTGTACAAGCTCTCTCTGCCTCCGCAAGCATAATAAAAGTTCCCTCAACAGAAACCAAAATAACCAAGACCGAGCAAATGCTTTCTCATTTCGGGGAAAGCCTTCTTAAACCTCAAGATTTATACTCAGCAGACAGCATTTAATTTGTCAAATGCTCGAAACAGCACTCGGAATCGATCACAATTTATTTCGCTCGAGAAATACCATTGTGTTCGTAGCATGCACTAAGCGAAACTCTCGTAGACTTTTACTTTGAGCAACCGGTCACTTCATAAGTATAGGTATTTCAATCCAGGTAAAAATTTCAAAGGTAGGTATTTGAAGTAGGTAGGTACCTACAGATATTTATAAGTTACAAGCAACGTTCAAAAATTTCTGAAAAAAAAACATTATAACAATGTAACCTGTGGATCGAACCCGCGTCGGTTGAATTTTTGTGTTGGACCGTCCATTACTTTTTATTTTTGATATTTCCACGGGATCGAGACTTACGCAGAAGCACAGTAGCTTAGTTTGGGGTCAAATATTTATCTATCTATACTAATATTATAAAAAGAAAATATTTGATTGTTTGTTTGTTTGCATTGAATAGGCTCCGAAACTACTGGACTGATTTTGATAAAAAAATGGTATGAGGATACGTGACGACCCAGTTGGCACAATGGTCCTCATGCCGGATTGCCGAGCACAGAGTTGCGGGTTCGATTCCCACCTCAGACAAGTATTTATGCTTAGATATTTGTCTGTAGTCTGGTTGTTTCTATGTATTATAAGTATATATTTACGAAAGAAAAGTATGTAAGTAGTATATCCGTTATCTAGCACACACAACACAAGTCTAGTTACTTAGCTTGGGGTTAGATGGCGATGTGTAGAATGTCCTGCAATATTTATTTATTTTATTAATATACATTGATTCATTGGGAGTGACTTAAGCCACTTTTTAGATTTTCCTACGGGATGGAGATTTGCGCGAAGCGCAGCTGGTTTTTTTATAAGAAGGTAAGTACTTACTTCGTGATCGTATAGCTTCCTAGTTCCGCATACACAATCCCTGTATCCTAGCCCAAGAGAAACAACTTGGACGTTTAGAACAGAAGTCCCTAACCTTAAGCAAACTTTATACCTTAGAACTTTGACTCGATTTCACGAACCCACAAATTATTTAAGCGGAACTATACCTACTCGTATACATAATTCATTCGCCAGGAGCACTGCGATATTTACTCTCCCATTACCGTGGCTTCGGAGTCGCGTTTCTTACATTAAAAATTTATCAACGGGATCGTCTGGAGGAACGAATCTACCTACGTATGTTGTATCTACCTCGTTTATTGGGTAGGTGCGACAGAGTCAATGAACTTCTACAATACAATGATTTTTTCTAAATACTAGTTGTCCCGGCGGGCGGTGTAAAAAAGATGTTGTTCGATTCTCAGACCCAACAAATATACCTACACAAAAATATGTATAAAAATCGGTTCAGATAGATAGATAGATAGATAGATAAACTCTTTATTGTACCTACCACATTAAACCTTAATTGTATAATATAAACTCCTGTTACATAAACAATAATAAACCTTAAAATATGGCACAATGGGTGGCCTTATCGCTAAAAGCGATCTCTTCCAGGCAACCTTTGGACCGTTCCAACGGCAACCTTTCAGCCGTTTCTGAGGAGTTTGCGACACGAGAATTTTATCTAAGTAAATAGAGAAGATATTCTATCTCTATCTCTATCTAGATCATTGCAATTTCGAACCTACTGAACCCACACTGATAAGAATGAAGCAAGCACGTATGTAAACAACTCTCAGCAGTGATAACCAGAATATTACCTATTTCATGTTTCGAAAAATTATTTTATTTGAAAATCCAACAGCTATTATAAGAACTTAACAACAGGATACCAAAAAGTAATTAAGACAGAAATTAAGCACAAAATTAATAAACTTAATTCACCAGCAAAGAAATGCTGAGTTAACCGTTCGCCTGAAAGATGCTAACAGGAGTAACGTGTCCGATAATGACAAAAATAAAAACAGCATCATTTTTAAAACTCTTTCACCTTTTTCGTTATCTCATAAAGTTTAAAAAATGACCCTATTGACCCATTCAACCAGTATATCGCGTCGCATCGATCACCACATATGAAAGCAAACAAAAAAAGAAGTACCTGATCAAATGTTTATAAGTTACAAGAATCAAGAATATCAAGAATATCTTTTGCAAAACTATGTAGTACCTACATACCTACTGACATACAGTAGCAACTTTTTGTCAATCAATAAATACAAAAAACTTGAGAGGTGTCAAGGGACACCCGGATAGAACGAAGTTCCTTTCAATTGATCAGTGAAGGAATTGTAATAAAAAAAAATTAGTTTATAATTTTTTTTTTATTATTAACAAATATAATGTAATCAGTAGGCTCAAACTTTCTATGAGAGAAAAAGAGAGAAAGAGACAGACAGATAAACACACGCACGGCTTACCACTATTGCAAAAAGTGTCGTTACAACTTTTGGTCTCCATTTTTGCGTCTAGCCCCCTTTCGCAACGCGCGATAAGGAACGTTCCAAAAATCTACACTAATAAACATCTGGCAACGTCAAACCTGTTACCTACGTTTACCATAAATCACACTGGAATTTTAAAAAAAAATACTCAAACCAAAGCAAAAAGACAAATAACCTATCCTAGCATTGCATCAGTTCCATTAAAAAATAAAACAATTACCCATAGAGCGCCGCGTGGGCTCCCGCCAAAAAAACCTACATACCATAGATAATTTACTTTCAATCGCTGCCGTAGCCAGCGCTGAATATTACACGTAGCACTCGTTCCGGGGAAAATATCCGGTAAAATTCAGTATTTTCAGCCATCGAAGTAGGTATGTCCAGACTGCAGATAAAAGCAGAAAATCAAACATAGTGATCGAGTTCTGACAATGCATACTTTGCGGAGAAAAGTTTAATTACGATTTTCAAACATGTTAAGGTATCTACTTTGAACCTTTGATCAGACCACGAAAAATTCTATTCTTTTCTTCTTAAATTGTCAGTTGTGAAGATTTAAAAAATAAGCTTTTTCTTTAAGTTTGCCATACTATGTATGTTTCCAGGAATTAATCTCTATCAGCAACACTGTCGATTGGTATAAAAATATAGGTGATTTTTTTTTTTGCGAAATCAACAGGTTTTAGTCCTGGCTAAGGTAATGAGTTTTTCAAAAATTGAATGATACAGTTTTAGTTTTGAGAACGAAACCTTTTTTCTGGGCGCTGTACTATTTTTTTATTGTGCTTTTTTTGTCTATTTTTATGTGTTCAGAAAATAAAATTTTCTTTCTTTCTTTCTTTTTTTTTAGTTTTTGTCAAAATCGGGCACGGAACCCCTTTTAGCATTTTTCGCTATCTCTTAAAAGGCCCACATAATAAAATCACCTGTATAATAGTAAAAGTAGAAAGGACAGCCATACCAGGAACTATTTAATCGACGATGGGAATCTAACCCGCAACTTTAACCCACAGCGGTCATCATCGGGGGGGGGGGGGGGTCATCATCAAACACAGTTTTCTGTATAGACAGAAACGTTCAATCCTATTCCTACTAATATTATAAATGTGAAAGTTTGTGTGTGTGTGTGTGTGTATGTATGTTTGTTACTCCTTCACGCTAAAACCACTGGACCGATTGCGATGAAACTCGGTATATATATATATAGATAGCTAGAGACCTGGATTAACACATAGGCTAATTCCCGATTTTCCCACGGGATCGGGACTTCCGCGGTTGAAACCGCGGGCCGCAGCTAGTAGTTTCTATTTCCCTTTAAATTGAACATTAATAGACGTGTTTGTAACATTTTTAATACAAACTTTATAAAAACCAACTGTGCCCCGCGATTTCACCCGCATAAGTCCCGATCCCGTGGGAATATCAAAATAAAAATTTGCATATAGCCTTCTTTAATAAATGGACTATCCAACACAAAAATATTTTTTTTAATTCGTAGTACTAGTTCCTGAGATTAGCGCGTTCGAACAAACTCTTCAGCTTTATAATATTAGTATAGATTCCTTAGCTTAAAGGGAGAAAATAAAATCCATGACCGAATAGACTACAATTTACCTTTGACAATAACAGAACACAATAGAGATGATACGACGCAAAACCCAGGGTTTCGTTAAATCACTAGAGTGAAAGGAATCCTTGAGTTGGATCTTCGTCCAACGTCTTTGGGATTGTTGCAATTTACTCAGTTCGTGATTGTTACAATATCGGGTAGTAAGCAAGTCAGTAAATATCTAAGTAGACTAGCTTTTGCCCGTGACTTTGTCCGCGTAGACGTCGAAAATGGTACTCTTAAGCAAAGCACCCCCAATAGTACATTGTAACCCTAGGTGTGAAAGTCCCTCGAACTATTAGCGCCCTCGCTACGCTCGGGCGCCAAACTCCGTCTCGGGACTCAATGCGTCTTTTACACGAGGTAAACACTGTGCTTTTCATTACGAATAATACATAAAATTCTTCATAATAACGAGAATGAATGAGAGACTCCATACTCCATACTACCTCTGGCAGTATGCATGAGCCGTGTGAAGCCATAATTGTTATTCTTTGGTGTTACCTAAAGCAAGGAGGTTAAGTTTTTGAAGTTCCTAATGCGTAATGATACTGATACTGGCTACAAGCACATTGCACAAGCCGCGCGAAGCCATAATTTGACATGACAACTGTCAGTGAAAGCGATTTTCCCTAGTTCTGAAAGTTTTTCGTTCTGCACGCTCTTCAGGCATCTTTAGACCTACTTTCGGAGTATGAGTAATGAAAAATAACTTTCTACCCCTTTTTAACCCCGTTAGGGGATGAATTTCAATAAAATATGAAACACGTGTTCCATCAATTCTGTTAAAGAATGTTTTTGCAAAATTTGAAGTAAATTGGACCAAGGAATCATGTTATCCCATATAAACTTTGCCCCGCTTCCTTCCTCCTTAGGAAAATCCTTAGGCATCTTATCGGATGCCTACGTCACACAAAGAACACACCCTTCAAGTTTCAGGTCTCTACGATCAGCTGTTTAGGCTGTGCGTTGATCCGTCACTCAGTCAGTCATTCAGGACAAAGCATTATATAATATGTATAGATAGATAAACTCAAGTAGATACCTACTACATAAAAATATAGAAACGTACACAATTGGCAACCCAGTTGGCATAATGATCACAATGCCGGACTAAAAAACGCAGGGTTGCGGATTCCCGCTACAGACAAGTATTTATGCTTAGATATTTGTCTGTGGTCTGGTTGTTTCTATTTATTACAAGTATATATTTACAAAAGAAAAGTCTATAAGTAGTATACCCGTTGTGTAAGACACTTTACACAGCACCATCTAGCCTCAAGCTAAGCAACTTGGCTCGTGTTATAGGTGCCAAGACAACGGATATAATAAGTAAATAATAAGCATCATGTACCTTCTGCGTCGCAGTTTGTTATACAATGTGTTTAAGCAAAGGGGTTTAAATACGATAGGGGGTTGTTCTAGACGTGTAGGCGAACAACTTTTGTTTTACGACTTTTGTAAATTCGAACTGTTTTGCGATAATTATGAGGGATTTTTTACTTGAAAATCAGCTGTTTCATTCAAAAACTTCGAAACAAAATCTTCGAAATTTCAAAAGTCATATGACTAAAGTTGTTCGCCTAGACGTCTAGAACATCCCCCTATCGTATTTAAATCCCTTCCCTGAAACAAATTGTATAGTTAAACACAGACGCGTCAAACTTATAACACCCCGTCGTTTTTGCGTCGGGGCCGGGGGTTAAAAATAATATACAGATACTTATAATATAGGTACTTACCTACTAGGTACTAGGTACCTCACCGAGAGGAAACTGGCTAACCACATTTTATTTAACATCCACTATTTAGCAAAAACCTGTTAATTAGATACAGTACCAAACCACATATAAAATTCATTTAATTTAGATTTATACGCGACTAACACTTTTAATGCAGCTGCGGGCGGCCACTACCCTCGGCCAGCTCTAATGGAACCCATTACGTCGCTTGCCACCTGTGCTAATGGCGCACAAATATTTAATTGATGAGAGTTGTACAGATTTCCCGAATCACATTTTTCATCCTGTAGATTGCGCTTTTGCAAGCCTCATTGTCTCATTACGTTGCAGATGTTGTCCGACATGAAACGTTCTACTACTAATTGCTCGTTAGTGTGAAAACAATTTGTAATAGGTAGGTAGCTACGTAGCGTAGAATACGAGGTTTGGGTTTGGTTACGTCTCAGGCATCTGGTACAATGCAGCCGCAGTTTTATTACGACAATAAATAAGCGGTGTAACTTTATTTAATAATAAGTATTTATGTAAATATACCGAAAGAAAAGTAGGTAGGTACTAATAAAGGTAGGTACGCTGTGAGTTACGTGTGGTGGGTGACGCCTCTGAGAGAAAATAGGTATTTTAACACGTTGACCGCCAAGCCCAAAAAGCGTGTTTTTCGTTATTTGGGTTTTGCTTTTTTTTTGCCTAAATCGTATTCTAATGCTATTTTAATAACATGGGTATGTAATGAATGAGTGATTTTCCAAGATTTCCTCCTAATTTTCATGTGTGCCTAAAAGATACACGGGGCCCCTGAAAAAGATTTTTATTAAAAACATTTTCAGGGGCCGCGTGTATCGTTTTGGAAACACATGACAATTAGGGGGACATCTTGGAAAATCCCTCATTATTTTATTACGTATTGTTTCAGATAAAACAAGAAAGAAGAAAAAAATCAACAAAAACAAGAAGAATCAAAAACGGTCAAAAACCCATTATAAAAAATGGGTCTTTGACCGTTTTTTTTTCTATTTGTTTCAGAATAAGTGAAAAAGTGTATAAACATAGAATAAAGGAATAAAATATAGTGTAAAAGACTTTATATAGAGTGTAAAAAAGTTCATAAATAAAAATAAAAGTAATTCATTCAAAATGGATTGGTCCAGCGACGATTCCGTAGCAGATCCGGACTTTTTATGTCCAGAATCTCAATCAGATTTATCAGATTCGCCAGATAATATGTCCGTGTCATCATATTCCTCAGAGTGTCATGTGACTCTAGATCGGTTGAGAGCCAGAAGCCCTTTACTGGACAATGAAGAACTACACATTGTTCCCAGCACATCTGGTGCTACTACACAACATGATGTGGTAACGCAAAAGCTTTCAAATATTGTCTGGCAAAATTGCAAGCTTGACGACCCACCTAATTTTGAGTTTACTGGTGAATTTTCTAGTGGCATGAAAGACATATACCAAGGGATTTTGGCAGACGCTGAACCTCTAGATTATTTTGAATTATTTTTGACACACGACATACTTACAACAATAGTAGATGAAACCAATTTATACGCAACACAAGAGCTTATAAGACGCGATGACATTTCAACTGGTTCTAGACTGCACGCCTGGGTCCCAACAAATAAGGAAGAAATTACGAAATTCTTAGCGCTTATTGGATGGATGGGTCTAGTAAAGCTCCCTGCTATTCGTGATTACTGGCGGAAAGATGAACTATACGGAATTCCTCTAGCTAAGAAAATTATGTCTAGAAACAGATTTGAGCTCCTTCTCAAGTTTTTGCATTTTTCTAATAACGCAGAAGCCCCAAACGATGATCGTTTGTTCAAACTACGTCTTATAATGAATAAATTTATCTACAACTTTCAACAAGCATTTACTCCAGGACAAAGAGTGTGTATTGATGAAAGCCTCATACCCTGGAGAGGTCGCCTTTTGTTCCGTCAATATATACCTAACAAACGCCATAAATACGGGATGAAAGTTTTCAAATTATGTTCTGATAAAGGGTATACCTGGAACATGTTGGTATACAGTGGCAAAATAATAAATCCTACAACTGGCGTCGCTGAAACTGTTGTAATGGAGCTAATAGACGGATTACTAGATGAAGGAAGAGTACTGTATACTGACAATTGGTATACCAGTATACCCCTTGCTTACCAGTTGCAACAAAGAAAGACACATTTAGTAGGCACTCTTCGATTGAACAGAAAACACCTGCCTTCAGATCTCGTTGGTGCTAAATTACGCAAAGGAGAAATCGCGGCTAAAGAAACCAGTGATGGCATCGTGGCATTGAAGTGGAGAGATAAGAGGATTGTATCCGCACTTTCAACTAAACATTCGGGACTAAAAATGATTTCGCAAAGAACTCGTACAAATCGTACGATCGTGAAGCCGCAATGCATCGTAGATTATAACACTGGAAAGTCCAGCATAGATCTTAGTGACCAGATGGCGTCATATAGCTCTGCTTTGAGGCGTTGTACTAAGTGGTACAGAAAACTATTTTTTGAGGTGTTGTGGGGAACCAGCATTGTGAATGCTCATTTCTTACACAGTATAAATAGTCGTAAAAAGAAACTAAAAATAACTGAGTTTAGAGAGGAAGTAATCAGAGGGATGATACACAAATACGCTGCAGTTGGAGAAGGTCCATCAACACCACGCCCAGCGGTGAACAAGCGCCACCGGCATGTGTGGAATGTAAAGGGGAACCCTCCTAAAAAATGTAAAGGACGTTGCGTAGAGTGTTACAAAATTTACGGAAGAAAAGGAAAAACTGTAGACGGAAAACTAAAATTTGCGAAACAAACAAGCAAAATTTGCTCTGTTTGCATGAGTTTACTATGTGAAGAATGTTTCCAAAAACTTCATTAATTTTTTTGTCATTTCGGGCTATTTTTTGTTATTTTTTTGTTGATTTGCATGCTTGTAAAATGATTAAAACTTAAACTAATAAACGTCATTTATAAAAAAATATTGGTGTTTTTTTTTTCAGTCATATTTTTTGATCAAAAAGTAGTACTAAAAACCCACTCGGACTGAAACATCCGTGGAGGCCAGAGGTATCAGAATCCATAGTAAAATGTATGAAAATGTGTTTCCTGGCAGACACACTGGCCTCCAAATAGAGCACTGCCTGTGTTTCCTTAAGGAAACACGCGGCCTCTGAAGTTGGTACTTTGTGTTTCCGGAAGGATACACATGGCGCTCAACGTGTTAAAAACGAGCTACAATAAATCGTTTTAAAATTAACGACGTTTTTTGTTTTTGTAGGTCGTTGTTTACGATAGTAGTATGAGTGTCGTATCCTCTACACTTTTTATTTTGCCTGAGCGCTACTGCACAGCCAAACTCTGAAAAAAAATATCGACATTGACAACTAGGTTTATTTTGACGTTGACAGTGCAAGTATTATTTTACATTTTTCCGTCATTGTCATTGTATTTTCAGCTGATTGTGTGAATTTGTGTGATTTCCACTTTTTATTCTTATAAATTGATTTAGGAAATATTTAATAATAATTTAGTGCGTTTGTGATACTTGTGTCGATTAGAATATCAATATGTCTCATCAAACCGGAATCCAAGGTAAGAACGCCTATGTTTCAGTTTATCTCATTTGCTCTACAATTTACGTGAAAACGCCCAAAAATTATATTGAATTATGCTTACAACGTTGCTTGGCGTAAAATTCTAAATATATTGATGAAGTAATCTTGCCTTTGTAGTCAGAATTTTACAAATTACACTCTCACAAGTTCCACGTAATATCTGAAAATGGACTAAGGATGTAGGTGGGGTATATACATACCTACGATCAATTTTATGTTTAACTAAGCAGAGGCAGACGAACCGGCGCGATGCGTGCATAAATTATTCAGTATAGGCAACTGTGAAACCTGTTTTAATATTGAAAGTTCATTGACATTTCAACAATCACTCGGGCAGGAGTTTGGGGTTAAAAGTAAAGTATGTTGAATGGGCTATCCTCATCTCTGAACCCTTATGCAACTTAGTAGCTACATCAATCCTAACACATCCTAACTACTTATTGTACTAGAAGTTGAGCTGATTAAATTTTATCTGAACAATCAATTTTATCAGAACAAATACCATTGGCCTCGTAAAGATCATCCATGTGCACTGAGGTATTAAGGCACATTAGAGACTGCAAAAGTACATTGAAATGCTAAAACATACTATTCTATGTATTTCTTGTATTACAGCCAACACAGAACTAAAGAAACACTTCAGCAAATGTCGCGATGGAAAGATCAGAGTCCTCAAAGTAATCATTGAAAATGGTAAATATTATTTCAGCAAGCGAAAAGTCACATTGTTAAATTATTGCTCTATTATTGCACAACTGACAATTTTTTACTTTAAAGAATTATCCAAATCAGTCCAGGTGTTTTCGAGTAATCATACATTAAAAAATATATATATGCGATAAATTGAGAACCTCCTCCTTTTTTTAAGTCAGTTATAAATCAAGACTGCAAAATCATTGAAACAAACTGGCAGAGGGCTTACTAATCCCTACTTATAATTGCAAATTGCAAATTGTCAAACTTAATCTAGAAATTCAATAAAATGGTCAGTTATTTAATACAATGTTATGTCAATTTGTTTTACATCATGTTTATCACCTAAAACGCGAAATAAATGTGAAAGTAATTCTGTCTGTTATGTTTGATGTCTGAGCTACCAAACTAATAATGATTATTTTAGTATTTGGCTTGAAGAAAGCTACCATCAACTCTAATCATGGAGAAAATATGGAACACATCTATTAAATAAATATCGTAGATATATCTAATAAAAAATCAGCTATCCAACCTGAACTCAATAAAATCTATCTGATTATACTCAGAAAAGCTGATGGCATATAAAAGAAGGAGAAAAAAGAACCTAAGTAATTGAATAAAAATAAATCAACCACTACTTTGAATGCCAAAAGTCAATAAATATGATTATTTTATTCTATTGTTTAATATTTATAACAATAGTACATAATCTCTACAATAATACTCTTATCAATATTACGATTGATTTCAGAACAACTAATACTGGCAAAGGAGCATCCACCAAAGAAGTCGTGGGAACAAGATTTTGACAAATATGTACCTTCTTTGGTAGTCGAAGACCTTCCTTGTTATATTTTATACAGGTATGAAAATCTGTGTGTTTATGTTTATTACTCGTTCATGCAAAAGCTACTGATCCGATAGCAAAAAAAAAAGAAGACGGTTGGTCTGTTGTCCAATACATTATTGATGGTTACTTTATTACTCTCCCAATTTTTTATTTTACATAATTCCAGATTTGACACTACAAATTCCCTCGGCTTCGAATGGTTACTACTGAGCTGGTCACCAGACAGTGCACCGGTTCGTCACAAGATGTTATACGCGTCAACGAAGGCTACACTCAAACAGGAGTTCGGCTCAGCTCATATTAAAGATGAAATGCACGCAACTGTTTTAGTAAGTTGGTAATAATATATTAAAACTATAAAAACCGGCCAAGTGCGAGTCGGACTCACGCATAATTTTTATTCTGTTTTTAGTATTTGTTGTTATAACGGACACATCATCTGTGAAAATTTCAACACTTCTTTAGATACAGCCTGGTGACAAACAGAGAGTGATCTTAGTAATAGGGTTCCGTTTTTACCCTTTGGAGTACGAAATCCTAAAAACTAAAACTAGAAACTCTATGAGCGGTAGACCTCGCGAGCACCAACTTTTTTTTCAACTATTTTATATCTGAAGGTATGGCAAATTTTAGCCTGGCAGTCAGGACTTTGTATTTTAGACTAGCTATACCAGACCATGGGAATTTACGATAATCCAGTATTCAATTTACGTAAGGAACCCTTTTATTTAAGTTTCTAGATGTGACGGTTTGGGGCTGGGTTTGGTCATCAATCAGTCAGTGAAAAGTGTGTTTCACTATATAGTATAAAACAAAGTCGCTTCCCGCTGTTTGTCCGTATGTATGATTAGATCTTTAAAACTATCCAACGGATATTGATGCGGTTTTTGTAATATATACAGTGATTCAAGAGGAAGGTCTATATGTATAATACATTATATAAATGATAATGATTTCAGGATGAAGTAAGCCTGAAAGGCTACAGGGCTCACCTAACCGGCGTAAGTGCGCCCGCGCCGCTCACAGACAGGGAGGAAGCACTGAAGGAACTACAGGGTAGCGAACATAATACTAACTATGGAACTGATGCAAGGTAACTTTAATAATTAAGTTTGTTCTTCCACCCTATCCCAATGATAATAGTATTTAACATTGTTACGGCAAGCGCCATAGTTTCCCAGTAGTCAGTCCACTGCCATCCCATCGCAGTAGCCCAAGTAGTTTTCTCCTGTAGTTTATTAATAGTTCTATTCTATCCGAACCGAAGGTAGTAGATAGCTGACTAGTTGCATCTGTCTTTCCTGACGTGTACAATTTGGGGGTCTTCAAGTCGCGAGTGAATAGGTATCTTCTAGGAAAGCGTGCTACATCTTAGACCGTATCGTCATCTGCCATCAGGCGGGTGTGATAGAGGTCAAACGCTGATCTATGATAATGTAAAAAACAACACGCCATCTACCTTTTTTATCCCGATCTCGATCATTGGTCTTTTTGGGTGAAACACAGCACGTACTTTAATAACTTATTATTAAGATCATTATTTTTAATGTTTCAGACAATCAACAATGGGTGGAGTAGCCTTTCCTATCGCAGACTCGGCTAAACAAGGAATATTTGATCTCCAAAGAGGTTCCTACAATTATTTACAATTTAAAATAGGTTAGTACAACCTTCTTGATACGTCCCTATTCTCATCTTACGTCAAATCCACAGCATTCTGATGGATGTAGCTAATCTAACCTCATTCTTAGCAGGTACGTTAGCGAAGCGAAGCAAAGCTCTTAACAAAGATGTCAGATTCACAGAGTTCATCAACTTGTGGCACGGAAGTATACACGATGTAACAAGCGTTAGTTGATTATTTTGCAAGAAATCACAAACATTTTGATTTTTTTCTAAATCGCCGACTATTGTCATATATATACTAATATTATTGTTTGTTTGAACACTCTAATCTCAGGAACTACTGGTTCGAATTGAAAAAATATTTTTGTGTTGTCCACTTGTCGAGGAAGGCTATAGGCTATGTTATATTTCGATATTAGCATGGCATCGAGAGTTACGCAGGTGAAACCGCGGAGCGCTGCTAGTCTTCTAATATATAAAATTCTGGAGTCACAATGTTAGTTACCATACTCCTTCGAAACGGCTAAACCAAATTGTATGAAATTTTTTGTCTGAGATTCTGCCAACATCTTTTTTTTTTGTATATGACAAAACAACGTTAGCCAGGACAGCTAGTGTATTATAGAAATGGAACTACTATATATTTTTTAAAACTAACAATCTTTTATGTAATTTTCAGATATAGAAGAAGAAAAGATCCACCTATCAAAAGCCGCCAAAATATCGCTAACAGAGTTACCACAACACGTACCTAGCGACGCGGCGCGTTATCATCTATACATATTCACTCACACACATGAAGGCGATCACATGGATAGTATAGGTAAATTATAATATATTCTTACAACAACTTTTGGCTCCAAACTTGTTCTGTCCGACGAGTTCTTTCACAAAGCTAGATAGATAGATAAACACTTTATGCACCATTAAAATAAAACACATCATAAAAATTGTAACAATATGTGCATCGAACTATACAATAAGATTCCTAAACAATTTAAAAATGTACCTAAAAAGCGGCAATTTAGAATTTGCCTTCTTAATTCCACACTGAACTAAGTTTCTAAAGAATATTTTCTTTGAACTTGTTAGGGACCTAAGATGATCGGATAACCTAACCTCACCGTAGTGGTTTATGTTAAAAATCCCAAAACCGCAAAAAATAATTATTAAATCGTCAAACCCTTATACCAAATTACGTCCAAATGCAACAATAATATTCTATTCTTCTATTAAAATAGGTTGTAAATCGCAACCTGTAAAGGAGTACCAACAAACATACAAATTATATATACTGACAGACGAAAACAAATTTTTTGACCACCCAGTTGGCACAATGGCCAACATGCCGGATTGCCAAACACAGGGTTGCGAGTTCGATTCCCGACTAAGACAAATATTTATGCTTAGATATTTGTCTGTGGTCTGGTTGTTTTTATGTATTATAAGTCTAAATTTACAAAAGAAAAGTATACAATAGGATATCCGTTGTCCCATAACACAAGTCTAATTACTTAGCTTGGGGGCTAGATGGCGATGTGTGGAATGTCCTGCAATATTTATTTTGCCAGACTTGAAGCTTTGCTCGCTCATTCTCTAGTAATTATGATTATGTTTAATATTTCAGTGTTCATATATTCAATGCCTGGATACAGCTGTAGTATAAAAGAGAGAATGTTATACTCGAGTTGCAAAGGACAGTTCTTAGAGATCATTGAGAAGATGGGGTTAGAAATATCTAAACGAGTAAGTATATATGTCAATAGAAAAAGAAAGGATTTGTTTAATTCGATTTTGTTTGTAATTAATGGGTTCTAAAACTAATGGACTGATTTTAATGAACATAGCAAGGGTATAATTGAGTTTTCTGGAGTTGCATTGAGTTATTTTTATTCCGATATTACTACATGATCCTCACCTGCTACGCAGAAGGTTGTGGGTTCAATTCCTACCTCAAACAAATATTTATGTACAGATATTTGGTCTGGATGTTTCTGTGTGTATAATAAGTATATCTTTACAAAAGAAACGTATTCTATCCGTCGTCTAGCCACTTGTTATGTTTTTCGCGCCTATCTTGTATGTTTGTTTTATTCTTTATCATAACTTCGAAACTACTCGATGGATTTCTCTAATTAAGGTCGTTAAACAAAATATCTTTGTACCTCAAGTTAATAAAGCACTTTACTATGACCGTATTACAGTGCCATTAAAATTTATAACGCATTACCTACAGAACTTCAATCAATCCAAATTAATAGAATATTTAAACTAAAGAAATGGCTAATTTCTAAAGCTCATTATGATGTAAAATAATTCTATGCAAATAACACAATATTATACTAATTATTTCAAGAATAAAGACTGTTTAGTTTAGTGTACCTAACTACTAAGTCATATTTAATTAAGTTATGTACTTAGTATTGAGAAAGTAATATAACTTTTTCTTAAATTGCTTGCTCGCAATGGGCAACCTGTGGATGCTATACCTAATTTTAAGAACACTATGTACAGAGGTGTATAAGCAAATAAATGTTTTTTATTTGTATTTGTTAGATTCGTCTTTTAGTCCAAGAGTTCATAGATAGGTGACATAATAGTACATTACGATATAAGTGTGGTAAATTGATCTTTGCATAGAGGCGGTTTATGACGCGCGAGCGGCAGCGAGTGTGTTAAGAAGCCAAGATGCAAAGATCAATTCCACACGTATATCGTACGACGTTTTTATCACACTTGCGAATAAAAGAAAAGACTTGAAAAGAAAACAAAATAGTAAGTAACAAAATATTTGTGATAAGTCTATGTTTACATTTTTTAAGGCAATATTTTTTTGTTAATTATGCTCCGGAAAGGCGAGGCTAAAGGCTTTTAACCTATATAATATTTTTTAGGGTTTTTTCTATTTGTTTTTGCGTCGTTGAATAAAATCCACTTTATGAGCAACTGTGATAAAAAAAATATACCTACTTACGGGGTTGTAAGTTTCAAAATTTAAGGATATTTTTTAATCTCCTTTTTTATTAAATTGTTATATTTTTACAGATTGAAATCGACGACGGTAAAGAATTAACCGAAGAATTTTTGTACGACGAAATACATCCGAAACGAAACCTGCACCGTCCTGCCTTCGCCAAACCTAAAGGACCGCCAAACAGAGGCGCTAAGAGAATCACCAAGTCACAGGCTTCACAGTGATTTTAAACTCGTTTTAAGTTAAGTTTTAAGTGTTTTATTAATATTTTACAGACAAATCAACCTAATGATGGCTCTGAAATTAGAACCAGGTTAAAAATAAACGCGGTAAGACTTTTTAGCAAAAGTCAGCGTATACACGGTGTAATAAGGGGGTGGATCATCGATAACTGGGGTGTGTCCCTCACACCGGTGCGATTCGATTTAACCCCCCTTATTTTGGCGTCAGTGAAATTTTAGTCAAATACAGGTTTCAGCCTGAACTTCACCATTACAGCCAAACTATCAGTTCTGCGATTCTGCCCTTTTTTAAACAAGTTCAATAGTAACTTACACCAATCAGTCTTAGATTTAAAACACTTTTTAATAAAAATATTTTATAGATTATTTTTTTGCGACCTATATTTAAAACTACTAGGCTTTAATGAAGAATAAAATAAAGTTTCATTCGGCTAGAACTAGGGCATCATGTTGAAAAAAAAATATACTTGATAGTTCGTTCAGGTAGGTATGTCGGTACGAAAAAGATGAATGAAAAATAAAAAGAAATATTGCACAAATCGTTCGTAACTATAAACAAAAACGCGGTCTGGGAATGTTGCTCCTAATATTTTGCTGTTGCTCAGCACCTTGTGTTACGCCTATCAGAGTCATCATTAAGTTTTATCTGTACAACACTCGTTAAGATGCATATAGGGGCCAAGCGCAAAGTGTCTGTCGCCGAAAACGAAAATTGTTAATTTTATTGCTTTTGGCTCCTCTTTTTTAATCTATATTCTTATTTTTTTCAATGTCTAAGTAAATATTTCGTATTTTATAATAAGTATATTAGTCAGCTCAATTATTAAAATATATATATATATTTTAATTAAATCAAAAATATATTCTTAGGTTATTCTTCAAATTAGTCTTTTTTAAATAATACGATTTTAAATTATTATCAAAAGTATTAATAAAGTCATTATACAGTGTATAAGTGCATGTAATATATGTAGTTTATAGTTTTAGTAAGCATAATAATCACTTCTTTTTATTTAGGGTTCCAAGAAGAAAAAAACGGGACTCTTATTTAATGAAAGTCTTCCTATAAGTGGGTATGTGCACATTTCATTCTCCACACAAATGTATTCCTCAATTTATTTTCTGAATAATGTTTTTTTTTTTATTTTCTTTTCTACACATGTCCCTCTGTTTTCCTTTTTTCTAATACTACATAGGCTGCACTAAAAGTATCGGGAATGGAATATTTCCACTGTTCCTGTCATATTTAAATCTTTTTAATTGAAAACTCCTTGGTTTTAAAAATCGAATACCATTTATTTATTTAAAAAAAGAATCTCGGTCTTCTCACAAGGTTTTGTCAAACTTGTTTAGTCGTTGAGAAAATGTAATTGACTCGAGAAAATTCAAGAGCGATGATTTATTATGACTTTCGAAGTGGTTTATCACAAAAACAGTGTGTTGACCGGATGATTTCTGCATTTGGTGATGAAGCCCCATCCAAAACCACAATTTATCGCTGGTTTGCTGAATTTCAACGTGGACGTGTCAAGCTCAGTGATGATCCCCGGCAAGGTCGTCCAAAAACTGCACTCACCCAAGAAAACGTTGATGCTGTGCGTAAGCTGATTGAGGAAGATCGACATGTAACATACCGCGAAATTCAGGCAACTTTAGACATTGGCATGAGTCAAATACAAATAATCTTGCATGAACAATTAGGTGTAAAAAAGTTGTTTTCCCGATGGATACCGCATTCGCTCTGTGAAGAGCAAAAAGTGGCTCGCGTTACTTGGTGCGTCAGAACTCTCGAAAGATTCCACGCAGGATCCTCAAATGCTGTATACAACATCGTATCAGGTGACGAATCCTGGATATACGCGTACGAACCCGAAACAAAAAACCAGTCACGAGTTTGGGTGTTCGAAAATGAGTTAAAGCCAACAAAAATTGTTCGTTCACGGAGTGTTGCAAAAAAAATGGTGGCCACGTTTGTCTCCAAAACCGGCCATGTTGTGACTATTCCTCTTGAGGGACAAAGAACGGTTAATGCAGAATGGTATGCTAGCATTTGTTTGCCACAGGTCGTTTCTGAACTCCGTAAAGAGAACTGCAGCCGCCGCTCATCTCCATCACGACAATGCGAGTTCTCACACCGCGAACAGAACAAAAGAGTTTTTAGAGCAAGAAAACATAGAATTATTAGACCATCCGCCGTACAGCCCCGACCTAAGCCCTAATGATTTCTATACTTTCCCTAAAATAAAGAATAAATTGCGTGGTCAGAGATTTTCATCACCTGAAGAAGCTGTGGACGCCTACAAAACGGCCATTTTGGAGACCCCAACTTCCGAATGGAATGGTTGCTTTAATGATTGGTTCCATCGTATGGAAAAATGTGTCAAATTTCGCGGAGAATACTTCGAAAAGCAATAAATACATTTTTAAATAGTAATGTTGTGTCACTTCCTTGATTGCCGAAATTTTCAGTGCCGCCCTCGTATCAGCAGGCATTGCATGGGCCGAGGATAAAAATGTCCACCCGTTATGTCCTCTGTCAAGGGAGAAAATCATTTTGTCCACCTGCCAAAGCACGGCAAAAGGGGAAAGGATAAGTATATCCCCATTTGATATAACACGTGGACATATATTCCCCGCCTATAGCATGGGGAAGACAATAGAGTAAAATATGTAAAAAGTCAAACAAATGACATTGACAAGTATGACAAGCACAAATGTATAAAAAAAACTAATTTATTAGGTTGATTTGCGACGACATTCTATGTCCTCTGTGGTTTTCTTATATTGGCAACATAGAGATTTTTCGAGAGAGAGAATTTTTTCACAAAACTAAGTTTGGAACGAAGTGTATATTTATTTTCATAATGTATAAGTGTGTATACTTATACATATTATTTTTTCGTTACACGTTTTCGTAACGCGTAACATTTTTTCTCGGCTAAGTCCCCTCGCCAACCCGCGTTAAGGAACTTATCAAAAAATAATGATTAAGTATCAGCAATCATTATTTTTTCATATGATTGATTCTGTAGACATTATTTAGGAAGTCAATTGGGGATATTCGTGCCCTTTAAAGCGCTGCAACTATGCCCTCCTTGCAGCGCCTATCTAGATCTTGGATACTATGTCTTAAGTAGGTACCCAAATCTTCAAAACATGATTAGTGAATTCCTATTAATTCATGTTAAAAAATCACCCTAAATTGTCTAAAAAAATGATACTCTTGCCATTATTTTTAATCACAGTTTGTACTTTTGAAATTGCATTATTCATGTACCTATATTTTATAGATTTTGATAATGTTTTAAACCAGTAGAAGACAGCACAAAATGTTTGTAAATATCGTCCAATCTATTTTTCTATTGTGCCCTATTTTTAAGCAATAATGTGCAATGTGTCAATAAATCGCTTTATGGTAATAAGCAGTTTGATTTAATAACATTTGACATCTTTGGTTACGATCACAAATACCCGACCAACAAAATTCGGTCTTAGACTGAAGGAAAAAAAGGGTGTCCCTTGCAAACATTCATATAACTTTCGTAAGTTAACGGTTATCCTTGCTTTATCCTTACCTTATAACAAAAAGATTGGATTAGCTACATTATCGCAATTGTGTGGATTTGACGTACGATAATAGATGTCATTAGGTATACTATTACCGATAATTATCTATTATATTTCTAACCAAAGATGAGCGTAGGTTAACCGGGTAGGTAGGCCGCGGCCCGACGCGCGACGATGTTTTCGTTGGACAGGTGCCCAGCCAAAGCGTTAATATGAGCTTATCTTCAGATAAACTTCGCTTGCTCGATAAAGGATGGCTCAGTGGCGCCATCTGTTGGTGGTGATGTGAAGTGTTACCACATCACTCCCCTACATAACTAGGGGAAATTAGGGATGATTCTCACCGGTTGACCGGAGCGTGCCGTGTACGTGACCCGGACGAGGCACGGATTTGAAACGTTACATACAATTAGTATGAAGCAATTTACCTATATTACACCGTGCATGAACAGTGCCCCGTCCGGGCCGGTCTAATGAGAATCATCCCTAACTCAGCACATCTTATCTTATCTTATTCTTATATCTATATATATAAAAGAAAGTCGTGTTAGTTACACCACTTATAACTCAAGAACGGCTGAACAGATTTGGGTGAAAATTGGTAGGGAGGTAGCTTAGAGCCAGGAGACGGACATAAGATACTTTTTATCCCAATATGCCGGGTGAAACCGCGGGGCGCAGCTAGTATAATAATACAAGCAGCGCTCCGCGGTTTTACCCGCGTAAATCCCGATCCCGTGGGATTATCAAAATGAAAAGTAGCCTATAGCCTTCCTCGATAAATGGACTATCCAACACAAAAAGATTTTTTCAGTTCCGACCAGTGGTTCCTGAGATTAGCGCGTTCAAACAAACAAACTCTTCAGGTTTATAATATTAGTATAGATAAATTACATACCCGTCAGCATTATTTTACTAACTGCACTAACTAATCTATCTTTATATTCTTGAAAACACTAAAAGGTCCAAACACCATGAAGCCACTGGACGGACGGAATGGACCGCGTCCCTAATTATGAACTATTACAGTAAACAAGATGAGGGCGCCACTATCGGCACTCTGACGTATAAATCAAGTAAAACACTATATTCATGACCTTCAGTCGTTTTACTTGTCAATAACAATACCCAGTCCACCTCCACAAAAATGAGATCCCATTCGCATACTGTTATTTGGTTTTGGTTGTGCGAGAACAATGCATCTCTTATGATTCAAGTTACCTGCCTAATGGTTGGTGACCACCTTGACGATGCGGTCTCATATGTAGCACCTTTCCTAAAAGATACCTATTCACTAAATACCCTCAAATTATATACGTCAGGAAAGACAGACTCAGGCAACTGATTCCATTTCCTTGCTGTATGGGTCGAGCTATCGGTTCGGTAGTTTTCGTGTGAAGATGTCAAACACAAACTTTCGCATTTATGATATTATTTAAATAAGTTAGGTCTTCAAGTAGGTATAATCGAACAGATACCTATTTAGTTTGCAAAAAAGACTAGGCTCCAAACGCTTGAAGCAAGACTATAAAATAAAACCAACAGCAAACATTTTCAATAGACTATGGAAAAAGAAACTTTTATTGTTATTTACATTTTTGTATCAATCTATTTTATATTTACAATCACTCCACAAATAAATAAAGAGCATACAATCGATTGCTTTTGCATTTCTAAAACATATATAGAAATAACATAATAATATTTTATTTTTACAAACTTTTATTTAAGTTCTTCTAATTTCACTTCTCCTTTATCTTTAACTAGCACACTGTGATGTTGCGTTAATGCGTCGTGTTTGATTGTCGCTGATTTCTCGTAAACTTCATGCATTTGCTGTTTTCTGGAATAAAAAAATCGGATGATAAAAAAAATACAAACAACCGAATTGAGAACCTCTGCCTTTTTTTGACATCGGTTAAAAAAACAAAATTTGAATCCCTGAATCCCTATAAATATAAAATTCTCGTGTCGCGATGTTATTTGCCAATATACACCTAAACGGTTGAACCGTTTTGTAAGAAATTATTTCTGTGTATTAGTTAGGTCTGAGAATCGAACAACATCTATTTTTTCTTATTTTTATCATGTTTTTATTTTATTTTTATAATAAATAAAATAAAAATTACAATTACCAAATTAAAATATACGAAAGGAAAACGAAAATAAAATAAAATTAGAAATAAAAGACATCTTTAAGCGCGTCTCCCCGAGGCATCGTTCCCAGAAGGCTGGCAACATTTCCCCTCTGGATCGCCAGACTTTTCCTTATTTATCCTTTTTTTTGTAAATGGCAAAACAACGTTTGCCGGGAGAGTCAGTATCTTTCATCTCTACTCTCTTTAATTGCACTAAGATGAGTGCAATAAATAATTTATCTAAATCCTGCAAAATTTTCCAGAGTTCAAAAATATCCTATATTTATTATACTTAAATATCAAAATATCGCATATTTTCATATATATCCGATATTTATCAAATATTTGAAATATATTCATTTTGTATGACGGTCATATTATTATTGTATTGTATTATTTATATATACTGCTTGCATCCTGTTTTATAAAAAAAAATCAACAACAACTCAAAAATATTAAATCGTCTTATAAATTCCAAACAGTCAATGGCTTCAATAATTTTCCTAATAGCTACACTAATACTTATAATACCTAAACTTTGAACGTTAATACCTAAACTTACTATTAGGGAGTGTGTTTTAACTCTACTCCACCGCCATCTACATTTAGGATGATACAGTAGAAAACGGCAAATATTGAATTTACTTTCAGGTATTTAACAGGGCAAATGCTACTCCGGGGTAAGTTGCAATGAAAATGTAAATATCTTGGTTACTATAGGATCGCAGTGCTACAATCTATTATTTTCATGGAACAATGTGGCATGCTTAATCTATACATATAAAATTCTTTGTCCTGAATGACTGACTGACGGATTAACGCACAGCCTAAACCGCTGATCATAGAGACCTGAAACTTGGAGAGTGTGTTCTTTGTGTAACGTAGGCATTCGATAAGAAAGGATTTTCTGAAATTCTACCGCTTAGGGGGTGAAAAAGGAGGGCAAAGTTTGTATGGGACAACGTGATTCCTTGGTCCATTTCGACAGATGGCGTTATATTAAAAAGTTCTGGTAGTAACTGAGATATTAAATTAGTTGCAATAGCCCTGGTAAAATATAGTTAGGAAGGATTAATAAGCACCATTTTCATCCTTTTGTTTAGTTATAAAGCAATAATTATTGTGCCTCATTTACCTTCCTTCTTCAAATGCAAGCAATGCTCTTCTAATATCATCCATTTTTGCGCCGCTTATTTTGAGTAACGCTATTATTAGTGCGCCAAATATTGTTCCTAATGCAGCTCCTGTGAACATATTATGACAATTTTTACAATTAAATACAGAAGAAAATTCAAAGTTTAATAGTTACTGAAATTCACTTAGGTGTTGCTAAGACGACTTATGGAATAGCCCTTCTAGATGATAGATGATATCTTAAAAAGTGTTAATTATAATATTCACTCCTGAGTTGAATCAGAGGGCATTAAGTGGATTAAATTAACCAACCGCATCAGGAATACAAAATTACGACCAAGAACTCGCATAGGTGACGTCTCCCAGTGAGCTGATAAGAAGTATGACAAAGTTGGATAAGTCTGCCGCATGCCAGATGAACAATAAATCAAAATAATAATGGAAAGGTCCTCAGGGATGAAACCACGCGGCAGACCTACGGGACGATTTTGAATCCTTAAGGATTTACTTGTGTGTAATAGCTGCAGATCGCGACCAATGGAAGAAAAGTAGAGGCTTTTGGCATACAGTGGAAGAGTGTGGGCTATTTATAATAATAAAATAATAATTCCTAAGTTAGTAAAGCACCCATAAGTTGAGGCAAAGATTGTGGTTTTAAATCCCATAAGACTTTTGAAAAGCATTTAAATTTTTAAGAGCGACGTTGGCTTAGTTCCTCGACTTTCATTCTGAAGGTTGTGGTTTCGAATACCAGCTGACCAATAAATGTTTCTCAATAATTTATGTGCGCTAATTGACATTGTTCTTACGGTGAAGGAAAACATCGTGATGAAACCCGCGGGTTAGTTGGCTCCAGAAGTATTGACAAGTTCTCTCCTCTGGACATGGTCGACTAAGCGTATATGGTAGTTGGTGCAAGCCTACTCCAACCTCACGCAAAAAAGACTCAATTAAAATGGGTCTAATTGAGGAAACAGCCTGTATACAAGTTTCATGTCTATGTCAATTAATCCCCACGTTTTTTAGTTTAGTAGAAGTGGAAGCCATTTTACCTAATCCAGCTCCAACAAAGGTAGCGGCTAAGCCTAAGTTAAGCTTGTAAGCTCCACCGGCCAGAGCTCCTGCTGAGATGTAGTCGATTATTGATGGATCCCCTCCTCTATACACTGTCAATGTTGTCGCTGTTAAACTGGAAATTAAAAACAAATATTATTAAAGTTTCTTTATTATAGAACTACTTATGTTTCTTAGTTTTTACTTAGAAATGCAGTTGCATTATGTAAGTAAATACTTTGGACATTTTATGAATGAAATGGTTGTATGGAATGCTATTTCTATATTATATCCAAATATTATTGTTTGTTATGTGTCCCATATGGCTATGGAGCCCTGGACCTTTAGAAGATGTGTGTGGAGCTGAAACCAACACATAGAGGCCCTTTTGAAATATTAATAACATTTGGGCGTGCGTGGAGCCGAAACCAAAACATAGGGGCCCTTTAGAATAACAAGTTTAATAGCAAAGTATGCCAAATATTAATTATTTTTATAGTTAAAATATGGTTACAAACCTAAATAGTCCTGTGAAGATTGCAAGCCTCCAACCCCATCTAACTGCGCCCTTAGCAAATGCTACTGTCACATAATCTTGGAGTTTTTTCTGAAAGTAAATGGATAATAGATGTGAGGTGTGTTTATCATAATAATATCTAGTCAAAATAACAGGTATTAAAAAGCTGCCTGCAGCTTAGAAAGTATTTTACAGCTGTGGTACTTAACTCCTGAGTTAAGTACCACAGCTGTAAAATACTTTCTACCAAGCTTCTTTCAATTTTTGTAGGTTTTAGAGGGTCATATTTTCTTTAGTAAGTAATATACTAAAGAAATTTGTTTGTTTGAACGCGCTATTCTCAGGAACTACTGGTTTGAATTGAAAAAATCTTTTTGTGTTGGATAGTCCATTTGTTGAGGATGGCTGTAGGCTGTTTATATTTCGATGAAATTTCGATTTCGGGTGAAACCGCGGAGCGCTGTCAGTTGTTAGATAAAAGGAAAACAAACATGTATACAGCAAATCTTGGTTTTGTGAAAAAAAATAGCTCTAATTATTACTTCTTCTAGTGAACTTCTCTTCTCTAGTGGACTTGTCTTCTTTAAAAGAATTAAAATATCATGGTGTGCGCTAAGTCTCACTCTGCTACACAACACAATTGGCTGACCAAGTTTTGCTCTACCTCTTTAATAAGCCATCAGGAAATAGAGGAATTCATTAATACATAGAAAGCAATGCTTGCCTACGGTTCTAAATCGGGGCTCCAACTATCTATATTATTTATTAAGTACCTTAGCTTCCATTGTAGATTTAAAAATAGTTGCTTGATTATTCTCTATAAAATAAAGGTAGGCATTTCTAGATTGCACGAAGCCACCAATACAGGCACCGATCGCAGCACTCGTCATTACTGATTGACCTACATTCCTTAATTCTAATGATACTTCTTCATTTTCACTGAAAAATATACAGATAGTAATGTAAGCTGATTTAAACTAAGTTGGTGTGCTAATTTTTTTACTCATGCTTCCAAGTTTAAAGTAAGTAAGTACCTACTCAGACTTATTTTTGGTGTCGATTTTAAATAAATGGATTTAAGGTAAACTAGTTGCGCCCCACAGTTTCACCAGCGTAAGTCCGAGTCCCGTAAGAAAGTCGGAATAAAAAGTTATGTAAATCCAGGTTTCCAGCTATCTATATATCGAGTTTCATCGTAATCGGTCCAGTAATTTTAGTAACAAACGTCCATACATCCATCCGAACATGCAAGCTTTCAAGATTTAATACGTTTATGAATAGAAGTAGTAGTTTGAGGTTATGTTATAATAAAATAAAACTCAATAATCTAATTATTTGTACTTACTCTCTTTGATACATCCTTGAAACCCTTTCCCATCCAGTTTTAGGGGGTCCAGCTGGAGGCTTACCCAATAAATCTACATCATTTTCGTGGTTGCTTCTTGACATTAATAAGTTAAAACTAACCAAGGGATACAATCTCTTGCTAGAACGTAACATTTTTGTAAGTTTGGAATATTGGTTAATTCCTGTAATAAATAGAGAATCTTATTTTACTTAATCATTATTTCGACAGCAATGTTTTATTTACAAAGAAAATGCGAGAATTCCAAAGATAGGAAAGAGAATTTTAAAATATTTGTTGACGTTGACAGTCGTGACGGTGAAATAAAATGTTGCCAACAAAGAAAAATTATAATCACTACCTACGTACCATGTAAATCTGTTTATCAAACCTTGAAAAAGGTTTGTGATCTCAATCGGCTATATTATTCCAGTCTATGCAAAACTGTCTTGATTAATACCAACCAAGATTTCAATATTAATTACAACTGCAGCACTTTAATCACGAATTAAATACCTATTAATCTCAACTTTAAGCAAAACATTATTCCCAAGAGAAAAATGTTGTATGAAACTCCCAAGGGAATAAAGTGATTTATATTTGAAACGTTGAAATTCGAGTGACTCTTGGTTTTCAATTTGAAGGCCTCAGCAAATAGGTTTATTTAAAATAAGTCATTACATTGGTCTACAAAAATCTAGCAGGCTCATGGAGCAGGCTACGATTTATCTTTTTCATTTTGATTGTTACGTTAGGTCTAGGAAAATAGGTTTTGCCTACAATACCAAATATCTACCTATGCTGATGACGGTGTGAAAAATAGAGTATACACCTCGGGTTAAAGTATATCTTCGTCTCGGGCGGCTTAAACCCCTTGCTTCACTCAGGACATAACATGCCACCCGCAACTTGACATTGCTTTATTCCCTTGGCCTTGGTGCTCCGTTATTTCCGTTTAGGCCTATCACTGTATTGAGCAGATTCCTGTATGAATGTATGTAATTAGGTAATTGTACAATATAAAAAAATAAATGAAACAATGAAGATTTTCAACTATATTTTATTATAAAATCACAAAGAATAAATCTAGAGTTTTAATAGAGTAATCTTAGATGTTATGTTGTGTACATTACAGATATTGATATTATTTTATTAAACTGTTGTTAATTAAAAAGACGCTTCTTCCTGAAGACTTGTAGTAGGTATCGTAAAAATTAACTTTCAATATAGATAGTACATAGGTAATTATAGATTTTTTATCTGTAACAAGAATTGTCACTTATCTAGTCGATTTTCAGTGATAATTACGAGGTAAAGTTTGTAAGGAAACAATAAGTATCAATAGATCCCTGTTATTTTCCCGAATGTTAATTGGTCTTTGGCAAATAGGTAGGTATTGTAAGTTACATTTAGTATAAATAATGGAATACTTAGATATTTTGTCCCGTAAGTTTTTCTACAATAGCAAACCAAAGTAGATGTGCATAGGAAAATGGAAATTAGATATTTTTTTCCGTTACATGAACGATTATTAATTAAATATCTATTTAACTATTTTTAACTTTACACACAACCCTTTAATTTGCACACCATTATTTAATTTTTTAATGAGAATTAAAACAAATAAAAAAGTGAAGAAACAAGGAGGTATTACGTAGATATTCATTATGAAGGTTCCGATTAGGTAGGTAATATAACTAGAGCGCCTACTGAAATCAAAGATTTTATTAATAAATCTTATAAAGTAATGATTATGTTAATCTTTACTAGATTACAGATCCTAAAAATTTATTTATTTTATTTATAATATAGTTGCATTTAATATTTACATCCGATGTTTTTCTTTTGTTTAATAAGACCGTAACTGTCAGTTATTAGGATAAAATGTTTATTAGGCATTTTCATAAAACAGGTGAAAAGTAAAAAGGTGTGGCATTTTTTTTCTTTCTTCGGTCGCAGACCGAAGTTATGGCTTGCACGCCAATGTCCAGTATTTTGGCGTGGCATTTAAAAAAAACGAAATTTTAGATTTTATAGAAATAAGTACCTATACAGAGGTTTCAAGAACTGCCGCAGTGAAATTCTTTGATGGGTAAGTAGGTACTTAGGAAGGTACTTAAGTGGGTCCGAGTCCTTACTCCTAGGTTTTCCTGGATGAAGCGTGGGATATTTACAGATTTGTATTTTAATCGTCCTTTGTTTCTGTTTTGACAACCCATATAGTTAATTTTATCGATATATTAATCCACGGGGGCGGAAACATTTAATTTTCACTCTTGCACGTAAAACCGTACCTACTGTACTACTGATAGTTGGAACAGGAGGATGTGAATATGCATCACCCCATGAACCTGCACAAAAAAAAGGTTTCTTGAAGAAAGAAATTAATCCTCTCCGTAAAGACGCTTGAGAATATTTCTTATTTTTAGTGTAAATGTATTGCTTTTAAATTAAGAATACTGCTAATCATTTTAAGATTTTTTTACTAAAATCAAGAAATGATTCTCTAGCGTCTTTAGGGAGGATTCTTTTTTCAAAAAACCTTTTTGTCTGTGGGACCTTCGAATCAAATTCTGCCGGAAAGACAATATTTCGATTTCCAAAATTCTCTGTTCTTTTTCAAACACACCTTTCCTCCATCCCCATAAGTGAATACGATCACGTGCAATATATTTCTATCCGTGTTTAAATTTTTATTCAATAAAATTCCCGCCGTTCCTTATTAATTGACAGTTACAGAATATATTCTAATGTCACGTTTCATACGGAATGTTCAGTTCTTTTCACGCGCAGGAATAAGGGACGTGGCATGGACAAAACAACTGCCACGGGCAGCGATAATAATTTAATTTCACATTATACCCTGTGCAAAGTATATTCTCCAATTGATAATATCATTATAAAACAATTAACCACTGACAATATTTTCATGGATAATTCCCGTTTCGTAAACTTCTCATTTGGACAACCTTGATAGCCATCGTCACTTGAAATTGCAATGAAACTGACACTTTCTTCTAGTACTTTCTAACATCTGAGTTAAATGATAAAATATCTGAATTAAGAGCCCAAGACATTTAATCTAAAAAGTACTTCCAATTTTAAATCTATAAAATGTTTTCGCTAGAAAAAAAAAGCCTATAGTCCGCAGATAAGGAGGCCGGTATTTAATTAGAAAATAGTCCCTAATTCTGTAATATACATTCACATTGTTTTCGAAACAAAAAAACTAACTAAAAAAATGTAAGTATTTGAATACTCTATACTTATAAATAACGGAAGAGAGGACAAAAAGTCTATAGGTACTTATTTGAAAGCAAATTGAAAAAAAAAATAGTTTAGAGGACTTAAAAAAAATTGTACCTAGATAAAAAATATGTATGTCCCGCTATTTAAAGAAAAAAAAATGTGTAGGTAGTTTTTAAAATTCATGTCTGTTTGTTAGTAATATAGTACTAGGGACCTATTATTAGTGTGCAAATGTAAATAAAATACGAAAGTGAAAATGTTTTAATTCAACTATATTTTTCGAGGTTTTCAAAATGTAAAGTTTACGAATTAGGAATTAGCCATTTTTATGTCCCTTACTCCGTTTACAAACAACCAAACAACATTTTGTTTTTGACTAATGTTTCTCGAATCCCGAGCCATATTCCATTTCTCTAAGATTTACTAACAGTAAGTATTCACAAGATTTACATAGAGTTATGAAGCTTCATAGATAGGTACATTAAGACGAGTGGTACGCCAAGATTGTAGTTAGTACTAAATACGATAGTTATGTCTAGAAAATACCAATTGTGTACTTTCATTATATTGTTCCCCTTTGACGTTTTATTTACAAATAGTTTACCGAAGGTACAAGAGTGAAGAAACAATTACAAAGAATATCAAGGTTTTGTAAATTAGGGGCAATATAATTTACATCAAACAACGATCAATTATTTAATTCGCTCTGTGGTATCGTAGACAATTGGTAGGAAAAAAACATTAAATAATATTAAACTCACTAATGGAAGGGAAAGGGTTAGGTTCGAAAAATAAAGAACAAAAAATTTTTTCAATGATAATAATAGTTTAATTATTAAATTAAAATAAGAATGAAATTAAACACACAAAGGCTTAACATTAAAATAAGAAAAGTAACGCGACACCATAAACTACACTGGATATAGGTGTCGCATAGACAATAAAGAAAGAAAATATAAGTAATTATGGGAAAATCTTAGACGTTGATGTTACGCGGCTTTGCCAAATCTATTGATATGTCGGCTTTCCGATATAACATATTAAAACTAATACAAAAGTAAACATTATCGCTGTAGACAAGCGTTGCGTGATATGCGAAGATATGTTTCATTAACTTGTAAATATGTTTTAGATAAATTGGGGATTATGGGATATTCGTATATTCGAAAAAAAAAAGTACCGACGATGACAGATAGCGAATAGCCGGTTCCACATCAGACAATCGGGCGAGGCGCATCCGCACCAAACGCTCCCGAGGAGCGCATTTGATCATCTGGTGTAGATCCGACTTAAGGTGAAAGGGTACCGGCGCTCTCTCCATACAAACATAGTCGACTGTTTCCTCACTGGATAATTACACTACCAAAATATTTTTGTGACATAAAACCTATAACTGCCATGACTATGCCTCTATGTCTTGGTTTTTTATCATTTTCTAATAATCATAGAAATTAAGATTTAAAAAACAAAACATAGGGGCATGGTATGGCAGTTATAAGTTTTATGCAACAAAAATATTTGCTCTAGTGTCATTATCTGGGTAGGAAACAGTCGACTACGTTTGTATGGAGAGAGCGACCGGTACCCTTTCCTCTTAAGTAACTCAGTACAAAAAACAGGCGTTATTGGTTTACAAGACATTTAGAAAACAACTTTTCATCATTTCAACGCATAACTTTAACTAACAAATGGAAACAATGTTCACTTACAATGAATAAAAATTGCATATAATTGCGCTTAATAAAACTCTCAAATATATTAACTGTAACATTTTCATTAACTTTTCAATAAATGTTAAGATTACTTCAATTACAATTTACCTAAAATAATGTGTATTGACTTTAATTTGGCATCTCATCCTAAACACTGATCTATTACTTATTTTTTTTTAATAATATTAGGTACCATTATTATCTAAATATTTAAAATACTTCTCTAAACACATAAATTCCTAAAATTATCTATTTAGTCAATACCAATTTTACTGAGAAAAGTTTAGGCCCATTTAACACTACACACATGCGTGCGCGCCGCGCCGTAACGCATCGCTCTAGCTCAAAGCTCGCAGAGCGAACAGAAAGCAAACAATGGGCACGCTCTGTGTGTAGCGTTCGACTTTGAAATACAGTGGATATGTAATCTCTTCTTTGTGAATTTGTTTATAATTTAAATACGTAATATATACTTTTAAATTACAAATGCGATAACCGCTGAATTCATCCCGACCACCAACATTCACATTCCTCGATTCATTCCTTAAACGTCGCAGAATCCTGCACCTTATAGTAAAACATTTTCAAAAACGTGCAAAATATCACCACACCCTGGTCTCCTAACATTATCTAAACCGAATAGGTACCTACACTCACATTCTTACAGTACGTACGATTAATGTATTTAATGATTAATTTTTCTCTATTAACCTTACGCTATGAAAAACTAATGTTTTTTTGATTTATTCATCTTACTAAGCTCTATATTTTATTCCTTAAATACGGTATGTGATGTATAATGTAATACATTTTTATAATAGTGTAAATATTTGTGATTGTAACGAGTTCACAAACTTTTCTAAAATAACGTTTTTTTTTCTCTTTTTTTGTGACATGAGATAATGATCAAAATAACGTATTCGGGATCGGCTGATGTGGCGAAAGGTAGCGTTATGTCAAGTTATAATACTGACCAAAAACCAGTTCGTTTATATTTCTATTGCAATCAGAGAACTTTTAATTCGCACTTCTTTCTTACTACTAATTGAATAACGATACTGGCATTACCGCGATATGTAATCTTTGATCGTGAGACTAAATTCAAAATACAACCCAAATTGAAGGATTTCCCATTATATATCTGCTTCACGCATTCTTTGCCTGATCACATAAACTGGACGTGTAACTGAACACTTTAAAGCTGCTCCTAAAGAGTAAAGTTTTAGGTTATTTCACTAAAACCGAATTAAATTCTTTTTACAAAAGCTTTACTAACCAGAATATTGAAGGTTTATTTTCTTTACCTAACCGACAAACATTAATCTCTTTCGCATTGGACTAGACGTATATTTTTTATTAATTAATTTTAAGAAGGCAAAGACGTGTGAAATCCAATAATAGTAAGTCCGAGAAGCAGCTATATGTAGCTCGAGTCGTTACCGGAGTATATGTACAAAATGAAACGTGAAGGATTAGACTTTAAACTAAAATACTGTTGAACGAACAGAGTTAATGTGACAATACTGTCGACGAAACATGCAGAGCAATAATCAGATCTTGCTAATACTATAGACAGCAGGCGCGAGGCGCACGCGTGTCGGCGCGGGCGCCATTCCTTGACGCGGCGCAGTGCGTGCACGCAACACGCGCAACAACAGTGAACACCGCGCCTCCGACCCAATAAATAATTACATCTATAATTAAACTCTCAGTGAAACGAGCATTTATACGTTGTAGCTACCATTAATATAAATTAACATCAAAATAAATGCATCATGTCACTATTATGTCACTGAACATAATTAAAATAGTGAATATTAAACTAGATGCTTAGCAATAAGAGTTGTGATTACACTAACTAATCGTCAATAACTATAAAAGTAACAGAACAGATTATTTCTAAACAGTGAAACAGGTATGGAAGCATGAAGTAGAACAGTTTGAAGACAAGACTGATATCATCTAAAATATATTTTATTAAACTTACATTTAAAAACTAATATTGCAGACACATACACATTTTTGAACGTAACATTCCAAATAACAAATGTGTATGCGTACAAAACTATAATAGGTTATTTATTAAAAAAAAAGAAATGCAATAAAAGTAAATTGTGCATATTTAAAAATGACCATAAAATATATCTATTAATAGAATACAATTTAAGAATAACTGTAAATTATACCAGAAATTAATGAAAATGTGGTTGTCCCACAGTAAAATCGTAATAAAATATAAAAAAATGGGGTTTTATAGTGCGGCCATTACCCATCAAACAAGCAAAGCAATGTTACACACTGATAACTGCCCATACAAAAAAAAATATTCAAACGAATCTAGCGCAATCTAATTGCAAATAAAACTGTCCTGAACTGCAAACGTGCGTGAATTAACGTTTTTTTTATGTAATAAAAAATATAATAATTATGTTGTTAATTAATATGGAATGAATATCACACAAAGCGGGAATTCCTCTCTGTTGTCACTATTTCACGAGTCCGTTATAGAAGTAAATAGCAGCATTATGAGCGCAATTTAATTAGGATTTAAATTTCGTTCTGCGCATAAAAAAAAAATATGCGGAGAAGTCATGCGCATAGACTGTTTAATCCTAGTTAAATTACGACGAATGTTCTTAGAGTAAGATACAGTAACAGTAAACGTACGTATTTAATAAGAAAATAGAATAGCACTTAATGTCTAGACTGTTCCGAGTAAGCGTATTATAGACATTATTTTTAATTTTTTCAGTCGAGTTATTTTCTCGATTACTTATTGAGAGGTAATAAAATTGACAGTCGCATCGGATCTTGCGATTATGGAAGGAGCGAAGACCTTTATCGCATAACACAGTCTTTTTAAAAGAGACCCATTATGAACGACAATTTCTTTGAATGTAACCAAGTCATTTTCTCGTGGGAATCGATAAAAAAACTGTGTTATTCAATAAAGGCAGATCAATGCGATTTCTTGATTTAAATTCTGAAATAATTGCTAGCATGCAATAGCAATTCACAACCCAAAAGGATTGAATTAACCAGTAAGGACCGTAAGGCGGTACTAAAAATTGAACAAATTCAATCACTATTTGATTTCAATGTAAAAAAAACTTTAAAAATGACATTTTTAACATTGAAACTTAATTAAACGTCATGCATATTAGTAATTTTTCATAATTGAAAACGTCATTTAAAACTTTTTTACCATCGAAACAATCAGTGAAAATTCCGTTCAAATCCAGTGGCTTAGGTACGTTAGGAAATATGAAAGACAGACGCGACTGGCAACGAATGTGTGATATTCCGAAGGCTTGTGTCCGGATTCGGTTTAGATACTAGACTTGGAGAATGAAACCCTGAGGTGGTTGGACTCTGACAGCTGGTAGTTGTGCATCTTGATAAGGGCTGCGACAGCATCGTCGATCGTCGGCAGCTGGACTAATGCCATCTTGCGGTCTTTCCTGTAAATAATAAAATAATTATTAAAATAAATGTCTTCGATGAAATCACACTATACTATAAGACCGCGACTTAATCCGCGTAGAAGTCGAAAATGGACCAAGAAATGACGTTGTCCCTTACAAACTTTGCCCCCCTTTTTCACCCCCTAAGGGATGGAATTTCGGAAAATCCTTTCTTATCTGAAGCCTACGTCATACAAAGAACACACCATCCAAGTTCTCCAAGGTCTCTATGATCAGCGGTTTAGGCTGTGCGTTGATCCGCCAGTCAGTCAGTAATTCAGGACAAAGCATTTTATATGTATAGACTAGCTTTTGCCCGCGACTTCGTCCGCATAGAAGTCGAAAATGGACTGAGGAATTACGTTGTTCCATACAAACTTTGCCCCCCTTTTTAACCCCCTTAGGAGCAGAATTTCGGAAAATCCTTTCCTATCGAATGCCTATGTCATAAAAAAACACCCTCCAAGTTTCAGGTTTAGGCTGTGCGTTGATCCGCCAGTTAGTCATTCAGGACAAAGCATTTTATATGTATAGATAAAGATGGAAGATCCATACGAATCTGTGTGATGAAGCCAGGAAATGTGAATTTTATTACGGGTCTTAGTTTGGCCTACGATATTGGTTCCATTCCGGTATAGATTTGTCTGGATTTTAGGCTAAAATAAATCTTAGTAGAAATCCTGCTTTTAGGCTTGCAAACTGTTTTGAGCTATAATCTGATCTGTGTGCTATAATAAATAAATCAAAATCTAAGAAATGAACATAGATGTAAAAACTTACGGGAAGAACTTGAACGCTTTGATTGTGAATCCTCGTTTGGTGAATGCCTCTTTTATATCCTCTTCAGATACGGTAGCTCTGTGAACAATTTACAATAATTAATCATGAGATATACTGCAGATCTGCAACCACTCTTCGGGCAATCATCACCTTGGTAGATTGTTATTAATTTAATTTTTCGATTTAATTAAATTATATTAGTATAGATGTAGGTAATTTGTTCTAATATATTCTACCATTTATACATATTTTCCTTGACAAACAGAATATTCAGCAATTCCGAAAACTCACGAAACGCAAGTTAAAATATACAAAATACTCACGGAATGTTGGACAGATGTAATGTGGCACTTGGAGGATAGATATTCTGGTAGTTTTTGCTACCCGGCTTCTTGAATCTATGCAGCGGGCTCTGAGAATAGTCTCTGGAAAATATTAAATGAAACATTTTAAATTACGCAAACATATTAGAAATAATAGGATTGAGAAATATTTAAAATCTTTTTTTCTTTAGGTTACTAGCAGTATAATCCAACCTCGTATTAATAAATCGTGTTGCCTTTGTATACGTGCTGTTTTCCGCAACGAGACCTTTTTAGTTGGATCCTTTTTGCGTTAGGATGTAGTAGCCCTGCCCAGCACCTACTACCCTCTCAGCTTAGTCGACCGTGTCCACGACAAAACTCGGCAATAAGTCTGTAGTGAACTAAGCTGCGGTTTCTTCATATCTTTAGTTTAAACAAGACGTTTTTACGTCTCTACTTTTCAATTTTTCACTTCTTTTTTCAGAAACTATAAATTAATTTGATAAGAGATAATGGATAAATTGAAAAAATAATGGTTGTCTGTAAAGTGGGTATACGGACGATAATTTTACGTGATAACATCATAAGAAAACATTCATGGTAACCATAGCAACGTATTATCGTCGTATCGTTGTTTGTTACCTTGTCAATAACATGACGTTGCTATGACAACTTGTCAATAACATGATTCATGACGTCACACTTTTTGTGTGTGCAGGTGTTCATCGATTTATAAGACGTTATCACGTCCAAGAGATAGCTAGGTACTTGGGCGACTTTACCAGGTTCTTGTTGTCCGATAAGTGTAATGACTAACCTGGTCAAACCAGCATCAGGTTGCCCTTCTTTAGGGAGCTGCACAGTTTGATGCTTGCTCAGCATCACGCGCATCGCTTTGCCAAACACACGCAGCTTATCCATGTGTGTCATCGCTGTTATAGTTTAAAAACATATATAAATTGATAACTACAGTCGGAATACCAATTAGCTGAAACCCACGTGACCCAGATCTCACTCGCACATCTGTAAGGTTGCAATGTAATGTTACCTGATTCAGGTATTTTAAACAATATACTATACAATACAATTTACTATAAATCTATACTTATATTATAAAGCTGAAGAGTTTGTTTGTTTGTTTGTTTGAACGCGCTACTCTCAGGAACTACTGGTTCGAATTGAAAAATTCTTTCTGTGTTGGATAGTCCATTTATCGAGGAAGGCTATAGGCTACTTTTTATCCTGATATTCCCACGGGATCGGGAGTTACGCGGATGAAACTGCGGAGCGCTGCTAGTGTACTATATACTATAATCTTATATATAAAAATGAATTGCTGTTCGTTAGTCTCACTAAAACTCGAGAACGGCTGAACGGATTTATCTTATCTTAGTCTTGAAATGTTCGTAGAGGTCTAGGGAAGGTTTAAAAGGTGAGAAAAAATCGAACGGCATCGGGACTTACGCGGGTGAAACCGCGGGGCGCAGCTAGTCTTATATATAAAAATCAATTGCTGTTCGTTAGTCTCGCTAAAACTCGAGAACGGCTGAACGGATTTATCTTATCTTGGTCTTGAATTATTCGTGGAGGTCTAGGGAAGGTTTAAAAGGTGAGAAAAAATTCCCACGGGATCGGGACAAACGCGGGTGAAACCGCGGGGCGCAGCTAGTCTTATATATAAAAATCAATTGCTGTTCGTTAGTCTCACTAAAACTCGAGAACGGCTGAACGGATTTATCTTATCTTAGTCTTGAAATGTTCGTAGAGGTCTAGGGAAGGTTTAAAAGGCGAGAAAAAAATCGAATAATTTCCGGGAAAACCCTATCAATTCCTACGGGATCGGGACTTACGCGGGTGAAACCGCGGGGCGCAGCTAGTCTTATATATAAAAATGAATTGCTGTTCGTTAGTCTCACTAAAACTCGAGAACGGCTGAACGGATTTATCTTATCTTAGTCTTGAAATGTTCGTAGAGGTCTAGGGAAGGTTTAAAAGGCGAGAAAAAAATCGAATAATTTCCGGGAAAACCCTATCAATTCCTACGGGATCGGGACTTACGCGGGTGAAACCGCGGGGCGCAGCTAGTATGTTATAAAAAAATAGGTAGGTAAATACTAATTTTTTATAGATGTTTGAGTGAGCTCTGGGTCACGTGGGGTTCAGCTAATTGGTATTCCGACTGTACATATAAATAATATCAAGAATTTAAATGAGTTTTTCAATTGCAGGCTTTATGTCTAAAAATAATGATCCAAATGTTTAATAAGACATGCATATACACTGATGGACAGATTAATTTCATCTTAATACAAGATGACTTTGAAATAATAAAATATTTATTTTAATGTCTTCTTGTACTATGATTTTTAACTCAACAAGAGCTTCGGTACAATAAAATGGATTCGATTTAAATTGATATGAAAAATTTAAGAAAAGTCAAATAGTAGAGTACTTATATAAGTAGTATATCCGTTGTCTAGCACCTTTAACACAAGTCTAGTTACTTAGCTTAGGGCTAGATGGCGATGTGTGGAATGCATACTTATTAAAATACTTATTTGAAAGTTATCCTGAACTTTGATGCAGTTTATATGTCCGTCAGTATATTTGCAAAAAACAATCACTTACGACGCAATTATTTGTAAATGAAATACAGTAGAATAAGATATCTCAGCTCACTGAATAAACAATGACACTTCATATTAAAGGGAGAGCAAACTACAATAAGAGGAAACTACAAGTATTTACATTGGCCATCCTAAACAAATATGATACGAAAAATGACCAAAGTGGATCTTATTGTGAAGAAATAAGGTTGGGTTTTACGTACCGAGATGAGCCTGATGAGGCTCGGCCATCTGAATGAGGGCTGAATCCTTCTTGTTGTAAAGGATCTTCACCCGCTGCACGTCACCATACACGCCTACATACAAAATTTAATCTTAGACCTATCGTAAGTTCTACTAATTAGTACCGTTAAATAGAATAATATGTCCCAACTGTGTACCTGTTTTCAACCCATAGAGAATAGTAATTAATGTAAATATACAACAATCAATGGTAAAAGGTTATTGTAAAAATTGTAAGTATATTGTGGACACAATTGGAACTAAGCTCAATGTTGTCTGGAAAAATAAATAAACTAAGTTATAACACCGAACAGAAATCGATTTTGACAAATACTTATTATAATTTAGGAAACTGCTTTAAATATATAAAATGTCGTGAAACGGGACAGTTGGAAAATGATACAAGAAGAAACGATTCCAAGCTCTAATCGGTCACGTTAAGCTTTCGATTAAATGCTTTAGCGTTCACCAGCTGGAGCAAATTTTAGCTGGCCGTATTAAGCACAATACTGCAAATAATTTTATCTCTACACTTTATTGTCATTTTCAATGTTAACAATGCTTAATCTTTTACTATCAATAAAAAGCTATCTAAAACAAAGAGCGCGGTTGCCACAAAACGTTTTAGTGCTTGTGGTAACGGCAGGTACAGGGTTTTAAGTATACGCTACAGTATGTATAACACGGTTCACAAAATACAAACTCCCAAGAGTTGCTGTTCCAACGTTTCTTGAAACTGACAGCCCTCGTATAGTTTAAACAAAATAAAGACAACACTGGGTAAACAATTGACATTCTATCAAACTTAGCTACGTCTAGGGAGTCTGAAACACAAATTGTCAGACGAGTTAATAAGCGTTTTAGAATTGACAGTGTTATAAGCGAAGCTTCGACCGAAGTGTCGGATGCGGTTATCAGTACAGAAATCGAGAATGTTAGCTGACAATTTGTCTTCCAGGTGACAGGGCAATATTAATGTTTTAATATAAAATACGGAATGTATGTGCACACGTACCGAAAAGGGTAAAGAGAGCGTCAGGCGTGACCATCTAAAACAATAGGAAAGAGAAAAGAGACAGTATTATAAATAAGTCGTAAAAGATATTTGACATCATATCTATAAATAAATTAGCAACTTATTTTCAAGTAGTTTAATAGAATATATATGTGCAACAGCCTGTAATGTCTATATTAGTCGATGCATTTGTTAATTGAATGTTTATTTAATTTCGTATCAATTTCACAATAGATTGGCAAACAGACGTAACAGGCTGTTGTGTTAGCGTAATGAATAAATTTGCCAATAAACATTGAACTACGAAAATTTTGCCTAAAATTTCGAAACATGGAGCCGATACAATTTCTATATAAGCTTTTTGATAAATAACCAATCGCTTCTAAAAACTTTTTGTTTTTAAATTTTTTGTGTTTGTTTGTAATGTTTTTAATGGTTATTGGATGGTGTGTTGGGCTGTGGTTTGAGTCATGTGTTGTGTACTAACCTCTTCGTTAAGGTTTGAGACAAGGAGCACGGTGGCGAGCGGCAGGGGTGGCGCAGCGAGAGCACGGAGGGCGGGAGACGCTGGTGTGATTGTCAGGGCCCCGAAGGCTGGCAAGCCTACTCCGCCGACACCGACGCCGTACGGTGAGGCCAGTCCTGAACCGAGACCCAAGAACTGTGGCGCTAGTACTCCTCCACCTATAGGAGAAGGAATGGTTTAAGCTACTGCAATAACAATAAATACTCAATTATTCTGATCAAATCTAATTCATATACAAGAAAATTAGCAGTAGTAACAACGACATATTATGCTGCGACTAAAACTTTTATCTGTCTCTTACGGGAAATATTTATCATCAGTTAAATGAGTATTTTACAAATAGTTAATGTCAAAACCCCTAAAAGACTTTTCGTGTCATAAACATCTAACAATCCTTATTAAATAAGTATATCAAATCGCTAAAAGAATCGGCCATTACACAGCAACAAGAGGTAGAAAATATTGCAATATTACAAATGATCCTCACATATTACAAACCTCTACGGTGCAGTACAGATTTATGAGAAAGCATTAGTCACTGCGGGCAAATTTAGCATTGAAATATGTATAATAAACAAGAAAAGAGCCATTGAATGGAAAATGTGATTCGAAATTGCGGTGATCATTTAAATTGGTGCTGTCTTATTATGAACGAAGGAAGGTTGAGCTCAATAAAGAAGATAACTTGTGTAGGAAAATAAAAACTTAAGAAGACAAGACAATCTACCAAATACGCATACGAAATTGTGAATTTTATTTCAAACGAAAACAGAAATATGGTACATAACAATTAGTACAGGATCCCTACAAGAACGACCTTCACCGAACTGCTTAATGGATGAAAAGTTTTTATATAAAATGAAATAGGTCAATAAAATTGCAAATGGTTTGACTAAAAAAAAATCAGTCCAGAATGATTAATTAATTTTTACTAGTATAGATTTACCTGCGTACACAAGAAAGGGAACGGGAAAAAAATTGTCAACCTTACGTTTGCATATTCTGTAAGCTACATACTTTCAATCGGTATGGAATTTGTCCATATACACACAGTGAAATGTTTTATAAAAAAATTGTTAATTAATCATATTCTGGACTGTTTTTTTTAAATCAACCCATTTTCAATATAATTATTACCTATTTAATTTGCTATAAAATACTTTTCATCCATTCAGCAGCTCGGTGAAGATCGTTCTTAAAGGAATCTTAGACTAAATGACTTTAAATCAACACTACAGATGGACCGTAAAACTTGATCGTGCGAGTGCCAACGTTGAAGACAGACGCTAAAACAGTGTTCGAAACGGAGTGTAAAGCTTCTTAGTGCTCGAAGAAGACGTTGGTTATTCAAGGACTAACTCATCCTGGAAGCGAGCGCGAGGGCGAGGCGAGCCCGCAGGGGCATCAACTCACTGGTCAACAGCTGGTGAGCTTCCCCGTCGCCTGACGGCAGGGTCGGGTTAGTGTAGTCCCTCGACTTGTCATTATTGTACTTCACGTTCAGGCAAGTCATCTTCGAATAGTCGATGCGGAGCGTGCAACAACCGTTGTAAATGTTCTGCCCGTCCAGAGCCTGTCAACAAAATTAGAAACGTGACAAACTTAAAAACAATTAGTGTTTCGGAGGACATGATTCACTTAGAGGGAAATAGGAAGGATATTTTAAAATTCTATATCAATACCGGTAGAAAAAAATAAAATGCGCTTTATGGTCGTGTCAAAATCGTTACGTTGCCTGGAGCAGCTACTTGTTTGTCCGCAACGCCTGTGGGCGGCTGATAACGCCGCATCGCGATAGAAAAGAGAATTAATTAAAATGCAACAGCACTCAACCCATTCCCGCTTGCTTTATGCTTCCTATATCAGATAAAAAATGCGGGTACCTATCCATATTTTGATTTTAAAACAAGGATAGGTACAACGTTACTTTTGTGTTAAATATTAGTATTCAGAGCACTTTGGATATTGAAGTTTTATTTACATAATAATATTTATTTAGTCTTACAACAGCTATATTTATTGTATAAAAATATTTATAACAATATATAAAGGTAATCATAGCTTTGTTAATCAATTGTCGTAAAATGGCAAATAAAGCCTAAAAGTAATGTTGGTGTCAAATAAATTTTCGACGCTTTTCTATTAAATTATTCCTGGAACCTTTTTCGGCAAACCGTTTCATTAGAACCTTCATTTTCATCCCTCGAAGCCAATTGCAAATCAAATTTATTAATTCAAACAATTAACAATTTTAAGAGGCGACGACAGAATTGTTTAAAAATCACTTATTCATTGACTCATTGTTATTGGAAATCAATACCCAAGGTATAAGTAACTATATACTTTGGAGCTCCGACCAAATCTATTAACGCCAATTACTTTTAACTCATTTCTTTCTAATTAAGAACCATTAAAATAACATATTAATTAAAAACGAGCAAAAACATAACAAACAATTTAATAAAACAGGAGTATTAAGGACTGATATAAATATATAAGATGATAGCAACAAAGAAAAAGTTTCACCGGGGATAAAAATTAAAAGCCTCAATTATTTAATTCCGGGGGAAAAAAATAGAAGTTTTCCTTTTTGTAAACCGTCATCTGTCAAATGAATTATGACATCTTTACGACAGAGTCCATTAGCCGAATAAAAAATCCTTGGATTTTTAATGCCTAGAAATAAAAACGAAAAGTGAATGAATAGACAATTCATTTTCAGTTACAAGAGAGCTTGTTATGAATTTAAAATAGGTACCTAACTTTTTGTAGAGAACAAACAAATAGAAGTTAAGGATTACTTAAGCACCTTTTACAGAACAATAAAAATATCACGGACTGAACGTCGAAGCAAGAGTTCGATGTCGGAACGTGGGATATTGGCTGTAGATTTAATAAATTTCTGTTCTATATGCAAATGCGACCCCCTGATGTGTAGACGTGAATAGATTGGCTCGTTTAAACGCTCAACTTATATGGAAATACGAAAGGCACGCAAGAAAGCGTGGAAGAAGATCGCTTTCGATACGTAATTAGTTTTGTTGCCCTCGCGGTGCCGAATTCGATATTCAATACCGCGACTTCATCTAGATAATAATGTTAGGAACTACGAGTACCTCATCTATTTACGCACTTTTTAATATTAAGTAATCAAATCTGTTATCAAATAATAGGTATTGTACCTAAATTTTAATTAATCATCTAAAGCTCTAGTTTTCGATTGACATTTCTCACTTTAAAAACAAACTTTAAGTACTCAGATAAGATACAAGATTTGTTTCCCGTATCTACTTAGGTACTTATTTTCGTGGGCTTACCAAAATAAATAAAGGAAAAGTATAAGAGGGCAAAAGAGGGCAAAAGAGATTTAGAATTGCAGATTAATTCCTTACTTTTTATAAGCTTCACGGAGACACTTTTGAATACAAGTTTGTTGTTACTTAATGAAGTCTATTTCATTACAAATTCATTCTTTTATTTTCAATAGTCCAATATGAAATATTTTAACCTCTATTAAAGTATACTGTGATACTTCAAACCTTAGAATGGAGGTAAATTATATTCTCAGGAAGCTAATATACATGAAAACCAGCTGCGCCCCGATTTCACCCACGTAAGTCCCGATCCCGTGAGAATATCGTTACAAAAAGTAGCTTATGTGTTAATCCAATTCTCCAGCTATTTAAATATCGAGTTTCATCGCAATCGATCCAGTAGTTTTCGCGTGAAGGAATTACAAATATACACACACACACAAACTTTCACATTTGTAATATTAGTAGGATATATTTATTTACTAATACCTGTACAGTACAGTATTGCGCTGTTCGTCATCATATTACACTTCTTATAAAAATATTATTTATTAATGTTTCCCAAACTAAACATACTTCTCTAAAGTTAATGTACCCAAAAGGCTTTATCCATTTCATATTCACATTTTCAAACATATTTAAGAGTAAGTTAACTTTCATGATACCTACTCAAAACTTTATAAATGGTCCGAAGAAACAAATAAAAGTATATTCATCCCTTTTCCCTGTCCCTTATTCGGATATACTTCTTTCATTCTTCAATATTCAGTAGAATTTCATTTTAATCTCCTCAAATGGTTATTTGCGCACGAGAAGGGAGTCGTAATTGAGGTGAAAAAAAAAATATTAGGAGGAGTGACAAGGTGATAAAACGACAAACGTCACGCTCGATTTGATATTGGGATCTTTTACAGCGTAATAGGGAAAACGAATCGATTACGCCCAGAAAATCTGCGACTTATTGAATTTTGTAAAAATTTATGAAGTCATAAAAACATTTATAGACTACGAAATAATTTATGAATTTAATACGATTTCCTGAATGACAGCACAAGTGTTAATTTAACTGTATTATAAGGTATCTTTCTTATTTGATTTCATAAAATAAAAAAATGTTATATGGAAATCTTAAAATAAAAAAATAAAATAAATTTACTGACTTCAAATAATCGGCGAACATACATAAAAATAAAATATATATACGCGATGAATTGAGAACCTTCTCCTTTTGTTTGAAGTCGGTTAAAAACATAAAAATAAAATATATATACGCGACGGATTGAGAACCTCCTTCTTTTGTTTGAAGTCGGTTAAAAATCAATGTAAAGATGTTGTTGAGACGGCATTTGAGGCATCAACGTAAGACGTAACAAGTGTCTCCATATCTCTTAATCACGTCGGCGGTAATTGTTTTATCTTTAGCTCGTTAGAACTCGTTTAAGCAAAGCCTTCTTAGTGAAGGATTAAATGTGGACCGCCTTAATCCACCCCCCGCCCCGTCGCTAATTCTGGCGGTTTTTCCGCGGAGATCAGATAAACGTTTTTGTTAGAGGTCCCGCGCTCGCTACGTTTAATATTTATAAGAGCTCCACGTAGCTCGGAGTGGTTGTTGCCGGTGCAAGGATTACGACAGCGATGGAATGCATTCGGTTTTTACCCGCAGATGACGGAAGAAATATTGTAATGAAAACGTTACGGAAATGCACACGGTTTTTGCTATCTCTAGATCTCTTTCGCTCGTTCGTTACGTAAATACCTGGTATTCCAGGTTTTCAGAGAATTCTTTATTAAAAACGTTCGTAATTCAGATTCAAAATGTGAGCGTCAATGAAAGAGTCGGGGAGTAATCGCATCTCTTATCGGAAAGGAAATAGTTCAAAGCAAAGGAAACAATTTGGACAAACAAATCGACTGACGCTTTGATAGAGAATAGTTTAAATGATTAACTAAACAAACACTTTGTTTGTATCGGTAAACAGAAAATCGAATGCTCACTATTAAAAGATCACTTAACGAACCTGCAATACTGAACAAAAACAAACGCGGACGCTGAAAGATAATGCTTTTAGCTATTAATAACAAAATAACCGATTTGAACAATTTTTAATCCCTCTACTTTCGAAAACAATGACAAAAAAGCTTTCAAAATAAATTAATTGTTATCAGAAAATCAAATTACTATATTTATAAAACAGTTTATTTAAAAAAACTGTGCTTTTTTACAGGATCAGGTATAAACAATTTTCAGTGAAAACAGCTTTCAACTAACTTACGTATTTTCGAAGCATAGCTATAATTTACTATTGTAATTAAGTAATTAAAGTTATCGTTAACTGTTATTGATACAAGTGCAAGTTTGATTATCATTCAGTACAATTAGGGTTACCATCCGTCCGGATTTAACCGGACATTTCCGGCCTTGTAATTTGTCCGGATTTTTTGAATGGATGGAATATTATTTCGAATGAGATGGATTAAGTTATATCAAATAATATTTGTTTTCTTCTCATTAATTTAAAACAAAATATAAATCATCTTTAATAATCAACAACGAAATCAATCAAATCCTACTATTGCAAACAATCAAATATTTTCTTCAAAACAAATAAAAGTATTATAAAAATTAACTTGCTAGTATTCGGTTAGTACTTACTTTTTCGCAACGTCCCCCTCTCGCAAATCTCGAAATACTAGCGCGTCTGCTACCATGCTTTGCATTGCGTTATTTGCGTAACTTTGCGTACCATACCACTGTAACTAAGTGGGCGATATTTGCATTTTGTGACTAAAATGTCTCGATTCTTATCGAAATATCCGGTTTTTCAAATTTCTATATAAATATTGCAGGACATTCCTCACATCGTCATCTAGCCCCAAGCTGAAGTAACTAGACTTCTGTTATGGGTGCTAGACAACAGATATACTATTTTTGTAAATATAATTAAGTAATAATTAAGAAACAACCAGACCACAGACAAGTATCTAAGCATAAATACTTATCTGAGGCGGGAATCTAACCGCAACCCTGTGTTTGGCAGTCCGGTATGTCGACCATTGTGCCAACTGGGTCGTCATGAGTATTTAGTATATATGGTAACCCTGAGTACAATAAATTAAAGCGTTTACCGAGTAAACCGAGCAGGCTCCATTAGACAATGTAATTAATACTAGTGGTTACCTCTAATTATAGCGGCCGCGTAGTGACGAACTAAAATCGAGTGACGATCGCTAACAACCGCGCCCACCGCATCGTTACAATTCGAAAACAAAACTAAAGGTGTTGAATGTGTAGCGACACGATGAATAATGAAGGCCGTGCTGGAGGCGGGTTCAACATGAATCGGTGACAATATTGCTGTTGTTACTGACTATAATAGCATTGTTTCAGGTTCACCAAATGGTGTAAACCGAGCCACACAAACTAAGTACAAACACAATGCTGTACAACATTTCAGACAATCAAGTCGACGACAAACGCCTATTGACTCTTGAAACAATTAATATCAACAGGTAACCCAACAAAATTAAATACTAAAATTTAAGCAAAGTAAATCTACATAGAAGTGTTCAATTAAAACTTATTGTATGTACTTTAAAGTTTTTAGTTGACCCGAAAGATTAAAAGCACTCTAACCTAAGCCGTTGTAATTACTTCGTAGTCTACAACAAAACATAAACAGTGATGCTAAACATTGTTTAGTAGCTAGCTGGTACGCGGTGCAGCATTTAGGTGTTTTGTTGACACGCAGCGTACTACCGGCTACCGGCCAGTACTACCACCGGGCACGTGCAATTTTAAACAGAACCTGCAGGTCGCATGTTTGTTGGCCGACGTAAAATTTCGATGAAGTTTCAGTCACAAGCTTTACAAACGAGACAATGGAATACATAAGAAACTTGATGCATCGGGGACGCCTTCTGTGGCAAGTGAAACGGATTTGTTTTCGATTTGGTTCCTTATAAAAGCCGATGTATCTGATTACATAATTTAAAAAATCGTTCACTTGTTCAATGGATACGAAAAAAAAACGTGTGGCACTCGGGGCTGCCGCGGTAAAGCTATTACATCGTGCGAGCTTCGTACAGTCGTACCATATACATACACGTTAAGCGAACGCTCGGCCGAGCTACATGGTAGGCGGAGTGGGGGGTGTTAGGTTTTATTTTCGTTACGGAATTTCTTGATTCGGTCGCCGCGCTCAAAGTCCGCGATAAAAGCTATGCAATAGCTTAAAAATCTTTGTAAAAAAAAAGCCAAGCTCTGCATTTTTCTTTACATTTAAATAAAATCAGAAATTAACAATTTAAGTACCTACTTACTTGGTATCATCATTTTTGTACATTTCTATTAGAATTTACATTGTAAGTATCCCATTGCGGGTCGACGACGTCTTCACGGGCGCGTCTCAACTCGCGATATAACATTTTTGACGGTTACATTGTTTGAACACGTCCCATTGTTGACACAAAGACTTCGGTTAGACCCCGCCGCAGTGCAAAGTGCAATTTTAAAATGTAAACAAAGCCCGCACCTTGAGTCTATAAACGCTATCTCGGATTTCGCCTTATTGAACCAACGAGGCGTAGTATAATCTTGTCGTGTTTACTTCGTTTATGAAAAAAATATGAAGGCATGTTGTTGACACATATTAGTTTATACAAGTATTTTATTTTTCGTTTCTGTAAAAGAAGGTATTCGATTTTTCGTTAAAATAGCAATATTAAATACCTAAGCTTAGTAGACAACTCTTCAAATTTTATTCCTTCAAGTGGAATATTTTTTAATAATAAATGTCTAACATTCCTGAATCAGCATAGCTCGAGGTACTCATAGTTTCGAGAATAATCTTGACAATTTTTACAAAATTAAACACTGAATAACAATAGGTAAGCTTGGTAGTAGGTTAATAAATTGACGCTTATCAATACTTATATTATGAAGCTGAAGAGTGTATTTGTTTGTTTGAACGCGCTAATCTCAGGAACTACTGGTTCGAATTGAAAAACATTTTTGTGTTGGATAGTCCATTAATCGAGGTAGGCTATACGCTACTTTTCATTTTGATTTTCCCACGGGATCGGGACTTACGCTGGTAAAACCGCGGAGCGCAGCTAGTTATTAATATAGCTAACTAAACACAGTAACATCTATTATGGTAGAGAAGCTCGAAAGATAGTTGAATTTGCGGTCAATTTCAATTGAATGTGGTATCCGCATTTAGCGATGTTAACAAAGATTGTCACTGACAAAGCCAGGTTATGGATGAGATGATTGCAGCGGTGGAGACCACACTTGCCTTACTGTTATCAATCATAACTTACTATTAGTACGGCTGAGGTGTACCTAGTTGTGATTAGAGGGTAAATACGACTCCTCGCCTAACCTAACCACAGTCAGTATTACGTGTCAATGTTTGATTAAAGAGCTTTGATAGTTTGACTCGAGTTTGCGTTCTCACTTCCTATCTTCCGTGGTTGGATAGTGTTAGTTAATTTAAATCCTCTTACAAGAACGCTCAGGTTATCCCGAATACATGTGAAAATAAGGTTAAACATAGATTTTTAAATGAAAGAGCTTTTTGGATATCCAGTCCTTGGTTTTAATAGTACAAACCTTTACCCCATTATTCCAAAACGAGGTTAAGAATAGTTCGAGATGTGGATGTATATCTTAGATTTAGACACAGATTTACTCGTAAACTATAGTCTAAACACAATCCCTATATAATCTACAGGGATAGTGTTTAGACTATAGTTCCCTATATAATCTACAGGGATAGAGTTTAGACTATAGTTCCCTATATAATCTATAGGGATAGTGTATAGACTATCCCTATAGTTCACGAGTAAATCCGTGTCTAAATCTAAGGTTTAAATCCACATCTCGGACTATCTTTAAACCTTATTTTAAACTGACACCCGTTTATTTTACGGTTTTTCGTTTCACATTTTTTTCGTAACGTGTTACTTTTTTTCAGGGCTAGGTCCCACCCGCTAACCCGCGATAAGTAACTTCGGTTTCTATTTAGAATCCAAAAATAATGTCAAGTCATACGAAACGAACCTGGAGCCCTACCGCGCTTATTGCGTCGACTTCAAGCCGACGTCGATATCCCAACCCGCGCTTCACACTGGGCGGAATTTTGGGCCTGCCTTTCCTAAAAAGTTTGAAAAATTAGGTTGTTTTTTCGTGTGTTTTAAGTATGCAGGATTTTTGGAAACATCAAACTATTCAAAAATAAGTGATTCCGGTTGATATTTAAAAAATAATAATAAAGTCATATTTTGTGGTGTTTTTAAAAAATAACATAACCAGAATTACTTTTTTTTAATGTTTTGATGTCCCCGACAATCCTGCTTACTTAAAACACACGAATAAAACAACTTAATTTTTCAAAAATCCTATGTGAGGCGGGCTCAAAATGCCGCCCAGTGTGGGGCGCGGGTCAGCATACGCCGACGCGTTGGTTTGAAGCCGACGCACTTATCGCGGTAGGGCCCCTGGTCAGCATTACTTGGACGCATTAAGAGCATAACCGGCGCATAAGTCCCGACAGAAAAGATTTGACGCCGAGGTTAGAGACTTAAGTCAAGGATCATACAGACAGGATCAGGGGATTTCAGAGTCCCCAACACCCCGAGTGTACCCTTTGTGACTGAGCACTATTCGACTTCTCTCCACTTTGTACGACGTACTTGCCTCACCACTTACCTCGTGGGACGTTTTAATTCCATTTGGCGGAGTCGCGGACGGTTCAGATTCAAACTTCAGATGTTCAAGTGGATACGTGACGCATCGGATACGAGTCAATTTTGTTGAATTCACGGATTCCATACTGACGATGTATTGGTAAATTATATTTTATTCCTTTGCGTCGTTGTTATTAAAAATAATTAAATATATATAAGCAGATAATATTCCTATACAATGTGTTTCGGAGAAGGAGTTCTAATACAAAAGGGGATTGTTCTAGACGTCAGGGCGAACAACTTTTGTTCTACGACTTTTGGAAAATACGGTAAAGGAAAACATCATGAAGAAACCCGCGGCCTAGTTGGCTCCAGAAGTATTGACAAATTCTCTCCTCTGGACATAGTCGACTAAATTGAGAGGGTAGTAGATGCTGGGCAAGCCTACTCCATCCTCACGCAAAAAGGACACAATTAAAAAGGGCCTAATTGCGGAAAACACCCCGTAAACTACCCTACGCGGCATAGTCGCGTACAAAATCTAGTATTTGTATTTAGTATTACCAAGTTATAGTTTGTGCCTACTTTGACAGCCTATAAATTGAAGAATAGTTATACAATACGTATGCTAGGATATGTCTGCTCGTTAAGTCGCACCACAGAGTTACGATGTCATTCGTTAACGACTATGCCACCTTATTACCAGCTGTACTACTGTTACTGCTTTGTTATTACACTATTGAATGTGATATAAGAGCGTTCTGTAGCATCGTTAGACAAATAAAAACGCTATATCGAATCAACGAAGGAAAAATTCTTTCAAAGATTGCCAGGATCGCTTTTCGCGATAAGGCCGTCCATTGTGCCATATTGGCACAATGGTCACCATGCCGGACTGCCAAACTTAGGGTTGCGGGTTCGATTCCCGCCTCAGACAAGTATTTATGCTTAGATATTTGTCTGTGGTCTGGTTGTTTCTATGTATTATAAGTATATATTTACAAAATAAAAGTATATAAGTAGTATATCCGTTGTCTAGCACCCATAACACAAGTCTAGTTACTTAGCTTGGGGCTAGATGGCGATGTGTGGAATGTCCTGCAATATTTATTTATATTAATTCATTTTTAGTTTTTATCATATTTTAATTTACTTAATGGTGCGATTAAATGTTTATCCATCTAATGTTTTTTGAGAGGGTTACCTACTACGTTCTTTTTCATACAAAAATAAATAACTCTAGTCTCTACTTAAAATTTAAGGGTTTATTTTTTTTTCTAATTATTCATTATACTCGAACATCGCTCGGATAGTGATGGAATTCATTACGTATACAAAAAAAGACTTGTATTTTTTAATCACTTAAAACTTGTATGTTAATATTTTAACTTATTTTTTTAAATAATAAAATGATTTATTTAGTACATAGTTTCAATATTTTGTTACATCTGAGTCTGTAGGAACTAAGCTAAGCGGTAAGCTTGTATCTCAGACTATACATAGCTCCTCACTTACATATTTTACTATTATGAAATATAAGTTTCATCAAAATCATTTTTTTTATTGGTAATTAATTATACTAACAAGCCGTTGAGGGCTACTTCTGTGCACCGTAACAAACAACTTTTGTTCTACGATTTTTGGAATTCGAAAAAAAAATGATAAGTTGAACAAAAGTTGTTTGTTTAGGTGCACAGAAGTAGCCCTCAACGGCTTGCTAGTATAATTACCAATAACCCTGTAATAGTGTTGATTAAACACGTAAGTCTCGAATACAAACTTTTCACACGATTGACTTTACAAAACATTTTGTTGCAATTTAAAGGATAAAAACAAAACCCCGGAACGAATATTCTATCAAAAAATGATAAAAAAACTGACCCGCCTATCGCATAATACGATGTAGCGAGATTCAGATTTAGTTTCAACTATCAAAGTTAGGAGTACCATTGTATTGCTATCAAATAAAACTTCATAACATAGCGAAATACTTCACATTTTTTACCTCCACATTTTTACTTTGAGTGGATGCTGACGGGTATCAATTTTTCCAAAAACAATAATATTTTGTTTCATATTCAATTATAAGAACCATTGTTTTCTATACCATTCAACTAATTGGAACGTTATTTTCGAATGTAGCCAGCGTGATGCTCGTGGTGTAATAAATTATCTCATCTAAAAATATGCGTACCGCGCCAAAAGAAGTTTTCACTTCTAAAAAAAACCTCCCAACTCTCACGGTGAAAATATTGCCAATGGCGGCGAAGCAATACCGTTAAAACATTTTGCAACAGTGCCATTTCAATACCTACTACTTTAAAAATTGTCAATTCGAATACAATGTGTGTAGGAAGGTAGCGGAAAAGCTTCGCATTTCGCAATAACTGGAATGGTATCCTATTTACATTGGACTGCAATCACCCGTAGAGTAGACACGACTTAACGTTTCTAAGTTTTCACTACCTACCCGCGCTTTGCCCAAGAGTAGGGATGCAACATCGTTCATAAAAACATCGATGTTGGAATTAAAATATTTAAAAAAAAGAAACATAAATAAATAATTAATATTGCAGTCCATTCCTCACATCGCCATCTAGCCCCAAGCTAAGTTACTAGACTTGTGATATGGGTGCTAGACAATGGATACTTATATACTTTTCTTTTGTAAATATATACTTTTATTACATAAAAACAACCAGACCACAGACAAATATTTATGCATAAATACTGGTCTGAGGCGGGAATCGAACCCTGTGTTTGGCAGTCCGGCATGGTGACCATTGTGCCAATTGGGTCGTCATCGGTGTTCGAAACATCGTTCTTGTAAATCTACTCAAGGACGTCATACTGGTGTTCGGACTACTAGGAAATAAAACTTCGAATCGATAGGTGTTAGTTATTTAAAATAAAAAAGAATAAATAGCATAATTATAAGGCTCACATAAAAAAGTACCAGTTATATTATGCCTCAATTAAAATATGCCTGTGACCCGTTAAAATAACGAAGTTTGTAGAGAGCATTAAGAAATGGTGCTATTTTTAATCGTTTAAAAAAATGTTCAACCTTTTGTATTTTTACCAACCCTAGCGTTAGATGCAGTAAGGATTCCAGCTTCAGAACATTAATTTGTCCGTCAAATTCCCAACGCGAAATAGGCTTTTATTAAAGATAATCCTTTACATTTTAATCATACGATGGAATTAATTTCATGGCTCGCTACAATTCTGTCTCTTGTACCGATACAGCGCTAAGCTCTACTACAGGAATTGAGCGTAAAGAGCGACTAATTAGGACGGATAGTCGACTCGCTATTGTAGAATTCATTAGTAAATTGTGTCTACGCCTCTTAAGAGCTATTACAGACGATTTCGATAAATGTCTGAATCTCAGTTTATACTTTGCAGTTAATATACCTATTTTAATTAAAGGAATTTCGATTTCTCTACAAATTTTTAATTACAAATTTTCAAGTTGAATTATTACAAAATTATGCAACTTGAAAATTTGTACACCTGGAAAGATAAAACATAGTTGCGTTTAACCTTTGTATACAACATCAAATTTTACCTAAGTATAGGCCTCTAAGAAGCTATTACAGACGATTGTGATAAATATCTAAAGTTTATATTTTGCGATTAATATATTTTAATTAAAGAAATTTCGATTTCTCTACAAATTTTCAAGTTGCATAATTACAAAATTATGCAACTTGAAAATTTGTACACCTGAAAATATAAAACATAGTTGCGTTTAACAATACCAGATTTTACCGAGGTATAGGTATTAAGTTTTTGATTGATTGATTTTTTAAAGTAATTCAAAATTAACGATTAAGTTTCTAAATTTATTTTTTGTAGGAATCGTTCATAAGTATGTTTCTTAACATTTATTCCGTTAATAAATATTCTGTGGACTTAAGACTAATATTTAAAATCTATTGTTTTTTTTAATTGACGGAAAACAATCCCGAAAAAGATTCACGACCGTACGGAAAAAAAATACACACCATTATAGTCGTAAAGCGAGTTTGCGGAAGCCGCAAAACGAAATTTAATTTGCCCTGAACGCTGCATCAGAAATAAAGTTAAAACAGTCGCTGCAGTAGGCGGTAGTACGCCAAACTTCTAACGCAAATGAATAGCGAATGGGAAAAGTTGGTTCTAGAAAAATGATGTCCCAACCGGAGTCGGTGAGTATTATCGTCGCCAATTTGCTGAGGCTATGTTTCTTCTGATATTATTGTTATTAAATTAAGCGTACCTATCACATCTTAGACCGCATCTTCACTAACCATGCTGAGCGATTGGCAAATCATTATACTAATTAGATCTATTTTAGTAATAATGATGTCTAATATGGTACTTCCATACTATCTTAAGAGAAAAGGGTACCGGCGCTCTCTCCATACAAATGTAGTCGACTGTTTCCTCCCTGGATAATGACACTAGCACAAATATTTTTGTTGCATAAAACCTATAACTGCCATGACTATGCCCCTGTGTCCTGGATTTTTTCATTTTCTTATTAATATAGAAAGTAAGAGTTAAAAAACCAATTATATATAAAAAAGACATAGGGGTATGGTCATGGCAGTTTTAGGTTGAATGCTACAAAAATATTTGCTATAGTGTCATTATCCAGGGAGAAACCGTCGACTACGTTTGTATGGAGAGAGCGTGAAATAACTGACTTGGTTTTACTTAAGATCTTACATTTACATGGTGGAAGGATTGCGTAGAGACTTGGCCTTCATGTAATTACATTAATTGATTGGATTATTACTAAATACACATAAAACATTTTGTAGGATGTACAGTCAGCAGCATAATTGCAGACCCACCGTAGAGTTTTGAAATTACTATTATTGGAATGTTTTCATTCTAATATTTTTTGTTTGTAAAAATTCATAAGTTAGAAGACTTTAAACTTCAACTAAAGCAGGTGCTTAGAATCTTGCTTATGTTGAATACATTCTTATAACAGCCGTTTTGGAGATCTACGGTGGGTCTGCAATTATGCAGCCGACCGTACCTATTCCATTATTTACGAACAATTACGTAAAAAAATACAGTATCTTTTCCCTTAAATTGATCGCTCTCATTGGAAGAACAATTAATTGCTTGATAACAAAGTTTTTCCCAACTAATAAAAGAAAATGAATGAAACATGTTAAAGACTAGAACTATCAATGGAACTCTTAGATACACAGTTGAACTCGAGCGGATAAGTGAGTAAGTCACTTCATTTCGAGATAGTTCGAAAGCGAGTCATTAAACTGAATGAAACGTGCGGCAATACCAACTTTGTTTTATGTCTTTACTTTACAAACAGTTAAATAAAAACAAAGAAGTCTTTAGTACTCACCGTTTTTGCCGTTTGCGCAGATACCGTGTCTGGGTACTGAATGAGAGCTTGGAATGAATCTGTAAACGAAATACGGTAAGCTTTAGTAATACACTACAGCAGAGTGAATTGAAAGCTAATTACGTGCTTACGACTATCACAATTGTTAATCTATTTAACACTAATAGCTTTGGAAACTGAACTCTGCCGGTTCACTTATAACTTATAATGAAATTTAATGTTTTAAATAAACCTAAAATGTAGTTGGTTCGCCACGTATACTGGTATATTGGCGCCTAACGTGGAGTCGAGCCCACATTGGCGCCCAACGTGGAGTTGAGCGCGCGTGCCGACGCGGCTGACTAAGTTGCGACTCAGGTGCTCTGCAGCAGTATTATCATTTACAGCACTCAAGTAAATATTCGAGTAGCTAAACAAGTTTCATGCCTATTTTGCTTAAGTTATAAACTGGAATTTATTGCTTATGTCGTCGCCGTGTGCCTCGCTCACTCCCGTCTCTTGTGGTTGAAACTTTGATGCGGACTTCGTGAGTGAGTTTGCTAGTGATCGTTATGACTAACTCGAACTTGCAATAAATGTTTAACTTGTTACTAATATATTTTATTTTTAGGTTCGATTGAATTTACTGAGTGAAAAGAGTACAACATTAAACACAACCATCTGTATAATAAGAGTAAGCAACGGTATAAATACAATGTGTTTCAGCGAAGGTATTCTTTTATAAAAGGGGGTTGTTCTAGACGTTTAGGCTAACAACTTTTGTTCTACGACTTTTGGAAATTCGAACATTTTGTTCGAAATTTTCGTATGAAATAGCTGATTTTCAAGTAAAAAATCCCTCAGAATAATCGAAAAAAAAAGTTCGAATTTCCAAAAGTCGTAGAACAAAAGTTGTTTGTCAAGACGTCTAGAACAACCCCCTTTCTTATTAAAACCCCTTCGCTGAAACACATTGTATAAGTGGGTATTAAACATAAAAACGACTATAAACAACTTGAACCAAGAAATGTTCTCACATTGAACGTGAACGACCCCGCAAGTAATATAGTTCGTCGTGAAGTCTATTTACTGCAAGAGGATAAACGTTAAATCCCCTAATTTAAGGCATGAGCCCGGCGATCATTGCCGTCCGTTGGCCGTGGACATAAATTCACATTTTTAGGTAACTGCGTATAGCCCACATGTAACGTAACACCTGTGCCATACAGTTAATACGAGTAGATTACTTCGTATGAAGTATTGTCAGTTGAAAGGCCATTTCTTATTAAGATCCTAATACATAAAAAGATGATAAGAAGAATATGATTGGCTATTACTAATTCAGTTAGGTAGTAGAATAGGAAAATCTATGAAAAAGCTAAGGCAATACATTCTTGTAATATTTCTAACACAAAAAAAAGCAATCAAAAAAATATTATTGAAACGTAACAACCATTAGCGGCTTACCAGGATTAACAAAGCTTCATTAAAAATTAGAAAAAAATTTGATCCATCCTCTCTTCAACGTCTTAAACAACTATTAAATAATTAAATCTTTACAACATTTCAGACAAGAAAATCTCGCCACAAACTATGAAAATAGGCTTGTATATTATAATTAGTGCCAGAAAACGGATAAAATAGATACATTTACCTAGTTTTTAAGCTTTTGCATAGATTTTTTCGCGGCGACCGAATCCAGAAATTCCGTAACGAAAATAAAACCTAACACCCCCCACTCCGCCTACCATGTAGCTCGGCCGAGCGTTCGCTTAACGTATTTTTATAAGTATTATAAGTATACAAAAACTCGAAAGACCAGAAGCAAACCCGCTACCATCTGATCACAGACAAGAGTACGCCCACGACAGACGTCATCAAGATAAAGCTACTCAAAGAAAGTTTTCATTACGTAAATTAAAAAATAATGTTGTTTCCTTCGTACATAGTTAAATGCTCTTTAAGATCTAATATTTTCTTTCTAAACGCCATTTGGGAACGTTATAACATAATGCAAAAGGGCTTCCAGCAAATTCGTGTTTTTATGTAATTACCTACATTGTGAATAAGCAAAACAGACTTACGGCACCCCCGGATAAGGATATATAGACTATTACATCCGTATTCGTTAAATTAGAAAACGTAGGTACAACGTATGTTTTTGTTTAATTTATTACGTAAGTCAATTTAAAACAAATAAGACGTTCAATAAGAAAATTTTCCTAATGGAATGTAAATTGACTAAAGAAACATTAGGGATTCCAATTAAATTAAAATTAATTATTAATAAGTTAGTGTTAGTCTTCGAAATAGAAGCAAGTGGAACAAAATAATCATATTCTGCGGCATTTGTTGATTAGAACCGTCATTAAACAACAAAATGTATTAATTAATTGTACTAACAAACTTCGTATTTACATAAAAAGTTGTATGCAGTCTGGAGTAAATTAGAATTGTTCCAAAATACTCGTAGAGTCGCTAGTCGCCAGTTACCCCCTTTTGTTCCGGTTTATTTACTTTGAAATATTCGAATGCTACTAACTCAATAACGGCTGCTCCGATTGTGCGAAGAAATTCAAATCTCAATCAATCCGAGGCGTGCGCGCTTCATTATCTTCCATTAAAAATTCAACCAGAATAAGCAATTAGGTTTATGGAATATTTAATCGTCAATGTCTAGGCAAATACCAGATGGATGTTGTTGCAAAATTAAAATTACCTAATTCGCATTTCACCGTGTAGAAAATGGTCGTTTCCACCATGTTAATATTAAGCAGAGGGGTTCGTCTGTGTCGGCCGACCGATTAATGTGTAATTTGATATTTTAAATCTGAGGCTCCCGTCTGGCTGGAGCGAGCGCCCGTCAGGCCAGAATTATCATTCGCAATTTACGCGCCCTTTCAACCGAGCCCAGACACTCGCAAATTACTGTGCAACGAGAGCATTCCATTCGGGCTGCAAAGATCGCGGAAAACGAGATACCTGTAAATATTAAACTTACTGAAGCACGTCTCGCATTGCAAGGTACGGCGAGGTAACCCGTATAATAATGGTAGCTAAGACGTTGCCGTACCAAAGATGATCCGTCGTCGAATCAAATCCTTAATTAAGGGAATCTAACGACGATATATACACGATACCTACCGCAAACAGGGGACGCATAATAATTGTGGCGGTCTGCTACACCTTAATAAAGCCAATCGGGGTGGTCGAGGGCGAGGGCTGGGGTCAGGGAGGGGGGACAGGATTACAGCGACTCCGCGCTCTTCATTGAGATTTGTTTCGGGATTAGGAGCCAGTTTGATGGTAACCTTCCCGTCAGCTCGTAGCCGCCCGCTAACAGGCCACAATCGCCGCTACAACCATTTCCTCTAGACCGCTTCCATTATTAACGAAGTAAGGATAGCTCGATATTATATTTACGGCGTTAACTTTTAACGTTATGAAATCATAATGGTTGCGGACAAGGCTCGGTTAACAATCTCTATCAAATTTCCTTAAATATTTGTATTTCAGAGATATTATTATAAATGATAATTGGTAGGTATTCACTTTGTGTGGTATATTTGCTTCCCCCGAGGCAGGATAATTGAAGTAAGGATTTATAAATCCCGGATATGTGATCTACTTCGGTACAAGTCTAGATTTCGATTCGTGTATTTGAGTGGCACCGTGCGGCTTAGCGGGTGTGCTTGTGATCGCTACGGAATACTGACGTAATACCTACTCAAATACTTATCTATTTTTAAAGAAATTTATTTATTACTTCAAGATTGACTTATCCTACCTACTCTATCTACATCATCATCATAATATCAGCCACAGGACTGCTGCTGAACATAGGTCTCCCCCAAAGACTTCCAGAGCAATTCGACGACCCAGTTGGCACAATGGTCATCATGCCGGATTGCCAAACACAGAGTTGCGGTTTCGATTCCCGCCAGAAGTATTTATGCTTAAATATTTGTCTGTGGTCTGGTTGTTTCTATGTATTATAAGTATATATTTACAAAAGAAAAGTATTTAAGTAGTATATCCGTTGCCTAGCACCCATAACACAAGTCTAGTTACTTAACTTGGGGCTAGATGGCGATGTGTGGAATGTCCTATAATATTTATTTATAATCGGTCGCATGCTCTCTGCGTTTTCAGTGGGTAATTATTTTTAGGTTACCTATTGGTGTTTGACACCATACTTGCAAGGCATCCGACTCGCGAAGGGTTATTTTGTATATTCTGTTTTAAGACCATGTGTTCGCAAATCGACCTTTGTGTTAAGCAACTTTAAGTAATCAAATACTCATTTTTTGTTATTTTGATATAAGTAGATATTGTAGTTTAAAAACCATATTTTTGTTTATTTGGGTTGAAAACATGATATGAACAACTTTGTTCGATAAAAAAAATGTTAGAAAACAGAGAATTTTTAGATCGTTTATCGGTTTTTATTCAAAAATAGTTAACGTATGTTTCTAAAAATTGAATCAAATGATAGGTTTTGACCTCTAGGAACTATATTCTTGGATAATAATGCTAAAAAGTACAAAATGTTTTGCAAATCGATCGAATATAACAGTTAGCACGCGTCAGTTCCTCGCAGTTGGCCTCCGGGCGTCATCGAGGTAAGACCTATGCCACTTTTGCCGGCACGCTGCGTTCGAGCGAACCCCACGCGAAACCTTGCATTTGCAGGGATGACAAACTTTTTCCCGCAAATAATAATTTACAAACGTACTTGCCCGCAAATAATATACACTAATATTATAAAGAGGTAAGGTTAGTAACAAGTTTGTACATTGTATTGTTGCTCCAGTCTAAGCAGCTAGGCTTGTATAATGGTGACTAGACGCGATTGAATGAGCGCAAATAATCTATCGGTACTAATATTATAAAGAGGTAAGGTTAGTAACAAGTTTGTATATTGTATTGTTGCTCCAGTCTAAGCAGCTAGGCTTGAGTTATGGTGACTAGACGTGATTGAGTGAGCGCAAATAATCTATACTAATATTATAAAGAGGTAAGGTTAGGAACAAGTTTGTATATTGTATTGTTGCTCCAGTCTAAGCAGCTAGGCTTGTGTTATGGTGACTAGACCCGATTGAGTGAGCGCATATCATCGATACTAATATTATAAAGAGGTAAGGTTAGTAACAAGTTTGTATATTGTATTGTTGCTCCAGTCTAAGCAGCTAGGCTTGTGTTATGGTGACTAGACGTGATTGAGTGAGCGCAAATAATCTATACTAATATTATAAATAGGTAAGGTTAGGAACAAGTTTGTATATTGTATTGTTGCTCCAGTCTAAGCAGCTAGGCTTGTGTTATGGTGACTAGACCCGATTGAGTGAGCGCATATCATCGATACTAATATTATAAAGAGGTAAGGTTAGTAACAAGTTTGTATATTGTATTCTTGATCCAGTCTAAGCAGCTAAGCTTGTGTTATGGTGACTAGACGTGATTGAGTGAGCGCAAATAATCTATACTAATATTATAAATAGGTAAGGTTAGGAACAAGTTTGTATATTGTATTGTTGCTCCAGTCTAAGCAGCTAGGCTTGTGTTATGGTGACTAGACGCGATAGAGTGAGCGCAAATAATCTATACTAATATTATAAAGAGGTAAGGTTAGTAACAAGTTTGTATATTGTATTGTTGCTCCAGTCTAAGCAGCTAGGCTTGTGTTATGGTGACTAGACGCGATTGAGGGAGCGCAAATAATCTATACTAATATTATAAAGAGGTAAGGTTAGTAACAAGTTTGTATATTGTATTGTTGCTCCAGTCTAAGCAGCTAGGCTTGTGTTATGGTGACTAGACGCGATTGAGTGAGCGCAAATAATCTATACTAATATTATAAAGAGGTAAGGTTAGTAACAAGTTTGTACATTGTATTGTTGCTCTAGTCTAAGCAGCTAGGCTTGTGTTATGGTGACTAGACGTGATTGAGTGAGCGCAAATAATCATACTAATATTATAAAGAGGTAAGGTTAGGAACAAGTTTGTATATTGTATTGTTGCTCCAGTCTAAGCAGCTAGGCTTGTGTTATGGTGACTAGACCCGATTGAGTGAGCGCATATCATCGATACTAATATTATAAAGAGGTAAGGTTAGTAACAAGTTTGTACATTGTATTGTTGCTCCAGTCTAAGCAGCTAGGCTTGTGTTATGGTGACTAGACGTGATTGAGTGAGCGCAAATAATCTTTACTAATGTTATAAATAGGTAAGGTTAGGAACAAGTTTGTATATTGTATTGTTGCTCCAGTCTAAGCAGCTAGGCTTGTGTTATGGTGACTAGACCCGATTGAGTGAGCGCATATCATCGATACTAATATTATAAAGAGGTAAGGTTAGTAACAAGTTTGTACATTGTATTGTTGCTCTAGTCTAAGCAGCTAGGCTTGTGTTATGGTGACTAGACCCGATTGAGTGAGCGCATATCATCGATACTAATATTATAAAGAGGTAAGGTTAGTACAAGTTTGTATATTGTATTGTTGCTCCAGTCTAAGCAGCTAGGCTTGTGTTATGGTGACTAGACGTGATTGAGTGAGCGCAAATAATCTATACTAATATTATAAATAGGTAAGGTTAGGAACAAGTTTGTATATTGTATTGTTGCTCCAGTCTAAGCAGCTAGGCTTGTGTTATGGTGACTAGACCCGATTGAGTGAGCGCATATCATCGATACTAATATTATAAAGAGGTAAGGTTAGTAACAAGTTTGTATATTGTATTGTTGCTCCAGTCTAAGCAGCTAGGCTTGTGTTATGGTGACTAGACGCGATTGAGTGAGCGCAAATAATCTATACTAATATTATAAATAGGTAAGGTTAGGAACAAGTTTGTATATTGTATTGTTGCTCCAGTCTAAGCAGCTAGGCTTGTGTTATGGTGACTAGACCCGATTGAGTGAGCGCATATCATCGATACTAATATTATAAAGAGGTAAGGTTAGTAACAAGTTTGTATATTGTATTGTTGCTCCAGTCTAAGCAGCTAGGCTTGTGTTATGGTGACTAGACGCGATTGAGTGAGCGAGTGCTCCAGTCAGTCTAAGCAAACTATAAATGAAAAAAATATTTTAATAGAAAAAAATTAGGAAAAAAACTCAATTTTTTTATCGTTTTTTTATGATGTTATCACGTAAAATTATCGTCCGTAAACCATTGAGATAAATTACAAGAGAGGTCAGCGCCGTACATTGCCTCATTCCGTCCATCTGAGCTGAAATAAGACTAGACGACATAGTCGCTTGCTAGTTCGTAGAGGATAAGGGCCTTCGCATTTTGAATAAAAATATATGGAAACGTTACAAAAAATTACTTACAGCGGAAACAAACTTAAAAAACTTAAAAAAACACAACGTTATGTACTACCTGAATTATATTTAACATTACAAACAAATATTACGACAACCGTAGAAAATATGAATAAAAGTCAAATTAAAAGATAAGTATTTAATATAACTGAATTTGCCTTAGATAACTGATAGACGTGTGGCAAGCAAAAAACCGGTCAAGTTCGCACTTGACCGCTTTTTTTGCGAACTCGCGCACGGAGCGAGGGTTCCGTACACATATATTTATAATTTGTAAAAAAATGTTCCTTTATTTTGCAGTATATTAGGTAGTAGGTATTATAGGTATTACAGAACCCTAAAAACCCTTAAATAATAGGTAAGTCTTAACTCAGTGTTTAATTACTTTTACCCCTTAAACTAGCTAGCCCCAATGCCAAACATCACAATCGGTTTAATTTTGTACGTAAAGAAGTAACAAACAAACACACTAGACACACACACACACACAAACTTTCGTATTTATAATAAATAAGTATATTATAATACCTTGTTCATAAACTTGTTATTGTAAAAAGCCTCTACATCTACGTGTTTAACTCTAATGAAATTTTGTAGGTATAAAAGGTAGTGTCATTTCTGAAGTAGCGGATGGCTTGGTCATGGCGCGCTCCCACCCGCGCAGGCTCCCGCCGTTATAAAATGGAACGTAACTTGTCTATACGTAGTGTTATCCTAAATGAATGCCGTAAACCGACTTTGCAGACAACCATTTTTTTATTTTTCTTTTAATCTATGTGTGTGTATATTTGTAATATGTAGAAGATTAGTTTCTTTTCGGTTTTTTGTTTCACGGTTTTGTAATGCGTAACATTTTTTTCTCGGCTAGGTCCCCGCGTCAACCCGCGATAGGGAACTTCGTTCCAATAAAAATATTAGGTACATTATTACAGCTACACATTAGTTTTATTATTTTACGTATCGGGCCCAATTAGATAACGAAAACCTACTGTTGACACCTACCTACACTGTGGCGTGCCCACTGTTTACACCTACACTGTGGCGTAGCTTGATCGCGTACGCGAGTCGTTGCGCGCGGCTCACTTTCACGCTACGTCTTTGTGCGCGGAGGCTGAGGTAATGTTAAAATACCTACACACGGTACAGGAAGAGGGCCTTAAGTATTTGTTGTTATAGCGGCAACAGAAATACATCTTTTAACTTCAACTGTCTAGCTATCACGGTTCATGAGAAACAGCCTGGTGACAGAATGACATACAGTTGAGTCTCAGTAATAAGGTTCCGTTTTTACTCTCTGGATACGGAACCCCAAAAACCCACATTACATTGTAATATTGACCTCAAAAACCGCGACAATCCAGTTTAAAACTTTTCTCAGAACTAAAAACATATCACATTACTTGTATTTACTAGAAAAGCTCGAAATGATATACCGCACCACTTTCTGTTTTGTTAAATGTTTTGAGTTAGACGTTCGTATGAATATTCAAAAGGAGCGTCGGGGACAAAAGCTTTTTACAATTGGACAATGATAAATGCTAAAAAAACAAACTGTTTTTAGTAAGTGCTGGACGTTCGGAAATTGGAAACGTAAGGAGATAAGTTATGATGCTAAGTTACAGAGCAGACTCCTGAAATTCATAGATCGAGATTTTTTTGACGTATATTAAAATGGGTGAATATTGTGTGACGTCATGCGTCATGTTCCGGTAACAAGACACGTCCGTTCTCGTAAGGAAACAAGAGTATTTAATAATAATATCGCTCATCTAGGCTTGTGTTACGGTGACAAGTGCGAATAGAAGACTAAAATAATATAAACGAAAAAGAAGAATAAGTTAAAAATAACATTTTTTTCCTCGTTTTCATTTGATGCTATTACGTAAAATTATCGTCCGTAAACTGATTTTATAGACAAAAATTTTTATACTTATACGTATTATTAAAAAAATATAATCTTAACAAAACAGAACTAAATAAATAAAACATTCCACACGTCACTATCTAGCCCCAAGCTAAGTTACTAGACTTGTGTTATGGGTGCTAGACAACGCATATACTACTTAAATACTTTTTATTTTGTAAATATATACTTATAATACATAGAAACAACCAGATCACAGACAAATATCTAAGCATAAATACTTGTCTGAGGCGGGAATCGAACCCGCAACCCTGTGTTTGGCAGTCCGGCATGGTGTCCATTGTGCCAACTGGGTCGTCAAATCATCCTCATATTGGACACACTCGGCTAATAGATGCTGCACATAAGTAATAGAACCTTGATTACATTTGAAACAGTCGTTTACAGAGAAATTGCTTGAAAATAATATATCATTGAATAATATAGTGTGTTCGTGATAGTCATACTTCAAAATCCAAGATTGTCTCTTTGGAATATCGAAACCGATTTGCTCATAAATTGTGTCTTTGACGAAACAAAGAAACTGAGAATTGATTTGTTTTTATATACTTACTACAAAAATACCATTGAATAAATACGTCACGAAAAAGGAAACGTGTTGACATTCGTAGAAAATGGTAGACCTCGCGAATGTTCATTTGCTCAGGGCAATGGAGGACTATATTTTAAAAGTAAGGTAATTTCAGGTTTTTGAATATAGGTACTTACTTTGTGTAATTAGCGATGAGTGAGCAATGTGCGCCTCGGTGTTGGCCACAGGCACGCTTATCAAATATGTACCTACCTACCTGCCTGGCTTCAGCATACCGGATTTATTTAGGATATGCATGAGGGTGAGATTTAAATTTTAAACGGATTGCGCCCTTGGATTTAGGCCCTGTGTTATGTTTGGTAAATCTATCACTATAACACTCTCGAAATTAATTTTAAAGCCGCCGCGATTCGATTTATTAATAGTTGTTTTAGCCACTGTAATCCCTTGGAGCCTTTATGGACACAAAAGCAGTTGTGATAAAAGGCTTATCAAACGCGTATTTAAATTATAAATTACTGACACAGCTGCATAATTAATTAGGGATGATCATAGTGTAACTACAACACCAAAGCAGATAATGGATAGAGATCAGTTTCCAACATATTAAATTAAATAATCAAATATATAAATGTACTTACTGTTTTTAGTGAAGGTGACAATCTTGAGCACTTTGCCGTACCGTTGGAAGATGGAGTATAGAACGTCCAAGACGATAGGATAAAGCATATGTTCTATAATAACGCGCAGAACTGTGTTCGGACCACCCTGAGGACAAGAAAAACATTCATTTAATTTGCATACAAAATCAAAATATTTTTTTTTAAACAATTAAAATTATGCATCACTTTGAAGCGAAAAAAACGTACGGTCGACTGCATGATTACAGACCTACCGTAGAGCTCCAAAACGGCTGGTATAAAAATGTTTTCAACACTAGCAAGATTCTAGACACCTGCTTTAGTTGAAGTTTAAAGTCTTCTATCTCATCAATTTGTCAAATAAAAAATATTAGAATAAAAACATGCCAGTAATAGTAATTTAAGAACTCTACCGGGGGCTGCTATTATGCAGATGACCGCATTTGCTAGAGGTCTATGCGACATGAGCATGGATATGGACTGTTCAATTCAGACTTTCCCAAGCTATGGGTCGCGAATCGCAACCTACTGGATCGCGAGAAAATTTTAGGTGGGTCCTAAAACTGAGGACCACATGACGATTTTGACGGGACGAACGATTTCGCCTAATTTTTGTGCGTCTCGCTAAGATATCACTCTGAGTATAAGAAGATAAGTCACTAAAAGATACTTTTTGATCACAATTTTTTTTTTCAGTAGCTGAAACCTAACCTTGTTTGTTTAAAAGCCCTTTTTCCCCTTAACATCTTCTTACTTATGTGGAGTGGAATTTTCAGACATAAGTTGGTAAACTTAGTTGTATTTTGAATCATGTCTGAATTATTTTTTTAGATGGGTCTTTTTTTTCTATTAATTATGGCTTTGCACGGCTTGTGCATTTAGCCAGATTCAAGTTATATTTTGCATCAAATTATGACCCGATTTTTCATAAATCGGGCCTTAAGTATTTCAAAAAAGTCAAAGTCGTCATATTCCAACAAGTCAGGGGCTATAGTAAAGCGGTGGCAAGTTTACCATAACCTTAAGAGATTTGGAGGCAACAAGAAAACTTCATGTTTGACACTGATTTTTACTTTCACTACACTTGTGCACTTTCACAGAACTAAATGCAATAACATTCCACCAGAATCATACCATTCAACTCGGGTTACAACTAAGTTTCATAAAAATAAAACTGCAGCACGACATGTTGTTAACTCGTTTCCGCCAAAACTCTTTAGATGGGTCGTTGTCCAGACTACTTTAGAAACCACTGGTAATTGATACATCGAGTTAAAAGTTAATCGACAACACATTAACCAATCCTAAATTAACGATGTACTAATGAGAACAAACTGTCAAAGTTTAATACGGGTAACAAGTAAAATGCTTCCCACGATTAGACTCCCAATAGACGAAGTAGCAAGAAACAAGAAACTTATCGTGGGCTGGCTTTAAACTGTGCGACACGTGACGCGACGGCGACGATCCCTTGGGACTGTCGGGACGTGTGTTGCCAGCTTTAGTTCTAAATTCGGTAACAACAATTAGTTAATTAATAATCATCCTACAAATAACAAATGTGACAACGTACTCAGCTAACATTTCTTAGACTCTGTCCTTGTTTTGCAGGAAAAACAACTGAATTACCCGAAAAGTATTCTCCATAGGAACATCACGGAAACGCTTTTTTATATTACACCGTTTAGTCATCATAAAATAAAAATAAAAAACGGTTGTACTCCGGGATTGCCGACAGAAGTAAAAACTTATAAAAAAACGAATTAAAAAAAAAACTTTATACTTAAAAAACCAAAAATTAAACTTATTGACGACCCAGTTGGAACAATGGTTACCACGCCGGACTGCCAAACACGGGGTTGTGGGTTCGATTCCCGCCTCAGACAAGTATTTATGCTTAGATATTGGTCTGTGGTCTGGTCGTTTCTATGTATTATAAGTATATATTTACAAAAGAAAAATTATATAAGTAGTATATCCGTTGTCTAGCACCCATAATACAAGTCTAGTTACTTAGCTTGGGGCTAGATGGCGATGTGTGGAATGTCCTGCAATATTTATATATTTACTATTTATTTACTAGTCAACTACAAAATATATGTACAGACATATATGTATATACATACACTGAGCTGCGTCGTAACGGTGTCGCGAGTTAAGAGATTTTATCTCATCTAAAAATATGCGTACCGCGCTAAAATAAGTTTTCACTTCAAAAAACTATAGGTAACTAGCTGCGCCCCGCGGTATCACCCGCGTAAGTCCCGATCCTGTGGGAAATCCGAGATAACAAAAAACTTGAGAGGTGTCAAGGGACACCCGGATGGAACAAAGTTTCTTTTGATTAATTAGTGAAGGAATTGTAATAAAATCAAAAAGTGTCGTTACAACTTTTGGTCTTAATTTTTTCTATCTAGTCCCCTTTTATATCCTATGCATCCAAACTATTTCTACGCAGAATTTCATCCAAATCGGTCCACTGATTTCGGAGACTACCCCCTAAAACCTTACAAACTCACAAACTTTACCTTTATAATATTAGTATAAATATGGAGACTTAACTAAATAAATGGATGTGTCGTCTGGGTGTCCCAAGAATATAAAACTCTCTTAAAATCTTTTATCTATTGCTGAAAATCTGATGTAACTTAAGTAAGTTTGAAACATTCAAAGTTTACCATTGCTATAAAGAGGGACACTTTACAATTAGTTTTTTTTAATAAAATATCGCATAACTTATATTTGACCCTAAATTACTGAATTATGTAGTTATTTGACACAAATCAGACAAATATCTATTAGTCTGTGAAGTGGCATCGTAGCTTCGAAACGATTCAAATGCGTTTTCATCTGAAAGCTCAATGTTCTGTGGATTTTTTTCTCCGCCTCTGAATTTGAAGGTTCTGACCAGTAATTCTCAGGAACTTTTTGTTACTTTATTTTCATTTACAGCTCTTCAAGTTTTTCATGTTCAATCGGCAACAATAGTGGAGGCTTACTGTAGAGCTATAAAATTGCTATTATCAGAAAGCTTTAGAAGTCCTGCTTGAGTTAAAAGTTAGTTCAAAGACACTGAACTTAAATACTTAAAATAGTCATTTTAGAACTCTTAGTGTTCGAAAATTGAAGCTTCGTGTTTTGTTGTCTGATTGTACGGTCAGAGTCAGAACTGCTGACCCACTGTAGGGTTCTAAAATTACTGTTATTAGTATGTTTTGACGTGACAACGTTTAATAAATTGGTGGAACACCTGCATTCACAAAAAAATGTCACGGTAATATCGTGTGACGTCATGCTTCAGGGTAATATGACCAGACGCGTCATGGTAACTTAGGAAACAGAGTATTTAATAATAATATTGCTAATCTGGGCTTGTGTTATGGTGACAAGTAACGAATAGAAGACTCATATAAAGGAAAAAAATTATAAAGAAAAATACAGAAAAAAAGACTTAAATAAAAAAATGGAATAATTTTATTTTATCGTTTTCTTATGACGTTATCACGTAAAATTATCTTCCGTAAGCTGACTTTACAGACAACCATTTTTTAATCTCAAAATATTGATCGAATAAATTCATAAGTTGAAAGACTTTAAACTTGAACTCGAGCAAGACCTCGAGTTGAAAACATTCTAATAGCAGTTTTGGAGCTGTTTGACTCCGAGCAATTCGAAAAACAATGCATATAACTTTTAATCAAATCAAAACTGATAACTGCGACATACCAAAACTGCAAAATGCACATGATACATCAGTTAAGCCCAAGGCAACAATCGCACGATCCATCTTGCAACAACCACCAACTTGCATAAACGACGTCCACCGAGAATACCCGAATCAGATTCGGGTAAAGAGAACGTATATTATTAAACGAAGCCTTTGTAAACGGGTATCTGTTTAAATGTTAACTATTCGAAAGGGGTGTTTCAAGGTACGAGTAGGTATATAAGTAGGCATTTAGTGTGTTGTGAATATTTTAGTTTGATGCTTGATTTAAGGAAAATTAGGTTTGTATTAATAATTTCGCATCTTGTTCTCGTAACGTTTATAAATTAACTAGCAGCGCTCCGCAGTTTCACCTTCGTAACTCCCGATCCCGTGGGAATATCAGGATAAAAAGTAGCCCATAGCCTTCCTCGATAAATGGACTATCCAACACAAAAATAATTTTTCAATTCGAACCAGTAGTTCCTGAGATTAGCGCGTTCAAACAAACAAACAAACAAACTAACTATAAGTATAGATATGTATTGGACCGTTGTCTACATCACCGAATAATAAATATTATCTGACATTTTGACATTTCTGCCAAGTCGACATTTAACGTCACACGGCACAAATCTAGTTAGGCTAAGTACCTTACTAGATTTGTGTTATGGGTGCAAGATAACGGATATACTACTTAAGTATATACTTTTCTTTTGTAAATATATACCTACTTATAATACAAATAAACAACCAGACCACAGACAAATAACTAAGCGTAAATGATTGCCTGAGGCGGGAATCGAACCCGCAACCCTGTGTTTGGCAGTCCGACTTGGTGACCATTGTGCCAACTGAGTCGTCTATCAGTTTAACTGGTTCTTTGTTTATGTCACATTTTTTAACGAGATAACGCATTCACAAAAAAGTGTCATGGTAATATTGTGTGACGTCATGCGTCCCGTTCCCGCTGTGTGACGCCATGCGTCCCGTTCCCGATGTGTGACGCCATGCGTCCGTTCCCATTAAGAAACAAATTTAATAATAATAATATCGACGAAAAGAAGACTTATATAAAGGAAAAAAACATAAAGGAAAAAAAGAAAGAAAAAGAAAAATTTTCATCGTTTTCTAATGACGTTATCACGATAAATTATCGTCCGTAAACCGTAGAACTTTACAGACAACCATTTGTTTTTATTTTAATGGCAATACAACGTTTGCCGGGACAGCTAGTATTATATATATGTCGATATTATAGTTGAGTATGTTCGTTTACCTGTATTTCCGTCCCACCATTAGCAGGTTGTAAAGCAGCGCCCGCACCAGCGACTAATGCAGCACCGGCACTGTTTGATATCGCTTGCGCAGCTTGAAGCGCCGCTTGCGCCGACGCCGACTACGAACAACAAAAACGTTCATCAGGCATATTGAATCAAACAAAGTTAGTGTCATTAGTCGCTAATAGGTACTTCAATAATGGGACCATCCGCAAATTAGACATTCTGCGAAAGCGACCACTTGTGAATGGGTCGTTTTACTACTTAACTCTAATAAGGTGTAAATAAGAACTGTACAGTTAATTTGCCGCAAAACAGGCTCTTCCTAGTGCGAGAACCCAAGCGCATTGTAAACTGACGGATCAACGCACAGCCTAAACCGCTGATCGTAGAGACCTGAAACTTGGAGGGTATGTTCTTTGTTTCACTTATGCATTCGATAAGAAAGGATTTTCCGTAATTTTACCCCTAAAGGGGTTAAAAAGGGGGGCAAAGTTAGTATGGGACAACGTGATTCCTAGGTCCAATCTACTTCAAATTTTCGACTTCTACGCAGACGAAGTCGCGGGCGAAAGCTAGTTTCCTATCTTTATGTAACTGCATATTTTATACCTATTCTGATAATTATCATAATATTTCATCGAACTGTAAATCGAGTAAAACAAATTATAAATAAATAAATAAATAAATATTGCACAACATTCCACACATCGCCATCTAACCCCAAGCTAAGTAACTAGACTTGTGTTATGGGTGCTAGACAACGGATATACTACTTATATACTTTTCTTTTGTAAATACATACTTATAATACATAGAAACAACCAGACCACAGACAAATATCTAAGCATAAATACTTGTCTGAGGCGGGAATCGAACCAGCAACCCTGTGTTTGGCAATCCGGCATGGTGACCATTGTGCCAACTGGGTCGTCATAAGATTCGAGTATCCTCAAAATAAAGTGATAAAAGTAGTAAACAATGACAAACACAATTCTATTTATGTATGGTGAATAAGATAAGGTAAACAATAGAAATGGCGTGAATCCCAATATCATAAGGATAAGCTAACTTACAATTCCAATACCATATGGCATATATCGCGCAGACCCCCAAAGAACGAAAAATATATTCGAGCAAATAAAACACGTTTATTGTCACGCACGAAAAGTAAACATGTCCATTCGGCTCTCATAATTTCCGGAACAATGAAACGTAATAAGACTGAGCCGAGGGGAGTTATCTCTACCACGAGTGCCTTCGGACGACACTAGATAACGGCCACCACATCAAAGGTATTGCAATAAACTTATTTTGTATCGTACAGACAGACGATTCAGATACTTTGTTTCTTTATGAAGGGCAATGACAATTACGTGATGATATTAAACTATCACGTCTTTGGAATTCGTTATGATTCGGACGTAAAAGTTTGTTTAGGTTCTTTTAATTCCATTAAATGACTAGCTGCGCTCCGCGGTTTCGCCCGCGTAAGTCCCGATCCCATAGGAATATCGGGATATAAATTAGCCTATGTGTCAATCCAGGTCTCCAGCTATCTACATACCGAGTTACAGCGCAATCGGTCCAGTAGTTTTTGCGTGAAGGAGTAACAAACATAAACTTTCACATTTATAATATTAGTAGGATAGGATTATTTAGAAAACTTTTAATGTCTACTTAGTTACGTCACGTGCCGTATGCTTCTCGCTGATGGTTTAGTTTGCAGATGTTGCGATGAAAACTTTTGTAAAGTGTCGAATTGGAATGATTTCAATCTCAACAAGTCGCGTAGCGTAAACTTTTCCGTAATACCTATATTCTATATCGTCGCTTAGGTTAGATTTCATCTTAGGTAAACTAACATAAGAACTAGTGAATTCGATGTAAAATTAATAACTTGGCTTAAACTATTCTGTATGAAACATCTAGAAATTGGACCCAATCTCCGACTTCGTTATTTTTTGGTTTTCCATCGATCCTCCATGTAGCCTTTTTTGTTATTTTTGTTATACATTTAACATTCAATGATTTTCAAATTATTTTATATTATTGGATCAATTATTTTGGCATCATATTAGAGTACTTTTAACTTTTAATATTTGCATGCTGGCTGAGCTAAGTGCTGGTGAAATTATTATGTTGAATTATTTTTTTATGTGACACTAGCTGCGCTCCGCGGTTTCACCCGTGTAACTCCCGATCCCGTGGGAATATCAGGATAAAAAGTTGCCTATAGCCTTCCTCGATAAATGGAAAAATTATTTTTCAATTCGAACCAGTAGTTCCTGAGATTAGCGCGTTCAAACAATCAAACAAACAAACTCTTCAGCTTTATAATATAAAAGTATAGATTCATTCATTACATTTCTATTTGTTACATCATAAAACAAGAGTAAATATACAAACACGAATAAAAAGCATGAAATAAAAAAGTTCTTTATTGACAACAATATTCATTGAAATGTTGCAAAATATAAACATCGAATGAAATTTATCATTCATCACGGTTCACTGTAGTTGTTAGGCAATTTTGTTAAAATGAAAACTTCAATTTCATCATATTGTAAATAAAACTGTAACAGATACCTACTGTAAATTAAATATACGTCAGTTAAAAGGTATCATTACGGGACGGAGTTTGTGAAACTTTAGACAAACAAGCACTTAACTCTTTACCCGTATCAAATAATGAAAGTGTCACCGCACAAAGTTAACATTCTGAGAAGACACGTATTCGTCGGCATACATTAACAAATCGGTCGCATGATTAATGTCGTAAAAGGTCTTTTTCACGCGTAACGAGTTCTGTATATGAATAAAAAATGTAATGAAATGACACAAGAGTGAAATATGTTGTGTTTACACGAAACGTTCACATTCAAGGGGTGCGGGTGGGGGAACACTTTGATCCTATATTTTCACATGGCTTTGTGCGCGACGACACGGGCTGACAAGCGGGCCCCGGCCAGACACAAAAATAAGGCTTTAACCGTGTCATGGTAAGCCTGCTGCCGACAGCAAAGGCTCTGCTACAAATTCGCGTTGACTTGTTTTCTTCCCACTCCTTTTTTCTATAACACGTATTGTTTGTTGTCTTTATCGACAGGTAACGTCGCTTTCACCGGAAATTCGTAAACCTTACCTAATTATAAAGTTTGTTTATCCTATCGGCAAAAACATCAAACGAAATATTTGGTTTCAAATTCTACTTCTGACGGATACACTTTACGATATTTAGCCGACAGCGAAATTCAGACCGTACGCTTTCCGAGGGGATAAATATAATCAGCATTTGATTAATGTTTGTAAGTTTAACAAACATAGCTAAGAACACTCCCGGAAAATCACCTTTTAAACAAAAAAAATTAAATCAAAATCGGTGCATCCGTTCGGGAGCTATGATGCCACAGACACACACACAGACACGTCAAAACACCCCGTCGTTTTTGCGTTGGGGGTTAAATATTGAAAATCATACAGAACAAGCTATTTCGTTGTCACATTATAAACTTTTCTAACAATCATTTTTCATAGAAATGTATATTCCATGAGTCAATCTTTAACGATGGCTACCACCGTTCACTATTGGTCCCAGATGTTCGCTCTACGAAGTCTACAATATGACTTCCCTGACTTCATCCGTGATTGAAGACTCCCATTCACTACAAAAACCTTTTGCATCGCATGATTGATCAAAGCTTTGCAATCCGTGAACGTTCTTTAAAATGCGAGATAAGACGAACCGGGAGGTTTTTGAAAAATATACTTACGACCTATAGATATTAAGATAAGCTTAAGCTTCAGTTCTTTTCCATCCAAAGGTTGCCTGGAAGAAATCGCTTTCAGCGATAAGGCCGCCCATTTGTGCAACTTATACTTTCTAGCTATTACTTTACTTTGTGTATATAGTGTTCTGTTTCTTCCTGTGTTGTACGAATAAAGTTATCTATCTATCTATCTATCTTAAATAAAGAATAACTATGAGATGTTTTGTCACGTTTCGATCGTGACGTTATAATCTGTAAAGCGTCTCTTTTCATGTTATTCGCAATAATAATGTATAGTTCTGTTAGCAACTCCCTCGTTATAAGTTTTAATAGTGTACAATACAAAGAGCTACCGAATTGTGACTGGAGGGCGGTAAATCCGTATAGTGTGGGTGGATCTTTTTATTTTCCCGATTTCGTGGCACATTTCTAGACACGAGTAAAGATACTTTAGAAGCAATAACTGTTATACAATTTGTTTCAGCGAAGGGGTTTTAATACGAAAGGGGGTTGTTCTAGACGTCTAGGCGAACAACTTTTGTTTGAATCAACTTTTGGAAATTCGCATTTCGTTCAAAGTGTTTGTATGAAACAGCTGATTTTCAAGTAAAAATTCCCTCAGAATTATCGAAAAATAAAAGTTCAAATTTCCAGGGTTGTTCGCCTAGATGCCTAGAACAACCCCCTTTCGTATTATAATCTCTTCGCTGAAACACATTGACTATCTATACTACTAGCTGTCCAATTTTGCCATAAAAAAACCAGGCTGATTTGTGAATCTAAACCATCCAAGGCGCCACCCAAACGCATACAAAAAATTCATTCAAATCGGTCCTTCCGTTTAGGAGGAGTTCAGTGACATACACACTTACAGTAGAATTATATATATATATATGGAGAAAGTTATAAAGAGGAAAGATATTTTTTATTTGCATTGAATAGGCTCTGAAAACTGGACCAATTTTAATGAAACTTGGTATGAGGATACATTGAATAATTGGGAGTGTTATAGATTACTTTTATCCCGATATTCCCACGGCCATCTCATGTTATATATACTTTGTTTTATTGGTTGATATCTATAGGGATAAAGGCATCGTTTTGACTACTCTAAGTAGCTATTAGATCAGGGTTTATTGGGGGAAATCGTTAAATTCAAACTAGGAACATCTGCGCCCGAAACCTATTACGGAAAATAAGTCTTCTACCGTAAGTAACATCCTAGCCAGGCACAAGTCACATCATTATAGTGTTACAGTACTGAGCTGGGAAATATTGCAATGTTCAAATGTACAGTATGCGTCATAAGTCCACTATCGGTGTGTTACAATCCAACTTATATTATAAATGTGAAAGTTTGTGTGCGTGTGTGTGTGTTTGTTACTCCTTCATGCTAAGACCACTGAACCAATTGCACCCCGCGGTTTCACCCGCATAAGTTCCGTTCCTTTGGGAATATCGGGATAAAAAGTAAAAAAAAGTTTATATGTTAATCCAGGTCTCCAGCTATCTACATACCGAATTTCATTGCAATCCGTTTAGTAGTTTTAGCGTGAAGGAGTAACAAACATAAACACACACACACAAACTTTCACATTTATAATATTAGTAGGATCTTTAAGGGCTTCCCCTCACTCATCCACAGAAGGCTGGCAAAATTCCCTCTCTAGATGGCCAAACTTACTCAGTTTTTGTTTTTGAAAAGATGCAAATAGAATACTTTGTATTTCTTTTAAAAATAATATTATGGTCATTTGTTTTGAAGTTTTCTTCCGGTTTGTAAGAAGTGTTACCTATAAAATCATTCTTAACTAAACGGAGCTGTTAAAATACATATATTCCTCATTAATCAAACCGTTTTAGTACAAAGTATCAGTTTCCACTCGTTATTGTTTACCTAAACCTTCCTATTACAGTTAATGGTCATTTAAATCGTTCCCTTTGTACATAATTGTTGTCTATTAGGTTTCATGGTTAATCGTTGAACCCCACATTTGGGTAACATAACAAAATCGATATTGCCACACAATAAAGCTGTTTTTAATTGCTTTTCATTTCAAACTGATGTTATTTTTTAGCCCTATTTGAATTCAAAGTCAAAGTCAATTTTTTTTATTCTTTTGGATGCTTAATACATTTGTACAAATACCACATGAAAACGTCTTAAAAACTAAGTTAGGATGAATTTCAAAAGTGTTTTTCATTTACTTCTTCAGTTATTTAATAGTCAAATAAGAATTTCACAAGGAATGTGTGCTAAGTATTAAGTAAGCCAATCCTGTGTGAATATCAGGACGAAAATTTTGCCTATGTTTTATTCCATGGTTCTAGATGTCTACATAACAAGTTTCATCGCGATCCATACTGTAGTTTATTTGCATGAATATGTTAAAAAATAAACAGATTTTAACATACAAACTTTTTATCAGGTACTTATAATATTTTGGTTAAATAATTTTAATATATAAAATTTGAGGAAGATTGAACAAACTCATCTCCTGAATGAAAAATATGGTACAAAAATTCAGAGTCTAATAGGTACATAACTTTTAAATACCTATACAATTTTGATTAAATAATTACAGTCCATAAAGCAAAATTTAAACGTTTAATACAATCTTAAAGCAAAGATTGTATTAAATGTTTCAAGAAACTCATCTCCCGAATGAACAATATGGTACAAAAATTCAGAGTAAAAAGGTACCTACATAAACTTTTTAATACCTATACTATTTGATTAAATAATTACAGTCCATAAAGCAAAATTTAAACGTCTAATACAATCTTAAAGCAAAGATTGTATTAAATGTTTCAAGAAACTCATCTCCAGAATGAACAATCAAACAACAATATCAAAGCAACATAGAGCAACAGAAACAACAAAGCTAATACTGCTTTGTAGACATATTTACCTACAAATATTTGCAGTAAACACCTCTAGAGGAGCGGTCTCTACAGATAGATAATAGATACTTACCTTAACTTCTATCCGTTTAAGGTTTAATCTTCACGTTAATTAGCCTCGTATTGACATGTACGTGTTTGTAATAGAGACAATTAGATCAAATAATACACAAATATTTATTTGATTAGTTATGTAGTTATAATCGGCATTAATTAACGATAAGTTGTTATAATATCCTTGTGATTACGGACTTAGATTGTTAAAATATAACAGGGTGGAATCCAGCGTTATGAAATATAGGTAAACCTACTTTGCATTTTCTTTGACTAGAAAATGTAGCCCTACTTCATCAATACAAGTAACTTGATAACGTCTTATAAATCAAACTAGCTCTTGCCCGCGACTTCGTCCGCGAAGAAGTCGAAAATTTGAAGTGGATTGGACCGAGGAATCATGTTGTCCCATACAAACTTTGCCCCCCTTTTTACCCCCTTAGGGGTAGAATTTCGGAAAATCCTTTCTTATCGGATGCCTACGTTATACAAAGAACACACCCTCCAATTTTCAGGTCTCTACGATCAGCGGTTTAGGCTGTGCGTTGATCCGTCAGTCAGTCATTCAGAACAAAGCATTTTATATGTATAGATTATACATCGGTATTCACAAAAAAGTGTGACATCATGCGTCATGGTTAAAAAGTGTGACGTCACGTGTCCCGTGTTTGTTTTGTATTGTTTAATAATAATACCGCTTATCTGGGCTTGTGTTATGGTGACGAGTGACGAATATAAGACTTATATAAAGAAGGAAAATGTAAAGGAAAAACAAAAATAATCACATTTTTTCATCGTTTTCTCATGACGTTATCGCGTAAAATTATCGTTCTCAAATCGACTTTACAGACACTCTTTTTTATGTAGCGTAGATCGAAGTCTCTAATTAGCATAAAACTAGCTGTAATACTATTATGTATCTGTATATTTGTACAAATACAAAATACTAGTAACTATTATATCTAAAAAAATGCATTGAAGAGTTCGCCTATCCAATGCAACGGTGGCTATTAAAAAACTAGTGATTACAAGGCAGAAGATAATTTAAAGCGGCCTACGAAGTCCAAAATTATATTTTAAGGTTTTAAATTAAAGCTTTAACCAAAATGACGTTCAGGTTTTAAATTAAAACTTAACCTAGCTATTTAATGTCTAAAACATTTAAAATGAATCTTGACAATGATTGGTTGTTAAAGCAATATTTAATAATAATCTCCAAGCTTTGTAAGAAGCTTCCTCAAAACAACCCATTATTTTGTGATAGGTAAAGGTATTATCTGTCAGTCAATTATTTTTGTTTGATCAAATGAAACCCGCTGGCCGATAATATCCGCTCCGGGTTTGTAATATTGCTTAGGTTAGACGTTGGTTTCAGTGAAGAAAAGTTGGTTTAATAAAAGTTTACAATAAGTTTTATTAAAGCAACGCAAGCTTTTGACACATTTTCTACGATCTTTAGCTTGTGACCGTGGCTTTGCTTGCTTATTTTTCCTGACTCAATACCGGGATGATAACTATCCTATGTCTAATAGGATACATAAGTTGCAAATTTTCTTAAACAAACAAGTCTTTCACGCATCTCTAAATATTAAATTTAAAGTTCTGACTGAGTGACTGATATTTTAAAGAACTTAAACCAAAAGACGGATTGGATCAAATTTGGCATATGTACAGATAGCTATTCTAACGAAGACATCCCCTAAGGAAGCACTTTGGAAAATTCAATTCCTACGTGGACGTACGTAGTCGCGGGCAAAAGTTATTTTTAACCCACAAAAAGGAGGACATAATCATTTATATATTAAATCTACTTATTTTTTTATTAAAACCAGTCTTCCTTTGCTCATTCTACAAAATCAGCCTTAAAACAAAATCAACAAACAAAGTTCTAACAAAACTGGAGAATCTTGAATGGGAAGGAACGTCATCCCTTCCGATATAACAACATCTCGATGTTATCACCCGTCAGAATGATTTTGTTTTTGATAGGTTTCGTTCGTGGATAAGCAAAACTAATTACGCGTTTTAATTAATCCTCCCATTGGGAGTTTTGTTACCAAAAATATTGATTTCACTTGTTTCCCGTTGCCGCAGCGCCTGAGGTTACAGGTCCTCATTCCCAACGTTATACGTACTTACCTACTTACTTTTTGTAATATATACCTACCGTTCATTATTGTTACTCGAATTTTATTGTTGTTAAACAAATATTTCTCAGAATTGTGAGAAAGCCCAACAAATGAAAAGCTCTGAATTTCAACGGAGATTATTTTCATTTGTTGCTATTGTAATGTTAGTTAATTTCTGTTTCGTAGAAATGGTAAAATTGGCTAAAGGGTATATTTATCAACAATGGGCCGGGACATTTTTTTCTAAGGTGGTAAAATCTCTAAATCATTCCAAGAAAAAATAATTTTATTCAATATGTTTTTCTTTAAAAAAGGTTTCATGGAATTTTACAACAATGTCAACATGAATTTAATTACCATCTAAACGCAAATATTAATTTAAATTTTTGGTAGTAGTTTAAGATATTATCATGTATTTTGCGCGTATCCATGTTATAAAGTTTTGGTAGGGATAAATAAAGCTGGCATATGAATATAAAACATAATAGAAAAATTCAAGTTTTGTTTTTTAACAGGCGATTTCGGCGATCAAAAAAGTTTTGAACAAAAAATTTGATCCAAATGAACAAACATTGAAATGAAATTCTTAATGTCATACCTAATAATAAATTAGTCTGAGAGTTGGCGAGTTTCTGTCGACCATTTTTACGTGTTTTTTTGACATTGTTACGGCAGGTACCACAATAATCCAAGTAGTTTTAGTAGTTGATTATCAATAATTCTATCCAAACTGGAAGTTGTCGTTGACTGCATTTTATAGTGCAGACAGGGATAATCGCCTGTGTCCACATCATACTTTGCTACTAAACTTGTTACTGTAACGGGCCTCTACGTGTTGGCTTACACACACACGCTTTCCAAAGGTCTGGGGCTCCATACCCGTGATATGGGACAAATAATAATTAAAAAATATAAAAACGAGCTCTTAATTAAATGCTTCTTCAATTTATTAGTGTACCAGAAAGTAATAAATGTTAAATAAATGACGTTAAAGCAATCAACAAGGCAAGACACTAAAAGGGTTAAGAATTTTTTAGTGTTAAGACGTCGAGCAGATTTTACGCCACTCCAGTTAATAATTAATTCTTATAGAGCAAATAGCAATTTGAATTTATTAGACGTAAATTTGTAATGCGGTTTTTCATAAAAAGATAGACTACCCATCTAAAGTCACGTTAATTTTGCTATAATCATATTGCCGTTAAATTAATTAATCATTAGCTTCGTGAAACGTATTTTAAAGAAATTAATATTTTGCTAGCCTATTAATCTAAAGTCTGGAATTTGTAACTTTCATATTCGAATAGGTAAGATTAAAGGAATTAGCTTGGTAAAGTACTCAGGTACCTATTTACCTACTGAAAACGGCGCTTTAAAAAGTACACTTGACATAAACATTATACTACAAGAATATTTATCAATATTATAATATATAATGTCTTGAAAATCTTGATCGATGGCAGCCGTACACAAGATATTTATAACGCTCCTTACTTGCTCCAATCGGTTACGAATATTTGTTCTGTCATTTTTACGTCTATATAAGCTACAACATCGCTTCTGTGCTAACGATCAAATCTCCCAGTCCGAAATCGTGCGCATACTAACTTGCAATCATGGTTCATGAGATACAGCCTGGTGACAGAGGGACAGACAGATAGACGAACAGAAATCTTAGTAGTAAGGGTCACTGTTTTACCCTTTGGGTACCCTATAAATGCTAAATATCCATTTCAGACCGCAGCGCATAAGTGACAGAAATAATATCTGTAACCGATAGGAGCAAGTAAAAGTGTGTTACTGATTTTCCCTAAGTGACTACGCCGCGCCGACTAAACTGTTTCGAGAACAGAAAACACTTGAATGCGATTAAAAAAATACGTAATTATTGTATTTAACCCCCGACGCAAAAACGACGGAGTGTTATAAGTTTGACGTGTGTGTGTCTGTCTGTGGCATCGTAGCTCCCGAACGGATGAACCGACTTTGTTTTACTTTTTTTTTGTTTGAAAGGTGAATTAGTCGGGAGTGTTCTTAGCTATGTTTGATCATAATCAGTTTAGCCGTCTGAAAGTTATGAGGTATAAAGGTCAGAATTAAAAACCAAATTTAAGTAGATATATGTTTATATAGATGCTCGAGTATCAAATGAAAGGTCATGATTCGTACATTACAAATATCTATGTTTGATGGAAATCGGTTCAGCCGTTTGAAAGTTATGGGGGATTTTTATCCCCCATAACCTTCAAACGGCTGAACCTGACTTTTTTCATATGATAGGTCAGCGTTAGATCTCTATCACACCTGCCTGATGGTACCTAAGTGACGATGTGGTCTAAGATGTTCACTCGCGACTTGAAGACCCTTTAATTGTACACGTCAGAAAAGACAGAAGCAGACAACTGATTCCATTCCCTTACGGCAGTACAATTTACGACATCAGTCCAGCGACCGTTGACTTTAAGTTCCCATAAAATGAACTTTGAAATTGTCATTGTACGTCACGCTCGATCCCGTATCACGAGTGGAAACGTTTATAGACAGTGAACAGTAATAGTTGAGTAACTCAATCAAATCTGAACAACGGTGGATGTCCCGCCGCGGCATGCGGGCTTATTGAATACTTGTTATCTAAATTGTGGGTTCTTGATGCCCCCTAACAAAGATTAAATTAACAGGTCGACTGCAGGCTTCTCCCTTGGGATGTATTCAGTTATTTGCCGAATGGATGAGTTTGATTGTGACGTGCTACACTATCCATTTGCTACATAATCTGTATTAGAGCTAATTGAACTGTTAGTACTTGATATAATAGAAGATTTGGATAATTGCTTTTATTCTACTAAAATCTTTGAGGTAAAATCTAGTGAACATTTCGTTAAAATAGACAGATAGATAGAGAGACACCATGCAAATGCAGTATTAAGTTTTACGGTTAAATAAACAAAATCCTTAAACTAAATAAAGCTAAATACTTGATATAATTAAATTACCAAACTAGGGTTGCCACTTACGGCGTTGCTGTGTGTCTGATCAGTTTTAAGTTCTTTATGATTGGAGAACTGGACGTAGACAGCCCTGCCTCGGAGCTGGGCGACACAGCCGCCGAAGTAGGCGACCATCGCCACGGCTGAAATCTCCTCCGCCATTTCGAGGAATGCCTGAGAAGAAAGAGAAAAATAAATAGGAGTTTCATAAAACATTCAAAACACAAAACTAAATATTATTTAAGAGAATAGAGAGGGTGTGGATCAGTTTATACCTAAAGCAACATTTCACATTGAACGTAAGTACATCAGAATACAAGCGTCGATTTCAAACACAACCATAACACAAACATGGGTATGGTATTCAATTTGTAGTCCGCTCTGCCGACTAACCAGTGGCTAAATAAAGCAATCGGTTAACAACAGAGCTAGTGTAATGCGGTGCGCCCTAACAACGTTCAGGTTTGCACGGCCTTTAGAGTCCAATTAATCGGGTTCCATCGGTTCGCTCGTTCGTCCATAAACCCACCAATGAAACAACACAAGACTCAAACCTCGGTCATTTCTAAACGTACTATGATTTCAAAGCAATTTCAATGGATAAATTCGGTTACCTATTCCTCGTACTCCCGACCGCAGAGATCTGTTTTTGGCGCGCAATAAATACGAATAGTAATGTGGGCAATATCGTGATATCGCAACAAGCCGCAAATGAAATAGAATTTGCCCGGGGCTAATTAAAAATATGAATGTTGTTATGGAAAAGCGGGCGGCGTAGACGGTAAATCTAAACAAACCCGCCTGATGGGAACATAGGGGGTTGTAATATTTATTTTGAGCTTATGTAATACAAAAACAATCTGTAGACTGTAAACCGTGTTATAATTCACATTAAATGTTTATGATTTACGAAGTTTTACGATTATTTAAAAACAATTACTTCACATCTTACCTAATTTGCATGAAAACGTTAATAAAAGTGATAAAGTAAACTGAAATATCCTACTAATATTATTAATGTGAAAGTTTGTGTGTGTTTGTGTATGTTTGTTACTTCTTCACGCAAAAACCACTGGACCGATTGCGATGAAACTCGGTATCTCGGTAGCTGGAGACCTGGATTAACACATAGGCTACTTTTTATCCCGATATTCCCATGGGATCGGGACTTACGGGGGTGAAACCGCGGGGTGCAGCTAGTAGGTCATAAATCTTTCCACAGAAACGATAGTTTGAAATTGATAGACGGTGACAGTATCGATGATAAAATAGTGTCAACGCCTCTTTCGGTTTAATCACCTAAAGTGAGGCGATTGTTCAACCCACTTCAGTCGGTGTTTACTCAACTCTCCGCCTATGCCTTTGTGACCAGTTTCGATCGCCCACCGGCATTACCTACTTTATTTCATCCACTTTGTTGAACCTTTTCGAAAATGATTTTAGTGGTCAGGTTTGACCCAATTGTCGATTCATAACCTCAATTTCATTATTTTTCGGAAACACCTAATTAAACATTGCTTATTAACTTAAACTTAGATTATCTACTTTGGTTAAAGGGTAAGGCTATTAATTTTAAAACGGTAAAAGTTTTTTAATCAAACTTATAATAACGTCCCTCTTTGTTTATGGTTAAAAATAAAAATGACAAACGCGTTGATTTGTGGCATCTAAAGTTACTTTACGATGTTAGTTTATGATTTTTTAGGTAAAGGCATACATAGGCTGCACTAAAAGTATCGGGAATGGAATATTTCCACTGTTCCTGTCATATTTAAATCTTTTTAATTGAAAACTCCTTGGTTTTAAGAATCGAATACCATTTATTTATTTAAAAAAATAATCTCGGTCTTGTCACAAGGTTTTGTCAAACTTGTTTAGTCGTTGAGAAAATGGAATTGACGCGAGAAAATTCAACAGCGATGATTTATTATGACTTTCGAAGTGGTTTATCACAAAAACAGTGTGTTGACCGGATGATTTCTGCATTTGGTGATGAAGCCCCATCCAAAACCACAATTTATCGCTAGTTTGCTGAATTTCAACGTGGACGTGTCAAGCTCAGTGATGATCCCCGTCAAGGTCGTCCAAAAACTGCACTCACCCAAGAAAACGTTGATGCTGTGCGTAAGCTGATTGAGGAAGATGGACATGTAACATACCGCGAAATTCAGGCAACTTTAGACATTGGCATGAGTCAAATACAAATAATCTTGCATGAACAATTAGGTGTAAAAAAGTTGTTTTCCCGATGGATACCGCATTCGCTCTGTGAAGAGCAAAAAGTGGCTCGCGTTACTTGGTGCGTCAGAACTCTCGAAAGATTCCACGCAGGATCCTCAAATGCTGTATACAACATCGTATCAGGTGACGAATCCTGGATATACGCGTACGAACCCGAAACAAAAAACCAGTCACGAGTTTGGGTGTTCGAAAATGAGTTAAAGCCAACAAAAATTGTTCGTTCACGGAGTGTTGCAAAAAAAATGGTGGCCACGTTTGTCTCCAAAACCGGCCATGTTGTGACTATTCCTCTTGAGGGACAAAGAACGGTTAATGCAGAATGGTATGCTAGCATTTGTTTGCCACAGGTCGTTTCTGAACTCCGTAAAGAGAACTGCAGCCGCCGCATCATCCTCCATCACGACAATGCGAGTTCTCACACCGCGAACAGAACAAAAGAGTTTTTAGAGCAAGAAAACATAGAATTATTAGACCATCCGCCGTACTGCCCCGACCTAAGCCCTAATGATTTCTATACTTTCCCTAAAATAAAGAATAAATTGCGTGGTCAGAGATTTTCATCACCTGAAGAAGCTGTGGACGCCTACAAAACGGCCATTTAGGGGAGACCCTAACTTCCGAATGGAATGGTTGCTTTAATGATTGGTTCCATCGTATGGAAAAATGTGTCAAATTTCGCGGAGAATACTTCGAAAAGCAATAAATACATTTTTAAATAGTAATGTTGTGTCACTTCCTTGATTCCTGAAATTTTCAGTGCCGCCCTCGTATTACTCGGTAGGTATTTTTGGTAAAAATATGTCTGGAAAAATGAGTGCAGTGAGAAAATTAAAGGACTGGCGAACGATAATATCAAGATCCGACTTAATTCCTCGAATAAATATAGTTTCTTTCACGACATTTGCCGTATTCAATTTCTACGGTAACCGAAATTTGACGAGCTCATGCGATGGTTGATGTGAATCATAAAAAAGTAATAAAACCGATGCAGTTGCACCAGGCGTAGGCGGGTCTATCTCGTCATTCGAGTCTCTTAATAGATTTATTTTATGATTCATTCAAATAACTGCAGGTATGTTTACGTCTATAACCACACAAAAATAAACATCCTTAAAACCGAAAAATAATAAATAAGTTACGTTTTAATAGCATTTCTACACATAAAACCGATAGGTTTCTGATGAGAAACGAATACCCAATTAGAAATAAGGTCGTCATACCGGGACAGATATGTATCTATTTTACCACTCATCTAAGGACCCTTCCCGTCCCAAATTGAAATTTACTTTAAACGTCATCGTGCCCTTAATTTCCGCTAAATATAATTTCAGATGCAATCTCGACTCGGGTTCAATTCGCAAGTTATGCTTGTAAAAATAAGGGTCGAACCTTAATAAGAGCGGTGTTGGCTTAGTGGTAGATACCTCGACTTTCATTCTGAAGGTCGTGGGTTCGTATCCCGGCCGGCCGTGCACCAATGTATTTTTCTTAAGAAAGATTGATGTGCGCTAATTGACATTGCTCTTACGGTGAAGGAAAACATCGTGATGAAACCCGCGGCTTAGTTGGCTCCAGAAGTATTGACAAGTTCTCTCCTCTGGTAATGATCGACTAAGCTGAGAGCGTAGTAGGTGCTGGGCAAGCCTACTCCATCTTCACACAAAAAGGACCCAATTAAAAAGGGTCTCATTGCGGAAAACAGCCCGTTCAAGTACAAGTACAAGTACAAGGGCCGAACCTTTCGAATTTTAAATGTCCTATTTCTGAGTCCGTAGTCTTTGAAAGATAGATGCCGCCCGTTTGACACGGGTAAGTAAAAGCTGTCGATCATATCAAGCGTCTTCTTGGCCCCTACTTACTATGTATTTTTCATTGTTTGACAACGGTTATTCATAAATTCATAGAATGAAAAATGATCTGGTGACAAATTGGCTTGTAATGTTGTCTGATTCAGATATTTCATCCGAATAAACTCATTGTTGCCTATACAGATATTCTCTCAAAAACGAACCTAATTAATCAAAAGTTTATAAAAATATTACGAAACAAAAGATTCTCTTTAGCAAAGTTTGAGGCAGTTATCGAGTTACTAACGTTTTCAGTGCTTAATGGGTAAAATTGGCAAGTATATATATTTGTTGTTCTTTACTGCACTGTGCCTGGTTATAGGAATAGCCAAGATAGGCAAAACAAAACCATGAGTCGTATAGAGGCCAGGAGACAATGGACGGCGGCCTATTTGCGGCTGGACAGCCAGGCCGGCCTCCCACTTGTTGTGTTTCCGGACACTGCTACCTCTGTTACACGGCCAAGCTAATTTACTAAATGAGCATAGTCATCGTTTACATGTTAGTGTTTGCCCTACTTTGTTACATTTATCTCGATTATAAGTTAGATTGTTGTGTTTTAGTTTTTAATAAAAAATATATATTCACTTCCATCTCACGAAAAAACTATGCGTTGAACAGTTAAAGCATAGTTTTTTAAGCATAGGAAGTTCACAGTATTCAAATAGATACAGATCTCTTTGAATATGAGCCGTGAACTCCCTTGATAATTGACATCAAGGGCTGTCTAGATTATGGTTATCATACTGTGTGACCTATTCTTAGAGATAGCACCTTTTTGGTGCACTGTAATCGATCTCCCATCAAAGTAATGATCACGTCAAGTGTTGCTTCTATGATTGGCGAGCGAAAGTATATGACAATAATTACGCACTCAAACTTAGACAAGTTTTTAGAAATTTAGGTTTCTTCACAATAATCTTAATTGAAAACCACGTAAATTTGAAACGTCCTAATAATAGTTTTCTCCTGATTCACGCAACGTGTCCACGAAACCTGTTCTCTCTCAGGCAAAACACAAAATGCGAATTCGCATAGCATTAAGCATATGGCGAAATCTGGTTTATGGTTTTTGCGATGCGATCCGAATTCGCAGTTTTGTGCTAGACCTCTAAAAGATAAGTTCGATACTACCAAGCCTCCAGCTAATTATGTTAGCCAATATTTACCTGATTCTTTCCCTTAAGCACGAGCACGTTGGTGACTCTTCCAAATGGCAGCCCCAGCTGTATAATCTCGGCTTCTGTCGTTTCATTTGGTATGTTTCGTATGTGGATAACCCGTGACGGTTTGCCGACGGTTTGTTCCAATTTCGCCTGTTGACAAAGATAAAACAAATTAAAAGTCGAAATAAATTAGGTGTAGAAAATGAATCTTTAAAATTAGCTGCTGACAGTGTAATAACTGAAATGAATAGTTTTGATTGGATAGTCATAACATCGTAACGTGATACTCAAAAGATCATTCCTATTTGACAACTTAGTTGGCACAATGGTCACCATGCCGGACTGCCAAATACAGGGTTGCGGGTTCGATTCCCGCCTCAGACAAGTTTTATGCTTAGATATTTGTCTGTGGTCTGATTGTTTCTATGTATTACAAGTATGTATTTCCTCCTTATATTTTTATAGCGTTATGAACAACCCACCCATCCCCTTCCTCAATTCTTGTCCATCCAAAGGTTGCCTGGAAGAGATCGCTTTTAGCGCTAAGGCCGCCCATTGTGCCATATTGTAAAGTATTAAATATCAATTTTCTTTTAGCATATAGGTAGTTATTAGTCAGAATTTATTTTGTTTTTGTTATTTGTAATCATTTTGTGTTCTGTTTTTATGGTGCAATAAAGTGTTTATCTATCTATCTATTTACAAAATAAAAGTATATAAGTAGTATATCCGTTGTCTAGCACCCATAACACAAGTCTAGTTACTTAGCTTAGGGCTAGATGACGATGTGTGGAATGTCTTGCAATATTTATTTTTTTTGGAGAATCAAAGATCGAGTTGAGTACGTTTCTTCTCTTTGTTTTTGAAAGGATACAAATAAATTGTGTAAATCCTCACAAACCGAATGTGGGTGGTTCGTACAAATGTGATATAAATGAGCGGCTAAAAGGCGTAGCTTATGAAATGACCGTACTAATATGCATAAATAAAGCTAGCATTGTTCGCTAGGAGGACGCTGTTGGATAATTGAAAAGTCGATGTAGTATAATTGTTGGGGCTTATCGTGCCGGGTCCGATGAGGGCGGCATTGTTCCCCCGAGAGCCTTTTGATTACGGTGGCGATGCCGAACCGAGCCCACGAATATATTGTAGCTCTGTATGACACTTCACTTTCCATTCAGGTGAAAAGAGCAACCTGTACAACCGACATTTTTATTTTTGTTTCATTGAACTGTTATACCTTGATCTCAGGCGATAAAAGACGTAATGTGGAAAAAGGCGTACCGCAAAATCCACGCTAAATGGTCACGTGTTTCTTTGATTTATTTTCCTGTCTATAGACGGATGTTTTAGTGAGTAGGAAAATTGAAAGTAGTTAAGGATAAAAACCAACTTGGGACGTAAATATAACATTCTAAAATAATAAAAGTTTTAGTTTAATACGAGTCCAACAAAAATATAGTCCCTAAAAAAACTCTAGAAAATCAAATCACAAATTAAAAATACATAATACGATCAAATCTTTTCCTCAAGGAATAGTCTACTAAGATTTGGGAAGTTGCCGGCTTTCCACCGAATCCCCCTTTTTACTACGTTCTTTGGCGGGCGGTGAAGCGTGGAGGTGTAACAAATGAGTCTAATGCCTATTAGTTCGACCTTGTTAAGTTCAGACAAAGTGAGCAACTGTTCTGATAAAACTGCAAGTCGAAAACAGTTCTCTAAGCTTCTTGTGGTACCTACTTTAACAAGTACGGTTACAGAGTTTTCGTTAAATGGCATCTTCTAAAAGCAAGAAAATACAGACCGGATTTATAAATGGAACCTAGCCTTTGAGTCGTTACTGTTTTATCGGTTTAACGGTTAATAAGATTTATAAAAAAATCTATACATACATTGTTTATGCTATAAAAATAATTTATTGTAAAAAAATCTACAAAATAATATAAACATCAAACAGGATTAATTTCCTAACTGATTCAGATAATATTTATTTCTACGGATCCCGGTTCCAGCACAATCGAGATCAAAAGAAGCAAATCTACAAAAATAAACAAATAAGAAAATATTTTACCAGAGTGACTTGCAAAAAGGTGAGGTACCTATAAATCGTAGAATGCTCACCCACCTCGAGGGTACATTTCGGCATTTTCTCTCACGAAAGAAAACAACTGGTACGTAAAACGTAAAGAAGGACATTACTTTCGCTGGGTCAGAAAATCTGCGAGGAACGATTTCCACATCAGGTACTTTAAATCATCCGCTTCGTCTCACATTTCATCCATAAATATTAAATTTTGGCTTGGTTTGTCGGGATAGAAAAAAAGGCGATATCATATAACACTCCAGTGCGGGGATTTCCCGGAATCGGTCAATTTTCTCGGTGATCGCGCGAGCTGTGTTTATTGAAACACTATTTCTCAGTTGACCGCGTTCGTTGCGCGTTGTCATCATTACAAATATATCATCTCGCACTTACCTATCTGAGCTTCTCGGCTTTACAAATCAGGCTCGTTTTATTTTATTTTAGATTTTTTATTGGAACAAAGTTCTTTATCGCGCGTTGCGAAAGGGGGCTAGGCGGAAAAAATTAAAGCCAAAAGTTGTAACGACACTTTTGGCTATAGTTGTGCGCGTGTATCTTTTAGTGATCATTTATATTAGTTGAACCATGCCAAAACTATTGAATTTTTAAACAATAAGTAGTTTAAAAAAAACGAATTCATTTCGATTTACAACAATCTGAACGTTTTCCAATACTTCGTACAGACCATCATAAAGCACAAACAAACACAATACAAAGATTGTTCGCGCACATTCAACCGTGCAATCTCCACTGATAATTTTCAAGAAAATGTCTCGACAATTTTCCGTCATAAATTTTTCAGTAGAGTAAATACGGCACTAGTGGGTAACTGAACTGACTATACCTTGACAAAATAGAGCCGGTGGTAGGGTGTAATCCGCTTGCGGTGGCCAGGTCATGGCAGAGACCCTGGCTTAGTGCACCTTGCTATTTCAAAACACGTTTACGGATTACGGTCTCTGTTTTGGTTTCAGATTGAGTGAGTTGAAATATTTGTTGAGTGGATTTAATACGATGTACGGTACGACCCGAGTCGGAGATTAATTTATAATGTACTTTAATCGAGATGAGTTTTTATTTTTAACCGACTTCAAAAAAAGGAGGAGGTTCTCAATATAATTTTTTTATGGATGTTCGCGCATATCTGCTTTGTTTTAAGTGGAAAATTTGAAGTAAATAATTTTAATAAAAAAATCAGACTATCTTGTATGAGACTTATCATCAATATAGATGTATATTTTAATGTGAAATAATGTTTGAGAAATCTATTTACATGTATGTATGTATGTATGTATGTATGTGGGCTTTATTCCGCAACTAGACTCTTTTTTAATTGGGTCCTTTTTGCGTGGGGATGGAGTAGGCTTGCCCAGCACCTACTACCCTCTCAGCATTGTCGACCGTGTCCAGAGGAGAGAACTTGTCAATACTTCTGGAGCCAACTAAGCCGCGGGTTTCATCACGATGTTTTCCTTCACCGTAAGAGCAATGTCAATTAGCGCACATACATTTTTCTTAAGAAAAATACATTGGTGCACGGCCTGCCGGGATTCGAACCCACGACCTTCAGAATGAAAGTCGAGGTATCTACCACTAAGCCAACACCGCTCTAAAAATCTATTCTATAAAATCTAAATCTATTTACATATTTACATACTATTTACGTATCCCGCGGCGATATTTCAATACTTTATCGGTCTTCTTTAACTGTCGTTTTTATAAAACTTCTTCATTATTCTATATTTTCTTTCAAATGTTGGATAGACGCGATCTATTGCTGGAAGGAGTCATTAAAATTAACGGTAGATGTATAACTTGTTAGAAGAAGAAAGTATCCCCTGAAGTAATTGCTTTCTGGATAAAATATTAAAACATAATCGTTAGTTTTCCTCGTGTTTCGAAGGAAGGAAGTGCCCTAGTCGGTAATGGACAATGACTGAGCGAATAAACCCGAGAACGACCACAACAGGTAATCGATTTCGTGATGCAGGCACGCTCCGCAGAGCCTTGTGTTTATAGATACTCAGATAAGATACAAGAGGCATTCTTCGCGAAACGTTTTCAATATTTAATCTATCTGATGATGGTTGGTTTTCCCTTTAATAGAATATTATCTTCTAACTGCAGTGTAACAACCGAGAGCCCGTATAACTTTAAAATCTTTGAAATGATAACTTTTGCTAACTAATAGAATACCAAAAATATTTAACGTGTCAAGGGACACGGGTTTGGAACGAAGTCTTTTTTTTTGCTTTTTTTTCAGATTTTTTTATACCTGTACTAAAAAGAAAATTTTTGTTTTAGATTAATTTATCTTACGGTTTTTTGTGTCAAATTCTCGTAACGCGTTATTAACATTTTTTCTCGACTAGGTCCTCGCCAACCCGCAATGAGGAACTTCATTGCAATAAAATAAACTATTTATTACAAGTAAAACTAAGGTAGCTAAACCAAACCACTGGTAGTTAAACTAACTAATACAATTAATAAACGAGACTGTCAATCGATTTTCAAACTAAAACCAACAATAGGCTTAACATAGTTAACATAACATATTTAACCAAAATCCGCTAACGTGGGTATATTAACACAATTAAATATTCCAACTCAAAGTCAAAATCCTTCGACTAGCAACAATTGCGATTTAGTGAAGAAACTTTGAGTAAAGTTTGACGAAAGCGCCAGGTACGAGGAACAAGATAGAAGAGAATAAACCAACTAATACGCCATGTCAGTTAAGGGTAGTCGGTTTAATCTAACACAAAAGCATGTAGTTTAATAATTAAATTAGGGAAATGTTAAATTTTGTAATCTTTGAATGTTAAGGTGAAAGGGTACCGGCGCACTCTCCATACAAACGTAGTCAACTGTTTCGTCCCTGGATAATGACACTAGAGCACATATTTTTGTGGCATAAAACCTTTAACTGTCATGACTATGCCCCTATGTCTTGGTTTTTTCATTTTCTAATTATTATAGAAATTAAGATTTTAAAAACATGAAAGGTCATGGCAGTTATAAGTTTTATGCAACAAAAATATTTGCTCTAGTGTCATTATTCAGGGAGGAAACAGTCGACTACGTTTGTGTGGAGAGAGCGCCCGGTACCCTTTCCTCTTAATTGAATACGTAGGTCTAATACTTAATACGTAGGTATCATAGATCGGCCGTATGGATGATCATCCTAAGCAATAGATATTTTAAATCCAATAATTTGTTTATTTATTTGTTTAGGTATTTATTTTACCCTCTTCGGTCAAACGACTGAACCGATTTAAATGAAAATCGGCAAAGTAGTCTAGGGGATGGAGAAGAATACATATGATACCAAAATTCTCGCGCTATCAGGATTTAAGGGTGAAATCGCTATTGTGACTATAAAAGGAACGAATGAACCAATAAAATTTAAAGAATTATTATTTTTAATTTTTTTAATGATTACACCAATTTCATAAAAATTCTCTTAACTTAACCCAAATACAAGAATTGCATCCGCAGTTGAAATTTCAAGAGCATTATTACACTAGAAATAGCTGAAGCCAGATCCGTTGGAACTTTTAATTGGCAATCCAGTTGAATATTGTTATTGTATTACATTCAACGATCATTGATACTGTTGTGAGACGAATTGAAAACTTTTACCGATGAAGGGTTCTGAGCCAATTGCGGATTCCAGTCAATCAAACGAAAAATTACTTAAAATATTGCATTTTGTTTGAACCTGAGTTTATAAGCTATTGCACAGCTTTTATCGCGGGCTTTGAAGCGGCGACCAAATCAAGAAATTACGTAACGAAAATAAAACCTAACACCCTCCACTCTGCCTACCATGTAGCTCGGCCGAGCGTTCGCTTAACGTGTATGTATATGGTACAACTGTACGAAGCTCGCACGATGCAAAAGCTTTACCGCGGCAGTCCCCGAGTGCTACACGTTTTTTAAAACTATTATGCAGCCTATTATTGTATGAGTAGAACTTATTTTACACCAACAGCTGATGTTAATAATTACCTTTTTTCAAAAACAAAAAAATATTAAGACCATTGACTTATTAGTCAATGTCATACCTAATTATATTTGACAATTTGTTAATTATATTCAACAATAAGTCATACGCCTGCAATCCCAGCGGCATTCATATTTCACACCCTTTATATGGGCATACAGCAATGGCAAGGGCTACAGAAATATTGACATACTTATATTAAAAATACAAATATACAAATGAAAACACATTTTACACAGTTTAGTAGAGCACTAAACATAGTAGAAAACAGTAAGTACATAATACATATGCCTGGAATTCCTGAATTTCAGGTATGTTACCTACCTAGCAGCAATTTAATACTGCTCATACTTTATTTATTTATTTATTTATTTATTTATCAGAAAAACTACATCTATCATTACAGGATTCCCCAATGCAATAGTGTAGTTAAAACAAATTTAAATTAATTATAACAAATAATCCATAAAGCTACTTTTTGGAATTCACTCTTCCCGCATATGAATACGTCAATTTGTTCGGCAACTAAATTTAGTGTGTGTAAACCCCGCGTGATTGGTGATTTTTTGACTAGGTTGGTCCTACCACGGGGCACCGCAAATAGCGCCGGTTTTCGTGTATGACGCCGCTTTAGGTACTGATTCGGAACATATAGTTTCACCAATTCCAGTATGGTCGGATTACATATGTTACCTCTTAATACCTCTAAAATATATTTCGCCAGCGCCAAGTCCCTTCTTGTTTCCAACTTGGTGTACCCAACCATGCCCAGTACGAACAGAGTTGGATACATCAAGGGATAAAAAGGGTATACTCCATACAGACGTAAGTATAGGTACCTGGTAAACTTGTTCTGTATGCGCTCCAACATCGTAGTATACTTGGCTTCATGCGGTGACCATATACTAGCATTGCATTCGAGCTGGCTTCTTATAAGTGCATTATACAATGTTGACACTGCTTTAATGTTCGTGAAACCTTGCGCACGCCGCAGAATGAAACCTAGACTTCTATATGCCTTCTTACAGACATTACTAATGTGTTCTCTAAATGTCAAATCAGTGTTCAGAAGGATACCGAGGTCTTTGACTTTGTTGACACGCTCTAATGCCGTTCCGCCCAGTTGATATCGATAATGAATTGGTGCAGTGGCTCTGCTAAATGTTATTACTGAACATTTGTTAACATTAAACTGAAGCTTGTTGTTCACGCACCAATCATTAACCCTATCTATGTCTTCCTGAAGACGACAGCAGTCATTTTCATCTCTTATTGCAAGTAACAACTTAAGGTCATCCGCGAAAAGAAGACATTTAGCGTTTCTGACTACGTTAGGTAGGTCATTTATCATTATAATAAATTCCTATATTAATAAATTTATAATAAATTTATATATTTTAATACCTATTTCATTATTCCAATACATCTTGATGTTCTGTTAAGAGTCTGTAGGTACTATATTTTTTGTGGTCTCGAAAAATAAAATATTTATTGCAAAAGGGGAAATCCTTAATAAATTTACCTGTCAATCTCACAGATATTCAGTTAACCGCTTACTTTCCTCTAAACAATAATATTTAAAAGAACTTCCTTGTTCCGAATGTCTACCCTTTCATTTCAGTTGTCAAAAACACGATATTTAAAAGGTCTCTCAACACATACCTATACTTGTCTACCGATTGATAACTAAATAAAAATAATTCAAGAAATAGCGTCACTTAAAGAAGTTTATTTTCACTTACGGACCGGTATGACCTGAAGAGCCCCTTTTCAAATGAAAAATTTAGTTACTTCTGCTGCATCTACAATACTAATTTTTATTAAGATTATATCTTCAGACCATTGAACAGTTTTTACCCGACTGAAAACATGATAGCCCTCAGTTTTCTCGACAGATTAGTTTTTTTTAAACTGGGCTTTTTAAAATTCTTTTACGATGTAGCGTAAAAACTATAATGACCAGAAACATGAACCTTTCTTATTTATTAATTACTGTAAAGTAATTAATAAATAATATACCACACATCGCCATCTAGCCCCAAACTAAGTAACTAAGACTTGTGTTATGGGAGCTAGACAACGGATATACTACTTATATATAGTAATCTAGCTTCTGCACGGCTGTTTTGTCAATCATTTAAGTTTTTCATTCATGAATTACCCATATTGTTAAAAAACGGCCACATCGCGGCGCGTGGAAAAAAGATAGCGCTGAGTACGAATACAACCCTTACCAACGAATATAAATGTCCAAAAGTGTTAATGAAAATGTAATGCTTACACTAATTAACAGCCAGACAGGCAGCGATATTCTGGAAAACTATACCGGTTTTACCTAATTATGAAACGGACTAGGTACATAAACCAAGGGAACACAGCAGTAAATAGTAACTGATGGTGGGTTCTGCCTTTTTGGTCTTCTTCTACTTCGTTAGCACAGAGTATAAAGCACGACACAGAGTATAACATACTTTTTGTACATATATGACGACGTGGAAGAAGACCAAATAGGTAAACCAAAGTAAACACTCTGTGTTAGCGAGGTGAAGGAAGAAGACCAGAAAGGCAGAACCCACCATCAGATGGGATTAATAACTATACAGGAAAGAGGTGGAGAGAGAAAACCCTTTAATAAGGAAGGATGCCCATTCTCGTTTTCTCCCTTCTTTTAGCTATATACTATGTCTATACAATGTTTTTCAGAAAAAGGGGTTTTAATACCAAATTCGAACTTTTTTTTCGTTAATTTTGAGGGCATATTTACTTAAAAATCAGCTGTTACATACAAAAACTTCGAACGAAATGTTCGAATTTCTAAAAGTCGTAGAACAAAAGTTGCTCGCCTAGTCTTCTAGAACAACCGCCTTTCATATTAAAACCCCTTCGCTGAAACACATTGTGTAGCAAATTGGAAGTTCAGAAAGGCAGAACCATCGAATGGGGTTAATAACTGCGCAGGATAGGAGAGAAGATAGAGTATAACGGAACAAAAACACTTTGCTAGTGACACTGGGTTTAATGGTAATTATTTGCTCAATTTCAAACTGTCAAACTCAAAAATTTTTATTTCTCTGGATGCTTAATACAATTGTATATAGACCACTTGAAAACGTCTTAAAAACTAAGTTAGGATGTTTTAAAACAACTCTTATCTAAAAATTACCTAATATCCAGTCTAAATGTAACGACTCTGGTTATTCATTCATGCATAGAAATATAAATGGTTCAAGTTTGTCGCGGTAAACTTTTAATAGAGGCCGAACTTTTACATGGATCGCTTTGCAACTAAATAAATGTCCCTCTATTTGAATTTGAATATTTAGAATAATTGCGGAATGATATTATGCTTCTAGGTAAAATAATTGTTACGCAGAACAGTTTTCGCATGCTGCTCTAAACAATAACAACCCCAAATCTCCAAGTTGTCAATTTAATGCACATTCGATGAAATACAGCATAATAAATTACACGATTCATAAACTTTTCCTTTTTGTAAAAATGTTTCGCGTTTTCGTTGTAGGAAATCGTAAAATAAGATAGCTAAATGGTTTTAGTATCCTCTTAAACTAGCAATAAAATAGTAAGAGCCCGAGCAATGAATATCTTTATGAGAAACATTTGATTGATTGTCTTGTGATTGTCGAATTTTCTTTGGGACTTAAGGGGTCTGAGTAGTTTGATTATGTGGAAAATCTGTTCTATGGAAAACGTTTTGTTTACATTACAGTAAATGTGACAAAGAAAATTGAAGTATTCAGACGAAAAAACGTAATTCAAGATTTAAGAGATAAAAAACTTGAGAGGTGTCATGGGACACCAAGATGGAACGAAGTTCCTTTCGATTAATTAGTGAAGGAATTGTAATATTTTTTTTTTAAGTCATGATATTTTTTTTTATTATTAACAAATATAATGTAATATAAACTTAATCAGTAGGCTCAATTTTAGTAAACTGGCTTACTTTCTATGAGAGAGAGACAGACAGAGAAACACGCGCACGCCGCACGACTTACAACTTTAGCAAAAAGTGTCGTTATAACTTTTGGTCTTAATTATTTCAGTGTGCCTCCTTCCGCAACGCGCGATAAGGAACTACGTTCCAATAAATATTTTATTAAAAGATATAAAAAGAATATCAGACTAAATATAAATATAAGAGAAAAGTCCTCCGATTACGAGGAAGGGATTCCCTCGATTCCTAATGTATAATCAAGAAAAACACTCATCAATTCCATAACAACATACCTGTGTTGCTACAAAGAAGTACACGATTGATTTCTTTCCAAATACGGTAAAACGTTCAACCTGTGCTGGCTAAGTCGTAACTTTGTAAGACAACCTCGTAAATGCTTAAGTAGTGGTAAACGCAGTCCCATACGGTGCGGGCGTCCTCTGATTTGATTGATCTCCAACGCGAAAACCTCTCTACGTTTTTACAGTCCCGTTTCAGGAAAATGAGGAAAAAACGGGGAACATAATTAATTACTTTATTTGGACATTAATGACCCGGTCAAAGGACGAGGGTTGATTAGTGTTTCTTTGGACAGGGTGCGTCTTCCATTTAAAGATAATTACTTTTCAATAACAAGCCAATTACATTGTTCTTATAATTATTTTATAAACACCATCAAGTCATTTGTATAAATATTCATAAGAGAGCGAGAGTTTTGGCTTAGTGGTAGATACCTCGACTTTCATTCTGAAGGTCGTGGGTTCGAATCCCGGCAGGCCGTACACCAATGGATTTTTCTTAAGAAAAAATTATTTGCGCTAATAGACATTGCTCTTACGGTGAAGGAAAACATTGTGATGAAACCCGCAGCTTAGTTGGAGTTGACAAGTTCTCTCCTCTGGACATGGTTGACTAAGCTGAGAGGGTAGTAGGTGCTGGGCAAGTCAACTTCATCCTCACGCAAAAAGGACCCAATTAAAAAGGGCCCAATGGCGTAAATTATAAATCATTTATTTCAGGTTACAAAGTCCCATAGATACATACCTTATAGACTAACATACATATTTTATAATAATAATTGAATGTGTTAAAGAGATATCTTAGAACTATGTTAGTAGCACTTCCATGACACTACACTTTCGTCTTAGTCTGTTCTTGTAAAACAGCCCGTATACAAGTACAACTATTCATAAGTACAAGTTAACAGTTAGAAATAAACATCTTATATTCAACTGTGTAGGAAATTAAAAATACACTTGCTCATTTCTAAATCGGCAGACACCAATACAACTCTTAAAAACAAAGAGAAAATAATATTTTTATCCAGATACTTTAGCGACATAAACTGATGCAAAAAGAGAATATAAAAAAAACACTTTTAAAGCGAGTCACCGCCGATAGGACCGAATGAATATTCAAACAGTGAAAGAAGGGGTGTTGTGAAAAAAACGCCTAAATATTTACTTGAATATAAAAAAAGGAAATAAGCAATTGCAAAACCATAAAATAACAGATAAATAAAGCAAAGGAAGCAGGGACACGGCCCTGTTTAATTATGAATTAAGGCCAGCAGTAACGAGATCACAATGTAATTAAGATTACTGTGGTTTGCTTTTTTTTCGCGAGACGACCCCAAGTGAGAGTAAATGGTTGGCAAAATAATGTGAGACTAAAACGGTTCACTGTTTTACTTAGATAGAAAGTTCTTTAACAAGATTTCTTCTAAAAGATGGATACCATGTGTAGATTGGCTCAGACTGTTTATATTTTTATATTTTAGGGCTCGGTCTCTTCAATCGCCGACATCTCTTCCGGAGGCCAGTAGCAACCTGAAAAGGCTGCTAGCCTTCTGGAACGACCTGGGATGGTTGGAGTGACAAGTAGGATATTCTCACACGCACAATGGCCCAAATAATGAGGCCAAGTGCGGAAACAGCCCCGTAAAACTAAACTAATGTCATTTTAATAAAAGATGACTCGAGGCTTGCTTTGTTACATGTTAAGGGTTTCGTATGGTTTTAATTCATGTTAGTGATTTAAAAAAACAAATATGTTTTGCTATGACGACTGCTTTTGCTTAGGCAAGGTAGTTTTATATTGCAGGACATTCCACACATCGCCGTCTAGCCCCGAGCTAACTAGACTTGTGTTATGGGTGCTAGACAACGAATATACTACTTATACACTTTTTCTTTTGTAAACTTATACTTAAAATACATAGAAACAACCAGACCACAGACAAATATTTAAGCATATATTTACTTGTCTGAGGCGGGAATCGAACCCGCAACCCTGTGTTTGGCAGTACGGCATGGTGACCATTGTGCCAACTGGGTTAAGAGTTTGGACTGTAATATACATATTCGTCCACGTATTGCTTATTGTACAGGATATACCACAAGAAAAATACCTATTGCGTTAATAATACAGCTTATTAGTAAATTAACTTAGGATTTTCTGTACTTTCCTTTTTTTTGTCTTACCTAGAATGATATATTATATTTCAATTCTGACATAATGACTGGTGACAATAGAAGATAAACGCCAGAGGTTGGTACCCCTACAATAAGAACGAAGAAAATGATTGCCTTTGAAGCGAAACTCGATGTTTATATTTTATTTTCGTAAATTAATACCTAACGTAAGATATTAATACCTATTATTATATTAGGCTGGCACAGTGGTGGTGTTTGTTTAGGAGTGAAGGCATTTGAATTATTTTAAAACTTCTTAGAGTAAGTACAGTCGGCTACATAATTGCAGTCCTCGGTAGTGTTCAAAAATTACTATTATATTGGAATGTTTTAATTCTAATAATTTTTGTTTGATAAATTGATGAGTTAGAAGACTTTAAACTTCAACTAAAGCAGGTGTCTAGAATCTTGCTTGTGTTGAAAACATTCTTATAATAGCCGTTTTGGAGCTCTACGGTGGGTCTGCAATTATGCAGCCGACCGTACCTAGAGTGCCTACTTTGAGTTAGTTCTTCATAAGATAAGAATAATCAAAATCTTTCCGAAATAGTATTTTTTAAACAAACACATGATGAATAAGGGGTGTTTGACCCTTACATCTCTCCCTTTGCCTGTGATAGTGTCATAGTATCTCGGAAACGAATAAACCGATCTTAATCCAGTTTTTATAACCGTCTGTTTCATTTGTTATCTAAACATATAAAATTGTTTGTCCTGAATGACTGACTGACGGATCAACGCACAGCCTAAACCGCTGATCGTAGAGACCTGAAATTTGGAGGGTGCGTTCTTAGTATGACGTAGGCATCCGATAAGAAAAGATTTTCCGAAATTTTACTCCTAAGAGGGTCAAAAAGGGGGGCATCGTTTGTATGGTAGGTACGGTCGGCTTCAAAATTGCAGACACACCGTAGAGCTCCAAAACGGCTGTTATAAGAATGTTTTCAACAAAAGCTAGATTTTAGGCACCTGCTTTAGTTGAAGTATAAAGTCTTGTAAGTCATCAATTAATCAAACAAAAGTTATTAGAATGCAAACATTCCAATAATAGTAATTTTCGAACTCTACCGAGGGCTGCAATTATGCAGCCGACTGTACGTTAACAAACAATTAAATCCTATTAAAACCATTTTCGACTTCTACGCGGACGAAGTCGCGGGCAAAAGACATGACATAGGTTTCGGATTTTTTTTAACGAGAATTTAATTCATTAGTAAAATAGTGGCAACCTTTGTTAATGGATGATGCAATCCATTTGGCAGCATTGTATCGCGGACGCCTCTGGTCTCCACAAACAAAGAACTGTTTGTACAACGGCAAACAAAGTGTACATGCAAAACTCGGTCCGTATTTATGTAAATACACTATGAAACAACTGTGCAACAGGGAAAAGACCCAAAAACTCTGCGACCTTGTTTATTTTTATAACAGTTCCTTTCTGCGTTGATTGTTTTCTACTCTTTGGTGTGTGTAGGGGTACGTTTGTTGAATTACGGTGAGTAAATAAATATACTCCATTCTCTCAATTAGAGTAAAATATTTTCACGTAGGTGAACGTGGAAAACGAATTGTTAACGATCATAACCAACAGAGATGTGATTTTATTTCTATGTTTTTTTTATTTCTGACTAATTTTTGTATGGAAAAAAGAGTTTATTTTCTATTTGTACGTTTGATGTTTTATAGCCATTTGTCTAAAAAATCACTATTTTTCCATTTTTTGTCATGGCAAAGGCTGCAAATATTTATATTAAAAAAAATATATTTTTGAACAAACAACAGTCCAGTTACGTAGGTAAAAATAAATACATTGATTATATGTATATGTGACAAGCAGACAAACAGACAAACAAACAGACATAAATTCTAAAAACTATCCTATCGTGTTCAGCTAATGATTTTAAGACGACCTGTGTATTTTTTTTCTAGATATTTTACAATTACAGATTTTTTTATGTCTACTGATTTATTAAATGTATAGATTACGTGAATAAATACTTCTTAATAAAACGAAACTTTTACGGAATCACTCACTCATTCAGTGATGACAACGCGTCGCCTAAACCGATAGATCTAGAAATCTATATATATAAAAGAAAGTCGTGTTAGTTACACCATTTATAACTCGGGAACGGCTAAACTGATTTGGCTGAAAATTGGTAGGGAGGTAGCTTAGAGCCAGGAGACGGACATAAGATACTTTTTATCCCAATATGCCCACGGGATCGGGATTTACGCGGGTGAAACCGCGGGGCGCAACTAGTTTTACATAGAATTCTGATGTCTCACAAGTGAGTACTACGAAATCATTTTTTAAAATTCTTACTGGATCGGTATTTACGTGGGTTAAATCAATGATATGTGAACCAGAGATAGATACGCCTTTACCAAATAAAATTGACCACACGAAAGTAAGGCAATTGACTTAAAATCCATCGGGTGTTTTCGCATATTGCATGAAGAGACGTCAAATTATTGTGTCAGAATAAAGGAATGTGAAGTTCGGAGATAACTACTCTATAACTGTTACATCTCACTGGGTTAAACTGCGAAGTATAGCTTTACCCTTAATAAAATACAGAAGATGAATCGCAGGTTCTAATAAAAATCAGCGAAGAAGAACGAGCTTCGGATAAGTATGACTCTGACAACACACACGTCGTCAATTATACCACAAAATACGAATATTTAAACGAAGTTACTCATAAATTTATTGGATGTAATATAAAAGACGTTATTCACTTATCAACGTTCGATAGAACATCGTATCTCATCTCGTTACAAATGTAATTTACTTGCCACGGTGTGCGAGTAGAAAATACTCAAGGAAACAGGATAATATAAGTTCCTTTGTTGATTCACCTTGTTTTATGGAAATTGGCCGAACAACTTCACTTTTACAGTGTACTCATATTTATATAGAGTTAACGTAAAGATTAAAATATCTAGAGAGCATTAAAGTATTGTATTTCGTAATTAATTAATTTACCGGAGTCAAGTTTCGGAGCTCCCATGTAATACCCGTGTTTGTTGAAGTAAAGGAGTTGTTTAATCAATAAATAATCAAAGAGGTTCCTTTGAGTTGAACATTTTTGTTATATATAATTAACGAATACTTCGCCCTTTACTTTATCGAAACTCTAGCATATTTCATAAAACATGGTAACTTTTGAACAATAATATTACAATACAAATACGAAATAACCAAATAAGAAGTTGATTTTCCATCGCAAAGTGGATATTTAAGTAAACCCTAAGTAAATTAATGAAACATGTTTATAAGGGCCATGTTTATCTTAAAACCTCCGAGTTACACGCCATGCCTCAAAGCAAAATTACATATGTACCAATTACCGAAGACCAACAAAAACGCGAAAGTTAAATAAAATACACACATACCAAACAGGGTCAATGTTAAGATCATTCGCAAGATTAATTTAGTAAAAATTATCAAATTCAATTTATTTTTAATATGTAAAAAATCGGTATCGGCAAGTAAAGGGGGGTGGAGATTAATAAAAATTTGGCTCTCCAAACCTCCGGGGAAGTCCTTTATGGCACGTTGGCTTTTTATGAGGGACCCTTTATTTTAATACTTATTACGGTTTCGCGATTCCGTCGTTTTATCGTTTTATCTCGATTAATCGTTTTTCGGTTAATTACACAATTCATGAAGATATGACTTCGGACGCGGAAAATTGGGGTGAAGTTTTTATCACTTATCATCAGTTTTTTTAGAAAGATTTATTGTAACAAATTGTATCCGATGCAAACAATGTAAGACCAATATTTTCACAAGACTCCTTTCTGTAAATTTTACTGCTTACATCTTGTTTTCGAATTCGAACGAAAACTGAGACGTTTTATTCTTAAATGTTAACTCAACACAACAAAATACTATGTTGTAACTATTTACTTCGAACAAAACGCTACTTTAAAATCAAAACTACAAGTGAAACATTGTATGTGACTTTCATGTAAAAAATAAAATAAAAATGCACAAGAAATAAAAATAAGTAATTGTAAGTACCTTTTTCGCGGCGGAATCTTGGTTATTGTTGTCTGCATGGTGCGGAGCGGCGGGCGCCATAACGGTGACGCCACTCTGCGAAAGAAGCTCGTCGGAGCCTCTCTAAAACAAAAAAAAACGACAAATAAATATGGAGCACTTAGTAACAAAACGCAATGTTTAACGCTTAAGGGGTATGTTTTTATTTCCTTCAGTACACATCTACTCTGCGTCGTCGGAGTTTTGAGAAAAATACTGTTAAAGTTTGTAAAAGGTAAAATTGTATTACTGTAAAAAATATTAGTAATTCAAAACTTAGTAACAAAACGCAATGTTTAACGCTTAAGGGGTATGTTTTTGTTTCCTTCAGTACACATCTACTCTGCGTCGTCGGAGTTTTGAGAAAAATACTGTTAAAGTTTGTAAAAGGTAAAATTGTATTACTGTAAAAAATATTAGTAATTCAAAACTTAGTAACAAAACGCAATGTTTAACGCTTAAGGGGTATGTTTTTATTTACTTCAGTACACATCTACTCTGCGTCGTCGGAGTTTTGAGAAAAATACTGTTAAAGTTTGTAAAAGGTAAAATTGTATTACTGTAAAAAATATTAGTAATTCAAAACTTAGTAACAAAACGCAATGTTTAACGCTTAAGGGGTATGTTTTTATTTCCTTCAGTACACATCTACTCTGCGTCGTCGGAGTTTTGAGAAAAATACTGTTAAAGTTTGTAAAAGGTAAAATTGTATTACTGTAAAAAATATTAGTAATTCAAAACTTAGTAACAAAACGCAATATTTAACGCTTCTAGGGTATATTTTTCTTTTTTTTCAGTACACATCTACTATGCGTCGTCGGAGTTTTGAGAAAAATACTGTTAAAGTTTGTAAAAGGTAAAATTGTATTACTGTAAAAATACCTATTAGTAATTCAAAACTTAGTAACAAAACGGTTCTCCAGGAAAGTTTTAGTATGTAAATAAATAAATATTAAATATTGCAGCACATTCCACACATAGCCATCTAGCCCCAAGCTAAGTAACTAGACTTGTGTTATGGGTGCCAGACATCGGATATACTACTTATAATATACTTTTCTTTTGTAAATATATACTTATAATACATAGAAACAACCAGACCGCAGACAAATATCTAAGCATAAATACTTGTCTGAGGCGGGAATCGAACCCGCAACCCTATGTTTGGCAGTCCGGCATTGTGACCATTGTGCCAACTGGGTCGTCGTATAAAATATATACATAAGTCATATAAAACAGAACTACTATGCGTACGCAGTCGCAGGCAACAGCTAAATCGAGAACATAAAAGCTTATTTATTTAAAATTTCAATCCAAGAACAATTTTACAACCAAGTTTACATTGGTTATTTCACACAATGCAGAATTGCACATATGTAAAGGTATCTGTTCTGTTGAAAATAAAAGTGTTTTCAGATACGACTACTCCACTGCACATCTGATACTGGGAGCTTTGAAAGTTGTCACTGGAGTTGGAAGCCTAGCTTCGGGCATTCAGTCTGTCATTCACCACGTATATTATACTGTTTAAAGATACGGGAGGCGGGTACATAAAGTTCTGTTTACATGTGTAGGTGAGTTGAGCTGGTAATATTTACATACAACATTTATTTGGGTTACGTTTTATTTATATGGAAGTCAGGAATGGTACTGATATTACAAAAATACCTATGTATAACAACAAATTAGATTCTAAGAAGGGAATACGGAAAGTACACAGGCTGTGTTTGTTATAGAAGTCATTGTAAACGTAAAAATTGAATTTCATACATTAGCCAACTTTGCATTTTTCATCCTCCTAATAATAATATTACTTTCACATTTATAAAAATGTGAAAGTATGTGTGTGTGTATGTGTGTTTGTTACTACTTTACGCAAAAACTACTGGAACGATTGCGTTGAAACTCGGTATCTAGACCTGGAGACCTGGATTAACATATAGGCTACTTTTTATCCCGATATTCCCCCAGGATCGGAACTTACGCGGGTGAAACCGCGGGGCGCAGCTAGTTATCTATACTTATAGTAAAGGAAGAGAGGACAAAAAGTCTGTGCTTGAAAGCAAATAAATTACTTATACATTTAAAAACGGCTAAACCAATTGAATCTGGTTTTCACTATTAGATAGCTCTATTTACAAAGAAGGTGGTGGTATACTTTACATCGAAATCCAATTAGAAAAACCCGTTATCAACGAAAAATTGCAGCCGCTCGAGAAAACCCCGGCCACCCCCCGTGACGAATCCATAATAGTATGCGAGTGAAACCGCAGGGTGCAGCTGTGTAATTAGTCAATTACATAGTATTAAAGAAAACTATATTCATTTACGTCTGCGAATATGACAGGTGTGATTTCAAACACGCACGACAACTAGCAGTCAAAGTTGTATTCCGTATGGAAAGGGGTCCCGGACATTTAGTATGGGAGCTTGGCATAGTGTTTTTTTTTGCGCGGTGCATTTCGAGACCTATACGTATCGATAAAAGGCATTACGGCGAACAAATAATGCCTTCACACTGGACCTCTAAAGCGTCTCGGAAACGTGATATACAAAGACACGTGATTAGTTCTACAAAATGATTTAACAAATATCCCGTTTCCGAGATCTCAAAATGCACCGCGTATTTATGGAAAATCATTGGGCAACAACAATACGTTTGGTTAAATATTCCGTTTTCGAGACACTTTAGAGGTTCGGTGTAAAGGCTTTATTTGTTCGCCATAATACCCACTATCGATTGGCATGAGTCTTAAAATGCACTGCAGCATTTTAAGTTACTATGTCAAAATGTCCAAAGGCTTTCAGGTAAAGGGTTTTACAACATAGAAAGGTATCATTAAACTGTTAAATATGAAGAAACTAATTACACCATACACGTGCATGTGTCACCCGGTTCTGTGTCATCCACAAAACCGGGAAACTAAATAAAACAAAACACAATTTTGCGACAGTGGAACCCACACGTCAAGCTCCACATGTCAGGCGTTGTCAAGCCACCCTTTGTTGGGATCAATCTCAATTTAAGGCGAAGAAATGACAGACCTCAGCAGTTAAGCGCACCGGGCGAGGTATAAATCACACGACGTAATAAGGTAAATGTACAAATGATGCGACGAAGCCATTTTGTATTGTGAATGGCGCGTAGTGACGAGAATTCTAGACGTAATTAAATTAATTCTATGTTCCTCATAGAGCGGTGTTGGCTTAGTGGTGCATACCTCGACTTTCATTCTAAAGTGTGTTCGAATCCCGGCCGTGCACCAATGTATTTTTGTTAAAATAATTATGCGCTAATTGACATTGCTCTTACAGTGTTAGGAAAACATCGTGATGAAACCCGCGGCTTAGTTGGCTCCAGAAGTATTGACAAGTTCTTTCCTCTGGAAATGGTTGACGAAGCTGAGAGGGTAGTAGGTGCTGGGCAAGCCTACTCCATCCTCACGCAAAAAAGTCCCAAATAAAAAGGGTCTGATTGCGGAAAACAGCCCGTTCAAGAACAAGCACAAGATCTATGTTCCTCGAGAACAAATTACTTGAGAAAGATGCAGGATTCAAACCAATGAATAAATCATCTTGATAAACTTTTAGATCATAGTGTTACTAGAGACCCGCTCCCATATATTATACTTGTATTTAAAAAAAAGCGCATCAAAAGCCGTTGCGTAGTTTTAAAGATTTAAGCATACATAGGGACAGACAGCGGAAAGTGGCATTGTTTTATACTATGTAATGATAATGAATACACAGGCGACTAAGCTGCAGGTGAGATGGAGGGGACTTAGGGCCATCTTATACCTCTTCACGCCCTAGTCACAACATCGCCCTGAATAGCATGGACCAAAATTTCTGGCGCTATAATCACCTAGATGTAAAGAACAATATTAAAATTATTGTGAATCTTGTAAGAATCTAGAGACCCAAATATACGGATCTAAACATAAAAATTGTTTAAAGTTTTAATGGAAATGTTTGCAAATAAAAACCAGACAAAAAAAACTAAATCAAAACTGCCACAGACAGACACACACAGAGACACGTCAAACTTATAACACCCCGTCATTTTTGCGTCGGGGGTAAGGACCTAAAATATCAAATCTGTATATATATATAAAAATGAATTGCTGTTCGTTAGTCTCACTAAAACTCGAGAACGGCTGAACGGATTTATCTTATCTTAGTCTTGAAATGTTCGTGGAGGTCTAGGGAAGGTTTAAAAGGCGAGAAAAAATCGAATAATTTCCGGGAAAACCCTAAAAACAGCCCTTTTCTATTTCCCATACAAACGTTTTCTAGAGTCAATTCCTACGGGATCGGGACTTACGCGGGTGAAACCGCGGGGCGCAGCTAGTTATTGAATAAAAATTACTGATCACAAGTTTAAAGCACCATCTATTAAAAAATCATCACAAAATCGTCCCGTATTTTAACAATATTACAGGAAACAATAATAACAGTGTCCGTGGGGGTTTGTCACACCCTCCTACCTTAAATATACTACCCATTTCTACCCTAATATTCCCATCACTATTTTATTGTGTATTTTCGTCGCACCTGTCTTGCGCTTGAAGATATCAATCACAAGACACTTAATAAAGCCAAACAGATCACTCTTGCGAGAAAAATGACAGTTTATATCTCAACGGCAAATTATGTTCTACCATTTAAATAATAAATTAGAAGAGTGATTATTACTATGAAGCTACGAAGATGTTTTGATGCGATAAAAGAAACGTAAGCGCCTTAAATGTGAATGAAGAAATATTTTTAATGCTTTTTATTCTTTTCTATAAGATAAATAGCAACTTCACTGTGATGTTTTATTTGTTTGGTTTTATTCCAGCGCCCCGCGGTTTCATCCGTAAGTCCCAATCCCGTGGGAATATCAAAATAAAAGTAGTCTATAGCTTTCTTCGATAAATGGACTATTCAACACAAAAATAACTTTTCAATTCGAATCATACTCCCTGAGATTAGCGCGTTCAACCAAACTCCTCAGCTTTATAATATTAGTGGATTTATGGATTTATTGAAACTTACACTTACAAGTATTTTAATTTTCAGATTTGATTTTAAGTATTTTGAAACTTGGTAGGTACGACGATACATTGAATATAGGTTACTATTTATATTATAACGGGATTTTTATATACGCAGGTCTTCTTCTTTTCGAGTCAGTGACGTTCGACCAGTCAAATTTTTGCAGCCCAGTAGCTAGCCACTGCAACTGCAGCAGCGTTGGCCTCTACCAGGTTCTCCAATGTGCAGGTGTTAGGGCACAATGGGCATTGGAGTAGGTGCACCATGGACTGCGATGGGGCTCCTCACTCGCATTGCTCCTCAGTCGGTGCAATATACCCCCATTTGCTCAAATTTTGTCTGCAACGGGCACACGCAGGTGAAACAGCGGAACGTTGCTAGTTATTAATATTTTCTCAAAACATCATCTCTTAAAAAACAACCATCTTTTATTCATTTGCCACTTAATCCACCATCAAGTATCTCATTTTCGACAAAGCTTTAGAATGAAAGAAAGATTTTCAGCGAGAGATAAACAAAAAGTTCGCGAATCGCTATTCCTTGGAGTAATTTCGTGTAGCGTGAGTAATAATTGCCTGAAATTAAATAACATTTTTCAGAACAACAATTGATAATGAAAGCGGATTAATAATGCAAATGGAACACAATCTTTAGTATTTTGTATTTAAAGTAATTGTTTTACGTGGGCGCTTCCATAATAATATTTATTTAACAATTGATTTCTATTAAAATCTATGCTAATATTTTAAAGCTGAAGAGTTTGTTTTTTTTTGTTTGTATGAACGCTTTTGTTTGTATGAACGCGATCATCTCAAGAACTACTCGTTCGAATTGAAAAAATATTTTTGTGTTGGATAGTCCATTTATCGAGAAAGGCTATAGGCTAATTTTTATCCCGATTTATGCGGGTGAAACCGCGGAGCGCTGCTAGTACTATATATGGAAGTACCTAACAAAAACATACATTACAAGAATCGAATCAAAGCATGATTTAGAGAAGGAAGTTAACTTTTTTTATAATAAATAGGTCAGCGTTTGACCACTTTCTCACACGATGGTAAGTGACGAGACGGCAGAACAGATTTGGGTGAAAATTGGTAGGGAGGTAGCTTAGAGCCAGGAGACGGACATAGGATTACTTTTTATCCCAATATGCCCACGGGATCGGGACTTACGCGGGTGAAACCGCGGGGCGCAGCTAGTTTATATTTATTTAAATGAAATTGTATCCGAAATAAATTTTATTATTAAAAGTATTTGTTCACGAAAACCACGTAGCTACCATACAAATAACCATAAACAAAATTGTTTACTTACTTTGTACAATAAAATAAATTCTGTTTACAAAGTACTGTTATAGCCGTGTTGTTGTCCGAGAAACTAAAGTAAAATCAATTCCATATATTGGTTCTTAAACTAGATGGTATTTGGTTTAGCTCTCGAAAGAAAACTCTGGATATTTCTCCGATCAGAAACAAACTGAAATGTTTTACCAATATGTCATTCGAATGAACTCAATACTAGTCCCATAATAGTACGGGATCCCTCTAAGAACGACCTTCATCGGGCTGTTTAATGGATGAAATGTATTTTATATTAAATTAAATAGGTATATAAATATATTGCAAATGGGTTGCCTAAAGAATTTCAGTTCAGAATGATTAATTTCTTTTTGTTTTTTTTTTGTTTTTAGACTTTTTACTTTGATCAATAGACAAATTCCGTAATGAAATAGAATATAACATAATCTTTATTTTATCTTAACTATAATTCATTAACCAGACCAGAGCAAATGACTAGTCTCGATTTACGTGCCTACCCAAGAGTTGTGACGGGAAAAAATAGTCACCCTAACGTTTGCATATTCTATATGCCTCATACTTTCTATTGGTATGAAATTTGTCTCTTAAACAAACCGGTCGCGGTGAAAGGTCTAAAAAAACAAAACAAAAAATTAAATTGTTAATTAACCATATTCTGGACTGAAATTTTTTAGACAACCCATTTGTAATTTATCTATTTAATTTGATATGAAATACTTTTCATCCATTAAACAGCTCGATGAAGGTCGTTCTTAAAGGGATCTCCGACTAATACAAGTCCCATATCAAAATATCGGATAAAATAAAATATACATGTAACAGACGAACAAATCAAGCCCCTTTTGGGAGATAGTAAGGACGGAATGATATGTTTACATGGTCAAAGAGTACCCGATCCTATTGTTGAAATCAATAAGGATAATGTATTAGTGGTATTAAAATGTTGCTAACGCTATTTTGGGCAAACGAAGCTTTTTCTAAGTATATTGGTTCATTGTAGTTTTGGCTTTATTTGTACCTAATATTATAAAAAGGTAATATTTGGATGGATTTTTCCATGAAGGGAACTAATTTTGATAATTATAACTCTTTCATAGATAGATCTAAGTAAATTTATTTCTATTTGTTTTAGCATTCAATGCCTTTGTTTTGCTTTTCTTTAGATGTTAATTCAAGACTCTCGACGCATTTAGAAATCGTTAATTTTAATACCTTATGCAATATGTATGAACCTCTTCGTGTGCTATTGTATAATTAATATTATCTTTCCTAAATAGCAACTCCATCAAAATATATCTTTTTTTAATCGATTTTATGATCGCTTTTACCATAATATTCATGAATATGAAATACATTACATTAACTGTAACATATTTTCTTCATAGAGGACCCATCCATAGAACCATTCATCCATAAAGATCTCCATTTTTATGGTGGTTATAAACACGTCCGACAGCACTATCATTGTCATATGAAATATTTATGAGTCGCTAACACTATTCAATGATCATTAATCGATACAATCGAGATATTCTATTCGATATAACGGTTGAGCGAATTTATGAGGGCTCGTAGGAACCGAGAAAGGCAAATCTTCTTCTACCAACGGCAATTCAATGTAAAAAGATGATATAAAAAGGGAAATAATTATTTAGGTACTAGGAAACTGGGTGCTGACAGAAAACCTAAAGACATTCATACAACTTAAAGTAAGTTAGGATTAAGATTTGTATTATTTGTCAAATGAATTTTGTGCATAACTCTTATCGAAGCATGAATTTAATTATTGATAAGAATGCTATTTGTGTATCTGTATTTTGATTTGTGTTCTGTTGTTTTGCCTTATAATAAATAAATAAACTTAGGGGTCTTTAAGTTGGAAGTTAAAAGGTATCTTCCACAAGCGTACTACATCATAGATTGCATCGTTATCCTGGCTGGTCTATCTCTATGAATATTTAAAATGTATCGACAGATTTTTATGAAAATTTGTAGGTAGGTACGGTCGGAGTCAGAATTGCAGAGCTACCGTAGAATTCTAAAATATTGGAATATATATGCTAATAATATTTATCTAATTAATTCATGAGATGAAATACTTTTAACTTGAACTCGAGCAAGACCTTAGAAGCTTGCTTGAGTTAAAAACGTTCTCTTAATAGCAGTGTTAAAGCTCTACGGTGGGTCTGCAATTCTGACCTCCGATCGTACATGTGGATGTTGACTATTGGCTACTTATCAAGCACGTGACTAACAACTAAATTATAAGATTTCTTATTAATAACAGCTATTAAGATTTGACCTCATCAAACTAACTAACATAAAACTGCAGCTATTTCTTGAAGAAAAACTCAATGAAATTTCGCGAAAAGACTACGAAATCAACAATTAGCATTAAGGCTAAGTCTTATAATTTCCATTGCGATTCACGAGTTTACAGTATGATTTGCCTCGGGGCGTATAAATCGTAATATAATTTAATAACAGGGGCTCAAAACGAGGCGCATTATGTTGGATTTTTTATTTTAGGAAAGAGTTTTAATTTGTTCCGGGCGTTCATAACGTTTGTTAATTGATGTTAAACGAAAGAGGTATGGAAAATTAAACAACTTATTAAATCTATACTAATATTAAAAGCTGAAGAGTTTGTTTGTTTGAACGCGCTAATATCAGGAATTACGGTGCGAATTAAAAAAAAAATGGTGTTATAATCCATAGTCTGATAGTCCATTTATCGAGGAAAGCTACCTTTTATTTTGATATTGCCACGGGATCGGGACTTACGCGGGTGAAACCGCGGAGCGCAGCTAATAATGTATATTATGTACTACTATTGTATCACAAAATTTGTCGCCGAGTTCTTCTTGTAAATAAATGAAAAGTTAAAATAAATGTGATATATTTAATTAATAGAGTTCCAATAAATTAATTGAAAGGGAACCGCCGATAATTGGAACTCAAAGGAACACGATTATTTTAATTGCAAAAATTCTTACTCACAAACGTTTTATAATAGAAAAATGAGAATTTCAATAAGCCTTTATTATCGGAACTATGTTTGTAAGGTCCTTAATGATGAAGAATATGAAAATAGATATTTAATCAGAGTAATTCGAGAATATCATAGAATACTCGTAGTTGCGCAGCACCGCGTGCAACGAGCATCAGCTGTTATAAGTGTACTTACGTAATATCGTATCTCACCCTAACGTCTCCTACCGAGATGTCGAAATTAACGATCTTGATAATATTTGTCGGTTCAGCGCAACCACCTCCTCTCAGTAATTAATAACACCAATTTGTTCTGCGCTTATAACGGACATTTGTCAAGTCCTGCCCGCGTCCGATGATTTTCGCACTAACTTCATAATCGATATCGTAATCGATTTTCCAAACAAACTCTCTCGAACCGACTCTTGATTATTAAGACCGCCAGCTGTAATTTATTAACGAAACGATATCCGAATTTTGGCGAGAGTCTTATTAGATGGAGGTGCTAAAAAATTCAGGGAATAGCCGCGGCTATAAGTTAGGCAGACATGAGAATGTAAAAGTTAACAATTCTCGTCACAAGTATAGGAGGCAAACCTCTTAGCCCCAGAACAATATAAGGAGACATTACTCGCTGTCACAAGTCTACTTTATAGGGAAAGTAGGAGCAGAGAGTTTGCTTGAACAAAGTTGTTGGGGGCTGGTTACTTTAGTAATGAATAGAGACGTCAGACGCTAACCGCCACTCGAGTGCCACTCGCATACCATTTTAACTTCAACGATTACTGAACAATGTTGACCTAACACGGCGCACTGTGTTTCACGTGGAACAAGCTAGCTGGACAAAAAACATATCCGAGAATCGACTAATTAGCTATCACATATTATAAACAAAACCCCCAAAGTTATAATTACAGGTAAAAAGGTTAAAAAACGTCCCACAGCTTTGTGTGATTCACAATTGCGAGTAGGTAACGTAACAATTGTATTAATCTAATTAGAATTGTTGGATTTTTGCCGTGCATTCGATAACGTCTATTAAAGTTAATTAATTATATTATCGTGATTTTTGTGATGGATACTATTGTGCAGGATACGTGCTTTCATATTTGACTAGCAACTAGGTTCTCACAACAAAAAGTATGGTGCGATCAAAGTAGCAGAGTGTATGGTACTTTGTTAATACACATCATACCTAATAATCGCTGGACTTTATTCACATTACCTACGAGTCGATTTCAAATTATTATACCTAACTAAAGTTGCTGGATAGATCGGATCATTACGCTCGCTAACTTGAGCTTAATGGCCGCTCAATTTACGATATTGTTAGAGCAAAACTAATCTGGCCTCGGGTAAAGTTGTGCGATAAAAGTGAATAAAGATAAAGAAACAAAGGGCAACGTTTACAGGGGAATGGGCTCCGGTATTTGCATGCGAGGCGGGACAACTGCAGTCCACTACACATGTCGGCTTTCATTTGAGAACAAATAAGGAACTTATTCATTTAATAAGTTCCTTTTATTTGAACGTCGAGAATTTTGGGCCGAGTAGTCAAAACTGTAAATAAAATTAACAAGTTTTTCATCTTCTATACATATAAAATGCTTTGGCCTCGCAAACTGACTGACGGATCAACGCACAGTCTAAACCGCTGATCGTAGATACCTGAAACTTGGAGGGTGTGTTTTTTGTATGACGTAGGCATCCGATAAGAAAGGATTCTCCGAAATTCTACCTCTTAAGGGTTGAAAAGGGGGGCAAAATTTGTATGAGACAATGTGATTCCTTTGTCCATTTGCGACTTCTACGAGAACAAAGTCGCGGGCTAAAGCTAGTCATAGTTAAAACTAAAGTCTACATAGATTAAGTTCGTAAGAACATCTAAGTTTTCATGTTATTAAGATTGAGTTACTTCCTCCGATGCAATAAAGGCTAATATCACAATAAGAAACGTGTTAATAGCAGCCATTTGTTGTGAAGGACCACCGACCAAAGAATAATACCTGATCGTCTTTCCTCGAAGAGTTTCCTTCACTACCTTACAAGGTTTATTTTTACTTCATTCAAGTAAAGGGGCTTATCGTTCGAGTGTGCTGTTTCGGCAAAACCCCGCTTAATAGGGTTGAGGCAAGTAATAATGGAAGCAGAAAAAAACACAACCGTAACACTTTTTTTCCTAATTAAGTGTTGCTTATTGGTTGATAAAAATCGATTTGGAGATTTTTGTATGTTTAATTAGTAAGAGTTGTGTTTACTAAGAGTTTATGTTCCGTGTCTGGAATCGAACCTGCCTTCTGCGCCGAAAATAGATGTGTATTCACTTCGGTTGTGTTGTCTGTTTACTTCTCGATAACGAATTGCCTAAATTGTGGAAGGTTTGTGTAGGTGGTAGCTGCGCCCTGCGGTTTCACCCGCGTAAGTCCCGATCCCGTGGGAAAATCGGGATAAAAAGTAGCCTATGTGTTATTTTAGGTCTCTATCTATCTACATACCGAGTTTCATCGCAATCGGTTCAGTGGTTTTTGCGTGAAGGAGTAACAAACATACATACACACACACACACACACACAAACTTTCACATTTATAATATTAGTAGGATTATTTTAATATTAAGTCTATAATAAGCTAGTAGTTGATGTGTTTGAAATAATAACTGTAATATCATATTTCTGGAATTATTTGGGATCAATTCTGGGACGTTCATCGACAACTAGCAGAGCTCCGAAATTTCACCTGTGTAACTCCCGATCCCGTGGGAATATCAGGAAAAAAAGTAGCTTATTTTATTCCCAATGAATCAATGTATCCTCATACCGAGATTTATCAAAATCGGTCGAGTAATTTCGGAGCCTACAAACAGTGTAGATAGATTAATATATAAGTGTAAAAGTACTTATAGATTTTGATGAGAATGTACCACAAAAGTTACTATAACACTTTTGAAAACCGACGAAATCATTAAACTAATTGAATACAGTATTCACTTACATTGTGAGGGAGTCGCGTAGCAAATCGGCTTACAATATAACAAGTCTGCTCTACAGGCCACTAATGAGAAACTATCAAACTACGCCACATTTGCCATGTTTAATGCTTATATTCTATTCACTAAAGCGCTTCTGTAACTTACAACTCATTTAAAATTAAGTTTAGTTGAAGTCAAATGTATCCTCCATCTATCTTCAAAGAGTTTTTTTTTGACGTGATAACGTCTAATAAATTGATAGAGCACCTGCATTCACATCAAAGTGTCATGGTAATATTATGTGACGTCATGCGATATGGTAACATGACCATGATGCGTCCGTTTCCGTTAGGAAACAGAGTATTTAATAATAACATCGCTCATCTGGGCTTGTGTTATGGTGACGAATGACGAATAGGAGACTTGTATAAAGAAAAAAATATATACCTAAAGGAAAAAAAAGAAAATAAAAGAAAAAAAGATCAAAAAAACTAAAAAATATCAAGGAATACCTAAACAAAGAAATCTCAATTTTTTATTCTTTTCTTATGACGTTATCAGGTAAAATTATCGTCCGTGAACCAATTTTACAGATACCCATTTGTTTTTTTTTGTACTAAACTTAAGAAGAAGAAGAAGAGGAAAATAAACAAATCGGCCGAGGCAAGAAAATAATGCACTTTCAAATCTAATAAAGGTTTAAATAAACTCTTTTTTTACGGGATAATAATTATCCCCCAAAAGTATACCGCGACTATGGTCGGTGCACCCCGATCGAAACGTCGGTATATTAAAATAACTAGTAGTTTTAGCATGATCAAGACTAGTTTTTTTAAAGGCTAAGATATTATTGGTAATTTAGGTAATAAAAAATAACAATACCTAACCCCAAGCGAAAAGGGGTGACTTAGTTTTTAGAAATTTTAAGAAATTCTACGATTATAAATTTTAGTTTTTTATATCATTCAAAAGCTCTTTTATCGATGGATATAAAAATAATTTACAATAATCAAAACGATCCGAAGCTGGATCTATTTCAAAAAAATCATCAATAAAAATTAGAAATGTAATAATTTACATACGCTTTATTCAGTTGGTTCGTCGACGTAAGTATTCACTCGACAAAAAAAAACAAATAGATTCTTTATGGCAATGTAGGAAGGTTACAATTCAGCCCTCAATGGGCCGTAAGGAATCTAAAGCGATCGTAATTTTGTCGGGCAATATTCTGCCTTTTCATATTTCCCTTTTTCCTCTCACAAATGTTATATCGTGCCCAATACAAGACAACGATTTCGTTTGTTATTTCAAGCCCTCTCACGCCTCTCCGATTTAAGATATCGACACATGAAGCATCAGTTAAACAAATACAGCATCACTCAACTCCTTTTCCAGTTATGACTGTTTCTTATTCAAATACGTGGAATAAAACATAAATAACACGTTTCGAATTATTCTAAATAACATACACTTCTTTGTAGGAGCACAATATTCAAGAGGAGTCGGGATATTCTCCGTTTGATTTAACGTTTATATAAGGCAACAAAGAAAACGTATCTTTTGAGAATTTTTGATGGGAACAATCGCAGTCGCATCGGAAAAGCTAAGAAGGAATATGTGAAATGTGACACGGTGTTCGTCTAGGAAGGCGAACGTCAAAGAGAACCGGCTTATGCTGATACTGAGTCTTTGAAGAAACGCACACTGCACTAGATTATGTATGCGCCCGTAAAACTACAACGAATATGTTTCGAACCAGTGAAGCGATATTTGTAACAAATGTGTTTTGAAATTGTAAGTGTCACGTTCGCGTGCATTATTGATTTATCATCGTGTGGGTTCTTTACAGAGCTGTCAGATAGTTTACTATTTATAGAGCCGTATTTCAGTTGATGCCTCAAGGGATCGCGCAGCAACGAAACTGATGCGTGCGGTTACTAAATTGATTGATGTTTTTGTTTTATGAAATGTTTCGTACTTATTTATGTACTTGTTGATCGTGAAACATTTCGGCTTGTTGGTGGAATATCTTGGGAGTGGTATGGTATAGGTTCAAAGGCAGAACTATGTTTACATTTGTCTCCGGAGTACGCCGGGATATTTAACCGCCGACGGCGTTCCGCAAAGATAAATAGGAAGACTGAGATTTAAATACTTTTCGCGTACATTTTTCTCTTTTCTCAACGTATATTCATTTTTTATAGAATAAAGAAAAACGATTTACGTAGTCTGATTAAACAGTAGGAATGAAAAAAGTTGCCTATTCAAGAATGCAACTTGTATTTTTGTTGGTAAAAAAAAACATACAACCCAATTGAGAACCTCCTCCTTTTTTTGAAGTCAATTAAAAATATATACAAAGACATAAACTAGTGGTCATTTAATTTTACTTGGTGCTCGGGTGTTTTACTTGGAAAGTTAGCGAAAAAATTGACCGAAATTTTACTATCAATTTCTGTTTAAATAACTCAAAATCCGTATTACAATAGTGGTTATGATACCTATCGATCGGAACACCGGTATCCAACTACAAAATTGCTAGCCGCAGACAAATTACAGTTTTAATTGTTGCATACGATACCACTATTACGTGTATTCACTTCTATTGCCGTGGTATGGGATATAATTATGATATTATATTACAACTGCTACCGTTACGTTTACTTAATAATTGATTTCACAGAACCCTTCATTTTCAATTTAATAAGAGAATCAGTTGCCTGCGTCTGTCTTTCCTGAGTGACGAGGGAACAAATATATTATAGCGTGATATATCTTAGATCGTATTGTCATCAGGCAAAGTCAAAGTCAAAATTATTTATTCCTTTGGATGCTTAATACAACATTTCTTTGGACATGTCTTAAAAACTAAATTAGGATGTGTGCCTTCGGAACGCGCCCACCAATGAGAAGAAGGCACAAGAAACTCAGGCGTGCTAGAGCTCAAATGCTCATGTATAATTAGTAAAAAGAAGAGAGCTTTCTAGCGCGCGAACGTAATGGCGAACGCAGTATTTCATTGATTACTCATGTTTTACTAACTGGATTTTAATGGAAAGTATGTCAAAACCTTCATAAACAGACGGACAAAGAAAGTGATCTTACAAGGGTTCCTTTTTTACCTTTTAAGGTACGGAGCCCTAAAAACAGAGCTATCTACGTTTTTACAAACTTTTATTAAATTTTTGACATAGGTTTGTTTGCCTGTAGACAAACGTTGTTTCACAACAAATCAAAAGCATTAATTAAATGTATCATTGATTTTAATGTTCCTGATTTACCAAAATAACTAAATTAATTAAGCTAATTAATAGTTTAACATCAAAACAATTTTGTCTGATTAAATAGGTATTAACCTATACATACCTACTCATAGTTAACTGTTCAAAGTAGTATGCAGTAGTAAAGTAGTACTACTGCTGGTTAAATCCCTAAAAACAAAGGCTTAAGGCGCTCTTTCAGTACCGTGTGTAGGTATTCACATTACCTTAGCCCCCGCTCTCAAAAACGTAGCGTGCTGCGTGCTAACTGTTTTATTTGATCGATATGCAAAACATTTTAGCATTATTATCCACAAATATAGTTCCTAGATGTCAAACCTATCATTTGATTCATTTTTAGAAACAAACGTTAACTATTTTGAATAAAACCCGTTCTCTGTTTTCTAACATTTTTTTTATCGAACGAATTTGTTCATATCATGTTTTCAACCACAATAAACAAAAATATGGTTATTAAACTACAATATCTATTTATATACAAATAACAAAAAAGAGTATTTGATTACTTAGAGTTGCTTAAAACAAAGGTCGATTTTGGTAGCTTTATTAGCACCTGCCCTTAACCGACGAACGGTAAATCTTCATGATTTTTATTTTAAAATATATTTTCATAAACCCCAGGCCAGGCACACGTATAAAGCGCAAAGTGGTTAAACGATTTCGGTTGTGGTTTGTTAATGTAAGTTGACACCAACAGCTGTCTTAAATTTCACCTATGATATACTTAACCGGGTGGCGTAATTGGTAGCGCACCTGTACGGAGGGGTTGCGATTTCAAGCCTCGTCAGGGTACATTTTTCTGAGACACATTTTTTCATTGAAAAATAAATAGTTAGTATTGTACTTAGGTATTACGGGGTCTATAAAATGATAAGCAGTATATTAAGAGGAAAGGTACCCGGCACTCTCTCAATACAAACGTAGTCGACTGTTTCCTCCCTGGATAATGATACTAACACAAATATTTTTGTTGCATAAAACCTATAACTTATAACTGCCATGACCATGCCCCAATGTCTTGATTTCTTTCATTTTCTAATTATCACAGAAAGTAAGAGTTACAAAAAAACAAAATATATATAAAAAAGAAGACATGGTCATGGCAGTTATAAGTTTTAAGCTGCAAAAATATTTCCCACTAGTGTCATTATCCAGGGAGGAAACAGTCGACCACGTTTGTATGGAGAGAGCGCCGGTACCCTATCCTCTTAACTTAAGAATATTGCTTTTAAATTAAGAATACTCCTTATGATTTTAGGAAGTTATTATCTAGCGTTATAGAAGAGGATTATTTCTTGCTTCAAGAAACATTTTATTCTGTGTAGCTCTAGTATTATTATCTAGATGTTGTATTTGTAAAATCTCTGACACAATATAAACTAGGAACGTCTATATTCGAGGTAGAGACAGGGGACCGATAACAGATTACCCGCAAACACGTTTTAAATTCATTTCCCGACCCGAGCGTCGATCGCGTCCCGATAAAATGTGGGGACGGCCCACAGAAAGGGGACATATTTACTTTGTCTCCCTTCGGCCACTTCTCCGGTCAGGTAACGTTCCCGAAGTGGCAAAATATTTGTCCTGGCTCGTTACCCGTCTGTTACGATTTAAGGACATTAGCCGGCCACAAATCTGGACTTCTCCTGTTTACCTGTCGGTTTTGAAGTGCTACTAAAGCTTACGTATCCCACTAATATTATAAATGTGAAAGTTTGTGTGTGTATGTATGTTTGTTACTCCTTCACGCTAAAACTACTGAACTGATTGCAATGAAATTTGGTATGTAGATAGCTAGAGATCTGGATTAACACATAAGCTTTTTATCCCGAGATTCTCACGGGATCGGGACTTATGCGGGTGTAACCGTGGTGCAGCTAGTACTAATATAAAGTAAGCAAGTACACCACGAATTAGCAGCAGGAATATGGTAATTCCTTCCTGGATAAATGCATAGCTTAAGTTCTTAAGTTGTTCAAAGTTTGATTTTCATGTAGTGCCTGAGACAAGGCTGCACTATTATCTAGAATTAATCTGTTGACAAAATGTTTGCTTTTGTTAGGTACAACGTCTGAACTGGCACAATTTGTATTGAGGCTTTAGGGTAACTAGTTAAATCTGGCTAAGTCTATTACCGTGTGACCAGCAACGCCTAATATTTTGATACAAGACTATTACATCTCCAGTTAAGTGACAAAGCCTTTTGCTTAACTCTTTATAAGCATAGTTAAGTTGTTCGTTTTAGACTTTCATAGTGACGACCCAATTGGCACAATGGTCACCATGCCGAACTGCCAAACACAAGGTTGTGGGTGCGATTCCCACCTCAGACAAGTATTTTTGCTTAGATATTTGTGTGTGGTCTGGTTGTTTCTATGTATTATAAATATATATTTATAAAATAAAAGTGTATAAGTAGTATATCCGCTGTCTAGCACTCACAAGTCTAGTTAATTAGTTGGGGGCTAGATGGCGATGTGTGGAATGTCCTGCAGTATTTATTTATAGTGTTGGCTGGGCAGAGTATTGTTTATGATCGTAATCTTATTTGTCAACAATACAAAATACTCTAGCTCACCTTAAAAGACGTAATATAATACAAGGGTAGTCAGTAAGTACCTAATAAAATAATACAATAAAAATGTTGAAGACGTAAGTAGTCAGTGTTACGTTGGAAGTGGAGTCTAATATGAGCAAGTCAGGGTTAATTATTTTGTGACAAGAGCTCTTGTAAGCCAGGGTTACAACGCTTCAGCTGAGCTCGGCTATAAACCTACATAATACGTTGCGGCATAAAACTCTTATTATTTTAGTATCTGCGAAGCGGTCGCGGAAAACATCTCGTAAAATAAAAGTTGTCGCAAGATGCACAAGGCTTTCTATCGAAGCCTCAACGCCACAGTCGCCAGGTCGCTCAGCCAACGCGCTCGCTTTAAATCCATGCGGATTCAGTGTGGACATCGGTTAGGATCGAATACAACCGGTAACGTGGATTTCTATGGAAAATACAGACTTTATGGTAGCCGGGGGATAAGTTTCCATTTTAAATTGAAGAGAAACAGTGAAATGTTTCCTTGTCTCCCGGTGGGGCTGCGTGCGAGCCCGAATAAAAATTCACGTCAGGTTACCTTAAGGGAAATATTTACACAAACCGAGGAACTTGATGTTGCAAGAGATTAAATAAACAAGTATATGCTCTTACAGCAACTAGGGTAACGGTTTCGTACCGATTGATTTTATGCCATAACATAAATCGTGATATCGCAGTGTTACTCAAATTATAAAATTGTTAAAGACATTTTTATTCATTCGAGCAAATTTCGCAAGAGAATTATTCAAGATCTTTTTTGGCGAAAGTGCGACTAAGTCCCGGATACGCCCATTTACATAGCCGATGTCGACGCGATGGTGCGTGGCGACTTCAAATGGGAATTATAATACCAAATTGAATACAAAACTTTCCTTTCAGTGCCGAGTAATGGAGGAGTCTATGCACCGGAACAATCGAAAAGACAAATAGAATAAAAGAGGAGACGAGACACCGTTCTCTTGAAATAATAAGTGCCTAACGTCTTTTTGGACATTCATTGCTCCTATATTTTTTGTAACGATAAATTTTAACGCTTTGATCTTTCCAATTCAAATAGGCTTTTTAGTCGCAGAATCAGAAGTTATAGGAATATTTCAAAAGCTTTAAGTGAGGCGTCAGAGCGGATTTTCCCTTCCACCGGCTATATCGTTCTGATTGAAATGCAAATGAAACGGTGTCCGTCCGAAACGTATTTATTTTATCTTACCTTCTAAGTCAATCTTTCGAATTATGGAATAAGACATATAACGATCATCAAGCTATCAGACACTGTCGTCGAATACTTTACTAAAACATTAACTGATATAACCACATCGTTAAAGAATGCTGAGAGCATAAAGTATGCAATTAACCGTGTTATTTTTTGAATGCATTTATTTATAACGAAAGCTTCCAAGAAAAATTTAAATTTAAACGTCACAACATAAGTAGTGAAAATTTATGAAATTTTAATCTTCTCTCTACAGTCGCACAATGACAGGGATTGTTTGTTCAAGAATCTGAAGCGGATCATTATTCCGTTCCGAGTTATTTGGCGCCCAACGAGGGGCTATGCTCGCTCCACGGCGAACATCTGACGAATCACTCGCGGCCCAGTTTTATCTCGGGAATGTTTCATTTTTACACGGTCACCACTGTTCTCGCATGTACATTTCAATCTGAGTAACACAATAGTTGTAACTTCAAATCCGAACAAGTTATATACCGAAACAAGTTGCAACAAAAACATTTGCCTATGCCGACGTTAGTGAATTGTTCTCCCGCTCGTGACTAGGTAATTTCCATACATTTCAAGTTCCATCGCCTGCGGGACGTTCGTTCTTTTGTTGATAAATGTTTGACGGGAACTCCGGGGACGCCATTAAAAGTTTTTTCGTGAATAATTTCAGTTTACATACGCAAATGTTTACTCCTGAGTTTACGCGCTCACCTATTTGGTGATTTCTTTTCATGGAGACGTTTGTTTGTTCGCAGAGCTGCGGCATTCTTCTGTAACGACTCGTTGAATAGGTAATTGGAAAAGTTTTCGTGTTTTTCTTCGCCATATAACCCTAATTTGAATTTAATTTGCGTGTCAAATTCTCTAAAGAAAGCAAACTATCGGTAAAGTTAAGTAAAATAGTTGATTGAAAATATTGAATAAGGTGGCTGCACTGCGTTGGGTGTTATGAAGTTGTTCGAACAAAATGACTGATAAAGATACGTAGACCTTAAAGTTGTCGGCGGGACGTGGTCGGTTGAAGTAGTAACTTGGTGGAGCTATAACTCAGTGCGGAGAAGTTGCCCGATCAGATTGTAGGAACAAAAAGAGGTCGTGTGACGGCAGACGGTCAGATAGCTAAGATAAGCGAGCACCCTCGGCACCGGCTGAGCACTGGTAGAAAGGTTCAACACGAAATACCGACGTAACTTTTAACGTTAAAAACAAATGAACTATATTTATAGTCATAATAAATTTTAAACCGACGAAAAAAAATGAAAGTGGTTCTTAAATTCATCGCGTATATATTATACTAGCTGCACCCCACGGTTTTGCCCGCGTAAGTCCAGATCTCGTGGAAATATAAAAATAAATAAAGTACCCTATAGCCTTCCTCGATAAGTGGACTATCCAACACATAAATAATTTTTCAATTCGAACCAGTAGTTCCTGAGATTAGCGCGTTCAAACAAACAAACTCTTCAGCTTTATAATATTAGTATAGATACATTTTGAATATATGGTATATATAGAAAGATTGAAAAATAATATCAAAATTAAGGCTAAAAGTCATACATGTCCCATTGTGCCCTAGGTACTAGATTATGAAAAATAACTTTTTTTAATACAGGTAATTTTATATCACAATATATATATTACATATATACAAAAAAATATTGACGTAAATCAGAGTATCATTTATTGGTTGCTAATATTTTCATACTTAAAGAAATGTTAAGGGCTTCTTTACATATTGGCGTAATCGGTAGCCGCCATCTTGTTACTATTTTTTCTGAATCTTTTGCCAATGATAAGTCACAACAATGAAAATGGTGATTATTCGACATAGCGATACTTATTTAGATACTCAGATTATTTCGATTTGGTTGCAGTGGTTTTACCTTACGATTTGACGTTTTATATAGGTGATTCTTTGAATATTTTTTGTTTATAATATACCCTCTATCCAAATAATAAATCCCAAAGTGCGTCAAGAGATTGAGAAACAATAGAGATGGCGATGGAATACTATGCCAACACCCATACAATTATTAACGATGTCCTTTATCTTCTCTAGAACAAAAACAAAAGCCATTCACGTTTCCTCGTAAATATATTTATTCATCAAACAATGAAAATACTGACATCAAATGTACAGCCGTGAGGCAGACAATCGATCACGAACATTTCACCTGTGACAGTCACTTCACAGAAAACTTCTTTGACAAAAAATATAATAACAAGAAAAAGCTCTATACAAAATATAATCCATCGAAAACGATGACGCTAACCCGAATTGAATTTTAATGTAGTAAAAATAACAGGAATTCTACCCTCCAAATCTGACACACGTAGCGCATATTGCTCATATCTGCACATATAAAATACACACACGAATTTTCTATTATGAGGGTAGGACGCGAACGTAAATAATTTTAAGGATCAGTGGAGGCAGCCAGCGTGATTATTTCACGCTAACGAAATTAATAAGGTAAATTTCAGCGGTGTGAGAGGGGCTTTATTGCGTTACAACAGAACCGCCCGTTTGATGCGGAACCACGGGGAAAGCCAGCCATTTTCACAAGAGTAATACAATGTTGTTTCTGCTAACTTGTACGAGAGTTTTATATGCGGAAATGCACTAACTTATTATGTTTTCGGATGCCTGCTTGAAATTTAAGACGCTCATATGTGTTTACTATAAACATAATATTCAAAATGAATGTGGAGATTGTGCGGTTCCTAACATCCTAACATTGTAGGAGACGTACACTAAGGTTTTAAGTTTTGACTTTATTATTACTATAATTTTGTCTAGACGACCACTTTTGCCTTTGTATTCAAGATGATTCGAGACTTTATTAAAGAAGGTTAGTTCTAAGAAGGTTGTATTTGGCATTAACAACATTAAATTAATTAAGTAAGCTCGCGGGAAGTCGTTGGACGCAGAGAGCACGCGACCGATCGCTCTGGGGGAGTCTTTGGGGGAGGCCTATGTTCAGCAATGGACGTCCTGTGGCTGATATGATGATATTTAACAAACAGCCCCCTTAGACAAGATTGCTTTCTAGCGATGTCGCCAATAGATAGATTTAATTGTATGAAATTGACATAAAACATTCTATAAAATTAGCATAAGATGGAACTTATCCACCATTATTTTTTCTCTAACGCAAGACTACGTGACTTTTCGTTGGCGTGTGTCAATTTCATACAAAAAAATAAAAATAAAAGTCTTTTGATTGGCGATATCGCTAATAGAAAGCCTTCTTGTCTAAGGAGGCAGTTCACCATTTAACTATTAAAGAATAGACATAATATACATCATCAATAACAAATATTATAATAAGTTATATTTATACTAAAATATTTTTCTTAACATATTTTCGAAAACAATATTCAAATAAGATTTTCGACATTCCATAAAAAACCCCCTTACAACATAGAGTATAGTGTGTAATAAAACGTTAGGATATGAATATAATATGAAAAAGTAGTGAGATGAGTCTAAGTGCGTACCAAGATTCATGCAAGTTAATAGATATGAAGCTTTTACGGCCCATAACGTCACCTCGGGAAGTGAAATAAAATGTTATAACTTTTTTATGCAGTAAGTAAGAAAAATATGGGCTACGATAATTTACCTAACACTGCTTACCTCGTTGAACTTAATCGATTTATACTAATAACATATAATAAGTTACTAAAATCAGGGATGATTTCAAGCATATTTAATTTTAAGTATGTTTATATTGATTTTTTACTAAAGATTCAGTATCAGACCTATTTAGCATAAACGACCCAGTTGGCACAATGGTCACCATGCCGGACTGCCAAACACAGGGTTGCGGGTTCGATTCCCGTCTCATACAAGTATTTATGCTTGGATATTTGTCTGTGGTCTGGTTGTTTCTATGTATTTAAAGTATATATTTACAAAATAAAAGTATATATGTATTATATCCGTTTTCTGGCACCCATTACATATATCTAGTTACTTAGCTTGGGCTAGATAGCGATTTGTGGAATGTCCTGTAATATTTATTTATTTATATTTATTTAAATTATGTTAGGTTCTAATAATGAGCAATTAAAAACAACAATAAATTCACAAAAAAGTATTTTATATTTAAAATATTCTGATAGACAACTGATAACAATGGAGGTATTTATAATGTACGAGTCACCATACAATAACAAGAAGTAATGAAATTCTAATTTCTAATAAATTAAAGACATAAATATTATTTAACTCAAAAGACGCAATCATTATTATTCGAAAAAATCTTTTGCCATAACTAAGGAGAAGCCATGTAAATAAGCAAACATTTTTAATGTTACAATAAAGACAACCTTTGAGGAAAAAACACTTTTAATCACCTTGGTAAGGGCAATAAATGTCACACAAAGTTACATTTAACTGTTACACATCAAAGGAGGTGGAAAAGAGAATGTCCACATGAAGTAACGTAAGACAAATTATGTTCTCTTCAACTGATAGCGATATTGTCGCACCAAAAACACTTTTCCCTTGTTTCCCCGAAAATGTTACAGAAGTAGTCGGGAAGACAACTTGATCCAAAGCGAGAGCAGCAACAAGTCTATTCTACCCACATGGGAATAAAAACTTTATCGGTAAGACAAAGAGTTTAATTCAGTTTGCGGCGAGTTGAAAGAATTCATAGGGTTGTGTATAAAGAAGTTCTTCGTATGTGATGGAGTGTGCAGATATTCGGTGTAGGAAACAATGATAATATATTGAAGGAATGGATACTTGAGAACAATAAATTCGGTTTAGTGGTTTGTTATGGAAATAATGCGGCATAAGACTTGAATAACAAAAAATACGATACGATTTAAGGTGTTATTTAGGTAAACTGCTTCTCCCGATACTAAGTCAAAAGGGAAAAACTGAGTCTGTCGCTGAAACATTTTATGCATATTTATTACAAAAGTTGTTTATGAACAACGTCCGAGCCCTTCGAAATACAGTTGAAAAGAAAACACTTTTGAACGAGATGATAAAATACGGAAAACCAATTGTCCATCTTCGCCCTATTGTGAGGGGTCCAAAAGAAGCCCGATATAAATGAGAAGGAGACCGCGACTCGTTAAAAAGATACTTAGGAAAAGGAAATATTCGTGGAAAATCTTGAAGTTGAGGTAAACAATAGAAAAAATAGATTGCGATATCGGCACAAGTTTTCATTTATCAAAAAAACAAGTTGTAAAGCGATACCGTCTGACAACTTCCGGCTCGCTCCATCTGGTCTGGTAGTAAAATCTGTTATTGCAGGGTAAGTGAAGTGTGGAAATTCAGAATCTAGGATGATATAGTAAAGAAGTGCCTCGGTTGGCACTCGCCAGCTTCGGAACTGCCGACCGCTGAGTAAGTTAAATGGAGCGTGGAGGCGACGATATCCCGCTGCACTTGTTGCAATTCTCAACTCTACAACTTAATTGAGCCGAGTGTGCCCTTACCTTCGCTCCAGGCGAATACCGTTAATTTTCCCGCAGAAAGGTTACCGTCCATTACTCTAATTGCGAGCCGCATTTCATCTAAGCATCTCCCAACTTCGACTCGCAGACGAAGACTTCTCGAACAAACTCGAGAAAATTCACAGAAACCGACCATCAAAGGTACAGAAGTAAACGAGGACACTTTGCTAATACTACTAATTAAGCTTTTAATGTAATTGAATGAACGAAGACACGTCGGGTGTGGAAAGAGTGAGCGGCGGAACACCCCTTCGCGGCCAAAAATACTCTCAGATAAATTACTTAGAAAGTATCCGGCGCGCATACAAATCGGCTAGAGATTCGCCATATTTCACTTTGGCGAACACCCGCTCGATTTACACACACCTTTTGGAAAATGTTTGAGGATAGACGGACACGAGCGCGAGCGGCATGCGCTGCGCTGCGCCGTGTCGGTGAAAATTAAGTCATTTCCGTTACGGGGAAACTTTATTGCTAATCGGGTCACGTCACGAAAAGAATTTCCGATATACAATTAAAGGTGAAACGGGTGTTGAGGATCAGTTGTCGAAGGTGGGGCGATATTGTTGTCGTCTGTCGCGGGAGGAGGCAAATAACCGGTGGGTCTGGGCCCTGGGCACCTGTGCGCGATAATGCGACGCCGACGACGACGCCCCGTCTGCCCGAAAGGGCGAGGAATCAATTAGGACGTTGCCGAATTGCGTAACGGTTCTAGTTACGAGCGTTACGAGTGCGCTCGCAGCTGCTTTTTGCTCTTCCAACCTCTTCTTATTGCGCAATCGACATTCGACGCCTCAGATTAAGGTATTACGTATTCATCGAACCTTTTTACTATAGTTTTATTTTAAACAGTCTGGGGATATACCAGGTTTTTATTCGAGAACAACGACAAGAATTCTGAGTTTTACGTATTGTTTTCGGTTTTATCAAGTGCATGTTAAATTGAAAGTGCAACCGTTCATAAAACGACAAAATCATTCTATTTACAATTAATAAGTGAAATCTGAATCTGACGGGAGGGAGGCGGGCAGGCTTAATGGATTACCTTAAACGCAGTGTATCACCGCTGTAGCCGCAACGAGAGGGATTCCAATTTAAAAAATATAGAGGTATTTAATCGGATCGCGAGCCCGACATGAACTCGTCGTTGATTTGCTGAACGCGCTACGTGATTAAGTTTGACTGGTCGGTTTATACTGTTTGGATAAAAAATTCACACACTGTATTGTATTGTTAACGATTTATTTATTATTAGCTTTTGCCCGCGACTTCGTAAGCATAGAAGTCGAAAACTTAAAGTACCTAAATTGGACCAAAAAATCACGCTGTCCCATACAAAATTTGCCCCCCCTTTTTAATCTTTATTAAATCTTTATTCCTTTCAATGCTTAATACCTAGGTATAAGATCACTTTGACACGTCTTAAAAACTAAAGGGTAGAATTTCGGAAAATCATTTCTTATAGTATGCCTACGTCATACAAAGAAAACACCCTCCAAGTTTCAGGTCTCTACGATCAGCGGGTTAGGCTGTGCGTTAATCCGTCAATCAGTCAGTCAGTCAATCAGGACAAAGCATTTTATATGTACCCAGTTGGCACAATAGTCATGGTCACCATGCCAGACTGCAAAACATTGTACGATTCCCTGGGTTCGATTCCCACCTCTAATCACAGACAAGTATTTATGCTTAAATTTTCGTCAGTGGTCTAGTTGTTTCAATGTATTATAAGTTAATATTTACAAAAGAAAAGTATATAAGTAGTATTTCCGTTGTCTAGCACCCATAACACAAGTCTAGTTACTTAGCTTGGGATTGTCCTGCAATATTTATTTTATTATTGAAATATTACAAGTGTTAAAATTACTCAAAATTAAAAACAAGGCATTAATTAATACAATGTTAAAAAATCAATTAGTGAAGAATAAAGATCAAATCAATTTTCCTGTATTCAAAATCATTTTTACCAATTAACTAAGAACGACCGAAGTAAAAAAAAATCAAAGACATTAGTCATTAAGAATGTCCCCCTAATTATGCGGAAAAATTATTAAGTGGGCAAAAAATGATCTCCTAAATTAATCAAAGTCTATTTAATTCTGATAATGGTCTATCAGCAGTGAGACGTTAAATTGAACCAAATTAATTAGACCGTAGGTATGTTTAGAGTTGGTATATAAAGTCGGAATTTTCTCAGTGTTTGGTATTCGTAGTAAACAGTGTAGAAATGCCCTCTAACCTCGGTCGAAAAAATCTTTTTTTTTAATTTGTAAATATTATCTTAATTTAAGCAGACTTTGAGGTATTTTCTTATATTTGACACGATTGTTTACCTAATAGACCAAGATCCCGCCTACCATCGGACTTTTGTGTTTTTATGAAAGCTGAGAATTTCTCAGCGCATGCCCCCAATACAGTTATGAATGACTAGCTGCGCTTTGCGGTTTCACCCGCGTAAGTCCCAATCCCGTGGGAATATAAAATTAAAGAGTAGCCTTCCTTGATAAATAGATTATCCAACAAAAAAAAGAATTTTTCAATTCGAACCAGTAGTTCCTGAGATTAGCGCGTTCAAAAAACAAACTCTTCAGCTTCATAATATTAGTATAGATATGAAGTTCAGACCTTAGTGGCTTGGAGAGTTACCAGGTAACAAAGCCAAGAATCAAACCTGTTTATGTTCAAAAAAAGAAATCGCCTATGTTTTTTGTACCAATCAATAATGTTGCTAATAGCCGGACAGTTTCAATAGTTCCAAACCTTCCAGACCAACGAAAGATGATCTACAAAGGTAGGTATAGCTATAAAAATGAGCTCTTTCATTTGCCATACTATGTTTGTTTCAAGGAATTAATCGCTTATAATTTCAGTGAGATATAGTCGTATATAAATTATTTAGAAGTGGTCGAGCAGTGAATTGTCCCACGATTAATATAGTGGCTGGAGACATTTGTCAATGAGTCAGCCCACAGTTGCCAGTCAGCCACTAGAGACATTGGCCAATCTGTATCGGAAAACGTTTGAGTTTCACGGGATCGCTTGATTTATTAATTGATACACAAATAAAGAGAGAACTTGATATTGGAGACCACACGGTTTATACGAAACTTTTAGTAGATACCTATCTTCTATGATGTCAAACAATAACTAAATAACTTAAGATTTTAAACATAGTCATTTTCTCTAATAAAGTTTTTTAAAACATGTCATAAAATATGTCATGTCATGTAATTACTATGTCTTTTTGTTTTCTTTTTGTCGATTTTGAATTTTCGATGCAATCGTAGGCATAATTTTCACGTGACATGGTATTCATCCTATCTATACCAATAATAAAGAGGAAAGATTATTTGTTTTTTTCTTGCTTTGTTTGTAACGAATAAGCTCCGAATATACTAGATCGATTTTGATTAAACTTAGTATGAGGATACATTAATTCATTGGGAGTAACATGGGAGCAACAAATTTATTCCCATAATGAGTTACGTGGGTGAAACCGCGGAGCGCTGCTAGGTTTAAATAACTTTAATAACTAGATAACTTGTTGTTATTGGCTAAAATGGTCTGATTTAAGGAAAACGTACTACGAATATTCGTAGCAAAAACATACGTTTTTGGTGCCTGGTTTAAATAAGTATGGAGTCAGATAAACCCAACATTATTATAGAGGGAGAGTTTTAGTAGTTTTCATATAGTTGGCATGCCTGTTTCCGTTTTGCGAAACATTAACACTTTCCTTGCGGTCCTGTTAATGTAGTCGACCCATCGTTACAAAGGTAAACCTACAATTATTTGGTTATTCAGATTACATGGCATTATCTGAGAGCCATTGACTATAATATTACTAATAACTATTCATTGGTCCGATGGTGCGGTCTTCTAAAAGGTGATTATAAATCTAGCGAAGAGGTCGGAAGCGGGCGAGGCTGTCGTTAATTTTAATGGCGAAATTCATTTGTCCCCGATTACGCGGGGTTTGATCAAATTCTGTGGCGGTATATGCCACGTTAGTCGACGCCACGCGGAGAGTCTTATCCCGTAACTAAATGGTACGGTCGTTTAAATATAATTGCAATAAGTTAATAAAATCCCACAGCGCTTTTAATTAATTTGTGGCGACGAATAAAATAGGGATTCGAAAATTTCATAAAGCAACGCCGGTCGCTGTGCGGTAAACGTTATTTTTGCATACACTTTGTTTTTATGCTGTTTGTGAATGCATGGCTCGTCAATTTTCACATATAGGTAAGGTAAACACTGTAATGTGTTTATTTAGTGATTGGTTTAATGAATGCACTCGATATCATGAAAAGAAGAGCTTTAAGGAAAATAATCGAGAAAGTTTCGTTCATAAAATCAATGTAATATGCATGCCGTTATCGGCGCCGCATAATGATATCCATAAGGGCTCGTAAAGCAGAAAATGTCGAAATTCATATGAGGCGAGTGAATTAATCGGGCGAGATGAGGAGCGTGGCTTGTTGTCGAAATGTGGCGTCTCAATTGAATGGTTCCTTATTGTAAATATGCATTAGGGCGGATGAGACGCGCCGCTTCGGTCCTCATTACGCCGATCTACCATCAAAGACGGCCATGTTCCGAACCGTGAAGTGTTCCGGGTACAACCAGCTCAATTATGTTAATGGATTTGCAACATTCCGTCGACGGCAGGAGCCAGGACATCACCAAATTGATATGCATCCAATACTATGTAACATAAACTAACGTAGTTAGGTATAAGTACAATAAGAGTTGAGAAGTAAACACGATCCAACATCAACCCTGGAGTGTATCACGTAGATACGGCCGGCAGTAATTTCACCGAAAATCAATAGCTAAGCACCCCAATAAAACAAATACATTTTATTTCTCGACGTGTCTAGGCACGGGAATGATTGATAGTGCTTTGAGCACACAACGTTATTGAACGAAGCCACCGAAGGGACCAACCGAAATAACGTAATAATAACAATTTTTATCGCAACGACCCGGCTTTTATCATTAATGCATTAGATTTTCACTAAAAATGGTAATTAAAAGGAAAGTTTTAAGGGCGGGGATGGGCGGGAATCAATTAAGGATACGCTCGTAGGACTACTTTGCTTATTCAAAAGGAAAGAAAGGCGTGAATTTTAATTTCGGAAGAGTGACTTTGAGTGTATCCGTTAGGGTAAATATCCAGTGTCAGTGAGTGTTTTCAAAGGCGGCGACGCCGACGACGCGTGATTGTACATAAAGGTGGTAAGTCGCAGGGAGTAGAATATCAGAGCAAGATTTGCCGACAAAACGCCGACTCACCGGCCGGTGTACGTTCACCTAAATTACGCATAAAGCCGAACACAAAGGCTATGCGTATTCAAATTCCATTAATCTCCTGTCCGGGGTAGGAGGAGTAAAATGAACCGGCGCGGACAAAAACAATGCCGCCGGCAAATAACCGGCTCAGCATTGTTCCGGCAATTAGAAAGCTTTCCCATGTACCGGTCGTGTATAAAAACTGTGTAACATCAGCACGAATCGCTGCCTATTGCCCGTTACCGTTGATGTTTATTACTGTTATTAGGACTAAGCCGTGCGGTTGTATAATGTTTTAGGGGTTACGATTTAAATTAATCACAACATCATCGATTCTATAGGAAACCTGTTCTGACAAAGTGGGTGAAGTTGACATATCCGTGGAAAATCCGGATCAGAGGCGGATTAAAGTTAAATCCTGACCGAATGAAAACGCGATAAAATTGACATTGCGATTACTGTTCATATTGAACTACAGTGACTTTTATAAAGATTTATTTAGACGACCCAGTTGGCACAATGCTCACCATGCCGGACTGCCAAACCTAGGGTTGCAGGTTCGATTCCCGCCTCAGACAAGTATTTATGCTTAGATATTTGTCCGTGGTCTGGTTGTTTCTATGTATTATAAGTATATATTAACAAAAGAAAAGTTTATAAGTAGTATATCCGTTGTCTAACACCCATAACACAAGTCTACTTACTTAGCTTGGTGCTAGATGGCGTTGTGTAGAATGTCTTGCAATATTTATTTATATAACCCTAAAAATACATTTTACCTTTTTCACAACCATGACTTCTTTTTCAAGTTCAATATCACACGAACTTACCTGAAAAGAGAATGAAACAAAATATTAATACACTTTACATTAAATTACAATAAGTAAATTCAGTGCAGCTCTAAAGAGTAAATAAGCAATGTAATGGTAACAATGCGACCGCGACGCAATCACAAGGAGCTCGGCTATTGTTTTTAGCCCAGTTATTGCTTGCTACTCCGCACTCGCAATAACCCGTTGTTTGCTTAGGGCTACTATTGTACCAGGTTATTAGGACAGGTAACCGGAGGGTTAAGTTAGGCTTTCTCGCTGACGGTCTAAAGCCAGCGTTTTGTAATTGTTATTTGTAACTAATGTTTTGTTTTTATTATGTTATACTTTTGTAACTTACATAAAGAAAAAAAAGAAAGAAAACTGATTTATTCAACAACCCTTAAAAATAATAACAAGTTTCTATATAATAAGTTTGTTAATAATAAAAATAACAAAACTAAGTAGGTACATTATTAAAATTAAAACTAAATATTTAAGAAAAAAACAGCTAAATTAAACTATAAACTTTAACTTAAGGTTGTTGAACGAGATGCAACTCAGCTTTATGCTGTCCTTGCAGCACAAGGACAGCGCTGGTATTCTGTTGCACCTCTTTCCATGATTTTACAAAAAATACGTATATACAACAATCTAATTATATGCAGTCGCCTCAGCCAAAGAGTCATAGATCTCTTTGTTGCATACCTACCTATATAAAACCAATCTTATCCCAAGAAGTAAAGTAGGTATGTGTGTGTGTGTGTGTGTGTGTAAATTTTAAAATGTGAAATTGAATTGAGTGTCCGAAGTCTTTATAACAGTATTGTTACCTATTTAGTGTGAAGTGATTGTATATTTAATAAAATCTGTTTCAATTTTAATTTGAAAGCAGCTTTCGCTACGTGAAAGGATTGGCACTAATAGTGGAAAATGTTGATTCTTTTTAAGTTTACTTTAAAATCAAATTAATTAGTACTGTAATTTTTTGGACTATTATCTATATCTATATCTATATCTATATCTATATATATATAAAATTCTCGTGCCGCAGTGTTAGTTACCAAACTCTTCCTAAACGGCTGAACCGATTTTTATGATTTTTTTTTGTATATTCGTTAGTTCTGAGCTCTTTATCAACTTCGTGGGTTTGAGAATCGAACAACATCTATTTTTTATATTTTTTTTTGTATTTGACAAAACAACTTTCGTCGGGACAGCCAGCTAGTTCTATGGAAATATGTTTATTTTTATTTTGTATACTACACTAGCTGTCCCGGCAAAAAAAATCTCTCCGTAAGAACCATCCACGTACCTTATGGAATATTATAAAAAAAGAATTAGCGAAATCGGTTCAGCTGTTCTCGAGATTTGCGCTTAGGAATACTTTCAGCGATTCATTTTTATATTATAGACTAGCTACGCCCCGCGGTTTCACCTGCGTAATAATTTATGCGCAACATTCTTCATTTTTTATTTCATAAGAACCTTCTCCTGATGATAACAAACAGACCAAAAAAAGAATTGGCCAAATTGGTCCAGGCGTTGTTGAGTTATGCGCTTACCAACACATTTTGCGATTCATTTTTATATTATAGACTAGCTGCGCCCCGCGGTTTCACCCGCGTAATAATTTTCTGCGCAACTTTCTTAATGTTTTATTTCATACGAACCTTCTCCTGATGATAACAAACAGACCAAAAAAAGAATTGGCTAAATTGGTCCAGGCGTTGTTGAGTTATGCGCTTACCAACACATTTTGCGATTCATTTTTATATTATAGATTAACAGTTCTTTCAGGTACAGTCGGCTGCATAATTCCTGCCCCCGGTAGAGTTCGAAAATTACTATTAATGGAGTGTTTTCATTGTAATAAATTTGTTTGATAAATTGATGAGTTAAAATACTTTAAACTTCAACTAAAGCAGGTGTCTAGAATCTTGCTTGTTTTGAAAACATTCTTATAACAGCTGTTTTGGAGCTATACGGTGGGTCTGCAATTATGCATCCGACTGTACTTAGGAGAAGCATAACCAATCACGCCATACATACTCGTAGTATATCTTATATCTTTAAATGAGCAATTCTTGTATATATTTATATAATTGGAATCTCGGAATCGGCTCCAACGATTTTCATGAAATTTGGTATATAGGGGGTTTCGGAGGCGATAAATCGATCTAGCTAGGAATCATTTTTAGAAAATGTCATTTTATTCGTGTTTTATCGAAACTTACTTTTTATTATCTGAAAAATATGACTCTTCCTGACATATATTGGCGAACTACTAATACTATTTTTTGTGAGCAATAAAGTTATTCCAGCAGATGGCGTTGTTAAGTAACACGAAGTCAATGAGTGTTTGCTTTGAGGTTAGACTAAGTAAAAAAAAAACCGAGCAAAGCTCGGTCATCCAGGTATAAAGTATAAAGTAAAAAATACTTATTGAATTCATTGGCTGATTTCGTTATGTAAATCGAGGGTAAAAAGTAAAAACATTTTAAATATAGTCTCGCCCTGTAGGTACCTGAAGTCCAAGTAGAGCTAACAAGGGAATCTTTTCACACAAATCACTGTAACAGACGGCAGTGTTAGTTTAGGACTGATATTCTACAAGACCGGGTTTTGTGGCGGCGAAGGGTTAACAAGAGCTCATGAAACATCTTCACAGGTAGATGTAGATGTTTTGCTCGAACCTTGTTCGAGTACTTAAGTATGTTGTTGTTTTTAGGTGAGACCATAGCATTACTAGCTGCGCCCCGCGGTTTCACCCGCGTAAGTCCCGATCCCGTAGGAATATCGGGATAAAAAGTAGCCTATGTGTTAATCCAGGTCTCCAGCTATCTAAATACCGAGTTTCACCGCAATCGGTTCAGTGGTTTTAGCGTGAAGGAGTAACATACACACACACACACACACACACAAACTTTCACATTTATAATATTAGTAGGGTAGGATAGGATTCATAGTATCTACGGGTGCATCAAAATCACGATTTAGAACATATCAGATTTTGCTTTCGTCAGTAAGTGCTTTATTCACTATTTTGGTTCAGTGTCATCATGGAAGGACTGAAGTGGAAAATTGAACTAAATAAATAAATAATAATAAATATTGCAGGACATTCCACAAATCGCCATCTAGCCCCAAGTTAAGTAACTAGACTTGTGTTATGGGTACCTACTAGACAACGGATATACTACTTATATACTTTTCTTTTGTAAATATATACTTATAATACATAGAAACAACCAGCCCACATACAAATATCTAAGCATAAATACTTGTCTGAGTCGGGAATCGATCCCGCAACCCTGTGTTTGGCAGTCAGGCATGGTGACCATTGTGCCAACTGAGTCGTCAACTGACCGTTTACATTCAGCTTCCGTCAGTCAGTGCTTTATTGATTGATTCACCACCTTACCGATAAAGTGTACATTCTGGAGATTCTTTGCATGGAATTATGTGACAGCCTATCGAGTAATCCATTATCCAACTTTAAACCGACAATAACAACAAAGGACTAAACAAAATTATTGACAGGTAAAAGGTGAATTTACCTTACAAATAATAATAGATTGTTGTCAAATAGCGCAGTGGTCAGTTAAATGGTTGTGGGCAAACATAGTGGTACAACGTGGTTCACGTTAAGACCCACATAATGTAGGTAGGTTTGACGTAGGTAGTGTTGTGCGTGCAGCGGTTTGTCCAAATCCCCCATTTCCGATACTAATTTTTCCATTAACTATCTGATTGTTAGTTCACGAAGAAAACAAGCTATTATTCGACGTGGTTGTGATTGTTTGACAACCAGTTTATTTCGTAGAAGTAAAGTAGGAAGGTGATTAATTTGTTTGATATATTGGTGTAAGTATGTTACTGTAATTTTGACGCAGGCTAAACCTAGCCCAGGTCTGAACTGCTTGAAAACCATGTCAGGGCCTTTGCCTAGCAATGGGTCAATATATGGTAAGTAACAAAAAAATGTTATCTTCATAATTTTGATAAACGCAGCATCTTATAGGTAACTTCTAGGAAAGCCTGCTACATTTTAGGTCGCATCGTCACCTTCCATCAGGCAGGTGTGATAGTGGTCAAACGCTAACCTATCAGATGTAAAAAAAGCTCGCATAAAAGGGTTAGAATCCTCACTTTTCTTATAGAATGAATATAGTTTATGCTAACTTTACTTTCGTATTGAAAAATTAAATTATTTTTTGTTAAAAATTTAATATAAACTCTAATAACGCTACAATAGAGTCCGAAAGAGTAATTTGGACGGAGAGTATCGTAGCAGTTCCCAACTCAAGTTAAAAAATAAATAAAATTCGGCGCGACATTTGTTATCTTTCGAAACATTTAGCTACTGAATAAACTAAGGATAAAAGGTTCTATAGCGACACGGACACCGGTGTGGGAACTCCACAGGTTCTGTAAAAACACCTCCACATTTTTAAACGTGAAACGTTCGTCTTTTCATGCGAAAACTCGGCTCATTTATCAAATCAGCGTTGTCTACATTACAGAGTCGGGAGCGTATTGTGAGCACGCTAAAAAGCCTATTTACACAAAATGGCACATCGCGACGAACTACCTTCTGATAATTACGCACAAAAATGAACCGTAATCTTTACTCGACGGAGCGTAAATTACGATGACGCGATTCGCGCTCCATGGAATCATACCCGGGACGAAGACCGATCAGAGAAGTAATTTAATGCTTAAATTAAACGAGTTAAATTAAACAAATAAAATTCAAGAAAGTGAAAAATCACGGCGATTTTCGAAACAAAACACTACTTAGTACAGGAAGCTGTTTGTTTGTTTAGATAAATGATCTAATGTAGCGTGAGACAAAATTGAAGTGGAAGCTACGAGTAGGTAAAGGTATAATAAAATCTGAACAATTCATAATATCTAACCGGACTGCCAAATTTATTTCAGCTTCCCAGTCGATACATCAAAACACGTTACGCCCTCTGAAAACGGTAGCCGCTAATGCTCCCTTTATAGAACCCATCAATACTCGGCCGCCCAAATCTGATACCCATGATAAAAACCGGCGAATACGTCATACAGAACGTGCATTAAATTTTCACCGCCTTTTAGCAAAGCGGATTGCCGTGAGGCAAAAACGACGAACGAAAGCTCTTTCATTTGTTTAGGAGTGGCTTTACCTCCTTTAAGTGCTCTAGCATACGGGGAACGCGGCTGAATAACCAGGAGTATTGCAGCGAGAAAAGCTTACTTAAAAATTGCCTGAGTAATTTCTATGACGAGCACGTACAATCCAAGTGCATTCTTGGTTCGGTTCGGGCGCCGACACACCAGTCCCGCTTAAGCATCGCCTTTTACACAAGCTTCTGGCGCAGATGGCCTAAACCAATTTCGTCTTAGTGTTCTCCTCATTACCGACTTGAGTACATGGACACTCGCTTCAGAGACGTGATTAGCTCCTAAGTAGAATTTATTTCATCGGCTGCCCGCCCGTCCCAACCGCGCTGCAATCAATTGTCTAATGGAACATTATTTTCCCTTAGTCCTCGATGCTATGTTGAGAAATATAGCCCAGGTTAAAATGTTAATGCACGTGATAAACGAACAGATTTTTTGCACAAAAAAAACAACCAAATGAAAAAAAACGCAAAATGGAAAGATAATCAGCTTTCCCCTTTCTATTATTATTTAATATAAACACGCACTTAGGCAATTCTTAAGCTGGGGAATGGGAAAAAAATATTTTCGCCGTGGAGTTTTCACGTCGAAAACTCATATAAAAGACATTTTGCGAGAGCTCGTTGCCTATCGGAGGTATTATTCAAATTAATTTAGCGCGGTGAGGCAAAAAGTGCGCGCGTCGGGAGCGACTCCCCCATATTCATAGAGCTGCCCTAAATTAGCATCACAATGAAGTGTTAGAGGCGCGAGCGGCAAGTGCTTAATGCGACCTGCGTCTTCTCACACGGTTATGTTACAACCTTATGAATTAAGTATAAAACTTCACAGCCACAAATTGTTTGGGCTTCTGGGAAATTTGCTAAGACGATAATTATTATCAGAGTAAATTGGGATTAAATTGAAATTATACGGGGAAGAGTCGAGCGCGCTAAGGTAGAATGTAATTTGTGAAAGAAAATGTTACGGTGCGGATAGAAGTTTATTCATAGAGGCATATTATGTTAAGTGTCCGTACACGCGGCAGCTGAGCGGCCCGGTATATTGTTTTTGGACCACCCTTTTACGCTTTCACGCCTATAAATAAATCAAAATATTCAGGAAGGGCTCCAGTTTAAGGCGGCTTAGCGGAATCGTAAAATTCAACAACGTTCGCACCGCCAAGGGTTTATCTTTCGGCTGCGTTTGCCGTGTTTTTGCTTGAATCGTAAAAGAGTATCACGGTGTACCTATGCCAGTATGAATAGAAAGCAACCTACCCTTTTACGGAGACATATGGAACGGGGCACTTTACAACTTTAACGCTGAAAGCAGATTATCTGTCCGTATATGAAGCACTACCTACGCCCCGCGGTTCCAAGCGCTGCTGCACCCTGCGGTTTCAAACGCGTAAGTCTCATTCCAATTGGAATATCGGTATAAAAATTTATATTCTTTTCCACACTCTTGATTAATTGCAAATTTTCTTCCAAATTTATCGAGCTGTATGCCGGGAAAGGGTATAAAGAACAAACTTCCGTTTTTTTAATAATAGTTATGATTAATCAATTGGGACTAGTCAAAAAATTGTCTAAATGGATATACAAAAAAAAAGGTAAATATGCGATACAACGATATGTATACAAAGTAAAGAAAAAGCTTGTAACTTTAAATTGCACAAATAGGCAGCTATCTATATTAATAGATTATTTTCAAAAGATAATACCTTAATTTGAAGGGAAAATATTTCCAGAGAACAGCAGAAAACCATTCGTAATCATAAATCAATAATGAGATAAACAAAATAGGCACATTTTAGACAAAATCTGAAATTTATCAGCGAACCTTTATTATCACTAAGTAGGGAACGTTTCAGTCATTAATAATCATTTATTTAGCACAATACCGTAATTTTGGTCCACAAATAACGTTTGAGCAAAACGGAACATCGTTTCGTAAATTGATTAGATAGTTTTTGATAAATTGCACAAGTTGTAGACCGTTGTTTACAATAAAGTGAGTTTTCAAGGATGAAAACAATGGGTCCCTGTAGAAATTATGAACATGTTTAATACTATGACTATTATAAATGAGAATTAAGTTACATTAGTATATGTTAAAAAATAAAATACCTCATTGAATCATTGATATTCATTTCTCAAGCAACGTAAAAAAATGCACATTAGGGTCTGATTGTAATTAATAGGTAAAAATACAAAATATTTAAAGAGATTTTATAAAACACTGAGTACTAAAAAAATGCGTTTCAAAGTTTTAAAATGCTAAAAGTTATTATTCAGGGAATTAAAAAGCAGATAAATCCCATAGTGTATAAATGTACACAGTTCTTATGAATATATGTTGTGTCCTTATCAGCAGAAGCAGACGAGACTTTTTCATAAAATACTTTAGGCTGTGAACACTGGGTGAACTTTCTCTTGTATAAAGTTGAGGTTTTCAAAGTTTGGCATTCACAGCCACCCGGCCATTGTGGCTAATTCAAGGATGTAATTAAATTTGTTTACATAATATTCTGTTAGAAACGAAAACTTGTTACTAATACACCCGAGGGTAAAGACGAAATCTTTTCACAGAACCGCTACAATGTATTAACTAAACCAACCAAACTTTAAATAAATTTTAAAGGGGTACAACAAAATTGCCTTGTTTCTACTTTACGCAAAAAGGTCTTCTATAAAAGATTACATCACAGAAAAGTGAATTTCAAATGATATAAATCAACATTAAGATTCCATTCTACGGAGTTTCGTCTGTAAAAGCATTTTTTTAGGAAGAAAAGTAATGAAATTACCCTTGGAACTAAAGTGACCCGCCCGCGGCAAAACAACAATATTCTCGGCCCTCACTACAAAGAGGCCAGCATTCGTATTATCATTCCATTAAACAAAAGTCACCGGAGTTTCAAATGAAAACACAGAACTCATTATTCCCGGGGCAGAGAAATGATTTCAAATGTTAACAAGATTCGCCATAATAGAGTTGTTCACAGAGAGATTTAAGAAAAACAAGCATGAGTTGATACTCTCTTCCCTTATGTTATGTTGTAATTCTAAAGAATTTCCTAACTCAATAATAGCATTCGTTCGTCAAACCTAACCCATCCTATACTCATCGTTTACAACAACCGTAACCTGTTCGTTTATATGAAAATATTATTTAATCTTCTTATTTTTATTTCATATTGCGTGCTTATTCAATTAAGTAATTACCTCTCACGAACATTCAATAGGTAAAATTGATACAAAGTTTCAGTGAACATTTTATTTTCTTTAAAGACAGTAAGTTGATTAAAAAATTGCATTTTTGTAATCTTTTCTTTTCGTAAAATTTGTATGACACTGTTCACTCACCGAATGTACTCAAAAAAACAGATGTGAATCCACTAACTGACCAAAACTCAGCCATACGTCAAAGAACAAACAAGTAAAAATGCACGATCCATTTATGCGGGCGTAAAGGCCTATCGTTGAATAAATGACTGTGCATTTGACAAACGAGAGTTCTGATACATTCGACGTTCTGGTGAGCACAATCATCCACTCCGGAAACGTAGAGAATAAAGTTCTACCTACTAGAAAGAAAGGTTATATTACGTAATGTAGGCCGCTGGGATTTAGAATATTGTTTAGGTACTACAATTTTCTAGACTATTGGATAAGTTGGCCAAAATTATGGTCGTAGACGCGACCCGGGAGAATTGTGCAAAATATAGAACAATAAATATCAGCACAGTTGAAATGAACTGGTGAGCCATATACTAAGACAAATAAGCTAAAACAGAAACAAACTAGACATCTCCGGATGCTCGGCAACGTCGAGGTTGGCCACAGAAGCGTTAGCGAGTCAACGCCGGGTGAGCGGAGGTAGCCCAGAACTTAGAACGCGACAATAAAAGGAGATGAGGAAGAGGTACCTAGAAGTAACTATGTAGTAGTTAGTAAAAACAAATAGAATTAAAATGGGGAAGCTCGTATCGGATGTACCTAAAGAAACAATACGCATGCAAGAAACCAATAAAATTATTATATCCTACAATACTGTTAATGTAAACACGTAAAATTTAACTGAATTTTCTTCACAAAGGTAAAGCTTACGATACAAGCGCTTCACCGGACGTGGCAATAAAATACGATTACACAACAACAAGAAGAAACAATCAAGAATAACATGCATCGTAAACGTTAAACCGCACCAAAATAATAATACGAGGTGAAACATAAACCGGTACATCCAATCACACGTGAAATTCCTAACAGAGGCATTCAGTGCTGATTTAATATGGAGTACCTATAAATAGTAACACAGGGTTATCGGCTCACGATTTATAAATCTCATTTTATGAAGATTTACTCGTAATACAAGTAGTTTTCCGAACAGTAAACGTGGTATTTTTTTTAATTTCGAAGAGCTACCGTATTCTGCTTTTCACTCCGAAGATCCTCATCAATCCTTCGCCAAATGTTCTTTCAATTCCATTCAATTCAATACATTTATTTCAGAAAATCCATAAAATACCTACACATAAATCACAAGAATAAAATCAATAATATAACAAAATAATAAAATTCTATGTTTATGAGATACTTGAAGTTACCTTTTTTGAATACAAAAGATACATCAAAATCGGATTGCACCAGACTTTTAAATTGTTTAGGGTTAAAAAAGTAATTAACAAATATAATAATTATAGAACCAATTATTTAAAAGTAAATAAACGTATGTGTTCATCCAGGTCTCTTGATATCTACATACCAAGTTTTAGGTGTAATAAACATACACACAAACTTTCACATTCTTCTTCTTCTTGTATAGTGGTGTGGCTCACCTATTGTTATAGTTTTCAGATCGCCTTAAGGTCTCTAACTTGAGCTAACGACAGCTACTGGAGGTAGCAACCTTCACATTTAAAATATTAGTACCTGGATGACCGAGATTTGCTCGGTTTTTTTTTTACTTAGTCTAACCTCAAAGCAAACACTCATTGACTTCGTGTTACTTAACAACGCCATCTGCTGGAATAACTTTATTGCTCACAAAAAATAGTATTAGTAGTTCGCCAATAGATGTCAGGAAGAGTCATATTTTCAGATAAAAAAAAGTAAGTTTCGATAAAACACGAATAAAATGACATTTTCTAAAAATGATTCTTAGCTAGATCGATTTATCGCCCCCGAAACCCCTTATATACCAAATTTCATGAAAATCGTTGGAGCCGATTCCGAGATTCCAATTATATATATACAAGAATTGCTCATTTAAAGATATAAGATTTGTATAAATTGTTTCCAATATCAAGCCAGCAACCCTGTACCATTCTGAATACTGGAACCAATCTTCTAACTACCGGTTAGCCTTTATCTCTATATTCCTGTGCACTGCCGAATTCATTTGACGAAGCAATACATCAAACAGCATACAATTAATAATGCTTTTCATCGATTTCATCCCTTTGAGATGATGATTAGTGATATAGTAAAGTCATAACTATACATGCTTTCAGTCGTTTTGATTGACACAGCTCATTTACAGGTACCTATACAATGTTCTCTATTTCTGCTATGAATTAATCAGTCACGTACTAGTTTATGAAAGAGTTACTTGGCTATTCATATATTGGAATCATTGCATCGTCTATGGAGAATCGTCATCTTTTCGTATATGTCTATTCTAATATTATAGAGTAAAGATTTTTTATGTTTCTTTGTTTACAAGTTTTTATTTAGCTTAACCTATCCCGGTATCTGTCATGGAATCTTACAAATAAAATTTGATCCACTTCCCGGTTACCGATTGAGCTGAAATTTTGCAAACATGTGTAAAACTCGTGACAATGCTATAAAAGCTTGTTTTTAAAAAGATTTTTTAAAAGCTTTTTTTTCTTGTTTTTTGTTTGTAACGAAAAGGTTTCGAAATTGCTGGGCTAATTCTACTGAACCTTGGTATGCGAATACATTGCTTCATTAGAAATAATAAAGGCTACTTTTTATTTTATTTATTTTTATTTATTCGGAAAGCAGACAGTGAACAATTCAGAATATGATATATAAAATTAATTCTACACACCATTTATGAGCTTTCGCATATAGACTCTAAACAGTTACAATATTCCATATCCATATATTATATATCCAGATATTTCCACGGGACGGAGTTACGCGTTTAAAAAGCGGAGCGCTGGTAGTTTTGAATAGAATAGAAAAAACTTTATTTTGTTTTGACACTACATTTAAATAGATAATTATATAAACTAAACTCAGACTATTTGCCTGATGTTAGAGTTCTCAAGTCATCTTGAGACCTCTAACTTTACCTAAAAACTAGTAAAAAGATAGTAGCAGGACAAATACGCTGGCATTTTCTTTTTTTAAGTCACACCTGTTATAAATAAATAAACATTCCATCGCAATTTAGCCCCAAGCTAAGTAACTACTGTGTTATGGGTGCTAGACAACAGATATACTACATGTATACTTTTCTTTTGTAAATATATACTTATAATACTTGTTACACTTCCGGAAAAAATATTGTATTTACCGACATTAATAAACCGGCAGGCATTCAAAGAAACCGCATCTTGACCAACGATTCATCTAAACCGGAGCTTCCGAAAGCTTTGTATTCGAATAATAAACCGGTTTCAAACATTGTCCTCCGACCGGTTAAATTAAATACCTAGAGTGGTCGTGATTGACTATTTCAACTAGATTAAGATTGCTATCAATTCACTGATGGTTAGGGGTTATTTGCTTAATTGAAATCTTTGTAATGGTATTGTCTTCAATTTGGCAGCTATTAATAGAGCCAATATTATCAATAACAATACACTTAGTTAAACCTTCGAGGTGCTCTAATATAACTAAAAGCAAAAGGTCACTGAGAACATTAAATGTATGTTCCATTTAAGAGGAAAGGGTAACAGGCGCTCTCTCCATACAAACGTAGCCGACTGTTTCCTCCCTGGATAATGACACTAGAGCAAATATTTTTGTTGCATAAAATTTATAACTGCCATGATATTATTATGTACCTATTTGTATACGATATTCCTTAATGTATTAACTGTTATTATGGTAATGAATAAGAATAAAAAATAATGTTTTTAAATACAAGTTTAGTTGATAAACGTAGTAACCTGGCACAGCTGTCTAATATTTTACTGTTATGACCCTACTCTAAAGCTGAAGAGTTTGTTTGTTTGAACGAGCTAATCTCAGGAACTACTGGTTCGAATTGAAAAAATATTTCTGTGTTGGATAGTCCATTTTTCGAAGAAAGCTACAGGCTACTTTTTATTGAAATTTCAAGTAGTGTTTTGTTTCAAGCAGCTAGTGTTAAAAATGTGAGTGTAAGCCCGATATTTTATGAAAGTGGACATTGTCCTTTTTTATTAACAGTGTCCAAACAAAAATAAACTTTTACTAGGCTGAAACAAGTTGAATAGGGCATATTGTAAAACTATCGGTGTCACCAGATAAAATAATTTAATTTAAACAGAAAGCTTTTTGTAATACGGTTCGATGCTTCACTTCGCTCCGCAAAATTTCAATATTCGAATACTGAAAATATTTAGCACATTTTATGAGTGTTTAGGAATCCTTTTAACTGTTATAAACAAAGCGTTTTCAATTGATAGTAATAAAGCATACCTACCATTAACCGTTTCGAAATTATTATCATTAAACGGCAATTCATTTGAGGCCTATAAATATTTGCACATTAAGTTGACGCTTATTATTAGTTGATTGAATGCTGAAAGCAATTTATAATAATCCTGTATTGATATCAATGTATTTTGATTTGACGAGAATTTTATATATTAACACGAGTTAACAAACAGTTTAAGAAAAAACAGAAATAAATACTTAGGAAGTTACATTTTACAACGAGTAAAGAAAACTTTTTACAATCTCATCGTTAACGCAGAGTGAGAGTGCCCCATTCGGATTTATTCAACATATTGATTAAGCGAAAATACCTATTCATAAAATTGTCCTAAGAATAACTTTTAACTTTTTTGAGATGACTTATTTAAATGTGTCAGTAAAACTTTATTTTTAAATTCCAGATTTTTAGATTATTATATTTTTAGGGTATCCAAAGGGTAAAAACGGGACTAAGACTCCGCTGTCTGTCTGTCCGTCCATCCGACAGGCTGTATCTTATGAACAGATTATATATTTGCCACTGTAACAACAAATACCTACTAAAAACAAAACCAAAAAAATATTGAAGACCCATACAACGAAAATATAGTAAAACTATCGGTGTCACAAGATAAAAACTTCGTGCGTGAGTCCGACTCGCGCTTGGCCGGTATTTATTTTAAATAATCTAATCAATTTAAAAAGCTTAAAAGAAACACACGTGTGTTATACCAATAAAACCCTATGTGACACTCTCAAACTGAATAACGGTGAGAATGTAAAAAGTTTCTGTCAATCGTAAAACCGCCACGTTGTAAAGCGAATCCTTCGTATTATTTATTTCTGTTATTCGTTAAAGGCCTCGTAAACTTAATAAAAGGGTTTTTTGTAACAAACAGGCACCATGTTTAAGATAAGCCCCAGACTGAGGGTTCGAATCTTTTAAAACGTCGTTAAATGAACCCCCGGCTTCCAGACAAAGGCTTAATTGTTGACGAAAAATATTTTCGATGCAAATTCGCACTCTTTACAGCCCATTCTGAATTTGTAGTACACCCGAAAGAAATTAACGTAATTAGCTGCCGCGGCGGGAAACTCCCGTCTGATTTTGTTTCAGGTTCCAGTAACTACAGTGTTGTACACATTCATCCTTTTGTACTGACAAGCCGTAAAGTTTAGACTATCGCTGAACACTTCATAGGTAGGTTATATGTAACATCTCTTTACTTGTATTTATATACAGGCTTTTTTCCGCAACTATACATTTTTAGTTGGGTCATTTTAATACTGTTTATCTTTATAATTCTACTGTACGTGTGTATGTCACTGAACTCCTCCTAAACGGCTGGATCGATTTGAATGAATTTGGGTGGGTGGGTGACGCCCTGGATGGTTTAGATTAACATTTTTTTAAGCTATTGCATAGCTTTTATCGCGGGCTTTGAGCGCGGCGACCGAATCACGAAATTCTGTAACGAAAATAAAACCTAACACTCCCCGCTCCGCCTACCATGTAGCTCGGCCGAGCGTTCGCTTAACGTGTATGTATATGGTACGACTGTACGAAGCTCACACGATCTTTATCGCGGCAGTCCCCGAGTGCCACACGTTTTTTTTTGTATATTATGGCCTAACAACGTTTGCCGGGACAGCTAGTATAATTATATTAGTTCAATTCTTTCTTTATTACCTTATTTTTCTGTTCTATTCAAATATTATCGAATCTGTGTAGTTGGTATATAAGATATTTGTGATGTGTATCTGTGAGCAAGTCATATGCGGAGATATACATATAAATGATATTTAGTTTTTAAGTTTGGATTTCTATTTTCATTATTCTAACTGATTGTCTTTCTAAATAAATAAAAAAATAGGTGCAATGAAGGAGCCTCCCCGTGTATTGGTCATGATTACCAACGAACGTCCAGCGCACCCTGGACACTTCACTCCAAGATGTTCTTAAAGAAGGGGGTATTGGAGTGAGGTTACAAATCCTTCCACCACGATGGCACAACATCGCAAAAGTTGCTTCTTAGGACCAAATCAAACGAGAGAAACCGTTCCTAAAGCGACACGAAGAAGATGATAAATAAAGAAATGTTACCTACCAAGCAAAGTTATTACAACAGGACAATATCTCATTACATTACGTCTATTACTAACGTATTATTATTACATTCTTCAGCAATGAACCGGCAACAGAGATGCAAGAGACCTTTAATTTGGATTCCTTAGCAATAGAAGCTAATGAATATCCTCTCAACAAGGTTAGACTACAATTATAGCTTGAACTGCATCCCCTGTTACGTTGAGGTACCTGCTGTGTTATTAGATAAACTAAAGTGTACAACTTAATTGGAATTTGTCTGATGTAATATTAAGAAAATGTCATTTATAAGATTTATGTAATGATTTTCGTATTTGATATGCCGTTATACCCGGTATTATAGATTCAAATTTAAAAAAAATATGAATGTGTCGCAGGACACGCGTTTGGAAGGATGTAAGTTACGTACCTATCTTTAACTTTTCTTCTTTTTTTTTTCATATACATATGGGGGATATAGGGGGGAGAGGGATTAATTTCTCTTACGGTTTTTCGTTTCATGTTATTGTAACGTAACATTTTTACTCGGCTAGACACTCGGCAATCCGCGGTAAGAAACTTCGTTCCAAAAATATTGTTGGTGCAGATTAAACAATATGACATTGGGACTGCTAAGTTGACCACCACCTGGGTAATCTCCCTAAATTAAAATAAACATAAAGATACAAAAGTAAAATTTATAACACCCCACTTTTGTCATCCCGAGGTTATTTTTTTTTTACTAGGGTCATATTGCGTCCGTTACTAATACAATGTTTCCTGCATCATTTAAAATTAAAGACCAATTTCAAAACGAAGTGATCAACAATCAATCGAAAGCGAGCCAAATATGAATCAACGTAGAATATTTTAAAAGTCAGAAAAGAATTTCATTTTGTACAGTCTACAGCTACTGAGAATGGAATAACCGGCATATTTTCAAAACCTTTGAAGATTGAGACGATCACAAGAAAGGAGAATGTAGAATGTATGATATGAACCATCCGGACCGCAATAAATTTTTCAATCATCCTGAAGGAGTGTATCGGAATAACGTACCTGTAAAAATATAGGTACAATAAGTACTTTCTAACATGATAATCGTTATTTGTGTTACCCACTGATTGTGTGAAAGCGTACTCACATTAAGGTAAACCTATAAAAATACTAGCTTAACATTTTTAGTAGCGAATTGTGAAGCTAATTCGTAGAGTGTTTTTTTATGAGTACAAAGTGATACGGTTAATTTTATTAGACTGGATTTTATTGCCGCGAAAAATATTTGTGCAACAAGAGTATGACGTAGTTCTCTATGTAACTTTTATTAATGAGGATCAGTAAGGTTTTTAACTAAGAATGCAGATTTATAGAGCTAAGAAATCCTTAACATACAGTGCAAAAAATTTTGTTCTACGACAAAAATTGACGAAGTTATGAAGAAATTACTAGCGAAGTTCACTAACGTGCCGGCGCGGTAGGCTGTGACGTCACAGTGACGAACCACGCCAGTTAGCCGTTGGCAGCGATACGGCGCGCAAGTTTTTTGATTGGTTAAACAAATTAAGTGTTCGATTTGTGTCTAATTCACTTTTTTAACTATGTATAAATATTGTATAGTGCCAAAATGTACAAATACTTCTTTTAAAACGCCCGAAAAACTGTTTTTTAACGTGCCGAAAGACCCAAAACTACGAAAAAAATGGTATGCAGTTGCGAAAAGAGATGATAAAACTCCACCTTCTGCCCAGGCTACAAGACATTGTTGCGAAGATCATTTCGATGTAAGTACCTACATAACTAAACATACGTGAGTACCTACTATTTAGTTGATATGGGAATAAGTTGGTACCTACGATTACGTGTATGTGTACTTAAGTATTCTCTTATTTTAAGCCGCTGTATTAATAAAACATAACTACCTACCTACCTACCTACTTACTTTTTCTGAGTTTTGTGGATAAACCTATGTATGTAGGTACCTACCTATTCGCTCATTCTGATTTCTATATCATATTTCAAGGTCAAAACAATGATACAGGGACGTACTTGGGGAAAAAGCGAAGAGTAAAGGAAAACATTATTTTATCATTGACACATATCACTTTTTTTAAATAATTATTGCGAGACAATTAACACAACGCCATCTAGCCCCAAGGTAAACAACTAGGCTTGTGTTATGGTAGCCAGACAACGGATATAATATAGGATAAATAGATAGGTACTTTTCTTTTGTAAATACATACATATACAAACACCCAGACCGTCACAAATATTTGTCGACGGCGGGAATCGAATCTGCAACCTCCTTCGTCATAGCCGGGTGTTCGCCCGACGCGCCACTGAGGTAGTCAAATCATATCATTGACGCGGTGCATTTATGAATCTGCCTCAGCTATGCCTTATATATAACAACAAGAAGTAAATAAACTAATAATATTTTTTATACCTATTTCAGTTGGAAGAAGATATGGAAAATTACATAAAGTTTAAGTTGGTTGGAGGAAGGCTTAAACTGAAGAAGGGAGTTTTGCCTCATAAGTTTGAATGTCAAAAGCTTCAAAAAAAGAAAATTGATAGACCCGGATTCAAGAAAAGACAAGATATAGAATATTTTGAAAGAGTTTTATCTAAAGATATTGGACACGAAGACCTGTTGTTGCATTCCATTGAAGTAGTAGAGTGTGAGAATCAAGACTCAACCATCATTCAAAACAGTGATCCCCTGAACATACTTGAAGAAATAGAAGTATTATCAAAAACCAATGAAATGGGTCAAAAAACACAAACAGTGCAGGTTAATATGAAACCAAAAACCAAAAAACAAAAACCGTTTTATATTTAAATATTACAAAATTATACTTTAAAACAACACTTTATTTAAATCAATTGCAAATAAAATGACCTGCGGTTAGTTCCCGCGCACCGTCGGTCGATTCGTGTACTATGAGTAGCTACCGACTGCCGCATGCCGACTCGCTCGGACCGTCACTGTGACGTCACACGCATCCGCGCACCTTGAATGTAGGCGGCAGAAACAGCGTATGTTTAATACTTAATATCTTCGTAAGTTATTGTCCGATTTGGATAATTCAAAAAGGAATATCATTATTATGTAATAGAGAATAACGTGGATACTAGTTCTATTGAATTTGCTATAACTTTACTGATCCTCATTGGTACGTAAGGATATCAGAGGGCTCATTGGGCACACTCTTCTCCCCGAAGACAAAGGTTCTTCGAGTCTTTGCAATCTGACCCGACATCGCCGCCCTCTCGGTAATTTTCTCGTTAAAGGAATGAATAAAACATTTCATTCCTTACCTTTCTTTTGTAATTGTTAATGGTTGATGGGTTTTGGAAATTTATGTTCAGTTCTTTCAGAAACCCAACTCTTCGTCATTTGTAATTCGATAGCCTCATTCGGGTTTTTGGCGACGCGACGCCGCCCTACGATCGGTTTGAACAATTGATAACATGTAACATTTACATTCCTGAGTATTCATGTTAGACCGAGGAAGCTTGTGATTTAAGGTTGTTAAGGTCTACTTTCGAACCATTTAAATTTTAGAAGTTAACGCTCTCACCGCCGGCGTTTATGACGGCGGTTCTCAACAATAAAAAGGGTTTGGCGCCGCTATAGTCAATTTGCAAAAGAAAAATATATCACGATAAAAAATGTAGCTCTAACGAGAACCTCAAAATGGCTCGTAAGCAATGAAACAGCGCAATTTCATGAGAAAGGCGGCCCACAAATAAACCAAAGCGGAGCACATTCCCGCCTCTATAAAACGCAGACTGAAATAAACGTAACAGACTCTGGGTTCTTTAAAAAAATCCACTCGGCGACAACCGCAAAGCTCAGCAAAAATCTCTAGTGTGAGTTGAAATTCCAGTGTCGGAATTTTCATAACTGGCGTGCGGAGTCGGCGGCCGGTGAAGCTTTCCACGTGAAAGATACCGAATTTATATCCCGAGGCGATCGAGATCCGCAGCATCGCGCGTCGCGGCACCACCGCGTCTCGTCCGTGAATTCACGAGCTCTACTTTATTAGGTACCGAACGCGTGCCCGCTTTCACGAAATATGTCTGCGGCCCTCGATGACAATAAACGCCCCGGCGTGCGAGCTGCCCACACGAAAGCCTTTATATCGCCAGGTGTCATGTTCATGTATCGGCATAAAACGTAAACGCGACCATTCCCTGATATTAACATCGAGGGGACCACGACACATCAAAATAGATCGTGCTTGGATTTTCTCAGAGAATTACTTTTCAAATATTACAAGATACTACACGACTAATCCGAAATATAGTAAATATTATATTGCGTAAAGCTCCTCGCGTAAATAATATTCGCTTATAAAATAACAATTGAATGTAGTAGGTTAACAACCACGCGGTTCGTGAGGCGAGCTCAGGATATTGTGGGCCACACCCGACAGAGATTACGTGAGTTTTTCATATAAAGCCATTCAGCCAATTTCCTCATATCCTACACAGGAGCATAATAAGGGAGGCTTTTGTGAAGGAAAGAGGTTCGTGCACCTACAATGCGTACCTCGCAGGGACGGGATGGGCAATATTTGGCACTCGCACCGATCGCCCGCTTTCGGATATTCAGCGTCGAACGGGAACAAATTGCGTCTCTAGTATGTCAACGTTAACTAGATGGGGTTCGCTGGCTTATTCAATTTCCAGCGCATCAAGTGATCTAGGATAAATGGCGTATAAAACGTCTACTGACTGAGAATATTGTCATTTCATTTTACTCACAATCTCTGCGCTGACTATTTACTCACCTGAAACAACAGAATTAAAAAAGGTTAATAATGAAATTCCTTTTAAAGTGTGCTTCGATTCAATATTTACCGAAACTTTTATTGTGAAAGGAAAACTAAAAAGCGTCAAACTGGTTCAGTGAAAATAAAGTGAAAAATAAAATGTTGAACTCGATTGTTGTTTGTTGAAATTCTTCGTCACTTAGAGGAAACTTATGACCAGTGAATCTGAAAATTCAGAAAACTTAACACCGACGCTTCTAACTTTTATTTAAATAGGACTTCTGAATCTTGCGAACACGGAAACTTATTGAGTTTGCTGACAGAACTAAAAATGCACTTTGAAGGAAACCACAAGAAGCTTCCTCGTTAAATATCACTTAAACTAAGTTAAAATAATCTCACTTCCAACAAAACATTCTAAATAAACAATAATAATGCAACATATAAGTACTTAAACTCAGCCAACGATAAAACCCTGAAACCCCGTACAAACTCTACGAATAAACAACAGCAATAAAAGTCAAAATTTATATTGAAATATTCATTCGCATTAAGTGACAAATTAATAATTCCTAATTCATCTATTCCCAAAGGTAAGACTTAACCCTTTCACGGGCGAGCGCACAATGTGTCCCTTCTGAAAATATTTTATTTACTCATACCTACATACCAAATTAAGCTGGGTTATCTCGGAACAGCTGATACTGACAGCGGGCGTTGCGGTCACCACTGGGTAGCTGGGCTGCCATACACATTACATACTTGCGAATGTGTATCAAAATAAATAGTTTAGTTTAAATTCGGTGCTAACGTATTTCGTAATAAAAATTATAAAGTTTTATGCAATTTACTAATACTGTTAAAGGTCTATCTTGATGTTAGTAGCCTTTCAATGAAACTGCGGACTGTATTTTTACTTATATGCAATGTAATAAAGAAAAACAATGTTCTGCGAGAACAAAATAAAAAAAATCGCCGTATATACCAACGTCGACAGATAGGTGACAAGTGCCGTCGCCGGCGCACCCGCGCGCCCGCGCTGCCCCCGTAGCCTCCGTTCCGTTTGACAGTGAATATAATATGCTCAAATACCTTATGTACAGTCGGCTGCATAATTGCAGCCCCCGGTAGAGTTCAAAAATTACTATTATTGGCATGTTTTCATTCTGATATTTTTGTTTGATAAATTCACGAGTTAGACGACTTTAAACTTCAACCAAAGCAGGTGCCTAAAATCTTGCTTGTATTGAAAACATTCTTATAACAGCCGTTTTGGAGGTCTACGGTGGGTCTCCAATTATGCATCCGACCGTACGTATTCGGCAAGCATTTTTGGTATTATGACAGAGTGTGATAATTTTGAATAAATATTAGGTTATAAAGCTGACAGATAAATTACAAACAGAATAAATAAATAAATATGTACATACTTGAGTAAAATAACCCCCACTAAACTACTAAATTAAGAGGTCACAAAATATATTATTCAATACGACCGAAAAACTAACATTTGTTTGGACGGAACCCATAAAACGGGGAAATAAACTCCGTAATATAGTAATACACTAAATCGACTATCTAATAAAATATCCGAACATATTTCAATACACGTCTCTAAGAGCAGCCCTACCGAAATTTATTTGTGTAGTAACACCCCAGTGGCCGTTGGACTACGAAAACGCCATTGCCATAGTAATAAATCGTTACAGACGTGCTTCCACAGCGGTAACATAGTTACTACATAGTCGTTTTTACTGGCGATAGTTTCCTATGTTAATCTACGAATAAAAATGTGAGCCTTAAGGACCCACAGACGTTTGACGGTTAACAGTAATTAGTAGAAACATCATCAATTTTATTGCTGTTCTGTTATTAAGGCCAGGTGCTAATAAAGCCACCAAAATCGACCTTTGTTTTAAGCAACTCTAAGTAATCAAATACTCTTTTTTTGTTATTTGGATATAAATGGATATTGTAGTTTAATAATCATATTTTTGTTTATTGTGGTTGAAAAGATGATATGAACCACTTCGTTAGATAAAAAAAAATATTAGAGAACAGAGAATGATTAGATCGTTTATCGGGTTTTATTCAAAAATAGTTAACGTTTGTTTCTAAAAATGAATCAAATGATAGGTTTTGACCTCTAGGAACTATATTTGTGGATAATAATGCTAAAATGTTTTGCATATCGATCAAATATAACAGTTAGCACGCAGCACGCTACGTCTTTGAGAGCGCGGGCTAAGGTAATGTGAATACCTACACACGGTACTGGAAGAGCGCCTTAAGTAATTGCCATTGATTAATTATTACTACTAGACATAGACCGCTCTGGGTCAAATTCTATATCTATCCAAATTAGGCTTTACATTAAATTACGCCGACTTAACCCTTATGTTATTATTGGTGACTAATTTAATTAATTACATTTATTATTTTTAATTAATGTATAATATATAACAACAAGATTCCACCCGAACAAACATACATACAAGATGGGCCAAAAGAAATCACCCTATTGGAAGATGCTCTCATTTTTGCAAATGGCCGGCGTCAAATCTGTTTTGACATTTGTGGACTAGACAGATGCAGAATACAGGTGAACAAGCCATGGAGCAATATACTCCCCAAGAACTTGGCCCACCTTGTACATACATACATACACTGCAAGATAAATAAAAGCTTTTAAAAAAATTAAAAAGATATCAATTCATAAATTAGGTATGTACAATCGAGACATCAAGTCAACTATATTATCATACATTTTAATATACAATCAAAAATATTTTCAAATTAAAAAACACGGTCGTTAAAATGTAAAAACCTTTCAGATCTATTAAAAAAAAAGAAGCGTATTTCGAAACATACATTCCGAAAACCAAAATCCCGTGCCGTGTTCGGTAATACTTTAATTTATACTATCTGTCCATCTGCCCGGACAGTTTTTCCTTTACACCCTTCATCCAACTTTTCTCCAATACAATGACACTTGTACCGGTTTACGTTCGACGTAAAACACGACCACCGTACTTTTACGGCCCTCGCTTAACATATAGTGCCGTAAAACTACAAGTACCAAAAACTACACGGACATAAACAACGCACACTTGGGACTTCGTTAGCTAATTGAATCTTAATGTGCCTTTATAGGGTTAATTACATTTTTGTAAATAAAACTGGGATAATTGAGCAGCCATCTCGGTTACTTAAGGGGAGTTTTATATGATAAAAAATTTGGTAGATACAAGTTCACTGTGAAAAAGTTCAAAAATAAAAATAACAGTCAGAAAAATCTGTACCTATAGATAAATTTTGTGCAAAGTTCACCAGTTAAAACCAACACGGTTGTTTAAGTAAATAATAAATAATAATAAATATTGCAGGACATTCTACACATCGCCATCTAGCCCCAAGCTAAGCATATATACTACTTATATACTTTTTTTTTGTAAATATATACATATAACTTGTGTTTTGGGGGCTAGACAACGGATATACTACTTATATACTTTTCTTTTGTAAATCACTACATAATATAAAACAAAGTCGCTTCCTGCTGTCTATCCATAAGTATGCTTAGATCTTTAAAACTATGCAACGGATTTTGATTTTGATTTACAGTTTTTTTTAATAGATATAGTGAATCAAGAGGAAGGTTTATATGTACAATATAGCCGTGCCCGAAACCGCGACGGGTCGCTATTATATACTTAAAATACATAGAAACAACCAGACCACAGATAAATATCTAAGCATAAATACTTGCCTGAGGCGGGAATCGAACCCGCAACCCTGTGTTTGGCAGTCCGGCATGATGACCATTGTGCCAACTGGGTCGTCAAAAGCATGTATCAGTATGTAAAGTAAGTGTCAGTATGTATCTTATTTATGATATCAAAAGCGGGATAAATAAAGCTATCTTACCCTAATTCATTTTAAAAATACCTCATACGTAAAATTCGATGTAAACGCCGCAACAAAAACTTTCTAAAGTATTCAAAGAGTAGGTAAACCATTTTGATAAGCTAAAAACGTTTCGCTTTACAAACATTGGAGGTAAATTACGCACATTTGATGTTCATTCTGGTTATTTTCATTTAATTCTAGACAGGTGCTATGGGGCTGTTACAAGCGATATTTTTACACGATTACCATGCTGATGAAAAGCCAACATCGGGATATTCCAATGTTACCACATACGCAACCGATAGCTAGTTTTAATTTTTCCTTTGACACGTCCATTGAAGCCTCTGGGGAACAATTAAAATTGAAATTCCACCTTAATTAATTCATTATTCCAATTGTGCTGATAGATTGGTAGGAAAATACTCAATTATTTTTTTACGTAGTAATTAATAGGTACTTAAAGTACAATGTAGTTACCTAGAAATAAATCTATATACATAAAATTTAAAACCCTGGCCCTGGCTAAAATTTGGCATATAAATAACTCTTAAAACGTAAGCACCCGCTAAGAAAGGATATTGGAAATTTAAACTCTACGTGGACGAAGTCGCTGACAAAGCTAGTTTTCTATCTTCTATCTATACGTATAAAATGCTTTGTCCTGAATGACTGACTGACTGACTGAGGTATCAACACACAGCCTAAACCGCTGATCGTAGAGACCTGAAATTTGTTCTTTGAATGACGTAGGCATCCGATAAGAAAGGATTTTCCGAAATTATACCCCAAAGGGGGGGGGGGGGAAGTTTGTATGTATGTTCTAATCTAATTATTGTGTACAACTGTATAAATAAGACTAATTTAAATTCCGCATTAAGAACTGATAAGCTAGACTCATACAAAAATAATTAGCCTATACGGTATTCAGGACTTCAGCTATCTAAATATTAAGTTTCATTACAATCGGTCCAGCAGTTCTCGAGTTATAAATAGAATAACTAATGTTTTTAAGCATTATCTATGTATATAATTTTGTTTGAGACGATATTTTTCACATATACCGAATTAAATGACAGATGCCCGAACGTTTTGACAGAGGATACGATCGTAATTGACGGGATTATCAAATATTGACGATCTGTTCTGAAATCAATAAAACCTGCTGCGGTTGCTAAGACCGAAATTTAAAAGTAAGAATATTTTGTTAAAGTTTTGGCTCCGAACGATTTAGTAAAGTGCACGCATGGTAATTGCATAAAATAAAATAATTATATATAATTAAATATGCATAAAATAAATTAATTAACGATACACAAGTAAAATAAAATATAGGATACGTTTTTTATTTATGCCAAAAACCTTGCATGGTAAGATTTGTTTTATTTATATATTTAAAAAGCACTTAATTTATTATTACAAAACTCTCTGCCAAACTGCAAAGCAATTTGTCGGCAGTAGTTCCCGCTTTTCCCTTCAGATAAAAGCGCTTCTTATATTAAAGAGGTTGCTTGGGAAATAACTAATTATCAACAACCGATGACAGATACAGACAGTCGAAACATAACCCTCCATTTTGATTTCGTCGTAGTCGAGTAAAAATTAAAAAAAAAGGCCAAGAGCGAGCCGGACTCGCGCACGAAGGGTTCCCTACCTAGTTTTTAGTATTTGTTGTTATAGTGGCCACAGAAATACCTATATAATTTTACCCATTGGGTACGAAACCTTAGGGTTTCGTCTAATAAATGTCTAAGAAATTAAAATAAATAATCAGGATATGTCAAAAATTAACGACACAAACACACAAAAATAAGTAAAATATCTGAAGGATTAAAAATAAATGAGAAAAGTAAAATGTAGAACGAAAATAGTTTGTTCTTCATAATATTCGAGACAAAAATCGATGGCTTTCCTCAATAAATATCGAGAGGAGATCAAGATAAACATTGATGTCGGTCTAAAATATGCAGTCTTCCGCGCTTCGCGATATACCTGTAAACAAATGTTGAGACCGATACGGGAATGAATCTTCGGATATTACTGAGCTCATGCCGAGTTCACGTTTTTATGGATATAACCAAAGATTAAATAATGGTACTAATATAGATTGTAGCTCATGAACAAAAATTACCCCAAATGTATCAATCCCAATGCACGTACACAATTTTTAACCGACTTCAAAAAAGAAGGAGGTTCTCACTTCGTTGCGTAAATATATGTATAAATATATATATATATATTATGTACTCGAAAGCGCCTAGACCTATTTGGAAAATTCTTTATTTTTATTGAAACTCATGTATGGGTAGTGTTCATTTACCTATATAAAACTTTTGTCTATAATATTACAAATTACTGAATGATAATCCCGTTTAAGTACCTATTACTCTGAATTAGCATGTTAGATTAAATGCCTTTTGTTTTGTTTTGTCGATCGTTTTTTTACTGTCTTTTGTTTTTGTTCCAACCCAACCGAACCACTGGGACAAAATAGTCTCAAAAGTTAACAGTCCGGTAACCGAACTATTGGAACAAAGCCATTTTATAAGGTTAGAGAACTTCTTATAATAAACAAACCATTTCAAAATGTAATGAAACGAAACGAAAGAAATGCCAAGTTGGTGGATAATGTTAATAATTAAATTTAATCAGAATAACGTAACCACAGTTTGCACCTGAACAACCCTGGAGCAGTTCGTATTGTACGAACTTACATTTAAAAATGCAAGATCCTTTATAGAATTAATAAGTAATTACTTGTAACTAAGTGAAGTTCTATTATAAGAGAAAGCAAATGTTTGCTCAGAGACTGTCTGTTCGTACTTTTTAGCTTCTTAGGAAATATAACTTAGGAGGAAAGGGCGCTCTCTCCATACAAACGTAGTCGACTGTTTTCTCCCTGGATAATGACACTAGAGCAAATTTTGTTTGAAAATATCAAATGCCTAAAACTTTTAACTGCCATGACCACGCCCCTATGTTTTATTTTTATAATCATATTTTTTATGATAATTAGAAAATGAAAAAAACCAAGACATAGGGGCATAGTCATGGGAATTATAGATTTTATGCAACAAAAATATTTGTGCTAGTGTCATTATCCAGGGAGGATACAGTCGACTACGTTTGTATGGAGAGAGAGCCGGTACCCTTTCACCTTAATTCTCAGTATAAAATTACGTAGTCAGTTTATTAATCAAAAATTTTGCAATAGATACTATCATAATTAATGAGTACCTAACGTCATTTAAAATCTAAAGTTAGCCACAAATAAAACTGTATTTTAAAATATCTGTAATCAATTCATTTACTGACTGACTTGCTTTTTAAAGAAACCCAACTTCCATATGTTCGAAAGCTCTTCATTATTAAGATGAAAGGGTACCTGCGCTCTCTCCTACAAACGTAGTCAATTGTTTCCTCCCTGGATAATGACACTAGCACAAATATGTTTGTTGCATAAAACGTATAACTGCCATGACTATGCCTCTATGTCTTGTTTTTTTTTTTCATTTTCTAATTATCATAAGATTAAGATCATAAGATTATCATAAGAAAATTAAGATTAAAAAACAAAGAAAAAAATATAACAAAACATAGGGTCATGCCAGTTATAAAAACAGTCGACTACGTTTGTATGAATGACTTGTATGAATGTTTGTATGACTCGGTACCCATTCCTCTTAAGGTAACCTTATGCATCAAAAAGAATATCAAGTCCTGAACCTGGTCCAATAAAGAGACGGATTTTCCAATAGTAAAAGTTAACAAGTGTAAATAACCACATTAATAATTATAAAACACACATCATAAGATATTCGTCATACATTTTATGAAGGTACACACATCTGCATAATGTAATGAGATTTAAAACAAACAGATTCTTTGCTCGACTGTAAAGTTTAACACCACTCATGAGAGTTATTCTATTAAAAACTTTCGACTCCCTCACTACACGTATAAAACGTTTTATATCTCTTTACGGACTTAAAGTACGTAAATGTTGTAGTTATATTGTTATTGAATATTTTATGGTCAAGATTTTTATGAAAAACTAGCTGTCCCGGTAAACGTTATTTATCTATCTTCTATACATATAAAATGCTTTGTCCTGAACTACTGACTGACTGACGGATCAACGCACAGCCTAAACCGCTGTTCGTAGAGACCTGAAATTTGGAGGGTGTGTTCTTTGCATGACATAGGCACCGGATAAGACAGGATTTTTCGAAATTCCACCCCTAAGGGGGTGAAAAAGGGGGGCAAAGTTTGTATGGGACAACGTAATTCTTTGGTCCAATCTACTTCAAATTTTGTACAAACATTCTTTACCAGAATTGATGGAACACGTGTTTCGTATTTTATAGAAATTCATCTCCTAACGTGGTTAAAAAGGGGTAGAAAGTTATTTTGGGGGTGAGTTGCCTAAGAGTACCATTTTCGACGTCTACGCGGACGAAGTCGCGGGCAAGAGCTAGTCCATAATATAATCCTACTAATATTATAAATGTGAAAGTTTGTATGTGTGTATGTTTGTTACTTCTTCATGCAAAAACTACTGGACCGATTGCAATGAAACTCGGTATCTAGATAGATGGAAACCTGGATTAACACATAGGCTACTCTTTATCCCGATATTCCCACGGGATCGGGACTTACGTGGGTGAAACCGCGGGGCGCAGCTAGTCCTACTAATATTATAAATGTGACAGTTTGTGTGTGTGTGTATGTTTGTTACTCTTTCACGCAAAAACTACTGGACCGATTGCGATGAAACTCGGTATATAGATAGCTGGATACCTGGATTAACACATAGGTTACTTAATATCCCGATATTCCCACGGGATCGGGACTTACGCGGGTGAAACCGTGGGGCGCAGCTAGTAATTCATACAAATCGGTACAGCCGTTTAGGTGGAGTTTGGCAACTAACACCGCCACACGATTGACATCAATATTTATAAATTTAAAAAATTTGATAAATGAAGAACCGCACGATCGATTTTGTGCAAACTTCACATAAACCATCTAAATAGACCGAACAACTTAAACATTTGGATAGGTGAGCCCGTTCTTGAGTTATAAAATTACAACGAAAAGTGGCATTGATTTTTATAGATATAGATTTGACCCTAAGGGATTCTAACCCGCTACCTTTTGGCTAGGTGCGACAAATCTATAAATATAAAATTCGGTCTTGAATAATATTGTATTTACTAACTGATAGGTATATCAACGCACAGATTTTAATGTCGCTTCATAGGTAACGTGATTTTTCTCGTGCCGGACGGACGTGATATTTTTGTATGAAACGATGTCAAGAAATGGTCACGTCCCGTCCGACACGAGAAAAATAACGTTACGTATAAAGACCATGAGCACGTCACGTCCCCGTCCCGTCCGAGGTTTTATCCCGTCACTTAAACCGAACTTAAACCGCTGGTGGTTTTAGAGATATGAAATTGGACATGAACTTCACAAACAACACATCTTTTTTTGTAAAGTGGGTATTCTCTAAAAAAGGTTTTTTTTTAACTTCTACTCCTAAGCTAGTATATATTTAACCGTTGTACCAAAATATCCTATTTAATTTATTGGTTTGGTGTACAAATATGTATTTAAAAAAAAGTTCTTCCCAAAACAATAATTGTGCTTCCATATATAAATTAGGTTAATTGATTTTATATAGTTACGTAAAGTTTAGTTCTCAATAAAAAATATGTTGCACAAAATATTGCATTCATATGCAAATAAATGGCACATGGCTAAAGGTAAACGGTGGAATAAAACTGCAAATACATTCATTTGAGCGAACAAAAATTATTAACAGAGCGACCTGACGACGTGCGCAATAGAAATTTGTTTAAAATATGGACGATTTTTAGTAACCTATAAACATAAGTAGGTATCTGTACATATGAAATCCTTTGTCTTGAATGACTGACTGACTGACGGATCAACGCACAGCCTATACCGCTGATCGTAGAAACCTGAAACTAGGAGGGTGTGTTCTTTGTATGACGTAAGCATCCGATAAGAAAGGATTTTCCGAAATTCTACCCCTCAGGGGGTGAAAAAGGGAGGCAAAGTTTGTATGGGACTACGTGACTCCTTGGTCCATTTTCGACTTTAACGCGGACGAAGTCGCGGGCAAAAGTTAGAAGTTAATATACGAATAGCAGATCTCGTGATTTACTGCATTTTGAGGTGCGATTCTGTTCATTACTTTGATGATTATCATCAGATCTTCATTAAACTTCTTGTTCTTATAAGACTAAATTAAAGTTATAATCTTTAAAATTAAAAGAATAATTATCAAAATCGGATCTCATAGTCACAAACACACATCTCATATTCAGTAGGTAGCCCCCTTTTTTGAGAAATAAAAAATTCCCGGCGATAAAAAAAAATGTGCATTCGGGGACTGCAGCGGTAAAGCTATCGTGCGAGCTTCGTACAGTCGTACCATATACATACACGTAGGCGGAGTGGGGGGGTGTTAGGTTTTATTTTCGTTACGGAATTTCTTGATTCGGTCACCGCGCTCAAAGCCCGCGATAAAAGCTATGCAATAGCTTAAAAATAAATAAATAAAATCGTAAAACCTGCATCTCAAATTTCGTTAGATCGATTCTAGAGGAGTACCAACATACATACAGACGAAAGCAAATTTTGCAGAACCCTGAAGGTGCCGTAGTACGAAATGACAAAGTGTTTTCAATTAACTACAATTTACATTTGAAGTCGGCTAGTCTGAAGTTGTAGCGATTGTTTGAGTAGGTGTATTTAAGGATGCAAACCGCTCTTATTGGCTAATACGTTATATTCTCTGCTCCTGTGACGGTACTCGCTGCAACTTCAGGCCAGTCACCTTAAAATGTTCGTAATGTAGAACCAAACACGACTAGCGAGATCAAAACGGAAGTTCACCCTGCAAGTAATATATTTTTAATTGATGCATACGGGCATCAATGTGTCGAATAAACATTTACGCGTTCATTCGAACGGTGACAGTGGCCGCCTTTGTTGTCCGATTTTAACTCAAAAACATTAATTGGTGGAAAAGTGTGCAATTCGCATGTTTAAACTTTCAGACCGTGTAAATATTAACTTTGTAATTACAAAGGCGTTGATTGTTTGTCCCGTCGAAGGCTCATTTTTTGGTCTTTCGTTTATTGTTAGTGTAATCAACTGTCTACACACACTAACGAAACACAAACCGAACATTTATAATAGCTTTAATTAAATTAGTTATTGTTTAAAATGTTTCGCGCTAAGGCTTTTAATTTGAAATTGTTTAATCGAATGTTTCGTTCGTAAAACAGATTTTATGAAAGTGAGACGTTTAATTTATAAACTTAATTGTTTGGGCAAAGTTTAAGCATACGCACAAGTATTTTATTTGTACGATGAAAATTAACTATTATAGCCATAACTATGAATTTAAAAAAAATAAAGTAAATAAGTTCTTAAATTAAGAATACTGATTATTATTTTCAAAAACATTTACCAAAAACAAGAATCATTCTCTAGCGTCTATAGGTAGAAGATGATTTCTTGTAAACTATTTTTTTGTGTACCTGAAAACGTGACGCAGAAAGCTTTTGTTTTATAAAGCACAAACTTTTATAAGTATTACGCGACCTCCAGGAGTATGCATGACCGTAAAATCATTTTTAATTTCCGCTCGGACGTTCATTGCACTGAATACTGATTACTAGAGACAGTAGTAGGTACAATTCACGTTTAAAAGTACACTATCATAGTAACGTTTATAATCCTGTGCTTTTATAATCCTATAGTAACTACCCATTCAGACAAATCAAGTAACTAGTTATTTACAACTTCAAAAAAATAATCACCCAGAGTACTAATAATCACTACTAATTATAATATAATATAAAAGTAGACGACCCAGTTGGCACAATGGTCACCATGCCGGACTTTCAAACACAGGGTTGCGGTTTTGATTCCCGGCGCAGACAAGTCTCTATGCTTAGATTTTTGTCTGTGGTCTGGTTTTTTCTATGCATTATAAGTATATATTTACAAAAGAAATGCTTATATGTAGTGTATTCGTTGTCTAGCACCCATAACACAAGTCTAGTTACTTAGTTAGGGGCTAGATAGCGATGTGTGGAATGTCCTGTAATATTTATTTATCTATTAATAGGAGTATTTATGTGTGTGTGTGTAAAGTCTATTAGAATAACGTCGTAAGTCCAACACTGCTTTATAGTATCACTAGCTTTTGCCCGCAACTTCGTCCGCGTAGAAGTCGAAAATGGCCAAGGAATAACGTTGTCCCATACAAACTTTGCCCCCCCCCCTCTTCACCCCCTTAGGGGCAGAATTTCGGAAGATCCTTTCTTATCGGATGCTTTGTATGAAACAAAGAACACACCTTTCAAGTTTCAGGTCTACGATCAGCGGTTTAGGCTGTGCGTTGATCCGTCAGTCAGGACAAAGAATTTTATGTGTATAGATTGTAGCGGACTGATAGTGTATTTATACTGTAAGTGCATGTGGAATGAGAAGCTTAACTCCCAGGTTTAGGTAGGATCTGAACACAAATACACCATAGTACATATCCTACATATTGCTAAGGAATCAATCGAACAATCTGATACAAGATAGTGCTATTATGTTTAAGAGATTAGGATGAATTAAGGGATAGACGAGGGGTTGAACACGTTATGTAGCAGTATGTTAGCGTGTATTGTTTGAATTATCTTGATTTATAGTGTATTAATAGGTATGGTTAGATGCTGGTAAACAGTTGTCTTACGTATGCTCGTACATGGTGCTAAGTGATACATGATTAAATGCATTCAACTTTAACGAAATAGGTGGATAGATAATTTTATTTACAACACAGCAAAGAATATAGAACATAATATAAATATGAACATAATAATAAGCGTACTAATAGATAAAATGTATAAGTTGCGCGCGTGCGTTTTACATTGCCAACCTAGTGCTATAAAGTTATCCCGATAAGTTAAATACGTATCTTACTGCTAATTACATGTTAGGTAGGTGAAACATTCTTAATTTATCTGGGTTATACTGTTTTGATGTATAAAAAAGGTAGGTACCAAAGAGTTTTTTAGCTAGCAAAAATGGTTATCTCTAAAGTCGGTTTACGAACGATAATTTTACGTGATAATGACTTAGACAACGATTAAAAATTGAGTTGTTTATTTTTTGTTTTTTCTTTACTTAAATATATTGTTTTTCCGTACTATTGTATTTTGTTCTTAACCCCCGACGCAAAAACAAATAGAAAAAACCCTAAAAAATATTGTATGTCAGACGAGGCTGTATAGGTTAAAAGTCTTTAGCCTGGCCTTTCCGGAGCATAATTAACAAAAAAATATTGCCTTAAAAAAATGTAAACATAGACTTATCACAAATATTTTGTTAATTATTTTGTTTTCTTTTCAAGTCTTTTCTTTTATTCGCAACTGTGATAAAAAACGTCGTACGATATACGTGTGATTTACCACACTTATATCGTAATGTACTATTAATAAATAAATATAGTAACTTATAGTTAATAATCTTACGAGTCTAACGAGTTTTTAAAAGACTAGTGATGTCATGTCCGTCAATTTAAGTCAAATTTGCTGTTGGCATTGCCGATCCCCACCACCGCCTTTAAAAGCAAGCGCTTGTACTTGTACTTGTTTGGGGTTTATCTGCTTGGCCGTCGGTCGGTAAGGTGTTTTGGGTTCGACGCTGCATACAGTAAGACTATTCCATATTCTTGTCTTGGTAATGAGAGTTAACGATTGTTTATATTATTCTGACTTAGTAATAAAAGGTGAAATGTGGTTCACTTCACCATCCACGTGGTTTATATGGGAATCGTTTTATCATGTCACCCGTTATTTGTGTTCCAAATCTATTACCTAACTACCTATAGATCTTGTAGGTGTAGCTTCTTTTCCTAAAAGGCTTATACTCCTGATTTACAATAATTAAGTTTTGACATACTTATGTTTATACGGAAGTCCAATTTAAAACACATTTAATGTCAATATTAAAAATTACAAGGATATTTTAAATTACAAAACACGAAATTGAAAAAAAAAAAACTATACAAATGTCATACTTTAAACAAAATTTAAACATTGAACACCACAGGCACAAATAAAAATAAAAAATAATAATAATTAATAAATAATTATGGTTATTAAATATTAAAATCTGCAACATTACAAGCAAACATGAGTTAAAATGTCACAATAAAATGTAATGAATCCAGACAAAGTTAGCTCAGATACGAATATCTCTGTAACCATTAAATACCGCGTTGACAGGTACAAATTAATTAATATTAAAAGCGTCGAAACACTCGTTCTATAGATTCTTATTAAAATTCACTGTGATTAATAATACCTGTGAAAACACAGCCGTGGTCTTCGGACAGGTTCATGCAAAATAGAGTCATCAATCTAACGTCGAGGAAAGCCGTCAGCATCGGGTGTCGGAAGAACTTCTTACGTTATTGAAATTTACTTTTTAAAACAATGTTAAGGTGAAAGGGTACCCGCGCTCTCTCCATACAAAGTACCTGACTGTTTCCTCCCTGGATAATAACACTATAGCAAATATTTTTGTTGCATAAAACTGCCATAACTATGTCTAAATTTTTTTCATTTTCTAATTTTCATTGAAATTAAGATTAAAAATTTAAAAACTATTGCATCGTGCAAGCTTCGTAAAGTCGTACCATATACATACACGTTAAGCGAACGCGCTGAGCTACATGGTAGGCGGAGTGGGAAGGGTGTTAGGTTTTATTTTCGTTACGGAATTTCTTGATTCGGTCGCCAAGCTCAAAGCCCGCGATAAAAGTTGTGCAATAGCTCAAAATAAAATAAAAACAAAACATAGGGGCATGGTCATGGCAGTTATAAGTTTTATGCAACAAAAATATTTCCTATAGTGTCATTATCCAAACAAAACAGTCGACTACGTTTGTATGGAGAGAGCGTCGGTACCCTTCCTCTTAAAGTGCACGATGCCCGCCGTATTTACGCTGCAAGCTAGTTTTACCAGGTAAAGTTTTTACGATACCTCGACCCAGGGTATATTGTTGGTGCATTAACGTTTAATGCCCTCAGTCGTTTTACTGAAATTTAAAATTGGCTTGCGAAACGATAGCAGAGATTAGGTGCATGGTTTTGAACTAATTAGAATAATACAAAATGCATTCTTATCCGTAAGAAGATAGCGATATGATAAAGTATCACGAGTGAGTTGGATGACTCAGTTGGCAAAGAGTTGGCACGATGGTCACCATGCCGGACTGCCAAACGCAGGGTTGCGGGTTCGATTCCCACCTCAGACAATTTGTCTGTCGTCTGATTGTAACTATGTATTTTAAGTATATACTAGCGACCCGCCCTAGCTTTGCACGGCTATATTGTACATATTAACCTCTATCTATCTATTTAAAAAATAAAACTGAAAATCTAAATCCGTTGCATAGTTTTAAAGATCTAAGCATACTTATGGACAGACAGCAAGAAGCGACTTTGTTTTATACTATGTAGTGATTTACAAAAAAAAAGTATATAAGTAGTATATCCGTTGTCTAACACCCAAAACACAAGTCTAGTTACTTAACTTGGGGCTAGATAGCGATGTGTGGAATGTCCTGCAATATTTATTTATTTAGCAGTATCATAGAAAAAATACTTTGTACCTATACTCTTAACAGTTTAATAGCCACTTTATCGAACCTTTACAGTCTTAATAAAGCCAAAATAGCCTTCAAAAACATACTTAATGACCCGTACAAGTTGATATGAGGACGCTGAGAGATAATGGGGTATACTTCATAGATTTAAAACAATCTCCGCCTCAATACATAATGCCTTTTGTTGTTCACAATGACAAAACCAGTCAGATTTAGATAGGGGACCGGATCTATGTATGTACCGTGTATGAAGAGGTTTAAACGGACTTAATATTTCCCATCGGTCGATAACTTCATTGGTATTGAAAGGAATAAAGATTTTTGACTTTGACTTTGGTCTTTATATAAATAAACTGACCGCGACTTCGTCCGTCGAAAATGGACTAAGGAATTACGTTGACCAATACAAACTTTGCCCCCTTTTTTCACCCCTTAGGGGTAGAATTTCGGAAAATCCTTTCTTATCGAATTTCTACGTCACACAAAGAAAACAGCTTCCAAGTTTTAGGTGTCTACGATCAGCGGTTTAGGCTGTGCGTTGATCCGTCAGTCAGTCAGTCATTCAGGTCAAAGAATATTTATAGATTAAACGGTCAAGTGCGAGTCGAACTGGCGCACGAAGGGTTTCGTACCATTGTATAGTTTTAAGCCCCCGTCGCAAAAACAGACGTAAAAAACGCAAAAAAATATTGTATGTGCTAGCGAGGCTGTATAGGTTAAAAATAAAAATAAAGTTTATACTGTCTTATAGTATAATAAATATGGTCTAAAAAACAAATAAAAATAAAAATATTAAAAACATACTCAAAAAAAAACTGATTTTAGTATTTGTTGTCATAGCGGCGACATAAATACAATTTAAACTGTCTAACTATCACGGTTCATGAGATACAGCTTGGTGACAGACAGTGGAATCTTAGTAATAGGGTCCCGTTTTTATCATTTAGGTACGGAATCCTAAAAAAAATTACTATAGCTCTCCGAAATTCACATTTGAATCGGCCGATAAAAAATCTGTAGTGTCGAAGTCAAAATGGTATCAATTTCCGCCGCTCCACAGCCATTTGATTTATGTTTGCGTACTTACTTTTTTTTTGACATACCGTTGTTTTTTAATTGCCTACGGGTGCAGTTCAAAAAACAGGCTAGGATTTTTAAACCGACATCGACAAATATTCGGGAATTTTATTGCTGACCAGTATTAAAATGGAATTTAACGATACACTTCGTTTTGAGTCAATATGGTCAATACTGCCATATTTGCTTTAGCAAATAGCTAAAGCAAATATGAAATTAAAAAACAAAACATAACATGGCGATGGCAGTTATAAGTTTTATGCAACAAACATTTTTGCTCTAGTGTCATTATCCAGGGAGAAAACAGTCAACTACGTTTGTATGGAGAGAGCCCCCGGTACCCTTTCCTCTTAAGGTGTTTTATCGCAACACAGTTGCTTTTACTTGCACTGCTGATTTAAAACTTTTTCATTTCATAAAGAAAATACCTATTATTGTCGGAGACATTTTTATTGTGTATATCTGCGTAGAAATAATTTCCGTTAAACTTTTATTAAACGAATCATTTCATGACTCATTTATTGATAAATTATTACAATATAAGGTCAATTTTACCCGACTACAGCGAAGGCAGAAGGGAGGGATATGGTTTTGACCTGTATGTTTGTATGTTCATCTGTTCCCACCTAACTTTAAAACTACTTACTATAATTTAACAACTGAGGTATCGTTAGAAGCGTCGCAATGTTCAGCTAGTTAATAATAATTAAAAGAAAACAAACATTGTATTCGCTAAAATTTAAACCATTGACTTTGCAAACAATATTAAAAAAACTTTAAAAAAATAAACCCTGTTTTCAACTACTACTTGCGTCCGGAATAACGCATAAGGTACAAAGCAGTTTTCCGGAAAATGTATTTCCTTAGGGAGGAAACTAAAAAATATAAATATAACAACGGTTCTGTGTCCAGGTGGAAAAGTGCAGTTCGACCAACTGCTGTTTAATAATTTAGGATATTTTACTAGCGAAAACAGTATGACAAAATCTATAGCCGCGCCGGAGATAAGACTCGGCGATCAAGATTCATTGCCAGTTCCTATCTATACCTATCTTCTATACATATACAATTCTTTGTCCTGAATGACTGACTGACTAACGGATCAACGCACAGCCTAAACCGCTGATCGTGGATACCTGAAACTTGGAGGGTGTGTTCTTTGTGTGACGTAGGCATCCGATAAGAAAGGATTTATCAAAATTTTACTCCTAAGGGGGTAAAAAGGTGGGCAAAGTTTGTATGGGACAACGTAATTCCTTGGTCCATTTTCGACTTTTACGCGGACGAAGTCGCGGGCAAAAGTTAGTATTATATTATAATTCTTGTGTCGCTGTGTTAGTGACCTATGTCCAAATAAACGACTGAACCGTTTTGTATGAAATTTTTTGTGTACGTATATTCGTTAGGTCTGAGAATCGAACAACAATATTTTTTCCTTTATTTTTCCTATATATATATTTTTTGTAAATTTTGACAACGTTTGCAGGGACAGCTAGTCTATAAAGGGTTATTAGTAATTAAATAAATACTAGCAACCCGTTGAGGGCTACTTCTATGCACCGTAATAAACAACTTTTGTTCTACAACTTTTAGAAATTCGAAAGAAGAATTGAAAATATTGAGGTTATATAAATTTGAAAAACAGCAGATTTTTTAAAACAAAGGTCAAGACTAAGAACAGCAGATAAAACTTAAAAAATAGGTAAAATTTTAAGGTTAATGACCTTTCCGTGTAAGGCACAGCTGATTTACTAATAAACCTAACCTCAAAATTTTCAATAGTTTTGGATTATTTGTGGCAAAAGTTTAAATGTTGAAAAAAATATGAAATTAAGATCGGGACCGCGGAGAACAGCTAGTTCTTATAGAAAGTTCTATAAATAATTACCATACAATGTCGTATTTGTAGACTCATGTGATTAAGTTGTTTAAGTGCATGTTTGTTTATAAGTACACCTAAGAAACTGATCTTAGTAAAATATGTTGTTCTCGGATGCTGCGTACGACCCGGATTAACCCCAAGACTAAGCGGATAAATCCGAGGGACGCGACTAGATTACATATTACACAAGGTTATTGGTAATTATACTAGCAAGCCGTTGAGGGCTACTTCTGTGCACATAAACAAACAACTTTTGTTCTACGATTTTTGGAAATTCGAAATGTTTTATGAAAATTTCGAGGTTAGGTTTACCAAAAAATTTGCTGTTCCTTATCGGAGAGGTCATTAGCCTTAAAAATTTTACTTATTTTTCAAGTTTTGACGTGACGTTGAATGACGTTTGTTTTAAAAAAATCATATGTTTTCGACATTTTTATATTTTTTTCCAATTTCAAAAAGTCGTAGAACAAAAGCTGTTTGTTAAGGTGCACAGAAGCAGCCCTCGACAGCTTTCTAGTATAATTACCAATAACTCTGTACAATGGTATAATTCTGGTGAACAAAACAATGACTAATCGCAAACGACAACGATATCAAACAAGAAGCGAGAAAAGCATGTATAGGTGAGTACAGATATCGACAAAAGTGCTCGCTCCTTTAATATTGTAGGAAACATTGAGCCTCTCAGGTGCTGTCATGTGTGTAACCATTCAGTGATTAATGCTGGTACCGTGACTGGCTGCACTGTGATACCGTCGCGAACATTCACACGTAAGCTGGTTGACACGAACTTTTGAGTAGTTTTTAAGTGAGTTTGCTATCTACACAAATCACTTACTATATTACAAAAATAGCAGAAAGGGCGTGAATCTAATTTAACGTAATCTATACTAATATTATAAAGCTTAAATTTTGTTTGTTTGTTTGAACGCGCTAATCTCAAGAACTGCTGGTTCGAATTAAAAACTTATTTTTGTGTTAGATAGTCCATTTATCGAGAAAGGCTATAGGCTACTTTTTATTGCGATATTCCCACGGGATCGGGACTTACTGGTGAAACCGCGGGAGGTAGCTAGTTAGTTAAAATTTGACAGATGCGGATTGTTTATAAGCAAAATACAGTATGGTATATAGCAGATCTTAAAAAATAATAAAGTCCTTGTACTTTTGCATGTAAAGCATACAAATATTTATAGCTTAAATTTCATTAACTTACAATCATAATAAAGGCATTCATGGTTTCTAAGTATAATTATCTATGCTTTCAATTAAATTTAAACTAAATTTTCAATAAAATTTTGATTACCATCCGAATTTATAACGATTAATATTTAAGAATTTGAGGTAAAAAAATTATAGTAAGTATTAAATTTCCAAACCTAACAAAACACATCGTTATTATATTAACTTTCCGACTGTACCACACCCTATGGAAAGACGTCTAGTAAGTATCGAGCTTGTCAGCTTCGCTGGCTTAGAATTGTACCATAAGGTTGGGATGCATCATCTAAGATTCTACCTGATACATGTAAATTGCAGCCGGCATCAAAGTACCTATCGAGATGTAATAGCCTATTATGATCTACATGCATTGGTTGGTACCTTCAGTGTGTTCTGGTTGGCAAGAGATAAAATATAAAAAATCTGAATCTATTCCTTAGTTTAAATTTAAACTTGATTAAGTGCCCAGTTACTTAAGAACAATAACATTGGATGTATTTCAAGGAGAATTTGTTATTGGGTATTAACCTTTTTATTTTTTTCCATTAATCTCTGTGACTGTATACATAGATAACTTTTATAATGCCTACTCTACACAATCGGCCAACATGGGCGAATCCAAAATTACGCAAATATTCTACAATTCAATTTTATAATTTTATCGAATAAAAATTCAACCACCCCTTACGGTTAAATAATTTTATTCAAATAGGCACTACTAAGGTTTTTTTAATTTGACATTTAATGCCTAGTACTCACCAAAACGAAAAAACACAAAAAAATCGTGGAATGGATCAGCAGCAAAAAATATTAAAACATTCGGAATTGAGTCATACCTTTTTGCTCGTTGAAATACAAACAACGAAATGCCTACGGCATACGTCATAGTTTTCAATATTAATTCTTATAAAATTGATATTAAATTCATAGTGCCTACGAGTTTAGAGTGCCCACGCAAATGCCATTCAGGAATATGGAAACAAAAAGTAACCTATCAGAAGTCAATGTAATTCTACTGACAAAAAGATTTAATTTTGTATTAACAATATTATTGGTCAACTAGCGACCCACTCCGGCTTCGCACGGCTATATTTTGCATGTATTATACATATAAACCTTCCTCTTGAATCACTCTATTTATTAAAAAAACCGCATCAAAATCAGTTGCCTAGTTTTAAAGATCTAAGCATACATAGGGACAGACAGCGGAAAGTGACTTTGTTTTATGACTAGCTGCGCTCAGCGGATTCCGGTGAGTTCCGAACTTTAAGGAATATCAGGATAAAAAGTTTATTTTAGAAATTCCTAGTTGATATTAAATTCACAGTGCCTACGTAGTTATGAAATATTCGCTCTTTGATATCGTTATGTTATGAAACAGAACACAATAGTTTGTGAAAAAAAATACCTGTTCATTTTCAATTGTTGATTGATAGATTGATCGTCGTCGATGCGGACTTTTATTGTATGGGAATATTATTTTTGGACGCTTTATAAGTTGGTAAGGGAATGAAGAAAATGCTGTCGCTGATGATTAATGATCTAGTCATCACATAGTCACCAGTACATAATAATGCTATAGTAATATTTTGATGGTACGTAATGTTCTTTCTTAATGAGTCAGATTGTTGGTTTGCTTATAGAAACCAAGTAATTTATTATGATAAATACAACATTAATATACCACAAAAGCAACTTATGTTGACGTTTTCCGATAGGTAAAGCAGAAGCTTAAAATTTTATAGACCACTAGCTATTGCCCGCGACTTCGTCCGCGTAGATACCGAAAATTTGAAGTATATTGGACCAAGGAATCACGTAGTTCCATACAAACTTTGCCCTCCTCTTTCACCCCCTGGGGGGTAGAATTTCAGAAAACCCTTTCTTATCGGATGCGTACGTCACACAAAGAACACACCCTCCAAGTTTCAGGTCTCTAAGATCAGCGGTTTGGGCTGTGCGTTCATCCGTCAGTCAGTAATAAATTTTTAGGGTTGCCATGAAACATTGATATCGCGAGTAGAATAACGGGTTTACCTAGTAAAAAACTAACATGTTGTCCAAAAACCCTGTTACTTAAGTTACATAAATCTATGTATTTAGCTACAGCAAAAAAGTTATTTTACCTATAACCATCCAACGAGGTAACAGTAACAGCCTTTTGGGCACACTTTCTTTTGATTTCTAATTCTTATTAAATGTAAGTAGGTACTTCATTATTTAATTAATTTAGGTTTTTAGTATTTAATGGTTGTGAAGAATATTTTATGCCTTAAAGTATATACTTTTTACCTACTAAAAATATACATACAACCGAATTGAGAACCTCCTCCTATTTTGTTTCATTTGTCCTAAACAAAACATGACCTACCAGAAATCCTCAGTAAATTAGGTATCCTATTAATTTCTTCTACAGAAAACGTGTTAAAAATTAAATATTACCTCGAAATCTTCATGTTCACAATCCCTTTCATCATGAACATATCTCAAACGAGATAAAGTTTCAAGCAAACTGAACACCATTGTGCACTTTTCACTTATCACTAAATTAAACACGGACAGAAATTCTAGATTTTGATCAGTTATTATAGCTTAGAATTAATAGTTAAAACTTAGAAACACATAGAACAAGACAAGATGAGAAATAAGTAAAAGTAAAGGAGTGACGGACAGGATTGACGTTTAACTAGCATCTACCGCCATTATAAAAAGTCAACATTTTTTTTGTCGAACAAAGAAGTTTTTTTCCCTCATCTTTGGCCTCTTTGTTAATTGTTAATATCGCTTATGCTTCGAGTGAACTTTTTGTATTTAATTTTATTTTAAATTATGAAGTAGGTATTATTGTATGTAATACCGTATGTGAAAAGCTTTTTATTTACACTTGACAATTCGCAAAATCATTGTATGGTCGAAGTTCGCAAATCACAAAAGACTTCTTAATCGAATTATTCGGTCTCAGATCAAATAAGATGAAAATTAAAAAAATTGACAATTGGTAATTTTTTGTCGTCTAGCGTTTCATTGATTTATATATTTTTATTTTAGTTATTTGAGCTTACAAATTGGGTATAATAAAATTTCGTTCATAATTAAAGTAATAAGTTTTTGTTCTAAATTATAAAATCATATAAACATGATAGAAATTAAGGTTGCAAGCATCTAAAGAAAAATGATCCTATGAACAAGGTATTAAGTTAAGTTGTTAAGTTAACTAACTAATATGTATCAATATTTTTATTTTGAAATAAGTATTTTAGAATAATGGTAAAACGCGCCTTTGAAACGTTTTTTCTACATTTACACTAATATTAAAAAGCTGAAGAGTTTGTTTGTTTGTTGGTTTGAACGCGCTAATCTCAGGAACTAAGTACTAGCTCGAATTGATGTTTTTTGTGTTGTATAGTCAATTTGCTATAGGCTATTTTATTTTTTCGATATTCCCTCGGGATCGGGAGTTACGCGGGTGAAACCGGAGCTAATGTAAAAGTTTACTAGATGTTTATTCTAAAGATCTCCATAAAGGTATTCGAATGGAGTCGCAAAGGAAACTGTCTCACGCGTACGGTTCGGCTCGGTGGAGCGTAGTAGGTATCAAACGGCATAAGGCAAACGACAAATTTCACGGCTCGAACCTCCTTAGATCTTTCTACGTGTTGCCGAAGAGATTTAACATTAAAGTTATATAGAGATAACATAAGATTTGAAAAGTCAAATCTTATTTTTCCGTGTCTTATTAGCGTTATTGTTCCCTGAAATGTACTGAAGCGTTTAATCGGGATTAAAGATCATGTTTCACAAATTTTTTTCACAGATTTCATTTTCGGGTACTTGTCACAAAAAAACTATTAGTTAATCTCAATCTTATTATGAATGTATTTTCGTTTTTGGAAACAAACAATAAAACAGATAGACGGGCAAGAGAGTGATCTTATGAGGGTTCTTAATTTTACCTTTTCGGGCACGGAACCCTAAAATCGACAGACGTTAAAACTTAAAACCATATATGCCTTATAAAATTTCAAAATTTAAAAAAATAAACATGCATCACTATATATATATATATAGGTGATCCAAGCCGCTTAGATTGCCCTCACCAAAAATCTCTCAACGCTCCCAAAAAAAAAATCTTTCTCTCAGATATATAAATAAATAATCTAAATGGTAAAATTCGACTTATGCCAATATTTAATATGGCCCATTCGCTAAGGAAACAGTTCGTATATTTTCTAGGTATTTAAACTGTTATTTAAATCTCTTTGCATGTTGCCGACACCTCGTACCCTTAGGTAAGTTATATTTTAAAGTCGAACAAGCAATCGGAATTTTGTTTACGTGATTTCTGTTAGGTTTGTTCATTGAACGTTATCTAAGTAGATTTGTTTAATCGGGCGTAGGTATATAAGTTTATCTGCGTAGTCCCATTATTTTATTTAGAATAGAATATAATTCATTTATTGTCTAATGTTTAAAATAGTCACAACAGTTCACCACACTGGGCATACAATATTAAAATTAAAATTATTTATAAAATTGCAATGATTAAATTCAATACATGTGTTCAAAATGCATTCCCAATATTTAAAAAAATCATTAATTTTACATTTAATTAAGTATTCATTTATAGTTTATACTCTAAAGCTAACGCAAGTGACTTCAGAAACAGACTAGGGCATTAATTCTGCTAACCTACAGGGCGTTAATTCTGCTAACCTACAGGGCATTAATTCTGATAACCTACAGGGCATTAATTCTGCTAACCTACAGAGCATTAATTCTGATAACCTACAGGGCGTTAATTCTGCTAACCTTTCTATAATCTTACGAGTGACATGGTAATATATTTTCATGAATATTTCTTCAGTATTAAAAAAAAATCAAAACAGTTTTTGAGATTCAGCCTGGTGACAGACATACAGTGAAGTCTTAGTAATATGGTCCCGTTTTATCCCGTTGGGTACGGAACCCTATTTTACAAACCACCGACGAGTATCTTTAAATATTACATTTTGACGTGTACAATTTGGGGGTTTTCCAGTCGCGGGTGAATAGGTATCCTACGAAAACTTGCTACATCTTAGGCCGCATCGCCACCTGCCACCAGGCGGGTGTAGTCGCCAAAACCTTACCTATCATATGTACAAAAACAATATATAAATGGCAACATATAATTTACAACAATATATAATTTATTAGCGGTTCAGCGGGGTAACGCTGCTTGCATATTGTCCAGCTTTGCACCGGGAACGCTGGGAGGGGCTTGTTCGATCAGTTTTAGTTTTAATTTTCAGATTTTTGTTATTGTTTAATGTGAATAAAAATATTTTTTCTTAAAAAAAATACATATATAAAAATATATATATAAACGCGATTGCTGAAGTTGTATTTTGTGCTCGTCATCATCAAATAGTCATACGGAATACTAGCCCAGATAGCTTAGGCAGATTGTGAATTCAATAAAGCCGGTCTTGTGTCGACTCGATCTTTGACACATACAGGGAACTGGCAGTCACTGTAACATACGTGGACATGGACTATGGGATTCTCCAGGGACGCCTATAAGAGACGTATTCATAGGTTTTACACCACAAAGTTTGCAGTCAAGCAGTTACGTAGCAATTTTTCTACTCCTTTTTGATTTTTACTAGCTGCGCCCCGCAGTTTCATCCGCATAAGTCCCGATTTCGTGGGAATATCAAAATAAATAATAGCCTATAGCCTTCCTCGATAAATGGACTATCCAACACAAAAATATTTTTCAATTCGAACCAGTAGTTCTTGAGATAAACGCGTTCAAACATACAAACAAACTCTTCAGCTTTATAATATTAGTATAGATTTAATAACAGTAGGTATATTTATAATGTAAACCCTATTTATATAAAATTCTCGTGTCGCGGTGTCAGTTGCCAAACTCCACCGAAACGGCTGAACCGATTTATATGAAATCTTTTGTGTATATTCATTAGGTCTGAGAATCGCACATCTATTTTTAATTATTTCTTTTAATATTTTTTTGTATATAGCAAAACAACGTTTGCCGGGACAGCTAGTTTTTTATATTATTTTTTATTGTTATTTATATATATTTGTCCATGTTAGTACGTATAGTTTATGTTACATCTTTATCAGTTTATGTTTTTTTATTTGTTTCAGTGTCCCTTCTCTTTCTCTTCCTCATTTCTTTCTCTAATACTCCGATTAGTAAATATTTCTGTTATTTTTCTTAAACGTATTATTTTCTTATAAACATATTCTTATAACCATGTTCAACATGCCAAATATTACTAATAAGGTCAACAAAATCATTTCTAAATAATATATTTCAGAGCGATATACAAAAAAATACAATCCAATACAAGCCTAATACATTGTATTCATACATACACATACTCTTGTTAGCCTTAAGGCAACATTCATTAAATGTACTACGAAGTACGAACAAGGGGATTTCAGTGATCTCTGAAAAAAAAACTGGTTAAACGTGGATTTCCTTATTTTTTTGCTTTTATTCGTATATAATGAAGACTAGATGAAGCTTTTATTATCATGTAATTTCACTTAGTGTAATTTTATTTAATTAACTGAGCGTACGTAGCGCCACATGAGTAAAGAATCTTTACTCATGTTTGTTGTTACTTATTACAACCGATCTGGAAGTTAGTATATGTTTTAAAATTTTATCTATATTTTTTTTTAGAGGTATTCGATATCTCTTCCTAATGAGATCCGATTTCGATGATTATTTTTTTATTTAAAAAGCATTAACTTCATCTTGATCTCATAAAAAAATGGCCAAGATCTGATAATGATCATCGGAGTGATAAGCATCATGGCTTCTTAAAATGCAGTAAATTGTTGCAAATTATATTCACGAGGTCTACAGCTGTTCACAGAACTAGCTATTGATTTGATTGTTTATTTGTATGTCTAGTATCTACTTATAGTAAGAAAAGCCTCTGTCTGTCACCACGCAATTGCAATGCCAGGCAGGGCTCATACGTGAACGTGTATGCCGCTTGTAACATCTATTGTAGCATAAGAATGCATATGAATGAAATTAATCATTTTTTTACAAGCTTTTATTTAGCTTCACCTGTCCCGATGTCTGTCTTGGAATCTTTTAAATAAAATTTGATCCACATCCCGGTTACCGATTGAGCTGAAATTTTGCAAACATGTAAAAATCGTGTGACAATGCAATAAAAGCTTGTTTTTAAAAAGAGTTTTTAAAGCTTTTTTTTCGTGTTCTATAATAAAAAACCTAAGTCTATTTATTCATAAGTAAGCTAACAAGTGCATCATCGGTAAATGCAATTTCATTAAGCGTGTTGTAGCTTAGCTGACGCGTAAATTGACTTAAGTATTCATGGGCCAATGAATAAGTGATAGGCTCGGGATGGGACGAGATCGAATCACCCTGATTTCGATGACCGGATCGAGAACTACTACAGTGCGGCTACTAAAGCCATGCAGCTATATAGCGATGCAGCTATATACAGGGTTATTAGTAATTATACTAGCAAGCCGTTGCGGGCTACTTTATGTGCACCTAAATAAACAATTTTTGTTCTACGACTTTTGTAAATTCGAAAAAAAAATTGAAAATTATGAGGTTACGTTAATTCGAACAGCTAATTTTTAAATCAAAGGTCATTCAGACTAAGAACAGTAACTAAATCTAAAAAATAAGTAATATTTTAAGGTTACTGACCTCTCTTTGTAAGGAACAGCTGATTTTCCGGTACACCTTATCACAAAAGTTTCAAAAAATGTTCGAATTTCTAAAAGTCGTAGAACAAAAGTTGTTTGTTTAGGTGCACAGAAGTAGCCCTCAACGGCTTGCTAGTATAATAACCTTGTAGAATAAGTCGTGGAACAAAAGTTATTCGTTTTGATGTGGATAATTATCACCTACAAGGTTTTGGATTGGTAACCAATGTATAGTCGATTTGTAGACACAGTTCAAAAAACAGTGTAATTAAATATGATTATAATTTATTTTAGATAGACTTTATTGGAGTGATTTTCTTTCTTTTCGTGTCAGAGGTTCAGCTAAATTAAATTTTGTCTAACCAATAGCTTGCGACAACGACGGCAGCAGCTGGTAAGCTAAGATGTTTGTTCCACAACGTTTATAAGTAACAATAAGAGTGACGAGTAAAAACTAAATAATTCACCTTTCAAACAAAAGAACTAAATCAAAATCGGTTCATCCGATGCTACGATGCCACAGACAGACACTCACACATACACGTGAAACTTATACCATCCCATCGTTTTTGCGTCGGGCGTTAAAAAAACGCCCCATACGTAGCTTCTATAAATTTTGCACAAGCATCGGAACAACACAAAGCAAGCGAAAGTATCTTTAAATATTCCTTTCGTTCATAATCAAAGTGCTGTGTGTGTAAGATAAGAATTCCCTACCGACTGCGTATGAGCGAATCGCTATAAGATGAACGAAATTATGTTACTCAGCTATTTGTCAAAATTCTTCGAGGAACGCGGAGTAGAAATGAACAATTTTACCATTCGTTCGGTCCCCTCAACCCTTCCCAGAGACGTAATTCATGCAACTAAGTCGGCATTGTATTTAAAATCATAAGCACAACGCCTTACTCGGATTATTTCTACCTTCATTGTTCACGTATGTCAGGTTTGCGGGGATTTTGTATATTAAATTTAAAGAGAATATTCTATTCAATTCTTGTGTAATCATTGTTTTCCGGCTGAGTTTTTATTATGAATTGTTTGAATACAGTGTGTAATAAAATCCCTTCTAGCTATCACTAGCCCTAAAAATACATATAAATATTTTAGCATGAAAACAAAATAATATTTTTATTTATGTGAGGGAAAATAACTGTAATCTACTGAAATTCGTAAGATATAGTGACATCATTATTGGCGACGGGATCTGAGGTAAATAATGATGTTGTTATATTTTAAAAGTTCCTCAAACTTTGGGTTATTTAGGGTATTTTTGGAGACGCATTTTTTCTTGAAAATATTTTGAGTAATTTTCCAATAAAAAAAACGATTTTTTTGCCAACTTTTTTTTGGTACGGTTCTGGGGTACCTACAGGTACCTTCGAGGCATAAGGTTTTCTTTACACATTGTGTACCTATTACAATAATTAGGGCTTTGCAACTGAGCGTCGCGTCAGTGGAGACCTACGTTAAAACTTGGCGGGGGGCGGTGCGGTGCCAAAACATTGTAATCTCTCTCAGATTATAAGAATTCTACACATGAAGAAATCCTGTAAAAACATCTTACAAATACCTGCTTATGAACTTACTAAGCTGCGTATAAACAATAATAACTTTCCGCGGATTATTTAAAACAACTCAAAAGCGTGAAAATTTCAATGAATATCCTTAAAACGGGAAGATTAAACGCGAAAAAGTTTTTGTATTTGCTTAACGCTTCACGGTTGATATAAGTGGATTGCAAAAGTTCTAAGGATGAGCATAAAAATGTTGAAGTTGGGCGCGGAAGAAAATCAGTATTATACGAAAGTGTCGCAATAAAGTAAAGTGTGTTTTGTTGAAATAAGTGAGTAGGTAATGTTTGTTGAATACCGCTTTATGAGTGACGATAACGCACTATGACTGCTTTACTTTATATAAACGACTATCGTTCAAATGTATTGCTATTATTTTCTACGTGTGAATGGGAGAAAAATGTGTGATATTACAATTTTGTCACGCGAAAATCAAGTCAAAATGCGAGCATTTCCTGAATGCGTGGTAAATAAGACTTTTTCATTTAATTTTTATTTTCAGGTTTCAGATTCTTGTATTATTTTTGATATTATTATTAATCAAATTATTGCACTAGCTTTGCCCCGAGACTCCGTCCGTCTAAAATCCTTTCTGATTTTTAGTTATAAATAAATAAATATTACAGGACATTCCACACCTCGCCATCTAGCCCCAAGTTAAGTAACTAGACTTGTGTTACGGTGCTAGACAACGGATATACAACTTATGTACTGTTTCTTTTGTAAATATCTACTTATAATACATATAAACAACCAGAACCCTGACAAATATACATGTCTGAGGCGGGAATCGAATCCGCAACCCTGTGTTTGGCAGTCCGGCATGGTGACCATTGTGCCAACTGGGTCGTCGTAAAGGTATCTGACAGCCACATGTTAGCCCGATTCGTTGTTTGTTTTAAGTCTTTAATATCAGTCAGTCAAAACTTTGAATATTATATTTAAAGAAGATTGGCTTGGCAGCTGCATTTTATACTTCAAAATACATCCTATTTTAGATTCTACAGAAAACACGTATCGAGTGTTTTATGAATAGTGTCACTAACACTAATCATTGCATGTCTCATTACAGAGCGGTGTACATTGCATCTTTGGCACCAGGCTCGGAACTTAAAACTAAATATTATTACTACCATAATTGTAGTGCAGTTTCGAAAAGTAACGCCTGGCTCAATAAATTTTGTAAAGGAACAAATTGTAGTAATTTAAATTAATTAAAACAACAAATTAATAACGCATCGTTTTGTTGAATTGTATGTTATAAAACTGTTCATTAATACGGTATATATAAACGTAGTAGGTACGTTAACTATCTCTGCACAAGCAAGTAAGGGCCACAGCAAAAACTTGACCTTCGGGGCGGCAAATCATTCCCAAGAGAAGCAGAACCACGTGACCCGACAGTTACGATTTAAGCATACCACATCACACCAAAGAAGAATATACGCTGCTCAACAGAGTATTACTGAAGTCTACTACGTCTAGTATAGAACGATTTAGGTGGTAGCTTCCTTGAGCCCAGATAGTAGTGTGCTAAACAGAAGGTCTCGTTGCCCTCTCAATAGCATCGTCTCCCTCCTCAGGGCCTCAACATAAGAAAAGCTCAAGAAAGAACTTGATCTAACTACAGCATGCATTCTTTAAAAATGTAAGAACCTAAAATAGCGGCTTTTGAAACCGTTTCACAGCAGACTGCCCTTAAAACTCAGCACAAGGAATGGCAAATCTGTTGTGATGCCTATTGCCTAAGTAGTACCAGTTCATCTATATATCTACATTCTACAACTTGTACTTATATTAGTCCTAAATCTCTTTAGTTAGGTGCTTTCTGCGTGAGGTTCCTATCGGTAGGTGGAGAACCAACCCAGCTCTTCCACAGCCAAAGAAGTATGGTTTTATTCTTTCACGTCACCAAAAGTCTTAAGTCTGAATTCCGCCAGTTCTTCACAGGCCAGCCCCCGTAGATTGCTTTCTATTGGCGATGTCGCCAATCGACAGATTCAATTGTATGAAATTGACATAAACCATTGTATAAAATTAGCATAAGATAAAACTTATCCACCATTATTTTTCTCTAACGCTAGACTACGTGACTTTTCGTTGGCGTGTGTCAATTTCATACAAAAAAATAAAAGTCTGTTGATTGGCGATATCGCTAATAGAAAGCCAGAAAAGAGTACGTTCGCTTTATTCATATAGAGCCGCCCCTCCCGTAAGAAAAGAAAATCATATTTGACTTCGTTCACTATCAGCCTAATTTCAATATAATATAAAGTTCTACACTTTTATTTCACTCTGTACCACTCAAGCAACTTCATTTCGATTAACTCCGCTAATATGGTAAGACGGCGTCGATCCTAAATGTTAATTTGCTATAGATACAATGATAAGGCCGAATGGATACCCGGAGTAAATGAAGGGCCGTTCTGCTTGTTTACTATTCTAGGGTAGAGGGTTACGTTTAACGAAGTAATTCAATAAGTATGTATAGTTACTTTTATCTAACTAATTAGTGGGACACAGTTTGTATTTTAAAAGTTAGATTGTTAAATTTGATTAACTGAAAATCGAGCAATGCATAAAATGTGGAACTAAATATTTATTTTATTTGTGTATATAAAACCAGTGTTATAATGTGTTCAACTCAATATTTATTTTATACTAGCTGCGCCCCGCGGTTTCACCCGCGTTTGTCCCGATCCCGTGGGAATATCGGTTATTCGATTTTTTCTCGCCTTTTAAACCTTCCCTAGACCTCCACGAACATTTCAAGACTAAGATAAGATAAATCCGTTCAGCCGTTCTCGAGTTTTAATCAGACTAACGAACAACAATTCATTTTTATTTATATATATAGATAGATAGATATTTGTGTCTAAAAAAACCTGAATTATTATTATTTATTTCGTAAAGTTTACCCTGAATTTGTTGAAATTTCCAAAAGCCCAATGCATCAAATGTTGTTGAAACATCTTGAAAATTTATTTTTATCTCGAACTTTTAACCATAAGCAATAGGTACGTATCACACAGCTTAGTTCCCTTTTGTGAACAAACATTAAAAACATCCTCGACAGGTCTAACATTTTGAAGGATGTGGGTGCCGCTGAAATTACAGGACAATAAATGCTTGAACCGAGTCATAATGCCATTGTCAATTCCGCCTACCTAATTACCTAAACTATGGTCATACCTAACAATCCTACGATAAAAAGTTTCCGTTTATCCCCGAAACCTATTCAATAACGAAAATACATAAGAAATATTTCGTTTTTTTTCCTTAAACATTGTGTGGAGAGTTGCCAATTCATGATAGGGCCACAGTGGAGCGATCGCAGATTACGAACTACACTGTCGGCAGATCGCCGACTACCACAAGATACAGAATAAGAATATATTTCTACTAGCTGCGCTCCGCTGTTTCACCCACGTAAATTCCGGTCCCGTGGGAATATCAAAATGAAAAGTAGCCTATAGCCTTCCTCGATAAATGGACTATCCAACACAAAAATAAATTTTCAATTCGAACCAGTAGTTCCTAAGATTAGAGCGTATTAGAGTGGATTTTTTTTTATAATAAATAGGTTAGCGTTTGACCACTATTTCACCGATGGTAACTGATGATGCGGTTTAAGCAGAGCAAGGCAAAGCTGAAACTATGTAATGGACGGATTGGGCTAAAATGTAACATACATATAGCTATTATGGTAGGATTTAGAAAAATTCAACTTCTACTCGGACAAAGTCGCGCTACTCATGTGGTCGCGGTACAAAAATGACATAAGACCCTTTTGAAATATACACAAGAATTTGAATATTTTATTTGTCTAGAATGTAATTTACATGAGTATGATGTTGGAATGGTACGTGCTTACATTCTACCAGTCATCTGGTGTATAAATATGAAAATTTAAAAAAAATTAAAAAATTAGGAACCGCCTTCGTTTTTTAAATCGGTTAACAAATCACAATCGTATTTCATAGTACTATCGGTCAATTTTAAGTTTGTTGTCTGTTTGATTTTAGATGGATATTATCTATTCAGAAGACCAGGGTCACTAGAGGAGGAAAATGTATTGAAATAAGAATGAAAGAAGGTTTTGTCCATTCAAAGGTTTTTTGTAATACACTTTAAGTATCCGTTAATGTTTATTAAATGGGAAATCATTTGTGTATTTTCCTATCTGGATGATTTCTAAATGTCTATCTCTTCTTTTTCTTTTTCGTTACACTCTTGACAGAGCGGTCGTGATCATCATGTAGTAGATTTTGCGCGCTTCACGACTGCTCGCCATCTCTCCCTGCTGGAGGTCATCCTGCTACATTCGTTCAAAGAACCTCCCACTGCAGCCTTGACTTGGTCAGTCCATCGCGTGGGTGACCTCCCGCGCGTTCTGGGTGATCTCTCTTGTGCAGTATTTAATCCAATCTGATGGTGGAATCTGCCTTTCCGCAGGTCTAAAATAGCCACTTACGAAGACGAATCGTATCCAAAACGTAAACCGACAGACGACGATGACGATTTGTAAAGTCCAAAAAACCACAAAGGTCGCAATGCATTTTCACATCAAATCACACACAAAATGGGTAAAATTCAATTTATTTATCGATTCCAATACGATTTGTCTAAAATGACGATATAAGACCGCCTGTTTTTTCCTTTCTATTTTGATAAAACCGCTTAAAAACCTAGCATGAAGTAAAATAACTACTAAATTTAATATTTTCATAAATCGAGTCCAATCAATACAATACAAATAAAATAATTAACTGACTGCCGACCCGTACATAAAATCCGATTTTATCATTCCGTGGGGAGGAACACGTTTCCGAATATCGTCATAAAAAAGTCACAGATGTCAAATTTATGACGCTGGACCATTGTAAAGAGATTAAAAGATTTACTACGGATGAGGGGCTACGAGCGTAGCGCTACGGTGCTACGGGAGTACGGGCCTACGTAAGTTCTACGGATACAAAACAAGTTGTAATCCAATAGGGGTTTTCGATTTGGGAGTTTTTTTTCTAATTATTTACTAGAATTTAAGACTAACATGGCTTTTATATGATTTATTTTGAGCTCTACAAAGAAAAAACCATGGTCTTAACAGACAGACTGACGGACAATTGAGTGATACCATAAGGGTCCCGTTTTTTCCTCTTCAACCATAAAAACGTGGTATATGTCCCGTTTTAAATAACTTAATTTTTTTTAACTTAAACTTTTAACTATTTACTTAAGGCGTTCTGAAAACTCTAACAATAGGTAAGCCACACCGCTATACGAGTAAAACTTTTTACTAGCTTTAATTTAAATCTATCGAAAGATAGACATTTAGCGTTATATAAGTTAGAATTTTGTTGTTATTGACATAAATTGTGCATCAATTGTACTGCTCATTTTTAATTTGAAACCTGTTATTTTAAATCTTTGTTACAATCAATCAACAACCTGGATTTGTTATTGTCTTTGGCAGATTGTGCTTATTTCACAGGATTTTCAATTTTATACCAACATGCTTTATTATGGAATAAACTTTCCTAAGACCATTTGTCCTTTGCTTGGCTGATATCGCTCGCTTTAATAGACCAATTATCTCGAGGTGGACCACAAGAAAAATTGACCTGGACCACGGACAGGGCGCAGACTTATGGTCGAAAACTGAATCTTCTTTTGACAGTTTTACCATTGGAAATGTCAGAAAAATATCATTTTAATTATTGCTTGTTGATAGATTAATAATTTCGTATAAGGGAAAACCCTTTCTAACTAAATTTATAAGATTGTTTCCTAATTATTCTGTTTGTTCTATTTAAAAAAAAAATGTGTTTTTTTTGCAATTTTGCACATATTTTTTTTTACTTTTATCCCATCCGAGTGCTCTTCTAATTAATATTTTTATTCATTTCTTAACATTTATCGACTAGGAAAGTCCAATTTCTATATTAGGCTATGTTTTTTTTACTTACGAATTGTCCTGTGTTTCAAATCGTAGCTGCCATTAATTTGAACTTACCTGAAATAAAGAAGTACAATATTTAATAAATTATCTACTTAATTTTAAATTCGAAAAAAGAATGAAAAAAGAGAAAATAAGTTGTGAAAAAAATATAAATGATAGGTATATATATTTTTCAATAACCTATATATATCAGTTACATTCGGGTTAAACTAACTTTTATAACAGTTTTGCTATAGGAAATATATCAGAAAAATGATATTATTACCATTGGTAACTGATGGATAAGTTATTGATTTCGACAATATTCTATATTGCTGAATAAACGAGTCAAAATCGCTCAATTAAAAACATGTACATGTTAGGTCCGATTCGACTCTTAACTGAATTTACATCGTCTTTTCCTTGGACTGAGAAGATCCGATAAGATTGAAAAAACCTAATATTTCAGCGCTTAACTTCTCCAGGGCTGTGACACCTTCCGATCTTGTTTTAAATTCGGCTCCCCAGTCTAGAGGAGATGTTAATCGTGAGATAGTTCTTAATAGGGGGTCCGTTGAGCGTAAGGGATCCGTTGGCCTATTGGTGTCACCAAACGTGATAAATCACGTTTGTTCTAAGATCACTCTCTTGTCCTTCTATCCGTGGGTCACCACCAATTGACGGCCCAGTTGGCACAATCGTCACCATGCCGGACTGCTAAACACAGGGTTGCGGGTTCGATTCCCGGCTTAGGCAAATATTTATGCTTAGTTATTTGTCTGTGGTCTGGTTGTTTCTATGTATTATAAGTATATATTTACAAAAGAAATAGTATTTATGTAGTATATTCGTTGTCTAGCACCCATTATACAAGTCTAGTTACTTAACTTGAGGCTAGATGGCGATGTGTGGAATGTCCTGTAATATTTATTTATTTTAATTTTCTCAGAAGCGGGTGGACCTAGCAAGTTTTGAATAAAATACCTTAATGACAGATTAATATGCAGTCTCATTGCTAAATCTTTCAATGGTAACATTAACGTAGAGCGTCAAAACGCACAAATTGTGAAAAAGATATTTCCCCCGAGGCGAACGATGCCTTATAAACGTCCGTTACTCTAGGGGTAAGGAGGTACAAGGGTATAAATCACGGAGCAAATTCCGTCAAATAAATAATTTTCTTTATTCATCAAAATTAAAAGGAGCGGTTGACAAAGAGAGGTCGTTAATTAAATCTGCCTTAGACTATTATGTTAGCCGATCGGACGAACAGTTTATTTATAAGTAAGGTGTTTATAGCTGGATAAGCTTTTATCCCTCTTTTGAAAGGCTGGCGTAATATTATAGGGATATATAAAACTAGCTGTTGCCCGCAACTTTGTCCGCGTAGAAGTCGAAAATGGACTAAAGAATCATACAAAACTTTGCCCCACTCTTTCACCCCCTATAAGGGGTAGAATTTCGAAAAATCCTTTCTTAACGGATGCCTACGTCATACAAAGAACACACCCTCCAAGTTTCAGGTCTCTATGACCAGCGGTTAAGGCTGTGCGTTGATCCGTCAGCCAGTCAGTCATTCAGGACTAAGAATTTTATATGTATAGAAGATAGATTAGCCTGGATTGTTAAACTGCTTGGCAAAGGACTCTCCCATCTCTAATCTAAATAATAAAGTAAAGAATCACGTTGTCCCATATAAACTTTGCCCCCCCTTTTTCACCCCCTAAGGGGTAGAATTTCGAAAAACCCTTTCTTATCTCCAAGTTTCAGGTCTCTACGATCAGCGGTTTAGGCTGTGCGTTGTTCCGTCAGTCAGTCAGTCGTTCAGGACAAAGCATTTTGTATAGACTAGCAGCGCTCAGCGGTTTCACCCGTGTAACTCCCGATCCCGTGGGAATACCGGGATGAAAAGTAGCCTAGGCTATGTCCAATGAATTAATATATCCTGATATCAAGTTTCATCAAAATCGATCCAGTAGTTTCGGAGCCTTCCGTTACAAACAAACAAATCTTTCCTCTTTATAATATTAGAATGGATTAAATCAAGAGTATACATATTTTGTTGATTAATTATCTGCTGCGGAACTATACTACTAAATTTTGCAATCTTCATTCTTCTGTCATACAACCAAGCAAACTGTTATACGACACCGATTCATGGTGGAAATCCCTGACATCCGCACTAAGCGTTTTGCTTAGTCATTATTTATTCTTCGGCAAGGGAATTGAATCAGTTGCCTATGCGTCTGTCTTTCCTGACGTGTACAATTTTGGGGTCTTCACGAGTAAACAGGTATCTTTTACGAAAGCTTGCTACATCTTAGATCGCATCGTCATCAACATCAAACGCTGACCCATCCTTTATAAAAAAGAGCAGCGCTCCGCGGTTTCACCCCCGTAACTCCTGATCCCGTGGGAATTTCGGGATAAAAAGTATATATAGCCTATAGCGTTCCTCGATAAATGTACTATCCAACACAAAAAGATTTTTTCAATTCGAACCAGTAGTTCCTGAGATTAGCGCGTTCAAACAAACAAACTCTTCAGCTTTATAATATTAAGTATAGATATTTATTTATGTTTTTTCATAATTCACTAAAATGCTGCTTTTAATCATTAAAGACACCTCTTATTTTGATTTGCAAGTATCTGAATTGTAATGGGCTTTGAAGTCTTGTATAGATTTATTTATAACTTCGCGCGGTTATATTATGCATGTATTATACATGTAGCCCTTCCTCTTGAATCACTCTATCTATTAAAAAAACCGCATCCAAATCCGTTGCGTAGTTTTAAAGATCTAAGCATACATAGGGACAGTCAGCGGAAAGTGACTTTGTTTTATACTATGTAACTAGCTTTTGCCCGCGACCTTGTCCGCGTTGAAGTCGAAAACGGACCAAAGAATCATACAAAACTTTGCCCCACTCTTTCACCCCCTAAGGGGTAGAATTTCGAAAAATCCTTTCTTAACGGATGCCTACGTCATACAAAGAACACACCCTCCAAGTTTCAGGTCTCTATGACCAGCGGTTAAGGTTGTGCGTTGATCCGTCAGCCAGTCAGTCATTCAGGACTAAGAATTTTATATGTATAGAAGATAGATTAGCCTGGATTGTTAAACTGCTTGGCAAAGGACTCTCCCATCTCTAATCTAAATAATAACAAAATATATATCTTTTAAATATTTTTAATTACAGAGCAAGATTTTTATAAAACCTTATAACATACTACAAGTTTGACAATATTTATTTCTAAGTAAGAAACCAAAAACACTACCTCCACGGTGCATTAGAGTTTGGAGTAGGAAGTAGATTACGTAATGGTCTAAACCAGACGTAGACTACAAAATAATAAAAACAGCACTTTCAGTTTGCTCGCTTCAGTTGTGAGATTCAAACTACAAAAGCACCGAGCACTTGGCGTTCAGGTTTTAAAGGTTTTACTTACTTAAAACGGTTCGGATTTTTTAATTTGTACAAATCTACGAAATAGTAGGTATTATATTTAAATTTAATTATATTTTTGAACAAAAACAAATTAATGGTAATTATATCTTTATTTTTATTTCTTTAAGCCAGGAAAAATAAGCGCGATTTTATCAGTTACAATTTAATTATAAACTTAAAATGTAGTGTCCCTAAATTACGAACTAGATTCAAAACAAACCTCAGGAAAATCTCATGTAAATCCAGAACAGTGAAAGATTTATACGTCTGTGTACCTGTATTGTGTACCTACAAGTGCACATCAAGTTTTCAATTACAGTGATGGCGCTGTGTGCGGGTGCACCGCGAAAAACGGCTCCGCGGTCAGCCAACCTGACCGATTGCACACCACTCACAGCCACGTAACCCTCAAACAGAAATCGACCAAGTTCCGAACGTATTACGGCACATTTTTCAATCGACCCACTTCGCTTCCAAAGTCGAGACAACTCGTTTTCGAAAGGTTGAAGGAAAACTCGATCGCTTTTCCAGTGGGAACCTCTCAGTGGTTTATTGCGTTATTACCTGGACGTGTTTGCCGCGTCGGGACTACCGCGCTGGGGGGACGAACGATATGTTGCCACGAACGGGATTTTATAGACCAGCTACCTAGAAAAGACTGAGGCGCCGCAACGTCCACGCCTCGCGTAATTTTCTTTGATCGAAAACTCTACAGGACACCACTTCAGTTTTTATTTTCATCCAATTCAATATCGTCGAACGGTTTGTAAGATACGCTCCGAGAACTTTACCCCGTATTTTTCAACGTTTATTTATGTGTTTCCGCTTGAATAATAGCGGGAACTGATATAGTTTATGGTACCTCGAGTTGTCTGTTTTACATCACGATTGCGCGGATTATGTATTCGTATCGGATGTCGTTTTAGGAGCAATTCGCGTTATTGCCACCCTATTCAATAAAAAGTAAGAGGTGGTCGAATCGTGTTCAATAATCGGGCGACAAAAACTTTGACACCGTCTTAGTGCCAATGAAATAAGAGTGGATTGTCCATAAAATGAAATAATAACCGGTCAATAAAATCTTTGGGGTTCGGGCAAATCTGTCAAATACGTCTGAGTGAAACGGGGAATGAAAGGTAAAAGTCGGAGGGTGTTGCGAGGGTGAGAAGTGGCTGAAATTCGATGCCGAGGTCCCGAACGCGTTTATCAATCGATGGGTAATTGGAAGTCATGTCAACTCCGATAACGATACAATCGGTGTTCCCTTTGCTTATTATTTGTAACAATTTAATTTCAGATGCCATTTAGGTGTACAATCTTTTTCTCTCAATACTTTGAATTCTGTTGTATCTATGTAAAAAAAAATCATGCAACCGAATTGAGAACCTCCTTTTTTTGAAGTCGGATAAAAAATCGTTCACGTTAATACCTGTTACTATCTTCAAGAGTAATATGTAAGTTAAATCTGTATCGTGGGAGATAATCTGCATAATTGGTAGCCGTCGAAGGATATTACGTCCACGTGAGGCGGCAAGCAATTTTCTGCGTCATTTCCTGTGAATCGTCCACTCGGATGGCTATTCGCTCCGTCCGATAGTTAACTTTAACGTTTAATTGATACAAACTATGTTTGTATTCTGTAACGCTTACCTAACGTTGTGTTTTAACTGGAAATCTGTTGCTGGAACTGGTTATTTAAGTTTTACGCTGCGTTGGTTGCTAACTGATTTTGTATATACTCCATGAAAGAGCAGAAAAAGCAATTTCCATGTTTTTACTATGGATTTTACAACACAAATACAATATTAAGATTCAACGTGGCTTTTCTTATTATACCTACTTAGGTCTGTGTAATAAGGGCGAAGGCAGACTAGACTTTTTAATCGACCGACCGTTCCATGTAAAGGCAAAAATTGAAGAGCCCACATTTTCCCAATGCAGGGAAAAGGCTTTCCTTCCATTGATCGTGACCTATAACTTAGCTAATTCTTATATTAGATATGTGTTTTTTTTTGTCTTCAAATACCAGCGACTTTCGCGTAGGAGTTGTATTTCCATTATTCTTTTTTTTTGCGCAGGCCATACGTACGTCATAGCTATTTGTATTATATATATAGCTAATCCCACATTGGCTAGAGCTGAGCGTTGTTATATCAGTCAGGACTTCGAATTTTATACTTATTAGTTGTGCCGACAAGCGTTGTTTTGCATATAAAAAAATGTAGGAGAAAAAAAATGATGTTCGATTCTCAGACCTAACGAATATACACAACACATTAATTCAAATCGGCTTTGCCGTTTACGTGAAGTTTGGCAACTAACACCGCGACACGGGAATTTTATATATAGATAGATAGATAGATAAACTCTTTATTGTACCACATTAAACCTTAATTATAACATAAACTCCTGTTACAAAAACAATATTAAACCTAACAATATGGCACAATGGGTGGCCTTATCGCTAACAGCGATCTCTTCCAGGCAACCTTTGGATGGACAAGAATTAAAGAAGGGCATGGGTGGGTGGTACATAACGTGATAGGAATATAAGGAGGAAAATAAAATAAATATTAATATACATAGAAAATAAAATATTCTAAATTATAAAATACATAATATTCAGTAAAAATAAATACGCACATATACATACATACATAAATATAGGGATTATAGATTGAAGCCTAGACGACTGGTTATGCTTCTGTGGTAATACCAATCGTCGCGCGTTGTCCGCGTCGCTTAAGTTGCTCGACTAGTCGTCTATTTGTTTAAAGCCTAAATCGTACCAATGATTAACTAAAAACAAAATTAATCGTTTACTTACTCAAATACCGGTTTACGGAATTAAATATTTACTCATTCAAAATTGTAATTATCTAATTAAAATTTGGATAAATTATGTAAGCATATTTGTGTAAACGTAATTTCAAGAGGGTGTCTGTCAAAACGTCGGGAGATAGGTATTTGTTTTGTGCCCTTTGATTACATTTTGGGTCGAGTTTCAACGGAAATAGAAGGAGATACCTACAAGTAAAATGTTATAAATACTTCGGCTAATGTTAGAAACATTGAACTTTTATACCATAATGTATAGTCGGAATACCAATTAGCTGAACCCCACGTGATCCAGAGCTCACTCACTCATCTGTAAGGTTGTAAAGTAATGTTAATGGATTCAGTTTTTTTTTTAAACAATATACTATACAATATGAAAAATTAACAAAAAGGTAATTAAAATACTTCATTTTTACAGATGTGCGAGTGAAGTATTCGACTGTAAGTACCTACTTTATATTTATTTTTACTTTTGTGTAGTTTTTTTAAGAGCAAATATTTTTGTTGCTTAAACCTTATAACTGCCATGACCATGGCCTTGGTTTTGTTTTGTTTTTTTGTTTTTAAAATCTTTATTTCTATGATTATTAGAAAACGAAAAAAACCAAGACATAGGGGCATAGTCATGGCAGTTAAAAGTTTTATTCTAAAAAAAATATTTTCTCTAGTGCCATTATTCAGGGAGGAAACAGCCGACTACGTTTGTATGGAGAGAGCGCAGGTACCCTTTCACCTTAAGAATACATCCAGAAATGTAAGCCTATAATGTGTAAAGTTACTAATAACGCCATCTGTTATCACGTGGGTAAACTAAAACCATGCACGAGCGCGAGCGCTGGTGTCTATAGCAATTCTGTTGTGTCTGTCTAACGGGGCCTGGGACATGTAGGTATTAGATGGAGTAGGCTTGCCTGAAACCTAGGTTTACCAACCTTTCAGCTTAATCGCCCATGTCCAAACGAAAGAACTCAATACGAATGGATACAAGTAAATTGCGATTTTCATTACAATGTTTTCTTTCACCGTAACAGGAATGTTAATTAGGGCACATAAATACAAGTAACACAATTATAATGTCTGCTATCAGAACACATGCTTAGTCATGCTCATACTACATGTTAATTAATTAAAAAACCTACTAAGCTATTCACCTACAACGTTGCACCGAGTCGGAACGAATAAAAAATTATATAAAAGAAAATTCAACGGACGAATGCATAACAATTTTTGCTTTTTTTTGCTAATCATAGATGCGTTTAGACGATGTTTAATTTATATGTTGTTGAAGCTAGTTGTAATTATTCAGGCGAATCGTTAGTAGTTTTTTCTTATTTTATTTTAATGAGCAATACGTAGGTATGTAAACTTCAGAGTTAATTATTATTTTTTCCGCTGTAATAATGATTAGGTAACATAAATATACCTAACTAGCAGCGCTCCGCAGTTTTACCCACGTAACTCCCGATTCCGTGGGAATATCGGGATAAAAATTAGTCTATGTTACTCCCAATGAATTAATGTATCCTTATACCAAGTTTCATTAAAATCGGAAAGGATGGAATCCTACTTATACTATAAATGTTGAAGTTTGTGTGGGCTAATTTTTATCGCGATATTCCCATGGGATCGGGACTTACGCGTGTGAAACCGCGGGGCACAGCTAGTAATATATATATTATTAGTATTATGAGACAGAGTGTCCAAGTCATCACGCCACCTTCAACGGGATCTTCCAAAAATTAGGAACCAAATATCGAAAAACCAACATTTGAATATTCCAGCAAAATCGAACTGCATTGTCTGTGTATTCATGGACGAAAAAATATTTTAAAACGTTGAAAAAAATCATCTCACACAACAATACTTAACAGTTTTTAATTATTAACAATCTTAGTTATAAACAAAAGGTATTTTTGCTTTTCAATTAAAACTAAGGTTTATAACCAATTAACTTTAGTAACTAACTTTTGCCTTATTTGGACAACATTTTTTTTATGGAACAGTTTAAGGTGAATTGTACCTATACGGAACTAAACGAAACGAAACACGTAAGCTAACAACTAGCAAAGAAAAGCAGTATAAAAATAACAATTTGCTATAAACATTGTCTGTGAAACCGCTATCGAAATTTCATACAGAACACTAAGGGAATGAAGATTTGAAAGGTGTTTCCAGGTGCTCATGTGTTACAGAAAATAGGATCACGTACGACCAATGCCATAGTCACTATAGAACCCAATGACATTGCAATAGTAAATGCAGTTGTCTTCTAAACATAATCCCAGATAATAGAGTTTTTAATGAGATTTTTTTAATGGGATATTTTTTACTGTTGAAGCAGTTAATTGCAATTTCTTTTAGCTACTGTAGAACTGAGAGAAGATGATTAATACTGGTATCTTTTAATGTGAAACCGATTTAAATTATTTTTAAGTGAAGTTCAGCTATTAACATTGCGATAAGAGGCCATAAACCTAGAGATTATTTGATAGTATTTTTATGTAAAATATATTAATATACCTTAAGAATATCTATCAGGAGGCCTGCGGTCGAAACCGCATAAGTCTCTATTCCATGAATACGTTATAGGCAAAACCGGGCAAACTTAGGTTTGATCTATTTCTCGGTTAGGCCTAGTTTAACCGCACTTCGGGCTGTGCCTCTAACAAATAAATCGGAATAGCAAGTACTAATTAAATGTTTTAAAATGATAATAAAAAATTAAAACAGAAAAAAATGGATAGTATAACATAACTAGAAAAAAAAAGAAATAACAAGTGCAGGCCTCGAACCTACTATTGAATAACTGATACTGTGGCAATAATTTCGTGATCGATACACAAATAAAACTAATAATAAATTCAAAAGCATAAAACGTAGCGACTTGAGTAGTCGGGACACATTATTGTGACGATTTAAGCCGGTCTATCATATCAGTTATTCAATAGTAGATTCGAGGCCTGCACTTGTTATTTCTTTTTTTTCTAGTTATGTTATACTATCTATTTTTTTCCTGTTTTAATTTTTTATTTATCATTTTAAAACATTTAATTAGTACTTGCTAATTAGGCTTTTTTTTCTTTTTTTTCTAGAGCGTAATTTTTCCGTAAAGAAAAAAGAATACAAAATAAAGAATTTATCCATCTATCTATCTATCCGTAGTCGGGTTTTAGTTTTTAAACTTACTCTTTTTATTTATATTATTTTTAGTTATAACCAAGAGACACTTTGAGGAAGGGACATTTTGAACCATTACGCTTTAAACTATCCTTATAGTACAAGCTTTCATATTAGCTTTTGGCTTCAACAAACAACTTGAAAACATGAAAAAAAACCTTGAAAATAAAAGGGTTTGTTTCAGCTACAAAATCTAAAGTTTTATAGCAATAAAATGGTTTGAAGTTAAAACTATTCCACCGATTCCATGCACCGAACGCTAACAAAGTTAACTTTTTCGATCCGAGTACATAACTTATTTGAACCGTCAAAATGTTTACCCTAGAATTAACCGGATCCCCGCAAAGTTTATCTTAATTAATCTTTTAAGCTATTTAGTCAAAGAGAAGTAAATTCCTTTGGCCGCTTTATTGAATTCTAAGTCCGGAAACTTGGCTTAAATAAGAAAGCATCGATACCCCGATGTCTGCTCAGTAGTCTTTAAACGGTTTCCTAACTTAATATAAAGTTACAAGATTGTCTAGTCGGTAACTTTAGTCGGATATTGAGATTTTTGTTTTTACCAAAAATAAGGCGTTAATACTTGGATTACTCAAGAAAGAAGTATATTATATAAGCTCGCCCGCGACTTCTTCCGCGTAGGGTTTGAATTTTTCAATATCTTTTTTTACCGGATGCCTACGTCATCCAAAGAACACACCCACCAAGTTACAGGTCTCAACGACCAGCGGTTTAGGCTGTGCGTTGATCCGTCAGTCAGGATAAAGCATTTTATATGTATAGACTAGCTTTTGCCCGCGACTTCGTCCGCGTAGAAGTCGAAAATGGACCAAGGAATTACGTTGTCCCATACAAACTTTGCCCCGCTTTTTCACCACATAAGGGGTAGAATTTTGGAAAATCCTTTCTTATCGGATGCCTCCGTGATCCAATGAACACACCCACCAAGTTTCAGGACTCTACGACCATCGGTTTAGGCTGTGCGTTGATCCTTCAGTCAGGACAAATCATTTTATATATATAGATTAAAACTACATTTCATACTTGAGCAGAAAGTGCTGAAGATAATTTTATTTTATATTATAATTTTATTTTACATTTAGGTACTTACCCTACTAATATTATAAATGTGAAAGTTTGTGTGTGTGTGTGTATGTTTGTTACTCCTTCACGCAAAAACTACTGGACCGATTGTAATAAAAAAACTAAATTAAAATCGGTTCATCCGTTCGGGAGCTACGATGCCACAGACACACACACAACCAGACACGTCAAACTTATAACACCCAGTCGTTTTTGTGTCAGGGGTTAAAAAAAAACCAAATAAAGCGAATCAAATAAATCTGCCGTAAAAATACATTTAAATATGCGTTTATAGCAAATGAAAATTTCAAATCCCTATGCAAAACGGAAATTTTTCATTCACGTGTACGAACAAATTAGTCGTGTAAATTACAATTGTAAATAGTCCATCGAAGCAAATATTGAATTATAGATGAAGCATGGATGAGGTTTTTTTCCGGAAAGCCTCAGGGAAATTCAAAGCTGCGTTGCAACCAAAGCCTTCAATTTATGCAGAGTCCGTATTGGCGTCTATCGGGTTGACAATCTTGACATACGGGAGAAGGAACAATGCAGTTTTGCCGGTACTCGCGGGAACGAACCAATTTGCATACGACACGTTTGCTTATTCAACAATAAGGCTAAAAAATGTAACATCGCATCACTGTAACAGGCTTGAAATTGAAAAACATATTTTATTTCAAATAATGAGCACTTGAGATATATTCAGAATAATAGTAAAATAACTCTACCAGAGTAAAAACAGAAGCTTAATTCAACCAAATCTAATCTGAAAACCCTAATAACAAATACCGCAAAAAATTACATCCCAAAATTTGTTCAGAGGCAAAACAACCAAAAAGCTGTACAAACAAACGGCACAAGGGTTACAAATGGTACGTACGCGTTGTTTGCGTTATAAACCCGTCCAATCACTGCGAAGCGAGCACAATGTGGGACTAAACGGCACAGCAACAAAAGCGCCGTAAAGAATGGCGCGCCGACACACTGCCACTAATAAAATAGTTCGAAGCAACAGGTTGCTGCGCTCTCGCGCTATACAATAGGAATAGTTCTGCCCTAGTGAGATGTTTGTGCTTTCTTAGCGAGTTTTTGTTTCTATTCTACTGTTAGGGGACAAGTTTTAGCATAGTTAGAGACTAGTTTGATAACATTTTCTATTTTTTTTTCGCAAGCATTTGAGTTAAGACTCTCTGAACTCGTAACTGATGCACTAAGAGACGCTACTTTGTAGACGACGATTTACCTATTACCCCTTAATGGGTAAATATCCGAAGTTCGCGAATTTATTCCTAAACTAAAAGAGGAAATCATATCGCTTGTATCGTTTTATACATTACCATTGTTCGTTGAAAATGAACTTCAATCAACTAGAATTAAAAAAACCGGACTTTTATTCCCCATAACTGAAGACAGTTGAACCGATTTCGATCAAACATAGCTAAGAACACTCCCGATTAATTCACATTTCAAACCAAAGAAACAAAATTAAAATCGGTTTATCGGTTAGGGAGCTACGATGTCACAGACAGACACACACACCCCGTCGTATTTGCGTCGGGGTCTACCTTTCGTACATAGTCAAATATCGCTTCGTTTTATGCTCGAACCGAAAGTACATATAGTTCGATATTGCACAAAACATTGTTTCTATTTTTAGTAAAAAAAATTGCAAGGATTAAGAGGCTTAAAGGGTACCGGGCACTCTCTCCATACAAACGTAGTCGACTATTTTCTACCTGGATAATGACACTAGAGCAAATATTTTTGTTGCATAAAATTTATAACTACCATGAGATTTTAAAAACAAACATTTAGATTTAAAAAACAAAAACATAGGGGTGTTTTGTTTTTTAAATCTATATTTCTATGATAATTAGAAAATGAAAAAAAAAAACAAGATATAGGGGCATAGTCATGGCAGTTATAGGTTTTATGCAACAAAAATATCTGTGCTAGAGTCATTATCCAGGGAGGAAACAGTCGACTACGTTTGTATGGAGAGAGCGCCGGTACTCTTTCACCTTAAATTGCAGTTTAAAATCATTACCTACACAGTGCCAACATGATAAAAATGTTTAAATAATTTTACATAATTGATAAAATTATTTTTAAAAAGACCGACCTGAAGGAATGTATAACGACAATGCTCGTAAGTATTTAATTCCACAGTCCAAGCTGTGGTTACATTGAGGGATTTCGAAGTTTTCTTCTATTGGACCGAACCGAACTGTTATTCGAAAACGATACGACTTAAATAAGTTTTGTGACCGTGTTTCCACTAAGTTACGAAACTGCCAACCCTTTGATATTTTGTCGTACCGTGGTTTCTGCTGTGGTTATGTGCGTTTGCCTAGATTTTACTTGTTTGTGATAGTCTTTGTGTAGAAATTGTTAGTTCGATAAAAAGTAAAATTGTATAATATAAGTCTATAGGAGGTAGGTATTAATTGGAGGACCAAGACCACTTAGCTTTTTCTTGTCTGTTTTATGTATAATCTTGTTTATAGTTATTTTCATTTTGTATTAAAAACGCTTTGTGCCGCTTGTAAAATTCAGAGGTCCCTATTACCCAAATTACTTTCTATACATAAAAGTAAACATAATAAAATTTAAGACGTATAAAAAGGTTCATTTTTCTTGTACGCGTAAAAGCGACATGCATTAAATTAAGTTCAAACAAAAGACTAACATTCACCCGCAGAACAATCTACCCAAAACCGTCGGGCGTTAAGTGAGGAGTGACAAAACTTGAGTCGACAACTAATTAACAATACAAACATGAATCAGAGGCTATTAGATGTAATTGAATTGTCGCCGGCGGCGAAGTTACCGCAGCGGCAAATTTAAATATCACGCTTTACGGCGGGCTCTTACTTTTGCCCGTTGAATTATTATTGCGTTACATCTTCGAGACGCTTGCTAGTTGTTTGTCGAAGTTTCGCCAAAACAGGGTGTAAATTCTCTCGTGGCCAATATTAAAATTTAATTTAAAATGTTTTGTGGAATAACTAATATAAACATCTCTATAACTTTGTTATTTTTGTATCATCTAACAGAATAAGACGTAGTGTCAATAGACAGAGTCGCGGAATGTTTCCGTATTTCTCGAATACCGATACAAAATTCTTATACTCACGATTACAGTCCCGATAAAACCAGTTAGATATTCTACAAACGCAAACATGTCATTCGATCCAAACATTGAATTGAAATTCAATACGGTCATTGTTTTCGGAGTTGTAATAAATATTCATAGAAAACAAATGACGGTGAATTACTGCGGCGACTCCGACCGATCGAGTCTTTAAGAACCGGGGCTTTACAACAATTTTTCACTAGAATTTCATAAAATACTCCTGTCGTTGCTCGGTGGAAATTATCTCCCCCATTGACTAAAATTTTTCACGGCAAGTTTGACTTCAATCCATTACTTTTTCCCCACTTTTATCTCGAAACCGTCACGAGAAAGTTGAATTGTGTTAATTGCGAGGTTGGATACTTTTTGTGGGAACATTCCGCGCGAAGTAGGAAAGAGTTTTTTAAAACGTGAAAAATTATGGACGCGGAGTAGTTTACGCTCGTTGATAACGTTTTGAGGCTTCATTTATTTGAGTTATATCATCAACCCTTTCAATTAGTCCCTCGTCTAATAAAACAAACTCAACTTTTTACTGGGAGTTCAAAAGTTATGAGGAGCTTTCATTACAGAAGTCAAACCTAACTCAATTCATGCGAATATCAAAACGCGTCTATCATTAAGACTTCATTTTTGCCAACAAAAAACTTATGGAACAATATTCTAAATTCGAATTCTATAAATTACAAAAAAAACATGTGTGCATTTAATCCAAATCAGAAGCGAATTTTTGACGTTTACCACTACTGTAATATCATTTTGATTTAAGAATATCAATGTGGCTATCACATATGCTTATGTGTGATAGCCACGTCGATGTTGCTATCACACATGCTTATGATCTGGTGATCAAATTATATTAAAAATAGAATAATATATTTATTGAGCGCTCGTTGAATTTTAACTAACTAGTTTCAGCTTGTACATGCATACTCACACATAAACTACTGTCATAATAGTATGCAATATACTTGAACTAATTAGTTTACCGAAGTGTCTATCCTAAAGTTAGAGTGGTAGAAATTAGCTCTAGTAACTCTCTCGAATGTCACATGAACGAAGGCACGCATTCTTGATGCCACTGCGTAACAATCAGATATTTTACAGCCAAGATATGTGGGGTCATGTGTAATGGTAGCTAAATATTTATCTAAAGCAGCACTTACGGGTTTTTTTTTAGATTTTAGTACCCTTTGAGATATGTTAGAAAAAATTTGCTGTTTGTGAAATGTTTTCTTACGCGTCAAAAAAAAGGAAATTTGCTTTTTTTAAGGAGCTATTTGTTTGTCTTTTTTTTTGTGATAAATAGGTCAGCTTTTAACCAATATCTAACACGAAGGTAAGTGACGCTGCGATTTAAGAAGACGCCCGCTTTCCTAGAAGATACTTAATACGTTTTATTCAATGACTGGTCATGGCACTTTGAGCTGGGCTGGTTGTTCCTCCGACAGGTAGAACCACACTCAAAAAGGACCCAACTGATCTGGTTTCGTTGCAAAAAATTGCTCGAATAAAAGTATACCTTTTATCCAATATGGATAGGTCCTATCAAGGTATTTTAGGACGTAATAACCATTGACTTATCCATCGTACAATGTAATTGGTGAGAATCGGACTATGCCCAACCCCATTTTTCAACGATGTTTTTTTCTTCAAATTATTTATTCATAAAAAACTTTTTTCTACAACAACTTTGAAATTACCCAATAGAGCTTCAAGCAAGTCTACAAAATCTAAAAAGAAAACAGCATTGTTCTCATTTTAAATTAAACCAAAATAACGAAAACTGGCCAAGTGCGAGTCGAACACGCGCACGAAGGGTTCCGTAACAAAATATTCTGTTTTTAGTTGTTGTTAAAGCGGCAAAAGATATACATTATCTGTGAAAATTGAACTTGGAGTCTTTAATAGGGCCCCGTTTTTACCCTTTGGGAACGAACCCTAAAACGACCGCTCTTTAAACCTTTTCTTAACATCCAAACGTCCCTGTTTTTTGTTATATAAGGAAACTTTAATAAGGATTATTCCCTGAAATGACGCTGTAAGATATTATTATTTTCCGGTCGTGTACTAAAAAATTAAGAAATCCTTTAAAAACTAAATTAATTTTTTTCTCTAAATATAGAAATGTATTACACAACCCGAAAAAGTACTAGAATAATAAAAATATATCCAAGCACCAAATCTTTTTACATATACAATGTTTTGTCCTGAATGACTAATCTTGAATGATGACCGCTGATCGTAGAGACCTGAAACTCGGAGGTTGTGTTCTTTGTATGACGTGAGCATCATAAGATAGGATAAAATCTACTCCTAAACGGACAAAGTCGCGGGTGTCTGCTAGTTTCTTATAAAAATAATCCTTTAACAAATAACAATTGAGTCATCTCCGAAAAATCGCGTCTCTTACATACAAAAACATAAAGTCGAATTGACAACCTCCTCCTTTTTTCAAGTCGGTTAAAAGTAAGTAAGTATTTACGTAAGAGATATTCCATCTAATGTACTAGCTCTTTGAATAACTTTATTAAATTAATTAAGGTTTAGTGCTCACATATCTTAGTCAAAATGTAAACTAACTAATTAACTAATACGATGAGACTAAGATTTACTAAAAGGCATACAAATAAGTCTTGGAAGGGGTAAGGACTTGAAGTCGGACTTTATCCGATATACCCTCTGGATTAATTAACTTAAATGCAACAAGTCTCAGTTTGCTCTGCACTCGAGACAGACTATCGCGTATTTTATTATAGAAGCTACTGAATTAAACAAGTAGAACTTCACTCAGATTGTATTACTTATGCTTTAGTAATATTGGATGGATCTAATTAACTTTTTCAAAATAGAAATGGTTAAAAATTACACAACCTGATAAGGTACTAGAATAATAAAATTATATCCAAGCACCAAATCTTTTATACATATAAAATGTTAACTTTTTCGATATAGAAATGTATTACTAAACCTGAAAAGGTACTAGAATAATAAAAATATATCCAAGCACCAAATCTTTTATACATATAAAATGTTAACTTTTTCGATATAGAAATGTATTACACAACCTGAAAAGGTACTAGAATAATAAAAATATATCCAAACACCAAATCTTTTATACATATAAAATGTTAACTTTTTCGATATAGAAATGTATTACACAACCTGAAAAGGTACTAGAATAATAAAAATATATCCAAGCACCAAATCTTTTATACATATAAAATGTTAACTTTTTCGATATAGAAATGTATTACACAACCTGAAAAGGTACTAGAATAATAAAAATATATCCAAGCACCAAATCTTCTATACATTTAAAATGTTTTGTCCTGAATGACTGATCCTGAATGATGACCGATGATCGTAGAGACCTGAAACTCGGAGGGTGTGTTCTTTGTATGACGTAAGCATCCGATAAGATAGGATAAAATCTAGTTTGTTTGTATCTTTCCATTTGACCCTAACTAGCTCTCGGCACTCGATCTGCGCTTAATTTCAACAGCATAAAGAATGCATAAGAAGTTAATTATTTAAATCAACTCAGCATCTGAAATGCTCTTCATTAGCATACACATGCAAATATACTTGAAAATAAAAAACACGGGGAAAATCTATTCAGTAGTGCTCATAAAAGATTTTTCATTTATTTAGACCTAAATTCCATAAAAACAGATATTTATTAGTGAAAAAATCTGGTTTCAACCCGATTGAGAGTCCTACTGCGTCCGTTATTGGGTCTACGGATACCGTACACTGAAATAGACAAAGATAACTCGGTGAAAGGTAGTGGATTTTAGACTCTGTTGAAACGAGATAAAGTTTAATTTTTATGCAGAGATTTTGCGGGTAGGGTTGCACGGAAGCGGCCTAATGACGACATGGAGTACAATAGCACGTGTGGCCCTTGTTATTGGTATCTGACTTGACCGCTACGAGCGATTTGTCTAAATGAGATCCGGACCTCTCCAGCGCTTTGTGAGTAACCAGAATATCGGTTGTTATCGCTACTTCAAAATGTTAAAAAGTAACAAGGTCCTATCATCCAAGAAAATTACTAAATATTTTATCAGAAAATTCATAGAATATCTACCTTGTTCCAGTACCATTCTAATCAATTACTTTAAGTCTCGTAAACATTAGGTTATGAAAAGTCTTTATAATTTTATAGTTGCTCTATCTACTTGTTCACTTTGAGACATAGAAAGTATACCTTATTATATTACGTTAATGCAACAAAGTAATTTAGAAGAAAGGTTCAGATATATTTATATTTATTAACCTTCACTCACTCTGAATAACATTAAACCATAATGAAATAACACTGTTAAATAGAACTTTAACGAAACGATTCCAAAGGCCTATTTTACGAAAAGCCCCATTTCGAACTCTACTGCTTAAATTTTAAAGGTCAGAATGGGCAGCGGTTTATAACACTTCGTACCTGCACTACTGTAATCCCGTATACTAACGATTAATCTTCGTTTCGGCTCTCACGAGGTGGTTTGCTACGTCTGAATTTGTGGGGAGGGCCACGATTTGCAGACCATGGGCCTCTAGGGTCATGTGTGTCATACATTAATCCGCTGTTCGTATAATAGCCTCTTTTATCGATGCTAGATTAGTACCGTCCTTATCTCGTGGAAGATTTACGCAGCCACCATTTAGAACAATAACGTCAGGAGTTCCATTTAAATCAAGCAACTGTCTGACGTAACTAAATCTCAAGTCAAAGCTGGAACGTGACAATACTTTATTTAACTGCGTCTCAACTGTACTCGAATAAATAGATGAATCAACAGATTACGCTCTTTTGTAATAGCGAAGAAAATAACATTTAATTTCGCGGGAAAATTTACAATTTTAATCAAAATCTCGTTAATCATTTAATATCTATCATTATTATTTAAGTTTAGACGTAGCGTGTACCTGAGTAAAGGCAGAGTGTGGAAACGACTTCGTAATGACAGTCTATGTCGACAAGCAAAATTCATATGTTACGTCTCCCCCAATAAACTAAGAAATCAACTTTGTTACGAGCTAACCCTATTAGAATGACTAACTAGAAATACATCTAACCACTGCTGGATCATTACGCAAATGAGTAACGTGCGTGCATACAAAAACGAAATCGAAAATCAACTAAATATTTCATATATCTTGAGTAAGAACATACATTAACACTTTAATATTATATTATTTGGTCGTAATTTTGTGTTATTGTTGGTAAAGCGAGTGGCGTAGGTAGTCAGGGCGTCTCCATGTCACGTGACTACACCTGTCTAATGTTTTACTCGCGTTACTGTGACAACTTTTTACCTTCCAAATTGTATTTTCGTGTTCGTTCGAGTTTTCCTTATAAATACTGTCATTAAGACGAGGTACACAGCGACTGTCGGCTAATGCCTAATGTATCGAACCATTTGAGTAAATGTAAACAATACATGTTATGACTTCTGTTGACAGCCGGTGATATTATTTGTCTGTTACAAAGTTGCTACGTGTCTAATAATCGTAAGAATGTTTTAACAGAAACAAGAAAAGGCTTTATATTTTTGATATAATGTACTTTTTAAAAGGATACTTTTAGCTTTATCAAATTATGTGTGGAGGGGTGTGCCTTACTCAGTCTTTGATGATGATATTATTTTTATATTTGCTCATCCAGTCTTTAATCTATATGTCTGTGATCCAATTAATGATGACAAAAACATATTTCAAAGTCAATTTTATATCTCGAATATCTCGAGTTGAGAAATAGCAACAAAACTAAGTTTTCGAGGTATCAGAACGTCAATATTATATGCTTAATAATATTGAAGTTTTTGAAGTAATAATTGAAGTATTGTCAATCCAAAACAAAATTAACTGTTAAGCAAATGTTAGACTATCTACGACATGTACTTAATAATAAAATAGAAAATCTGTTAGTATATATGTAATTAGTAGCTTGTATCTTACAAGAACATAATATTAGATTAGCAAACAAACAACAATGCTAATACCAACGACGAAGTTGATAAATTCGAACCCATATGCCAAAAGGTATTATAGAGGATAAAGTATAAGCCCGAACGATATTAGATACGACTATTAAGACAAGTATTTCCAAGAATAATTTACTGAGGGAAACTCGAAGACTTCTTATCTTATTCACTTGAACGTTTGATTCTAAAGCGTAAGTATTGATTGTGATTACCGATAACAAAACTTTGGGAAGGAGTCGGATGATATTAGCAATAAGTTTTTTGTTTTGTTTTCCTTCGTTGTTCTAAGGATCCAATCATATTTTATGTAATTATAGGGGACAGAAACAAAAATAAGCTAGGATGTCATAGTAAATAATAACACGGAAAATGATAAGATGTTATAGATCCTATTCGACCGCTGCTACGTCTTGTATAAAAGTGATCTTTCGAAATAAAACACATTGTACTAGTCTCAATAGCAACGTCAAATTGTCAAGGTGTCAAAGAAGCAACGACACCCGATACCGCATTTGTAAATGTTAACGCACAGCGACATCAACTTTAAAATGGGTTGTAAAGGACGAGGAAGGCACCCGTCGCCTCGTTACCTTGCCCCACATCATTTGTTTATTAAACATCCTACGAGGTGGAACAGAATAATGGTACGGTAGACTTTGTCACGGCCGCTTTCCCTTGAAATTAAATCGTAACGATGATGCGAACCTCACTCGCCGTTTTCGGCTTCCTTCCCCCTCGCCTCCCCCAGTTATTAAGTCTCCTGTCGTCTTGAGGTCAAAATGAATAGATTTTTTAAAAGCCCACCCGGTATGACAACTGTCATAGTATGAAAGGAATCGCGTTGAGCGCTCTGGTGGTTACAGAAATGAATTTCAAAGTATGTTTTCTGTTACACGAGCCCTCGTAACTAGGGCCGAGTGTAATTTACTAATAGGATCCCTATTTTCTTGTAACATTCATGAAACGTCTTCAGGATTCTTTCACGAACATTTCGTATATTTGAGAGGAAATTGTGATCTACTAACACAGTAGATATAAATACGAGTACAGATCAGACTATTTTTCAATTTGTATACCCAATACATTTACTTAAAAAAAATCTGTATCAATAACATTTAATAAAGTCTTGTAATTGCAAATAAATAAATATTGCAGGACATTCCACACATCGCCATCTAGCCCCAAGCTAAGTAGCTAGACTTGTGTTATGGATGCTAGACAACGGATATACTACACTAGCAGCGCTCCGTGGTTTCACACGCGTAACTCCCGATCCCGTGGGAATATCGGGATAAAAAGTAACCTATAGCCTTCCTCGATAAATAGACTATCCAACACAAAAATAATTTTTCAATTCGAACCAGTAGTTCTTGAGATTAGCGCGTTCAAACAAACAAAATCTTCAGCTTTATAATATAAGTATATACTTTTCTTTTGTAAATATATACTTATCATACATAGAGACAACCAGACCACGAACAAATATCTAAGCATAAATACTTGTCTGAGGCAGGAATCGAACTCGCAACCCTGTGTTTGGTAGTCCGGCATTGTGACCATTGTGCCAACTGAGTAGCAAAAGTCTTTGTAAAATGCATAGCGTTTAAAATTGCACATACAGACAATAATTCCGCTCATAGTTAATACACACTCAAGGAAATTGAGCTTCTAATTTATGACGCTCGTATTTTAAAATATCTCACAACAGTTAGCAATACCGTGCAGGGGGATGTAAATTCGTAAAGACACGAGAAACTCGAGACAAATAGGGTTCAAACCGCAGGGTATACTTGGTATACTTTAGGAGTGGTGTACATTATAGACACCCTTTCATCTTACCTGATCGTTTGGAAGTCAATTCCAAAGGTACAAATCACTCCGCTTGTATCCATTAGGATGTATGCCAATTGAAACTTGGTTATCATAACGGGTTTGACGATGATGTATATTGGTGTTTGATATAATTTAACAGGAGTTAATTGGTTCGCTATTAAGGTAAATAGTACCTGGATGACCGAGCTTTGCTCGGTATTATTATTATTTTTTTTTACTTAGTCTAACCTCAAAGCAAACACTCATTGAATTCGTGTTACTTAACAACGCCATCTGCTGGAATAACTTTATTGCTCACAAAAAATAGTATTAGTAGTTCGCCAATAGATGTCAGGAAGAGTCATATTTTTTCAGATAAAAAAAAGGTAAGTTTCGATAAAACACGAATAAAATGACATTTTCTAAAAATGATTCCTAGCTAGATCGATTTATCGCCCCCGAAACCCCCTATATACCAAATTTCATGAAAATCGTTGGAGCCGATTCCGAGATTCCAATTATATATATATATATATACAAGAATTGCTCATTTAAAGATATAAGATTACCTATTCGTAAACTAAACTATGGGATAGTTTAGACTATACACACGACAACATAGTTATATAAGAAAAAGACACAAAAACTGACAAATTTACAGGGTGAACTTTTTACATGGGTCTTCTGGGTTATGTTCTAATCGAAATTATAAAAAGACAATTATAATGTTGATAAATTGACTTAATGATGGCTCAATATTGACTTTTACTTTTATTTTTAATTTATGCTGACTTTTAATTTATCTCGTATTCCATTTTTAGTGTTTATTTATTTTATCCTAATTCAATTTATTCTTATTTAATGCAATATAATATGGATCTCGTTATCTGAAATAAATGAATTTTAATTTAATTTTGATTTAAATTATAAGAATATGCTGAAAGGAGTTGCAAATTTTCATATAAACTAAAACTACATCACTACATTTTAGAAAAGTCATTACCCTAGCCGGGAATCGATCCTGTTCATTTTCCAAAGAAATGATCTATACATATAAAATGCTTTGTCCTGAACTACTGACTGACTGACGGATCAACGCACAGCCTAAACCGCTGATCGTGGAGACCTGAAACTTGGAGGCTGTATTCTTTGTGTGACGTAGGCATCCGATAAGAAAGGATTTTCCGAAATTCTACCCCTACGGGGGTGAAAAAGGGGGGCAAACTGTATGGGACAACGTGATTCCTGGTCCATTTTCAACTTTTACGCGGACGAAGTCGCGGTCAAAAGCTAATCACCCTATATTTTTAGAGCAATCGATAGTGTTGCTAATAGAAGAAAATTCCTGGAAACAAACATTGTCTGGTAAATTAAAGGAAATAGCTAATTTTAGTAATCATCTGGAATTATTATCGACCCACGACCCAGTTGGCCCAATGGTCACCATGCAAACACAGGGCTGCGGGTTCGATTTCCGCCTCAGACAAGTATTTATGCTTAGATATTTGTCTGTCGTCTGGTTGTTTGTATGTATTATATATATATTTATAAAAAAAAAGTATTGGTGTCGTAAATCGGTTGTCTAGCACCCATAACACAAGTTTAGTTACTTAACTTGGGGCTGGATGGTGATGTGAGGAATGTCCTGCAATATTTATTTCTTTAATTTAGTTAAATGCAGATCTTGCGAATAATTATAATTTCCCAAGCAAACACTCAAAATTAATTAATTAAGTGGGTTCTACGGACTTCATTTAAGCTTTAATAGAAATTTTACCTGCGTGAAAGTACAAGTACATACAAAAGAAATATGAAAAATTGGAATTATTAGCAGTCAGATTTATTTCGGTTTCCTGGAAAGAATTTTAATTAAAAAGTTGTAAGAAGTATTCTCGAAAGAATATGTAATCTGTTGTGAAATTAATTCATAATTGGTTTGCTAACTGTCCGGGATGGGACATCTGTGAACAATTTACTTAGTCGGTAATCATTTTATACGATTTAAATTATATATTCTGCTATTTTCCTGTTAGGTATTAGTTTGACCCCCGGCTTCACCTGCTTAATTAGCTATATTTTTCACACTTATTTTGGTCGAGTCATCTATCTTGTTAGCTTTAGCTAAATTTCTTTCTTATAGATGCCTACATTAACAGCTGTATGCCAAATTTTAGGTCGATCTGTCCAAATTGGTTTGAACTGTACGTCTGAGCTAATATCAGTCAGGACTCTGATTTTTATGTTTATAGAAGATTGATGTATACAAAGAGTCACCCTAAAAGTGAAGAAATCACGTACAGTACAGGATCCCTTCAAGAACGACCTTCATCGAGTTGTTTAATGGATGAAAAGTATTTTGTATCAAATAGATGAAATAGGTAAATAAATATATTGCAAATGGGTTGCCTAAAACATTTCAGTCCAGAATGATTAATTTTTTTGTTTTTTTTACTTTTCACTGGTTTGGTTAATATACAAATACTAATAAAATACATAATCTTTATTTTAACTTAACTGTAATTCATTAACCAGACCAGTGCAAATGATTAGTATCGGTTTACCTGCCTACCCAAGAGTTGTGACGGGAAAAAATAGTCAACCTAACGTTTGCATATTCTATAGGCTTCATACTTTCATTTGTTATGGAACTTGTCTCTTAAATAAACCAGTAAAAGGTTTAAAAAACCAAAACAAAAAATTAAATTGTTAATTAATCATATTCTAGACTGAAATTTTTTAGGCAACTCAATTGCAATTTATATTTATTAACCTATTTAATTTGATATAAAATACTTTTCATCCATTAAACAGCTCGATGAAGGTCGTCCTCGGATCTCCGACTAGTAGGAATTTATGCTTAAACTAGCTGCACCCCGCGGTTTCACCCGCGTTTGTCCCGATCCCGTGGGAATATCGGTTATTCGATTTTTTCTCGCCTTTTAAACCTTCCCTAGACCTCCACGAACATTTCAAGACTAAGATAAGATAAATCCGTTCAGCCGTTCTCGAGTTTTAATCAGACTAACGAACAACAATTCATTTTTATTTATATAGATTTTTATTTATATAGATATCAAGCAAAAATACAACCCAAAATATAGCAAGAAAAAGTCTCACTTGATAGAACGCTGTGTAATATATCTAGCTTGTATCATACATTCAAATACAAATAAGAAGTATACACAGAAACACAACCCCCTCTACCATTCAATTACGTAAAGTGATTAAATTTTTACGCGACTTAAAAATACTTTTAAGTTGCCGGCAATGAAAATGTATATATACCAATATAGAGCATACTTTCAGGTTTAATGTGTTTGTTTTAATGGAATAATTATGTTACGATGCTCACATTTCATTACTGTCCATACAAATCTTAATGTTTACTTACTCTATAGTCTACGTTGGTAAGATAGAGAATAAAGCATCGTCTCTCATTCTACTTGCATGTTTAGATAGATAAACACTTTATTTGTACAAAACACAATACATTGAAAATGACAAAAAAGACGAGAAAGCTTAACTAAGAAATTGTACAAACAGGCGAGCTTATCGCTTAAAGCGATTTCTTCCAGGCAACCTTAGGATGGAGAAGGTCTAGGAGGGCATTTTTATGTTGATTTGTAACTTTAAAGTTTTACGAAATCGATACCACAATAAAAAATTATGTGCTATATCTACTTATATCCAAACAATATCACGAATTGCTGCAAGTTTTCGAGTAAGTATTATTTTAAAAGTTACAAATGTTTAATATTATAATATACATATACCTACCTCTTAAAAACTCCTTTTTATTATTATTAGATCGTTTTTATTATTAATTCGAGCTGTCGTACGAGAACAGTCGATGATTTAGCTATGAAGGCTCACTCCATGAAGGTTTTGTAGTTTTTTCAGTAAAGCTCTACAGGTAGGTGCTGATGTGACATCATAGTCACAGACGCTGGGTTTCGTGTTTTGCAATGAATAGATAAATAATTCAAATTAATTTATGCAAAATATAATGATTAACCTAATAGCTAAAATGGTAGCTTACTTATTGCATATTTTACTTTTACAATTGGAAAAAAAACGAATTAAAATAAATCATATGCAGTAAAACCATGTGATCAAGAAACTGGTTTGTAATTATAAAGATATCAACAACTCTGTGGGAACAAATCCGCCATCGAAATGGCGGCAAATAAAAGGGCTTGGCGTGAGAAAACATAGTACGCATACAAATCATGCAAAAGATTTCCCAGATTAATACAAATACAAAATATATTTATTAGACATAACAAGAAATACAAACACTGAATTGCTTTTACTATTCAACTATTTCAGTTAGAGATAATTGACATGTTGTCAACACACTTTACCCAAGGAACCAAACTACTGAATTATGCGCTAGCTTTGGAATTAACTTTGACTTAAAATGATTTTGTCGTGAAAATAAACTTAGTATCTGTAGAGTTTCAGCTCTACGTTTGAATACAGCAATTATATATCCTATATCCTGCCTACCCAAGAGTTGTGAGGGGTAAAAATAGTCAACCTAAAGTTTGCATATATATTCTATAGGCTTAATATTTTTAATTGATATGGAATTTGTCTTTTAAAAACCAGTAAAAACCAACAAACAACAAAGTTAAAAAAAAGAAAACATTTTTTTATTGTAAATTAATCATAGTCTGGACTGAATTTTTTTAGGCAACCCATTTGCAATATATTAATTGACTTATTTATTTTGATTTAAAATACTTTTCATCCATTAAGGGTACCGGGGCTCTTTTCATATAAACGTAGTCGACGGTTTCCTCCCTGGATAATGACACTAGCACAAATATTTTTGTTGCATAAAACTTATAACTGCCATGACTATGCTCCTATGACTTGGTTTTTTTCCATTTTCTAATTATTATAGAAATTAAAATTTAAAAAAACATAGGGGCATGGCAGTTATAAGTTTTATGCAACAAAAATATTTGCTCTAGTGTCATTCAGGGAGAAAGCCGTCGACTACGTTTGTATGGAGAAAGCACCCGGTACACTTTCCTCTTAAACAGCTCGATAAAGGTCGTCCTTAAAGGGATCTTAGGTTATATAGAGATAATAATACAACTGTTTGCAGTCTGTGATGTGCCCGCGCAAATTTCTCAAATCTGTTTGCCCGAAGGTAGCAACCTGTGTCAGCAAGTCGAAGCAACATAAATCCGCACATGCACACACTCTTGGGAATAAGTGTGGAGTAATTTGCCAGCACGAGTTGGGCTCGCGTCTCTAACATTAACTATTAAATTCGTTGCATATTAAACTACAACCTTAGAGCGTTGTAATCCAGAGTGTGTTGAACGCTGTGATCGTAATCTCAAGGGTCTATTCAACTATTTTTAAGTACATTTCGGTTGACTTCAAAGAAAAGATTGGACTATCATGTGTGGACTTATCGCTGCATTAATATTTTGATTTGTAATAATAAGGAGGATTACCTATTTGTCTTCGTAGCGAGAGGGATTTAATCAGTAAAGTATATTACAGTTTACTTATACTTGTAGTTGTACAGGCTGTTTTTCCGCCATTGGACCCTTTTTAATTGGGTCCTTTTTGCGTGAGGATGGAGTAGGCTTGCCCAACACCTACTACCCTCTTAGCTTTCCAGAGTAGAGAACTTGTCAATACTTCTGGAGCCAACTAAGCCGCGGGTTTCATCACGATGTTTTCCTTCACCGTAAGAGCAATGTCAATTAGCGCGCATAAATTTTTCTTACGAAAAATATATTGGTGCACGGCCGGCCGGGATTCGAACCCATGACCTTCAGAATGAAAGTCGAGGTATCTACCATTAAGCCAACACTGCTCTTATACTTATTTGTAACCTTATAAACTTTTTAAGTCTAATAATTTTGACCTGAAAATGGTCATCGAAATAATAATAGGTATTTTTGATTAGACAAATTGAAGAAAAGAACTGCTAAATCACCTTTTTCGAGTGTACAAATCTCAGTCGATTCGGATATTTCCGAAGAATGGGGGAGTTATGTTGAAAAATGTTCTCTTTGTTCCAGCCCTCTGTCCCTGAGTGTACGAACCCCACTTGACACACTTCATTTTTTTACCTTTTCTTTAAATTGAAACTGGAGCGGAGCCTCTATGCGCCGTGTATTACAACTTTATTATAAATTAACACGATTTTTGGGAGAATTATTTTAAATTTTCATTTCAGGAGGGTGCAGTGCATTCCTAATGCTTTTGAATTTCAATAAGAATTTGAAATTTTTCTTATTGTTTTTAGCTCTAGGTGAATGTATTCGTTTTAAGATATCTTTATATGACATTATTTAAGCCATAACTCGTCCTAACCTAATAGTATTGTGTGGTAATATGGGTATTGTGTGTATGTGCTATGTACAAAACGGAGAACGTTTTCTTAGAATCTGCAGCGTTAAGAGCATTATTTCCCATAAAATTTCCCATGATGGTGCATATTCTATGTACGTACGGAGAGAACCTTTCCAATCGGGTGCGGCGCACCGCGGCCGTGGCAATGCACTTTCGCTGACCCCATGCCTCCTCCCACGGAATTGCTCTCTTTCATTCCCGTAACTTTTTTCGTTCGTCTATCTCATTCTAACATCGGCTGCGCTTGCGCTTCCCGGGTACCGAGGTAATAACATTCTACGACGCGGTACACCGCCGGTGTGGAACGGGTTCTGTCGATGACTTCGACGATTATTTGTATGAGAGACAATGGTCAGTGTATACATTAAGTCTGCTGGTTAAGATGGGAAGATATCGATCCTTATAAGTTGATGTCAAGCTTGAATCTGTGGTTTAGATACCAAATAAAGGACACAGCTAGATTAATTAGTCAACTTCAAAATGTTTACTAAATGTTACATAAGATAGAACGGTCTGCTGTAATAACACTGGCTTGATGTAAAAGAGTAACCTCCTTTGAGTATCATTCTCCATGCCCTAGTTAGTCAGCCTCACCTACTTCCAGATGAATGATCATCCAACACAATATTCTTATGATACAACCCGAGAATGGTACAATTTATATCATACAATACAGGAAAGAACAAACGCGGCACGTTACAATTCTTTATTTTCTAAATTATATCCAACGATACGTCTGTACGATACGCGCATAGCATTGCGACCGAGACTCGAGTTACGGATTAGTGGGAGTACGCCGGAATGATCCCATACACTTCGGATGAGAGATGTCAAGTGTGCAATCAGGCGTCACAGGTATTTCGACTTTATCTATCAAAAATTTAGGACGACATTCGTTAGCATCGTACTCGGGGGGGACGCCGTTCTAGGCTCGCGAGTATATGGCCGGCTCGGATTCGGTAGATTCTAAACAGGTCGACAACGGAGTTGTAATCTGAATCATAATGCCAAGGATTTGGGTATAAACTCGATTGGATGAATGTAAACATGTACACGGGTTTGTGTCTAGGAGAATTCCATCGCACAATGAGTAATTTAAAAATTCAAAAACTCGTCGAGGCTCGGCATGCGCGAGGTGAGGCGATCCGACGAGAGCTGCTCTGCAATTGAGACTGTTATCTGGATGCTCGCTACAGTATCATAACATACGTACCGCTGAAATAATCCACGTCGGTGAATAACACGGTTACATGAACAAGCTCGACCAACAAACCATTGAAAAGAATACAGAAATCGAAGCAATTGAAACAACAAATAAGAATTCATTGCTAATCCTATAATGATATTCTGAAGATAATAAAATCTAGATCAAAGTTTTTGGGATACATCTATATCATTTTGAAATGTTAGAAACTAAATATAAAAATAGTTTCAATTTAAAGCAAGGTTAGTAATCTGATGTGGAATGGTATTTTCTGAACAGAAGCGCACATCGCTAATTGGTAAACATGCAGCGAATAAATTGTTCCCGATCGCTCGCCGTTCGCGATCTTCACTATTTTTAAATGAAATTCTTCCTACTCATATATTCTGCGCTTTAATTATAACGGAGTGAAGTTGGTTTACGGAGTGAAGTTGGTCCCCAATAGGTAGTATTTGATTGCAATTTAATTATTCACTCGTTATTCGATGCGTCCAACACGTCTGTTTTGCTGTCGCTGATGGTTTTCCGGATATCCCGATTTGTATTTCGCATGCATAACATGGTATTAAAAATTCGAGTCGCTATCATAATTTTCCCAGGACAATGTAGGTATTCGTAAAGCGTATGTTATCTACATCTATGAACCATTAAAGCCGCGCACTCGCCGACAAGTCGCTTACATTTTATCAGACTAACCATCTGACAAGTTACCAGTATTAACGTCGTTATGTCTACTAGAAACCATAAAATGTGATATTTCTTGCTTTACCGAGAACATGCTATGGTACGAGTCCATGAGCCTGAAAGTGGTTTCTTTCAGCTACATTTAATCACGTATTAAATAATTAAGCAAATTCGAAGCGTTAATTGGAGGGAAAATAATTACAGTTATTAGTAATTACAAACTCGAGGTGTACAACGAATCTTGAAAGCTAACCAGCTTTAAAACGGTTTACTATACCGTAATACCATGGAATTTAGTTGCAATGTGAAAAACAATAGAGTAGAAAATAGTTCGCGGCGAATTGTTTAATTTCGCGGGTAGAAAAACGCGAGGTTGAGCTCTAAATGAATAGGCTCAAGTATCAATTTGGCTGGATGTCGAGGATTATCGGACGGTGAGTTGCACGGGATATTCGACGCTGAATCGATATGTAAGAGAGTTTAAAATTTATGCGAATTTTATTAGAAGTTTTTCGCAGATGGATGCAGTGGAAACATGTTAAAGTGAAGTGGTGAAAACTGGGTTGTAATTAGTGTTTGGAGTCGGGGACCACTGGGGGAGGGTAGAAAGTAGAGAGACCGATGCCCACTCTTGAATAACGTCTCTTAAATTTATTTGTTTCCTAACTCTCACCGATCTTGCCGAAATGGTTAATTATTTAACGATAAAGGATTTATTTCATTAATTAAGCACTTTTTTACGCAGGCGTTAATTAGAAAAAGCGGGAAAATGTTCTCGTTTACGACTGTAATTCTACCGATAAGTGTGCTTTTAGATGACTATAATTTCCATTAATCGGAAATTTTACTTATTTTAGTGTTACTGAGCAATCAAAATGGGAATACCTTAAAATTGTTTAAAAGGTAAAGAGAAGGATCTACGCCCATATCACCATAACAAAATACGACACAAAATGCTTGGCAATACAAGATCCTAGTAATATGATAGGATACATTGGGCGTAAACCTTTAGCACAACTAAATACGCCCAGTAAAAAATACGCAAATAACTTTTAGCAGAGTACGACTCTCGCTTTGATATTTCTGCAAGTATGAAAAGTCTCCTTGATTAGCTCTTGGACTTTTTATTTTTGACGTATCTTTTACTTTTTTCGTCTTATTAAGATTTTGAACTTTTCCTTTCGAGATACTTAAAGTTTTTCTTACGAAACATTTTGTTGATTGAGTGAGACAGATTTGAAATTGTACAAATCAGACTTAATTATTAATTTAAAAGAAAAAAAGATTAAAGAACGGTGAAGTCGTTTAGCCAATAGTAAAATAAATAAAAATCCATGAGTTCATCGATCACTAGCTACTTGAACAGAATATAAATACGTTTTTTTTAATTCAAGCTTATTCGAAAGTGAACTTATTTGAAATTCAAAATGTTTTCTTTATTTCAGTAGCAATGTTCGATGTAAACAGGGTGTTTAATTTTGAAATGGACTCACCGTGTCGGACGCTGTGTAGCGCCCGTTGCTGCACTCAAGTAGTGAAGATTC